>CM040124.1:201788266-203205568 GCA_022559845.1 Amorphophallus konjac
ACACATGCTCTCTAGCAGCGGCATAAACAAGCATATATAGAAATAAGCGGAATGCCAAGCAAGGAGCGAATACGATACCTCCACGCGCTCGGCGTGGCGAAGATGGCACCCGGCCGAAACTCGTACTCCCGGGAACTTAATACATTAAGATTACAGCAATACAAGTAAGCCCACTCCACGCAGGGAGGTAACGGGTGACACAAGGGGGCCCGGGAGGACCAATTCCGGGTTGACGGGCGGTTTCCGGGCACGGCTTCGGCTTCGCGCGTACTCGTGCTAGTGGGGCCCACGTGTGGACCGGAGGGGTCGTGTGGGACCTGATGCCTCCTCTGGTGTGGGTACACTTGGGAAGCGCTCCCCTAGGATGGCGAGTTGCTGGAACGACCGCCGGACGCCGGGCGGCCCTCGGACGACGCTCGCGGGAAACCGGCCACAAGTCTGCACTTGCTGTCTTCTCGCGCGCTGTCCGGCGAGATCGGCTGCTGTGATCAACCCCGTCGTCGGAATGCAACGAGCTCGGCGCCGTTGGAAAGAGGACTCCAAATACTTCGACGTAGGGGCCTTCAGAAAAAATAATCAGATACGTATATCTGACTTATGGAATTTACACCCTTGCTGTAAACAGGCCAGAACTGCAGGGGCAGGTTCTGACTTCTCTGAAAATCACCGTTGACCGGTGGGAGGACCTTGGAATATGGAGATGAGTTCTTCAGAAAAGTTGAAGATCTCTGAGATAGAAAACCGGGACTATTTTTGGTTTTTGATTTGGATAGGAAATGGATTTTATGGGATTTTTTGAGTGGACCTGGGTCGGATCTGGGACACTGTGGAAAAATTGCTCACAGGAACTGGTACGAATTTTGAAAAATACCTAGAGACCTTATCAAAAATTAAGAAAATTCATGGTGGTAGACATATGTGGACAGAAGTCTCAGTAATTTTTAGAGCCCCAACAAAATTCAAAACATGGGTCGAACAAGGTAGACTCAGAACTGTTGAACAGTAGACAGAACCTGGACAGAACTGAAATTTGAACTTGGACGAAAATCTAAAAATATCTAAAGGACGAAGTTTTGCCTGAAATTTTTTTTGGAGGTAAGGGTTCAAGAGGGGAACCAACCCTGAAAATTGGAGCTTCAGAAGATGAGGGAAGAGAGAGGGACAATTCGGAGAAGAGAGGTCTGTCCAGAGTGGACAGAAAACCGAATTCGTTGGTGAAGACGCGTCGGCGGCGAGACGGCGGCGGCGGCGATCACCGGAGCTGCTTCAGAAGTTGGAGGGGATCAAGAGGGGAGGGATTACACTCTATAACTGGGCTGGAGGTGGAAGAACACCAGGGAGAGAGGGGAGAGGGGCACAAGCTTCAAGGAGGCAAAATGCTAATTTCTTCTTCATTTCTTCATTCAAAATGAAAATTACAACCTTATATAGGATGCCAACCAAACTCAATCTCAACCCTTGGATCTAGGGGTTTGGATTGGATGGCTGGGATACAATGAGAATCCCACATTGAATACATTAGTTTAATCAAATTGACCACATGTGTTCAAACTTGGTGTAATTCCATTCAAACACAACCTAACTACAACTACCAAGCCTAATAAGGCCAAAAGAGCATGCGCCCCCCTTCTTGGGCCAAGCCCATTCTTGGGCCAAGAGCCACTCCATATGGCATGCTAGGCATGGGCCATTCCCACTTTGATGGCCCATGAGAGGATGGAATCCCATTTGGGCTTTAAGAGCCTTAATGACCCACTTTGAAACCAAATGGCCCAATATGAAGGAGCCATCTTAAATGGACCTTAAACATGCTACCTAGTTATGGACTCTTCCTAGAAAGAGGCCCATTGGCTTAATTAAGCCTTACAAGGATGGCCCAAAAGAAGGAAATCAAAAATTACACACTTTCAAGCTAATACAACCCATAAAACACACCTATACAAGCTAATACACACTAATACAATCCATAAGCTCATGATGTCCTCATCAGTATGTTATTGTTTGTATTCTTATTCCAATTACTATGACTGGCCCATGAAGTATTAGACCATTTAGGCCAACTGATATGCATGGGATGTGTAGACGCACTACGATGATTGCGTTGACTCCTCCACCCATTATTCCCATAATACATGTTCTGATTTCTGGGATGCGTCGACTCTCCAAACCAACTGCGTCGACTCTTCCATCCAACATTCCTATTGTATAGACTTTGATTCATGGACAGCGTCGACTCACCATAGGAGCTGCGTTGACTCTTCCGAGCATCTCTACCGGGATACCCTTTCTGTAATGCAGTATGCGTTGACTCAGTGTATACATTGCGTTGACGCAGTTGATTTACACCAGACTTTTGACTCTCAGATTTCTTATATGCATGCTGGTGTGATGATGATGATGAACTGAATGAAGATTTGTGCGTGTCAGCTGTTATTTTCTTCTTGCCTTTTCCCTTATTAATTTCACTAATTTTTATAGAGTTTTCTTGGCTTTTCTCAGATGTGTTCTATTTTGAAACAAATGTGATAAGTTTGGTTCCTAGAGCCTTTTTCTTCATTGGATTAAACCCAAGACCCTCTTTTCCAACATTAACCTTTATCCCCATGACAGCTTCAAGATTATCCTTTCCTTGGGTTAATTTCTCAAGTGAAGCTTGTTTGTCCTGATTTTCATCTTCCAACTTCTTTAAGCTTTCCTGGAGTTCCTGGTTTACTCCACAAATAGCTTCATACTTTTCTTCAGCAATTTTAACATCACTTTCCAATTTTTGCATTCTAAGTTTTAATTCATCATGCACTTTTAATAAAAATTCATTTTCCCTCTTCATCTCAATTAATTGAGCCTCGCTTTCTTCATTTTCTTCTGGAGTCTCTTTTAAATGAGTAATTTCAGCTTCAAGGTTTTTAACCTTCTCACTCAATGAGGTTTCCAGGTTGGTTTGGCTTTTCTTTTTCTTGAGGGATTTGTTCTCTTTCTTCACATTTTCATATTTATCTAGAAGTTCATTAAAAGCATCTTCCCAATCAGTACAAGTAAAATCTTCAAATGGAGATATTACCTCATCTTCTCCTTTTGCCATGAAACATAGCTTTATGTCACCTTCATCTTCGGATGAACTGTTCTCTTCATCTTCATCCTTTTCTTCATCGCTCCAAGTACTTATCATAGCCTTGGGCTTATTGTTTCTCCATTTTGGTTGACTTTTCTTTAAGTTCTCAGGATATTCAGATTTGATGTGCCCCTGCTTCCTGCATTTGTAACACACTACCTTGTCAGATTTTTTAAAGTTTTCTGATTTAACTCTTGAATTATTTCTTACCTGAGTTCTGCTACCCCTTGCAAATTTACCTTCCTTTCTTACGAATTTCTTGAATTTCCTAGTGAGCATAGCAATTTCACTTGAGTCATCTTCGGACGAGGAGGATTGACTGTCATCTGAGTTCTCCATGCTACTAGGACCTGCCTTGAGAGCAAGAGGCTTCTTCTTCTTGAAATCTTCATCAATTTTTCTAAAATTTAACTCATAGGCCATTAGTGACCCAATAAGCTCATCAGGAGTTGTTGTGGGAAGATTCCTGGATTCCTCTACAACAGTGGCCTTAGTATGCCAAATTGGTGTAAGGGATCTAAGAATTTTCCTCACCAATTCATAATCACTATAGACTTTTCCTAGTCCTTTAAGGCCATTTACCAGCACGGTTAATCTAGCATACATTTCAGATATGTTCTCATCAGGTTTCATTCTAAAAGACTCATATTCAGAAATTAACATGTTTGCTTTAGTTTCTCTTACCTCTGAGGTACCTTCGTAGATAACCTCAAGTCTGTCCCACATTTCTTTAGCACTGGCACATGATGATATTTGAGAAAATTCCTTTGGATGCAATGAGCACTGCATAATATTCATCGCTTGCCAATTAATATTGGATTTGCGAATCTGCTCATTTACCCATAGCTCCTCATCTCCTTCGATCTGATAAGGTCCCTTGCTCACGATGTCACGCCCCGAACAAGGCGGAAATATCGGGACGTACAGTTAGAGACACGCTGGCAAGAGAGAGAACTAATCTAAAATAATACACAAGTGCTACAAGATGGAAATACTAAATGATCATTAACAAACCACAACTGATACAATAACCTCATGTTTAACTTAATACAACTGGAATAATCAATCACTAAAGCTCAATAACATGACTGAGACTAAATGCTCTCCAAAACACAACTAAAAGTAAGATAACACACTACTAACACACTAGAACTGATACACTCAAGACATCACTCCTGCCCTTCCCCATCGGTAAGTGCGTCACCTGAACAGCCTGGAAAAGGGGGAAACACAACTATGAGCTGACGCTCAGTAGGAAATAACAGACAGTTATAAGTGATTAACAATTTAATTACATTTTAAAATGTCATGCTACAAATGATAAAACAATAAAAAGATAACGATGATATCACGAAACAAAATTCAAAGATCTTGCAAGGTCAAGAAATATAATGAATAGAATGGTAAGACAAGAATTTACTACAGGAGATAACGATAAAAAGTTGGCCATATCAAGACAATTCAAGTCATGTCAAGCACGTATGTAATTTCATTTCCACGTCCAAGTAATCAGCAAGTAAAGTAAAAACAAGTAGAGTACAGAATAGTGAAGAGTGGAAAGTGAAAAGTAGTAGAAAGTAATGTAGAGAGTAGTGGACAGTCCTAGATTTAACACATGTCAAGTACTGGTGCCAAATGCCACACCTAGTCATTCACCTCCCCAGATCTGAAACTTCAGCGAACCCCACAACAGCCAAATGAAAGAAGACTCGTAGGGCTTCATTTTGATAGCTCATAGAGCTTCTGGAGCCTTCGGAGTTTGGAGTATCCGCTGCTGCAAGCTACATGTTTAGAAACAGCGCCGAAATCTTTGACTTGACTAAAACTATGTCGGCAACACGTTTTGGGGCTAGGTTTACCTCAAATTGATTGAGGGTAAATGTTCCTTACATTGTGGCCTTCCATTTGCCACTGATTTCAGATCATTTGGTTGAGTATTGAGGTCGAATTTCGTGTTTTAATCTAAGGGTTAGGTATGGGTCAAAAGTGTGCAGTTTTGGGTTTAAACTCTAAATAGATCTTACCATGGATTTACAATGGCCTAATGCCAGAAGGAAAAGTTGTTATCTACCTCTACCTTAATCTGTTTACTATTTTTATGGATTTTTATAAGGTAGTCGAATTTTCACTTATACTATTTCTAACGAATTAAATATTAATAAATATGAAATTCAATTATTAATTCAATAAAATTCTATTCTCAATTAATAAAAGCTTAATAAGAAATATTGGGCTCAATTAAATAATTTGGGGTCTTACACCCTCCCCTACTTAAAGGAATTTGGTCCTCCAAATTCACTGCACTAAAACTGAGAGTAGAAAAAGATCGCTCACCTAGAATAGATCGGGATACCGCTTTCGCATAGTCTCTTCAGACTCCCATGTAGCTTCTTCGGTCCCACGCCGACTCCACTGAATCTTGACCATCGGTATCGAACGATTCCGGAGTTGCTGTTGCTTCCGGTCCAGAATCTTGACATGTCTTTCCTCATAGGTCAAATCTTCCTTCAGTTCAAAATCCACATGCTGAATGATATGAGTGGGATCGTACACATATTTCCGCAACATAGACACATGGAAAATGTTGTGTACGCCAGACAAATGCGGTGGTAAAGTCAGTCTATATGCCACCTCTCCCACTCTATCTAGAATCTTGAATGGACCAATGTACCTCGGACTCAGCTTGCCATGAATGTCAAATCTTCGGATCCCTCTCGTCGGAGAGACCTTTAAGAACACATGCTCGCCAACCCGAAATTCCAATGCTCTCCTTCTGTTGTCGGCATAACTCTTCTGTCTTGACTGGGCTACTTGTAACTGGTCTCGGATAACACGGATGTTCTGTGATGATTCCGAAACAAGATCTGGTCCAAGCCACTGTTTCTCACCTACCTCGTCCCAACACAACGGGGAACGACAACTTCTACCATATAGTGCTTCAAAAGGAGCCATCTGAATACTAGACTGATAGCTGTTATTGAAGGCGAATTCAATTAATGCCAAATGCTCACTCCAATTACCACCGAAATCAATCATGCAAGCTCGCAGCATATCTTCCACTATCTGATTGGTTCTTTCAGTCTGTCCATCTGTCTGTGGATGAAAAGCAGTACTGAAATTCAGACGAGTACCCAAAGACTCTTGCAGTCCCTTCCAGAAATGTGAAGTAAATCTGGGGTCTCGATCAGATACTATATTCACTGGGATACCATGCAATCTCACCACTTCCTTTATATATAAAGCAGCCAATACATCAATCGTCCACTTGGACTTAATTGGTAAGAAATGAGCCGACTTTGCCAATCGATCGACAATCACCCATATCGCATCAAATCCACCACGAGTCCTAGGTAGACCCATAATGAAATCCATGCCAATGCTTTCCCACTTCCATTGGGGTATGTCGAGTGGTTTCAATTTCCCTGCTGGTCTAAAATGTTCGGCCTTAACTTGCTGACATACCAAGCATCTGCTCACAAAATATGCAACTTCTCTTTTCATATTCGGCCACCAAAAGGACCTTTTCAAATCTCGGTACATCTTAGTGCATCCAGGATGAATGGTATATCTGGATCTATGAGCTTCCTCAAGAATTTTGTTCTTTATTGTAGCCTCATCCGGGACACAAGTTCTGCCTTTAAATAATAATCTACCATCATCGGCCAACATGAAGTCAGGTCTGCGGCTCAAGTTTCCCTTGATCTCTACCAACTCGGGATCATTTTCTTGCAAGGACTTGATTTCCATCAACAATTCGGGCTTAAGTTGGATCTGAGCAATCATGACCCGATCATTGTCAATATTAAGATCTAGACTGGATAATTGTTCAAACAACCTCCATTCTTGTAACATGAGACTTGACAATCTAGCTACTGGCTTCCGGCTTAATGCATCTGTCACGCCCTGAGCGCGGAAGATACCCGGAGGTGCGCGATGAGTTTATATCAATCATGTCAATCAGAGTAGTAGTGTATTCGACACCAAAACAGAGATGCGTAAAAGTAAAGATAACCCAATCCTTTATTTCATAATGGATAGACTATTACAAATCCAATACTCTATTCAAACAAAAAGGAAAAGTACATAGTTGACTCAAAAATATGAAAAAGACTAGATGACACTTGGAGAAGTTCTATCACTTTCACTCTTGACCATTCCCATCCGATTGACTTCCCTTGTCGTCGGAATTACCTGAAAAGTAGGGAACACACGGAGTGAGCGAACGCTCAGTAGGAAATTATATCTCAAGCGCTAGCAAGGGGTTTAAATAATTACATTTTTCATGAATGTACTATAGCTATGCATGCTCGTATAAAACGACAAGATAGAGAGAGAATTTATCAATAAGACGGCAAGATGAACTAGTCATGAGCTTTCAAGAAAAAGATAACAAGATATTCAAGCAAGTACTCTTTAGCAAGTCATGTCAAGAACTTTGGCTATCATGTATCAAGTAAGCAAGAAATTACCCTTTTCTCGGGTCACGCAATTCATGTCAAGTCAAGTACGAGTCAAGTACAAGATTTGTGTGGAATGTCCAATCAAGCTAGTCATGCACTCGGTATAATGCCAAATACCTTATCATTCAACTCCCATGGGCACAAGTACTTTCGGGTGCTCCTCCCAGGACCAGATCAGGCCCTATATGCGCAGGCATTTATCATGTATAATTGACATCCACTCTTGTATCTATATATATATAGCCAATATGGAATTTCAACAATTTAAGCTTGTAGACACGTAGTATAACTTTGAGAGAATGGAGTCCAAAAATACGACATTGGACATAGATAGGCGATAACAACGGTACAATCACGACGATCGATGAAACTAGGTGGAATTAGGTTCCCTTAACTCGGGTACCATGACAAACAAGTATGGACATTCTTTATATAGAATTGAGGTCCACATGAACAGCATATCAAAGGCAAGATACCCTCATTTTTATTATAGAATTGAGGTCCACAAGAACATCAACAAATGACATGATATCATCATCCCATTAAGAATTCTCATGATATACTCTTTGCATATCATAAGGGCCGGTATACCATGTTTCTTTAGAGTGACATGGCATTCAATAGTGTAATGGATTTTTAGGGTACAACCAGCTCAGTCGACCTTGAGGGAATCCAAGGTACGAGGAGTCTTACGGAGGTCTCTATGACTAACTCGCTAGTCGAAAGGAACGGAATGTCCAATGGAGAGCTTGTATGTCAATGAGAATTGAGGGTGATCGATAAAACATCATGAGACGTGGGACTATACTCACGGAGTGGAGATATAGTGCCGATATACATATATATAGATATATTGAAACCATCGGTTATCAGAAATAGGGTAAAAACATTTTTACAGGAAAATAACGACTTAAGTAAAGTCACTACTCAAGTAATTAACGCCTTCAGTAAGGGCGTTTATCTATTTTACATTTTTGCAAATTTTCAATATTTCTATATTTTACCAAAAACGCGCCCTTGTAAGGGGCGTTTAATTAAAAGTTGACGACGTATGTAATGGTCGTTCATTCTTTACCTCTATTTTTTGCAGAATATATATTTTCAGTAATTTATCAGAAACACGCCCTAGACAGGGGCGTTACTTTTCAATTCACACCCTGAACATGGGCGTTAGTCAAGTGAGAGACGACCTATACAGGGTCGTGTATTTCAAGAATTTACAATTTTTCAAGCATTGAAATTTCCAGAAAACGAGATATGGTCATGATAGGATAATATCAGGATGCACTGATTTAGAATCATGTTTAAGTGAATATTGGACTAATTAACATGGGTAATTATCAGGTAATTAAATTGACGTATGTGTACAGGGCGTCAAATCTTTTGAATTGACGACCTTGTCAGGGTCGTTTATTTAAATAGCGCCCTAGTCTGGGTCGCGTATAAAATTAGCGCCTTTGGAAAGGGCGTTTCTTTCCAACAATAGAACTTTTAAAACTCGTGAAAACTATATGCATGAACTAATATATATGGTTTAATATAGTTATTATGGTGATTTGGGCTACAGTGCTTGAGAAAACCTACCTTTTTGATGATTTAACTGGCGAACTGATGAAGACACGGTACTCTGTTATCAACAGAGTAGGACGAAAAGGGCAGAGGTCTTGGTGTAGATTATCGACAGGTTTTCTTTTCGGCACGATCAGGTGCAGACGTTCGCCGATGAAGAACCCACGTTCATGAGTAGGTTAAGATGACTTTCCTACAGAGAACATATATATACGATCATTAGTATTATCTTCATAATACTTGACTGAAGGTGGAAGAAAGAAGAACTTACCCTTTGTTCTTCTCACGTTCGTCTTCTTCAACCTGTAAGAAGAGAAGAAGATGAAGAATCAGTGATTCTTCATGCAACCGAAAGAAAAGAGATAAGAACTGATGTTCTTTACGTACCGTAGCAGCAGCAGATCGACCAAATAGCTTTAGGGTTCGATCGGCAAGGGTTTTTATAGGATCCTTAGAATCCTAATAGGGTTAGTGTTTGATTGGAAGTAATACTTCCAAGATAGAGTTATTACTACATTCGAACTCTTTCTCATAGTTATCATCTTACCCTGGATAGACTCCTGGGTCGAACGAAACTCAAACTGAATTAGCGACCTAGGTCAGGGCGTTGAATTTAAATTGACGCCCTGTCAAGCGTCGTTTCTTGTTGAAACGCGTCCACTTAAGGGACGTTACGCTAACTTGCCCTTTTTATTTATTTTGGTCGTTTGAAATTTAACGCCTTGATGTGTGGGCGTCCTTTCTTCAAAACACGCCTTAGGTAAGGGCGTTTTATTTTAAAGTAGAGCCTACATCTGAGGCGTTATTTTCATCAGGTTTAATTATTTTTATTCCAAGCTCTTTCGTTTATTTACTAAATCTTTTAATCTATTTTGATTTATTTATTCCTTTTAAATTTATCAGGGTTGCTACACCCTCCCCCACTTAAAAAGAATTTGGTCCCCAAATTCCATATCATATATTTACATTTGGAGAGTGTAGAGTATGTACCTTCTAAAATAAATCTGGAAATTGTTTCCTCATAGATTCCTCGGTCTCCCATGTAGCTTCATGTTCTGAATTCTTATTCCATTGTACTTTTAGCATGGGAATAACCTTATTCCTTAGGGTACGTACTTCTCGATCTAAGATCTTCATAGGCTTCTGTTCATACGTGAAATCTTTCTGGATCACTAGGTCTCCATATTCAATAATATGTGATGGGTCATGTACATACTTCTTCAACATAGATATGTGGAACACATCATGTACTTCGGACAGTTGAGGGGGCAATGCGATGCGATAAGCAACCTCGCCAACTCTTTCTAGTATCTCAAAAGGTCCGATAAATCTTGGTGTAAGCTTGCCTTTAACACCAAATCTTCGTATTCCACGTCCAGGCGATATGTCACGCCCCGAGCGCGGAAGATACCCAGAGATGCGCGACGTGTCTATATCAATCATGTCAATCAGAGTGGTCGTGTATTCGACACAAAGACAGAGATGCGCAAAATAGCAAGATAACCCAATCCTTTATTTCATAACGGATAGACTATTACAAATCCAATACTCTGTTTAATAAAAAGGAAAAAAAATACATAGTTGACTCAAGAAACTATAGAAAAGACTAGATGACACTTGGAGAATCTCTATCTCTTTCACTCTTGATCATTCCCATCCGATTGACTTCCATCGTCGTCGGACTTACCTGAAAAGTAGAAAGGGACAAAACGGAATGAGCGAACGCTCAGTAGGAAATTATATCTCAAGTACTAGCAAGGGGTTTAAGTAATTACATTTTTATGAATGCAATAAAGCTATGCATGCTCGCATAAAACGACAAGATAGAGAGAATGTAATATCAAGAAAATAAGATGAACATAGTCATGAACTTCCAACAAGATGACAAGTGTATTCAAGGTATTCAAGCAAGCACGTTTAACAAGTCATGTCAAGAACTTTGGCTATCATATATCAAGCAAGTAAATTACCCTCTTTCGGGCCACGCATTTCATGTAAAGTCAAGTACGATTCAAGTACAAGATGTGTGTGGAATGTCCAATCAAGCAAGTCAAGTACTCGGTATAATGCCAGATACCTTATCATTTTAACTCCCATGGGCACAAGTACTTTCGGGTGCTCCTCCCAGGACCAGATCGGGCCCTATATGCGCAGGCATTTATCATGTATTTTTGACATCCACTCTTGTTTATATAGCCAATATAGAATTTCAATATTCAAGCTTGTAGACATGTATGACAACTTTGACAGAATAGAGTCCAAAAATATGACAAGGACATAAATTGGCGATAATAACGGTATAATCACGATATCGATAAAACTAGGTAGAATATGGTTCCCTTAACTTAGGTACCATGACAAATCAATATGGACATTCTTTATATAGAATTGAGGTCCACATGAACAGTATATCAAAGGTAAGATACCCTCATTCTTATCATAGAATTGAGGTTTACAAGAACGACATGATATGGCATGATATCATCATCCCATTAAGAATTTCTTATGATATACTCTTTGTATAATCATAAGGGCCGGTATACCATGTTTCTTTAGAGTGACATGGCATCAATGGTGTAATGGGTTTTTAGGGTACAACCAGCTCAGTCGGCCTTGAGGGAATCCAAGGCTACGAGGAGTCTTACGGAGGTCTCTATGACTAACTCGCTAGTCCAAAGGAACGGAATGTCCAATGGAGAGCTTGTATGTCAATGAGAATTGAGTGTGATCGATAAAACACCGTGAAAAGTGGGACTATACTCACGGAGTGGAGAATAGTGCCGATATATATATATATATATGTATAATATATAAACCATCAGTTAGCAAATCAGAGGAAAAAAATCAGTTTACAGTAAAATAACGACTTAGGTCAAGTCGTTTCTCAAGTAATTAACGCCTAACAGAAGGGCGTTTACACATGGTCCGTTTTGCAGAATTTTCAATAATTCAATAATTTATCTAAAACGCGCCTTCGGTAGGGGCATTTCTTCAAGAGTTGACGACTACAGTAGCAGGCGTCTTTTTATTTACAATATTTTTCAGAACATATTTATTTTCAGAAATTACCAAAAACGCGCCCTTGTCAGGGGCGTTAATCATTAATTCTTATTTTCACAGAATATATATTCCAGGATTTTAACAGATACGCGCCCTAGTAAGGGGCGTTTATTTTTAATTCACGCCCTATGATGGGGCGTTTACATATGGAAAACGACCTAGTCTAGGTCGTGAATTCAAGAGATACCATGAATTTTCATGGGCAGAAATATTTTCAGGATAATAGAATTCATGGAGAACGAATGTATGGTCATGACAATAAAATTAGCAGGTTTGAAGACATGTGATCATGCATTATTGTAGGATCATTATTTCATAGATACTCAATTCTTAACATGGGTGATTAATGATTAAATGAAATTAACGCCTATGTGCAGGGCGTCAAATCCAAAACTGACGACCTTGGCAGGGTCGTGACTTGTAAAGTAGCGCCCTAGTATGGGGCGTGTATTTCATAGTCACGCCCTTGCTAAGGACGTTTCTTTCAAGAAATTAACAGAAAGTCGTTCAGAAACTATAGTAAACCAAACCATGTATATGCATGATAATTATTGTACTGTATCAATTTAGTTTGGGCTACAGTGACTTGAGAAAATCCTACCTTAAGAGTTGATTTGGAGATGACTGTGAGGGATTTGTAAGAATCAATGATGCTGCAGACGTTGGATGAATCCTACAGAGGATAGATTGAAGATATTAGTTTCCTTGAAATCCATGGACTGTAGGTAGAGGAAGGGGTACTTACACACGGATGAAGAACTCTTGTTCCTCAAATGCCCGAGCCTCTTAACCTGTTAATAAGAGAAGAAGAATAATCAATATTTTTCATGCGACTGTAAACAGAAGAAGAAAAAAATAGAAGAACATATGTTCTTCACGTACCTGCAGCAGTAGTTCGTCCAAATAGTTTTAGGGTTGGCCGAACGAGAGTTTTTATAGGATTTTGGGTGTCCTATTAGGGTTAGTGATTGTGTGGAAGCAATACTTCTACGATAGAGTCATTACCACGTTTGAACTCTTTCTAATGCTTATCACTTACCCTGGATAAGTTCTGGGTTCGAACGGTTCACGAACTGAATTAACGCCTTAGGTAAGGGCGTCGATTCTTTAATTAACGACCTAGTTCAGGTCGTTTCTTAAGAAACGTCTTGGATAAGGGCGTTCCTTGTTTTTGAAACATGCCCCATATATGGGCGTTTCTCTTACTTGCCTATTTGGTCGTGAGAGTTGACGACCGCACGTGTGGGCGTCCTTTCTTTAGTCACGCCTTTGATAGAGGCGTTTCTTTTTGAATTAACGCCCTAATAAGAGGCGTTATTTTAATTTTGTTTTACTTCATCTAATTAACCCTATTCTCATTATCTGTATTACTACTGTAATATATATATGTTTTAATTTATTTTAAATATTCATTTATCAGGGTTGCTACACGATATCTTGAGAAATACATGATCTCCAACTTGGAATTCGAGATCTCTTCTTCTTGTGTCAGCATAAGCCTTTTGTCTAGACTGAGCAACTTGCAGTCTTTCTTTGATCAATTGTATCTTCTCGGTAGTGTCCCTCACCATTTCTGGACCTAACAGTTGTTTCTCTCCAACTTCGTCCCAGCATAAGGGTGATCGACAACTCCTTCCGTATAAGGCTTCAAAAGGTGCCAGTTGTATACTTGCCTGGTAGCTATTATTGTATGCAAATTCGACCAGTGGCAAGTGATCATGCCAGTTTCCATCAAAATTAGTAATGCATGCTCTAAGCATATCTTCAACTACTTGATTTGTTCTCTCGGTCTGACCATCCGTTTGAGGATGAAAAGCTGTGCTAAAGTTAAGTCTCGTTCCCAACGAATGTTGTAGTCCTTTCCAAAAATGAGAAGTAAAACGGGGATCTCTGTCAGAAACGATTGAAACAGGAATACCATGTAATCTGACTATTTCCTTATTGTATGGTGCAGCTAAGACATCAACTGACCATCGACTCTTGATTGGCAAGAAATGCGCTGATTTAGTCAATCGATCAATGATAACCCATATTCCATCATGTCCTCTTTTTGATTTAGATAAACCCATGATGAAATCCATACCAATATCCTCCCACTTCCATTTAGGGATATCTAGAGGATGTAGCTTTCCAACAGGCTTTTGGTGTTCCACCTTGACTTGTTGGCATGTGAGACAACGTGACACATAGTCTGCTATTTCCCTTTTCATGTTGGGCCACCAAAAATTTCTTTTCACATCTTGGTACATCTTGGTAGATCCAGGATGAATCGTATACCTTGACCTATGAGCTTCATCTAAGACCTTCTTCTTCAATTCTGGGCAGTCCGGTATACAAGTTCTATTCTTGAACATTAATCTTCCATCAGAAGCTAATTGGAAATCCGATTGTCCTTCTAATCTGCCCTTGATTTCTACTAATGTAGGATCATCATTCTGAAGTGCTTGTATTTCAGACAATAAATCTGAATGTATGCTTACATGAGATAATGTGACACATCTAGGGTCCGTGTCCATGCTTATATTGAGTTAAGAGAATTGTTCCAGCAATTTCCATTCTTGAATCAGACAATTGGCTAACAGTGCTCTTGGCTTTCGACTAAGGGCATATGCTACATGATTACCTTTTCCGGGATGATATTGTATATTGAACTCGAAGTCCTTGAGATATTCTAGCCATCGTCTTTGTCTGATGTTTAGTTCCTTCTGTGAAAAGAGATATTTGAGACTCTTGTGATCGGAGTATACAGTAAAGTGTACTCCATAAAAATAATGTCTCCATATTTTGAGTGCAAATACTACCGCGGCCAATTCTAAGTCATGGACGGGGTAGTTCTCTTCATGCTTCTTTAATTGACGAGAAGAGTAGGCTATAACCTTCCCTTGTTGCATTAGAACAGACCCGAGGCCAATGCCAGAAGCATCAGTGTATACCTCGAACTTTTCTCCTTCAATTGGCAATGCTAAGATAGGAGCTGTAGTAAGATGATCCTTGAGAGTTTGGAAGCTTCTCTCACATTCCTCATCCCATTCATAACGGATCTCCTTGCGGGTTAACCTCGTAAGTAGCACGGCGATTTTAGAGAAATCCTTGATGAATCGCCTGTAATAGCCGGCAAGACCTAAGAAACTTCGGATCTCGCTAGCATTGGTCGGTCTTTCCCAAATCCTTACAGCTTCAACCTTTGATGGGTCTACAGACAAGCCATCCTTTGATATAACATGTCCGAGAAAAGTCACTTCTTCAAGCCAGAATTCACACTTGCTAAGTTTTACATATAATTGGTTTGTCCTTAATATTTGTAATGAAATCCTCAAATGTTCCTCATGCTCTTCCTTGGTCTTGGAATAAATCAATATATCATCAATAAGGACCACCACGAATTGATCTAAATAAGGCCTGAATATAATATTCATTAACTGCATAAAGGCAGTAGGGGCATTCGTTAGTCCGAAAGGTATAACAACAAATTCATAATGGCCATACCTGCTTCTGAATGCGGTTTTATAAATATCCTTGTCCTTGATTCTTAGTTGGTGATATCCGGACCTAAGATCAATTTTGGAAAAGTACATGGATCCTGAAATTTGATCAAACAATTCATCGATTCTCGGTAGTGGATACTTGTTCTTGATAGTGAGATGATTCAATTGTCGATAGTCGACGCATAACCTCATGGATCCGTCTTTCTTCTTTACAAATAATACAGGCGCTCCCCACGTGGAAGTGCTTGGTCTAATGAATCCTTTCTTAATGAGTTCCATCAATTGCTCCTTTAACTCCTTGAGTTCAGCAGGTGACATCCTATAAGGTGCCTTTGAAATCGGACCAGCACCAGGGACTAAGTCAATGGTGAAGGCAACTTCTCTTTGCGGGGGTAATCCCGGCAAATCTTCCGGAAACACTTCCGGAAATTCTTGTACCACTGGAATGTCTTCTAACTTAGCTTCCTTAGCTTCTTTAACTGTGACAAATGCGAGGAAAGATGCACATCCTTTCCTGATGAGCTTGCTAGCTCGGAGAGCTGAAATAATAGGGGATTTGCTCCGACTCTTGGGGCTAGTAAATATTAGTTCTGGGAATTCCTTGAATGTAACCTTACTATTGCGGCAATCAACCGTTGCCTGATACTTGGATAACCAATCTGCCCCTAGTATAACATCATACTCTTTCAGATCTAAACATATGAGATCAATAGGGAGATTTCTACCCTGAACCAATACTTCGCAGTTTTGGTAATGATGTGTAATATCAGTCTCATCATCTAGAGGAGTAGACAAAACTAACTTTATCCATTCCGGTTCTAGGGGTAATGGGTCAGCAAACTTCTTAGAAACAATAGAATGCGATGCACCAGTATCAATTAAGACATATGCATTCCAGGAACAAACTTTCAATATACCTTCCACTAAGCCGCCTCCTTCTACTTGCTCGGTCTCCTTGATTGCATGAAGACGAGCATTCTTGGTTACTGGGCGCTTCCCGTCAGTGGCTTGAGCGTTAAGTAATGGGCAATCGGGAATCCGATGCTCACGACTACCACAACGGAGACATGCTCCTAGTTTCCTCCAGCATTCTTCTGCTCTATGACCCGCTTTATCACAATGTTTGCACACTGTATTTGGAGAGGTAGTGGTGATAGAGAAGGGCTTGGTCTTCTTGAACTTTTGGTCTTGCGAGGGAATACCTCCATTGCTAGGCCTCTTCTTGAAGTTGGGTTTAAAGGAACCCGAACCTGTAACTTGTTCCTTCTTATCCTTACCACGAATCCTATCAGACAGTTCCGTGGCATCTTCTAATAGTTGAGCTCGGCGTACTATCTCTGAGTAGACTTGAATGTCCATCGGCGCCAGTTGAGTAATAGCTTGGGGCCTGAGCCCATTAAGAAACCTCCTAGCTTTCATTTTCTCGATGCTAACTAGATGCTTAGCATATCGAGACAATCTAGAGAATTAGGCCTCATAATCGGCCACTGACAAAGATTGTTGCTTTAATGCAGCAAATTCTGCAGCCTTCTTTTCCTGAACTCGGTCCGAGAAATATTTTGCGTTGAAGTGTTCAACGAATTCCTCCCACGAAACCTGATCTTGATTTATAGTAGCCTCTATTGATTCCCACCAGCATCTAGCATCCCTTTCTAACTGAAAAGTAGCTAATAAGACCTTATCTTGATCTGTGCATTGCATAACATGGAATATTCGTTCTGTTTCCCTAATCCAGTGTTCAGCGTCATCTGGATCAGTAGAACCCGTGAACTTGGGTGGGTTCATGTTCTTGAAAGTCTGGTGGAGACTTCCTGCTCGTTGTCCACCTCCTAGTGTTACTTGCTGCAGTACTTGAGTCATGCCTTGCAGTGTACACTGTATGTTGCGCCATTGAGCACGTTCGGCAGCCATTATCCTACAATTACAATAACTAGATTAATACGTGATTTGTATCTTAAAGACTATTATTCTATGTTAACTTTAACCCTTGGTTCTACCCAAATCTCACTGGTTAAAGGTTTGAACATATCCTTGGACTTGGGTTTTCCTAGGAATTGAATACCCTAGGCTCTGATACCACAAAAACTATCACGCCCCGAGCGCGGAAGATACCCGGAGGTGCGCGACGAGTTTATATCAATCATGTCAATCAGAGTAGTAGTGTATTCGACACCAAAATATAGATGCACAAAAGTAAAGATAACCTAATCCTTTATTTCATAATGGATAGACTATTACAAATCCAATACTCTATTCAAACAAAAAGGAAAAGTACATAGTTGACTCAAAAATAGGAAAAAGACTAGATGACACTTCGAGAAGTTCTATCACTTTCACTCTTGACCATTCCCATCCGATTGACTTCCCTCGTCGTCGGAATTACCTGAAAAGTAGGGAACACACGGAGTGAGCAAACGCTCAGTATGAAATTATATCTCAAGCGCTAGCAAGGGGTTTACATAATTACATTTTTCATGAATGTACTATAGCTATGCATGTTCGCATAAAACGACAAGATAGAGAGAGAATTTATCAATAAGACGGCAAGATGAACTAGTCATGAGCTTTCAAGAAAAAGATAACAAGATATTCAAGCAAGTACTCTTTAGCAAGTCATGTCAAGAACTTTGGCTATCATGTATCAAGCAAGTAAGTAATTACCCTTTTCTAGGGTCACGCAATTCATGTCAAGTCAAGTACAAGATTTGTGTGGAATGTCCAATCAAGCTAGTCATGCACTCGGTATAATGCCAGATACCTTATCATTCAACTGCCATGGGCACAAGTACTTTCGGGTGCTCCTCCTAGGACCAGATCGGGCCCTATATGCGCAGGCATTTATCATGTATAATTGACATCCACTCTTGTATCTATATATATATAGCCAATATGGAATTTCAACAATTTAAGCTTGTAGACACGTAGGATAACTTTGAGAGAATGGAGTCCAAAAATACGACATTGGATATAGATAGGCGATAACAACGGTACAATCACGATGATCGATGAAACTAGGTGGAATTAGGTTCCCTTAACTCGGGTACCATGACAAACAAGTATGGACATTCTTTATATAGAATTGAGGTCCACATGAACAGCATATCAAAGGTAAGATACGATCATTTTTATTATAGAATTGAGGTCCACAAGAACATCAACAAATGGCATGATATCATCATCCCATTAAGAATTCTCATGATATACTCTTTGCATATCATAAGGGCCGGTATACCATGTTTCTTTATAGTGATATGGCATTCAATAGTGTAATGGGTTTTTAGGGTACAACCAGCTCAGTCGACCTTGAGGGAATCCAAGGTACGAGGAGTCTTACGGAGGTCTCTATGACTAACTCGCTAGTCCAAAGGAACGGAATGTCCAATGGAGAGTTTGTATGTCAATGAGAATTGAGGGTGATCGATAAAACATCATGAAACGTGGGACTATACTCACGGAGTGGAGATATAGTGCCGATATACATATATATAGATATATTGAAACCATCGGTTATCAGAAACATGGTAAAAATATTTTTACAGGAAAATAACGACTTAAGTAAAGTCACTACTCAAGTAATTAACGCCTTCAGTAAGGGCGTTTATCTATTTTACATTTTTGCAAATTTTTAATATTTCCGTATTTTACCAAAAACGCGCCCTTGTAAGGGGCGTTTAATTAAAAGTTGACGTATGGAATGGTCGTTCATTCTTTACCTCTATTTTTTACAGAATATATATTTTCAGTAATTTATCAAAAACACGCCCTGGACAGGGGCGTTACTTTTCAATTCACGCCCTGAACAGGGGCGTTAGTCAAGTGAGAGACGACCTATACAGGGTAGTGTATTTCAAGAATTTACAATTTTTCAAGCATTGAAATTTCCAGAAAATGAGATATGGTCATGATAGGATAATATCAGGATGCACTGATTTAGAATCATGTTTAAGTGAATATTGGACTAATTAACATGGGTAATTATCAGGTAATTAAATTGACGTATGTGTATAGGGCGTCAAATCTTTTGAATTGACGACCTTGTCAGGGTCGTTTATTTAAATAGCGCCCTAGTCTGGGTCACGTATAAAATTAGCGCCTTTGGAAAGGGCGTTTCTTTCCAACAATAGAACTTTTAAAACTCGTGAAAACTATATGCATGAACTAATATATATGGTTTAATATAGTTATTATGGTGATTTGGGCTACAGTGCTTGAGAAAACCTACCTTTTTGATGATTTAACTGGCGAACTGATGAAGACACGGTACTCTGTTATCAACAGAGTAGGACGAAAAGAGCAGAGGTCTTGGTGTAGATTATCGACAGGTTTTCTTTTCGGCACGATCAGGTGCAGACGTTCGCCGATGAAGAACCCACGTTCATGAGTAGGTTAAGATGACTTTCCTATAGAGAACATATATATACGATCATTAGTATTATCTTCATAATACTTGACTGAAGGTGGAAGAAAGAAGAACTTACCCTTTGTTCTTCTCACGTTCGTCTTCTTCAACCTGTAAGAAGAGAAGAAGATGAAGAATCAGTGATTCTTCATGCAACCGAAAGAAAAGAGATAAGAACTGATGTTCTTTACGTACCGTAGCAGCAGCAGATCGACCAAATAGCTTTAGGGTTCGATCGGCAAGGGTTTTTATAGGATCCTTAGAATCCTAATAGAGTTAGTGTTTGATTGGAAGTAATACTTCCAAGATAGAGTTATTACTACATTCGAACTCTTTCTCATAGTTATCATCTTACCCTGGATAGACTCCTGGGTCGAACGAAACTCAAACTGAATTAGCGACCTAGGTCAGGGCGTCGAATTTAAATTGACGCCCTGTCAAGCGTCGTTTCTTGTTGAAACGTGTCCACTCAAGGGACGTTACGCTAACTTGCCCTTTTTATTTATTTTGGTCGTTTGAAATTTGACGCCTTGATGTGTGGGCGTCCTTTCTTCAAAACACGCCTTAGGTAAGGGCATTTTATTTTAAAGTAGCGCCTACATCTGAGGCGTTATTTTCATCAGGTTTAATTATTTTTATTCCAAGCTCTTTCGTTTATTTACTAAATCTTTTAATCTATTTTGATTTATTTATTCCTTTTAAATTTATCAGGGTTGCTACAGCATCTGCCACAACATTACCTTTGCCAGGATGATACTCAATCGAGAAGTCGAAGTCTTTCAAGTACTCCAACCATCTCCGCTGCCTCATGTTGAGTTCCTTCTGAGAAAATAAATACTTCAAACTCTTATGATCTGAAAACACTGTAAAGGTTTCTCCATATAAGTAATGCCTCCATATCTTCAAAGCAAACACGACTGCAGCAAGTTCCAAATCATGAACAGGATAATTATCTTCGCGCTTCCTCAACTGCCTAGAGGAATAGGCAATCACCTTCCCATGCTGCATGAGTACACAGCCTAAGCGAATACCTGAAGCATCAGTATAAACAACAAATCCTCCTTCACCAGAAGGTAAAGCCAAAACAGGTGCAGTAGTCAAACACTCCTTCAGAGTCTGAAAGCTTCGCTGACAATCATCTGACCAATCAAACTTATTCTCCTTGCGGGTTAATCTTGTCATAGGTACTGCAATCTTGGAGAAATCTTGAATAAATCTTCGGTAATAGCTTGCCAGGCCTAGGAAACTTCTGATTTCAGTTGCACTAGTAGGCTGCTCCCAATTCTTCACTGCCTCAATCTTCGAAGGATCAACTGAAATACCTTCCTTGGTGATAATATGTCCGAGAAAGGACACTTCTTGTAGCCAGAACTCACACTTACTAATCTTGGCATAAAGTTGATGATCTCTCAACAGTTGCAATGCCATCCTCAGGTGTTCAGCATGCTCCAATTCACTCTTGGAATAGATCAAGATGTCATCAATAAATAACACGACCCACTGATCAAGATATGGCCGAAATACATCGTTCATCAACTGCATGAAAGCTGCTAGTGCATTCGTTAGACCAAAAGGCATAACGACAAACTCAAAATGACCATACCTGCTGCGGAAAGCCGTTTTATAAATATCCTCTTCCTTAATCCGCAACTGGTGATATCCAGATCGAAGATCGATCTTAGAAAAATATTGAGCTCCTGCTATCTGGTCAAATAGTTCGTCAATCCTCGGCAATGGATATCTATTCTTGACAGTCTGCTGGTTCAATTGCCGATAATCAATGCACAGCCTCATCGAACCATCTTTCTTCCTGACAAATAGTACAGGGGCTCCCCAAGGAGAAGTACTAGGACGTATAAAACCCTTCTCGAGCAATTCCATCAGCTGCTGCTTCAATTCCCGCAGTTCCGCAGGAGACATACGATAAGGAGCTTTGGAAATAGGAGATGTGCCAGGAATAAGATCAATAGAAAAGATAACTTCCCGCTCAGGCGGAAGTCCTGGTAGTTCTTCTGGAAAGACATCAGGAAAATCTTGGACAACAGAAATGTCCTTAATCTCCATCTGCTGCTCAGGAGTTGTACAGACAAAGGCTAGAAAAGCCTCACACCCATGCCTCAAAAGCTTATCAGCTCGAAGAGCCGAGATGAGCGGTACGGAGTTATGGTGCTTGACTCCCGTAAAAGATAAACCAAAATGTCCAGTAAATGTCACTGAGCTAGAACTACAGTGAACATTGGCCTCATACTTGGCCAACCAATCTGCTCCTGGGATTACATCATAATCCTTCATATTCATGCAGACTAAATCAGCTGGGAAGTTCTGCTCACCAATCATAATCTTACTAGAAGGATAGAAATACTGGATTGTTGATCTAGTGCCAATAGGGGTTGAAATCTCTAACGGAGTATTCATCAAAACAGGTTCCACAACTAATGACTTAGCAAATCTCTGTGAAATAAAAGAATGTATTGCACCAGTATCAAAGAGAGCAAATGCGGGCTTATCGATTATAGTAAGGGTACCTTCGACGAGTCCGCAATCATCAGAAATCCTAGTTTCATCTGCATGTAAAGCTTGAAGCTTGCCTTGTGATTTCTTGAAGACTAGAAGTTTTGCCGGTGTAGCTTGCTCCGATATGAGAGGACAATTGGGGATACGGTGCTCCTTGCTTCCACATCGCAAACATGCGCCTAGCTTGCGCCAGCACTCCTCTATCTTGTGACCCGGACGATCACAATAGTTGCACACGCCCTTGAATGGAACAATAGGGCCAGGCTTCTTGTCTTCATGCCTCGGCATCTTGCCCTTCCACGATCCGGACCCGCTCCACGAACCAGGTCCACTAACAGGCCTCTTCTTGGTATACCCGGGTTTGACACTCCCGGAACCCGTAGGTAATTCGTTCTTGGTGCCTTTCCCACGGATTCTCTCCGTCATTTCAAGAGTATCCTCCAGAACTTGCGCTTTCCTTACCACCTCAGAATACGTGGAAATCTCCATCGGTGCCAATTGGTTGATATAATGAAGCTTCAATCCATTGAGAAAGCGCTTCGCCTTCATCTTCTCGGTGGAAATGAGATGTGTAGCATATCGAGAAAGCCGTGCAATTTGAGCCTCATACTCTGCCACGGACAAACCTCGATGTTTCAGGGCCGCAAACTCCGTCACTTTCTTCTCTTGCACTCTATCAGAAAAATACTTACTGTTGAAGAATTCTTCGAATTATTCCCACATAACTTGCCGATCACCGAGAGTTGCCTTGATAGAATCCCACCAAGTACGTGCATCATGTTCCAGTTGAAATGTGGACAAAAGGACACGCTCCTGGTTGGTGCATTACATAACTTCAAAGATCCTCCCCATCTCATCTAGCCAGTGCTCGACTTGGTTAGGGTCGGTCGAACCCGCAAACCTTGGCGGATTCATCCCTCGGAAGTTCCGGTATAGATCACCGGTGCCATGCTGTGCCGCTCCTGCCTGAGCTACTTGCTGAAGGGCCTGAGTAAGGCCTTGAACCGTACGCTGCAGGTTCCTCCATTCAGCACGATCAACTGCCATCTACACGAGAAATAGGTTACTTAGGTCCAATAAGATAGATAAAGCACGATTAAGGAACGAACTTAACCCAAGTTCTACCCAATCTCACAGGTCAGGTCTTAAACTTTCACAAGGTTAGGGATCTAGTGCACCTAGACACGACCAAAACTCGGTACCTGGCGGAGGTAATCGGTCCGAAGACCACTCGCGCAAGTGTGCGACCTTTCCGATAGGCGTAGCCTAACGTTCGGACAACACCTTTTGATATACTGGTTATTGGGATGCAATGCAAGAAAACCTAAAACTTAGGGAACCTAGGAATGTGAAACCTAGGGCTCTGATACCAACTAAACTGTCACGCCCCGAACAAGGCGGAAATATCGGGACGTACAGTTAGAGACATGCTGGCAAGAGAGAGAACTAATCTAAAATAATACACAAGTGCTACAAGATGGAAATACTAAATGATCATTAACAAACCACAACTGATACAATAACCTCATGTTCAACTTAATACAACTGGAATAATCAATCACTAAAGCTCAATAACATGACTGAGACTAAATGCTCTCCAAAACACAACTAAAAGTAAGATAACACACTACTAACACACTAGAACTGATACACTCAAGACATCACTCCTGCCCTTCCCCATCGGTAAGTGCGTCACCTGAACAGCCTGGAAAAGGGGGAAACACAACTATGAGCTGACGCTCAGTAAGAAATAACAGACAGGTATAAGTGATTAACAGTTTAATTACATTTTAAAATGTCATGCTACAAATGATAAAACAATAAAAAGATAACGATGATATCACAAATCAAAATTCAAAGATCTTGCAAGGTCAAGAAATATAATGAATAGAATTGTAAGACAAGAATTTACTATAGTAGATAACGATAAAAAGTTGGCCATATCAAGACAATTCAAGTCATGTCAAGCACGTATGTAATTTCATTTCCACGTCCAAGTAATCAGCAAGTAAAGTAACAACAAGTAGAGTATAGAACAGTGAAGAGTGGAAAGTGAAAAGTGAAAAGTAGTAGAAAGTAATGTAGAGAGTAGTGGACAGTCCTAGATTTAACACATGTCAAGTACTGGTGCCAAATGCCACACCTAGTCATTCACCTCCCCAGATCTAAAACTTCAGCGAACCCCACAGCAGCCAAATGAAAGAAGACTCCTACGGCTTCATTTTGATAGCTCATAGAGCTTCTGGAGCCTTCGGAGTTGGGAGTATTCGCTGTTGCAAGCTATGTGTTTAGAAACGGCGCCGAAATCTTTGACTTGACCAAAACTATGTCGGCAGCACGTTTTGGGGCTAGGTTTACCTCAAATTGATTGAGGGTAAATGTTCCTTACATTGTGGCCTTCCATTTGCCACTGATTTTAGATCATTTGGTTGAGTATTGAGGTCGAATTTCGTGTTTTAATCTAAGGGTTAGGTATGGGTCAAAAGTGTGCAGTTTTGGGTTTAAACTCTAAATAGATCTTACCACGGATTTACAATGGCCTAATGCCAGAAGGAAAAGTTGTTATCTACC
Organism: Amorphophallus konjac; assembly: GCA_022559845.1. NCBI lineage: Eukaryota > Viridiplantae > Streptophyta > Magnoliopsida > Alismatales > Araceae > Amorphophallus > Amorphophallus konjac. Next base: position 201,813,434 of record CM040124.1, read on the forward strand.
TCTACCTTAATCTGTTTACTATTTTTATGGATTTTTATAAGGTAGTCAAATTTTAACTTATACTATTTCTAACGAATTAAATATTAATAAATCTGAAATTCAATTATTAATTCAATAAAATTCTATTCTCAATTAATAAAAGCTTAATAAGAAATATTGGGCTCAATTAAATAATTTGGGGTCTTACACACGACCCTCCAGATTTCGTGATCCTGCGCTCTTAAGAAAACTTGCATTCCATTTTTCCAATAAGAATAGTTAGTTCCATCAAAAAATGGTGGTCTATTAATTGCATATCCCTCTGGTATGAGACCTCTGTTCTCCATTAATTCTCTCTAGGTGGTTAAACCAATATTAGAGAGCCTGGCGCTCTGATACCACTTGTTGAGTGCAGAGGATAGTCAAGCTAGAGGGGGAGGGGTGAATAGATTGACTTTCACAAAATTTTATTATTAATTGGAACAAAAGAGAATAAGTAGATACAAATTCGATCAATTGAACTAATTCAATCTGATTGCGCCAATTTATAAACGTTCCTATTCATGCACCTAGCGTTGAGCTGAACGCAAAATCAAATCACACTACAGAAGAACACTAAAGTTTTAAGGTGGTTTGGTCTCCTTCCAGAGGCCTACGTCCACCTCCTCACTAAATCAGTGAGGAATCCTACTGAGCGTTACAGCTTGGCTAAACTAAGGATCAAACTCCTCAACACAGTTGAGTGATCCAGCTCAACTACACCAGGATCTAAATCCTGAACCGCTGGCGAACAGCTTGAAGGCACAAAGGCCTGTCCACTTCTGATCTCAGCACAATACGCTAGATCAGAAAAACCAACCTCTCTCAACAGAACAATCTGAGAGAGATAATTGTCAAGAGACTGAGTTCGAATTAAAAACAAACAACCTGAAACAAAGGATTCACACAACGGTGAAAAGGAAAAGCTGATCTTCAGATCTGAGACACAATATACTCTTAGAGCGTGCTTGGATCTCTGGAGGAAATCTCTTCTCAGCAGATCGATCTTTGCTTCTCAGATTCACTGGATCAGCTTCAAGTTCTTCACGATCTTCCTCGCTCCTTTGCTGTGATGCTCTTCATCTTCAGACTCTTCTGCTCACTTCCCGCTCTATTTTTCGCAACTTTGAATTTTCTCCTCTTTTCTTTTTATACCTGTACGAAGCACGTTGACCACGATCTGTGTGTACCTAGTGGGCCCCTGCCTGATCGCCTTAGTGACTTAACCATCGTACGCTTCATGTCATGCTGGGTGCGTTGACGCAGGATGCTGCTGCGTCCACTCACCAGCTACTTGAAACATTATTATGAACTACAGCGTCGACCCATTGAGTTGCTGCGTCGACTCTGCCAAGGTTCTTCATAAGCTTTACTTCAGATTGTTTGAACGGCTGCGTCCACGCTGCTTGTTCATAGCGTTGACGCATCAATGCATTACATAAGCTGCCTTGTACTGATTATTGAACTGTTGCGTCCACGCTGCTTGATGATAGCGTTGACGCACTCGTTAGTACTTTGCCCTGTTTCAATCTTACTTCAAGAAACACAAATACATTTAGCATACATCTAATCATGTTTGTCATCATCAAAACCAGGAGGACAACAGACACAAGATGATAAATAAATAAATAAATATATATATATATATATATAAGCTTATTATAGGTCACTACACTGATGGGAGTAGACCATGATTTTAGAGGTGAGTTTTTTTCCTAATCTTGACAAAAATTAATATATATATATTTATAATTTCTATCACGACTTTTTATGAAATTTTATATTTTTTAATTTCACAACAATCAGATCATGTTGTTATATTCAAAATATTACAGATAACTATTAGTCAAAAAATAAATATTAAATATATCTATAAATAAAATTAATTTCAATAGTTTTTTTAAAATATAAGTGAAAATTTCATGACACGTCCGAGCGGGCAAAATAGGGAAAAGAATCAAAAAACCCTTGTGTAGGGAGGTGAAATTGCTTTTCTTCCTCTACTCCCCGCCGTTCTCCTCTGCAGTCTGTACGCCAACGTTTGACTTCGCCCTCCACGCCGCTGGTGCCTCCTCCCCGCCGGTGTTCACATGGGTTCTTCTTCCACGCCCTTGCCACCAGTGTTCGCCTAGGTTCCTCCGGTAAGTCTCTCGCCTCATCAGCCCCTGCCGTCGTCTGCCCATCGTCCACCCCCACCCCCTCCACAAGGCACCATCAACCCCTGCCACCGAATGCCCCTTTCTCCCGTCTTCTTCCACCCCCCGCCACCGACTGTCCCTTTCTCCTGTCTTAGGCTTATCAATCCTATTTGTGGCTTGGGCTGGAGTCTTTGAAAGAGAAAGAAGAAATTATACCATTAGATATGAGTTTGAATCTCTTTTCCTGACCCCCATGCAAAACCTAAGTGCCTTCTAGTTGCTGATTCAGTATTGCCTCATTGGGCTAGCTGAAGTGTTTTGTATTGTTGTTCTTCTGGAATTCCTTTATCAGGAAGCACTTGATGCCATGAAAAGTATCGGGTCTGCTTATGTTGTGGTTGTTGGAGGATTGGGTTGCTTTGTTGCCTCTATTTTGAATAACATTGTGAAGTCAGTCACAGGAAATGATGGCGAGGGACGGCCTTCATGGCTTTACTAGAATATAAACACTGGAAATTTTGACTACTTTTACTAGCTGTTGATAGTCTTGAGTGTCATCAATTTCTGTATTTGCATTTTTTATGCTCGGAGATACAAAAACAAGAAGTAGAGTGCGTTTGAGACAACTAGCAGAACCAGCTACTCCTGCTGAAAGTTGAGGAAGACTCTCAATAGCATCTACTCTTCAAGGTGTTACAGGCTTTCTTCATCTGAGGTTCTGTGTAGTGTTAGATACATGCAATGGCCAATGGTCATGATAATCTTGTAATGCAGACTAGGTGAAGCATGTAGAGAAAGCTTGGGAGTGGCTGTGCCTGGATGAGATCAATTCTCACCTTCAAGATTGTATTACCTTATAAGAAGTATTCAGATCTAATGAGAATGATTACATCTACAAGTCATGTAGTTCAGTCGATTGAGTGGTAAAACTTTGCAACCATTATGCTCAACTCTTCAGCTCAAAAGAAGAAGAAGATTATACCGTGGTTCTATTCTGGCTCTCTTGCTTCACCCCATAACATTATTGATTGAAATTTTTTGTGCCTTTCCATGGAAGATGTCTCTCTGCTACCCCAACTACATTTAATGCAAAACACAAGGTTGCATGCTCCGGCTTGTGTTCTAATACGGTGGGACCTTCGGTTAATTGTCTCTCTCCCTTATTTATTGAACCATTCATAGCTCATCATGTGGAAGCAGCCAGGTAACTTAGTTGTGCAGATGGGTTTTGCAAATTTTGATTCCTAATATGTTAGCTCCATGTCCATCACCCTTATAGGTGTGTTGCATTGTTTGTTGTTGTCTTTTTGTAGCTTTTGAATCAAAAGTTTAAAACACTTTGACTGAAGTTGAATTGTTGTATATTTATGGTGGACCTATATAGTAAGATGAAGCCCTAGGGAAAGTTGAAGATCGTAAGGCATCTACTTCTAATTACATCTTTAACTGAAAGTATATACCCTTGTCTTCCCTGTATTCTGGTCTTTTATGCAACCCTTTGATATTCTATAACACAACAATAACAAACTTCATCAACATGGAGCTTGAACAAGTCAAGGTTTAAGATGTTTCTTAGCTATATAAACAATACTAATCAGCACAAAAAGGTGCAGGTTGCCATCCTTCACAGTTGATGAGACACAATGTTGGTTCACTATGTCAGCTTCTATATCTTATCTATCTTTCTCATATGTATGTCCCCTGCTCAACACCTTCTCCTACTACCTTCTCTTTTTGGTCTTGTAAGCTAGTTGGTTTATCCTATCTCATTTTCCTGCATGTTAACTGATGGACTTTTCTTTGTAATGTCATTCATTAAGAGGTTAGCTATATGATAGAAACAATCTTTAGATCAACAAGGTGTCACATCACTTCACAATTAATTCAATGCATCATGTTGCTTACCGATATAATGAAATATTAATGATTCCCTCTCTTAGATCCATAGTTATTAATATTTTATCATATCCACCATTTTTTCTTGAGAATTGTTCAAAAATCAAGATCATTTTTCCTCCATGATGTCAATATGAATGCTTTTTTTCTTATTCCCATATCATAAGTGTGAAGCATTTCAAAGACCAAATTTCTAGGACTACTCATATCTCCATATTTCATATCCCTCTCTTTATCAAATCATTAATTGAGTTAGGGAGTAAAGGCTTATAAGTTGGAAAAATACCTCGAGACTAGGATACTTCATATGGCATTTTGTGACACCATCTAGTTTTTACGTTTATTTGCACAGCTATCTCATGTTTAAAAATCTCTTTGTAATTTAAGAGCGTATGGTACAAATGCAACAACAATGTACAATGGAGTGTGAGACCACTATAACTGAAGATGACATATGTGCTAAGGTACTTGGGAGGACGTGTGGATATATACGTGGTCGTAGACATGGACCCAAGCCACTTCAGCGAGATAGAGTTACTTTTTTGAGTCAACCCACAGTTAGAGAGAAATTATTGGAGTAGGAGGTGGCGACTCTTCAAGATCAACTTGACGATCAATAGAGGAAGATAGAATTTTTGATGACTTAGATGAATGGAAATAATATTTCACCATGATCTTCTTCATGGTAAAGACATATTCCTTATCTTGATCAAATTAAGGTAAATACTAATATTCTGATTTAATTTTTTTTCGTTACCATTGTTTTGCAGAATGGTTTGATTCCATAGTGTAACCTCTTCTCAATCATCAGTGGGTTTATGTTGCAGATTGTAAGATCATGAAAGTTATTTTTTGTTGAATATCATATTATTTTTGTATTTACACTTTCAACACAATCAATCACTTTTTTCTCATTTAATATATTTTTTGTACAATGAGATGGTCTAAAATTAGTTCACAAGTACTTTAATATTTTGTATGATTATAATGAATGAATGAGATTTTTTAATATTTTATTTTGTGGTAGTAAATGAATGGATGTTGTATTAAATATTATGAAAATAGTGACCGAATATTTTGTTGCGACTAAAATTATAGTAATATTGACTAAATATTTAGTTATGATCAAAATTAGTAGCCATTAAAATTGTAGAATAAATAAATAAATAGTTGTTAGTGACCAAAAGTTGTGCTGGTTAACATTACATAAGTAAAAATTAAATATTAAATTACGAACAAAAGTGATAGTCATTTATATTATAGTAATAGCGACCAAAAAATTTTAGTTGCGACCAAGCATGATAGTTGTTAATATTATAAAAATAACGACAAAAAAAATTATAATTGTGACTAAACATGATAGTTGCTAATATTATAAAAATAGCAACAGAAAATATTATTGCAACCAAATGTGGTAGTCACTAATTTTATTTATAAAAATAACGACAAAAAAATTAATTGTGACCAACATAATAATTATTGATGTTCTTACAATAGCTAACAACATGATAGTCGTTAATATGGTAGAAACAACGACCAAATATTATCTGCGACCAAGCTCAAGTACGTAGCTAATAGTTAGAGTTTTTTAGCGACCAACAAATATTAACGACCAATATTTATTCATAATTACGACCAATATTTTGGTTGTTATAGTATCAATCCATAGTGACTAAATCATTTGGATTGCTAATGGTTAAGGTTTTAGCGACCAAATATAAAGATTGGTCGCTACGAGTATCAGTGACGATGATATAGCGACCAAGGTTCAGCGACCAATATGCAGTCGCAAATTCTTTTAGCGACCAAATTCATCTTCATTGCAAGTGGATGACTCACCTTCCTCGGACGTTCCTCCATTGCTCGGTCCAGCTTTCAATGCTTGAGGCTTTTTCTTGCTTACATCTACTTACTTGTTGTTGAGGTTTATCTCATAGGTCATGAGGGATCCTATGAGTTCTTCTACCTTGGTGGTTGACAAATCTCTGGATTCTTCAACCACAGTGACTTTGGTATGCCAAGCTGAGGTTAGCGATCGAAGAATTTTTCTTACTATTTCCTGCTCAGAATAACTTTTTCCTAAACTAATTAGACTATTAGTGAGCTGAGTTAAACGAGTGTACGTATCTGAATGGATTCATCAGGATTCATTTTAAACATTTTATATTCTGAAATCAACATGTTGGTTTTGGTCTCACGTACCTGAGATGTGCCTTCGCATATTACCTCTAAACGGTCCCACATCTCTTTTGTTGTACCACATGTTGATACTCTTGAGAACTTCACAAGATGGAGAGAACACTGCATTATGTGCTTAGCACTCCAGTTGACTGTGGATCTCCTTATCTGCTCCTTTGCCCAAGTGTCCTCATCTTTTGGAAGCTCATAGGGACCTTTACTGACAACTCGCCAGAGCTCATAGTCTTGAGCGTGGATGAACACCTGCATATGATTTTTACAATATGGGTAGTTTGTTCTAGTGAAAAAAGGTGGTATGTTAACAGAATGCCTTTCCGGCATGAGTCCCTTGGACGCCATTCCACCATTTCTCTCAAGGTCGTTGGACCCCATCATGAGAGATTGGCTCTAATACCACGTGTCGTGTGGGAATGGTTGTTCTAGAGAGGAGGGGTGAATAGATCCGCCCCTCTTTTTCTAGAAATAAAAACGACCGCAGCGGAATAGAAGGAACTACTTAAAAAGTAGAGAGTACACACACACACTGCAAGAATGTAATTAGATAACGGGCCTAGACAAGCATCTAGCGAAGAGTAAACACAATTCACACCATAGAGACAATGATTTTTAAGGTGATTTGGACTTTCTCCAAAGTCCTACGTCCACCCCTCACTTAAACCAAGTGAGGCTTCCCTAGTGCAACTGCACAGCCGCTGATTACATAGCTTAACAACCTGCGGCCATACAACTTGCAGAGAGATTATCCCCTCTCAAGGAACCACTGTCACACAGCTTGATGGCACACAGGCCAAACCACAGATCCAAGCTCACAAGCTTGATCTGTCTTCCTACTATCACCGGTAGGGACGATTCAAGTTTCAGTAAGAATGAGAACAAAACAGAAAAGAGTAATGGAGAACTTCAGACAAGAATGCAAATGTGCTTGTCTGGAAATTGGAGGGCTTAGTTTGCTGCTTTTAGATTCGTTGCTTCAATAGTGGAAGCTTCTCTTTGCTTTTTGCAGTATGAAGAGTAGGTGTAGAGGAACAACTTGTGCTTCAGCTTCAAATCTTCAAGAGATGGGTTCGGACTCTTCTCCTACTTCTTTCTTCTTCTCTTCTGAACGTGGCTTTTCTCCTCCAGGCAGTAGCTGCTTCTTCTCCTTTCTCTAGGGGCACAGCCTCTCAAGTAGCAGCAACTTCTATCTTCTTCTTCTGGTCACAGCTCTCTCTCTTGCTTGAGGCACACTTATAGCTGTGCCAAAGACTAGGAGGTGCGTGCACTGTTTTTGGTTTCCCAAGAGAGGAAAATTCCGTCCAAAAATCTGTCCATTGATTTGTCCAACATGAGTGGAAAAGGCATTTTCATACTTGTTTTTTTTTATTGGCTCAGGGGAGATATGGAATAAAACTTTTCTTTAGCTTCAGATATGAGCATTTAATGATCCTTGTGGAAGAAGTCTTGATGTCTGCGTTCTCATTGGCTCAGGTAAATTCTCTATTCTGTGTACCTTTCTAGGATCATCTCCCATTGGTGGGCTGCAGAAGGTGGTGTGTCATGACAAGAAACTTTTCCCAGATTTGGACTCTGACATAGCTGCCTCCAAAAAGTTGTTCAGGTATGGTGATGATGGCTGAGATATTTGTCAGACCTTGAACCTTCCTCCAGACCTCGAAATCCGTGTTTTTGGGAATTTGTAGTTCATATTTTTATTCCTTGGATGACCTGACGTGTTTGAAGAAAATAGCTTAAAGTGCTTCTGGGAGAACCATAGTGTCGACCTCCTATAAAGGTAGTGTCTACACTTCTTAAGAAAACAACCAATATAACGGTCTCCGGAACACGTTTGAGGTCGGCCTGCTATAAACGAAGTGTCGACCTATCTTAAGAAACTGCCCGATCAATTTGTTCTGGAAGACACCTGAGGTCGACCTGTTGATGAGGTGAAGTCAACACGCTTCTGGGCCTGCTTGAGTTCTTCTTCAGTTGAGCAAGAGTGAGGTCGATGCACTATGCTAATGAGGTCGATGCAGCAGAATGAAATTTGGTCTTCAGCTTCTGGAAGTACCATGGTGTCGACCTACTGCAATAGTAGTGTCGACACTGCTTTACAAGATCATGTCTTCAACACTTTCTGGAAGCATCATGGTGTCGACCTGCTGATAGAACAAGGTCGACACTACCATGTAACAGAGCGTCACTTTTTGGAAGGGTCTGAGGTCGACCTCTTGGGAATATCAGGTCGACACCACCCTTAAGGATTTCATTAGACAGATGCCGCTGGAGCTGGTGAGGTCGACACTTCAGCCTCGTGAGGTCCACACCACCTTATGGAAACTGCTTTTGATGTTTTTTTTCAGCCTTGCTTGATTGCTGCTGGATCTTTTGTTGCTTGTTGTTGTTTCCCAATCCAACTTGGCTTATTTTTTATGCAACCGGTTGCCTCAATTTCTGTGCACTTGATTTCTCTCTATTCATTTGAGCCCTTTCCTTGAACTACCTTGAGAATATCAAAGTAGCATTAGAAAGTCAATGACTTATGGTGTTAGACATCATCAAAACCTCAGAATGTCAATAACTCATGGTGTTAGACAGCATCAAAATCGCAGGGACACAACAACGCCCCGAACTGATAGCAACGGAAGAATGCTCGGAACGTGGCAGCGAAACAGTCATGGCAATCAAAGCAATTTACAAAGGCACGATATAATTGGAGAAATCGTAAATTCCATTTCAAATATAAGTTTATTACAAATTTTGACTCCAGCTAATAGACTCAATGAAAAAAAGTTACAATGGACTCTCCACTATCTACACTAGACACAAGACTGTAGGGCTTGTCTAAGTTGCAGAAGCTCTCTTCACTCTTTCCCTTGCCCATCTTGGTTGCACTCGTCCTCATTATTACCTGAAAAAAATATGGGAAAAATACTAGGTGAGCAAACGCTCAGTAGGTCTTATATCTCTTGCTCCAAGCTAGCTTTAAGTAATTACAATTTTAACATGAATATGCAGATCATGCAAGGATATACAATAATCAAGAACTATAATGGCACGAGACAAATCAATAATTCGGAGATAACTTCAAGAACCATAAGGCAATAGACAAGACAATACTTATGAAATAATTTCAAGAACAATCATGATGAGACAATAACAAGTATTTCAATAAGGTGCTCACTTTCACTAGAGCATAACATGAGACTATCAATTGTAGGATTGGCCATATGTATATATGAGTTCAAATATGTCAATCATTTGTGGAAGTGTCATAGATCAATCTTACTTTTCATTGGTGCAATGCCACACCTATTCAATCATAACACCGGCACATGTTTGGGCTTTGCCTCGTCCATGCAATCAGATCCGGACCACGTCACTTATGTTCTAGCATTGAGTGTCAAGTTTGTTGGACCCATAGCCCCTTTTAAGTTCTAGACCAATTCCACGTCAATTAATGGCCAAAAGAGTTCCAAGAATCAGGTTATGTAGGAACATTAAGATAGATTCACGGAGCATAAAGTTCAAGGATAGAACCTTGGGTAAAGATAACCGGGCGATAAAACTCACATAAAACCAAGACATTCTCAAATCCGGGATAGATGGCATCCACTCCGGCTGTTGTCAATTTCAGAATCCGCGTTCACTATAGTGGTCACTAATTCTGTTAACAGTACAGGCTCGAAGAAATAGCATCACCTGCGACGGTCGCTATTAAAGATATGGTGTCAACTGTACTGGTCGCCAATTCTAGACAGCGACAGGACTCTCACAGAACACCAGAAACAGCGCTCTATGATGGCTAGGGCGTCATGTTTCTTCAGAGTGACATGATAATCAGGGTTCCTGGTTTTGAGGGTACAACCTACTTGGCTGCCTTGAGGGAATCCAAAGATAGTAAAGTCTGACGGAGGCCTTAGAGAGAGAATTTCCAATCCGGCGGAAGGAATATCCGATGGAGGGTCTTTCAATCTCCAAGAATTGAGGTGTCAATGTAAAACATGTGAAAACAAGGACTCTGTCTCGGCCATGAGACAACAATGCCAATAGACCCGCGGTATGGGACAAAACACGATAGAAACTGTGAGGCAGAAAATAGCATCCTAACAGAAGGTGTCAATTTAATAATTAACGTCACTTTAAACGGTCAACAAATCGTATATTTGACAAATTTTAAATAAATAATTTGAAATTCACGTCTCTATAAAGATGCACTAATTCCAAGAATTTCCAAGAGTCAAATATAATTATTTCAAATTGGCATCCGTTGAGGAGGCGCCATATCATTAATTAGCGTCCATGTCATCGGTGCCAATTCATGAATTTCCAGTTTTTATTTATATTTAGCAATTACTCGGGATTTGGCGTCTCTATGAAGAGGCGCTATTTCATGAGTACGCATTTGTTTGTATAGACGCCAATTCTTTCCAGTTACAAATTGATATACATCAGCCGAGTACGTTTACAGATACAACCCACTATTCATTTCCTTATTAGAGGCATGAATAGTAGCACTTTGCATTCTATGGGGAATTTGGGAAAACAAAAGGCATGATAATTACAAGAAAAATACAAGGATTCACGAAATATGCACATCATTATTTTATCTATCATGGTTTAAAAATTAATGGTTTTCAAATATGAGTGTAATTATTAATTAACCAGGAAATAACACTAGGCTGGTTGACGCTAATTGAATTAGTGTCGAGGGCGAAGACGTTGTTCATTAAAATAGCACCCACTGCTGTGGTCGCCAATTCTTTATCATGCAGAAACGATACCAGAACGTTAAAAATCAAAGCTCCCTTACAGCATACGAGAGAACAATTTGCTAGAAAGATCTATGCATGCACTATCATCTAGCATGATAATTTCTTTACAGTTTGGCTTGGGAGATTGCCTACCTTTCGATGCTTTAATTGTCGAAGATGAAAGAAGAACAAGAAGTAGCAGAAGCAGAAGAAGAGCAAGAAGATGATACAAGCTTCTTCCCGTTCACAGCAACGGCAGCACACCCTCGAACAGGAAGCTGAAAGAAGAAGTGCATTGCCTTCTCCACACACAGGTCGACGCAACAGCAGCAGGATGGCCTCCTTCGCACGAGCAGCAGTATCCCTAGCTCGTTCGACGGGGTAGGGTATTTATAGGGAAGGAACCCTAATGGAGTCCTTCGAACGCTAACGATCCTAGTGGGATTAATCCTACCTTTAGTTAGAGTCCTAATCGCACATTGTTGCTTCCCTATGGTTTTAATGATGTCTCACACTATAAATCAATCTTCTATCTCTAGACTAATGCTGGTTCATATGCTGTTTCATTATCTCATCTATCTACACTGTTTGGTTAATATGGACTGTAGTGGGTCGACTCATCAGCAAGGGTGGGTCGACACATCAGAACATTGATAGTCTGGGTACCAAAGTCTATACACCAGCTTGATCTATTAAGTCTGTACATTGGCATAACTTCTTCAAGTCTGTACATCGGACACCTTCTAACTGAAGTCTATACACTGGTCCTAATATTCTAAGTCTGTACACTGTCCGACCAGTTAAGTCTGCACATTGCCAAAGTCAGTATAGCTCAACCCTATACATCCTTCCAAGCTTCAACTCTATACACTGGAGTGTCAAGCTTCATATCTATACACTGGCTACTGCATTCTCATGAAGTCTACACATCCGATAGTGTAAGCCTATACATCGCCCAGTGTCTTGCGTGCATAGTTTGTACAACGCCTGCTTCACTCACTCAAAGTCTACACATTGCATGTCGGTAGGCTCGCACACACTAAAGTTCATACATTGCACAAAGTCTGAACATCGCCTCATGCATTATCCTCAGCAAAGTCTGAACATTGTTTCAGAGATAGCTTCAGCCAAGTCTACACATCGACTGGCAGTCTTCATGCTAAGTATATACATTCCTTGAGTCCAAGTCTGTACAGCGTCCGATGTCTAGAATTCTTGAAGTCTGTACATCGGACTGCTTCTTTTGAAGTCTATACATTGGCTTGTTCACTTTTGCAAAGTCTGTACATTAGACTGTGGCAAAGTCTATACATTCAGTTCCTTGGGCGAAGTCTATACATCCCTAAGTCTGCACATTGTCTTCAGCTCAAGCGTTCAAAGCCAAGTCAATACATTGAAGTGTTTCTCCAAGTCTATACACTGGACTTCATTTCTACAAGTCTATACACTGGACTGTGTTTCACCAAGTCTGTACATTCCATATCTTTTCCTATGCTTGGCCAAGTCCATACACTCATACATTTCCCTACGCTTTCCTGGCCAAGTATATACATCGATAAGCCTGTACATTGCATTCTGCTCAAACGTTCAAAGCCTCAAAGTCTGTACAGCGTGAAGTCTATACATTAGCTTAGGGGCTTTCAAGTCTGTACATTGAACTGCTCTTCAAAGTCTGTACAGAGGCTTCGAATTTTCAAGTCTGTACATTGGCTTCACGTTTTCAAAGTCTGTAGAGAGGCTTCGAATTAACAAGTCTGTACATCGGCTTCATTCGCTCAAGTCTATACATCCATAGTGGTTCATCAAGTCTATACATCCACAGTGGTTAACCAAGTCCATACATCCTCAGTGGTACTTCCATGTCTGTACAACACTGAAGCCTTCACAAGTCTGTACACTGCTTGAGCCTCACCAAGTCTGTACATCGCTTCAAGCGATTCAAGTCTATACAGACTGCCTTCACATTCAGAGTCTGTACATCGGTCCTACAGCCGATCGTCTCATTCAGAACTTTGCAAGTCTGTACAGCGAGTGTCTCATGCATCGTCTCACTCTGGCAAAGTATATACACTGGCTCAAGCTTGTCGAAGTCTATACATAACCGTTGGGCATCAAGTCTACACACTGCTCACAGTCTTATTACGAGTCTCACACTGGTTCCAAGTCTGTACACTGGTTAGGCTTCGTGAAGTCTATACAATGGCTGAAGCTTTGTTAAGTTTATACATTGGTAAGGCTCGTTTGCATTGTTCATCACATGTCTATACACTGCCTTTCATGAGCTTATCCATTAAGTCTATACATTGGTTTGGATAGCCCTGAACTAACTAAGTCTATACAATGAGTTCGCTTAAAGACCTCCAAGTATATACATTCTCACGTGACACACACACTTGGTTAACTATTGTTTCAAGTCTATACACTCTCTCACGTTGTACACACTTACTCAGTTGATGTTTCTGAAGTATATACATTCTTGTTAATAGCCTGAACTGACTAAGTATATACATTTCTTTTGTCTCTGTCTGCAGGCGATTCAGGCTGATGATTGGGCACGTGAACTGAGGTTGGCACCTGGCACGTGATCCAAGAAACCAGGAACATGACACGTGGATGGCAACCTAGTAAGGATGCTGCCATGTGGTCAAAATTTAAATGATCTGGCAAAAAGTTCATGGGCGGGAACCTGGCAGCCACACGCCCAATATCTGCTATAAATAAAGAGTTTCGTCCTTCAGTAGAAGTTTGATCGTGAAAAGATAAAAGGCAGAAAGCATTTTTTGTGTGAGGCTGCACGATCCAGAAAGGAGAAAGAGCAGAGAGTCCTATATTGTCCAGATCGGAGAGGAGTTTGTTCGATAGAGAGAGCAGTGTCTATGGTTTGATGAATTGCTTCCTTTGAAGCTACATTTGTATTGGTTTTTCAGAACCGACTGCTTCTTCGTTGTCTTTGTTTCTATTTCATTTCCTTTTATTTTGTTCATTCTTCTGATTTGAATTGGCTTCCCTCCGGTGTGTGGAGGAAGGGAGAGGTATCTCCGGCTCTGTTCTTGTGGGTAGCTAGAATAGGTTTCAAGTTCTGTGGGTAGCAGAGCTTGGCTGAGGGATTTGTCTCCCTTGGTTGTTCAAGCTGTGTGGCAGCATGTTGTTCGTAGACTGAGTCTACAGTGTTCTAGCATCGTCTAGTGGAATCCTCATTCTAGTTGGAGTGAGGGGTGGATGTAGATTGCGGACTGCAATCGAACCACCTAAAAATCGAGTGCCTCTTCTGTGGTTTGCTGTGATTATCTGCGCTCTCCATCTGCTTGTCTCTTTGCTTCCTTGTGATCAGTTCTTAGTTCTCATTTACTAATGCTGTCTGGTTTGGTGACTGCATTTGCATTTATCTGTGTGCAGGTTCAGGAGGGGCGTAAGCAGTAGAATTAATTTTACGCCTAAGTTTTTACAAATTGGGAGTGATCTATTCATCCCCCCCCTTCTATATCACTCGTGTTGCGCTAACATTTGGTATCAGAGCAGGTTTACGCCATGTGGACGAACGGTCAAGGAAATGCTGGTGGTCCTAGAACCTTCATGGCCGAAGGTCAATCCATTAGTCGCCCTCCGTATTTTGATGGTAGTAACTATCTGTTTTGGAAGAACAGGATGGAAGTGTTCATTAGGGCTCAGAGCCATAAACTATGGAGAGTAATTACTATTGGGCCATATGATCTGCCACCAAACGAGGATGCTTGGACAGATGACCATGTCAAGCTCTCTTCACTCAACTGGACGGCGCTGAACATCATCCAGTGTGCTGTTCATCCAGAGGAATATGCCCGTATATCTGCATACAGGACTGCCAAGCGAATGTGGGATGAGCTACAATTGATCTATGAAGGTACAGCTCAAGTGAAAGCCTCGAAGGTAATTCTCTACACTTCTAAGTATGAAATGTTTAAGATGAATGCAGATGAGAATATAACTGAAATGTATGCCAGGTTGTCCTTAATCACTAACACACTTAAAGGGCTAGGAAAGGATCTTGCTGAGGCAGATATAGTCAGGAAAATCCTTAGATCTTTATCCCCGGCATGGCACACTAAGGCCATTGTGATTGAGGAGTCAAAAGATCTGACTACCTTGACTGTGAATGAGCTCATAGGATCTCTTATGACCTATGAGATGAATTTCAAAGGAGGTGGAGAAGGAAGTGATAGGAGGCTAAGAATGTGGCTCTAAGGGCATCCCGCAACAAGGGTAGCAACAGCGGGAGCAGCAGCAGTAGCCCCGAGTCTGAGTCCGAGCTTGAATGTTTTTCAAATCTCGACCAGGAGGAACAGGCAATGCTCACTAGACAGTTCAAAAAAATTTTGAAGAAAAAGGGAAAGACCTTTAGGAAGAAGAAGCCACACTCTTTCAACAAGAGTGCTGAATTTACTAGTTACAGGGATATAAATCCTAAGAGACTAACTTGTTTTAATTGTAACAAACAGGGACATATGAATAGCAAATGCCCAGACCTCCAGAAGAAGGGTCCCTATCTTCAGAAGAAAAACATAAAGGTGCAGAAGAAGAAGAAGCCATAGGCGATGGTCTGCACATGGAGCGAGGAAGAAGAAGACCCCGAAGACGCTTCCTCAGAAGAATATGAAGATGGAATTTGCCTTATGGCAAACAGGGAAGAGGAGGTAACAAATGTTTTTGAAAATTTCTCAATTGATGACTGGGAGGATGCTTATGGTGACTTGCTAGATAAATTTAATTCTCTTAGCAAAGAGCACAGAGTTCTGAAAAGAAAATTTAACACAAATGTTGAAGAACAAACTCTGGTCTGTGAGGAAAATGAGAAGCTAAAAGAACAACTAGAAGAAATGACCTCACTAAGGAAAGAAAATGATAAGCTCAAGGGAGAAATTCAAGAAAGTCAAAAACATCTCAATGAATTCAAAACTAAAATTGAAGAAAGCATGAATGAAATTAGAGTGAACTCAGAGAAATATGAAGCTGTGAAGAAGGTTAATGCTGAACTCCTGAAAAATTCTGAGTCCCTTCAAAAGGAGCTGGAAGACAAACAGAAAGTCTTAGAAAAGTTTGTCCAAGGAAAGACTAGTTTAGATGTTATACTAGGGACTAGGGTCAATTTCAATAAGGAGGGTCTAGGCTATGACCCAACCAACAAGAGACCCTTGCAGTTCAAGACCATCACCTTCTGCCCAGAAAAGGGAAAAGAGAAGTTGGACACACCATCTAGCTCAAACAGCTCTAAGAGAATTCAAAGTCCTAAAGAAAACACAAAAACTAGTACTGGACAATCATTTAAGATGGGAATGAATTTTATGAAGAATAACACTAAGCCCACTCACCAGAACACAAATGGTAGATGGACCAAGAAAGTGAATCCGAATAAAAGCTGGAATTACAACAATCAGATGGGTCCAAACAGGACCTACTGGAGAAATAACTTTCATGGTCAAAAATATATTCATCAACAAGCTTATAAGAAATTTCCTAGGAATAGGAAGACTAATGAATGGAATAGAACTCAATTCTCCAGTCCAGCTGGATTCAACTTTAATAAATCAGAAAGGAAGGTGCCAGAGAAAACCATGCTGAAGTAAATCTAGATACCTAAACACTTGATCAGAAATTTGAACAATGTCCTTGGACCCAACTCATCTTGGGTTCCAAATCACTCTAGTTGATGTATTTGTGTAGGTCGGCCTGGCAGTTGAAGACAACAAGTGGTACTTCGACAGTGGCTGCTCCAGGCATATGACAGGAGACCGATCCAAGTTTAGCAAGATAGAGATGAAACCAGGGGGTCTGGTCAAGTTTGGAGGAAAGAACAAAGGTAAAATAATTGGAGTTGGTACAGTAGGTAAGTCTTCCACAAACTCCATTGAAAAAGTCTTACTTGTGTAAGGGCTTCAACACAACATGATTAGCATTAGTCAGTTATGTGACAGGGGTCACAGGTTGTATTTGATGATAGTTCATGCAAAATCCTTGAAACAAATTCTGATGTGGTTAAATTTGTAGCTAACAGGATTAATAATGTCTACATTGTAGACTTAGATGAGGAATCTGAATCTACTATTTGCTTATCTGCCAACTCTAAAAATGATACTTTTGAATGGCATAGACGTCTAGGTCATGCTAGCTTTACAACTTTAAATAAATTGGTCAAGCATGATTTAGTGAGAGGCATGCCTAGAATTAAATTCAACTCGATATCAAAAGCATGTGATGCCTGTGCTCTAGGCAAACAGACCAGAAATTCCTTTAAATTAAGATCTGAGCCATTGTCTTCTAGACCAATGGAACTTCTTCATATGGACCTTTTCGGTCCCACTAGAACTCAGAGTCTTAATGGAAACAGGTTTGGCTATGTCATCATAGATGACTTCTCTAGATATTCATGGATATTTTTCTTAGCAAATAAGAGTGATGCATTTCAAAATTTTAATCTATTTTTCAATAAGGTCAAACAAGAAGGGAAATACAAGGTCTATTCTATTCAATCTGACCATGGAGGTGAGTTTGAAAATTCCATGTTTACTGATCTTTGTGAAAAAGAGGGACTAACTCACAGGTTTTCTTCTCCCAGGACACCTGAACAGAATGGGATTGTGGAGAGAAGAAATAGAACTGTGGTGGAGATGGCCCGAACCATGTTGATTGAAAGTAAATTACCTAGAAGGTTTTGGGCAGAAGCAGCCAATACAGCAACTTACATAATCAACAGGGCCATGGTAAGACCCATTCACAAGAAAACACCCTATGAGTTTCTAAAAGGTAAGAAACCAAACTTGTTTCATTTCAGAATTTTTGGAGCAAAATGTTTTATTCATAATAATGATAAGAAAGATTTAGACAAGTTTGAAGCCAAAAGCTCACCTGGAATATTCTTGGGGCACTCTGAAGTGTCAAGAGCATATAGGGTATTTAACATATCAGATCAGAAAGTGGAAGAGTCTCCACACATCCTTTTTAGTGAAAAGAAATTATTTCTAATGTTGAAAATCTTGACAGGGATTCCAATCATGGTGGGAATTTTCTAGAAGACCAACAGGAAGAAGAGAAGACTCAGCCGAGTGGAGAAACAAATTCCCCCAATCAGGAAGGGCCAAGAGAAACAGGTGAGTCTTCAACAAATATTAGAATTCTTAAAGACCATCCATTAGATAAAGTCATAGGCAATCCTGAAGATCCTCTTCGCACTAGGTCTTGTCATTAGTGCTGTGAAGGAAGCTTTCTCTTCCAAGAATCCTTTGCCTCGAAGTGTTACCTCCACCCTGATTGCTCTAATCCCAAAAAAGCATAATGCTGTGGACATTACTGATTTTAGGCCGATTAGCCTTTGCAACTTCTTCTACAAGATTATTTCATCTCTTCTAAATAAAAGATTGGCTTCCATCCTGCCAAAAATTATCTCTCTTGAGCAGTCTGCTTTTGTGAAAGGGAGACAGATTATTGAAAATACTGCCTTGGCCCAAGAGCTTTCCCTAGAATTGGGTAGAAAAACAAGATGTTCAAATGTTATGTTCAAGCTTGATATGGCAAAAGCATATGACAGATTGGAATGGGATTTCTTATATGCTGTTATGCACAGATTTGGTTTCAGTAATAACTTCATTATGCTTATTGATAAATTGCTCAATAATTGCTGGTTTTCTATCTTATTGAATGGAGATAGTGCTGGTTTTTTTAAATCCTCAAGAGGTATTCGCCAAGGTGACCCTATTGCTCCATCCTTATTTATTATTGCAGAGGAAGCATTGAGCAGATCTCTTAGAGAGGCTTTTATCAGCAATCATATTGAATGGTTCACTGGCATTCGGAGATGCCCAAATATATCTCATCTTTTGTTTGCAGATGATACTTTGATTTTCTGCAAAGCCTCCTCCAAGTCTATAAGGAACTTGCTTAAGATCCTCCATACTTATGAAAAAGCTTCTGGTCAGCTTATAAATGTCAGCAAGAGTGGCTTTCTAATTCATCCAAAGTTGCACTGCTCTGTTTCACAGCGAATTCAGAATATCACTGGTTTTTCAAGACTGTCCTTCCCCCATAAATACCTTGGCATCCCTTTGGTGATTGGCAGGACAAAAAAGATTTATTTCGCAGGGATTATTGCTGCTATTCAAAAGTGTATAGATGGGTGGAAGGCAAGTTTATTATCTCAAGGTGCCAGATTAATTCTTGTTAGACATGTTCTTTCTTCCATACCTATATACACACTGTTCTCCAGTCCTTTGCATATTGGTATACATAACTTGATTGAACAGGCCTGTGCAAATTTTTTCTGGGGCTCTTCTACCTTTGGAAAAAAGAGGCATTGGAAATCTTGGAAATCCTTATGTAGGCCCATTTCAAAGGGTGGCCTTGGTATTATGTCACTGAGATCCATGGAAATTGCTCTTCGGACAAAAATGTTGTGGCAGGCTATTCATACTACTTCCTTATGGGCTTCTTATTTCAAAGCAAAGTATATGTATCAATGCCATCTTCGAGACATTCAATTCAAAAACATGAAGGGTTTTGCTAGAAGAAGTTGGCTTAAGGCAAAGGATATTATTATTCAGCATAAGTAGGTTATTATTGGTGATGGTTTAAACACTAAATTTTGGCATGATAAATGGCTAGGTCAGCTATGTATGAATTCTTACATACCAAATGACATAATTCCAAATTCAAATGTTTCAGTGAGAGCTGCTGTTCAACATCCTACTGCTGTTGAATCCGACCTGATTGAGGAATTTTTCCCTTGCAATATAAAGCAAGCTATAAAGGCAGTGAAATTTAATCAGGAAAATGATTTGGGAGTTTGGACTATCTCCTCATCTGGACAGTGTACTGTTTCCTCTATTTATAAATGTATGGTAAACAATCACTGCCATTCTGTTTTCCCTTGGACCCGACTGTGGTCAAATTGGCTTCCTACTAAAATATCAATCCATATTTGGAAAATTTTGAATAATTGCATTCCGACTGATACAAATATTCAGAGAATTGGCATTGGTCTTTGTTCTAAATGTTCTTGCTGTTTGACTCCTCAAGTGGAAGACCTTAATCACCTTTTTATTGACAGTGAATTGGCTGGGCACATTTGGACTGCAATCAAAGCTATTGGTATTCATATTGAAGGCAGAACAATTAAGGAATTGCTTCTGAATTCTTTTCTTCATCTTCAGGTGGGAACATCATTTAGTCTATTTAGCTTTGCAACTATTGGTTTTGCATTATGGGAGATTTGGAATTCTAGGAATTCAGTTAGATATGAGGACAAAGCTTTATCAAAATTCAATATCCTCCATCAAATCATCTATCAAGCTAAAAGAGTTTGCTCTGCTGCTGTTCTTAAAGAACCGAAGGTTTCTAACATGAACATTTTGAATGATCTGGATATTAAAACTAAACCCTTGTGCAGTCAACCGCCTAAGATTGTAAAATGGTTATGTCCTCCGTGGCCATCTCTTAAGTTAAATACTGATGGGGCTTTTAAACAGTCTAGTGATTCTGGAGGAGGTGGGATTATTAGGGACTCAAGAGGCAAGGTCATCTTTGCATTTTCACACTTTTATGGACATTCTAGCAGTTTAATTGCTGAAGCCCGTGCTCTTCTTGATGGCATTTATTATCTGCATACTGTTGAATCCGGACCAGTTAAAATTGAATGTGATTCCCTCACTCTTGTCAGGACTATTAACAAGGAAATCACATGTCCTTGGTCAATTCTCAGCTATGTCAGGGATATCTGGAACAATATACCTCAGCATACTTATGTTTCTCATATCTACAGAGAAGCCAACACTGCAGCAGACTTACTTGCTTCCATAGCTTGCTCTAATAAATGTAATTCTTTTTATTTATATAGTGAGCTCCCTTCTATTATAAAAGGTGCTGCTCGGCTGGACTCACTAGGCTTGCCTAGTATTAGATTGATGTAACTCCTTATTCATTCTTAATGAAATTTTTTGCCTCCTAGTGGTCTGATGGTGGAGTGGCTTTCTCCTTACCTCTGGTATGGGGTGCACTCTCCCATTGACCTCTAGGCTAGGTTTCTATTGAATAATGATGACTTAATTGCTTTAGTCTCACAAATTGAACCCAAAACAGTAGAAGAGGCTTTAGCTGATCAAGGATGGGTAATGCTATGTGTGAGGAATTAGGTCAGTTTGAAAGGAATAATGTTTGGGAGCTTGTCCCAAGACCAGATGGTATTAATGTCATAGGAACCTAGTGGGTGTTCAAAAATAAGATGAATGAAGATGGAATCATCTCGAGGAATAAGGCTAGATTAGTAGCCAAAGGCTACTGTCAGGAATTCGGTGTAGACTTTGATGAATCCTATGCACATGTTGCTAGGATGGAAGCTATAAGATTGTTGCTTGCCTTTGCATGCTCAAAGAATATAAAACTCCAACAAA
Organism: Amorphophallus konjac; assembly: GCA_022559845.1. NCBI lineage: Eukaryota > Viridiplantae > Streptophyta > Magnoliopsida > Alismatales > Araceae > Amorphophallus > Amorphophallus konjac. The sequence continues at coordinate 201,834,827 of CM040124.1, forward strand.
TGGATGTTAAAAGTGCCTTTTTAAATGGAGTCATTAAAAAAGAAGTTTTTGTTGAACAACCTCCTGGATTTCAATACTCTCCTCAACCTAACCAAGTTTTCAGGTTAAACAAAGCCTTGTATGGTCTAAAGCAGGCTCCAAGAGCATGGTATGAAAGATTGTCTAAATTTCTGATCAGCAAGGGCTACAAAAGAGGTAAAGTTGATCAAACTTTATTCACCAAGGGCATAAACAGAGATCTCATCATAGTTCAGATATATGTAGATGACATTGTATTTGGATCAACTAAGCATGAACTATGTGATGAATTTTCTACCATGATGTCTGCTGAATTCGAAATGAGCTTGGTTGGTGAAGTAAAATACTTTCTTGGATTGCAGGTACAACAGCTAGAAGATGGGTGCTTCATCAACCTAACCAAATACACAATGGAATTGTTCAAGAGGTTTGGTATGGAAAACTTAAAGCACATTACAACACCCATGGGCACCAATACCTCATTGGATGCAGATGAGACAGGTAAAGAAGTAAATGCCAAACTTTATCGAGGTATGATTGGATCACTTCTTTACTTGATAGCCTCTAGACCAGATATACAATTCAGTGTAGGAATGTGTGCAAGGTATCAATCTAGACCTACTGAATTACACTTAGCTGCAGTTAAAAGAATCTTCAGATACTTGTCAGCTACTCAGTCTCTTGGTTTATGGTTTCCTGCATCTCACACACTTAACTTAGTAGCATACACTGATGCTGATTATGCAGGCTGTAAACTAGACAGGAAAAGCACTAGTGGCCATTGTGAATTTTTGGGTGGGTGTTTAGTGTCTTGGGGCTCCAAGAAACAACATTCTGTGGCCCTCTCTACTGCAGAAGCTGAATATGTGGCTGCAGGGAGTTGTGGAACACAAGTAATATGGATTAAACACCAGCTTCAGGACTACCAAGTAGACCTGGGGTGCACACCTATTTACTGTGATAATACTAGTGCCATCAATATTGCTAAAAATCCTGTTTTGCATTCACGAACCAAACACATAGAGATAAGACATCATTTTATAAGAGATGAGGTGTCTAAGAATAATTTTGAACTGATTCATGTAGGCACAGATAATCAGATTGCTGACATATTTACAAAACCTCTGGATAATGAAAAATTCACCACATTGAGAAGAGAATTAGGCTTATACAAATTGTATTAATTATGAAGCATGTTCTTGTTGTGAGGGGGAGTTGTGCTTGTCTGATATTTAGCCTTCTTTCATGCTGGTTTAAGGGGGAATTCAGAATGCTTACTGGTTAACTTTCAGGAATGCTTTGAGTAAGGGGAAGCTTTGAGATTATGTCGGATTGTTTTATTGAGGAATGCTTTGTCTGAGGGGGAGCTGAGCTGTAATGAGAGAAGAGAAGTTCTCTGAAAGATTCAAAAGGGCTGTCCAGATGTGTAACTTTGCTGGTCTTGCATGACTGATCTAGTGTGGTTCTCTCAGACAGTAGAGTGTCACTTATCTCTTAAGTCTATAAGTCAGTGACTCTAATCTCCAGTTAGAATCTTTCCTTTGGTACTCCTTCAGAGATCTGGAGTAATTGAATAAAGTATATCTTCCTACATTGTCATTGATTCTGGCTCAGGCCAAAAGCTGTATGCCTTGATATCTGACCCAATCAACTTGAAATCTAGACTTCAAGACTCAATTCAAGAAATAGTCCTTTTGGTATTGTTTTCAATCATTCTATCTCTTTAACTCAAGGGCTTAACATGTTCTGTTTTGATCACTGAGAAACTAGGAGCTTCATCAATGAAATGAATATTTCTCCCAAGTCATGAGGTGTCAAATGCTTAAAATGAATGAAAAGACATGACAGAGCAATGGTGGCTTGCTGGTGAGTAACTAGGGACTCTGGCCTCTAATCAAGGTGTTTCCTCATGTCAAAAGCCACAGTTACTAACTCTGTTCCTTAATAAAAAAAAGGGAAGTAATGAGGTACTCACTCTGAGTAACTAGGGATTCAGGCCTCTAATCTAGGTGTCTCTCTAATGTCAAAGGAGTGAACTACCAACTTACTCATTGATCTTCTTGAAAATCATCTCAACAAAAAAAATTTCCTTCTTGTTATACAACTAATGGATTGCTTGTCTTCAATACCTTGAGAACACCTCTCTGATTTCGTCTCTTGCTGTCTTATGGGATAGTTGAATGATCAGCTATATCTGGCCATACTTGTGAACTCCTGCTCTAAATCATCCACTATGTATGCTGATAAACTTGTCAATCATTCTACTTCTCTATTGTGTCCTGGAGTTTAAAGAATCTTCTCTTGAGATTAGAAACTCACTTATTCACATAAGACCTCCTAGTGACTGTCTGCACTAAGAACTTACTGCCCTTATTCTTCATGTTTCCAACACTGTCATACATCCTGTATTTCTTTTTGCTGATGTCAAAGGGGGAGAGCAGTTCTGTAATATCAGTGAGTCTTGAATTTGTCTTGAGCTTTGGGGGAGTCATGTTGCTTCGGGGAAGATATGTTTATGAGTTGTGGGGTAGATGAGAGTATGTGGTAGGGAATGTTTAATTCATTTGCATGAGCATGCCTTGAATTTACTCTGTTTGTTGCAGCAGATATCAACTTCTTGTTGAACTTTGATATTGCTTGATTCATAGTGTTGCCATCATCAAAAAGGGGGAGATTGTTACTTCCCTATGGTTTTGATGATGTCTCACACTATAAATCAATCTTCTATCTCTAGATTAATGCTGGTTCATATGCTGTTTCATTATCTCATCTATCTACACTGTTTGGTTAATATGGACTGTAGTGGGTCGACTCATCAGCAAGGGTGGGTCGACACATCAGAACATTGATAGTCTGGGTACCAAAGTCTATACACCAGCTTGATCTATTAAGTCTGTACATTGGCATAACTTCTTCAAGTCTGTACATCGACACCTTCTAACTGAAGTCTATACACTGGTCCTAATATTCTAAGTCTGTACACTGTCCGACAAGTTAAGTCTGCACATTGCCAAAGTCAGTACAGCTCAACCCTATACATCCTTCCAAGCTTCAACTCTATACACTGGAGTGTCAAGCTTCATGTCTATACACTGGCTGCTGCATTCTCATGAAGTCTACACATCCGATAGTGTAAGTCTATACATCACCCAGTGTCTTGCGTGCATAGTCTGTACAACGCCTGCTTCACTCACTCAAAGTCTACACATTGCATGTCAGCAGGCTCGCACACACTAAAGTTCATACATTGCACAAAGTCTGAACATCACCTCATGCATTATCCTCAGCAAAGTCTGAACATTGTTTCAGAGATAGCTTCAGCCAAGTCTACACATCGACTGGCAGTCTTCATGCTAAGTATATACATTCCTTGAGTCCAAGTCTGTACAGCGTCCGCTGTCTAGAATTCTTGAAGTCTGTACATCGGATTGCTTCTTTTGAAGTGTATACATTGGCTCGTTCACTTTTGCAAAGTCTGTACATTAGACTGTGGCAAAGTCTATACATTCAGTTCCTTGGGCGATGTCTATACATCCTTAAGTCTGCACATTGTCTTCAGCTCAAGCGTTCAAAGCCAAGTCTGTACAATGCCAAGTCAATACATTGAACTGTTTCTCCAAGTCTATACACTGGACTTCATTTCTACAAGTCTATACACTGGACTGTGTTTCACCAAGTCTGTACACTCCATATCTTTTCCTACGCTTGGCCAAGTCCATACACTCATACATTTCCCTACGCTTTCCTGGCCAAGTATATACATCGATAAGCCTGTACATTGTATTCTGCTCAAACGTTCAAAGCCTCAAAGTCTGTACAGCGTGAAGTCTATACATTAGCTCAGGGGCTTTCAAGTCTGTACATTGAACTGCTCTTCAAAGTCTGTACAGAGGCTTCGAATTTTCAAGTCTGTACATTGGCTTCACGTTTTCAAAGTCTGTACAGAGGCTTCGAATTAACAAGTCTGTACATCGGCTTCATTCGCTCAAGTCTATACATCCATAGTGGTTCACCAAGTCTATACATCCTCAGTGGTACTTCCATGTCTGTACAACGCTGAAGCCTTCACAAGTCTGTACACTGCTTGAGCCTCACCAAGTCTGTACATCGCTTCAAGCGATTCAAGTCTATACAGACTGCCTTCACATTCAGAGTCTGTACATCGGTCCTACAGCCGATCGTCTCATTCAGAACTTTGCAAGTCTGTACAGCCGAGTGTCTCATGCATTGTCTCACTCTGGCAAAGTATATACACTGGCTCAAGCTTGTCGAAGTCTATACATAACCGTTGGGCATCAAGTCTACACACTGCTCACAGTCTTATTAAGCGTCTCACACTGGTTCCAAGCCTGTACACTGGTTAGGCTTCGTGAAGTCTATACAGTGGCTGAAGCTTTGTTAAGTTTACACATTGGTAAGGCTCGTTTGCATTGTTCATCACATGTCTATACACTGCCTTTCATGAGCTTATCCATTAAGTCTAACATTGGTTTGGATAGCCCTGAACTAACTAAGTCTATACATTGAGTTCGTTGAAAGACCTCCATGTATATACATTCTCACATGACACACACACTTGGTTAACTATTGTTTCAAGTCTATACACTCTCTCACGTTGTACACACTTACTCAGTTGATGTTTCTGAAGTATATACATTCTTGTTAATAGCCTGAACTGACTAAGTTTATACATTTCTTCTGTCTCTATCTGCAGGCGATTCAGGCTGATGATTGGGCACGTGAACCGAGGTTGGCACCTGGCACGTGATCCAAGAAACCAGGAACATGACACGTGGATGGCAACCTAGTCAGGATGCTGCCATGTGGTCGAAATTCAAATGATCTGGCAAAAAGTTCATGGGCGGGAACCTGGCAGCCACACGCCCAATATCTGCTATAAATAAAGAGCTTCGTCCTTCAGTAGAAGTTTGATCGTGAAAAGAAAAAAGGCAGAAAGCATTTTTTGTGTGAGGCTGCACGATCCAGAAAGGAGAAAGAGCAGAGAGTCCTATATTGTCCAGATCTGAGAGGAGTTTGTTTGAGAGAGAGAGCAGTGTCTATGGTTTGATGAATTGCTTCCTTTGCAGCTACATTTGTATTGGTTTTTCAGAACCGACTGCTTCTTCGTTGTCTTTGTTTCTATTTCGTTTCCTTTTATTTTGTTCATTCTTCTGATTCGAATTGGTTTCCCTCCGGTGTGTGGAGGAAGGGAGAGGTATCTCCGGCTCTGTTCTAGTGGGTAGCTAGAACAGGTTTCAAGTTCTATGGGTAGTAGAGCTTGGTTGAGGGATTTGTCTCCCTTGGTTGTTCAAGCTGTGTGGCAGCATGTTGTTCGCAGACTGAGTATGCAGTGTTCTAGCATCGTCTAGTGGAATCCTCATTCTAGTTGGAGTGGGGGGTGGATGTAGATTGCGGACTGCAATCGAACCACCTAAAAACCGAGTGTCTCTTCTGTGGTTTGCTGTGATTATCTGCGCTCTCCATCTGCTTGTATCTTTGCTTCCTTGTGATCAGTTCTTAGTTCTCATTTACTAATACTGTCTGGTTTGGTGACTGCATTTGCATTTATCTGTGTGCGGGTTCAGGAGGGGCGTAAGCAGTAGAATTAATTTTCGCCTAAATTTTTACAAAGTGGGAGTGATCTATTCATCCCCCCCTTCTATATCACTCTTGCTGCGCTAACACACATAATACACCTCCCTTACCCGATCTACAGCCGCTTTCCTTGTTAGAGTAAAACCCTAATCTCCCATGCATGATCGGGCTCCTACATTCGAACACTCTAATGTGTTTTGGCCTCTAGATGTTTTATATGTGAAAAGTGGTTAAACGTGGGTTTTATCTTAAGGCTTAGTGGGCTTTTATCTTTAAGGATTTATTGGGTTGGATTTAAGGCCAACATTAATTTGGTTTTTTTCTATTTTAAGATATATTTGCAGTGGCCCAAAAATTAAATGTTAAAGCACATAATCTTATTTAGCTATTCCTATTTTACTTACTTCAAAACCTTATCTTCCATAATTGTTATATGACTAATATTATATATATATATTTTTATTATTTCGGGTCGCTACATTCCATATGTTTATCCCTATGGCTTATGCCCTTGAAAAAAATTGTTCTCTCTATACTTTATTTCATGCCTAGTTATAATTCTCGCTATTTATCTGCTTATCTCATGCATGCATATTCATGTAATTAATTAATCATGTAAAACTAATTTGGATCAAGATATTTAAGTCTTACTGAGCATTCGCTCACCTAGTCTGTTTCCGTGTTTTTCAGGTATTAATGAAGTTGAATGCGACCAAGATGGGCAAGGGCAAGAGTGAAGAGAGCTCCACCATTTGAGTAGTCTTGAGTCGAGTCAAGTCTAGCTAAGTTGGAGTCTCTTGTAATTTTTCCCTTTTTGAGTCTGTTAGTCTGAGTCAAAATTGTAATGAACTTATATTTGGAATCTCAATAAAATTATGTTTCGTCTATTATTGTGCCTTATGGTTTGCTCTAATTGACACGACTGTATCGCTGCACGTTCCGAGCAATGCATTCCGTTGCTATCGGTTGGGGGCGTGAAACCCATGAAACTAGGCACCCACCAAGAAACTGATAATACCGACTAGTACTTTTGCGGTCAACAACACATCCAGCATAATCCACATCGGTGTATGCAATCAGATCAAAAGAACTACCGATGGGAAACCATAAACCTGAGTCTAATGTGCTAATCAAATATCAAAAAATCCGTTTAACAGCCAGCATATGAGATTCTGTAAGAAATGACTGAAAATGAGAACAGAGACATACACTATACTGAATGTCAGGACAGCATGTTGTAATGTAAAGTAGTGATTCGATCATACCTCGAAACAATGTAGGATCAACTATTTTACCCTTTTCTTCCTTATCTAACTTCGTTGTTTTGGCCATCGGAGTTGACATTGATTTTGCATCTACCGTTCCATATTTCTTCAATAGTTCCATGGTGTATTTGGCTTGGTTGATAAAAATTCCTTCGGATGTTTGTTTTACCTGCAAGCCAAGGAAGAATGTCAGTTCACCCATTAAGCTCATTTTTAATTCACCCTGCATGATTTGTGCAAACTCATCGCATAAGACATCATTAGTAGCTCCAAAAATGATATCATCTACATAGGCCTGAACCACTAATATATATTTATCTGAATTCCTTGTAAACAGGGTTTGATCAACCTTACCTTTCTTGAATCCATTTTCAAGTACAAATGAGATAAGCCTATCATACCATGCCCTCGGTGTTTGCTTCAATCTGTACAAGGCTTTCTACAACTTGTACACGTGTTGTGGATGCTTTGGGTCTTCAAAACCTGGAGGTTGCTCTACAAAAATATCCTCTTTGATATACCCATTAAGAAAACAAGATTTTACATCCATCTGAAATAATTTGAAGTTTAAGGAGCAAGCATAGGACAAAAGAATCCAGACTACTTCTAGTCTAGCAACTAGTGCAAAAGACTCATCAAAATCAATACCCATCTCTTGGCTATACCCTTTGACTATAAGCTGGGCTTTGATCCTAACCACCAATCCCGTGTCATTAAGCTTATTTCTGAAAACCCACATGATTCCAATTACAGGATGATTTTTAGGACGCGGCACAAGAGACCACACCTTGTTCTTTCAAACTGGTGTAGCTCTTCATGCATAGTCAAGATCCAAGATTCATCTTGAAGAGCTTCATCAACGTCCTTAGGCTCTTATTGAGAAACGAGAGCAATCAAATCCTCTTCTTCCATTTGCCTCAATGAGGATCTAGTTTTTATGCCATCTTCAAGATTATCGATGATATTCTCAACATGGTGATCTTTCAAAAGAGTTGAAGTTTTGGGTAGATCGGGGTGCTGCACTTGTTGTTCTTGACGTGTTTCAATTGAAGGATCTTCATCCTTGCAGTAGGTTCCTTCAGTTGATTCATTCTTGACCTGAGATGATCCAACTTCACTTGGGTTTTTGGGAATGTCATCTGCATCCAAGATTGAAGTGATTTGATTTGTTAGTCTTAATTCAGATTCATCAAAAATAATATGAGGACTTTCTTCAACAACTAAAGTACTCTTATTGAACACTCTAAAAGCTCTAGAATTTCGTGCATAACGTAGGAAGATTTCTTTGTCACTTTTCTCATCAAACTTACCTAGATTAGTCTTACCATTGCTCATAATATAGCAAGGGCATCCGAAGGGTTTGAACCAGGAGATATTTGGTTTCTTATCCTTGTAGAGCTCCTAGAGAGTTTTCTTCAAGATAGGCCTTACCATTGCCCTGTTGATGATGTAGCATGCAGTGCTCACTGCCTCAACCAAAAAGTATTTTGGTAGGGAGTTTTCACTTAACATGGTCCGTGCCATGTCTATTAAAGTTCTGTTCTTTCTCTCCACTACTCCATTTTGTTGAGACGTCCTTGGTGATGAGAAGTTGTGCGTGTATCCCTGCTCCTTACAGAAATTTCTAAAATCATGATTTTCAAACTCACTGCCATGATCACTTTGAATGGTGGTGATGAGGTAGCCCTTATCATTCTGGATTTTTCTGCAAAATACTTGAAACTCCATTAAGGCATCACTTTTGTTAGCTAAAAATAATACCCATGTGAACCTGGAGTAGTCATCAACAATAACAAATCCAAAAGATTTCCCTCCTAGGCTAGATGTCCTAGTGGGACCAAATAAATCAAGATGCAGCAGTACCAAGGGCCGGGAGGTACAAATAATGATTTTATTTTTGAAAGAGATACGTGTTTGCTTGCCTTTTGTGCAAGTCTCACAAATTTTATCACTTTCAAATTTTAATTTTGGTAGCCCATTCGCTAAGTCATGTCTAGACAATTTGGAGATTACTCCAAAACTAGCATGACCGAGTCTTCGGTGCCATAACCACGCATTTTTGTGTTTGTTAGCTACCAAGCACATATCATCACATGAAATATCATCAAGATCAATGGTATACACATTATTATTTTTTCCAATGAACTTAATTTCATTTGTGCTTTTATTCATGACAAGGCAATGTGTTTCATCAAAAATAATTTTAAACCCCTTATCACAAAGTTGGCTTATGCTCAATAGATTATGATTCAAGCCCTTCACTAACACTAACAGTACTATAACACCCCAAATTTTTTTGAAATTATTCAGGAACTTTTTAGGATTAAATATAATTATTAAACATTTAAAAAGGTTTAATGGACTATTAAAAAGAATTAAGGATTAATTTAATCTATTTAAAGGCCCTAAATTAACCAAAGGGTTAAACCCAACTCAAATAGGTCCAAAGACCCAATTCCAAGACCTTTAGGCCCAAGCCCACTTCTAGAGACATAATTAGGGTAATTTATGGAATTAAATTGGATAAATAGGTTGATAAAAAGATAAATGTGAGATAATTAGAAAATAAGAAAATTTAAAATTTACCGCTAGAACGCGGTCTATCGCGAGACTACCTTCTCACAATAGCGGTCGTGCAATGACCGCTACTATGTTCCGTGAACGGGGCTTTGGAAATCCCAGAAAATAAGATTTTTATCCAGCCCAAATGCAAGAGTTCGATGTTATCTGATGTGGTAACCTAGTCTAGGGCTCTTAGGGATCGATCCTACTCCAATTTAGGACTCCTAGATCGATCTAATCCTCAGCCCTAGGCAAAACCCTATAAATAGGACCCATGTTTGACCTGTGCGAACCCTCATTTTGGCTCGCGTTGTTCGATGGTAAGTCATGGGTATTTCATGTTGGTTCTTTTGACTTTATTGTTATCCTTAGTTTTGTCTAACTCCTCTCAAAATCTCGTGCCAGGAGGACACGCCGTTAGAGAGTTAGAAGCCCTACAAGTTGCTAGTTCACTACGGTCCGCATAGGAACTAGTGTGCCCATCCAGCAAAGATCTAGATATTGGAAGCCCTAATCGAGGTATTTAGAAGTTCATCCTTTAGTATACTTTGTTACCTTTTATATCTTCTACCTACCCTCCAAATTTTATTGATTTTGGTCATGGTTAAGGAGAACGAGGGACGAAAAGTTACTGGTTTAGCACAAGACGTGTAGAAACTAGGGTATCCTTCCAGTCCAAAATTCAAAATCTAAAGCTTGTTACAAAGGTAGGTTATCTCATGAATGGCTCAATTAACAAGTTAGGAGCAAAAGCCCTCTGTTTCCATGCGATTTCATGAATTGTACCAGTCATATTTGATGGTTTATTATCACTGCGCATATAGGATTACTTCTACATGCATGAATTCTGCCCTTAAAAAAATATGATAATTTGATTAATTCACATATATCCATGCATCCCCATGCATTGTGTATTACCTATCATGACTTATCCCGCGGTTTGGCATGATTTTTGCTTATTTTATTACCCTAAAATGGGTCTTAGACGTTGCCCTAAACTTCTGCCTGTTACAGGCAGGAGGCGGTCCCTCTAAGACCGCTAAAGTCAATACGCGGTCCCCAGAAGACCGCTACTAATAGAAACGGTCCTCATAAGACCGCCTTCATGTTTCAGTTTCCTGCACTTTATTAATTTCAAATAGATTGCAGATTGACCCTATTGTTTATATGTTAAACCTAAGTTACTATGTCTCATTCCTAGTTATGACCTTACATTTATGAACTTGGTTATATTGTTCATCCAGCATGATAGATTTCACGTCCTTAATGTGTTTTAAACTTATTAGATGCTATTTTAATGTCAAAATCATATAGTTTGTCTTAAATTGAATTTCCACATGGATTATGAGACTTGTTAAATTATATTATGCATGTTTGATCGCTATTTTATCACGATTCACTCTCATCTCGAGTCTTTCTTAAGTACATGACATGTATTCCGGTACGATGCCATTAGTTACACTTTGCACTTGATAGGAACACTCTCTTCAACTTATGATCCTCTCCGTTGGATATTCCTTCCACTGGACTAGGGGGTCTTATCTCAAGGCCTCCGTAAGTCTCCACGAGCCTAGGATTCCCACTAGGACGCCGAGCTGGTTGTACCCTCAAAGCCCATTGATCTAGAGAGCACTCAAGCTTATTGATGTTTTCTGTAGCTTGGATTGTAACACCCAAGAATTTTCTATGAATTTTTTAGGATTAAAATATAATTATTGAGCATTTAACGGGCTATTAAATGAATTATGGTTAATAAAATCTAATTTATATAGCTAGGTCAAAGTGGATTAGGCCCATCTAATAAACCCACATTGGCCCAAAAGATTGTTTTGGACTTTAGCCCACGTTCTGGTAGCCTACAAGTAGTGTAATCACAGAATTAAAGGGATAGTTACTCCTTAATAGATAAGTAGATGGATAATAACTTGCATAATATTAAAAGAGTTTGAACTAGCTTCAAATTCGGCGCTCGAGGTTGAAAACGATCTATCGCGAGACCGCAAAGGGACAAGAAATGGTCTAGACCTGGACCGCTAAGAGACAACAGTTCCGTGAGTATGAGAAAACGTGAAAAGATTAGATTTTTGGCATCCAAATCACCTAAGTTCGATTCTATCTACTAATTAGATAAGTCTAGAAGACTATAAGATCGAATTGAAAGTCAAATTAGGACTCTAGAATCGTTATAATCCTTAAAATCCTAGCTAAACCTATAAATAGAACCCGGATTTGATGTGTGCGACCCTTACTTTTGGCTCGCGTGGCACTAAGCTAAGGAGGACGAATTAGAGGTAAGTTTCTTCTAGGAATTTGTTCATTTTAGTTAGAACTAACTTTCCTCAAAATTTTGTTCTAGGAGATCAAGCCTACTGGGAGATAGAAGCCTGCAAAGATGCTGGTTTGGTGTAAATAACTCAAGAAATAGTGCGACCGACCCAAGAAGATCAGGAAAATAGAAGAGCCCTAAACGAGGTAATTAGATAGAGGTTCTTTAAAACAATTTGTTCTTGTTGGTACACTCTTCTTACCCTCAAAATTTCACGTCCATAGGTCAAGGGAATCAGGAGATACATGGGTGTGAAGTTGCTGATTTAACTTAAAACGTGCAGAACTAGGGTTGACTTTTAGTCTTAAATTCGAAATCTAAAGCCCAAGACAGAGGTAAGTGATCTCGTGAATGGCTCAAACTTGACGATAGGGATAAAAGCCCTCTGGTTTCAATTGATTTCATACATTGTACCTTGAGAATTTGATGTTTTCATTAGGACTATGCATCTAGTATACTCCTCATGCATGAACTAGCCTCAATGAAGAAAAATGAATTTTTTTATTTATTACACAAACCTATGCATATTGTTGGCCTATATTCGTGCTATCATGCTTATGGAAGTTTATATATGTTGATTTCTAGGCATGATATGTCTTAGTTTAGCATTTGTTTTATTATTATTTGAACTCAGATTTATACAGGAGGAAACAGTCTTCCTGTAGACCGCTAGGAAATCTAGCGGTCGTATGATAGACCGCTAGCCACCGTGAAACTGTCACCCACTAGACCGTTTTCGATTACTGATTTCTGTAATATTGTTAATCCGAAACATATTGCAGATTAGCCTTAATTATTATATGATAAGCCTAATTAACTAAGTTTTACTCCTTGTTTGAACATTGGTTTCATATACTTAGTTAATTATATTATTTATTATAGTAGATTTCATGATTTATGCTCATTGGTATTATTTTAGCATATGTTAATTTATGACCAAAATGATATACTATTGTAATTAAATACATGTTTTCAAAGGATAGAGGAGTCATAATTTAACTTGATCATTATTTTATCATGATTCTCTTTCTTCTAAGAGTCATTTTCTTAGTACATGGCACATATCCCGGTATATTGTCATTAGTTACACTTTTACACATTAAGTACACAATCTTAGACATGATGACCTCTCCTTTGGATATTCCTTCCAACGAACTAGGAAATCTTATTTCAAGGCCTCCGTAAGACTCTGCGAGCCTGTGATTCCCACTACGACGCCGAGCTGGTTGTACCATTAAAACCCAATGTCTAGAAAGCACTTTGACTGGTGTTTTATGCATTCTGGAACTTAGCGGCCTTCTGGTTGACCACCAGAGTCTACTAGCGGCCATTCACTAAGACCGCTAATTGGTACTAAACGATCCTCCACTCGACTGCAAGGTTCCAAATGTCCTATTTGAAAATGTCAAACTCTATCTTTTGAAGCGGTCCAAGACTAGACCGCTTGAATTTCTAAACGGTCCAACATATGACCGCTTTCTGTATCAAACGGTCCTACACTAGACCGCTTGGTTCCTGATTTAGTCTAACCCGAGGTTTGACCTTTGGAGTTGGTTTTTTTGAGTTCCTAGATGATCTTAGAATTATCTGGAGCCTAAATTATGTTTAACCAAGTTTAAACTTGAATTATGAAACTTAAAGAATGTACCGTTATGCTGCCGAATTTCTTCCGTAGCATGATGTCCAATTAAGTCATCCTTGAAATCTCTTGTTCTTAATTGTAGCATTCTTCCTTTCGTTACTTTATCATGAAATTATTGTTGACTTGTACATTATTGGCCACATTATTATTATAAACGTGGAAGTGGCTTGATTTATATTTTAAGATGCAGTTCGAGCACTGATTGTGTTCAAGGGCTTTATGCTTGTCCCCTCGGCTGATTGTCGGAAACATACTGTAAACCATGGGGTATGATGCTACTGACATCGCATTACACTGGAAGTACTTTCTCTATAAATAAGTGAAATATCCACGGGATCCACGTAAATTCACGAAGTACTTGCTACTAAGTGAAGAGTACTTTCTTGCTTATTACATGACTTTCTAGTGCATAGCCTTCATGGTTATGAAAAGTACATTCTTGTTACATTCTTATTCATGGAAAGGCCACATTTACATTCTTGACATATACTGGATCAATCATATTCTTCATATCTTATCATGAAAATATCTTGTTACTTTAGCTTTATTCGCATGCTTTGTCGTATTTGCATGATTTATCTTATTCTCTAGAGCTAAATAATTAATAACTTAAACAGTGCCACAATGTTGATACAAAGATACCTACTAGGCATGAGTGCTCATTACCCTACTTCCCAATCTTTTTCAAGAAATTCAAGCTAGTGGGATTCGGATTACTCAAGTGATGGTTCCGAGAGTGATTGATGGTTCGAGAGAAGTCATAGTCAATAAGTCTAGTCGAGTCATGATGTAATTTTTATTTTATTGACTCTAGTAAAGAGTCAAAGGTCTATTGTACTTTGAGATTATTTGGATAAGGAAATAAATTTGAAAGTTTTAGTGAATCACTTGTGCAATTACGTTTATGTAATTGCCTTGCGCTTTGATTATATTGCTTGCTCGAGACGTACTAGCCGACTGTTCACGTTCCTGATTATTTCCGCTGCATAATCTCGGGGCGTCACAGTGAAAGTGGTATTAGAGCCTAGGACTAGGAGTCCTAAGGAAAGAGTCATGTCATAGGTTAACTCCATGGTTTTAGGACCCACTCCTATAAAATTGGGGAAGAAATTCCCAACCTATGAGAGGAATTGGGTAGAACCGGGGATAAGATAGTAATTAGAATTCTTTCTAAGATTAACCCCACTCATTGCATTAAAATTAACAAATTCATTACTCTTCTCAGGTACCTTACTCTCATAATGGCTCATCGCGTGGATTGGGGTGGTATGCAACAGACCATTGCGGGTCTCACCTAGGCGTTACAAAACATGGCACAAGCTGGCGCAGGGGCAAGAGCTGGAGACTTACATCGTAATTTCCAGAGCTTAAATCCTCAACAATTTTCGGGTTCTTCTAATCCAGATGAAGCCGAGAATTGGATAGATGAGATGAATCGCATCTTTGAAGTTATGCAATGTGCAGATCAAGAGAAGGTCCGTCTAGCCACGTTCCAACTCAATAAAGATGCCCGCACATGGTGGAAGTCCATTCCGACACTGCCTGCAGATGCACTACATACTTGGGAAGGTTTCCTTACACTCTTCCGAGCAAAATACTTCTCCGAGCATGTCAAGGAGAGGAAAGCTATGGAGTTTGCCTCATTACGCCAAGGCATGATGATGGTAGCGGAGTATGAACTCCAATTTTCTAGGCTGGCGCATTATGCTCCCCACTTGATTAGTACCGACTTGTTAAAGGCTAACCGATTTATGGATGGTTTGAGGCCCGGTTATATCCAATAACTTGGTACTCAGAATATCCGTACATATGCGGAGATGGTCCAACGGGCACATATATGTGAAAGGACCTTAGAGAAGGTCGAAAAACTTAAAGGCAAGGGAGAGGAGTCGAGCCGAAGGTCTGATCGACATGAAAAGAAGGGCAAGTTTAGTATCACAGAACCATACAGATCCCGTGATAGCAATAAGAGATCTCGGAATGGGAGCGGTAGTGGCTATCACAAGAGCAAGAAGGTCAAAGAAGAAGGGAAGTAAGTCGCTACGTCTTGCACATTTTATGAGAAGTTTGGTCATTCGGCCGAAGAGTGCTGGAAACGTCTAGGCGCTTGTTTACGATGTGGCAGCCGGGAGCACTGCATGCCGGATTGCCCCCTTATGAAGGAACAATCTTCCGGTGGTGGATGTAAGCATCAAGCTCGTCTCAATGCTATCATGGAAGAAGAAGAAGCGCCTAAGAATGATGGGCTAATGGAAGGTACTATCCAAATCTATTCCCATCCTGCATTCATACTATTTGATACCGGTGCTTCTCATTCTTTTATATCTACTACTTTTGCAAAAACCTTACCTATTGCATCAATTCCTCTACCTTCGGACCTAGCAATCACTACACCATTAGGTCTTGGAACCAAACTTACAACCTACTATCCCGATAGTGAGATAATGGTAGAAGGTTACAATCTTCCTGCGAACCTCGTATGCCTTGATATGGAGGGCTACGACGCTATTCTAGGCGTAGATTGGCTAGTAGACCACGACGCCTATATAAAATGTCGCAACCGGATTATCTCCTTTCAGAAACCAGGTCTTCCAAGGTTTTCCTTCCTTGGTATCAAATATAGGAAGCATCCTACCATTATTTCATCTTTTCACTCTCGCAAACTTATTTTGCAAGGATGTGCAGCTTTTCTTGCTTCCGTAATCACTACCGAGTCCAAGGAGATCATCTTAGAAGGTATTCCCATTGTGAATGAGTTTCCTGATGTATTTCCATCTGATTTTCCCGGTTTACCGCCCGAAAGGGAAGTAAACTTTTTCATTGAACTCATTCCCGGAGCAGCACCTATTTCAATAGCTCCCTACAGAATGTCCCCCACAGAACTCAAGGAATTGAAAAAACAACTTCAGGAATTATTAGACAAGGGTTTCATTCGACCTAGCACATCCCCTTGGGGTGTGCGAATACTATTCGTCAAAAAGAAGGATGGATCCCCCAGGCCATGTATCGACTATTGGCGACTGAATCAACTCACAATTAAGAATAAATATCTGTCGATGCGTATCGATGAGCTCTTTGATCATATTTCTGGAGCAGAATATTTTTCCAAGATAGACCTCAGGTAAGGTTATCATCAGCTCAAGATCAAAGATGAAGACATACACAAAACTAGTTTTCGGAGCAGATATGGCCACTATGAATTCGTGGTAATGCTGTTCGGGTTAACCAATGCCCCAACAGCATTTATGCAACTCATGAACAATGTCTTCAGGTCCTATCTCGACCAGTTTGTAGTCGTCTTTATTAATGATATTCTTATTTACTCCGAAACAAAGGAGGAACATGAAGAGCACTTAAGGATAGCCTTGCAAACGCTAAGAGAGCACAAACTCTATGCAAAGCTTAGTAGGTTCGAGTACTGGCTAAATGAGGTCTCTTTCCGTTGCCATATTATTTCAAAAGAAGGAATTACTGTCAATCCTTCTAAAATAGAAGTAGTTAAGAACTGGAGCCGACCGACGACCGTGTCTGAAGTCAGAAGTTTTCTAGGTTTGGCTGATTATTACAGGAGATTTATCAAAGATTTCTCAAAGATCACCGTTCCTTTGACTAGACTCAGAAGAAAGGAGAATCCCTTTGTATGGTCAAAGGACTGCGAAGAGAGTTTTCTTACTCTTAAAGAACACCTTACCACTGCACCAATATTAGCACTACCGACAGAGGGTAATGGCTTTGAAGTCTATACGGATGCATCTAGCATTGGCCTAGGGTGCGTCCTTATGCAAAATGGAAAGATTATTTGTTATTCATCAAGGCAGTTAAAGCGTCATGAAGAAAATTACCATGTGCATGATCTGGAACTAGCTACGGTTATATTCGCATTGAAAATTTGGCGACATTACCTTTATGGGGAGAAATTCATGACATTTTCATATCATAAAAGTCTGAAATATCTCTTTACCCAAAAGAAATTGAATATACGACAACGCAGATGGTTGGAGTATCTCAAGGACTTTGACTTTACTGTCCAATATCATCTAGGGAAAGTAAATGCTTTAGCTGACACTCTTAGCAAAAAGCCAATGGTAACTCTAGCAAGTCTTAGGAAAGGTATAGCTTGTCTTATTGAAGATTTTTCTCATTTAAATCTGGATATTGACAGGGAAGGAGAAGGAGATATGATTGCTAATATAAGGTCTCAACCTACATTGATCAAGGACATAGTCCAATTACAAGAAAATGATCCCACTTTGATGGAGATTAAGGGTAATATTGATCAGAGACTGGAATTTTCTATCTCAAATGATGGAAGGCTATTATTTAAGGTTCAAATTTGTGTGCCGAATCAGGATGACACTAAGAAATTAATCATAGAGGAAGCTCACAAATCAAGGTATGCTATTCACCCTGGTGCTACCAAGATGTTTCAAGATTTGAAAAGAAACTTTTGGTGGCCGAATATGAAAAGGGAAGTAGCAGATTTTGTGTCCCGATGTCTCACTTATTAGGAAGTAAAAGCAAAACATTTAAAGCCCGCTGGGAAACCTATCATTTTCATAATTGGCGCCCTACTAATTGGCGCCCATTCCCTAGGACTGTCTCTACTGGCAAGGGTGTGAAACACCGGAAATCATCTCCTAGGAAAATGGCGCCCAGAGGGGTGCCATCATTTCATAAATTGGCGCCCAGAGGGGTGCCATTATTTCAAGAACTGGCGCCTTGAGGGCTGCCATCAATTGAGAAAATGGTGCCTCCTCACAGAGGCGCCCAATCCTTTGACCCATTTTCATCTCTCTCTCTCTCTCTTACAAAAGAAATGGCGCCCCTGTAGAGAGTCATCATTTAATTGACGACCCTCTGGAGGGTCACTATTCAACTAATTGGTGCCCCAGACATGGGCGCCCATTCCTGTGGCTGATCTACGCACCGGGTAGGAACGTTTCAAGACACATAACACTATTCACAGTTCCAAAGGTTTACAAAATCAAGAAATAAGGACATGGATAGACAGAGAAAATTATCAGGATTTCATAGTCATGCTCATACAGGAATTTTATGATTTCATTTCATAGATATAAATTTCTGCATACGGTGATTATTAATTATAGGAAAATGAATTGACGACTGCTCGCATGGTCATCATTTAATGGGCGCCTTGCACTGGGTCGCCCATTCATGAATGGGCGCCCAGGGGCTGGTCGCCCATTTCCTGATGGCAGTAATTTTTGATTTCCGTAAATCAGAATATATATTTATTTGTTGTCCGTAAAACAAGTGTAACAGGCTATATTCGATCTTTGTAAAACCAATGTAACGAGCTATATCACGTGGAAGATGAAGCTAAACTACTGCTAATCATGCTTGTAACCCTATTTTAACTACTGGTTAGGCCAGATCTTACGAAAACCTACCTTTTTTGAGTGATAACCAGATAGTAGAATAACTAATAAAGAAAGCCACACGTTCTCTGTCGCAAAGCTTCAGCAGCAAGACACAATGTAGCAAGAAGATGCCCCTTCACGTCTTCCGAAGAAAAGAAGGGAGATCTTTTCTTCTACAGGCAGCAGGATGACGGCAATAGCCTCTGCCTACTCAATAGAGCGTATAATTATAGGGAAAATCCCTTGCCAATGAAAAAGCAAATGATTTATTGCCTTGTGGGTCCATTTCCAGCGAAATGAGGCTGTTCCAGCGAAATAAGGCTGTTTGTGTGTCAAACACTTCCAGAAGGACAGTCCTTTTTCCCTGTTAGGAAATGGCGCCCTTGCATGGGGGCGCACATTAATCAGCGCGCTCGAACGAAGGCGTTTATTAGTAGAAATGGCACCCTGGATAGGGGCGCCCATTTGTTGGGTTTGACCCATCCAAGGGTGATTCGCGCCCTTGCAGGAGGGCGCCCATTGACTGGTTTGACCAGTCAAAGGGGTGATTGGCGCCCTAATGAGGGGGCGCCCATTACTGGGTTACACCAATCAACTGTAAATGGCACCCATGAAAGGGGCGCCCATTCCCTTTGTGTGTAAAAACAAGGGAAGGCTCCTATATGTGTTATCTATGGTTGGTTGTTGACCTTTAAGTGATGTTGGCCCTCCTAAACACATGTATATACATATAGTGGCCCTCACCAAGTATAGGGCTATGGTATTTATTTATTCAGGAAAACGTTTGATTTCTCTATTTATTTTTATCGGGGTGCTACACTTAGGGATCGATCCTACTCCAACTTAAGACTCCTAGATCGATCTAATCCTCAGCCCTAGGCAAAACACTATAAATAGGACCCAGGTTTGACCTGCGCGAATCCTCGTTTTAGCTCACGTTGTTCGATGGTAAGTCATGGGTATTTCATGTTGGTCCTTTTGACTTTATTATTATCCTTAGTTTTGTCTAACTCCCCTCAAAATCTAGTGCATGGAGGACACACCGTTGGAGAGTTAGAAGCCCTACAAGTTGTTGGTTCACGACAGTCTGCACAGGAACCCGTGTGTCCGTCTAGCAAAGATCTAGAGATTGGAAATCCTAATCGAGGTATTTAGAAGTTCATCCTTTAGAACAATTTGTTGCCCTTTATATCTTCTACCTACCCTCCAAATTTCATGGATTTAGCTCAAGTGGTTAAAGAGAACGAGGGACGGGAAGTTGCTAGTTTAGCACAGGACGTGCAGAAACTAGGGTGTCCTTCCAGTCCAAAATTCAAAATCTAAAGCTTGTTACAAAGGTAGGTTATGTCATGAATGGATCAATTAATAAGTTAGGAGCAAAAGCTCTTTGTTGTTGTGACTCCTCTGTGTTGATGATGTTGACGATTACTTTATTTCATTGGCAACACCTTGTTTTGATTGATTGGTAACTGTTTATGTTTTGATGAAATTGTTTTATCAGATTGTCTGTGTGTTCTATGCAATTTCACAAGTCTACACACTGCACACACATACAAGTCTTCACACTCAGCATAGTCTATACATTGTGTTGTGTTGTGCATTGTTGAGAACATAGCTGTCTTGAGTTAGTCTATATATCCATGTACAGTCTGGACAGTAGTGGGTCGACCTCCTTCTTAGATGGGTCGACTCCCTCAGAACATCCAAGTATATACACTGTCCATCTTCTTATTGTCTCATGCATTAACTATGTCTGTACACTGTCCGTATGACTTAGCGTCTTTGTGCATTGGGCAAAGTCCATACATTGCAGCTCACTTAACTAGCAAGTCTATACATTGCATCGGTGCATTGCTTCCTCTATGCATGTACTGCATCAGTGCATCACAAGTCTATACAGCCATTGCTTCAGTTCAATACCTGCTATGTGCATGCATTGCATCGGTGCATTGCTTCCTCTGTGTATATACTGCATCAGTGCATCCGTTAGGCATACAGTCTATACACTATTGCATGTGAGGTACTGTCTGCACGATATTGTATATACATTGCTGGATTGTTCGCACAGGCTAAGTCCATACATTAGTCAAGTCTGTACAGCGTCATGCATCATTCTTCAAAGTCCATACACTGCACTGTTGCTTGCTCGAGGTGAAGTCTGTACATCCGTCAGTGAACTTCGAAGTCTATACACTGGGATCTTTACCTACGTTCAGTTCTGCAAGTATGTACATTGGGCTTTCACGTAAAGTCTATACATCCTTGAACTGTGCAAGTCTGTACATCGTTGCTTTGCCAAAGTCTACACATTGTGAACCTTCAAGTCTGTACAGACTTTGCTTCGCTCAAGTCTGTACATCGTTCAGTTGTCTTTGCCAAGTCTTCACATCGTGAAGTCTATACACTCGATTGTCTTGCATTGCATCAAGTCTGTACAGCCTTTCCTTTGGCAAGTCTATACATCGTTCATGATGTCTGAACAATGAGCAAGTCTGTACATCAGACTAGTCTGCATCGGCTAAGTCCATACATTGTCCAGTGCATTGCATGCATCATTCATGAAGTCTATACATCGAGTTGAATGCTGGCTAAGTCTGCACATCGTCTATCTTACTTAGAGTCTCATGCATAACATGAAGTCTGTACATCACACAGCATTCAAGTCTACACATTGTACATCATTTTAGTTGAAGCCTGTACATCATGCATCTAGTGTTTCAAGTCTATACATTGTTGCACATTGTGTCTGTCTAAGTCTTCATAGTGCTTCTTCATGCATTGAAGTCTGCACATTGCTGCACGCTCATCAAGCCCATACACTGGCATGTCTTTACATTGCCTAGTCTATACATTGGCTGCTGAATGTTCTTCAAAGTCTGCACATTGTATTACACTTCAGCAAGTCTGTACAGCGGTTGCCTTCATATAGGAAGTCTATACATCGCACAACACTGCATATATGAAGTCTATATATTCCAGAGTCTGTACATTGCATTCACGTTCACAAAGTCTATACAGCAGAATCTGTACAATGCATTCGAGTTCACAAAGTCTATACAGTGAAGTCTATACAATGCATTACATCGCACAAAGTCTGTACAGGGTTTATACTTAAACTGATAATTCTATTTCGTCTGTTTGACAGTGATTTTTTACAGGGATTGATGACTTGGCTCATGATCCAAGGAAGGACGAGGTGATCAGATGGTGACACGTGGAAGCAGCCCATCACAGGATACTGCCATGTGGATGAAATTGCCTCGGATCTGGCGAATTCTTTCGGCGGGAAATGTGGAAGCCACACGCCCATATCCAATATGCTGCTCATATATATAGGAGTCTTCTTCTTCAGGAGGAGGCAGATCGAACAGTGGCAAAGTATATACAGAGAGAGTAAAAGTCTGAAGCAACAGAGAGCCACCGATCCACAGAGAGAAGAAAAATAGAGAAGAAGAAAAAGAGAGAAGAGAAGATTGAGAGATATGTGTTGAGAGAGTGAGATTGAGAGAGTTTTGCTTGAGAGTTTTTCTGATTGTATCTCAGACTCTTGGTTCAGATACCAGAGCTGAGCTTTGCTCATTCCGAGCTACATTCCCAGTTGGGTTTTCTATTTTCGTTTGCTTCTGTCTTTTATTTCCGAAATTATTTCTTCAAGCTGTGAGTCAGCTGTTAGCAGAGGTGCTGCCTCTAGACGGGTAAGCTGTAAACCCCAGCGGTTGCAGTGGAGGTCTCCATTGGACAGGTGAAGCTGTAATCCTCAGCAGGCTAGGCTTGTCTCGGACAGCAAGCTGTGTTGCTCAGCGGTTTGTAGGCCAAGCTGTATTGCCCAGCGGATGCAAGCTGTACTGCGCAGCAGTAAGCCATACTCGGTTGAGTGTGGGGTGGACGTAGGTCTTCTGACCGAACCACTAAAAATCTTGTGTTCCTTGTGTTTCCTTGTTTGTCTATGAACTGTGTGCAATTGGATTTCCTATTCATCTTCACAGTTTGATTCGCCTATGTTCAAATCTAGTACTCGAGATAGTGATTCAGTAGATCTGCCTATATTCCGCTTTAGAGCCTTATACTGGTTTTAAATTAGGCAGTAGATCTTTTCACCCCCCTCAAGATCCACACTTCGTGGAGATAGACTGCGTCCATCTAACATAACAGTTGGTATCAGAGCCATACTCTTTTACAGGGACTCATCGCCCGAAGAGGAAAGGCCAAGATGGATGCTCGTGGGATGATAGCTGAAGGACACTCAACCACAAAGCCCCCATTCTTCGATGGATCTAACTATGCATACTGGAAGAATCGTATGCAAGTATTTTTGAGGGCTAAGGATTATGAGATCTGGAAGGTAGTCAGCAAGGGACCTTATGACCTGTCCCTAAATGAGGAAGTCTGGACCAAGGAGGAGATCAGAAGGTCTACTCTAAACTGGAGCGCCATAAATGCTATCCAGTGCTCTCTGCACCCCACCGAATTTTCTCGAGTATCTGCTTATAGTTCAGCTAAGGAGATGTGGGATGCACTGGAAGTGATCCATGAAGGGACTTCTCAAGTTAGGGAGACGAAGGCTAATTTCCTAGTGTCTGAATATGAGGCATTTAAGATGAAGCCCAATGAGACCATCAAAGAAATGTATGCTCGGTTGACAATCATTACCAATGGTCTTAGAGGTCTTGGGAAACCTCTGACAGAGTATGATCTAGTGAGGAAGATATTGCGTTCCCTGACTCATGCTTGGCATACTAAGGCTACAGTTATAGAGGAGTCAAGGGATTTACGAAATACAAGGGCTGATGAGCTAATTGGCTCGCTGATGGCATATGAGATTAATATGTCAAGGATAGAAGAAGCTGAGAGGAAGAAGAAGCCAATCGCTCTAAAAGCTGGTGCCAGCAAATCCAGCAAGTCCAGCAGATCCAGCTCTAGCAGTTCATCATCAGAGGAGAGCCTGAATGAAGAAGACATAACCTGTACTGAAATGGCAATGATGACTAGAGAGTTCAGGAGATTTCTCAGAAAAGGAGCAGGACGATTCAGCCAAAAGAAGTATGGTGGCGGCCGAAGGGATAAAAGGTATAAACACAACCCTGCTAAAAAAATTGAAACTAATACTTGTTATCAATGCAGGAAACCAGGCCATGTGAAAGCTGACTGTCCAGAGAATCAGAAATACAAGGACAAGTCAAAGAAGAAGAACACGAAAGGGAGAGCTATGGTTAGCACCTGGAGTGATGAAGATGAAGGCTCCCTGAGCAATACCTCTGACAGTGAAGCTGAATCTGAGAAGCCCATTTGCCTTATGGCAACAAGCTCTGAAGATAGAGAGGAGGACTCAGATGAGGTAATCACTAGATTCGATAACTTTACTATTGCTGATTGGGTAGATGCCTACCATGAAATAGCTGATAAAGCAGATGATATAAGGAAAATAAGCATCTAAGACGAAAGATAAATTCCATGCAAAATAACACAACTCTAACTGATAAAATTGCATGTCTAGAATCTGAGAATAGTAGATTGAAACTCACATGTTCTGAATTAGAAGAAATCCAGAATGAGTCAAAAGCCTCTAAAGAAGAAAATGAGAGGTTAGAAAAAGAAACTGATGAACTAAAATTGAAAATTCAGAAATGTGAGAGTGAGATAAAAATAGTGAATGAAAAATATCAAGCTGTCTTGAGTGTGAACACAGAACTGAAAAAAATCCATTGAAGAAATTCAAAAGGATAATGAGGACAAGCTTAAAACCATTGAGAAAATGACCCAAGGTACAGACAATCTAAATGCTCTGTTAGGGTCAAAGGTCAACTTTAGAAAAGAGGGCCTAGGATTTAATTCTAGTGCAATAAAAACCTTTGGAATGAAAACTATTTCATTTTTTGCACAAAAAGAGAAAGGACCTCTAATTAGCATGAATTCAAACATTTCAATGAACAAAACTGCTAATCTGAAAAAGCCCAGTGCTGAGGACAAGGGCAAACAAAAATTGAGTGAGACTAGTAGAGCTAGCACATCCAAGCAAAAACCCAAAGCTCAATCTCAGGTTAGGGGTAAACCTACATAGTCTTATAAACCCCATGCTAAGGTCACCAAGTCTCCACCATCACCACCACCTATGAACAAGACCCAACACACACCTGTGAATAGGTCAGCAGGGTCCAAGGTGCAGGGGAGGCAGAATGCTTTTAGAGCTCAACCCAAACACTTCTACCAACCAAGAGCCCAGTCCCACTTCTTTGCACAATCAACCTATCCAAATAGGTCAGGATGGACTAGGACATAAGGAAGGTTTACAAGTCATGGACATCAGGCTACACAGTCTTATAGACCTTACCCTAGAAATTGGGTTAGTGGGTATGGCAAGTGGACACCTAGGAACCAATATTTCTACAGCCAGCCCAATGATCACTATGGCCAAAATTTCGTGAATACATCCTGGCCAAGGCACTGGCACAGAAATAATCAATCTGTAAATAATCATGCTAGTGTCAACAAGAAGAAGTAAAACAAAAAGAAATATGGAAAATCTGGAAAATCCACTGAACAGAACTGTTTCAAACAAATGTGGATTCCGAAAAGTCTGCTTTCTTGTTTTAACTGCTTTCCATCTTCTCTGGAGCCCAATCAGTCTTGGGTTCCAAACTTCTCTACCTGATTGTGTGTGCAGGTATGCATGGCAGCCAAGAACAACTTGTGATACTTGGATAGTGGCTGCTCCAGGTATATGACAGGGGATAAGGGATAAGGCCAAGTTTTGCATGCTGACAGAGAAACAAGGAGGCCTTGTCACCTTTGGTAGCAACACAAAGGGTAAGATTGTTGGAACAGGTAAGGTAGGTAAGTGTACTACTTGCTGCATTGAGGATGTTATGTTAGTTAAGGGTTTAGCTTATAACTTACTTAGCATCAGCCAACTATGTGATAAAGGATGCAAAGTGCTTTTTGATTCTCAATGTTGCAAAGTTTTTGAACCTGATTCTGAAACTGTTAAATTTTCTGGTAAGAGGATAAATAACACTTACATGATAGATTTAGATGATATTCAACATTCTAACCTATGCCTTACTGCTAGTAGAGAAGACTTAACATTTTTATGGCATCGTAGGTTAGGTCATGCTAGTTACACTATTTTTCATAAACTGAATAAGCATAGCATGGTTAGAGGACTTCATGAAGTTTTCTTTAAGAAAGAAAATAAAATCTGTGATGCATGCACTCAATCAAAGTTAACTAGAAAGTCATTTAAATCTGGAACAGAAAATCTGTCTTCTAAACCCTATGAGCTGATACACATGGACCTTTTTGGGCCAACCAGGTATGTCAGCTTATTAGGGAGGAAGTATGGGTTTGTCATGGTAGATGACTTCTCTAGGTATACTTGGGTATATGTCTTATGACATAAAAGTGATGCATTCTCAGAATTTCAGGAGTTCTGTCTTAAGAAAAACCAGAAAATTGAAAATATTTTGACTGATCATGGAGGTGAGTTTGAAAACTCACAGTTTGATGAATTCTGCAGGTCAAATGGAATTAACCACAGGTTCTCCTCACGAAGGACACCTGAGCAGAATGGAGTTGTGGAGAGAAGGAACAGAACCCTGGTGGAGATGGGTCGTACACTCTTGGTTGAAGGTGGTCTACCAAGGAAGTTTTGGGCTGAAGCAGTAAATACTGCCTGTTATGTAATTAACAGAGCCATGGTAAGACCTTCTACTCAGAAAACACCATATGAGATCTTAAAGGGTAAGAAACCTTCTATTACTCATTTCACGATTTTTGGTTGTAAATGTTTTATTCATATAAATGATAAAAGAGACCTTGATAAATTTGAACCTAAAGGTGAACCAGGAATTTTTCTTGGTTATTCTGAAAACACCCGAGCATATAGAGTGTACAATCTGAATTCCAAAACTGTTGAAGAATCTCCACACATAGTGTTTGATGAATCCATATTAAAGACTAACATTGGTCAATGCAGGATTGAAGACATTGGTGAAATTCTGAAAGAAGGAAATCCCGCAGACAAATCCGAGGATGAGGAAGGAATGAAGAGCTTAATGAAGAAGAGCCTACAGTTCAGGGGGAGGTAAATCAAACTCATGGTGATGAAATTGTCAACATTAGATATCTAAAAGCTCATCCTGTAGATAACGTAATTGGTAATCTGCATGACCCCCCTAGGACTAGAGGTCACTTAAGAATTCAAAATGAATTGAATGCATATGCGTTTGTTTCAAATGTAGAACCCAAGTCCATTGACTGTACTCTCAAAGATGTGCATTGAATTAATG
Source organism: Amorphophallus konjac (assembly GCA_022559845.1). Lineage (NCBI taxonomy): Eukaryota > Viridiplantae > Streptophyta > Magnoliopsida > Alismatales > Araceae > Amorphophallus > Amorphophallus konjac. The sequence continues at coordinate 201,861,901 of CM040124.1, forward strand.
CCATGCATGAGGATCTCAATCAATTTGACAGGAATAAGGTGTGGCATTTGGTTCCACCTCCTGATCATGAAATAATCATAGGGACTAAATGGGTGTTCAGAAATAAAACTGATGAATCAGGGAATGTCATTAAAAATAAGGCCAGACTTGTAGCTCAGGGGTATAATCAGGAATTTGGAATAGACTTTGAAGAGTCTTTTACCCTTATAGCCAGGTTAGAAGCAATCAGAATATTATTGGCTTATGCATGTTCCCTAGGAATAAATCTTTAGCAGATGGATGTAAAATCTGCATTTCTGAATGGGGAAATTAGTGACGATGTCTATGTGATACAGCCTCCTGGATTTGAATGCTTAGATTTCCCTAATCATGTCTATAAACTCAAAAGGGCTCTCTATGGTTTAAAGCAAGCTCCTAGAGCTTGGTATGACAGGTTGAGCAAATTACTCACTGAAAAAAACTTCACAAGAGGTGTAGTTGATCAAATATTGTTCACCAAGGTGAGTCATTCAGATATTCTTATCATTCAAATTTATGTGGAAGACATTGTCTTTGGGTCAACTAACCCCAGATTGTGTGAGGAATTCTCTCAAATTATGACTAATGAGTTTGAAATGAGCTCAATGGGTGAGCTCAAACTATTTCTTGGACTGTAGGTTACACAATCAAAGGATGGTACCTTCATCTCTCAGTCCAAGTACATAAGGGATCTATTGAAGAAGTACAAAATGGACAACCTCAAGGAAATAGTTGCTCCAATGGGTACCTCAACCAGTTTGGATGAAGATCCTCAAGGTAAACCAGTGGACCAAAGGCTATATAGAGGTATGATCGGATCCCTTCTATATCTTACAGCATCTAGGCCTGACATTCAATTTTCAGTGTGTTTATGCTCTAGATTTTAGGCTAGTCCTAAAGAATCACATCTTAAATCTGTGAAGAGGATTTTTAGGTATTTACTAGGCACCCAAGAGCTAGGTCTTTGGTATCCTGCTAAGTGTGAGTTAGAACTTCTAGTCTACACTGATGCAGACTATGCTGGGTGTCGAGTAGATAGAAAAAGCACTAGTGGCTATTGTCAATTCCTTGGTGGCTGTCTAGTATCTTGGCAATCTAAGAAGCAACACACTGTAGCCTTGTCTACAGCTGAGGCTGAGTATGTTGCAGCAGGTAATTCTGCTGCCCAAGTACTTTGGATCAAGCACCAACTAGATGATTATCAGATAAAATTAGAATGTATTCCAATCTTGTGTGATAATACTAGTGCCATATGCCTTGCTAAAAATCCTGTTCATCATTCTAGGACTAAGCATATAGAGGTAAAACACCATTTTCTTAGAGATGTTGTAAATAAAAAGGAAATTGAAATGAACTTCATTGAAACTGAAAAATAAATTGCTGATATCTTTACTAAGCCTCTTGGGAATGAAAGGTTTAAATTTCTTAGAAGAGAACTTGGCTTGTGTAAATTTCAGCATAATGAATAAATTCTCTGATGGCTTGAATAAAATATGTGAATGTTGAATGTAGCAACAGACTCATGATCATGCATGTCACTCATATTTTTTTTACACTCATGATCATCACTGCATATCATTTAGTCATGAATGTGTCTAAAACCACATGCATATCATTCATAATTTTTTATGACATAGTTTTCATTGCATATCATTCATCAATGACCTATGTCGAAGCTCTCTCTCATTTAATTCTTGCCATTCATTTGTAAAATTGCATGCATATAGACAGGGGGAGTCTTGTCAGAAATTCAGGGTGAACTACTGCGTCGACGCTATCACGCTGTAGCGTTGACGCAGTGAACTAGATCTGTGAATGCCTCTGCTCCTTATTCTGATGAGTTGACGCTACAATTGCGTGGAGTCGACGCACTGATATTATCTCAGTGTTTTATATTGTTGCCTCTTCAACTGATGCGTGGACGCCTTGAACTCCCAGCGTCGATCATGTTCATTCATCCTTTGACTCTGAATGATTGAGTCTGACAATATGACAATCTGTTAGTCAGTTCTGATTCCTAAGCCATAGAAAACAAACTTCTTCTCTTATAAGAATTTTAATTGCTTAAAGACTAACTTAATGGTTTAAATTTTATAAACTTTAAAATTTAAAGATTGCAATCAGTGAATAAGAAAGCTGAAAATTGATAAAACTCTCAACCCTTATCTTATTTCATGTCAGACAAAGCTAATCATATCTGAAATCTAAAAACTCATCTGAAATCATATAAGAGAAGCTAAGTATGTGTATTGTTCTTAAACAAGTCATTCTGAAACAAATAAAGGACAGCTATGAAAGATATTGAAAAACATTGAAAATAAATTGAAAATAACATTGGCAGAGCAATGACTGGTAAAATACTGAGAAACTAAGTGATCCATCAAAGAAATGGACAATACTTAAGTCATGAGGTGTATCAGTTATCTCTGTATAAAATGATCAAAACAGTATGGTGATTTCACTGAGTACCTGGGGGTAACTGGCGTCTGACAAACGTGTACTCTCACACAAAAAGGTGTAAATCAGTTCTATTGAGTTTGATCATAGGCAGAATGGTCCATAATGTTGAGTATCTAGGGGTATTGGCATCTGGTAAACGTATACCCTTACGCAAAAAGACAAATGGTACTTGAATGCCCTTAATGAACTAATATTGAAAATGTTGTTCCTTCAAATGAAATTTCATGGATGTCAATTTGTTTAATCTCAATACATGACTTGGTAACACTTAACATTTTTTTTACTGAGTCTATGAAAGTAAGATATTTTGAAATTGCATCTCTCATGCAAATGTTATTCTGGTTTATTGTTTTATCATGCATAGAAAACTTATCCATTGATTGTAGTGCATGAACTCAAAATTTATAACCTTTAAACCAGAATTCTATCTGAAAGTAGTTTCTAAATTCATATGACTGAAGACTCTGTGCTTTAGAATGCTTATTCCTGAACTACTTATTCAGAATGCCAGTCAGATGATCTCTCTTGTTCCATCCCTTGTAATCACTTTCCCTCCTCTTTGTTGATGGCAAAGGGGGAGAATATTATCTGTTTGATGAATTCTGAATTCATTCCAGGGGGAGTGTATGAATCATGTTATGGCAAAGGGGGAGATCTTGTGAGCAGGGAGTTAGTTTTTATTTCGTAGCATGCATTCATAGCATCTGCATGACAATCTGAATAACAAATCATGTCTTTCATCAAAAATTCATCTGAATGACAGGTTGTTGCTCTTCTATATGATAGGGGGTTGCCATCATCAAAAGGGGGAGGTTGTTGTGACTCCTCTGTGTTGATGATGTTGACAATTGCTTTATTTCATTGGCAACACCTTGTTTTGATTGATTGGCAACTGTTTATGTTTTAATGAAATTGTTTTATCAGATTGCCTGTGTGTTCTATAAAATTTCATAAGTCTACACACTGCACACACACACAAGTCTTCACACTCAGCATAGTCTATACATTGTGTTGTGTTGTGCATTGTTGAGAACGTAGCTGTCTTGAGTTAGTCTATACATCCATGCACAGTCTGGACAGTAGTGGGTCGACCTCCTTCTTAGATGGGTCGACTCCCTCAGAACATCCAAGTCTATACACTGTCCATCTTCTTAGTGTCTCATGCATTAACTAAGTCTGTACACTGTCCGTATGACTTAGCGTCTTTGTGCATTGGGCGAAGTCCTTACATTACAGCTCACTTAACTAGCAAGTCTATACATTGCATCGGTGCATTACTTCCTCTGTGCATGTACTGCATCAGTGCATCACAAGTCTACACAGCCATTGCTTCAGTTCAATACCTGCTATGTGCATGCATTGCATCGGTGCATTGCTTCCTCTGTGTATATACTGCATCAGTGCATCCATTAGGCATACAGTCTATACACTAATGCATGTGAGGTACTGTCTGCACGATAATGTCTATACATTGCTGCATTGTTTGCACAGGCTAAGTCCATACATTAGTCAAGTCTGTACAGCGTCATGCAGCATTCTTCAAAGTCCAAACACTGCACTGTTGCTTGCTAGAGGTGAAGTCTGTACATCCGTCAGTGAACTTCGAAGTCTATACACTGGGATCTTTACCTACGTTCAGTTCTGCAAGTCTGTACATTGGGCTTTCACGTAATGTATATACATCCTTAAACTGTGCAAGTATGTACATCGTTGCTTTGCCAAAGTCTACACATTGTGAACCTTCAAGTTTGTACAGACTTTGCTTCGCTCAATTCTGTACATCGTCCAGTTGTCTTTGGAAAGTCTTCACATCGTGAAGTCTATACACTCGATTGTCTTGCATTGCATCAAGTCTGTACAGCCTTTCCTTTGGCAAGTCTGTACATCATTCATGAAGTCTGAACAATGAGCAAGTCTGTACATCGGACTAGTCTACATCGGCTAAGTCCATACATTGTCCAGTGCATTGCATGCATCATTCATGAAGTCTATACATCGAGTTGAATGCTGGCTAAGTCTGCACATCATCTATCTTACTTAGAGTCTCATGCATAAAATGAAGTCTGTACATCGCACAACATTCAAGTCTACACATTGTGCATCATTTTAGTTGAAGCCTGTACATCGTGCATCTAGTGTTTCAAGTCTATACATTGTTGCACGTTGTGTCTGTCTAAGTCTTCATAGTGCTTCTTCATGCATTGAAGTCTGCACATTGTTGCACGCTCATCAAGCCCATACACTGGCATGTCTTTACATTGCCTAGTCTATACATTGGCTACTGAATGTTCTTCAAAGTCTGCACATTGCATTACACTTCAGCAAGTCTGTACAACGGTTGCCTTCATATAGAAAGTCTATACATCGCACAACACTGCATATATGAAGTCTATATATTCCAGAGTCTGTACATTGCACTCACGTTCACAAAGTCTATACAGCAGAGTCTATACAATGCATTCAAGTTCACAAAGTCTATACAGTGAAGTCTATACAATGCATTACATCCCACAAAGTCTGTACATGGTTTATACTTAAACTGATAATTCTATTTCGTCTGTTTGACAGGGATTCTTTGTATGGATTGATGACTTGGCTCGTGATCCAAGGAAGGACGAGGTGATCAGATGGTGACACGTGGAAGCAGCCCATCACAGGATGCTGCCATGTGGATGAAATTACCTCGGATCTGGCGAATTCTTTTGGCGGGAAATGTGGAAGCCACGCACCCTTATCCAATCTGCTGCGGGTATATATAGGAGTCTCTTCTTCAGGAGGAGGCAGAGCGAACAGTGGCAAAGTATATACAGAGAGAGTAAAAGTCTGAAGCAGCAGAGAGCCACCGATCCACAGAGAAAAGAAAAATAGAGAAGAAGAAAAAGAGAGAAGAGAAGATTGAGAGAGATGTGTTAAGAGGGTGAGATTGAGAGAGTTTTGCTTGAGAGCTTTTTTGATTGTATCACAAACTCTTGGTTCAGATACCGAGCTGAGCTTTGCTCATTCTGAGCTACATTCCCAGTTGGGTTTTCTATTTTCGTTTGCTTCTATCTTTTATTTCTGAAATTGTTTCTTCAAGCTGTGAGTCAGCTGTTAGCAGAGGTGCTGCCTCTGGACGGGTAAGCTGTAATCCTCAGTAGGCGAGACTTGTCTCGGACAGTAAGCTGTGTTGCTCAGCGGTTTATAGGCCAAGCTGTATTGCCCAGCGGACGCAAGCTGTACTGCGCAGCAGTAAGCCATACTCGGTTGAGTGTGGGGTGGACGTAGGTCTCCTGACCGAACCACCTAAAAATCTTGTGTGCCTTGTGTTTGCTTGTTTGTCTATGAACTGTGTGCAATTGGATTTCCTATTCATCTTCACAGTTTGATTCACCTTTGTTCAAATCTAGTACTCGAGATAGTGATTCAGTAGATCTGCCTATATTCCGCTTTAGAGCCTTATACTGGTTTTAAATTAGGCAGTAGATCTATTCACCCCCCTCTAGATCCACACTTCGTGGAGATAGACTGCGTCCATCTAACATAACATTTGTTTCCATGCGATTTCATGCATTGTACCCATTGTATTTGATGGTTTATTATCACTACGCATATAGGATTACTTCTACATGCATGACTTTGGCCCTTAAGAAAAACATGATAATTTGATTAATTCACACAAATCCATGCATCCCCATGCGTTGTGTATTACCTATCATCACTTATCCCTCGGTTTGGCATGCTTTTCTTCAATTTTATTACCCTAGAATGGGTCTTAGACGTTGCCCTAAGCTTTTGCCTATTATAGGTTGGAGGAGGTCCCTCTCAAACCACTAAAGTCAATACGCAGTCCCCAGAAGACCGCTACTATCATAAACGGTTCTCATAAGACCGCCTTCATGTTTCAATTTCCTGCACTTTGTTAACTCCAAACAGATTGCAGATTGACCCTATTATATATATGTTAAACCTAAGTTACTAGGTCTCATTCCTAGTTATGACCTTACATTTATGAACTTGGTTATATTGTTCATCCAGCATGATAAATTTCATGTCCTTCATGTGTTTTAAACTTATTTTAAACTTATGGTATTTTCATGCCAAAATCATATAGTTTGTCTTAAATTGAATTTCCACATGGATTATGTGACTTGTTTTTATGCATGTTTGATCGCTGTTTTATCACGATTCACTCTCATCTTGAGTCTTTCTTAAGTACATGATGCGTATTTCGGTACGATGCCATTAGATACACTTTGCACTTGATAGGAACACTCTCTTAGACTTGTGATCCTCTCCGTTGGATATTCCTTCCACCGGACTGGGGGATCTTGTCTCAAGGTCTCCGTAAGTCTATGCGAGCCTAAGATTCCCACTAGGGATCGAGCTAGTTGTACCCTCAAAGTCCATTGATCTAGAGAGCACTCAAGCTTATCAATATTTTCTGCAGCCAGGATAATAGCGGTTCTCATGAGAATGCTACTATCTAGTAGCGATTCTGGAATGATCGTGTCTGTCCAGATTTCACCACTACGTCGACTCTTTTTCTTTCTGGTGTCGACTTTGTCTAAAAACAGTCTTGGCATGACCGCCTCTTCATAGAAACGGTCCTTTCATGACAGCTATTTCAAGAAACGGCCCCGATATGACCGTTTTATGTCTAAGTATTGATTAACCTGAGGATTGATCCAAGGGTTGATTTTCATATGTTCCTAGATGGTCTATTGATTATCTAGAACCTAACTCCTTCTTCCATAAGTTATTAATGATTTATTAATGTTAAGGAATGTGTCGTTATGCTGCCAGATTCCTCCCGTAGCATGACCTTGTCATTAAATCATCCTTGATCTCATGATCTCAATTTTATACATTCTTACCTTGATATTTATTTACGTGAACCTATAGTTTAAATTTGTACATTACTGGCTGAACTTTATTGTTATATCTCGTGGAAGTAGCTTGATTTATAACGTGAAGATGCAGATCGGGCACATATTGTGTCCAAGGGCTCGACACTAGCCCCCTCGGCTGATTGCTGGAAAGATACTGAAAACCATGGGGTATGATGAAATATTGGCATTGCATTACACCGGGAGTACTTTTTTTTATAGACGAGTGAAAACCACGAGGTAATCTAGTGAAATTACATTCTTGCGTGTTAAGTGACTTTCTAGTGCATAGCCTTTATGGTTATGAAAAGTGCATTCTCGTTACATTCTTATTCGTGAAAGGCCATATTTACATTCATGTGATATTCTTGTTTGATCATATTCCCAGTGTGCTTGAATTCTCATATCTCATCTTGATCATATCTTGTTACTTATGTTACTTTGGTTTATACCGCATATTTTATCCTATTTCCTTTATCTTATTTTCTAGAGCTAAAATATTAATTACTTAAATATTATCTTCATGTTGATACGAAGATACCTATTGGGCAAGTGTGCTCATTCCCTACTTTTTCAATCTTTTCAGGACATTCTAGCGAGTTGGATTCAGACTATTCAAGTGATGGATCCAAGAGCGATTGATGGTTCGAGAGAAGCCGTAGTGTAGCAACCCTGATAAAAACAAGATTTTTTAAAAAAAAGATAAGTAAATAGATGACAAAGAGCCTAAATGGGTAAATCATTAATCAAGAGGAAATAACACCTTTGGTCAAGGCGCGACTTCGAAAAGAAACGCCTCTGTCTAAGGCGTTAAATTAAAAAGGACGCCTATACACTAGGGCGTCAAATTTCAAACGACGGGAAAATAAAATTAAGGAAAATAAAGGAAACGCCCTCTACCTGGGCGCGTTTCGCATAAGAAATGACGCTTGACAAGACGTCAATTCAAATTAACGCCCTCGCTTAAGATGTTAATTCAGTTCGAGTTGCGTTTGAACCCAACCCTCATCCAGGGTAAGTTTCTGGATAACTACGTCAAAGGTGGAATATAGTAAGAACTCTATCATGGAAATATAACTTCCAATAGAACTCTAACCCTATTAGGATTCCCAAAATCCTATAAGTAACTCTCTCTGTCGAACCCTAACGAGCTGTTGGCCGAAGGAAGCTCTGCTGCTGCTGTGCGTGAAGAACAGGTTTATGTTCTTCTTCCTTCCTTTGCTTTTGCCTCTGGTTGTTTGAGGAAGGAACGTTAATATTCTTTTCTTCTTCTCCCTTATATTCCTTTGCAGGTAGCATACAACTCGTTGAAGAACGTGGTTCTTCATCAACATCGTTCTTCCTCTTTTTCTTTTACCTTAGGTTATATGATTAATGATCTTCATTATTTCTTATGCAGGAAGTCTGCAGTAACTCCCTGTCGAAGTGAAGAACGTGAGGTTCTTCAGACTCTGTTACAAACAGAGTGTCGTTTCAATCTCCAAACCTTCATCCGTTCATCAGTTAAATCTTCATAAGGTAGGTTTTCTCAAAAACGTAACCCAAACTAACTCCAGTTGCTAGTAATACCTTCTTTCATACATGTATATAGTTTTATTGTGGTTTCAGATGTTTTCCATGTAATTTTAAAAAGAAATGCCCTTGACAAGGGCGCTAATTTAAAGAAGCGACCCACACTAGGGCGCTACTTATTGTTTTGACGCCCTGCCCAGAAGTCGTCAATTACATGTAATTAATAAATACCAACTTTTAAAATTTAATATCTATGTAACCATGAATCTAATGTATTGCATGAGTATACCTGTGAAATCCTGCTATTTTTCCTGTCATGATCATGTGCCCTTTTTCCTGAAATTTTATTATCAAAAAATTGGTAAATTCTTGAATTAATGACCTTGTCTAGGTTGTCTCTTATTGTACTGACGCCCCAGACCAGGGCGCTAATTGAAAAGTAACGCCCCTGTCCAGGGCGCGTTTTTGTTAAAATTCCAGAATATTGATTTTATGTAGAATGGAAATATTGAAGGGACGACTAATGTATAAGTCGTCAAATTGTGAATAAACGCCCCTGAGTAAGGCGTTAATTGGATAATTAATGACTTAGCTTAAGTCGCTATTTTCTGTAATACTATTTTACACTGATTACTGTCAACCGAAGGGTTATATATATATATATATATATATATATATATATATATCGGCACTATATTTCCACTCCGTGAATATAGTCCCATGTTTCATGATGTTTTTACCGCACTACCCTCAATTCTCATTGACATACAAGCTCTCCATTGGACATTCCGTTCCTTTGGACTAGCGAGTTAGTCATAGAGACCTCCGTAAGTCTCCTCGCAGCCTTGGATTCCCTCAAGGCCGACTGAGCTGATTGTACCATAAAAACCCATTACACTATTTTGCCATGTCACTCTATAGAAACATGGTATACCGGCCCTCATGTTATGCAAAGTGTGTATCATGAGAATTCTCTTAATGGGATGAGGTTATCATGCCATTTGATGCTGTTCTTGTAAACCCCGATTCTATATTCAACATGATGTTCTTGTGGACTTCAATTCTGTATTAAGAATGAGGACGTCTTGCCATTGATGTGCTGTTCATGTGGACCTCAATTCTATATAAAGAGTGTCCATACTTGTTTGTCATGGTACCCAAGTTAGGGAACCAATTCCACCTAGTTTTATCGATAATCGTGATTGTACCGTTATTATCGCCTATCTATGTCAAGTGTCATATTTTGGACTCTACTCTATCCAAGTTTATCCTACATGTCTACAAGCTTTATTCTTGAAATTCCATATTGGCTATACACAAAAGTGGATGTTAAAATACATGATTAATGCATGCGCATATAGGGCCCGGCCTGGTCCTGGGAGGAGCACCCGAAAGTACTTGTGCCCATGGGAGTTGATTGATCACGGTATTGGCATTATACCGAAGTGCATGACTAGCTTGATTAAACATTCCACAAATCTTGTACTTATACTTGACTTGATATTACATGATTTGCGTGACCCGAAAAAGGGTAATTTCATACTTGTATGCTTGAACGTGATAGCCAAATTCCAATATGACATGATGAATACACTTGCTTGAATATCTTGATATCTTTTGATATAAGTTCTTGAAAGTTCATGACTAGTTCTCATCGCTATCTTATTGTTATACACTCTGTCTATCTTGTCGTTTTATGCGAGCATGCATAGCTATAGTGCATTCATGAAAGATGTAATTACTTAAACCCCTTGCTAGTTCTTGAAATATAATTTCCTACTGAGCGTTCGCTCACTTAGTGTTTCCCTACTTTTCAGGTAAGTCCGACGATGAGGGAACTCAAACGGATGGGGAAAATCAAGAGTGAAAGAGATAGAGCTTCTTCCGTGTTATCTAGTCTTTTTCATATTTTCTTGTGTCAACCTTGTATTTTTCCTTTATTTTAGTGAGTACTTCAAAGGTTTGTAATAGACATATTCTTATGAAGGAATCAAGGATTGGGTTGTCTTTACTTTTGCGCATCTCTGATTTTGGTGTCGAATACACTAATACTCTGATTGACATGATTGATATAAACTCGTCACCCGTCTCTGGGTATCTTCCGCTCTCGGGGCGTGACGGTTTTTGTGGTATCAGAGCCGAAGGTATTCAATTCCTAGGAAAACCCAAGTCCAAGGATAGGTTCAAACCTTTAGCCAGTGACATTGGGTAGAACCAAGGGTTGAGTTAACATAAAAACTTAAAAGCCCTTAACGCGAGTATATACTAATATAGTTATTGTAATTGTAGGAAAATGGCTGCCGAACGTGCTTAGTGGCGTAACATGCAACGTACACTTCAAGGCATGACTCAGGTGCTGCAAGAAGTACCACAAGGAGGTGCACAGCGAGTAGGGAGTCTCCACCAAGTCTTTAAAAATATGAACCCGCCTAAATTCACGGGTTCTACTGATCCGGACGACGCAGAGCACTGGATCAGGGAGACGGAACGTATATTCCGTGTTATGCAGTGCACGGATCAAGATAAAGTCTTATTAGCTACCTTTCAGTTGGAAAGGGATGCCCGATGCTGGTGGGAATCAATAGAAGCTACTTTAAATCAAGACCAAGTTACTTGGGAAGAATTCGTTGAACATTTCAACGCTAAATATTTTTCGGACCGAGTACAGGAAAAGAAAGCTACAGAAATTGCTGCACTGAAGCAACGGTCCTTGACAGTGGCCGAGTACGAGGCCCAATTTTCTAGATTATCTCGGTATGCTAAGCACTTAGTTAGCATGAGAAGATGAAAGATAGGAGGTTCCTAAATGGGCTCAGGCCCCAATATATTACCCCACTGGCACCGATGGATATTCAAGTCTATTCGGAGATAGTACGTTGAGCCCAGCTTCTAGAAGACGCCACGGAACTATCTGATAGAATCCGTGGGAAGGACAAGATAGAACAAGTTACAAGTTCGGGTTCCTTCAAACCCAACTTCAAGAAGAGGCCTAGCAATGGAGGTACTTCCTCACAAGATCAGAAGTTTAAGAAGACCAAGCCCTTCTCCATCACCACTACCCCATCAAATATAGTATGCAAGCATTGTGACAAGGCGGGCCATAGAGCAGAAGAATGTTGAAGGAAACTAGGAGCATGTCTCCGCTGTGGGAGTCGTGAACATCGAATTCCCGATTGCCCATTACTTAATGATCAAGCCGGGGACGGGAAGCGCCCAGTAACCAAGAATGCTCATCTTCACGTAATTAAGGAGACCGAACAAGAAGAAGAAGGCGGACTAGTAGAAGGTACATTGAAAGTTTGTTCCAAGTCTGCATGTGTCTTAATTGATACTGGTGCTTCACATTCAATTGTTTCCAAGAAGTTCGCTGATCCGTTACCCCTAGAACCGGAATGGATAAAATTAGTCTTGTATACTCCTCTAGGAAACGAGACTGATATTACACACCATTACCAGAACTGTGAAGTATTGGTTCATGGTAAGAATCTCCCTATTGATCTTATATGTTTAGATCTAAAGGAGTATGATGTCATACTAGGAGCAGATTGGTTATCTAAATATCAGGCAACGGTCGATTGCCGCAATAGCAAGGTTACTTTCGAGGAATTTCCAGAACAGATCTTTACTAGCCCCAAGAGGCGAAGCAAAACCCCTCTTATTTCGGCTCTCCGAGCTAGCAAGCTCATCAGGAAAGGATGTGTATCTTTCCTTGCTTTCGTCACGATTAAGGAGGCTAAGGAAACTAAGATAGAAGACATTCCGATGGTACAAGAATTTTCGGACGTATTTCCGGAAGAATTGCATGGATTACTCCCACAAAGAGAAGTGGCCTTCAACATCGATTTAGTTCCTGGTGCGGGTCCAGTTTCTAAGGCACCGTATAGAATGTCACCTGCTGAACTCAAGGAGTTAAAGGAGCAATTGATGGAACTCATTAAGAAAGGATTCATAAGACCAAGTACTTCCCCATGGGGAGCACCTGTATTATTTGTAAAGAAGAAAGATGGATCTATGAGGTTATGCATCGACTATCGACAGTTGAATCATCTCACTATCAAGAACAAGTATCCACTACCGATAATCGATGAATTGTTTGATCAAATTTCAGGATCCAAGTACTTTTCCAAAATTGATCTTAGGTCGGGATATCATCAGTTAAGAATCAAGGATGAGGACATTCATAAGACTGCATTCAGAAGCAGGTACGGCCATTATGAATTTGTTGTTATACCTTTCAGACTAACGAATGCTTCGGCTGCCTTTATGCGGTTAATGAATAGTATATTCAGGCCTTATTTGGATCAATTCGTGGTGGTCTTTATTGATGATATATTGATTTATTCCAAGACCAAGGAAGAGCATGAGGAGCATTTAAAGATTGCATTACAAATATTGAGGGCAAACCAATTATATGCAAAACTCAGCAAGTGTGAATTCTGGCTTGAGGAAGTGACTTTTCATGGACATGTTATATCAAAGGATGGCTTATCAGTAGATCCATCACAAGTTGAAGCTGTAAGAAATTGGGAAAGACCGACTAATGCTAGCGAGATCCGAAGTTTCTTAGGTCTTGCTGGCTATTACAGGCGATTCATCAAAGATTTCTCTAAGATCGCCGTACCACTTACGAGGTTAACTCGCAAGGAGATCCATTACAAATGGAGTGAGGAATGTGAAAGAAGCTTCCAAACTCTCAAGGATCATCTTACTACAGCTCCTGTCTTAGCTTTACCAATGGAAGGAGAGAAATTTGAGGTATACACTGATGCTTCTGGCATTGGCCTCGGATGTGTTCTAATGCAACAAGGAAAGGTTATAGCTTACTCTTCTCGTCAATTAAAGAAGCATGAAGAGAACTACCCCGTCCATGACTTAGAATTGGCCGCGGTAGTATTTGCACTAAAGATCTGGAGGCATTATCTATATGGAGTACAGTTTACTGTATACTCCGATCACAAGACTCTCAAGTATCTTTTCTCTCAAAAGGAACTAAATATGAGGCAAAGGCGTTGGCTAGAATATCTCAAGGACTTCGACTTCAAAATACAATATCATCCCGGAAAGGGTAATCATGTAGCAGATGCCCTTAGTCGAAGGCCGAGAGCACTGTTAGCTAATTGTATGATTCAAGAATGGAAGTTGCTGGAGCAATTCTCTAAGCTCAATATAAGCATGGACACGAACTTCAAATGTGTCACATGGTCTCATGTAAGCATTCATCCAGACCTATTAACTGAAATACAAGCACTTCAGGATGATGACCCAACATTAGTAGAAATCAAGGGCAGATTGGAAGGACAATCTGATTTCCAATTAACTTCTGATGGAAGATTGATGTTCAAGAATAGAACTTGTATACCGGATTGTCCCGACTTAAAGAAGAGGATCTTAGATGAAGCTCATAGATCAAGGTACACGATTCATCCTGGATCTACCAAAATGTACCAAGATGTGGAAAGAAATTTTTGGTGGCCCAACATGAAAAGGGAATTAGCGGACTACGTGTCGTGTTGTCTCACATGCCAACAGGTCAAGGCGGAACACCAAAAGCCTACTGGAAAACTACATCCTCTAGATATCCCTAAATGGAAGTGGGAGAATATTAGTATGGATTTCATCATGGGTTTATCTAAATCAAAATGAGGACATGATGGAATATGGGTTATTATTGACCGATTGACTAAATCGGCGCATTTCTTGCCAATCAAGAGCCGATGGTCAGTCGATGTGTTGGCTGCATTATACATCAAGGACATAGTCAGATTACACGGCATTCCTATTTCAATCGTGTCTAACAGAGATCCCCGTTTTACTTCTCATTTTTAGAAGGGACTACAACATTCGTTGGGAACAAGGCTTAACTTTAGTACAGCTTTTCATCCTCAAACGGATGGTCAGACCGAGAGAACTAATCAGGTGGTTGAAGATATGCTCAGAGCTTGAATCATGGATTTCAATGGAAGCTGCCATGATCACTTGCCGTTGGTGGAATTTGCATACAATAATAGCTACCAGGCAAGTGTACAAATGGCACCTTTCGAAGCTTTATACGGAAGGAGTTGCCGATCACCCTTATGTTGGGTCGAAGTTGGAGAAAAATAACTATTAGGTCCAGACATGGTAAGGGATACCACTGAGAATATACAATTGATTAGAGAAAGACTGCAAGTTGCTCAGTCTAGGCAAAAGGCTTATGCTGATACAAGAAGGAGAGATCTTGAATTCCAAGTCGGAGATCATGTATTTCTCAAGATATCGCATGGACGTGGAATACAGAGATTTGGTGTCAAGGGCAAGCTTACACCAAGATTCATCGGACCCTTCGAGATACTGGAACGAGTTGGCGAGGTTGCTTATCGCATCGCATTGCCTCCTCAATTGTCCGATGTTCATAATGTGTTCCACATATCTATGTTGAAGAAGTATGTGCACGATCCATCGCATATTATTGAACATGGAGACTTAGTTATCCAGAAGGATCTCACATATGAACAGAAGCCCATAAAGATACTAGATCGTGAAGTACGTACCCTAAGGAATAAGGTTATTCCCATGCTTAAGGTACAATGGAATAAGAACTCCGAACATGAAGCTACATGGGAGACCGAGGAATCCATGAGGAAGCGATTTCCAGAATTATTTTAAGGTATATACTCTACACTCTCCACTTATATATACTATTGAATTTGGGGACCAAATTCTTTTAAGTGGGGGAGGGTGTAGTAACCCTGATTAAAATAAGATTTTTTTTAAAAAAGATAAGTAAATAGATGACAAAGAGCCTAAATGGGTAAATCATTAATCAAGAGGAAATAACGCCTTTGGTCAAGGCGCGACTTCGAAAAGAAACGCCACTGTCTAAGGCGTTAATTTAAAAAGGATGCATATACACTAGGGCGTCAAATTTCGAACGACGGGAAAATAAAATTAAGGAAAGGAAAGGAAACGCCCTTTACCTGGGCGCGTTTCGCATAAGAAATGACGCTTGACAAGGCGTCAATTCAAATTAACGCCCTCGCTTAAGACGTTAATTCAGTTCGAGTTGCGTTCGAACCCAGCCCTCATCCAGGGTAAGTTTCTGGATAACTACGTCGAAGGTGGAATATAGTAAGAACTCTATCATAGAAATATAACTTCCAATAGAACTCTAACCCTATTAGGATTCCCAAAATCCTATAAGTAACCCTCTCTGTCGAACCCTAATGAGCTGTTGGCCGAAGGAAGCTCTGCTGCTGCTGTGCGTGAAGAACAGGTTTATGTTCTTCTTCCTTCCTTTGCTTTTGCCTCTGGTTGTTTGAGGAAGGAACGTTAATATTCTTTTCTTTTTCTCCCTCATCTTCCATTGCAGGTACCATACAACTCGTTGAAGAACGTGGTTCTTCATCAACATCGTTCTTCCTCTTTTTCTTTTACCTTAGGTTATATGATTAATGATCTTCATTATTTCTTCTGCAGGAAGTCTGCAGTAACTCCCTGTCGAAGTGAAGAACGTGAGGTTCTTCAGACTCTGTTACAAACAGAGTGTCGTTTCCATCTCCAAACCTTCATCCGTTCATCAGTTAAATCTTCATAAGGTAGGTTTTCTCAAGAACGTAGCCCAAACTAACTCCAGTTGCTAGTAATACCTTCTGTCATACATGCATATAGTTTTATTGTGGTTTCAGATGTTTTCCATGTAATTTTAAAAAGAAACGCCCTTGACAAGGGCGCTAATTTAAAGAAGCGACCCACACTAGGGCGCTACTTATTGTTTTGACGCCCTGCCCAGAAGTCGTCAATTACATGTAATTAATAAATACCAACTTTTAAAATTTAATATCTATGTAACCATGAATCTAATGTATTGCATGAGTATACCTGTGAAATCCTGCTATTTTTCCTGTCATGAACATGTACCCTTTTTCCTGAAATTTTATTATCTAAAAATTGGTAAATTCTTGAATTAACGATATTGTCTAGGTCATCTCTTATTGAACTGACGCCCCAGACCAGGGCGCTAATTGAAAAGTAACGCCCCTGTCCAGGGCGCGTTTTTGTTAAAATTCTAGAATATTGATTTTCTGTAGAATGGAAATATTGAAGGGACGACCAATGTATAAGTCGTCAAATTGTGAATAAACGCCCCTGAGTAAGGCGTTAATTGGATAATTAATGACTTAGCTTAAGTCGCTATTTTCTGTAATACTGTTTTACACTGATTACTGTCAACCGAAGGGTTATATATATATATATATATATATATATATATATATATATATATATCTATATCGGCACTATATTTCCACTCCGTGAATATAGTCCCATGTTTCATGATATTTTTATCACACTACCCTCAATTCTCATTGACATACAAGCTCTCCATTGGACATTCCATTCCTTTGGACTAGCGAGTTAGTCATAGAGACCTCCGTAAGTCTCCTCGCAGCCTTGGATTCCCTCAAGGCCGACTAAGCTGGTTGTACCATAAAAACCCATTACACTATTTTGCCATGTCACTCTATAGAAACATGGTATACCGGCCCTCATGTTATGCAAAGTGTGTATCATGAGAATTCTTTTAATGGGATGAGGTTATCATGCCATTTGATGCTATTCTTGTAAACCCCGATTCTATATTCAACATGATGTTCTTGTGGACTTCAATTCTATATTAAGAATGAGGACGTCTTGTCATTGATGTGCTGTTCATGTGGACCTCAATTCTATATAAAGAGTGTCCATACTTGTTTGTCATGGTACCCAAGTTAGGGAACCAATTCCACCTAGTTTTATCGATAATCGTGATTGTACCGTTATTATCGCCTATCTATGTCAAGTGTCATATTTTGGACTCTACTCTATCCAAGTTTATCCTACATGTCTACAAGCTTTATTCTTGAAATTCCATATTGGCTATACACAAAAGTGGATGTTAAAATACATGATTAATGCCTGCGCATATAGGGACCGATCTGGTCCTAGGAGGAGTACCCGAAAGTACTTGTGCCCATGGTAGTTGATTGATCACGGTATTGGCATTATACCGAAGTGCATGACTAGCTTGATTGAACATTCCACAAATCTTGTACTTATACTTGACTTGATATTACATGACTTGCGTGACCCGAAAAAGGGTAATTTCATACTTGTATGCTTGAACGTGATAGCCAAATTCCAATATGACATGATGAATACACTTGCTTGAATATCTTGATATCTTTTGATATAAGTTCTTGAAAGTTCATGACTAGTTCTCGTCGCTATCTTATTGTTATACACTATCTCTATCTTGTCATTTTATGCGAGCATGCATAGCTATAGTGCATTCATGAAAGATGTAATTACTTAAACCCCTTGCTAGTTCTTGAGATATAATTTCCTACTGAGCGTTTGCTCACTTAGTGTTTCCTAATTTTCAGGTAAGTCCGACGATGAGGGAACTCAAACGGGTGGGGAAAATCAAGAGTGAAAGAGATAGAGCTTCTTCCGTGTTATCTAGTCTTTTTCATATTTTCTTGAGTCAACCTTGTAATTTTCCTTTATTTTAGTGAGTACTTCAAATGTTTGTAATAGACATATTCTTATGAAGGAATCAAGGATTAGGTTGTCTTTACTTTTGCGCATCTCTGATTTTGGTGTCGAATAACACTAATACTCTGATTGACATGATTGATATAAACTCGTCACGCGTCTCCGGGTATCTTCCGCTCTCGGGGCGTGACACGTAGCTAGTCTAGTCAAGAGTCAATTATGTAATTTTTACTTTATTGAGTCTAGTTAGTCAAAGAGTCTTTGTAAATATTTCATTATGATTCAATAAAGTCAAGAATTTTGGATTATACCCTCTTGTGTTCACTTTTATGTGTCAATGATTAGCGCTCTGATTGTTATTATCACTTGAGGTTTCTCTTGCTGGCTATTCATGTTCCTAAATATCTTTCGTTGTACTTATACATCGGGGCGTGACAAGTACATTCTCAATCAGGGTATCAAAATTCTTACCCACATTGCCGATTCCAATGATTTTATTTTTATCTTTTCCTCCAAAGGCAACTGAACGTCCGTCCTTGTCTTACAGCTTAAAGAACACTTTCTTATCCCCTGTCATATGCCTTGAGCAACCACTATCTAGGTACCATTTACTCCCTGTCGCTTCAAGGCATATCTGCAAGAGGAGAAATTCTCATCCAATTTTTTTGGGTACCCAAAATAATTTAGGTCCATGAGAGTTAGTCCAATTTTGCATATATTTTTTCTTGATCCAAACAACATGACTTCTTTTTGAATTTTGTTTGAACCAACGTTTTGTAATAACATGTCCAAATCTTTCACAATGAAAACAATTGACATTTGAAAACCTTTTTCAGAATTTGTGTGGTTTAGGATGAACATGTTTTGGTTTGGTGTGTGAGCATGAAGCATAGTTATTTTCTCTGTCATGAACAAAAGAAGTTGTTATTTTGTGCTCGAAAGATTTTTTATTTTGGGGAATGTATCCCAATCCTTCTTTCTGGAAGTTGACTTTAACTCCCAACAAATTATCTAGGTTTTGTTTGCCTTTAACAAACATAGATAGAGTGAACTGTAAATTAGCCACTTCCTTATTCAAGCACAAGTTTTTCTTTTCAAGTTCTGAGACTGTGGATGTCAGAACTTCTTTTTCATTTTTCAATTTTTTAAAGATTTTTTCTATTTTAGACACTTTGTGTAATAACTCCTCCTTGGTTTGTTTTATGTTCAAAATTATTTGTAGCAGACTTTCTTTTTCTTCTGTCAATTCAAACCATTCTGGTTCAAACTTTTCAAACTTAGCAAAAGAATCCCCATGTGTGAAATCGTCGATTTTTTTCTTGAGAGTTTTATTTTCTGACCTGATTGTTCTATACTTTTTATATTGCTTCTCATACTCGGTTTCCCATTGTTCATTTGAAATAAAATTGGGGGCAGAGTGAACCTCATTTGAATCTTCTTCATGTGCCATGAGGCACAGACTTTCCATGATCTCGATCCCCTAGCTCCTCCTCAGACTATTCGTCCTCTTCGTCGCTCCATGTGGCGACCATAGCTTTTGGCTTCCAGAACTTCTCCTTCTTGAATTTTCTATTTCATTCTGGGCACTCTCCGCTCATGTGCCCGGGCTTTTTCATTCGTAACAAATGATGTTGTTTGGCTTACTCGGCTCCCCCTTGGTTTGAGCCGGTTTTGTTGACCCTCTCCTAAAATTTCCGTGAAATTTTTTCTTCTTCCTCAGAAATATTTTCACTTGACGGGTCAACATGGCCAAGTCTTCTTCTTCATCACTTCCATTGCTGGACTCCTCTTCTTGGGAGTCAGCATCAGGTTAGTTGGCTTTCAAAGCCACAGATTTCTTCTTATTGGACTCCTCCTCCGCAGTTCACTTCATGTTTATCTCATAGGTCATGAGTGAGCTTATGTGCTCGTCCAAAGAAAGGATGGACAAGTTCTTGGAGTCTTCTATAACTGTGGCCTTTGTGTGCCACGCAAGTGGAAGAGATCTCAACACCTTTCTTACTAGCTCAGAGTTGGTGTATTCTTTTCCAAGACCCTTGAGACCATTGGTGATCTCTGTCAATCTAGCAAACATTTCAGAGATTGTTTCTTCAGGTTTCATCTTGAATAACTCGTAATCTCTGACCAGCAGGTTGGCCTTTGTCTCTTTAACCTCGAAGGTTCCTTCATAAATTAGCTAGAGTTTGTCTCACATTTCTTTTGCAGAACTGCACATGGAGACATGGGAAAACTCGTTAGGATGAATAGCACATTACATGTTGTTCATTGCATTAAAATTTACTGTTGATTTCTTAATATCCTCATGAGTCCATTTGTCCTCATCCTGGGGACGGTCGTATGGACCCTTGTCCACAATCCTCTAGATCTCATATTCTTGGGCTCTGAGGAAAACATACATTCTATTTTTCCAATATGAGTAGTTAGAGCCATCAAATAATGGAGGATGGTAGATGGAGTGACCCTCAGGCATCATCCCCTTGTTGGCCATTGATCTGGATATCTCTAGATCGTTAGATCAGTGAAAAATAGAGTCTTAGCCCTGATACCAATTGAAGTCTCGCGATCAATGACACCCAAGAGGGGGGTGAATCAGGTGAATACCCTTTAAAAAAAACTTTGACCCGATTTAAATAAATATTATGAAATTGTAATTTAGAAACTCATATCTGATATACTTCTGGTTAGATCTTATACAATCTATCACACACAATAGTACTTCAATACTAGTCGGAGGTAGGAATCTGAAGATTCTACTCACACAAGGTGTTATCGTCTTGACAGGACTGGCCTTGTCAATTCAAACCCATCTTTCGATATACTAAAGGTCAATTACTAAAATGCTCGATTATGCTAGATTTGAATGACAGAACACAGAGAAAGTAAAATGTAGGTACACTTACGTAGAATGGGGATAGAAGAAAAGGATCAAACCACACATGAGATAGTGGTTTTTAGGTGGTTCGGATGCAGCACCTGTAACCTACGTCCACCCCTCAGGATCCGTGAGGATTCAAACACTATCTTGTAAGAGATTACAAGATCGGAACATACACACACACTCGTATGGAGTTCAGAACTCCTACGATGAAGCGAAGGCACCAACGCACACACACGGATCTAAATAGATCCACACACACTTAATGTTAAAGGATTATGGAAGAATTACACACTTGAAGCACAAGGCAATTTAGAGGAAGAAAAAGAAATGAAAAACTTAGATCTAGGTTCCCCCTGAGTAAATGTTGCAGATCTAGGATTTGATTGTTGCTTCTCCAATCGATCACCACTTCGTTTGCTTCAGAAAGATCTTGTGATGCTTGAATCTTGATCTAGAATGGCTAGACGGAGTACTGTTCATGTAGTGCTTCTCTGGTTCTTGCAGCAGCTCTTCCTTTCACTTGATAGCCTCCCTTCAATCTTGTGGCTTCTGTAGGGTTTCTTGACCCAAAAGATGTTTTTATATCACCTAGGGTGGTCAAGGGAAGTTCAGAAATAGACTCCCACATTTTCTGGCGCAGATGGAGGCGCAAGGACTCAAAAGTCCAAAAAGATAGCTTCTCCACGTGGTTGAAGACACAAAGTCAACAATTGTGGCTGAGCAGGGGTCGGTCGACCGAATGGAGGAGGTCGGTCAACCGAGCTCCGTAAAATTTCAGAGTTTTGGTTGTTTGGAAATTTGGCGACTGAACTAGCCCTTTCGGTCAACTGAGACCTATAATTTTAGGTTTCTGGTTTCTGGGAGAATTGGTCGACCAAACTCTGTACTCTGTAAATTGCTAGTTTCTGGGAAATTTGGTCGAACGACCAATGTCCATTGGTCGACCGAAAGCTGTTTCTTCTACAAAAACACTCTTGTTAGCCCAGAAATCATATCCACATAGAAAGGCCTTACTTTGAACATCTTGTAACATGCATTTAAGGTTCATTTGGCTCATTTCACGTATTTTTAAAACTCAAATTTGTGAGGGTTGTGACATTACGTGAAATGACCTTAATCACCTTTTATTGCTCACTCTTATGCACGTATACATTGGCACGAGACCGTTAACGAGTTCGGGGTTTTGTTATCATCAAAATCAACTGGAGAAACTCAACAGTTATTGGTTGGAATTATGAATGTAACTTGGATTATTATTATTAATAAAGGAGTTTGTGGTTATCATCTTTAGCGTACTTTGTCTTGTGTGCTGAATGCCTTAGGCTCTGATTGACGTGAATGATATAAACCGTCACAATCTGGGTTCCTTTCGCGCTCGTGGTGTGATAGTTTTTGTGGTATCATAACCTAGGTTTTCTAAGTCACCTAGGTTGCCAAGTCCAAGGTTAGAATGTTAGGTTCATACCTTTTACCTAGTGAGATTGGGTAGTTCCATGGGTTAAGTCGATAGGACGATGAATCCTATAGTTTAAGCCAACGTGTTAATGATTTTTATTTCTTGCAGGATCATGGCCACCGAGCGAGCTTAGTGGAGGGATTTGCAGAGGACCTTCCAGGGTCTTTTACAAGCACTACAATAAGTGGCCCAGGGAGGGGCGAATCGAGGAGCTAGAGATCTTCACTGAAGTTTCCGGAACATGAATCCCCCGAAGTTCGTTGGATAAATAGACCCCGATGATGCAGAGAATTGGATCATGGAGATAGAGCGGATTTTACACGTGATACAGTGTGCTGATGAAGAGAAGGTTCTACTGGCCACTTTTTAGTTGGAGCGCGATGCTGGGTCTTGGTGGGAGTCGGTAGAGGCTACTTTACCACATGATCAAGTTACTTGGGGCGAGTTTGTCGAGTACTTCAATAGCAAGTATTTCTCTGGTCGGGTGCAGGAGAAGAAGGCTGTGGAGTTTGCCACATTGAAGCAGTGGAGCTTGTCTATTTCCAAATATGAAGCTAAGTTTGCATGGTTATCCCGTTATGCGCACATCTGGTGGGGACGGAGAAGATGAAGGCCCAGAGATTCTTAAATGGGCTCAGTCCTCAGTATATTACACAGTTAGTGCCTGTGGATGTGTAGACCTATCCTAAGATGGTTAGGAGGGCGCAATTGCTAGAAGATGCCACCGAGTTGTCAGATCGGATTCATGGGAGAGACAAGAAGGAACACGTCACAAGTTCTGGTTCTTTCATGGCTCCTTTCTCTAAGAAGAGGTCTAATGGTGGAGGAGATTTCTCCAAGGATAAGAAGGCTAAAAGAAATGACAAGCAGTTGGTTTCTATCTCTACTCCATCCAAAGAAGTATGCAAGCACTGTGACAAGGTAGCTCACCGAGCCGAGGATTGATGGAGGAGGTTGGGAGCTTGCCTTCGATGTGGGAGCCGTGATCACCAGATTCCCAACTATCCGTTACTCCATGAACAAGCCGGTAATGAGAAGCATCCGGCTTGAGCAAAGAAGCAAGGCAGTCTGCAAGAACTGTAGGAAGCCAAGCCGAGCAAAGGAGGTATCGTGGAAGGTACAGTAGAAGTTTGTTTCAAGTCTACTTGTGTGCTGTTTGATACCGGAGCAATGCATTCTTTCATCTCTAAGAATTTTCCTGCCATGTTGTCTATAAAGCCTTTTTTGTTGGAATCTGAATTAGTTATTGCCACCCCTATTAGAGTTGGAACTGAGATTAAGTATCATTACCCTAATAGTGAGGTCTTGGTTGGAGGTCAGTATTTGCCTACAGATCTGGTGTGTATGGATATGGAGGGGTATGATGTCATCTTAGGCGCAGATTGGTTGTCAAGGCATTAGGCTATCATATATTGCAAGAAGGATCTAGTAACATTTAGTAAGCGTCCTAGACTTGTTTATTTTGTTCTTCGAGTCATGGTAGTTCGCCTCCGATTTGGTCCTTCGAGCTAGCAAGCTTATAAGGAGGGGTTGTGTTGCATTTCTAGCATTTGTTACTATTGCAAAGCATAAAGGATCGAAGCTAGAAGAGATCCGTGTGGTTAAGGATTTCCCTGATGTGTTTCTGAAGGAGTTGCATGGTTTACCCCTGGAGAGAGAATTGACATTCACTATTGATTTGGTTCCCAGTGCTGGCCCAATATCTAAAGCTCCTTATTGAATGTCCCCCGTTGAAGTGAAGGAATTGAAGGAGTAGCTAATGGAATTGTTAAAGAAATGATTTATCAGACAGAGTACTTCCCCGTGAGGAGCACCATTTCTGTTTGTCAAGAAGAAGGATGGTTCCATGAGACTATGTATCGATTATCGACAGCTTAACCAGCTTACCATCAAGAATAAGTTTCCACTACCGAGGATTGATGAATTTTTTGATCAGATTTCAGGAGCCTGGTATTTCTCAAAGATTGATCTCAGGTCTAGATATCATCAATTGAGGATTAAGGAGGAGGATATTTTTAAAATAGCTTTTCGAAGCAGGTTCGGGCATTATGAATTTACTGTTATGCCTTTTGGACTAACTAATGCGCGTGCAACGTTTATGCAGTTGATGAATAGCATTTTCAGACCGCATCTGGATCAATTCATCGTGATATTTATTGATGATATTCTCGTATATTTTAAGTCTAAAAAAGAGCATGCAGAACATTTGAGGATAGCATTGCCACTCTTGAGGAGTAATCAATTATATGCTAAGTTTAGAAAGTGTGACTTCTGGCTTGAGGAAGTATCATTTATGGGGCATGTGATCTCAAAGAAGGAAATTTCTATGGACCCGTCCAAGGTTGAGGCAGTGAAGAATTGGGAGAGACAAGTTAATGCTGCTGAAATTCGTAGTTTTCTGGGTCTGGTTGGCTATTATAGGCAGTTTATCAAGGACTTCTCTAAGATTGTTATTCCGTAAACAAGGCTGACAAGGAAAGAAAAACTGTATATATGGACCAAGGAATGTGAGGAAAGCATTCAGACTTTGAAGGATCTTTTGACAACTACAACTGTGCTAGCTTTACTAGTTGAGGGAGAGAAGTTCGAAGTCTATACTGATACATCTAGAGTTGGACTCGGTTGTGTATTGATGCAGCAAGGGAAGGTTATTGCATATTCTTCAAGACAATTAAAGTAGCACGAAGAGAATTACCCGGTGCATGATCTAGAGTTAGCCGCTGTGGTTTTTGCCCTGAAGATTTCGAGGCACTATCTTTATGGAGAGTAGTCTATAGTCTATTCTGATCATAAGAGCTTGAAGTACTTGTTTTCTCCAAAGCAGCTCAATATGAGACAAAGACGCTGGTTGGAGTATCTCAAGGATTTTGATTTCTCTATTTAGTATCATCCGGGAAAGGGTAACTTAGTAGCTGATGCTCTTAGTCGGAAGCCAAGAGATTTATTGGCCAGTTGCATGGCTCAAGAATGGCGTATGCTAGAGCAATTTTCTAGACTGGACTTGAATATGGATGAGGAGAAGAAATGTATTGTTCTATCTCACATGAGTTTATATCTAAAGTTGTTCCCTGAAATTAGGGAATTGCAAGATAATGACCCTGTGCTTGTGGAAATAAAGAGTAGGCTGGATCAGCGACCTGACTTCAAGATAGCAGCAGATGGGAGACTGTTATTCCATTAAAGGACTTGTGTGTCAGATTGCCCTCATATCAAGAATAAGATTCTGGAAGAAGCACATCGATCAAGGTATACCATTCACCCGGGTGCTACTAAGATGTATCAAGATTTGAAGGGTACCTTCTGGTGGTCTAATATAAATAGAGAGATCGTAGAATTTGTAAACCGATGCTTGGTCTGCCAGCAAGTTAAGGCCGAACACCTTAAATCGGCTGGGATGTTGAAGCCACTAGAGATATCGGAATGGAAATGTGATAGTATTAGTATGGATTTTATTAAGGACCCGAGGTTGGTGCGATATGGGTGATTGTGGATCATCTAACAAAGTCTGCTCACTTTCTACCTATTAATAGTCGTTGGACAGTGGATGTGCTGGCTGCACTTTATATTAAGGAGGTAGTAGGGCTACATGGAATCCCTACATCTATAGTCTCAGATAAAGATCTGAGGTTCACTTCTTACTTTTGGAAGGGGCTACAGTCATCTTTGGGAACACAGTTGAATTTCAACATAGCTTTTCACCCTCAGACCGATGGGCAGACATAAAGGACGAACCGGATTATTGATGATATGTTGAGGGCATGCATGATAGATTTTGGTGGTAGTTCGCATGAGCACTTACCCTTGATAGAATTTGCATATAATAACAGTTATCAGTCCTGTATCAAGATGGCACCTTTCGAGGCACTTTATGGTAGAAATTATAGATCCGCTTTGTGTTGGAATGAGACTAGAGATAAAAGTCTGTTGGGACCAGATATGGTGCAAGACACTATTCAGAGTATCCAATTGATCAAAGAAAGATTAAAAGTTGTGCAATCAAGGCAAAAAAGTTACGTAGATAATAGAAGAAGGGAGTTGGAGTTCCAAGTGGGAGATCATATGTTTCTCAAGGTATCACCAACTAGAGGAATTAAGAGGTTCGGTATTAATGGGAAGCTTAGCCTGAGATATATTGGTCCTTTTGAGATTCTAGAGAGAGTGGGAGAAGTGGCTTATAAGATTGCTTTACCACCCCAATTAGTAGGAGTGCATGATGTATTCCACGTGTCTATGTTTAGGAAGTATGTATATGATAATTTGCATATTATTCAGCACGATATAGACACGTCATTTTTGACATTACACTGAGTAAATCTCATATTACACCATGATGCCCCAAAGTTGCCCGCACATTTGAGTTATTTGAGTGATTTTCTATTTTTTTGATATTTCCCCCCATTTTTAAGAATTTTTGGGGGAAAATATTAAACGAGATGGGGCAGGCAGACGCCTTCTTAAAATGATGGCGGTCAAGGCTGACGCGTCTTCAGGCAATTAAAAATCAAGCCTTTATTTGACGTGTCTACCATCTCGGACGGGTTCTTTAAAATATGGCAGCCGAGGATGACACGTTCTTCAAAACATGGTAGGCACCCAAGACGCATCTTTGCGGGGATTATCTTAAACATGGCGACTGAGGGGTACGCATTCTCAACACGCGTCAAGCCCCTAAGACACTTTCTTGAGCCCACGTTCGGCACACATTTGGCACAAACCCCGCTATTCAATTTGACATTTCAGAAAAATCTAAAACAAGTAAACATCTTACTGAATAGACGTGGCTTTAAAAGTCAAGGTTAGGCGCCGAAATCACTCGCTTTCGACGCTTTCGACGTCATTTTTATGGAAGAAGTTAGACGCGTCTAAGACCCTGGATGTGTTTAAATAACGCATCCATGGTAGTGGACGTGTCTTTTTAAATAAAATTAATTTTTTAATAGTGAACGCAACTGGTTACTAGGACGCATTCACATGAGCGCGTCCCCAATGGTGGATGTGTTCGCCTCAAATTTTCCTATAAATAGAGGACCCCCTCCAACGAAACAAGGGGCTTCAAATCCTCATTATGGGGAGGGGGAACTCTTGAGGAATCACTCCGAGTTTGTGAGGTTCCATTTTGGGTTAAGGGGTCACTCTGCTAAAATTTCGAGTCTTCGATCTTTTAAGAGAAGTATCTCTTCATCCCCTGCACGTGCACGCCGTCCTCACGCTACCGAAGCCCTCCTCAAAGCCCGCCATTGGCACCCTAATAAGCTTTTATTCACCTTTGTTCTTCTTTGTTTACTCTGTAATTTGCATGCATCATCTTGTATTTGCATTTGTGCCATATCTCTCTTCTTAAGAGAGCTCCACGTTTGTGCGCTTCTGCATAAAACCTCATTTCATCATATCATTTTTCCACCCTTTGCGTCCAAAAGGGATTTAAACAACACCAACCATGTGTGTAGTTGTTCATGATTTCATTATCTTCATCACAAGGGATTGAGACTACACTACTTTTGTTCTAATTCACTTGGTGTTTGTTCACTTTCTTGCAAGGGTAACCAAGAGAAAGCCCTCTTCATTGGCTGGCCGAAGGAAGAGGAATAAGAAATCCACAACAATCTCCCACTTCAGAGGTCTAAACGCGATCACATACTTCTTCATTTTGGGGTCTTTGACCTCTGGCGATCACACAATCAACACACATGCACTCACGCGTGATCTTCCATTTTTTATTTCCATTCTCGTTAAAATCCGCGGAGAGTAACTTCCCGCAGCGGTTCCATTTTCTTTATTTCCATTCCCGTTAAAACTTGCGGAGAGTAACTTATCGTAGTAGTTCCATTTCCTGTGCTTCCATTCCTGTTTAAATCCGCGGAGAGTAATTTCCCATAGTGGTCTCTTATTCCATTTTAATTCCGCATATTTCCTTTCCGTTAAAACCTGTGGGAGCAACTTCCCGTGCGGTATCTTTTTTGCGTTTGTCAAGTGTTTCTCTTCCATTCCGGTGACGTCATTCACATCTTTGGCGATCATGGTGGGACGTTGTTCGCGACCTTTTTTCTTTCTTTCGCGCGTCAATCGACCAACTGACTGGTAGTCAAATGATCAATTGACGACGCGGGCGTGCCAGTCACATGAGTGACGAATTTATGATGCGCTCATTCTGACCCATGTCGGGTGAATGTGAGGTTCGGTCGGGACCAGCAGTCCGCCATACCATAAAGGCTATGGCGTTAATTACATCCCCTACGACGAGGGAACACCTTTGATTAATTGCTGAGATAGCGGGCTGTCGAAGCCGGATTAAAAAGAGCTACGTGATGATAATGACAAAAACATGCAGAATGCATATATTTATCATGCAGAAGATGCATAGTTCATAGAATTATGGATCTTCGGTACGTGGCGGAGGACGTAGGTCCGAAGACCACCGTCGCGCATAGCGAAGACTTCCGACCAGACGTAATCTGGCTTTTCTGTCGACGCCATTTGATATACCCGAGGATCTATGCATGCATGCACACAAGACGTTCATGACTATATTAAGCATGATAATGGAATTATGGAAGCAAATGGTGATCAACCACGTTTATTACTCCCCATCGAGAAGAGGGAAGGCAACACAAGTGTGATAGCGAAAGCAAAGTGCTAACGGACATGGTAATGAAGATGTGATAACAATATAGTTCGGGCTCCCTTGGCCCCTCCCTTATTCAATTTATTACCCATTGTGATTTATTAACGCCAACCCCGAGGGACGAGATCCGCTCGGGGGCAAATGAGCCATTAAAGCAACAAGAGGTTTCAAAACCGGCGCGACCATGCGATAGGTAGCTTATACGGCGCGATAAAACGTAGGTATAGCGTCTTAATCCGGCGCGGCCATGATGAATGTTAATACGGCGCGAAGAAATGTAGGTATAGCGGCTAATACGGCGCGGCCATATAGCCGGTTAAGACGGCGCGCAAAAGGGTTGGGGAGTGCCGGTTTAGGGCGCGTCGGAAAGGCGCAAAGGAAAAAAAAAGGATATGAGTCTAGCGTTAATCCGGCGCGGGGGGGTACCGCGCCGGATTAGGGCGCGTCGGCTAAGGTCCCGCCGTTCAACCCACCTTTTCTATGAATTTTGCAACTATTGAGTTTGTTAAGGTTTTGGTGAGGATTCTGAAGTTATTTGGGGCCAATTGCTTATTGGAACCCTGAAGGATGGTGCGATTAAGCCAGTGCGAGGTTCCTACTCGAGCACCGGGATAATTGGGTCTAGAACGATCGTTTCGTTAGGGTTTATTTAATCTTTAATCTCTCCAAAATTGGATAGCATCTCCCCTGAACCTGAAGAGTTGCAGGGGAGAAGCGGGGTCATGCTCACCTATGGAACAAGCCCCTAAACTGCCGGTCTACACAAAGGCAGCCAGCAAACCCCATTGGACGGGATACCCCGAGGACTAGCCTGCTAGGGGCACCAAGGTTCCATAGGGGGAAGAAACGGAGAGATGAAGCCATCGACGATGGGAACAGCACCCCGAGGGCTAGCCTGTGAAGGGTGGATGACCCACAGTGTATGACTTATCCCTTATAGGGACTGACCATTAAGAAGATGAAACTCCGAGGGCTAGCCTACGAGGAGCATATATCCCCGGCCTTCATTGGGTCCTGAATTGTTGGGGGGCGAGCTCGTTGAGCCAAGACCCCTCTATTGCTATCTGCTTGTGGGCTCAGGGAGAAACGCCTACCATCGAGGGGGAGGGTTCTTAGTTGCCCAGCAGTTTCGTGAAGTCACAGGGGGAATGTTCCCCTCCCCGGGTGATCGAGACGATGAGAAAACCTCGGAATAGTTTGGATGATCGTGATGCACAGATGCAATAAATGCATAAATGAGACGGGCCCATTGCAGGGGCATATGCTCGAACAGTTAGAAAGCGACGTTCAGGGGATGAACCCTGTACATGGCGGAAAGACACACGCGCAGAAGCACGGCTCCATCCGAGGAGAGAAGGAGATGCGAAAACCCTTGAATCAAACATAAAAATGATCGAAGGAAAAGCCCCCGGGGAGGGGTGTTTATGTAGCCTACGATGATTCAGGGCATGATGCAGACCTCGGGGAAATCGGAATTATAGCTATGCCGAGAAGAACCCAGACACGGGCGTTGGCGTAGATAGAAAGGGGGGAAGCTGAGGATCATTCGTTCAACACATATATATCAACATCCCAGAAACGAGGATGATTCATCATTTACATCGTAAGAGCATGACACCAGCACCATTGCTCAGTCGCCGTTCGCTGATAGCGGAGGCAGAGGATGTGCAGAGCATAACAACAGGGAAAGAGCAAAAGAGAAAAAAATGTAGAAGGGGGAGGAGGATAGGCTCATATCATCTCCACTCCTCCCCCTCTCGCTTACATCCGATGGGTAGGAAATTCGGAAGAAGAAATCTACAGAAAGCATGAGAGGGACCGGCACCGGCGCCCACCTGTTCCTGAAACAGGGTATCGTAGAGGAAGAAGATGACCGTCGGAAGCTCCTCCGAAGGAACCCTTCTTTCTCTGCTTCAGTAAAGAAAAAAACCCTCTCCAGAAGCCTTTCTCTCCCTCCGCTCTTCTCTTCTATCTCAATCGATCTGTCTCTCCTCTTCTTTGTATCTCTTCTTTCTTGTTGAAGTGCAACCACCTATATAGGGGGCAGGTTCGAATCTTAATCCAGCGTGAGATTAGCGCGCCGGGAAGAAGCCTCAGCAAACTAGCGCACCGGTCTTGGAGGGCGCCGATTTAACGGGCGCGCCGTATAAGGGCGCGCCGTATTAGCATTTCCCACGCATTGTAGGTTAGCCGATGAATCCGGGGACGATCCCGGAGGTCATCGTTAACATTTATTTCGCCTATGCCCATCAAAACCTTGACGAGGTGTTTTGTGAAGCCCCTCGGCTGACGTGCGGCCGTTCACGAGGCTCCGGATAGCTTTGTTTTAATTACGTGGGTTTTCCGCTAATACGTCCTGTGGCTCCGTGATTCGTGCTGCCGGCTCGGTCTGGCTTGTACCCAAGCTCCTTAGGTGGGTTGGATGACATCAGAGATAGTTCCGCCTGCGCTGGGCGATCATTCGGCCACTAACGGGCCCATCTTGTCGGGAAGCCGTACCCATGCCGGGTGATCGGGATCTTCCGCCGATAGAGCTGTCGGTCTTCCATTTTGGAAAGCCAGGGGGGACTCCTTTATCTTCAGGAGAGCCTTTCATGAGGTGGGGGACCACCAGATAGACCATCATCCTTGATCGGACAACGGGTGTAGTGGATGCAGCACGACAAAGTCGATGCCGGTTCATTGGGCAGGCTTGGTCGCACTGTCGGTTGGTTGTAGATTCATCTCGGCTCTCCTGAGGTGAAGTCCTCACGTCCATACGGAATGACTCGAGGCTCTGGCAGCTTGAGAAATCCTCGATGTGTTGATCTTTATTGGCTCCCGCGCTTCGGTGGGCCGGGTCATTCGTCCTTATGGCTCAATCGCCGACGATCATATTTTAGGTGCCAACAAATGCCCCCTAGATGTGGGTGTTGTGAGTAAGGCACGAGTGCAGCAAGACCCACGGATGAACTTCATCTGGACGGATCTCTTCTTCAGTTAACAGGAGCTCTGGATGACCCTTAGTTCGGCACGGATGCTAATCCGGCGCCATTCCCATCTTAATACAGCATGGGATTAATACGGCGCGCCCTTACCTTTTGTGGTTTTAATCCGGCGCGGTCACTGGCATTTAGGCCACTAATCCGACGCACTCTTTGCTTTTGCCATGTTAATTCGGCGAGGGTAGAAACGGCGCGCCCTTTTGTATATTTGAACTTTAATCCGGCGCGCTAAATAGCGCGCCGGGTTAAACGCCCAATGCCACCTCCATATAAGGCTTTTGCCCTCGTCTTTTTCTTCTTCATTCCTCATTCGAACGAGCTCTTTCTCTCTCTTCCCTCTCTTCCCTCTCTCCGGCGCCGAGAGCGGCGATTTTCCTTCGGGTGAGTGGGGATGCTGTCCATTTGGGGTTTCAAAACGCTTTCTTTGGGCCCCGGGAGGCTTCTAGCAGGGCTTGCCCTCGGAGCTATTCCCCCGGGTGTTCCTCTTGGCCTCGGTGCAATGCTGATGGCTGCCTTTTAGGGACCGTTCCTTAGTGGACGCGTTCCCGCTTTTCTTTTGCAATCCCCTGTGCTGGGGAGACTCTGCCAAAATTTTGTCAGAAGTTCACCTTTGATCAGCTATTTTCTGACTTTACTTTTGTTTGATATGCATTTTTTGCAGCTATCATGGCATCCAGCTCTTCTTCTCGTGCCGTAGTGACACGGGAGAATGTCAATTCCCTCGACTGGGGGCACGGCCAGGTGGCCATAGTTGTGGAGTCTTCGGATTCCGAGATAGACACTATGGACACCAGCCGTCTCCTTATCCTTGGGGGTGACTCCTTTCATTATAATAGAGAGGGCGTGACCAGGAGGGATTATCCCAAGGACAAGCACCTGATGTCCCTTCTTCAACGCTTCAACCTTCAGGGGAAGAGGGATGTGTTCACTGTTCGGAAGGTCGAGCATGCCTTGCTGGTGGAGAGAGACAGCCTGGCCGAATGTGTGATGCGGGGAGGGCCCATCTATCTCCCCGGGGAGGTCAGGAAATGGAGCGCTGTGCTGGGGCTGCAAGACCTGGCTCCGGCAGACGGATTGCTGACTAGAGCTCCCGAGTTCGTACCCACTCGGTGAAATGACTCCGCGGGCAGAGTGGATCGCGAGAAGCCGATCTTTGGTTTATTCCTTGCCCCGTTGAGATGGGGATATAGAGATGAATCATTCTTGCTGGACTGCTTGGCGGTTCGCTTCAAGCACTAGACAACAGTGGGGTGGTTCGCTGAGCTGAAAGCTACAGACGCTCATGCATTCAGGCCCGGAGCAGTGGAGTTGACAGACTACGTGCTGCATCATTACGCTCCTCTTCTGACCAGGGCCAACATATATCACAGCGTGTACGCTTCAAGGTACCGGTACCCAATCTCACGGGGCTTGTGTTGTGGAATGATCGAGGTATTTTGCCCCGAATATAACACTTTCTACACTTCAGAGGGGGAGACCTCTTTAGACTTGTGGAGTCTATCACAGCTCAGCGGCCTACCCGTTGACGGGGACCGTATGAAGAAGTCTGCTAGCCTGACTGGTTGAAAGACTAGACCGACGGTGACGGTCGGTATTTGGTGGGCTACGCCTATCGGTATCTAATGAAGGCGTATCGCACCCTTTTTCATTCGTCGCACGATACGAGGGAAGCTCGGAAACCGGGCGAGAAGTGAAGAGTGCAGATGGGCGCCTGGCTTCAATATTTCTTCCAGGGGAATAATAAGTATGAAGATTTTCCTCCAATAGCACCCGTGGCCCAGAAGCGGAAGAAGAGGGTGCGACGCCAGGCCGCTTCATTATCTTCTTCGAAAGGAGGGCAGGGGGAAAACCCAAACCCTACTAGTGTTGATGCAGTCACTCACTGTGCTGCATATCTGGTTTATTGGCTTTGTTCTTTCGCTCTTCCTCAAGGTGACGAGAGCGTGATTAGGGCGGAGGCCATTTACCCGGCCTGTCTTATGGCTTGGGGAATCAAGCTGTCCCTTTGCCTAGTGGCTTTGTGCCTCATTTACAAGATGTTGGGAGACTTGCACAAGACGCGTCTCCCCAGAAGCCTTCGGACGGTTGGTCCGTTACATTTCTTTAATGTTTGGGTCTGCACCATGTTTTCGGAGGCGGCTCCTCGGGCATTACAAGCGGTTCCTCTGGTCCCGCGTATGATAGAGTTTGCGAGTGCTGAGCCATCTTTACTAGCGGAGCAACTCTACGCCATTCAGGGTAAATTGGCCCGCATTCCCATGGATTCGCCTGGGGCTCTTCATTTCTGGAGCTTAGCTGCCTATTCGAGCCCGCTGACGAACAGGACGAGGCAGTGCAAGCTGTTTGAGACTGAGGAGTACATCCATCCGATTTCCAAGGCCAAATATACCAAGCCTATTCTAGAGCCGGAGTTCATTGATTAGGCACTGGCCATCAGGCCTAGTGTCCTTGTATTTCACAAGAGCGGCATTCTACGGTTGGAGCCGTATTACCCATTCCGCTTCAGCCGGAACTTTGGCTACGACCAGCAGATTCCACATTCCTCTTCACAATTTGCATTGCCCAGCAGGCATAGGGCCGGGCAAGTTTCAAACGATGACGCCCAAATATGGTGGGACTTTTTCCATCGTCGTGAAGACGTTTCTTTTCGGGTGCCCGCCCCTGCGCGCTTCCCTCGCGTCACGCCTGAATACGTCAAGTGGTGGAATGCACGGACGAGAGTTTACAGGAACTCCCGGAGAGAGTGCTGGTGTAAGACCCCAGATAATTAATAAGGAATAAAATATTCCAAACGAATAAAAATAATTGATATATATGATTAGAGGTACTTAATAAACGTAAAACCATCCAAGAGAAATACATAAAATTGGGCCAAAAATAAATAACGCCCTTCCTTAAGGCGCTAATTAAATAATGCCCTCTCTTAAGGCGTTATTTGTATAAATAACGCCCTGATCATGGGTGCTAATTCATACCAAGAAAAAAATAGAAATTTAGCGCCAAAATATGGAAAATGTAAAAGACGACCCTAGTTAAGGCATCATTTTATAAAACCCCGCCCTCTGGTGAGGGTGCTACTTAATGAAAAGATGCTCTTGTCTCAGACGTCTCTTTCCCTGAGAGTTAAATTAAGGCATGCTCGTTCACTGCATGGCCTGTGTCAGGGTTCTTCGATGCAAATGGGAGCAGGCGGCTGCTATCTTGGAAGGGGTGAGGTCCATGCATAGTAGGTTTAAAACCTTACCAATCTTGATCAAAAATCCCTTCCGTATCTGAGCATTTGAATCCCCCAGAACCCACATAACCCTATAAAACTACGTCTCCGTCGATCGTAGCAACGTGACTGCTGCATCAATGCCATCCTGCTGCTGCGAATGCAAGTGAAGAAGGCTTCTTCCTCTTCTTCCTGTTGACTGCAACGTGAAGGGGAGCTCCCTCTTCTTCATTCTTCTTCCTACTGACGAATGTGTGAAGGCGTTCCTCTGCTTCCCCCGTCATCCTGCTGAGGCCTGCACTAGACCACGGGCATTCATCGTCATCATTTTCTTCCTCCTTTGAACCACGAAGTGCATTCTTCATCCTGCTGTTGTTTGAGACAGACCATCGTAAAAGCTTCAGACCTTCATCCTGTTCACCATATCATCCATAGAGGTAGGTTATCTCAAGTCTCGTAGCCCAAACAAGCATAAATCATGATCATATTGTAGGTTTTCTCAAGAAACGTAGCCCAAACTAGCATAGATTATGTAATAATATCATCCATGATCTCATGCATATAGTCTTATTACGTTTTCAAAGGTTCTGTAAGATTTTAAAATAAGCGACCCTGCCAAGGGCGCTAATTTAAAAGAAGCGACCCAGCCCAGGGCGCTAATTCAAGATCTGACGCCCTGCCCAGGAGTCGTCAATTCTTTGAAATTATTAAATACTCATATTTAAAAATTTTATATCTATGAAACCATGAATCCAATGTAATGCATGATTATACCCCTTGAATCCTGCTATTTTTCTTGTCCTGGCCATGTAACTTGTTATCCTAAAATTGTATTATCTGGAAATTTTCACTGTTCATGTTAAATCTTGGATGAACTTGAATTAACAACCTGATACAGGCCGTCTCTTATAGAACTGACGCCCCACCAAAGGGCGCTAATTTAAAAGTAACGTTCCTGTCCAAGGCGCGTTTTGTTAAAATTCTAGAATATTGAAATTCCTGCAAAATTGAATTATATAATGGATGATCCCTGTATAAGTCATCAAATTATAAATAAACGCCCCTGTAAAAGGAGTTAATTTTATAAGTAATGACTTAGATTAAGTCGCTAATTTCCTGTGTAATTATTTCATACTGCTTTCTGTGAACCGAGGGTTTTCTATATCTATATATACATATATATCGGCACTATGTTCCATTCCGTGAATATAGTCCCATGTTTCACGATGGTTATCGCATTACCCCTCAATTCTCGGTGACCTACAAGCTCTCCATTGGACATTCCGTTCCTTTGGACTAGCAAGTTAGTCATAGAGACCTCCGTAAGACTCCTCGAGCCTTGGATTCCCTCAAGGCCGACTGAGCAGGTTGTACCATAAAAACCCTTTACACTATTTTGCCATGTCACTCTTTAAAAACATGGTATACCGGCCCTCATGATATGCTATGAGGATATCATGAGTATATTCTTAATGGAATGTGGACATCATATCATTGATATGCTGTTCTTGTGGACCTCAATTCTATATCAAATGGGTGACCATCCATGTATATGGATACCTATTTGTTATGGTACCCAATTGGGGAACTAAATCTACCCAGTTCTATCGACACTCATTATTATACCGTCATTATCGATTTTTGAACTCTAAAAGCTATTTCCTTGAATTCCGTGGAACCTATCCACAAATCTATCTTGATATCTTACATGAGTTTGTTCTTGGAATTCTATGGCTATACATAAAGTGGTTGTCTAGATATTACATGTAACAATGTCAGCGCATATAGGGCCCGATCTGGTCCTGGGAGGAGCACCCGAAAGTACTTGTGTCCATGGGAGTTATATTGATCACGGTGTGACATTGCACCGAAGTACTTGCTTGAATCTACGACATCTTCACTATATCTCTATCTCTCTCTCGCGTGCTTGACTTGATTGACTTGACATGACTTGCGTGGCCCGGAATGGGCAAAGTACATGCTTGTTAATAGCCATTATTTCACGACATGAAAGACTTTGTTGATATACTTGGTACTCATTCAAATACTTGAATACTTGAAATTCCCTATCTTGGATCAACAGCATATGTTATTTCCTCTCGTTATCCTATTCAATTCCATAACATTTTATTTTACATGTTTTACATATAGACTTGCATTTTCATTTGAAAAAGTTAAATACTTAAACCAATTGTTAGTTCTTGAGATATAATTCCTACTGAGCGTTCGCTCATCAAGTTCTTGTCCCCAAACTTTTCAGGTAATACGGACCCTGACTCGGACTCGGATGGGCAGGAGCAAGAGTGACGAGCGTAGAATCTGCAAGCGTCGTGCTACTACCACTTATCGTGTCTTATCGTCCTTAGTTTATTCTTAGGAGTCTTGTCGTTGGATATGGTGTTATGTCAATGTGTTGTAATAGTTAAGGCTCATGGGCCTGGTTCGTATTGTTAAGTCTTGGAGTATGTGACTTTATTTATG
Organism: Amorphophallus konjac; assembly: GCA_022559845.1. Lineage (NCBI taxonomy): Eukaryota > Viridiplantae > Streptophyta > Magnoliopsida > Alismatales > Araceae > Amorphophallus > Amorphophallus konjac. The sequence goes on from CM040124.1 coordinate 201,899,901, forward strand.
GGTTTGTTATTATCACTGGTATCAGTGTTTGATTATGTTTCAAAAGCTCATCTTATTGCGCACTCTATTTTGATGTCGAAATACTACTTGCTCTGATTGACATGATTGATATAAACTCGTCGCGTTCTCCCGGGTTCCTTCCGCGCTCGGGGCGTGACAGTTTTTGTGGTATCAGAGCCTAGGATTTCAAGTCCTAGGAAGCCCAAGTCTAAGGGTAGGTCTATCTCAAACCGTGAGGATGGGTAGTGCCGTGGGTATAAGTCCTTATAGGGCATCCGACTACAAATTTCAACATGAAACTAATTAAGGTCGACTCTTTGTAGGACTATGGCTGCTGAACGCGCACATTGGCGTGAGATGCAATGAACTGTTCAGGGCCTGACCCAGGCCTTACAACAGGTGGCTCAAGGTGCGGCACATCATGGAGTTGGCGACCTCCACCGGAGTTTTAGAAACCTTAACCCTCCGAGATTTGCGGGATCATCAAACCCCAAGGATGCGGAGAATTGGATAAAAGAGATCGAATGGATCTTCCGCGTCATGCAATGCGTAGATGATGAAAGGGTTCTTCTAGCCACGTTCCAACTGGAACGGGACGCTCGTGCTTGGTGGGAGTCTGTTGAGGCCACCTTACCCAAAAATCATGTTACTTGGGTCGAATTTGTCGAGCACTTCAATAGCAAGTATTTCTCCGACCATGTTCAGGAGAAAAAGGCCGCAGAATTTGCTGCCTTGAAGCAACGATCCCTCTCGGTAGCTGATTATGAAGCCCAGTTCTCCCGATTATCTAGATATGCACCACATTTAGTGTGCACTGAAAAGATGAAAGCAAGGAGGTTCTTGAATGGGCTACGACCCCAGTATATCACCCAGCTCGCTCCCTTGGATATCCAAGTATACTCAAAGATGGTACATCGTACCCAGTTGCTAGAAGACGCCACGGAACTGTCTGACAAAATCCGTGGTAAGGATAAAAGGGAGAATGTTACAAGCCCCAACACTTTTAAACCGTCTTTTAAGAAGCGGACCAATAATGGAGGCGAACCCTCCAATGAGAAGAAATTCAAGAAGGGCAACAACAAACCTTTCTCCATCACGGCGCCGCCTAAGGAGAATTGTAAATACTGCGACAAGCCGGGTCATCAGGCTGCGAAATGCTAGAGAAGGCTTGGAGCATGCCTTCGTTGTGGGAGTAAAGAACACCGTATTCCCGATTGTCCGATGATGAATGAGCAAAGTGAGCCGGAGACAAAGGAAGAGAAGCGTCCGGCAAAGAAGCAAGGACGTTTACAAGCTCTCCAAGAGACGAAACCAACCGAGGGTGGGTTGGTGGAAGGTATTTTGACTGTCTGCTCTAAATCTGCTCAAGTACTGTTTGATACTGGCGCCACGCATTCTTTTGTTTCAAAGAAATTTGCTGCTTCATTCCTTATGGAATCGGAATGGATAAACTTAGTGATTTCTACCCCGTTAGGGAACGAGTCTGATGTCACTTTCCATTACCCTAATTGTAAGATTATGGTTAAAGGCCACAATTTACTTGCAAATTTAATATGCTTAGATCTGAAAGAGTACGATGTAATTCTAGGGGCCGATTGGCTATCCACCTATCGGGCAACTGTAGATTGTCGAAATGGAAAAGTAACTTTTGTTGATTACCCGGAGTTAACTTACGTTACTCCCCAGAAGAGATCACCAGTCATCTCTGCTCTTCGAGCCCATAAACTTATCAACAAAGGATGCGAGGCATTCTTAGCATTTGTAACTCCCACAGAGGCTAAGGTAGCTAGACTAGAAGACATTCTAGTGGTTCGGGAGTTCTCCGATGTTTTCCCTGAAGATTTGCCTGGTTTGCCACCAGAGAGAGAGGTCTCGTTCACTATAGACCTTCTTCCGGGTGCTGGACCTATTTCCAAAACACCCTACAGAATGTCCCCCGCAGAATTAAAGGAATTGAAGGAACAACTAATGGAGCTATTGAAGAAAGGATTTATCAGACCAAGTACTTCCCCGTGGGGAGCACCAGTGTTGTTCGTCAAGAAGAAGGATGGATCGATGAGGCTGTGCATCGATTATCGGCAGCTGAACCATCTCACTATCAAGAATAAATATCCACTGCCGAGGATTGATGAACTCTTTGATCAAATTTCTGGAGCTAAGTATTTCTCAAAAATTGATCTTCGATCGGGTTATCACCAACTAAGGATATTCACAAAACTGTATTCCGAAGCAGGTACTGGCATTATGAATTCACTGTTATGCCTTTTGGACTAACAAATGCCCTGCAGATTTTATGCAGCTTATGAATAGCATCTTTAGACCACATCTGGACAAATTTATTATGGTTTTTATCGATGATATCCTGATATATTCAAAGTCTAAAGAGGAGCATGAAGTGCAATTAAGAATAGCATTGCAGATATTGAGGGATAATCAATTATATGCCAAATTTAGCAAATGCGAGTTTTGACTGGAAGAAGTGTCCTTCTTAGGACATGTAATTTCAAAAGATGGAATCTCAGTGGACCCCGCAAAGGTTGAAGCGGTAAAGAATTGGGAACAACCAACAAATGCAACATAAATTAGGAGTTTCCTTGGTCTTGCTGGTTATTACCGGCGTTTTATTAAAAACTTCTCAAGGATTGCAGTACCCCTCACCAGGTTGACCCGCAAGGAAGTGCCATATGAGTGGAATGAGGAATGTGAACAAAGCTCCCAAACATTGAAGGACCGTTTGACCACTGCTCTAGTCTTGGCCCTTCCTATTGAAGGAGAGAAGTATGAGGTATATACCGATGCTTCCGGTATTGGCCTCGGTTGTGTGTTAATGCAACAAGGGAGAGTTATTGCATACTCTTCCAGGCAGTTGAAGAAGCATGAAGAAAACTACCCGGTGCATGATTTGGAATTGGCCGCGGTAGTATTTGCACTAAAGATCTGGAGACATTATCTCTACGGAGAACAATTCACAATATTCTCCGATCATAAGAGCCTCAAATATCTATTCTCTCAGAAGGAGCTTCATATGAGACAACGTCAATGGCTGGAATATTTAAAGGACTTTGATTTCACTATTCAATATCACCCCGGTAAAGGGAATTCGGTAGCTGATGCCTTGAGTCGAAAGCCGAGAACCCTTATAGCCAGCTGTATGATACGGGAATGGAAACTATTAGAGGAATTCTCTAGATTAAATATAAGCACAGACCAGAAAGATGGGTGTATTACACTCTCTCACATGAGTGTGCATCCAGATTTGCTATCCAAAATCAAAAAGTTGCAAGATGAAGATCCTGGAATGATTGAACTCAAGGAGAAACTAGATCAAAGAATCGGGTTCAAGATAGCAATTGATGGAAGACTAATGTTTCAGGAAAGGACATGTGTTCCGGACTGTCCTGAGTTGAAAAGGAAGATTCTAGATGAAGCTCACCGCTCTAGGTATACCATTCATCATGGAGCAACTAAGATGTACAAAGAACTAAAAAGAACTTTCTGGTGGCCGAACATGAAGAGGGAGGTAGCGGACTTTGTGTCTCGCTGTCTCACGTGCCAACAAGTGAAAGCGGAACACCAAAGGCCCGCCGGAAAGTTACACCCCCTTGATATTCCCAAATAAAAATGGGAAGAAATTGGTATGGATTTCATCATGGGATTGCCTAAATCTAGAGGCGGACATGATGGTATTTGGGTAACCATCGACCGACTGACCAAGTCGGCGCATTTCTTGCCCATTAAAAGTCGATGGTCGGTTGATGTTTTGGTCGCATTATATATTAAGGAGATCGTGAGATTGCATGGAGTCCCAACATCAATCGTGTCTGATCGAGACCCTCACTTCACTTCTCATTTCTGGAAGGGTCTACAACACTCTTTGGGGACGAAGCTCAACTTCAGTACTGCTTTCCATCCCCAGACCGACGGTCAGACCGAGAGAACAAACCAAATAGTTGAAGACGTGCTACGGGCTTGTATTATTGACTTTGGCGGAGGCTGGCATGATCATTTGCCCCTAGCCGAGTTTGTATACAACAATAGTTACCAAGCCAGTATACAGATGGCTCCATTTGAAGCCTTGTACGGCAGGAGTTGCCGATCTCCTATATGCTGGGATGAGGTTGGCGAGAAGCAACTACTAGGGCCTGATATGGTAAGAAATACAACAGAGAAGGTTGAACTTATCTGGGAAAGACTCAAAGTAGCACAATCCCGACAGAAATCTTATGTAGATAATAGAAGAAGGGAATTAGAGTTCCAAGTCGGAGACCATGTTTACCTCAAGGTCTCACCCGGTCGAGGAATAAGGAGGTTCGAAGTTAAAGGCAAGATCACATCAAGATTCATTGGTCCATTCGAAATATTGGCAAGAGTGGGCGAGGTAGCCTATCGTCTTGCTTTGCCTCCTCAATTGTCGGAAGTGCACAACGTGTTCCACATTTCCATGCTAAAGAAGTATGTACACGACCCTTTCCACGTCATTGATGATAGTAATTTGGTAATTCAGAGGGACTTCACATACGAACAGAAGCCAATGAAGATTCTTGATCGAGAGGTCCGAGTCTTAAGAAACAAGACCATTCCTGTGGTAAAGGTACAGTGGAACAAATGCTCGGAACAAGAAGCTACATGGGAAATTGAGGAATCTATACGAAGAAGATATCCAGAATTGTTCTAAATCGTAAGTACTCTATACCCTCCATGTCTCCATTTCACGCAATTGAATTTGGGGACCAAATTCTTTTAAATGGGGGAGGGTGTAAGACCCCAGATAATTAATAAGGAATAAAATATTCCAAACGAATAAAAATAATTGATATATTTGATTAGAGGTACTTAATAAACGTAAAACCATCCAAGAGAAATACATAAAATTGGGCCAAAAATAAATAACGCCCTTCCTTAAGGCGCTAATTAAATAACGCCCTCTCTTAAGGCGTTAGTTGTATAAATAACGCCCTGATCATGGGCGCTAATTCATACCAAGAAAAAAATAGAAATTTAGTGCCAAAATATGGAAAATGTAAAAGACGACCCTAGTTAAGGCGTCATTTTATAAAAACACGCCCTCTGGTGAGGGCGCTACTTAATGAAAAGACGCTCTTGTCTCAGACGTCTCTTTCCCCGAGTGTTAAACTAAGGCATGCTCGTTCGCTGCATGGCCTGTGTTAGGGTTCTCCAATGCAAATGGGAGCAGGCGGCTGCTATCTTGGAAGGGGTGAGGTCCATGCATAGTAGGTTTAAAACCTTACCAATCTTGATCAAAAATCCCTTCCGTATCTGAGCATTTGAATCCCCCAGAACCCACACACCCCTATAAAACTACATCTCCGTCGATCGTAGCAACGTGACTGCTGCATCGACGCCATCCTGCTGCTGCGAATGCAAGTGAGGAAGGCTTCTTCCTCTTCTTCCTGTTGACTGCAACGTGAAGGGGAGCTCCCTCTTCTTCATTCTTCTTCCTGCTGACGAACGTGTGAAGGCGTTCCTCTGCTTCCCCCGTCATCCTGCTGAGGCCTGCACTAGACCACGGGCATTCATCGTCATCATTTTCTTCCTCCTTTGAACCACGAAGTGCATTCTTCATCCTGCTGTTGTTTGAGACAGACCATCGTAAAAGCTTCAGACCTTCATCATGTTCACCAGATCATCCATAGAGGTAGGTTATCTCAAGTCTCGTAGCCCAAACAAGCATAAATCATGATCATATTGTAGGTTTTCTCAAGAAACGTATCCCAAACTAGCATAGATTATGTAATAATATCATCCATGATCTCATGCATATAGTCTTATTGCGTTTTCAAAGGTTCTGTAAGATTTTAAAATAAGCGACCCTGCCAAGGGCGCTAATTTAAAAGAAGCGACCCAGCCCAGGGCGCTAATTCAAGATCTGACGCCCTGCCCAGGAGTCGTCAATTCTTTGAAATTATTAAATACTCATGTTTAAAAATTTTATATCTATGAAACCATGAATCCAATCTAATGCATGATTATACCCCTTGAATCCTGCTATTTTTCTTGTCCTGACCATGTAACTTGTTATCCCAAAATTGTATTATCTGGAAATTTTCACTGTTCATGTTAAATCTTGGATGAACTTGAATTAACGACCTGATACAGGCCATCTCTTATAGAACTGACGCCCCACCAAAGGGCGCTAATTTAAAAGTAACGTCCCTGTCCAAGGCGCGTTTTGTTAAAATTCCAGAATATTGAAATTCCTACAAAATAGAATTATATAATGGACGACCCATGTATAAGTCGTCAAATTATAAATAAACGCACCTGTAAAAGGCGTTAATTTTATAAGTAATGACTTAGATTAAGTCGCTAATTTCCTGTGTAATTATTTCATACTGCTTTCTGTGAACCGAGGGTTTTCTATATCTATATATACATATATATCGGCACTATGTTCCATTCCTTGAATATAGTCCCATGTTTCACGATGGTTATCGCATTACCCCTCAATTCTCGGTGACCTACAAGCTCTCCATTGTACATTCCGTTCCTTTGGACTAGCAAGTTAGTCATAGAGACCTCCGTAAGACTCCTCGAGCCTTGGATTCCCTCAAGGCCGACTGAGCAGGTTGTAGCATAAAAACCCTTTACACTATTTTGCCATGTCACTCTTTAGAAACATGGTATACCGGCCCTCATGATATGCTATGAGGATATCATGAGTATATTCTTAATGGAATGTGGACATCATATCATTGATATGCTGTTCTTGTGGACCTCAATTCTATATCAAATGGGTGACCATCCATGTATATGGATACCTATTTGTTATGGTACCCAATTGGGGAACTAAATCTACCCAGTTCTATCGACACTCATGATTATACCGTCATTATCAATTCTTGAACTCTAAAAGCTATTTCCTTGAATTCCGTGGAACCTATCGACAAATCTATCTTGATATCTTACATGAGTTTGTTCTTGGAATTCCATGGCTTTACATAAAGTGGTTGTCTAGATATTACATGTAACAATGTCAGCGCATATAGGGCCCGATCTGGTCCTGGGAGGAGCACCCGAAAGTACTTGTGCCCATGGGAGTTATATTGATCACGGTGTGACATTGCACCGAAGTACTTGCTTGAATCTACGACATCTCCACTATATCTCTATCTCTCTCACGTGCTTGACTTGATTGACTTGACATGACTTGCGTGGCCCAGAATGGGCAAAGTACTTGCTTGTTAATAGCCATTATTTGATGACATGAAAGACTTTGTTGATATACTTGGTACTCATTCAAATACTTGAATACTTGAAATTCCCTATCTTGGATCAACAGCATATGTTATTTCCTCTCGTTATCCTGTTCAATTCCATAACATTTTATTTTACATGTTTTACATATAGACTTGCATTTTCATTTGAAAAAGTTAAATACTTAAACCAATTGTTAGTTCTTGAGATATAATTCCTACTGAGCGTTCGCTCATCAAGTTCTTGTCCCCAAACGTTTCAGGTAATACGGACCCTGACTCGGACTCGGATGGGCAGGAGCAAGAGTGACGAGCATAGAATCTGCAAGCGTCGTGCTACTACCACTTATCGTGTCTTGTCGTCCTTAGTTTATTCTTAGGAGTCTTGTCGTTGGATATGGTGTTATGTCAATGTGTTGTAATAGTTAAGGCTCATGGGCCTGGTTCGTATTGTTAAGTCTTGGAGTATGTGACTTTATTTATGGGTTTGTTATTATCACTGGTATCAGTGTTTCATTATGTTTCAAAAGCTCATCTTATTGCGCACTCTATTTTGATGTCGAAATACTACTTGCTCTGATTGACATGATTGATATAAACTCGTCGCGTTTTCCCGGGTTCCTTCCGTACTCGGGGCGTGACAGTTGGGCCGTGGCGGAGCACATGTTTTTAGCTTCCCAGCCGGAGCCAGTTCTTGACATTGAAGCCTCTTATTTGAAGAAGTTGAAGTCTTGGACCAATACAGAAGTGAAGGCCCATATATGGGCCCACAAGATTGTGAAAAGCTGCAAGACGAAAGTTGAACCGAAGCTGCCCCCAATCAACAAGGATGATTATGTGAAGACCCTTCGGGGTTTATGTCGGGTAAGCAGTGAGAGGGTGATTCTCCCGCAACTCCCTTTACGGGTAGAGGAGCCCCTCGTGGCTGTGGCCGACTGGCGTCCCGAGGTGAATAGGTTGTATCCCTATCGGACTTTCATTCGCAAGGAAGACAGGCGGGATGCCTTGTACGACAACACTCCCTGGCTATTTGCACTCCTTCGGTCGCATGGCCTGTCGGTGGGTGGTCCGAGTGAAGCCATCCTGGACCATCCTCTTCAGGTTTCATTCAAATATGCAGACATGTGGGGGCTGGACCATCTGAGCCTATATTATCTCCTATCCTCTCTTGGTCATGAGGATCTGGCACAGCTGGCCGAACCGAGCGAAAAGATTGGAGATCTATGCTGGCTTATTCGCGAAGCGGCTTCGAGGGACAAAACACCATCACTATTTTATTGGCCTCTCTTCCCCTTTTATACGGGACCGGCAAGTATGTTTCATTTCTTCTTTCAGGCCTTTTGGCCAGCTTCTTCTTTTCATTGTGGTGTGTCATTCTCACCTTTGTGAATGTGCAGTCCGACCGACGTCGGAGGAGACCCGGCACTTCAGGGAGCTGATCATAAAGGCCCAAAAGCCAACATATTTTGAAGTTCCTGAGCCTGCTCCGACCACGACGCCACTGCCTCCTGGGGATTCGAGGAAGAGGACTTGGTCCCAGCTGAGAGAGGCCGTCGAAAGGTGAAAGCGGAGGTGACCCGGGTGACACGGGCACACCGAAAGAAGGCTACAGAGAAGGAGTCGGCAACCGTCCTTCCTTCGGTTGTATCTTTTGAAGAGTTTGAAGCTTCCCGCACGCAAGGGCTAGAGGCTGAAGGTAGGCTCCTTTTCTCTTCAAAGTGCATTAGCTTGTTTTGACTGCCTTGGATAGCCCATGATGACGGTTGCTGACACAGTTGCCGCGGTCGTCGGGCTGGAGGCGACGGTAGATGTAGCGGCTAGGGACGGGGCAGAGGAAGTCCCTACTGCTCCAGTAGAAAGGGATCTGCCCTCTCTAACACCCAGGCAGGAGATGGAAGGTAATATATAGTTTAGTTGCAATAGCACCACAAATTTTCATGTCTTTAGCTAGCTTGACCCCTTCTTGCCGTAAATTGCAGTTGATATACAACCGTCATTGCTTTCGGGCTTGGAGGGTGTAGAGGAGGCGATCCCCTCGGGGAAGGGCGGACCTACTCTTGAGGTATCATCTATTGTTGCCCCTGGTGCGGAGAGCATCGGGGAAGTTCCTGCCGAGGGTGATGCTCCTGCTGGCGAGGCTCCTGCTCCGACGGCGGAGCATCCTAAAAGAGCAGAGGGGTCCTCTTCCTCTGAGCAGGTAGATTATGGTGGCGGCTCCAGTGACGAGGAGCTCTTACTGATTGATCTCGAGACCGATGACGTCGGGGCATCCTCAGCCTATGAAAGTGATTATCTGACTTTCAGCCCGGCCCGGTTGTCGTGGGGCAGTCCCGAGCCGTCATTATCGCTTGAGAGTGAAGAGGCCGGTGCCGGGGGAGTTGCTCTTAAAGATTTGCGCTTAGTACCCGCTGAGGTAAGGACCTGCCCAGGGTCGGTGTTTGTTGTTCTTCTTTATCTTCCCTCCAGCCTCGTTTTTAATGTATATATATTTCTGATGTAGGCTGAGGTGGCGCTGCCAACCATGACGGTGCAGATACCACTCCCTTCTCTGGGAACGGGCCATGCAACTCTTCCGTCCGTCCTGCGGCCTATCGCATTGCGATACCCCAAGGACTATGCAGCGGCAATGGTTCCAGTCGGTCCCGGAGCACTTGTGGAAGTTGGTAGATCGGCGGCAGCCGGGGATTCTCAGCCAATGGAGGCTGCACAGCAATCAACTCTGGAAAAGGATTGTCTTCCTAAAATAGAAGCTGGAGAGACCATTGAAGAGCAGATGTCTTCGGCTCTCGATGTTTCTGGTGCACCTCCATCGCAGGGGGCAGGAAAAGAGATTGCTGTTATTGAGGCTCTGGCCACCGTATCTGCTAGCACGCTTGTTCCTCACAGCAGTGGACTGCAGCTCATGCCATCGTCATCTTCCGGGACGGCCGATGATATCTGGGCTGCCGTGGATAGCAGAGTGGAATTTGAACTGCCCGAGACGTCGCCACTTGGTCTTCAATCTTCAAGTGACTTTGTGTGGCAGTTTCTGGGGACCGTCCAGCAGACCGTAACGGCCAGCAGGGATTTAACTTATGTTCAGCTGAGGGGCTTGATAGAGCATCTATCCCGCTCGCTGTTGGCCTTTGGTTGTCTGATGGATGATTGGACTCCACGGGCAATCTTGCTCCTGAAGTATGTAAACGGGAGGGAATTTCTAGGCCGGGAAGCAGCTGACCAGCTGGCGGCCATATCATTGGAGCGGGCTGAAAGCCGAGCAGCTCTTATTTCTCTGCAAGAGACTGCGGCGAGGATAAGGGATGAAGCCAATGCCTCTTTACAGCGCCGAAGCTTCTTGACGGCCCGGATGGCGGCATTACAGGTCGAACTTTCAAGGGTAGAGGCCGAACTTGAAGAAGTAGATCGCCTGGGAGTCCAGAAGGTGGAGGATGCAGAGATGGCCGAGGGACAAGCTGCTTCCCTCGAGGAGAAGCTATCTGAGCTAGAGGCCATCGAGTTCCGATTGCAAGAATTGACCCAACATCCTTCCCTGGGTATTCCTGCGCTAGAGGACATCATCTGACGCCCTCTGCCGTAGTCTCTTTTTCTTTATTTGCTCCCTTTTTGACGCATTTCATGTACTCCGGGGGATGGCCCGTATAACATGTACCTTTTACTTCATAGTAATGGAAAATCTCCATCGTGCTTTTTGAATGAAGGCTCCATCTTGTCATTATTCTTTTCTCTTCCATTCGCCCGTTGTTTCTAATCCGAGTGTATGAGTCACTAGGGCAGGAGAGCGCTCACGCCTTCAGCAAAGGGGTGAGGTGTTCGCTCCACTGCGCCGTGACTTTTCTCGAGACTAACAACGGCTTATGCCAGCCGAGAGTCCGGGGGACTCAAGAGGGTATATCAAAACTGACGGGTAAGCGGTCCTGCCGAGGATGGCAAGACCCGAGAATGGGTAGCGACCGGTCCTGTCGATGATGACGAAGGTCGAAAAAGGGTAGACGGTCTTGACGATGATGACAAGAACCGGGCTAGGGTAGCGACCGATCTTGCCGATGGTGACAAGGGTTGAAAAGGGTAGACGGTCTTGCCGATGGTGACAAAAACCGGATAGGGTAGCGACCGATCTTGCCGATGGTGACAAGGGTCGAAAAGGGTAGACGGTCTTGCCGATGGTGACAAAAATCGGATAGGGTAGCGACTGATCTTGCCGATGGTGACAAGGGTCGAAAAGGGTAGACGGTCTTATCGATGATAACAAAAATCGGAAAGGGTAGCGACCGATCTTGCCGATGGTGACAAGGGTCGAAAAGGGTAGACGGTCTTGCCGATGGTGACAAGAACCGGATAGGGTAGCGACCGATCTTGCCGATGGTGACAAGGGTCGAAAAGGGTAGACGATCTTACCGATGGTGACAAAACCCGGGTAGGGTAGCGACCGATCTTGCCGATGGTGACAAGGGTCGAAAAGGGTAGACGGTCTTACCGATGGTGACAAAAACCGGATAGGGTAGCGACCGATCTTACCGATGGTGACAAGGGTCGAAAAGGGTAGACGATCTTACCGATGGTGACAAAACCCGGGTAGGGTAGCGACCGATCTTGTCAATGGTGACAAGGGTCGAAAAGGGTAGACAGTCTTACCGATGGTGACAAAAACAGGATAGGGTAGCGACCGATCTTACCGATGGTGACAAGGGTCGAAAAGGGTAGACGGTCTTGCCGATGGTGACAAAAACCGGGTAGGGTAGCGACCGATCTCGCCGATGGTGACAAGGGTCGAAAAGGGTAGATAATAGATGTATATAGGTGGGATATCGGATGAAAATTCCCCGTCGACCTCGTAAGGGGTCTTCCGGACAGAGAATGAATCATCACTATTCATCATTCAATTTTTTTATTCACATTACTGAGCTAAGCGCCCTTTCAGGTTTTCACCGAGGCCAACCCCCTCTTACTTTTGCCCGCGCACCCTTTCGGGTTTTCACGTGGGGGGGTACCCAATTTTGCCTACGACGCCCTTTCGGGTTTTCGCCACAGCTGAGTTATAGCCATTTTTGCACTTGTCCTGATATAGGAACAAGTCTGACGGGGTATCTCTATTTTTAACCGCATTTTCTTTTCTTTCTTTCTTTTTTCTTGAATTCGGGATGCAGAAGAACTGGACCGCGAAAATATTGACTGGCCTTGTCGATGATGACAAGGATTGGACCCTGATTCGGTCTGTCGACACTGGTTAGATGTTGAAGCAAAGGACATGGTCTATTAACAAGGATGTAAGATCCGAGCTAAGGGTAAAGATCGACCGGTCTCGCCGATGAGGACGAGGGTCGAATGTGGGTTTGTTAATCTGCATAGGTTATTGCCGAAACAAACGTGGGTTTATTAGCAAGGACGGAAGGTCCAAGTTTTAGGGGTAGGGATCGACCGATCTCGCCGATGATGACGACGGTCGACCATGGGTTTATTCATCAGCATGGGTCACATGCCGAAGCAAAGATGGGATTATCAACAGGGACGTAAGGTCCAAGTTAAGGGTAGTGATAGACCGATCTCGCTGATGATGACGAGGGTCGAATGTGGGTTTATTTATCAGCACGGGTCACATGCCGAAGCGAAGATGGGATTATCAACAGGGACGTAAGGTCCAAGTTGAGGGTAGAGATCACCTGACCATGCCGGTGATGACGAAGGTCGAATGTGGGTTTGTTAAAGGATTTTCGGCGGGACTTTGATGGTTGTCCCTTTCGGAGTTTCATTGGGTGGAGAATAGGAGAGGAATTTGGAAATTACCACTTTACTGACTCAAGCGCCCTTTCGGATTTTCATCGGAGCCAGCCCCCTCTTGCTTTTGCCCTTGCGCCCTTTCGGGTTTTCACGCGGCGGGGTACCCAATTTTACCTACAGCGCCCCTTCGGGTTTTCGCCACACCTGGGTTATAGCCATTTTTGCACTTGCCCTAATATAGGAGCAAGTCTGGCGGGGTATCTCTATTTTTAACCCCATTTTCTTTTCTTTCTTTTTTTTTTGATATGTATAGGGTGGCAGGTCGAAGTGTGATGTTCGACTTCTGGTCGATAGTAGATGGCCCATAGTGGAAACAACGTGAGAATGCCAGCTAGAACACAAAATCTTCATCCGACACGGGTTTATTTGTTAGCGCGAAGATAATGCTAACGCAAGGAAGGGCTTTCGTGCCAATCCGAATTTAAGGCTCGTAATGGCGGTGTGGCGTATTCTTTTGGAAGCTTGATCAGGGCGGAATGCCACTAGACCAAGGAGAGGGTAGTTTGATCACGGCGTTATGCCACTGGACAAAGGAATGGATATCTCGGTTAGGGCGGAATGCCACTGGACAAAGGAATGGATAGCTCGATCAGGGCGGAATGCCATTGGACCAAGGAAAGGGCAGCTCGATCAGGACGGAATGCCACTGGACCAAGGAAAGGGTAGCTCGGTTAGGGCGGAGTGCCACTAAACCACGGAGAAGGGTAGCTCGGTTAGGGCGGAGTGCCACTAAACCAAGGAGAAGAGTAGCGTGTTTAGGGCGGACTGCCACTAAACCACAGAAGGTAGCTTGGTTAGGGTGAAGTGCCACTAAACCAAGGAGAGGGTAGCTCAGTTAGGGCGGAGTGTCACTAAACCCAGGAAAGGGTAGCTTGGTTAGGGCGAAGTGCCACTAAACCAAGGAAAAGGTAGCTCGGTTAGGGCGGAGTGCCACTAAACTAAGGATGAGGGTAGCTCGGTTAGGGCGAAGTGCCACTAAACCAAGGAAAATGTAGCTCGGTTAGGGCGGAGTGCCACTAAATCAAGGAGAAGAGTAGCTCGGTTAGGGCGGAGTGCCACTAAACCAAGGAGAAGAGTAGGTTAGGGTGGAGTGCCACTAAACCAAGGAGAAGAGTAGCTCGGTTAGGGCGGAGTGCCACTAAACCAAGGAAAAGGTAGCTCGGTTAGGGCAGAGTGCCACTAAACCAAGGAGAAGAGTAGCTCGGTTAGGGTGGAGTGCCATTAAACCAAGGAGAAGGGTAGCTCGGTTAGGGCGGAGTGCCACTAAACCAAGGAGAGGGTAGCTTGGTTAGGGTGAAGTGCCACTAAACCAAGGAAAAGGTAGCTCGGTTAGGGCGGAGTGTCACTAAACCAAGGAGAAGAGTAGCTCGGTTAGGGCGGAGTGCCACTAAACCAAGGAGAAGAGTAGCTCGGTTAGGGCGGAGTGCCACTAAACCAAGGAAAAGGTAGCTCGGTTAGGGTGGAGTGCCACTAAACCAAGGAGAAGAGTAGCTCGGTTAGGGCGGAGTGCCACTAAACCAAGGAAAAGGTAGCTCTGACTGATCACTCGGGACATGTCGGCTGCACTGCATGATACAGCTTAATGTGTTTTCCGTTGAGGGGAGAGAACAGAATGACTCCTTTGTGGTCTACAAGGACGTAGGCACCCCCTTCATATACTCGGCGGACGATATACGGCCCGACCCAGTTTTCGACCAGCTTCCCTTTGGGGTTGGAGGTCATCACTTCTTTCTTTTGACAATTATCAGGTCTCCTTTCTTGAATTCTCGACCCTTGACTAGCTTGTCAAAAGCACGGGCCATGCGAGCTTGGTAGAGTTGGATGTTTTGCTGTGCCCGGAGGCGTTTTCCTTCGAGCTCAGCGAGCTCCTCCAATCTTCTTTCTGCATTGGTCTACTCACCACTGATTAGTCCGTGCTGGATGGCAACTCGCAATGAAGGAACTTCAAGTTCAATAGGCACTACAGCTTCTGACCCATAGATGAGGGAGAAAGGTGAACAGCCGGTTGGGGTCTTGTAGACAGTATGATAGGCCCAAAGTGCTTCGTACATCCTTTCTTCCCAATGTTTTTTATTAGACTTGACAGTCTTTGCCAGCACTGTGCATAAGGTCTTGTTAAAGGCTTCTGCGAGTCCGTTGGCTTGAGGGTTGTAGGGGGACGATGTCCTCCAGTCAATTTTGTATTTGTCGGCCAGCCGATAAACCTTCTGGTTCCTAAAATGGCTGCCATTATCAGAGATGATTCGACTGGGGATCCCAAACCAAAATATTACATTCTGCCGGAAGAATCTTGCAACTAGTTCTCCCGTCACATCTCTTAGTGCTACTACCTCCGCCCATCTGGAGATGTAGTCTGTAGCTGCTAAGATGTATCAGCACCCTGATGAAGATGCTGGTAGCGGCCCTACTACGTCCGTGCCCCACTGAGCAAATGGCCAGCTTGGTAGGGTGGGATGCAATGGCACTGGAGGTCTTCTTGCCACATTAGCGTGTTCTTGACACTTCTGACAAGCTTTGGCAAACCTGCAGCAATCTTCAAATATAGTGGGCTAATAGTAACCCAGTTTCTTTATCTCAATTTTCATCTTCGGGCCAGCCTGGTGTGCTCCAGCTGATCCTGCATGGACCTCCTGCATCACCTGTCTTGCTTCTGCTGACGACAAGCAACGGAGTAGGACTTTCCTTCGGGCATCTGCCATAATTCAGAACAAGGTCCCGCTTCGCATCTCATAAGAATCCTTGATCCTCAGGAGCTTCATTCTCTGTTCCTTTTCTTTTGGAAGTTGCTGGTGTTGAAACCAGCGTAGGAGATGCTCTCGCCAATCGGGCTGCTGAACCCCTTCGATTACTGCTACTTCCATCTCTTGTTCGTCGGCCAGGACCTCTGTTACGTTGGGGACCTGTCAGTAGTTGATCACTGTTATATTCAGGCTTGTGTCTGGCGGGACCGCCAATGAACTGGCCAGCTTAGCGAGGGCGTCACCTGAGCATTCCGGCCTCGATTGATGTGCTTGATGCTGATGAAGTAAAATCTTGACATCTGGCGAGTTGCCAACTGGTGATAGGGGAGGAGCTCTTACTTTCGCACATCGAACTCTCCTTCCAGCTGTTTTATAACTAGCATGGAGTCTCCGAATGCTTCCAGCATCTGAATTCCCATGGACAGAGCAATTTGCAACCCGATTATCAGGGCTTCATATTCCGCTTCATTGTTGGTGCATTGTTTGTTTATGGAATAGGATGTATGCACCACTTCTCCTTCTGGGGATTTCAAGACTATGCCTGCTCCTGCTCTTACCCTGGATGATCCGGTGGCAGAGGTGTCAATTCTGGAAGCGCCATCAAAGTATAGCTGCCATAGAGAGGGCCGTACTTGCACGGCTTCTAGGGTTTCATCTTCAGAAAGCTCCGGCTCCAACGGGTGATCCCCGGGCACTGGGTGCTCAACGAAGAAGTCTGCAATAGCTTGGCCCTTGACGGCCTTGCGCGGCACGTAGGAGATATCACACTCCATAAGGATTACCGCCCATTTGCCCAGGCGGCCTTTGAGTGTCGGTTGAGACATGATGTACTTCAGGGGATCCTCTTTGGACACCAAGCTGATTTCATGCGACAACATATAGTGTCGGAGCTTCTGAACTGCGAAGACCAGTGCCAGATAGATCTTCTCAATATAAGTATATTTCTCTTCAGTTCTGACCAATCTCTGACTAAGGTAATAGAGGGCTTGCTCTTTCCCTTCTTCATTATTATGGGCCAGCATTGCCCCTAGATAATTATGTGTAGCTGCTATATACAGTATCAATGGTCATCCTTTCACCGGTGCGCCCAGCACTAGAGGAGTTTTCAGGTAGTCTTTTAGCTTGTCAAAGGCTGCCTGGCAATCTTCATCCCAATAAAAGGGGACATCTTTCATCATTAGCTTGTGGAAAGGCTGGCATCGCCCTGACAAATTGGAAATGAATCACCGGATATAAGCTAAGTGGCCCTGTAGTGATCTCAGCTCGGAGATGTTCCTTGGCAGAGGTAAATCCTGAATTGCCTTGATCTTTGCGGGGTCTATCTCGATTCCCCGATATCGGACGATGAAGCCTAAGAGTTTTCCGCTCGACACTCCGAACGCACATTTCATAGGGTTCACCTTCAGCTCATGCTGCCTTAGCCTCTGAAAAATAATCCGGAGGTCTTGCAGATGATCTTCTTTTCTTCTGGTTTTAATCACCAGGTCATCTATGTAGTATTCGACCTTGTGGTAGAGCAGCTCGTCAAAAATTTTGGTCATCGCGCGCTAATAGGTTGCGCCAGCATTCTTTAGTCCGAACGGCATTCTCTTGTAATGATAAATGCCTTTAGGAGTTCGGAAAGCAGTATGGACTCGGTCATGCTCCGCAATCCAAATCTCATTGTAGTCGGAAGACCCATCCATGAATGATAGGGCCTCATGGCCGGTTGTAGCATCAATCATGACTTCGATTATTGGCACCGGAAAGTCATCTTTGGGGCAGGCTTTATTTAAATCCCAGAAGTCGACACATATCCGGATCTGTCCATTCTTCTTTTTCACGGGGACGATATTCGCCAGCCACGTGGTGTACTGGTTTTCTTCAACAAATCCCACGTCAATGAGCTTGTCGACTTTAGCACAAATTTGGGTGATGAGCTCTGGTCTCATGCGCCGCGGTGGTTGCTTCACCGGTTCGGCCTCAGGGCTGATTGTTAGCTCATGTTGTGAGACAGCGGGGCTTAGACCTGGCATCTCTTTGTAAGTCCAGGTGAAGCAATCCCGGTATTCTAGCAGCAGCTGGATGTACAGCTCCCGTTCTTCTGGGGATAGTTGGGCACTGAGGAAGGTAGGCCTAGGGTCCTTCTCATTTCCCAGGTTGACTTCCATCAGTTCATCGACTGTGGCCTGGCCTCCGTCTTCTATTTCCGGAGGTGCCGGTTGGAGGTCAACGAAGTCTGGAATACCATCTTGAGGGTCGAGTACTTCGACTTCCTCGTCAGACACTACTAGAGCTTCTTGAGGTTTCTTTGTTTCTTGTGCTAGCGGCTGGGTGGATTGTTCTATTAATAAATCCATTGCCGTTGCAGCTCCCAAGGGCGAGAGAGCAGCCTAGTATTTGTGGATGAGATTGCAGCCACGACGGGCTGGTAACTGTTTACTGTTGGACTTTTGTGACTTCCCTAGTGTTTTGATGATGAGCATCACTATGTTAAATATTGTTATTTTTAATCAGATATCATGAGTAATGTGATGCATTCGATCTTTCCATGATTAACAAGAAAAACTGCTATGAGATAATACCCTGCATGTCCGTACTGTTCCTTTCATACTTCGTGTTGGTTGTGTTCACTTCACTTCGTGTTGTCTTTTTCAACATCGTGTTGTTCCAACAATGTTTGTTGGTTGTCTTCGTGTCGTGTTTTGTTCCAGCGCGTGCTGAACACTGCAGCACCTCGTGCTGCTTTCTGTGCCACTTCGTGTCGTTCCATCTGTGTCACCCCTTTGTCGTCGAGTCTCTTGGTTTGGCCAAGTCTATACAGCCTCATCTTTACCTTCGTTTCAAGCCAAAGTCTACACATTGGCTTAGCGTCATGCATCAGTCTTCAAAGTCCATACAATGCACTGTAGCATGTTCGAAGCTAAGTCCATACATTGGTTTTAGCTTCCAAGTATGTATATTAGCCTTCAAGCTTTCCAAGTCTATTCATTGGCAGCTGAACTTTGAAGTCTATACATTGGTCTTCACTTCAAGTATGTACATCCATTGTCTTGCCAAAGTATATACGTTGTGAACCCTCAAGTCTGTACAGACTTTGCCTTGTTCAAGTCTATACATCGTCTAGTTCTTTGGCAAGTCTATACCTTGTGAAAGTCCATACATTCGATTGCATTGCCTTGAAGCCATTCCAAGTCTATACATCCTTTTGAATGCAAAGTCTTCACATCGCCTCATCATATGAAGGCTGTTCGTTGCAAGTGTCCTTCTTGTTTTTGTAACCACACCTCGTGTCAGTTTCTGCCTTCGTCTTTGAGTTGGTTTCAGTTCATGTTGTTTTCATGTCGTTTTCGTCGTCGAATTGGTTTCAGTCCAAGGTGTTTTCATGTGTATTCAAGTCTTGTTAGGGAAGTGTCTTTTCACCTCATGCCGTTCTCTTTGCTGTTTGTGATGTCGTGTTATTTTTTGTATTCATGTCTTCGTGTTGCTTTTGTATTCGTGTCTTCGTGTGATTCTTGTGTTTATGTCCTCGTGTTGTTTCTTTCTATCTTCGTCCAAGTTCCTTCTGATCGCGTGTTTGTCTACCTTTTCACTCCATGAGACTTCCTTCTCACCTCGTGTTGTTCTCTTCTGACTTCGTGTTGTTTTCTTTGTGGTGTTAGCTTTATTATTATGTATCTCGTGTTGTTCTCTTCGTAGTGTTTGTTTTGTTACAGTTATACTTCGTGTCGTTCTCTTCATAGTGTTAGTCTTATTAGTATGTATCTCGTGTCGTCTCTTTTTACCTCGTGCTGTCTTAATCTGACCTCGTGTCATTCTCTCTTTATTTCGTACTATAGTAATCTTGTGCATCTTGTGTCGGTCTCAGTACAGTGCATCTCGTATTGCTATCACATACCTCATGCAGTTTTAGTTCTTGTGGCCCTCAGTGTTAATGGTTTTTATCTCCTTGCAGGTCCGAGGAAGAACATTCACCAGTGACTGGGCTGCACGTGATCCAATGCTAAAGGAACCAATGCTATAAAGGCACGTGGCAAGAAGGTTCTGGATGAAGTGTGGGAGGCACACGCATTCTGCACCTGATCCACCTGCTGCTGCTGCTATATATTCAAGCCCTCATCCACAGATGAAGGGTGATCGAAAGGAAAAAGCAAAAAAGGAGAAGTGCAGAGAGTTCGATCCAGAAGAAAAGAAAGAGAAGAAGAGCAAAAGGAAAAGAAGAGAAAGAGAGAGTTAGAGAGCTCGTGAGGGTTAAGAGAAAAAGAAAGTGAGAGAGAAGAGAAGAGGAAGAGAAGCTCATCTGAAGATCTATCTACTGTACCGTGGATCAGATCCAGGCCAGTCAGCTCCGTTGAGAGCCACATTGTGCATTTCATTTTTCAGCGTTCTGTTTGCTGAAGTTATTTTCATTTCGTGTTTTTGTTTTTCCCTTTCTTATTTGGTTATCCTTGTTCTTTCGATTCTCAGTAGTGAGGTCGGGTTCCTCCTGTGGATCAGGAGAAGGGAGATCTGATCTCCGGTTGCAAGTAGCTGAGAGCTACTTGTGGGTTCCCTCTGGTCAGAGGAAGGGAGACTTGTCTCCGGTTCTGGGCTTGCGGGTTGCAAGTCCAGGGGTCCCTTCGGTTGGGAGGAAGAGGGGAGGCTGTTCCCCTGGTCAAGCTATGTGGCAGCAACTGTTTGCAGACTGAGTCTGCTTGTCTAGCATTGGCTAGTGAAGTCTCACTCCGGTTGGGAGTGAGGGGTGGACGTAGGTCTGAAGGACCGAACCACCTAAAAAGTCTATTGAGCAATGGTTTGCTTTGTGAGCTTGCTTCCGCTAGATGCTTGCATAGGCGCGCTCCTTGTGTTTGCTCATAAGTTTAATTGAATTCGTTTCATTCTGTGTTTGCGTCTAGCATCTGAGTTTTTAATTGGCCATTATTCATAGAAGGATACATTCACCCCCCTCTGTATCCGGCCCTAGCACTCTAACACTTGGTATCAGAGCGGGTATTTCCCAACATGTGGTCCAACGGCCAGGGAAACGGATCCGCTGGTCCTCGCAGCTACATTACTGAAGGGCAGTCAATCACCCGTCCCCCTTTCTTCGATGGTAATAACTATTTTTTCTGGAAGAACAAGATGGAAGTCTTCATCAGGGCCCAGAGTCACAAGCTCTGGAGAGTAATTACAGATGGTCCGTACCAACTTCCACCGAACGAAGACATATGGACAGAGGAACAGATAAAACTCTCTACATTGAATTGGACAGCTCTTAACATCATACAGTGCGCCGTCCACCCTGAAGAGTACTTGAGGATTTCAGCGTGCAAGACTGCAAAGAAAATATGGGATGAATTGCAGTTAATTTATGAGGGCACATCTCAAGTGAAAGCTACCAAGATCAATATGCTTACAACTCAATATGAGTTGTTTAAGATGAAGCCAGAGGAGTCGATCATAGAAATGTATGCTAGATTGTCTGTGATCATCAATAGTCTGAGAGGATTTGGAAAGAAGATTCAGCAAGAAGACATTGTCAGGAAGATCCTTAGGTCCCTAACTCCCATCTGGGATACTAAGGTGACCGTCATAGAGGAATCAAGAGATTTATCCACCATGTCAGTAACCCAGCTGATTGGGTCTCTCATGACCCACGAAATGAACTTCAGACAAGGGAATGATGGACATGACAGAAAGGGAAAGAATGTTGCTCTGAAGGTCTCACGACATACTAAAAAGAGCAGCAGCAACAGCAACAGTGGTGGTAGCAGCGAAGACTCTGACGGATTCTCAGACCTGGACAAGAGCGAGCAGGCCATGCTCACCAGGTAATTCAGGAAGTTCCTGAGGACTAAAAGGAAATTCTACAGGAGAAAGAGATTCAATGCTGCAAGGAAGTCTTTTGAACGAGAACTTGAGAAGAACCGGTTTGTTAAGAAGGTTACATGCTACCATTGTCAGAAACCTAGTCACATGAAAAGTGAATGTCCAGAGCTGCAAGCTAAGGCTCCCGGATACCAGAAGAAGATGGTGCACAAGAAGAAGAAAGCCATGCTGTGCACATGGAGTGACGAGGAGGAGGATCCAGAAGCCACCTCGTCCAGTGAAGATGAAGAGAAGACTTGCCTCATGGCCAACCATGAGGAAGAGGTAACGAACTTATTTGAGAATTTTACTTTGGATGATTGGGAGGACGTTTATGGCGACCTGTTAGCTAAATATAATTTTCTAACCAAGGAGCACAGAATGCTTAAACGAAAGTTTCACTCTGTTTTTGAGGAACACTCTATTGCTGTTACGGACAACATGAAAACCAAGGAGATGGCCATGGAGCTAGATCAGGCTAGAAGTGAGATCGAGAAGTTTAGAATGGAAAGAGAGGAAAATCTAGCTAGAATGAATGAGCTGAAGAGTAAAACTGAAGAGAGTAAAAAGGAGTTTAGACTGATTGTAGAAAAATATGAGGCGGTTAGAAAAGTTAATCAGGAACTCCTGGACCAATGTAATGAACTTCAGAAGGAGATTGAGGACAAAGGAAAAATACTAGAAAAATTTACAGAGGGGAGAAACAATCTGGATGTCCTTCTGGCGTCGAGGGTAAACTTCAACAGGGAGGGATTAGGATATAATCCCACAAGTAAAAAACCCTTTGAATTCAAAACTGTCACGTTCTGCCCCGCCAAGGGCAAAGAAACACTGGAAACCCCATCCAGTTCCAAATTTGTCTCTACATTGAAGGTTTCGACCAGCAAATCTACTCAATCCACTGGTCAGCAGACTAAGTCAGGAAATCCTGAGACTAGAACTGTTCCTGTGCAACAGGTGTGTAACAAGGGTTTTCACACGACCATTCCTATTGATGTCACTAGAAAGGTGAACAGTTTCGCTAAGAAAATTCAGCATGATAGTTATCAAGGAAAGCATGCGAACATGCATCACCTTCAGCACAATTTTCATTTGAATAAAAATGGCTACATGAATTATGCTCAGCACACACGTGTTTCCTCTAAGAGGCCAAACAACAATTTCTCTGCTCGGAAACAACATAATTTTAATAGGAATAGGCTCATTCAATACCCACTGAGAAATGCCAAGAAGGAAGAATCAATCTACATGAAATCTCTGAAAAGAACAGTAAAACAAATGTGGGTTCCTAAGTGTGATTTGGATAAATTGAAAACTGTCTTTGGACCCAATTTGAATTGGGTCCCACATCACTTTGTCTGAACTTTCACAGGTTAGCCTGGCAGCCGAGCATAACAAGTGGTATCTTGACAGCGGCTGTAGCAGGCACATGACAGGAGACCGATCCAAATTTAGCAAACTGAAAATGAAGTTTGGGGGCTTGGTCAAATTCGGTGGAAATAACAGAGGAAGAATAATTGGAATTGATACAGTTGGTAAGTCCTCTACTAACTCCATTGAAGATGTGTATCTTGTAGAAGGACTTCAGCACAACTTGATAAGTATTAGTCAACTCTGCGACAAAGGACACAAGGTACTCTTTGACCACAATTCCTGTACTGTTTTTGAGCTGAATTCTGATAACGTCATGTTCAAAGGTCATAGAGTAAACAATGTATACATCGTAGACCTGGATGATAATCCTGAAACTCACTTGTGTATGTCTGCTAATTCTGAACAGGTTGCGTTTGACTGGCATAGGCATCTAGGCCATGCTAGTTTGTCTACATTGAATAAACTGTCTAAGCATAACCTAGTTAGAGGTTTGCCCCGAATAAGATTTCAATTAGGATCCAAGCTATGTGATGCTTGTACACTAGGTAAACAGACTCGTGCAGTTTTTAAGTTGAGAACTGAGAATCTTTCATCTAAACCGCTGCAGCACTTGCACATGGATCTCTTTGGTCCTACTCGCATACAAAGTTTGTCAGGTAAGAGATATGGATTAGTCATAGTGGATGACTACACTAGATTTTCTTGGTTGTTTTGTTTAGCAAATAAAAATGATGCTTTTGTTCACTTTGAAGAACTTTTCAATAAAATCAAATGCAAGGTGAACATAATATCATTACTATTTAGTCTGACCACGGAGGAGAGTTTGAGAACTCTTCATTTTCTGAATTTTGCTCAAAAGAGGGAGTGACTCACAGATTCTCTTCTCCCAGGACACTGGAGCAGAACGGAATTGTTGAGAGAAGAAACAGGTCAATAATTGAAATGGCCAGGACTATACTGATTGAGAGTGGACTTCCAAGGAGATTTTGGGCTGAAGCTGCGAATACTGCATGCTACATTCTAAACCGAGCCTTGGTAAGACCTACTCATAGGAAAACTCCGTATGAACTTCTCAAGGGTAAGCAGCCAAACATTTCTTACTTTATGGTTTTTGGTTCAAAATGTTTTATCCACAATAATGGTAAGAATGGTTTGGACAAATTTGAAGCTAGGAGCTCTCCTGGAATTTTTCTCGGATATTCAGAAACTTCAAGGGCTTACAGAGTTTTCAATAAAGCTGACCAAACTGTTGAAGAAACACCGCATGTAGTGTTTGATGAAAATGATTTCTCTAACAAAGTGATGGATGATGACAGGGAGCCATATAATGAGGGAGATTTCTTGGAGAGAATTAAAGAAGAAGAAATGCAGCCAGCTGCTCAACCAGAAAACTCACAGCAAGAAGGAGCAGCTGAGGTAGGTGAACCCTCAGGTGAGATAATATTTCACAAAGACCACCCTAGTGAAAATGTCATAGGAAATTTGCATGATCCTCCTAGGACTAGGTCTCATTTTAGAATTGTCCAAGAACAGGACTTAGCTGCATTGGTATCTCAGATGGAACCCAAATCTGTGGAAGAAGCCTTAAAACATGATTCTTGGGTATCCGCCATGTGTGAGGAATTAAATCAATTTGAGAAAAATATTGTATGGGAACTAGTTCCCAGACCTGATAACACTCATGTCATTGGCACAAAATGGATTTTCAAGAATAAAGTTGATGAGAATGGAGCTATCTCTAGAAACAAAGCAAGACTTGTAGCTCAAGGCTATAGTCAGGAATTTGGTGTGGATTTTGATGAATCCTATGCCCCAGTGGCTAGGATGGAAGCTATATGAATTCTGCTTGCATTTGCATGCTCTAGGAACATTCGGCTGCAGCAGATGGATGTCAAAAGCGCATTCTTAAATGGGGTATTGAAGGAAGAGGTATATGTTGAACAACCTCCAGGTTTTAATTTCTCTGTTCAGCCTAACATGGTTTTTAGGTTGAATAAAGCCCTCTATGGATTGAAGCAGGCTCCCCGAGCCTGGTATGAGAGACTTTCTGAATTCCTCTTGAGCAAGGGCTACACTCGTGGTAAGGTTGACCAAACCCTCTTCACCAAAAATCTCGGAAAGGATTTAATAGTGGTCCATGTATATGTTGATGATATCATCTTCGGATCTAACAATTCAACATTGTGTAAAGAATTTTCTGAATCTATGTCTCATGAATTTGAAATGAGTTTAGTTGGCAAACTAAAGTATTTTCTTGGGCTACAAGTCAAACAGATGGAGGATGGTTGTTTCATAAATCAAACCAAGTATACTCTGGAGATGTTGAAAAGGTTTGGAATGACCAACGTCAAGACTATCTCAACACCCATGGGCACCAACTCCTCACTGGATTCAGACGAAAAAGGTAAAGAAGTGGATGCTAAATTATATAGAGGTATGATCGGTTCACTCCTCTACTTAACAGCATCCAGGCCTGACATTCAATATAGTGTAGGGATGTGTGCCAGATACCAGTCTAGGCCTACGGAATTGCATTTGGCAGCTGTAAAAAGAATCTTTAGATACTTATCTGCTACCCATGATCTAGGTCTTTGGTATCCTGCATCATGTAGTTTATATCTCATTGCATATACAGATGCAGATTATGTAGGATGTAAATTGGACAGGAAAAGTACTAGTGGTCACTGCGAATTTTTAGGAGGGTGCCTAGTCTCTTGGGGATCCAAGAAGCAACACTTTGTGGCTCTTTCTACTGCTGAAGCTGAGTATGTGACAGCAGGGAGCTGTGGCACACAGGTTATATGGATAAAACACCAGCTTCTGGATTACTCAGTTGAGCTAGGTTGCAGTTCTATCTTTTGTGACAATACTAGTGCAATAAACATTGCAAAGAATCCTGTACTTCATTCTCGAACTAAACACATCGAAATCAGGCATCATTTTATTCGTGATGAAGTAGCTAGGAAGACCTTTGAATTGATCCATGTTGGCACTAACTCACAAATTGCAGATATTTTCACTAAGCCACTGGATACTGAAAAATTTAGCACATTGCGTAGAGAATTAGGTATTTACAGAATTTCATGATTGAATAATTGATTTCTAAATAATCTATCATGTGCTCTTGTGTTTATCTTTTTTCATTATCTGTTGCTGAAAATAACCTCATTATGGGTGTTTGCTGATTCACTCGTACTGATTGATACCACTTTGTTTTCTTTGAGGTGTTTTGAGGTTTGTCTTGGTTAAGTCTGAGTTGGAGTCAAGGTCTCAGGGGGAGCTAGATTAATAATTGGTGTCATGCTCTTTTGGCTAAATCTGAGCATACTTTGAATGGACTTTTGCTGACCTTATAAGAGAATTAGTTTGAGTAGGTGGATAAAAGAAATTTTTGAATGTTTTATTCGTTAAGACTGTTCATCTAATTTCTTGTTGGAATTTCGGCTGTTAGTCCCACTGAGATCAAAATCTGAATTCATGACTATCTTCCTACACTGTAACTGACTTCTGATCTAGCCAGTACAGCATACCTACTTAGTCTAAGTTGAGTCCGAAATGAGGTATATAGTGTTTTTGTCTGAAAAACTTTGGAACTGGTGTATTGTTCTCAAACTGAATCAAGGCTAATTTACAAGGCTTAAAGTGCAGTTTAATGAAAAAATTCATGAAAGAAGTTTTACAAATCGTGTTATCTGTTCATTGAGAAACTGGGACTTTCATCAATGAAGTGAAAGAATTCCATGTCATGAGATGGCAGTAAATCAGGCTTAAATAGCTGTCTTGATCATACAGAGCTATGGTATATATCTGGTTAGTAACTGGGGTGTCTGGCCTCTGGTAAAGGTGTCACCTTAATGTCAACACCAGTTAGAATACTATCTCTGTCCTCTTGTCAGAAGGGGTAATGTGGTCTTGCCACCAAGTAACAAGGGATTCCTGCCTCTAAACAAGGTGTCTCCCTAATGTCAAAGGTGTACTTGACAGATTTATCTTTGATCTTGACCTTCTTTGAAAAATTTTCTTCCTCTTGGTATCCAGATTCTGTTCACTTGGCATTTAGGTCTTGGTTTGTTTGTTTTCAATACCACTGGTCTTTGTTTTTCCTGACTTCCTTGCTTTATACTCTCTGAGTACAGACTTACTCTGACCATACTGGTATCTTGTACCTTACTTTCTTAGAATCTGGTTCTGTGTATGGAGCGGATCTTCATTCACCATTTTGCACGCAGTCTGACTAACTGATCCTCAAAATCCTCACATGAAATTAATGGCTTTCTTACTTGCTTAAAATATCAATAACTCTCCTTTATCAGCCATACACTCTATTGTTTTCACTCCACTGTCAGCAATTGTCTTTTCGTGATATCTTCAGACCTGCCCCTAGTTTTTGATGATGTCAAAGGGGGAGAGTGTCTTGCTTGTGCTTTTATGCTTTGCTGAGGGGGAGCGAAAGATAAGTGTCCTGAGTTATCTAGTCAGAGGTAAGTAGATGTTGTGTTCAGGGGGAGCTCTTGGGAGTCGTCAGAGGAGGCGAGTGTGTTGTGTGTCCGCATGGCTTATTTTCACAGTTTATCTTCATGCACTTCATCTCTGTTATTTAATATAGTGTTGCCATCATCAAAAAGGGGGAGATTGTTGGACTTTTATGACTTCCCTAGTGTTTTGATGATGAGCATCACTATGTTAAATATTGTTATTTTTAATCAGATATCATGAGTAATGTGATGCATTCGATCTTTCCATGATTAACAAGAAAAACTGCTATGAGATAATACCCTGCATGTCCGTACTATTCCTTTCATACTTCGTGTTGGTTGTGTTCACTTCACTTCGTGTTGTCTTTTTCAACATCGTGTTGTTCCAACAATGTTTGTTGGTTGTCTTCGTGTCGTGTTTTATTCCAGCGCGTGCTGAACACTGCAGCACCTCGTGCTGCTTTCTGTGCCACTTCATGTCGTTCCATCTGTGTCACCCTTTTGTCGTCGAGTCTCTTGGTTTGGCCAAGTCTATACAGCCTCATCTTTACCTTCGTTTCAAGCCAAAGTCTACACATTGGCTTAGCGTCATGCATCAGTCTTCAAAGTCCATACAATGCACTGTAGCATGTTCGAAGCTAAGTCCATACATTGATTTAAGTCTCCAAGTCTGTACATTGGCCTTCAAGCTTTCCGAGTCTATTCATTGGCAGCTGAACTTTGAAGTCTATACATTGGTCTTCACTTCAAGTATGTACAGCCATTGTCTTGCCAAAGTATATACGTTGTGAACCCTCAAGTCTGTACAGACTTTGCCTTGTTCAAGTCTATACATCGTCCAGTTCTTTGGCAAGTCTATACCTTGTGAAAGTCCATACATTCGATTGCGTTGCCTTGAAGCCGTTCCAAGTCTATACATCCTTTTGAACGCAAAGTCTTCACATCGCCTCATCATATGAAGGCTGTTCGTTGCATGTGTCCTTCTTATTTTTGTAACCACACCTCGTGTCAGTTTCTGCCTTCGTCTTCGAGTTGGTTTCAGTTCATGTTGTTTTCGTGTCATTTTCGTCTTCGAGTTGGTTTCAGTCCAATGTGTTTTCATGTGTATTCAAGTCTTGTTAGGGAAGTGTCGTTTCACCTCATGCCATTCTCTTTGCTGTTTGTGATGTCGTGTTATTTTTTGTATTCATGTCTTCGTGTTGCTTTTGTATTCGTGTCTTCGTGTGATTCTTGTGTTTATGTCCTCGTGTTGTTTCTTTCTATCTTCGTCCAGGTTCCTTCTGATCACGTGTTTGTCTACCTTTTCACTCCATGAGACTTCCTTCTCACCTCGTGCTGTTCTCTTCTGACTTCGTGTCGTTTTCTTTGTGGTGTTAGCTTTATTATTATGTATCTCGTGTCGTTCTCTTCGTAGTGTTTGTTTTGTTACAGTGATACTTCGTGTCGTTCTCTTCATAGTGTTAGTCTTATTAGTATGTATCTCGTGTCGTCTCTTTTTACCTCGTGCTGTCTTAATCTGACCTCGTGTCATTCTCTCTTTATTTCGTACTATAGTAATCTTGTGCATCTCGTGTCGGTCTCAGTACAGTGCATCTCGTATTGCTATCACATACCTCATGCAGTTTTAGTTCTTGTGGCCCTCAGTGTTAATGGTTTTTATCTCCTTGCAGGTCCGAGGAAGAACATTCACCAGTGACTGGGCTGCACGTGATCCAATGCTAAAGGAACCAATGCTATAAAGGCACGTGGCAAGAAGGTTCTGGATGATGTGTGGGAGGCACACGCATTCTGCACCTGATCCACCTGCTGCTACTGCTATATATTCAAGCCCTCGTCCACAGATGAAGGGTGATCGAAAGGAAAAAGCAAAAAAGGAGAAGTGCAGAGAATTCGATCCAGAAGAAAAGAAAGAGCAGAAGAGCATAAGGAAAAGAAGAGAAAGAGAGAGTTAGAGAGCTCGTGAGGGTTAAGAGAGAAAGAAAGTGAGAGAGAAGAGAAGAGGAAGAGAAGCTCAACTGAAGATATGTCTACTGGACCGTGGATCTGATCCAGGCCAGTCAGCTCCGTTGAGAGCCACATTGTGCATTTCATTTTTCAGCGTTCTGTTTGCTGAAGTTATTTTCATTTCGTCTTTCTGTTATTCCCTTTCTTATTTGGTTATCCTTGTTCTTCCGATTCTCAGTAGTGAGGTCGGGTTCCTCCTGTGGATCAGGAGAAGGGAGATCTGATCTCCGGTTGCAAGTAGCTGAGAGCTACTAGTGGGTTCCCTCTGGTAAGAGGAAGGGAGACTTGTCTCCGGTTCTGGGCTTGCGGGTTGCAAGTCCAGGGGTCCCTCCGGTTGGGAGGAAGAGGGGAGGATGCTCCCCTGGTCAAGCTGTGTGGCAGCAACTGTTTGCAGACTGAGTCTGCTTGTCTAGCATTGGCTAGTGAAGCCTCAATCCGGTTGGGAGTGAGGGGTGGACGTAGGTCTGAAGGACCGAACCACCTAAAAAGTCTATTGAGCAATGGTTTGCTTTGTGAGCTTGCTTCCGCTAGATGCTTGGATAGGCGCGCTCCTTGTGTTTGCTCATAAGTTTAATTGAATTCGTTTCATTCTGTGTTTACGTCTAGCATCTGAGTTTTTAATTAGCCATTATTCATAGAAGGATACATTCACCCCCCTCTATATCCGGCCCTAGCACTCTAACATTTACTGCCAGGCTCGGACAGCATGCTGATTTTGGAGCAGAAGTTGAGGAAGTCTCGCCTTCTGGGACAATTGTATCTTCCGCAGAAGTGGCTTTTTCTTTCCTGGAAGCTGGCTCCCCTTGATTGGAGTTGACCAAGGCCTCCCTGATTGGCAGAAAGGGTGTTGAAGTCGCCATTAGTAGGACCCCTATGGAGGGAGAGACTCCGGCTTCTTGAATGTCTCCGGCTTCGCTGCTGCTAGCCGTATCAAATTCGGCTTGAAGGACCGCTTCTTTAGGATGAACCTGCTCCCAGCATTGGCAAGGGGCCGAGGTTTCTACTTCTTGATTTCCGGACCGAGCCAGTTCAAGATATTCGGCTTCCGCCTGATACTCATCAAAGGTTGCTCCCAGAGGGCTATCTTTAGTAAGGTAGAAGGCGAAGATAGTATCCACCTCGTACCGCCCACTGTAATAATATTCCTCCCGGGTGAAGCCCAACCCTGGATGTTGAGAGACACGTCTCATTTCCTTATCCAGATTTGCAGGATGCCACATCTTCTGGAAAGCTTCTTTGCGCTTTTGAGACTGATCGGGAGGAATGTGTTGCTTCTGAAACATCATGGCCATCCGATCAGTTGTAAATGCCAGGCCTTGAACAGGAACCCGCGGGTTGCTTAGATCTTCGGGGAGGCTGCAGTCTGTGTCTTCCCGAGTGGGATGTTCTTCAGCCGCATAGAACAGGCTACTGGGCCCATCTTCTTGTGTCAGCTCCCAAGCTTTGAAAGGTTCGACTGTGGGGTCGTTGAGGCCGAGGACTGGCTTGGTGAGGCCGGCCGGGACTCCGATGTGGGCGTGCTATCGATTGACCTACACTTCCTTAGCTTTGGGGTATAACGCTGGGGGTGTCACCCTGCCGACATCTCCAAAAGCTGTGATGTGGGAGACTACCTTCGGCTTGACATATCCGCGTGGCGGAGGTGGATACCAACCGTCACTCGATCTATTCTTCGAGGTCCCTATGGGGGACTTAGCTTCAGAAACCTTCCGGGGAGGCCCTGTATATAAGTTGGCGTCTGCCAAGTGACGTTCAAACACCTCGAATGGGTGGATATCAGTAATATCCTCTCCTCCTTCCCCTGGAGGCTGTATTTGATGCATTGGTGGAGCGTGGAGGGTACCACCATATTTTCATGCAGCCAAGGGCGACCGAGCAGCGCCTTGTAGGAGGTGCGAGAGTCAATGACATGAAACTGTACCGTTGTAGTGAAATCTGCCAGGGTCAGCGTGAACTCTGCCACTCCCATAGATACTTCACATTTTTGGTTGAAGCCAGCGATACGCATATCCCCGACTTTCTCGAGATGCACATTAAAGTGGTGCCTCTCGTATATTCTGTATGGCAGGATGTTGACTGCTGCACCGGGATCAACCAGTATTCTGTTCAGCTCCTTTCCATTCAGGTGCCCTTTCATATACAGCGGCCTGTTGTGGCTGGCAGTAGGTAGTAGCATGTCTTCCGGAGAGAAGGTCATACTGGCTTCTGGTATAGCCTCGGCTATGCAGGCTTTGAAATGAGCAGGCGTCTGCAGAGCAGTGATGATCTCCTGTCGAGTTTCTTCACTCAAAGAGAGAATTTCCCAGATCGTAAATCGAGCGGGGAGCTTTTTGAGCAACTTCATTATTCGGCTCCCCGGACATTGGAGAGCTTCATCTCTTCAGCCCATCTGGGCTTGGGGAGGTTTTGATTTGTGGGTCCAGACGGACCTGCTTCATCTTCCTCGGACTCGGCACCCTCTTGGCTGGCACCGGCTGTCGGGTCTTCTTTATTAGCTGCTGTAGGGCAAGCTCCATCTGCATTTGCATTCTCAGTAGATTGCGCTGTCTGCGGGTGAATGGCCCCGGATGTAGGGTTAGCCTCTTGACAGGGCTTTTTCCCCTTTGACATCTTCATAAATTCAAGGAATGAAGGGGCTGCCTTGCCCCCACTCTTGTTGTATAGGCCTGACAGAGGAGGGATTTGGACTCCCTTGACTTCCGGCCGAGGTGTCTTGTAGGGTTGCTCCCCTCTGAACATGATGTTGGGGTTGGGTAGTGGCTGGCGCCCCCATCTTCGGCCCGACCGAGTGGCATGTGCAGCAGTGACGGCCTCGGCTTTTCCTCCCTCAGCATGGGGTGTGAAGCAAATTTCTTCTTCTTCCTCTTCTCCGGGTAGGTTGAAGACTGCTGATAGGGTATTACAGGAGACAACCTATGCTTTATTGGCCCCAGCGGCCTTTCTTTTCTTCTTCTTTTGCTTTCTCTTCTTTTTGGTTTCTGCGGGTGCCTGCCCCCAGAACAGACTGCCCTCTTCAGGGGGTGTTGCTTCAGCTTCCTCCACCTGTTTGAGTGAGAGTTGTTCCAGCTCTTGCCATGGGACATGGTCCCGTACCAATAGAGGATTCAATTCGGGCTGCACATATTCATCTAGCCCTTCAATCAGGTGTTATAGTCGAAGGACCCCAGGATTGGTTTCCTTGATTACTAGTAGCGGAGTCTGTCTCCTCCTGTTAGGTGTATGTATTCTGATGGCTGTAGGTGGAGTGACCCATACAGGTGCTACCACTAGCGGAGTAGGCCGGGGTGTAACGCCACAGATATGTGCCCCATCTTTCGGGCGAGGTGCCCTCTTCTTCTTGTGCTTTACAGGGATCTGTTGCCACCCCTGCTGTTCTTTCACGGGCTCCAGGAAATGGATTTCGTAGGTGCTCCGTGTGCTTGCTTCAGAGATCTCCTCAGGTAATGCCTGGTAGAGGGAGACCATGTTGACTGCTGCTCCCCTGGGAGGAGCATCATGTGGCTGAGGAGGGTCTACTTTGTAGTCTCCCAGCTCTATTTCATTCTTCTTTACCATTCCTTAGATGATGTCTTTGAAAACATAACAGTCTTCGATTGGATGTCCCAACATCTGGTGATAGGGGCAGAATCTGGGACTGTCTTTTCTTTTCAGATCCTCCGGTCTTCTTGGCTCAGGCAGAGTGTCCATGCTGTATTCTGTTACCCAGTCGAACAGGACTCGGGTCTTATCTTTTGGAAAGGAATAGGCTTTCTTCATTTTGTCCCTCAGCGAAGGACCTTCTTTATCATCCAGTGCTTTCGCAGGCTGCGGGGGAGCCGCCTTCTTGCCTTTCTCCTTCTGTTGTTCGAACGCCTTGTTATCAAGCGCATTTGCTTCTTTAGGTGTGGGGCGCCGTTCCACAGCCTTGCCTTTCTGGGCTGTGCTGGTAGCTGCCGCCGGGACAGGCTTGGCTAAGAAAGTCTCCACTTCGGCCACCACATTATTCAGCCGGTCGAACGACCGTATTTCCATTCCAATCATCTTCTCCAGGACCTCCCTCCTGAGGTTTTGTTTACATATTTGTACCGCGTCCTCCTGATGCGGGGGCCACTTGCATCTCATTCCGAGGTTCCTCCACCTCTTGATGTAATCAAGGGCTGTCTCATCTGCCCTTTGTTTTGTTGAGTAGAGTTCGGCCACTGTGACCTCCCTCTCTGTGACATGGAATCTTTCTCTGAACTTTCTCTGCATATCCGACCAATCATTGATTGACCCGGCCGAGAGGCTAGAGTACCATTCAAATGCGAGCCCTGTCAACGAGGACCCGAAGAACTTCAGTAAATATGACTCGTCGGTGGCCAGATCACCCATAACGGTCATATAATATGCAATATGCTCTTTAGGGGACGTTTTCCCGTTGAATTTGTCAAACTTAGGCAGCTTGTTGACCCCCGGGGGAAGTCGTTTAGCCGCATGGTGTTACGGGTAGGGCACCCGATAGGTATCAAATGCGACATAGTCACCTTCACTTTTCTCTACGAGCTTCAGCTCGATCATCCTCTCCACCATCATCCGGTTCACGACCGTGGGGTCAACCTGTTCTGGATAGAAGTGCGCCGGCTGCATGTATGGAGGACGCAGCAGCGGGGGTGTCGGGTGCACCTGAGGAGCACCGGAGGTAGCAGCGGCTGAGGCTGTGGCGTCCGCTGTTGTGCTGTCGCCATGCTTGGCTCTGACGACTGGGACAGTGTATAGAGCGGTGGAGGGTCGTCACGACGAGCCGCTCCCTGAGATGACTCACCCTAGACTTCAGGTGGTTTAGAAGCTGATGAATGTTCAGTCTTTTCCATCAGCTGCTTCTTCAGAGAGTCTATCTCCCGTTGATATTTTTGTAGCAGCATCAGAACTGATGGGTCTATAGTGGTGGGGATACCCTCTGTTGTCTCCCCGGACGTACCCTCGGGCAAGATGTCGAGGAGGACGTCGTCTTCTTCTTCCGCCATCACCATATTAGCGGTCAAGACGGGGGCCTTGTCATCCCAGTGGGGACAGACCTGGGGCTGTTTCCCTTTAACCATCATCAGAAGCTCTCTTGCTGCTTCTGTTCTGCGGGTAGTTGGCCCCGGCCGTGCGGCCAATTGAGCCAATTCTTGGGGGTCTTCAGGAAGCTCCCCATATAGGTTAGATATACCAGCCATGTTGTAGGTGAAAACCTGCACCCTTCTCTTTCGTTGATAGACCCTCCTTCTGGCTTGCTGCGGAAAGGTCAGCCTTTCGAACATAGAAACTCTTCTTCTTTCTTTCCGCTCGGGGAAGGCTTCATCGGCTTCGACCTTGTAGCCGTCATTATATCCGTTATCGGCGACTGACGACACCATCATTCTATCTCCCATATCTCCTTCATCTGTCGCTGATGGGCAGTAGTAGTCTTCCTCAGTGGTGACTGTCTGCATCAGTCGCTGCAGTCCGAGTGAGGGGTTGCCTAAGCCTCGGAAATAATTTCTTACCAAGCAGGTCATCTCTTCTCGACCCCGTTCTTGATGTAGGACGGGTGGTGATTGTCGACCTCCACCAGGAGGGATATAGGCCAGCCGAGCTCTGTCGGCCGGCTGTTGGAATCTTCGTCCCGCAACAAGGACGTTGGCTTGACGGGCCGCGGCCCGGAAACTTCTGTGGCGCGGAGGATCCGCAACCACCTCTTCTTCCTTCTTCGGGGGCAAGCCCCTTTCTCTTCTCACTTTCGCCTCGTCATTCACAAGACGACGGCGGAAGGGTGTTAGCTGGTGGGCAGGTCGGGTCCGCTTGGGAACCCACACCTGTTTAAACTTCCTCGGCCTGGGTGCCGGGCTTCCTTGGCCATAGTGGCCTGCTTCTTCTATTTCTGCCCTCCTTCCAGCGAGGGCCTGATAGGCATTGTGGACGGGAATGTTGGGGATGACTCGGTACGGGGTCACCCGTGCAGTGCGTCCGTCGAGGAAGACGCGCATACCCCCGACTAGCATAGATTTCCCGGACTGAGACAGAGTCCCGGTGATTACAGCAGCATTCTTGCGAGCCTGGCGACGCTGGCGTCCTCCAGGGTGTTTGTTGATGACATTGGGGTGGGTCCCACGTATGACGTGGTGCACCAGACAGCTAGCGGCCGGGGCCGGACTTTCAGACAAGTCTTTGCAGTAGGGAACCTTCAGAGGCTCCATTTTCTCTACAGCTTCCTTGACAGGTTCTGGGGCTTCGACCTCCAGCATATCTACAAAGGCTAACACCAAAAAGTTGGGGAAGCCCACAGCGGCAGGGAAGCTGCCGAATTCCATGGGTACCGCCAGGTACCCTTGCGCATGTTCAGCGACTATCGAAAGATCGAACTCAACGCCAGTTTTCCCATTGATCGTCATTGATCCACCTGCACAGACAAACAAAGCAATAATCAGTAGCCTTTGAGAGGGCTTCGAAGCCCGAATATCCCGGCAAAGAGATGAAAGGTGACACTGGTCTCACCGGGCGTGCCAGACTTGTTCACGACCTTTTTTCTTTCTTTCGCGCGTCGATCGACCAACTGACTGGTAGTCAAATGATCAATTGACGACGCGGGCGTGCTAGTCACATGAGAGACGAATTTTTGATGCGCTCATTCTGACCCA
Organism: Amorphophallus konjac; assembly: GCA_022559845.1. Lineage (NCBI taxonomy): Eukaryota > Viridiplantae > Streptophyta > Magnoliopsida > Alismatales > Araceae > Amorphophallus > Amorphophallus konjac. The sequence goes on from CM040124.1 coordinate 201,935,927, forward strand.
TGTCGGGCGAATGTGAGGTTCGGTCGGGACCAGCAGTCCGCCATACCATAAAGGCTATGGCATTAATTACATCCCCCACGAGGAGGGAACACCTTTGATTAATTGCCGAGATAGCGGGCTGTCGAAGCCGGATTAAAAAGAGCTACGTGATGATCATGATGAAGACATGCATGATGCATATATTTATCGTGCAGAAGATGCATAGTTCATAGAATTATGGATCTTCGGTACGTGGCGGAGGACATAGGTCCGAAGACCACCGTCGCGCATAGCGAAGACTTTCGACCAGACGTAATCTGGCTTTTCTGTCGATGCCATTTGATATACCCGAGGATCTATGCTTGCATGCACACAAGACGTTCATGACTATATTAAGCATGATAATGGAATTATGGAAGCAAATGGTGATCAACCACGTTTATTACTCCCCATCGAGAAGAGGGAAGGCAACACAAGTGTGATAGCGAAAGCAAAGTGCTAACGGACATGGTAATGAAGATGTGATAACAATATAGTTTGAGCTCGCTTGGCCCCTTCCTTATTTAATTTATTACCCATTGTGATTTATTAATGCCAACCCCGAGGGACGAGATCCGCTCGGGGGCAAATGAGTGATTAAAGCAACAAGAGGTTTCAAAATCGGTGTGACCATGCGATAGGTAGCTTATACGGCGCGATAAAACGTAGGTATAGCGTCTTAATCCGGCGCGGCCATGATGAATGTTAATACGGCGCGAAGAAACGTAGGTATAGCGGCTAATACGGCGCGGCCATATAGCCGGTTAAGACGACGCGTAAAAGGGTTGGGGCGCGCCGGAAAGGCGCAAAGGGAAACAAAAAGGATATGAGTCTAACGTTAATCCGGCGCGGGGGGGTACCACGCCGGATTAGGGCGCGCCTGCTAAGGCCGCGCCGTTCAACCCACCTTTTCTATGAATTTTGAAACTATTGAGTTTGTTAAGTTTTTGGTGAGCATTCTGAAGTTATTTTGGGCCAATTGCTTATTGAATTCAAGTCCAGAACCCCGAATTCAAGTCTACACAAAGGCAGCCAGCAAACCCCATTGGACGGGATACCCCAAGGACTAGCCTGCTAGGGGCACCAAGGTTCCATAGGGGGAAGAAACGGAGAGATGAAGCCATCGACGATGGGAACAGCACCCCGAGGGCTAGCCTGCGAAGGGTGGATGACCCACAGTGTATGACTTATCCCTTATAGGGACTGACCATTAGGAAGATCAAACTCCTAGGGCTAGCCTGCAAGAAGCATATATCCCTAGCCTTCATTGGGTCCTGAATTGTTGGGGGGCGAGCTCGTTGAGCCAAGACCCCTCTGTTGCTATCTGCTTGTGGGCTCAGGGAGAAACGCCTACCATCGAGGGGTAGGGTTCTTAGTTGCCCATTAGTTTCGTGAAGCCACGGGTGGAATGTTCCCCTCCCCGGGTGATCGAGACGATGTGAAAACCTTGGAACAGTTTGGATGATCATGATGCACAGATGCAATAAATGCATAAATGAGACGGGCCCATTGCAGGGGCATATGCTCGAATAGTTAGAAAGCGACGTTCAGGGGATGAACCTTGTACATGGCGGAAAGACACACGTGTAGAAGTACGGCTCCATCCGAGGAGAGAAGGAGATGCGAAAACCCTTGAATCAAACATAAAAATGATCGAATGAAAAGCTCCCGGGGAGGGGTGTTTATGTAGCCCACGATGATTCAGGGCATGATGCAGACCTCGGGGAAACCGAAATTACAGCTATGCCGAGAAGAACCCAGACACGGGCGTTGGCGTAGATAGAAAGGGGGGAAGCTGAGGATCATTCGTTCAACACATATGTATTAACATCCCAGAAACGAGGATTATTCAGCATTTACATCGTAAGAGCATGACACCAGCACCATTGCTCAGTCGCCGTTCGCTGATAGCGGAGGCAGAGGATGTGCAGAGCACAACAATAGGGAAAGAGCAAAAGAGAAAAAAATGTAGAAGGGGAGGAGGATAGGCTCATATCATCGCCACTCCTCCCCCTCTCGCTTACATCCGATGGGTAGGAAATTCAGAAGAAGAAATCTGCGGAAAGCAGAAGAGGGACCGGCACCGGCACCCACCTGTTCCTGAAATAGGGTATCGTAGAGGAAGAAGATGACCGGCGGAAGCTCCTCCGAAGGAACCCTTGTCTCTCTACTTCAGTAAAGAAAAAAACCCTCTCCAGAAGCCTTTCTCTCCCTCCGCTCTTGTCTTCTTTCTCAATCGATCTGTCTCTCCTCTTCTTTGTATCTCTTCTTTCTTGTCGAAGAGCAGCCACCTATATAGGGGGTGGGTTCGAATCTTAATCCGGCGTGAGATTAGCGCGCCGGGAAGAAGCCTCAGCAAACTAGCGCGCCGGTCTTGGAGGGCGCCGGTTTAACGGGCGCGCCGTATAAGGGCGCGCCGTATTAGCATTTCCCACGCATTGTAGGTTAGCCGATGAATCCGGGGATGATCTCGGAGGTCATCGTGAACATTTATCTCGCCAATGCCCATCGAAACCTTGACGAGGTGTTTTGTGAAGCCCCTCGGCTGACGTGCGGCCGTTCACGAGGCTCCGGATAGCTTTGGTTTAATTACGTGAGTTTTCCGCTAATACGGCCTGCGGCTCCGTGATTCGTGCTGTCGACTCGGTCTGGCTTGTACCCAAGCTCCTTGGGGGGGTTGGATGACATCAGAGATAGTTCTGCCTGCGCTGGGCGATCATTCGGCCACTAACGGGCCCATCTTGTCGGGAAGCCGTAGCCGTGCCGGGTGATCGGGATCTTCCACTGATAGAGCTTTCGGTCTTCCATTTTGGAAAGCCAGGGGGGACTCCTTTATCTTCAGGAGTGCCTTTCATGAGGTGGGGGACCACCGGATAGACCATCATCCTTGATCGGACAACGGGTGTAGTGGATGCAGAACGACAAAGTCGATGCCGGTTCATTGGGCAGTCTTGGTCGCACTGCCGGTTGGTTGTAGATTCATGTCGGCTCTCCTGAGGTGAAGTCCCCGCGTCCATACGGAATGACTCGAGGCTCTGGCAGCTTGAGAAATCCTCGATGTGTTGATCTTTATTGGCTCCCATGCTTCGGTGGGCCGGGTCATTCGTTCTTATGGCTCGGTCACCGACGATCATATTTTAGGTGCCAACAAACGTCTTTTTGTTTTCTTTCGGTTACCCATGTGTTTTCGGCACCCACGTGTGCCCCTCCGTGTGTTTCTGGTGCCCACGTGTGCCCCTCCTTTTGGCACCCGTGCATGCCCCTCCATATTGCGCCTTTGCGTGCTACAGTTTTGCTCTGAGCAGCACCTTTTATTTTCATCGCTTGTGCACCATGTGCACTCCCCCATAGTCCCTTGTGATTCTTCCTCGAGAAGTTTGCGTTGTTTCAAAAAAAGGAACGAGTTCTAAGTAATTCATTTATTAGTTGATTGCCATTTTTGAATGTGTTGAAGTTGTGGAAGTCCTTCTTTATTCTAACTTATGTCATCCCTGGAAGAGCACTTTTTTGTCTGATAACGCGTCTGCAACACAAGATGCGTATTGTTATATGCATCCCTGTGGGTAGACGCGTATTTAGTAGCATCGCCCCTGTTTAGAGTCATCTTGGAGAGTGGACGCGCTCTTATAAATACGTCTTGATTGGTGGATGTGTTTTCTCCATATTTATGAAATTTTTTCATTCCATTTTGGTCTACATAATTTCTATTCTTCCTGTCCTGTTTATGTGTTTGTTTATCTCTGTTTTACAGTTAGCACGCATTAGCTTCTTCCCTCTTCTCTTACATTTTTGGGAAATTACCCTCTCTCGGTGAAGGAAGGACTCTCCGTTCGGGAATTCCTCTCGACAGACTAGAATCTCCTCTATCAGGACCTCCATAAGTCCCCGACAGCGAAGGATTCCCTCTTCGTTCATTGGGCCGGTTGTACCACTGAAGTTCTCCGAAGATAGTTGACCTACACTTGGTGAGAGTGTGAAATCCTAGTTGGCACAAAGTCAAATCAAAACTGGAACTAGGATCCTACCTTGTTGAGTGAATATGTTAATTTTTCGAAAATCATCTAACTCATACAAGGAAACTCTAAATTGAACGTAAACATCCACTTGTTTGATAATCTCTGCAAAATTGTTTGTGGGCACATTGTTTGATTTCATCATGATGTTGTGTTCTGGTAAAGTGTCTAGCATGCCTACTTACACTTTTTATGACCATGAGGATGGTCGCTTTGATCCATCACATACTCCTCATGTCTGTCACTCTCATCGCAAATTCTATTAGGAGTTTCACCCTGTTTCTACGCCCTATGGTCATGTCCACACCCTGGACAATGATCAAATTCGTGAGTCCTCACATGAAGTTTAGGCCACTGTCAGGGGAGCTTCCCCCTTCACTAGTGTTCCCTATGCCTTGGATGTCCTGGCTTCTAACATCGAATCTCTCAACCCTCAACAACTTGAGGCCATCCAGGCTGTCATTAAGAGGGGATCTACTTCTCCTTCTGATACGCGGAAACGCACGTCGTTAATACGCCCGGCTACCAAATTAAAATATCTGGCCCATAAATTAAACAATTAGGATAGTTAAGTGGTGAGACCGAGTCGAATCCACAGGGAGAAGTAGATTTGAAAGTTGAAAACCTTGAGTCGTTAAAATTTAAAAATCAAGAGAATTGAATTTAAACCGCCTTGGAAAGATTGGGATGTAATTTAGAAAGGTGGAATCGATAGAAGAACAAATAGACAATTATAATGAAACTAAGGTGAGGTAGGAAGAGAAATAACTTTTAAACTAGACACAATTAGAAGAAGTGAAATAAATGAAAGTTGTAGAGAATGAAAAGATGAAGAAGTTGGATGAAGAACATAGAAACAGAAAATGAAAGGAAGACAATGAAAAACTTGAAAATTCAAGACCTATTAGTTCGGGTGAACAGTAATATGGTAGAAATCAGAACAGTGAAAAATTAATTCCAACTCATTAAATAAGAAGAATTTGGAGAAGTGGTAGAAGAAGAAAACTTAGATCTACAAGTTAGGAACAACTTTAATGAAGAACTCAGAGTAGAAATATGATTGGAAAGGCTCCAAAATGAAGAAATGGCAGGAGGTATCAACTCAGATGAATAGTAACCATGTAGAATAGCACTTAATAAAACTGGAAATAACTTTCAACTTAGAAGGCATTGGATAAAATGATAGAAAGAGAAGTTGAAGAACACTTAAAGATGAACAACTTTGTAGAAAACAATAAATTGAAATAAGGATCACACAAGCTTGTAAATTGACTATGAAGAGCCAAAAATGGCTAAGAGTACAATGAAAGTATTCAATACAAACTAATAACAAACTTCAAAACTAAAATACAAAGCTCTCAAAATCTTCTCCTACCAAAGCCACAAAGCAAGAACTTCAAGGACACTTACAAATCTTAGCAACCCATAGCTTACAACTCTTTGCTATCTCCTCTTCTGCCTCCCCCTCCCTTTTCATTACAATTGAACCCCTTTATATAGGGTAACACAACAACCCTTTAGCTAATATGAACACTTCTTGCTTCTTTTGTTGATAATTGCTGCTCTTGTTGACTTGGAATTGTGTGCTAGCATGTGTTTGTGGACGCGGGATTTTTATCTCGCTTGGTATTATTGTTTATTTATTTATTTATTTGGTTTGTTAGGCGTGCTAGTCACATATGTGACGATTTCATTATGCGCTCGACTTGACTTGGTCAGTCGATTGTGAAGTCCGAGTCGGGACCAAAAGTCCGCCATACCATAAAGGCTATGACGTTAATTACGCCCTTCCTAAGATGGACAACCCTTGATTAAACGCCAAAATAGGAGGCCTCAGAAGGCAGTCAAAATATTAATGTGCGAAATAAAGGCTTCATGCTTAAGGAAGAGGACGAATGGAGAGTGGATTTATTTAGTTGAACGGACTAAATCGGGCGGCACAACCTTTAACTTTGAGCCATGCCGGGTAAGGATAGCAGACCTTCCACGCAGTGGCGGGACGGAATTCGGCTAATCATTAAGGTATTCCCTTTTTACATTTCCACTCGACCAGATGCTCCAAATAGGTTCGTCTCCCCCGAAGATGAAGCCGGATGGGAAGTGTATCGGAGACACCCCCTCGACTCATCGGGGTTGATAACATTGGACTAGATTTCGGCAGCACCTCCCCTCAACTTGGAACATGCCCAAGGGGAAATAGGTGATCATCCACGGAGTGCCGGGATGAAAACCGAAAGAGAAAGGCACTGGGCCTTGGCACGATGTGATGTTGGGGATGATTCCCCGTTTATTTATTCCATGTGGTGTACCCTGTGACCTGCAGATATCCCTCGAGTTAGTATGGCAGGGTGTTCAAGGATTGGGTAGAGGAGGAGAGGCTCTCGGCATGGCTGTAACGAGCATAAGCAGGCCTCCCGGCGCGGGGGAATGGGTTCTCGGCATGAGGTTCCCGGCGCGGGGGAGTGGGCTCTCGGCATGAGGCTCTCGGCATGGTTTTAAGGAAGGAGGAGGGCGCTCTCGGCGTGAGGTTCCCGGCGCGGGCCACGCCGGGAGCTGTTCATAGCGCCAGAAAGTTTTGCAGAGGTTTGTGGGGTTTCTGCGGTGCTCTGTTTTGGGGATTTTTTTTTCTGGGATTCAGGTAACGGCTAGGGGGTTTTAGGGTGCAAACAAGGAGGGGGCCGAAGGCTCTACCAAGTCACCAGATTGACATCAAGAAGTCACATGGATGGAAGGGATTCGAGGGATTGAAGTCACCAGGCATTCGAACCCTTTGGAACAGGCTTTATGCCGTTCATATCGCCGACCATCCAGGAGATCAAGAGATGACTGTCTTTGATCCCTGCAATGGCCCCAATGGCTTAGGAAACTTGAGAGGACTATGGACTTCGCAACGTTTAAATCATCGATGTCGTCGAAGGAGAGAGAGGGGGACAAAGCCCAAATATCCACGGTAAGGATCGGGGCCCTGTTACCTCCCTTCCATCTGAGACAATCGTGCATATAGGCACAAGAAATCACTGAAGTTCTAAGTATCCGAGTAGTTAATGCATGTGGGGGAATAACATACATTCAGAGAGAGAGCACAGGAAGAAGAGGGCCAACCAACATCATTTCATCGGAACAACAGCGGAGTTGCATTTCACTGTTTCATCGTTTACATAATTCATAGAACAAAGGGGACAGAGGGGAGAACAATCGACTAATACTCTATCTCCTCGACAACAGGGAGGTCTCTTCACTTCGAAAGCAGAAAATGGAATCGAAGCTTATACATCAAAAGAAAGGAAAGCAGGAAGGGACGACGGCAATGAAGGGAAGGGGAGGGCGGAGCATTGACTCCTCTCCCTCCCCTAGCACCCCACCTTCTCCTTCTTTCCGACCTCGCATCAGCTCTTCTTCTCTTCTCTCTTTATCTGGCTATTCGAAGATGCCTCTCTTCCCTCTTTTTTTTTTCTTTCTCCCTTTTTCCTCTCGTCCCCCCTTTCTTCCTTGAGGGGAAGGGGGTTTTATAACTGTGTTTTGTATCTTCTCGGCAGGCCTATCACAGCGCGCCTCAACTGAGGGACTTCCCAGCGCGTAGGACTTCAGCTTCTCGGCGCAGCTAATGGGCTTCGACAAAAGATCCCGGCGCCACTTTTATAGGCCCACTTAGATCTTTTAGACTAGGCCTCTTATTGGTCCTTCAAGTACATCAGCACCTAAAAGGGCCCTCCATTGGTGACATAGTTTCTATTGAGGTCATTCATAGGTTTTTCATCAGTCGGTAGACCGGGGTTTCATCTGCATTGCCATCTGAATGATGACAAAGTTGGACATCATCTCATTGGTATCGTCACCACAACGGTGACAAGACCGGACATCAGCTTTAGCCTGGAAAGACTTCAGCCAGGTGACTGATATTTCATCAGTGCCGTCGTCTGACTGACAATGGCATCGGACATCAGCTTGGCCGGGAAAAGGCTTCAGCCGGGTAGATGGTTGAGAACTTCGTCATTGATCTTTCACTATTGGTCTGATCTTCCTTTCAATTCTGTCTCTGCCCTTGCTCATTTTCAAGGTGTCAACAAATGCCCCCCACTTGCAGGTAGCGGGAGTGCAGAATAAGTGACACGGTGCCTGCAGGTGTGTATATCATTCAGCAGCTAAACCCATTTATCAGCTTGGCATTGCTAGTCTTCTTTCATTTTGCAGCTTGGAAGCATAATTACTTTGGCATTTCTTTTGATTTCTCTCAATTTCTTTGCCTTGAACGCCCTTGGCGCGAGCTTCTCGGCACACGGCCTTTAGGCACAGCCTTCTCGGCGCGTTGGTTCTCGGCGAATTGGTTCTCGGACAGGGCTTCTCGAGGGCGCGCCTTTTGGCATATGGGGGGCTCTCGGCCTGCCCCTTTTGGCATATGGGGGGCTCTCGGCCTGCCCCTTTTTTGGCGGGCTTTTTGAATTGGGGGGGGGGGGGGGTTCTCGGCGCGCTAAAGGCCGCGCCGAGAACCTCTCTTCTGCCTCCACTATTTGAGGCGTCGGGAGGTTTTTCTTCTCATTTTCATCCGAGCTTCCTCTCTCTTCATCTTCTTCTCTTCGGCGCGAGCTTCTCCCCCTCTCGGCCGTCCCATTTCCCTTCCCGGCGTATACTTCTCTCTCGGTAGGGCACTATTTTTGGGATTAAATCACTTTTGTTTCCGGGATCACTCCATCTTGGTGGGTGACTCCCTATCTTCTTTGGGCAGACCCTGAATAAGGGGAGATGCTGCCGAAATTTTCACATGGCTTCACACTATAATCTTTATAAGACTGTTTCTTATTTTAGGACTTTCATTCACATCTTTTCTCTGACTGCAGACATTGCAATGGCTTCCAGCCCTGCTGCTATATCTTCTGGAGCTGTTGGGGCGAGCTCGTCAGCACAGCCAGATATATCACGGGATGTAGTAAATTGGCTGAACGTGCATAGCCTGGACTTCGGGTATGACAAAGTTGCTGCCGTTGACGAATCGTCTGATTCTGAGATGGATACAGTATCAACATCGAGGGTATATTCCACTGCGATGGAGACATGCTTCAAACGGGGCAACGACTATCAGCCGGATCTTCCGAAAGACCGCCACTTAATGCCGTTCATCTGAACTTTCACAGTGGGTGGCATGTGAGACTATCAGATAGCCCGTGCTGTCGAAGCTGCCATCCTTGCCGAACGAGATAGCTTGAAGGAGTCGGTGTACCGCCACAAGGCCATCTATCTTCCCGGGGAGAAGCGTGACTGGGACGTAGTCCTCGGTATATCAGAGCTGGAGCCGGAGAAGAAAATGTTGACCCGAGCCCCGGAATTTACACCTGCCCGGTGGGATAATGCTAGTGGCCGAGTTCATAGGGAGAAGCCTGGCTATGGTCTATTCCTGGCACCGATAAAATGGGGGTACCGCGAAGAGCCCTTTCTGTTGAATTGTTTGGCCGTCCAGTTCAAGTACCATCTGGCTGCCGGTTGGTTTGGAGATACCAAAATCACTGACGCCCATCTATTCCGGGTGGGAGCGGTGAAATTCACAGAGTTTGTTTTAAAGGAATACGCCCCTCTGCTGATCAGAGCCGGAGTATATCACAGTGTCTTTGCTTCTAGATTCCGCTATCCCATATCCCGAGGGTTGTGCTGTGGAATGTTCGAAGTATTCTGCCCTTTGTTCAACATATTTTATATAGCAGAGGGCGAAACATCTCTCGACCTCTTGAGTTTGTCACAGCTTTCTAGTCTGCCTATTGACGGTGAGCCGTATGAAGAGGTCTGCTTGGCAGATTCCGAGAAGGATAGCTCAGATGGCGAAGGCAAGTATTCACTTGGCTACTCCTACCGGTATTTAATGAATGCCTATCGCTCCATCTGTCTGGCGCATAGTAGAGGATCCTCCAAGGGTTACCATCCTCGAGAGAAAGGTAGCAAGCTGAGGGTCCGGATAGGGCAGTGGATTCAGTATTTCTTTGACGGTCCCTTAAAATATGCGGACTTCCCTTCCATGGGTCCGACTGCCAGCAAGCAGATAAGGGCTCCTCGCTATAAGTCAGTGTTGCCATCTTCATTGCGCCGTGTAGGTAGTGGTGGTCCAAACCCAGCAGGGGTGGACCCTATCACACATTGCGCGGCTTACTTCACAATCTGGTTGTGCACTTTTACTCTCCCTCAAGGGGATGAGACAATCATTCGGTCGGAAGCCATATACCCGGCATGCCAGATGGCCTGGGGAATGAGGCTGTCACTTTGCCCAGTGGCCTTGTGTTTAATCTATAAATCTTTGGGGGATCTGTACAAGCATCGGACTCCCCGCTCTTTGAGGACCGTGGGCCCTTTTCACTTCTTCAATGCCTGGGTCTGCAGTCTATTTCCTGAATTGGCTCCTAGAACTCTCCAGGCAGATACAGTGCTGCCCAGAATGATTGAATTTGCCAATGCCGAACCTGGGTCTTTCTCTGATCAGTTGTTCAAAATAAGGGGCCGACTGATAAGGGTACCGGTGGATGCCCCTGGCAGCATTCATTTCTGGAGCTTGGCAGTAGGTTCAGCTCCTTTGGTTTATTCTCAAAGAGAGTGTAAGATGGAAGAGGTAGAGACCTATGTTCACCCCGTTTCAGGGGCTAATGCTGTTAGGTCTATTCTAGAGCCGGAGCTGGTTAGATGGGCCATGGCCATTCGACCCAGTGTTTTAGTTTTTAGGAAGGGTGGTCTTCTTCTTATGGAACCGTATTATCCATTCCGTTTCGGGCGAAACTTTGGCTATGACCAGCATATCCCTACGTCAGTTGCCCAGTTTCCCCTAGATAGCCGGGCCAAGCACGGATCCGCCATTGTCGGCGATGGCCGGTTATGGTGGGATTTCTATCATCGCCATGATGGCGCATTTTTCAGAGTTCCCACTGTTTCCAACCGTGTCCCCCGCGTCACATCAGAGTATATCAAATGGTGGAATATTCGGACCAGCTTTTACAGGGATGGCAGGGGTACATTCTGGGACGTGGCCGAGCGTTCTTTCCTGAAACAATAGCCCGTGCTGGTATTTGACATCCCCGAGGCCCACCTAAAAAGGATTTATTCACAACATCTGAGGGAGGCCGAGAACTATCTGGCTCAGCGTCGGGTTCTGAAAGAAGGAGGCTCCGAGCCGCCCGCTCCTGTCTTCGCTGCCATTAACGAAGATACCTTTATGAAGAACTTGAAACATCTGTGTCATGTAGGAGGCGCTCGTCTGGAGGCGCAACAGTACCCCTTCCCTGTCGAAGAGCCGCTCCTGACAGTCATCCCCTGGAAAGGTCCGACAGATAGATTTCATCCCTATAGGACGTTTGTGCGCAGGGAAGATAGGACTCAAACGTACTACAAGCACACGTCTTGGCTATTTGTTCTGCTGAATGTACATGGGTTATCTGCAGAGAGTCCGATAGTCAGCATATTGAATAAGCCATTGTTTATTTCTTTTCATTATGTCGACGGCTGGGGCATGGACCACCTCGACCTATTTCAATGTCTTGACTTTCATGGTCATAGCGATCTGGCATCTTTAGTGGAGAAGTGCCAGACATTTGGTGATGTCTGTTGGCTTATCAAGGAGGCTGCTTTCCGCTCCAAGGAGGTAGCTTATCTGTACTGGCCGCTTTCTATCTTTTATGATGGCCCAGCAAGTATGGTCTTTCCTTTCTGACTGTAGTGCTTTCTGTTTGTTATTCAAACTCTGCATCTACTGGTCTCATTGCTTCTTTGATGACTTCAACAGATAGGCCAGATATAAAGCGACAAGGGCTTTACAGAAAAATCATTGTGCAAGCTGAGAAGCCTGCTTATTTCGAAGTCCTTGTAGCAGCACCAACGACCACTCCCCTGCCTCCGAGCAAGAAGAGAAAGATTTCTGCCGTGAAGACTACAGTTGGGAAGGCCAGGAAGGCTAAGAAGGCCCATGCTCGGCAGTCGGCTTCAGTAGTGATGGATCCTGGGACCCCTCTTCTTGATATCCCCTCCTTTGATGAGTTTGAATCTCAAAGGGAGGACGCCCAGACGTCAGTCAGGGGTAACATCAACAGACTGCAGTTGTATCATTCATCGTTTGTTTTTTTGCTGAATTTCACAGAAATCTTCGAATCTGACCCCCCCTTTTGTACAGCCCAAGAGCCAGTTGTGACACCTTCTGTGATGGAGACCAGATTGCCTTCCCCCACGCCGGCTAGTGAGGCAGAGGGTAAGTGTGCTTTTTAATCTTCTTTTGCACATTTCGATCATCTGTTTATTGTTTCTCTCACGAACCTTTCCCTGTAGTGACGGCCGGTGAGGGGGCTGCAGTTATGGGAGCAGCTGGCGACATAACTCAGCCACAGGAGGGCCATAAGACCCAGACGAAACGGTGCCTTGTCCCTGTGAGGCGCATAGTTACCCGGTCTTCATCTAGGCAGACGTTAGGGACGCAAGTCCCGCCCGTGGATAGCGTGGAAATCTCTTCTAGCAGCTCCGCGACCGCTTCCGAGGCAGAGGGAGAAGGAGCAGATTTCGGGTAGAGCGAGACGGAGGGTATCTCCAAATCAGAGGCCCCACTTGTCTGTACTGCCATTGTCCCACTGTTCACCCCCTCCAAACTGCTGGTGCCGTCTTCTGAGGAGGAACTACAGGAAGAATTTGCTGGCTTGGATACCGAGGCAGATATAACTCCTCCCTTTTCTGCTTCGAAAGTGGAGCTTTCCTCTTCCTTGCACTCCTTTGAGGATATCGACATCACATTAGAAGTGGGTCTCTCTCCTTTTCCTCATCATTATTATATATATATATATATATATATATATGTTTTATCTGCTGCTTGATGTTGCATTGATCTGTTCACAGGAATCCCCTGTTGCTAGCCCGGTAGCGACTGCAGCCCTTGAAGCCATTCTATCTGACACCTTGGCTATTGTTCCTGCTTCATCAGCCACTTGTGCAGGCGTTTCTGAGATAATTCGCCCTGTGCCGGTGAGGGTGCAGTCTTCTACAGACTTAGCATTGCTGGACTTGAGGACCTCGGGGGAGAGTTCGGCCCTCATCCAGGTCTTGGATTGTAGAGCTGAGACGGACCCAGCTAGGGGTTCTGCCTTTATACCGGCCGCAGTGATGACCATTGCACCGGAGTTAGCAATTCCCATGACAGTAATTATGGAAACTGAACTTTTGCCTCTTCAGTCCATAGCCCCTGCCGCCTTGACATTGAAGGAACTGGCCGCTGAAGCGGGGATGGAAGAAGGGGAGGTATCTGCCACAGAGATCGGAGTGTTGTCCATAACTGGCCTAGAATCAATCTCCTTGCTCTCGGAATCTGAGGAGGAGGAGGCTCGACTTCATGAGCTAGGGGCTACCCCGCATGTAGGGCTTCTGGCCTTCGAAGACATATTCTGGCGCCCGTGAATATCTGTTTCCCCCTTTTTGTAATACAATTCCCCCTCAGGGGCCCTTCTTGTATTCCCTTTTTATTCAATGGAAAGGAATCTTTACACCAGTCTCATATGTGGTTTGTCCTTTACTTATCGCACCATCAATATTTCACGGCGATTGGGCAGTGGTTTCAGCGGTCCCTATGGGAATAGCTCGTACCTAGCAGGAGAGCGTCCACCCTTTCAGAGAAAGGATGGGGAACTCGCTCCACCGCGCAACGGTATCCGGAGGGTGCCTAAACCCAATCCTGGGGGTAGCTGAATAAAAGAGGTTTAGAACATCGTCTGGAACAAATGGATGGTTCATCTCGGACAGGTTTCAAAGCTGGTCGGGGCAATGTATCAAACGACCAGTGACGGATTTTATCATCGATATTGGGTTTATATCGACGCAAAGGAATTTCATAAGTTTCATCAGGATAGACGTAAGGTCTAAACTGGGTAGACTTGATCACAGGTGGGACGTGAAAAGGGTATGTGGTTTTCATCAGGATAGACGCAAAATCTGAACTGGGCAAGTTTTCATCATTGATCGGGCAATGTACCGATCGACCAATGGTTGGCTTCATCATCGATATGGGGTTTATATCGATGCAAAGGGATTTCATAAGTTTCATTAGGATAGACGTAAGGTCTAAACTGGGTAGGTTTTCATCATTGATCGGGCAAGGTGCCGGTCGATCAATAGCTGGTTTCATCATCGATATTGGGTTTATATCGATGCGAAGGAATTTCATAAGTTTCATCAGGATAGACGTAAGGTCTAAACTGGATAAGGTTTCATCATTGATCGGGCAAGGTGCCGGTCGATCAATAGCTGGTTTCATCATCGATATTGGGTTTATATCGATGCAAAGGAATTTCATAAGTTTCATCAGGATAGACGTAAGGTCTAAACTGGATAGGGTTTCATCATTGATCGGGCAAGGTGCCGGTCGATCAATAGCTGGTTTCATCATCGATATTGGGTTTATATCGATGCAAAGGAATTTCACAAGTTTCATCAGGATAGACGTAAGGTCTATTCCAACAGGTTTTATTGCGGGTGGGACTTTGCCAAGAAATACGTAGGTTTCATCAGGATAGGCGTAGGGTCTATCCTGGTAGGGTTTTGTCGTTGACCGGGCAAGGAGCTGATCGATCAGGGGAAGGTTCAGGAGTTTGATCAGGACGGACGTAAGGTCCGAACTGGCCAGGCCTTATCAGAATGGTGACGGGTTTTATTGTCGGTGGGACATGTGAAAGGGGGTATGTAGATTTCATCAGGGTAGACGTAAGATCTACCCCGGAAAAACTTTATCATCGGCGGGACATAGAGCCAGATGACCGACGGAAGGCCTCACCAGTGAAGGGGAGGTGAAGGCAACGTGCCGGTTGGCATGGAACTTCTGAATTACCACATTACCGACCCAAGCGCCCTTTCGAGTTTTCACCGGATGCAGCCCCCTCTTGCTTTTGCCCACGCGTCCTTTCAGATTTTCACGTGGCGGGGTACCCGATTTTGCCTACAATGCCCTTTCGGGTTTTCACCACAGCTGGGTTTTAGCCATTTTTGCCCTTGTCCAGAATGCCTGAACAAGTCTGGCGGGGTGTCTCTACTTTTTAACCCCATTTCTATATATGTATTTTTTTGTCGTTTTCTTTCTCTTTTCTTTTTCATTGTCTTTTATGGGATCAGAACTTTCATCTTATGGACCATGGCGCCATATGTTTATTGTGGACACACGATCATTGATGTGGGTGTCAACATCAATGCAAAGGGAAGTAGGGTTTCATGATCTATCCAGACGAAAGGTCCGAATTGATTTAGAGGATATAGATAGCAGCTCGGGCACGAGGCCGTTTGCTGAAAATATGAGTTTCATCGTTAATGTGGGGTTTAACATTAATGCAAAGGAATAGAGTTTCATGATCTATCCAAGCGGAGGGTCTGAATCGATTCAAAGAGCAGTGTTATGCTATGTCAGAGCGGACGGAAGGCCCACGCTGGCTGGATTTTAGCGTCGATCAGGCAGCATGCCAATCGATCGATAGCAGGTTTCATCATTGGTATTGGCTCATACCAATGCAAGGATTTCATATGCTTCATCAGGATAGACGTAGGGTCTAAACTGGGTAGGGTTTTATCATTGATATTAGGCGAGGTGCCAATCGATCAATGGTGGGTTTCATCATCGGTATTGGGTTCATACCAATGCAAGGGTTTCATAGGTTTCATCGGAGTAAACGTAAGATAGGTTTCATCGAGATAGACGTAAGGTCTAAACTGGACAGGTTTCATCGTGGTGGGTCTTAGACAGAAACAAGTGGAAGTGTTTTATCAGAACAGACGGAAGGTCTATCCCGAGATGGGCTTATTATTGAGGGAGATTTTTCTTGAGCAATACATGAAGGCTTCAACAGAATAGACGTAAGGTCCATTCCGGATGGGTTTAATCGTTGATCGGGCAAGGCGCCGGTCGATCGACGAGGAGTTTTATGGTGGGTGGTGAGGCTTTTTTTTTGGAATCACCACATTACCAACCCAAGCGCCCTTTCGGGTTTTCGCCGGAGCCAGCCCTCTCTTGCTTTTGCCCACACGCCCTTTCGGGTTTTCACGTGGCGGGGTACCCGATTTTGCCTGCAGTGCCCTTTCGGGTTTTCACCACAGCTGCGTTTTGGGCCATTGTTGCACTTGTCCCTAATATAGGGGCAAGTCTGGCGGGGTATCTCTATTTTTAACCCCATTTTTATTTTCTTTTATTCTCTTTCTCTCCCTTTTTGGGAGGGTGACAGGTCGGAATGCCACCAGCTCAAGATGAGGGCAACTTGGTTAGGGCGGAGTGCCGCTAGACCAAGAAAAAGGTAGTTTGGCTAGGGCGGAGTGCCACTAGACCGGGAAATGGGTGTAGCTTGGCTAGGGCGGAGTGCCACTAGACCCAGGAAAGGGTGTAGCTTGGCTAGGGTGGAGTGCCGCTAGGCCAAGGAAAGGGTAGTTTCGCTAAGGCGGGGTGCCGCTAGACCGGGAAATGGGTGTAGCTTGGTTAGGGCGGAGTACCACTAGACCAAGGAAAGGGTGTAGCTTGGCTAGGGCGGAGTGCCGCTAGACCAAGAAAAGGTAGCTTGGTTAGGGCGGAGTGCCGCTAGACCAAGGAAGGGTGTAGCTCGGTTAGGGCAGAAAGCCGCTAGACCAAGAAAAGGTAGCTTGGTTAGGGCGGAGTGCCGCTAGGCCAAGAAAAGGTAGCTTGGTTAGGGCGGAGTGCCGCTAGACCAAGGAAGGGTGTAGCTCGGTTAGGGCGGAAAGCCGCTAGATAAATAAAAGGGTGTAGCTTGGCTAGGGCGGAGTGCAGCTAGACCAAGGAAATGGTAGCTCGGTTAGGGCGGAATGCCGCTAAACCAAGAAAGGGTAGATTTCGCTCGATTACTCGGGGAATGTCAGTTGTGCTGTATGATACAGCTTCAGATGTCTTCCGTTGAGTGGTGAGAATTGGATTTCCCCTCGATGGTTAACAACCACGTAGGCCCCTCCTTCGTAGACCCTCTGTATCACATAAGGACCTTCCCAATTAGCATTCAGCTTTCCTTTTGGGTTGGACGCCATGACTTCTTTTTTCTTGACCATGACGAGGTCGCCTTTCTTGAATTCTCGTCCTTTTACGAGTTTGTTGAATGCAGTGGCCATGCGGGTCTGATACATTTGGATACTCTTCTGAGCTCGGAGGCGCTTCCCTTCCAATTCAGCCAGCTCTTCTAGTCTTCTTTCTGCATTGGTCTGTTTGCCACGGGCCAGGCCATATTGGACTGCCACTCTGAGTGACGGGACTTCTAGCTCTAGCGGAACCACTGCCTCTGAGCCGTATACCAGCGAGTATGGTGAGCACCTTGTAGGTGTCTTGAAGACAGTGCGGTATGTCCACAGAGCTTCATACATTTTCTCTTCCCAGTCCTTCTTATTAGAACTGACGACCTTGGCCAGCAAGGTGCAGAGGGCCTTGTTAAAAGCTTCTGCCAATCCGTTTGCCTGCGGATTGTAAGGAGTGGAGGTACTCTATTCGATCTTATATTTCTCAGCAAGCCGATAGACCTTCTGATTTCTGAAATGACTTCCATTGTAGGATATTATTCGGCTGGGGATCCCGAACCGGAAGATAATGTTCTATTTGATGAATCTGGCGACCAATTCACCAGTCACTTCTCTTAATGCTATAGCCTCCGCCCATTGGGAGAAGTAATCTGTTATGGCCAGTATGTACTTATGTCCGGCCGAGGAAGTCGGCAGTGGCCCGACTACATCAGTTCCCCATTGTGCAAATGGCCAGCTGGGAACTGTAGGGTGCAGAGTCGTAGGAGGCCTTCTAGGCACAGTAGCATGCTCCTGGCATTTCTGGCATGATTTTGCAAATTTACAGCAGTCTTCAAACATGGTGGGCCAATAGTAGCCCAGCTTCTTGATTTCTATCTTCATCTTGGGACCAGCCTGGTGGGCACCTGCTATCCCAGCATGTGTTTCTTTCATCGCTTGCCAGGCTTCCTTAGTGGACAGACAGCGGAGTAGAATCTTCTTGCGTGCATCTGCCATTATTCGGAACAAAATTCCATTCCTAAGTTCATAAGAATCTTTGATTCTTAGGAGTTTCATCTTTTCTTCTCTTATCTGTGGCAGTTGTCGGTGTAGAAACCACTGCAGCAGGTGCTGTCTCCAATCAGACGCTTGTTCTGTGCTGATGGTGGCAACTTCGTCTTCTTCGGGGCACCCCTCTAGCATACTGGAGACTTGCCGCCGGTTCATAACGACAATGTTCAGTGTCTTATTTGGCGGGACTGCTAGTGAGCTGGCCAGTTTCGCCAGTGCATCAGCTTGGGCATTGTGTCCACGGCCCACATGCTTGAGCTCAATATGGTAGAATTTCGCCATGAGGCGCACAGCTTTTTGGTGGTAGGGATTTAGTTTTGGCTTCTGCACTTCGAACTCCCCTTGGATATGTTTTATTATCAACATCAAATCCCCGAATACTTGAAGCATTTGGATACCCATGTTGAGGCTGACATATAGCCCGATTATCAAAGCTTCATACTCGGCCTCATTATTGGTGCAGGGCTTGTTTATAGAACAGGAACTATGCACGACCTCCCCCTCTGGTGATTTCAGCACAATACCAGCTCTACCCCATATTCTGGTCTTTCCATCGGAGTCTGTCTCTATTCTAGATGCTCCATCAAAGAATAGTTGCCACATAACTGACTGAGCTTGGCAGGCCTCGAGTGTTTCATCATCGGGTAACTCAGTCCCTAGCATGTCATTTTCCGGCACATGATGCTCTGCGAAGAAATCAGCCACGGCCTGTCCTTTTATCGCCCTTTGGGGTGTATAGGTAATATCGAATTCCATCAGGATCACTGCCCATTTGCCCAACCGGCCCTTCAGTACTGGCTGAGTCAATATATATTTGAGCGGATCTGCTGCAGATATCAATCTGACTTCATGTGACAACATATAGTGTCGGAGCTTTTTGACAGCAAAGACTAGTGCCAAGCAGGTCTTTTCTATGTAGCTGTAGCTTTCTTCAGTTTTAATCAGCCTCCTACTTAGGTAGTATAAGGCTTATTCTTTGCCTTCTTTATTTATCTATGCCAGCATTGCCCCTAGAGAACATTATGTGGCCGCGATATGCAGTATCAAGGGCCTGCCCTTAATTGGTGCCCCAAGCACCGGAGGGGTCTTGAGATATTCTTTCAGATTCTCCAAGGCTTCCTCACAGCCATCGTCCCAGTGGAACGGCACATCTTTCATCATGAGCTTGTGAAAGGGGTGGCATCTTCCCGACAGATTTGATATAAATCATCGGATATAGGCCAGACGCCCTTGCAGATATCTCAGCTCGGATAGATTCCTTGGTGGAGGGAGCTCCTGGATAGCCTTAATCTTGGATGGGTCAATTTCAATGCCCCTATGATGGACAATAAACCCGAGGAATTTTCCACTGGACACGCCGAAGGCGCATTTCATGGGATTCATCTTGAGTTCATATTTGCGCAGCCTCTGGAATACTACCCTTAGGTCTTGCAAATGGTCTTCTCTTCTGCTGGTTTTTACTACCAGATCATCAATGTAGCACTCTACTTTCTTGAAGAGCAAATCATCAAAGATCTTGGTCATAGCTCTTTGATAGGTAGCGTCGGCATTCTTGAGGCCAAACGGCATCCTTTTGTAGTGGAATATCCCCTTCGGGGTACGGAATGCAGTGTGCACTCTGTATTCCTCAGCAATCCAGATCTGGTTGTATCCGGATGACCCATCCATAAATGACAGAGCCTTATGTCTAGTAGTCGCATCGATCATCACTTCAGTGATTGGCACTGGAAAGTCATCTTTCGGGCAAGCCTTATTAAGTCTCTAAAATCAACACATATTCTAATCTGCCCATTCTTCTTCTTTACGGGCACTATATTGGCTAGCCATGTAGTATACTGGTTCTCTTCAACAAAGCCCACATCGATTGGCTTGCCAACCTCTTTGTTAATCTGATTTATTAATTCAGGGCGCATTCTCCGGGAAGGCTGCTTTACAGGGCTAGCCTCTGGGTTTATTGCCAATCGGTGCTGCACCACATCAGAACTTAGTCCCTGCATTTCATCATATGTCCATGCAAAGCAGTCTCGGAATTCTTTCAAGAACTGTATATACTGTTCCCTGGTAGCTGTCTCCAGCAGTGCACTGAGGAATGTCGGCCTCGGCTCAGCTGCGGTCCCTAGATTTAATTCCACAAGCTCATCGACAGTGGCCTGACCTCCATCTTCGACCTCGAGCGGGGCTTCTTGCAAGTCAATGAAGCCTCCCGAGATATAATCTTCTTCAGTTTCATGATTTTATGTTTCATCATACTGGTTATCAGCGGGTGCTGGTTCATCATATACGGCCAATATTGTTGTATTCTGTTCAGTCTGCCCCGAGGACGTAACTGGATCAGCAGGAAACTCAAAGATGGAGTCTTCCGCCCTTAGAGGCTCTTCTGATGCAGACTCCTTCAAGAGATCATCATTCTGTAGAGCCCGGACTTCTTCTAGGATGCGCTCAAACTCCAGGCATTCCCTCAGCTCTTTGGCTACTTGGTCTTCATCCGGGGTTCCCGTGTCAAACTTTGCTTCAGCATGGAATAGATCCTCTTTGCAAGATAGATCTTCCCAGCACCAATCTTTCTTTGTTTCATCAGATGTCCCCGTCTCCGGCTGATTGTCTGGGGCTTCATTGTTCATTATGGATTGATAAATGATTTCTTCATCTTCCGAGGGGTACTTGTCATATCCCACCTCGGGAGGGTCTTAATGCTGGTAGGAGACAGAGATGATGTCCACCTCAGCTTCATAGTATTCTTGAAGGGTATAACCCAATCCCGGGTGCTGAGTGATCTTCCTCAGTTCTTTATTATCTCGGGGCGGATCCCATAGCTCCTGGAACGCCTTCTTTTGGGCAACAGGTTGTAGTGATGGCATCTGCATTTTAGAGAACATCTGTGAAACCCGTTGGGTAGTATAATCCAAGCCTGTAATCGGCACCATCCGGTTCGCAGCCTCTTCAGGGACCATGCAGTCTTGATCATCTTCCTCGATTGACTCCCCGGTGTAGAATATGGTAGGAGGCTCACATAAGCGAGGGACTTCCATAGTCTTCAGTGGTAGCACCGTCTGGTACTCTAGGCTGGCGATGGGCTTGACTAAACCCTGCGGAACCTCCACTTGTGTGTACTTTTCTTTCATTTCTTCATCGATATCATCCGGGTGAATGCTAGGAGCGGTGATCCGAGCAAAGTCACCAGCATAAGAGATGTGAGATACCTCATGCTTTTTAATATAGCCCTTTGGTGGCGGGGGAGACCAGTTTCTTGCCTTCGTCACTGGCTTTTTCTGGCTGACCACAGCCTCTTTCTCTTCACCCTTTTCTGACACCTCCGTGTAGTAGGATGCATCGAGCATATGGCACTCGAATACTTCGAAGGGATGCAGATCCGCAAACACCCTCTCTTCTTTTCCTTCATGGCAGTATTTAATGCACTGATGCAGTGTGGACGGCACTATCTGATATTCATGCTGCCACGGTCTCCCCAGCAGGGCCTTATATGTGGTGTTGGAATCGATTACATAGAATCGTACCACGGTAGTGAGATCCCCTAATGTGAGGTTAAAATCGGCCACCCCAAGGGGCGTCTCACATTTCTGGTTGAATCCCGCAATTTTCATGTCTCTGACCTTGGTAAGCTGAAGATCAAAGTAATATTTTTGGTAGATGCGGTATGGGAGAATGTTCACGGCAGCCCCGGGATCTATCAGTATCCTGTTCAGTGGCTGACAATTTAGGGAGCCCCTCATATATAGCGGTCTGTTATGGCAGGAATTCGGAATCAGCATGTTGATGTCCGCACGAAAGTCGTTGTTAAAATTACCGTGCCACACAAATTTTAAATATTTATAACCGCACTCACTCACTTATGGATTTGAAAGCATGAGTATAATGGTAAGTACAGGTCGATCCCACGGGGAAGGAATTTGGTTATTTTTCTTAGTTGGAAAATATGCTTGTGTTTTGAAAAACCAATTTTTGGGTTTTGAGTGCGATTGCAACTAACGGAAATGAAATTACAACTTGAAATGACAAGGGATAAGTAAAGAAAATTTAGCCAATTGAGTGAAGAACGTCGTCGTTTCCACGCCGAGCCTTTGATGATGATCGTTCTGCCTAGGAAGTCGACGCCGTGAGAGGATTTGAAGAAGAATCACCGCTTCGGGTATGTTTGAAACACTTAAGAAGAACGGGTTTGCATATAACAAGTTTGAAACCTTAAGGTGAAAACAAAACAGAATTCAAGTGGAAATGGGGGTTGGAAGAAATAAAATAATTTGAAATCTGAATGGAATTAGAAAAAGTTGAAAACATGAAAGTTGTAGAGAATTGAAAAAGGAAGAACTTTGATGAAGAACACAGACACAGAAAATAAGAGGAAGGCACTGAAAAATCATGATCTATCCCTGCTGGTGAATAGTAACTGATAGAAAAATAGCACCTTGAAAAATTAATTCTAACTCTAAAAATACACAGAATTAGACAAAGTGGTAGAAGAATGAAATGGAGATCTATAAGAGAAGAACAAAGTTGATGAAGAACTCAGATTGAAAAGAGATCTAGAAAAGCTTCAAAACATAAGAAAACTAGAATGTCTCACCACGGATGAACAGTAAACACCTAAAACAACACTTAAGAAAACGGACCAGAACTCTATGAAGTAGGAAGAATTTGAAGAAATGATCAACAGAGAAGTTGAAGAAGACTTACAAACAAACAACTTTTGTGAAGAAATCAAATTGAAATAAAGATTACAACCATGCGAAATAAGGCTAAGAACAGGCTAAATTCAAAAATGAAACTTTTATTGAAATAAGAACAACTTACAACTTTGATTTCAAAAGCTTGGAAAATACAACTTGATGCACTCAACAACTTCAGAAATGTAAAGAACAACTTACATTACAAGTGACCCAAGCTAGCTCTCCCCCTACTCAACCTTCTTGCCATCTTATATCACTCACTAACTAACTCTACTTGCTAACTAACTCTTTTCATTACAAGTGATACCCCCTTTATATAAGGTTTACAATCTCTTCTTGCTCATATAAAACACTCAAGTGCACCTAATTTTTGACCCAACTTGGTAGGCTGGAATGTGCTGAACCTTTTGTCATTTTTTCTGATTTTTTTCGGATTTTTTTGAAATTTTTATAGCCCCTTTTCTTCTCTCTTTCTCTCTTATTCCCCCATTTCCTCTCTGTCGGCACGTTGCGCCGACCGGTTAGGCGGGTTCGGCCGCCTGCCGTGGGCCCGCCGTCGCTACTGTCGCCACGCGTCGCGCGTGGCGCACACGTCTGCAACATGCTTGCTGCCGAACCGCCCGCGGCCTTCGCCGCGCCCGTGCCGCGCCGGTGCGAGCCCAAGCCCGCCTGCCGAGCCCTGCCCGCGTTCGCCCGGCCGCCTCCGCTCGACGCCACGACCCCCCCTCCGCCTTCGCCCTCCCGCCTCGTCGCCCGTGCCCGGGCGGCGAAGGCGGGAAGGCGGGGGCGGGGGGGGATGTTTGAACATTTTTTTTTAGTTTTTAATATATATATATATTATATATAAATATATATATATATAGCTATATAGCTATATATATATGTCTATAAATAGTTAGAAAATTCTAAAAAATAGTAAATAAAGTTATTTTTTATTCTAAAAATTTTTCTTTTCTTTTTGAACAAATCCTTGGGCTTTTGGCCCATTCAAAATAATATTTTTATTTTATTTTATTTTCTTTTTTTTCGTGGAGCTTTTCTCGTACTACGTGCCTGCATAAATACAAAAAAAAATGTAATTAAAATTTATTTAATTTCAGAAAAATAAACATTTGATACACAATCAACTTTTTCTAATTCCATTCAGATTTCAAATTATTTTATTTCTTCCAACCCCCATTTCCACTTGAATTCTGTTTTGTTTTCACCTTAAAGTTTCAAACTTGTTATATGCAAACTCGTTCTTCTTAAGTGTTTCAAACATACTCGAAGCGGTGATTCTTCTTCAACTCCTCTCACGGCGTCGACTTCCTAGGCAGAACGATCATCATCAAAGGCTCGGCGTGGAAACGACGACGTTCTTCACTCAATTGGCTAAATTTTCTTTACTTATCCCTTGTCATTTCAAGTTGTAATTTCATTTCTGTTAGTTGCAATCGCACTCAAAACCCAAAAATTGGTTTTTCAAAACACAAGCATATTTTCCAACTAAGAAAAATAACCAAATTCCTTCCCCGTGGGATCGACCCGTACTTACCATTATACTCATGCTTTCAAATCCATAAGTGAGTGAGTGCGGTTATAAATATTTAAAATTTGTGTGGCACGGCAATTTTAACAACGACTATCGAGCGGACATCAAATTTTTGGCGCCGTTGCCGGGGATGGAGATACTTTTCATAGTTGGATACTCTTGTGTTTACTTTGTATATTTGTATATTGATTTTTGCTTTCTTTACTTGTGCAGGAAAATAAAAAAAATTTGAAAATCAAAGAAAGAGGAAGATCGAATCTGAAATTCCAAGGATATGAAACGTTGTTGAAAGCCCGGCAGCAGTGCTAAAGGGCTGAAATCAAGAAACATGTTCTATCTTTCCACTTTCTAAAATTTTTTTTACAAAAATCTGAAAATTTCTTGAAAACTCTATAAAAATAAAAAAATAATCAAAACAAAAGAAAAATTTTCATGCTGGTTAGTTAGGTTCATTAACTAAAAACAAAAACAAAAAAATCTTCATTTGCACCAAATAAAAGACCTCATTGCAAGAGTAGAAACTACACTTTCATGCTCTAGGTCATGCATCATTTAGCTTAGAATTTGTCTTTGTTTAATTTCTGCATTGCATTTTGAAGATCGCGAGGGGCAAGGTACGTTCTACTGATCTCAGTCTGGCATTCATTTTTACATAAAGAACCCCTTGTTTGAAATTGTGGTGTGCATTTCATTTCAAAATACTTTAAGGGCAACACCCCTAACAAGATAAGGTGGGGATTTCATCACCCTCCCTTAGCCCGAAAACCACAATTTCCTTGCATCTATGCATGACCTAGGCCTTAAGAAAAGCCAGTAGACGTTGGCCCTAGGATCACACTGTGATTCCTGTGATATTTAGGTTTATCCTCTTATGAAAACTGGTGTCTAAGGCAAGACGGTCGGATGGCAAACGCCTTAAGCGGGATTGTGGTTTTGTATAATAAGGTCCCTACGAAAGTAGGGGGAACCTCCCACTTCCCCACCCCTTACCTGGCCGGTGGACATACTGAGGGTGAATTTAAGTTCATTTTAATCACTTTGTGAAACCACATTTGTAGGTCTGAGTCGCATCTAGGTCATTAGGATAATTTGTGTTAACTTGTTTGTGTTTGCATAAAAAAGTTTTAAAAAATTGAAAAAAATATATAATTTGAAATACTTAAAAAAATGTAAAAAACAATTCATTTTATGGCCATTCATCTTGGAAGGAAACCCACGCCTATGAAGGAGCATTTTTATCCTTCTTCTTACAAGCCCTCCACCTGTATTCAACTCCCCGATATTCACATTGATCAATATGAGATTCGCCCTAGTCTCATCCAGATGCTCCCATCTTTTTATGGGAATCTCAATGAAAATCCTTATAGGCATCTAGATGATTTTCTAGAAGTTTGCTCACTGATCAAAATTCAGAATTTTAATGATGATGCCCTTAAATTAATTTTATTTCCATTCTCGTTAAAAGATAAAGCAAAATGTTGGTTAAGGAGTTTTCAAAAGATTATCAGGACTTGGGAAGATATGCAGTCAGAATTTTTAAAAAAATTTTACCCCATAGGTCAAACCAACATGATGAGAAGGGCGATTACAGGATTTACTCAACGTCCGGGAGAGCAACTTCATGAATCTTGGGTGAGATTAAAGAAGCTAGTGAGTCAATGTCCACATCATGGGCTGCCCAGATGGCAAATTATCTTTACATTTTATGAGGGGTTATCCAATTTTGATAGGCAGATGGTGGACATATATTGTGGAGGGGCATTTTTAAGCAAAAGTGAAGATGAGGCATATGATCTATTTGAGATTTTGAGTGAAAATTCAATAAATCGTGCCTCTATCTCATCTCATCAACAACTTGTAGGACATGTCAAACAGGCGGAAAACCCAATCCACACTTTCATGGAAGTGTGTGAATTCTGTGCCAGTCTCACTCACCATGTGAGTGAATGCCCTACTATAGCCCGACTCTCTCCCGTCATCCAAGCACAGGTCCAAAATTCCCTAGGATTCTCTCAGCTCAAGCATGTTGCAGATGATGATAATCTTGGCTAGAGTAATCACACAAATTTGCCTTGGCTGGATTCAACAATCCAAACCCATTTGTCTACACCTCTACCCCAAGCAATTCACGAGCAGCCCATGTATACTCAACTTCATCTCAACTCATCTCACCCCGATTTCGGACTCAATGTCCATACTAAGGGTGATTCACCGGGCCACTACTTTGAAGTTCAAAGCGTGTATTCTCAGTCTACTTACCATGACCCTTCGTCAATATTCAACCAACCCCCTCGATACGTGAATGATGATGATGATGATCCGATGCCTGGCATTGTGGCTCAAGATATCATTATTGGGAGTGAGGGGGAGTGCGCAAGCCATACCATGATGAAGGAAGGGACGGAATTAGGGGATGAATTAAAGAATACAAATGATCCTATTGATATCATCACCCCAT
This sequence comes from Amorphophallus konjac, assembly GCA_022559845.1. Lineage (NCBI taxonomy): Eukaryota > Viridiplantae > Streptophyta > Magnoliopsida > Alismatales > Araceae > Amorphophallus > Amorphophallus konjac. Next base: position 201,962,672 of record CM040124.1, read on the forward strand.
TCTATGAATGTTTTGAGATTGAGAATATCACTGAGAAAATTAGTGGCCCAAACAACTTAATTGAGGATCTACATGTCGAGGAGGATTGCTTTATGATTAATAATCATGTTGATTTAGTGGAACTTAATTCTGAATCTTCTCCTCCCTTGGAAGAACTTGATGATGGGGCCTTGTTCGAAAAGTTTATATTTCATCTATCAACCCCATTTTTAGAAAATTTGATTGAGAATCTTCAGGTGAGTGATGAGTATGATGAAAGCTCCGTCTTTGAAAAATTCCCATTTGATCTTACCTTTGATGAAGGGGCCGAGCTGGAACAATTTACATTTGATCTTCCCACTTCATTATTGGGAAATTTGATTCACAATTTTCTATTAAATGATGAGTGTGATAAAGGGGTTTTATTAGAAACTTTCAAATTTGATCTACCCATTGAGCCCGATCCCCTCATGTTTGAATCATTGGATCAATTTGATTCTGGGCTCGTGCTACCCCTGCCAGATGAGCCTCTTCCATATGACATTCTGGGACCTGAGGGGGATGGATCAACAATATTCACTTTTGATTTAACTCCCCATCAGGAAGACAAGTTGATTGGTACCCTTCTAACACATGAGGCTGTTACTGGGAAGACTGTGGCTAATCATGACACTCTTATCCCTAAGCCACCGTTTGATGACCAAGTTCCCAAGGAGGAAGCAGTCAATAAAGAGGTCATCAGGAGGGACGATACAGGTAAAAGGGACCGATGGATTGATATTATGAAAGGGTTATACCTTGATCTTGACAAATTATTGGCCATAGATCATTTTTTGATATCTAAAGCAGAAAACTGGATCGCACACAGGGTTAATGTTACAAACAATCATGTGCGAGTCCTGCCTCTTTCTAGCCCCGGTCCGTACATGTCTACTCTTGTCTTGCAATGGATTAGGGGCTGAAATTTGAAGGAAGACAAGATCACGTGGTGGCTCATTCTGAATGCCACGCGTTGGTTAATGAGCTAATGAGCTACATGGTGTCTGGCTGACGACATAAAAGTTAGCGCTTCTTAGGAGGCAACCTAAGTGATTTTTGTGTGGTAATAAATTGTTGTGGGAAATTAGATGTGTTTAGGGATTCGAGAGATAAGGACAACGGAGAGCCAAGCAAAAAGTATTTTATTACACACAAAAGAAAACAAAGAGATTACATCAGAATCCACCTTCTTTCTTCACATTACTTGTCTTGCCGCTCTCTGGGGCAAGATTCTCTAGAGGGTATTCCCAAGCCGAGAGCAGCGGTATTACTATCGCACTATGGACGCCGATCTGAGGGGGCAGCAAAGAAGCTACCGACGCGAAAGCCACGCTCTCGTGCTCTTCGATAGCGTTCTTCGCCATCCTTCAGCCATTGCTCGGCTAGGCCGAGACTAGTCCTCAATTCAAAAAGTTGGGCCTCTAGGGCCCTCTTTTCCTCTTTCTCGGCCAATCTCTTGGCTTTCTCTCTGTCTCTGTCCTGTTCTCTCTCAGCCCGTTCTCTCTCTCTATCTTCTCTTTCTATTTGAAGGGTGATTCTCAACTCCACAGCATCCCTTGAAGAATCCTCATCTGGACGACGCTGTAGTTCTTCTTCCAGCTCAGTTATTCTATCTTCCTTCTGAGTGGCATTTGCAAGTGCCTCTTGTGTTTCTTTCTCCTGCCACACATTTCATCTCAGGCAAATAGCAATATTTGAATAAGGGATGTTAAATGGTGAAATCCTCACCTGTACAGAAAGCATCCCTTCTGCCTCGGCAGCCCGTTGTGTGGCATGAGCAAGTTGCTCGTGGAGTTGATCCAGCTCGGATGTGGGAATCCATAGACTGGAAGAAACACCATATGCTCCCATCGCCGAAGAAACTGCATCAAGCTGAGCACGCTGCACATGTGGTGACATTAAGTGGTTAGCGCCCTGAATCTCAAAGCCTACCCGGAATATGTACTGAAATACTTACTGATGAACCTAGAGCCGCTCTGGTATCACTCACCTCTTGCTCCGTGTCTGCCAGACGAGCTCGTAAGTTCGTTATTATAGTATAACGAACATCCTACAGTTATGGCTTTTGAGTTCACAAACAAAGAAAAAAAAATTTAAAAAGATACAAACATGGTTTCCTTACCTCTACAAGCCCTCCAGGCTGGAGCCTTTCTGCATACATTGCTCTGTAGAGACATAGGTAATCATCGCTATCTTGTGCTTGAGATTCCACGAGTGTGCCTCCCCGTTGCCAATCTTCATATTGTTCGGGGAAGCGCACTCTCCAATCAACACAGGTGGCTGGACCACGCGTCTGCCTTCCGACGCTAGGTGACATGGTCATATCCACCCATTCTTGAGCCAGCCCTAAGGTCCGCATAGCTAATCGCAGCCTGAGGGGCTCGATTTCATTTAAGCAATGGAGCCAGAGGTCCCGTCCAAATCGGGCGCGGCTTCCAATTACCCAAGGCTGGTCAACATCGACCATGTTCATGAAAGTCCTCCAGTTCACCTTTAATGGGATGCACGTATCTTCTCAGTTAAAAAAAAATGATGAAATAAATGAAAAAAAATAAATTTTTTTTTGAGAAAACAATTATCCTACCATCGTTGCAGGGAACTCTTGCAACTCTCGTCTGAACATCATCAGTTGGTAGGGTAAAGGTGCAGTGCTCATGATGGGTTGCCACCGTCTCGCTAGAGGGACCGTCAGTGGTCGACAGTGTCGAGCCCTCCCCATTGGAAGGTAATAGTAGCTCCACAGCTACACCATCATGTGTCATTGATGAAAACACAAACAAAAAGTAGAAAATAAAAACAAAACAAATTTTTTTTTCATTACCTAGATTAAAGGCGTAAACCCATTTAGTGTCATCTCTTTGTCTGTCCTTTGCGACAGACTTGTAAACAGATGTGCCAGCACAGCAGCTCCCCAGGCGTATTGTCCTACTCTTTCCAAGTCTACAAGCAGTTCTAAGAAATGACAGTGGATACTGTCTCCCTTGGACCCCAGCAACAACTTGCCTAATAGAAAGAGGAGGAACCTCCTCAGATCCATATTGGTCCACTCCCAATTGCTGGTATCCATACAATACATAGCACGGGCACCTCTTTCTGCCCTTTCCATAAATTCTTCTATGGACTCATCATCACGCGGACGCATGTCAGTAAGCCCTAAAGCCTCCATGATCGATACCCTGGCTACTGACCTGTTCTTCCGACTTTTTAAGTCCATTCCCAATAACTTATGGGCACCTTCACGGTAATCTGCGTAGGTGACACCAGTTACTGCTTCCCCATCCACTTTGAGTCCCAAAATTCGGACCACATCTTCCAAGCTGGGCACCATATGCCCCCACGGCATCAGGAATGCCCTACTTACCGGGTCCCATCTTTCACGTAGAGCTTGGATCAGGGCAAGGTCGATCTTGATTGGCTCAATTCTAAGAAAGGGGCCGAATCCCATCACGTCCAACCTCGCTTTCTGGAAGTCTGGGAGCCCTCGATATGCAGTCACGACCAGCTCCCATGAGATGTGTGACTTCATCACACTCTGCACATACACCAGAAGTGAGACATGGGAAGCTTTCCAAAGAAAGAACAGAGAAGTAGAAAGGAATGAAAGAAATCACTTACAAGCTGTGGTAGAGTCCTTTCGCTCAAAAGTCCTTCAACTTCAGAGAATCTCCTGGCACTACTTTCCGATCTACTCCTCTTCGAGGAGCGAGATGACTCCCCTTCAGCTCTGATGCTTGATTCACCCTCCATTCTGAACTTTGAGCAACACTCACTACTTCCCTTTCACTCGACTCTACTCTCACAACTTCGATGTTCTCCGGTCGAGTGGAAAGGGGGGGTATTTATAAGATTGACGAGGAGTGATCTGCATCTCGCACCATCACATCTAGCCATAGCCTTTGCGACACGTCATCCTCCCGTTAATCTCGCACCCACTCTACCATGTGGAGTGGTCAAGTCGGAGACGTGCTTTATTGACTTTCTCTCTCTTTTTGGTCCAAAGATTCGCTGTGTTTCTTGTCCCGTTGTAACCACCTTTTGCCCAAAACACGCAATAGGGGGACATTTCTGCGGGAAATTCGGCTCCGTACCTCACGTTGCCATCAGCGGTCGATTCCATTTAAAAATCATGGACACATTGGGTCCCACTCTTTGTGTGTTAATAGCTGGCTTCTGATTTGATTTATGTAGTGCGTTTGCTTTTTCAGTTGTCAAGCCACAATGCAATGAAGCCCTCGTCATTTCGTCCCGGCCATCAGGTTGTATCCTTCCTTCCCAACCAAATAATTTTTTTTTCATGTCCTCTGATCAGTCTACTGCTTATGCCATTGAGGACAATGTCATTTAAGTTGGGGGGGGAGATAAATTTCAAAATTTTCAAAAAAATTTCAAAAATTTTCAAGAAAATTTTTTTTTCTTGCTTTCTTGAATTGTCATGTTTAACAACCGTTTTTCCCCGCATTAATGATTCTTGATTCATGTCACATGAAACGTGATTCTGAATAGCAACAACTGGGAAAAGGATGCTGGATAATTTATTTACTCTAGCCATGGAAAACTGATTTAAAGAATCTCTTTAAAGTTCAGATGCACTTTCAAAAAAATGAACTCACGATGCACGCTAATGAAACAAGAAGGACAAGCTTTCTGCTATTTTCGATATACTGTCTGATATTCTGTACTTTTGAACAAGAGATTTGTTATAAGCTTTCTGCCATAGAAAAGTATGAGAAAAAAATAAAGCACCATGAAAAATGCTCCGATTCTGAGTAACCGGGCCTACTTCACCTAAGACGTGTTGAGGTTCGCGTCAAAAGGAAAATGGAACTTGGATCTGTGGAACCGGGCCTACTTCACCTAAGCCGTGTTGAGGTTCGCGTAAAACAGTGAAGGGTAGTGCAGCATCATGTGTGTAAAGAAAAAAAAAATGAGAAAAGAAAAATATATACATAGTGATCCCAAAAGGGACATATCAATAAGGCAGACAAAAAGCTAGTGTGCATTGAACACTCTAAGTAAGAAGTGCAGAATTGAAAGGCATTTGTTCAGAATAGCAAGTGGAGGATGTAATTGTCTTCACTGTGGACTTAGCATTACACATGCACAAGTGCTACTGAATTTTGATTAGATTCTTGATCATGTACTTGAATTTCCGACATAAGGCTAGTCTGTGGTAATTACTCCAGAGTCCTGATCTTTAGTTAACTCTATGAAAGATGAACTGGAAATGAGGCCTGAATATCTTTTAACTCTTGTTGGTCCTGAATGTTTCATTAATTGCATTGCTAAGGGACTAGCAATGAGTAAGTTGGGGGGTGTGATTAGTGTGTATTTTTATCATTTAATTCAAGAGTATATGCATTTTTATGAGCTTAATTGATATTAAACGGACCAGAACTCTATGAAGTAGGAAGAATTTGAAGAAATGATCAACAGAGAAGTTGAAGAAGACTTACAAACAAACAACTTTTGTGAAGAAATCAAATTGAAATAAAGATTACAACCATGCGAAATAAGGCTAAGAACAGGCTAAATTCAAAAATGAAACTTTTATTGAAATAAGAACAACTTACAACTTTGATTTCAAAAGCTTGGAAAATACAACTTGATGCACTCAACAACTTCAGAAATGTAAAGAACAACTTACATTACAAGTGACCCAAGCTAGCTCTCCCCCTACTCAACCTTCTTGCCATCTTATATCACTCACTAACTAACTCTACTTGCTAACTAACTCTTTTCATTACAAGTGATACCCCCTTTATATAGGGTTTACAATCTCTTCTTGCTCATATAAAACACTCAAGTGCACCTAATTTTTGACCCAACTTGGTAGGCTGGAATGTGCTGAACCTTTTATCATTTTTTCTGATTTTTTTCGGATTTTTTTGGAATTTTTATAGCCCCTTTTCTTCTCTCTTTCTCTCTTATTCTCCCATTTCCTCTCTGCCGGCACGTTGCGCCGACCGGTTAGGCGGGTTCGGCCGCCTGCTGTGGGCCCGCCGTGCGCCCGCCGTCGCTACTGCCTCCACGCGTCGCGCGTGGCGCACACGTCTGCAACATGCTTGCTGCTGAACCGCCCGCGGCCTTCGCCGCGCCCGTGCCGCGCCGGTGCGAGCCCAAGCCCGCCTGCCGAGCCCCGCCCGCGTTCGCCCGGCCGCCTCCGCTCGACGCCACGACCCCCCCTCCGCCTTCGCCCTCCCGCCTCGTCGCCCGTGCCCGGGCGGCGAAGGCGGGAAGGCGGGGGCGGGGGCGGGGGGGGGGGGATGTTTGAACATTTTTTTTAGTTTTTAATATATATATATATTATATATAAATATATATATATATGTAGATATATATATATATGTCTATAAATAGTTAGAAAATTCTAAAAAATAGTAAATAAAGTTATTTTTTATTCTAAAAATTTTTCTTTTCTTTTTGAACAAATCCTTGGGCTTTTGGCCCATTCAAAATAATATTTTTATTTTCTTTTTTTCCTTTTTTTTCGTGGAGCTTTTCTCGTACTACGTGCCTGCATAAATACAAAAAAAATATAATTAAAATTTATTTAATTTCAGAAAAATAAACATTTGATACACAATCAACAATAAGTGTGAGAAGTGTATATTTAATATCAATTAAGCTCATAAAAATGCATATACTCATGAATTAAATGATAAAAATACACACTAATCACATGTCATCTTCTGTGAATGTAACTGACGACCCAGAATTCACTTCTGTCATGAGTGCTTCATATTGTGCCGGCGACTGCAAGGCATCCACAATTGCTTGGTTAGCCTCTTCACTCAGAGAGAGAATCTCCCAGATGGAGAATCTGGTAGGGAGCTTCTTTAGCATTTTCATGATCCGGCTGCCCACCCTGACATTAGACAGTCTCATTTCTTCTGCCCATCAGGGTTTTGGGGGTTCATATGGTGCTCGTGACCTCTGCTGACCAGTGCTGGTTTCAACCTCTGGACTGATTTCTTGGGGGGCTTCTTCTATAGCAACGGCCCCTGGTGCTGTCGGAGAGTTATCCTCCTCTTTCTCATTCTGCTTGCGGGCTACAGATGCCGACTGCTGAGGTCTCTTGCCTTTATCTGGCCCAGCCTGTATCGACTGCCCATTTTATAGACTAGACAGAAATTCAAGAAATGTTGGAGTTTGACCTCCTTTCTTCTTTTCTTGGTACAAGCTGGCAGGGGGAGGAACCTGGACACCTCGTACCTCCGGTTCGGGAATCTGGTAGGGATGTTCCCCTCTGAACATAATGTTATGATTAGCTGGTGGTGGGCGCCCCCATCTTTTCCCAGAACGTGTTGCATGGGCTGAGGTTGAGGCCTCGGCATGGTTGGCTTCTAGCGGGGCATCTGATGTTTCATCTTCATCATTCTCCCCGGGCGAGGTAAAGATTGCCGATAGGGTGTTACATTGTACTGTCACGACCCTCTTTCCCTTCTTGGACTTGGGCCGTCCCTTCTTTTTCTGGGCATTTGGCTTTATTGGCCCCTACCCCTAGAAGGGTTCAGTCTCAGCTTTTTCTTGTTCTGCCTCTGACTGCTCTTTAATTTTCAATTCTTCGAGCTGTTCCCAGAGTATACAGTCTTTCACTAGCAGGTGCCCGGGCTTTTTCTGTTCATATTCATCGAGCCCATTAATATACTGCTGTAAACGTCTGGCTGCAGGACTTACTTCCTTATATGCAAGTAGGGGGACTTGTCTTCTCCGGTTATGAGTGGGGATCCGGATGACTGGTCCTGTCTCAGCTGTGTGCCATACTGGCTTTACTGGAGGCGGTTCAGGTCTTGGTGTGACACCGCGGATAAATGCTCCATTGGTTTTGGCTGCGGGAGTCTTCTTTCTATTCTTTATGGGTTTCATCTGCCATCCTTCCTGATCCTTCAGTGGGGTGAGGAAGCAAGCTTCATAAGTATGCCTAGTACATTCTTCAACGGCCTCCTTAGGCAGCTGCTGGTAGATTGAAATCATATTGACGGCCATTTTTAATGCCGGAGGCTCATGTGGACGAGGTGGCTCTACCTGATAATCTCCTAGCTGTAGCTCACCCTTTATGACCATGCCTTCCATAATATCTTTGAAGAGGTAGCAATCTTCAATTGCGTGCCCCAGCGCACGGTGATATGGACAGAACAGTGGATCACCTTTCTTTGCCGCGTCCTCGGGTCTCTTTGGTTCAGGCAATGTTACCTTGTTGAACTTGTATGCCCAGTTGAATAGTGCGGCTGTCTTATCTTTCGGGAAAGAGTACGGCTTTCTCATTTTGTTTCTCAGAGAGACCTTATGTTTTCTCTCTGTTGTGTCTGCTGGTGGGGGAGCTTCATCTGCCCCCTTCTTCCCTTTCTGTTGCTCGAAGGTTCTGAAATCGACGGTGTTAGCCTCAGAGTGTGATGGTCGTCGATCATTAGATTTCCCTTTCGGCACAGTTGGAGAATTGGCCGTCGGACGCTTAGATAGGAACGTCTCGACCTCTGCCACTATATTGTTCAGCCGGTCAAATGTTATGACATCTGCACCAATCATCTTTTCCAGTACCTCTCTCCTGAGGCTCTGCTTACATATTTGCACTGCATCTTCTTGATGAGGAGGTCTTCTGCATCTCATAGCTAAGTTCCTCCACCTTTTGATGTACTCCAGTGCTGTTTCATCTTGCTTTTGCCTGGTTGCATATAGTTCTGCTATTGTAATTTCTCTTTCCGTGACGTGAAATCTATCGCGAAACTTTCTTTGCATATCAGGCCAATCGGTCACTGACCCAGCTGGCAGGCTTGAATACCATTCAAAGGCTATCCCGGTGAGGGATGAGCCGAAGAACTTAAGCAGATAAGCTTCCTCAGCTGCCAAGTCACCCATGATTGTGGTGTAGTAAGCTATGTGCTCCCTGGGAGAGCCCTGGCCATTAAATTTCTCAAACTTCGGTGGCTTACTGATGCCTGGCGGTAGTCTCTTAGCAGCATACTAGGGAGGATACGGTACCTTGTACACATCGTAGGTACTAGCATCATCACCAGTCTTTTCAGACAGCTTCATCTCCACAATCTTTTCAATCATCAGCTTCTGGGCTATGGCTGGATCTATGCTTTCCGGGAAGAACTGAGCTTGTTGTTGACCATAAGGAGTTGTCATCACAGTTGCGCGCAAGGCCGGCACGGCAGGCTGCGTCTGAGATGCAGAGGGCTGAGCTATCGTCTACTGCAGAATGGGTTGGCTCGGTGCTTTGCCCTTATCAGTCGGAAGAGGATTAGCTGGAACAGCCATTTCTGTTGAGCTGGCAGTCTGCCCTACAAGCTCGGCTTGCTTGGAGACCGGTGTAGCTTCATGCCTCTCATTTAGCTGTCTTCTGAGAGCATTGATCTCTTGTTGATATCTTCTAAACATAATTTGGATCATAGGATCCAGGGTTGACGGGATCTGTAGATCTTCTGAAGTCCCTTCATCATCATCAACGAAGGGATTATCTTCCTCTTCCGCTGTCACCACATTAACTTTCATAGTGGTGATCTTGCAGGCTTCATCATTAGCCTTCATCTTATCTTTTGCCGCCTGTCCTCTTCTTGTGACGGGGCCTGGTCTGGTTGCCAGTCTGAGCAGTTCATCTGGCTGTGTTGGTAACATATCCTGCCCTTCGACAACCCCGGCCATATTGCAGGCAAAGATCTGCATCTTTTCCTTCTGCCTGTAGACTTTCCTTCTCATCTGATCGGGGTATTTGAGCCGGTCAAAGACTGATATTCTTTATCTAACTTCTTCCCTGTGCAGGTCTTCTTTCCCATACCCGGCTCTGTGGCCTTCTTCATAATCGTTAGAATCGGAGGAGGAGACTCCGAGCATCACTTCTTGAAGGGTTTCTTCTTCTTCTTCATTCATGGTGCCCAAAGCACGGGATAATCTTTGCTGCCCGAGGGCGGAGTTCCCCAGGTAGTGAAAGTAGTCTTGAGCCACTTGTTTCATCTCCTCTTGATTGTGCCTTCATGGCTCTGGTTGGAACATCAATCTTTCCCGGCTCTTCTGCTGATAAGCCAGTCTCTCAACCTGAGCTGTCAAGTGCTCGGCTCTGCAGTATTTGAATATATCGGCCTGCCTGGCACAGGCTCTTGGTCTTCTTAGAGTGGCAGCAGTGACCGGTTCGCTTGTTCTCATTTCCTTTTCCTCCCTGAACCTTCTACTCCCATCTTGGCAGCAGTTGGCAGCATAATTCTTTCTTTCCCATCTTTTGCCCCCAGCCATGGGGCAGGTGACCGTGGGGTCTTCCTTCTGCTGATATCTTCTGCCCCTCATCCTGGGGTGGATAGTAGTCAGATTTCTTCCTTCGTTCTCTTCCTCATCTCTCCTACCCCGAGCCCTGGGGTGAACAGCAACAGCAATTCTTATGTCTTTTCCTTCTTCTCTTCTGCTTCCTTCCCTGAAGAGGGCAACAGTGGTATCAACAATGTTTTCTTCCTCTCGAGCTGGGACCCAGCTCTGGATTTTCTTCGGCCGCCAGATCTACCTGAACTTGGACGGCTTCAGTGCCAGTTGCTTTCTATCCTCCTCTTTCATGTCGACCTTCCTGGCCGCTAGTACCCGGAACCTGTTGGCAGTAGGCACCATCAGGACGATCGTGTCTGGCTTGACCGCCCTTGTGCGACCACTAAGGTTTACCCGGACATCTCCAATCAGCATTGTCTTTCCTGAGTTGGACATCCGACGACCCGCAGCAGTGGATCGGGCTCTCTTGTCGGACCTCCTCCTTTTTCTAGCAGCAGAGGATGTGCCCCTTTTCGCCTCGTGATGGACGAAGCAGGCCACGACCTCAGGAATATGTTGCATCACCTGGCTCATTTTGGGGCTGGTAGCTTGCGGCAATGTCTCGACAACAGTCTTTTGCTCCTGGTTGTCAATCTCGAGCAAGTCAGTGAAGATGAGGCCCAGGCAGTTGGGCATCCCGACAGCAGGCGGCATCGACCCGAACGAAAGAGGTACCGCCAGGTAGCCTTCCCGAACATGCACATCGACCGCTTGTTGATCAAAGCGTGCAGACATGATTCCAGCCGTCATCGTAGCTTCCTGAAAATAGAGAAAGCACGGAATCAGAAATTTGAGGGGGGGCCCACTGGGCCTCCTATCTTGGCGTAGAGATGAAGGGAGACTAGGTCCCACCGGGCGTGCCAGACTTGTGGACGCGAGATTTTTATCTCGCTTGGTATTATTGTTCATTTATTTATTTATTTGGTTTGTTAGGCGTGCCAGTCACATATGTGACGATTTCATTGTGCACTCGACTTGACTTGGTCAGTCGATTGTGAAGTCCGAGTCGGGACCCAAAGTCCGCCATACCATAAAGGCTATGACGTTAATTACGCCCTTCCTAAGAAGGACAACCCTTGATTAAACGCCAAAATAGGAGGCCTCAGAAGGTAGTCAAAATATTAATGTGTGAAATAAAGGCTTCATGCTTAAGGAAGAGGACGAATGGAGAGCGGATTTATTTAGTTGAACGGACTAAATCAGGTGGCACAACCTTTAACTTTGAGCCATGCCGGGTAAGGATAGAAGACCATCCACGCAGTGGTGGGAGGGAATTCGGGTAATCATTAAGGTATTCCCTTTTTACATTTCCACTCGACCGGATGCTCCAAATATGTTCGTCTCCCCCGAAGATGAAGCCGGATGGGAAGTGTATCGGAGACACCCCCTCAACTCATCGGGGTTGATGACATTGGACTAGATTTCGGCAGCACCTCCCCTCAACTTGGAACATGCCCAAGGGGAAATAGGTGATCATCCACGGAGTGCCGGGATGAAAACCGAAAGAGAAAGGCACTGGGCCCTGGCACGATGTGATGTTGGGGATGATTCCCCGTTTATTTATTCCATGTGGTGTGCCCTGTGACCTGCAGATATCCCTCGAGTTAGTATGGTAGGGTGCTCAAGGATTGGGTAGAGAGGAGAGGCTCTTGGCATGGCTGTAGCGAGCATAAGCAGGCCTCCCGGCGCGTGGGAATGGGTTCTCGGCATGAGGTTCCCGGCGCGGGGGAGTGGGCTCTCAGCATGAGGCTCTCGGCATGGTTTTAAGGAAGGAGGAGGGCGCTCTCGGCGTGAGGTTCCCAGCGCGGGCCGCGCCGGGAGCTGTTCATAGCACCGGAAAGTTTTGCCGGGAGCTGTTCATAGCGCCAGAAAGTTTTGCAGAGGTTTGTGGGGTTTCTGCGGTGCTCTGTTTTGGGGATTTTTTTTTCTGGGATTCAGGTAACGGCTAGGGGATTTTAGGGTGCAAACAAGGAGGGGGCCGAACGCTCTACCAAGTCACCAGATTGACATCAAGAAGTCACATGGATGGAAGGGATTCGAGGGATTAAAGTCACCAGGCGTTCGAACCCTTCAGAACAGGCTTTATGCCGTTCATATCGCCGACCATCCAGGAGATCAAGAGATGACTGTCTCTGATCCCTGCAATGGCCCCAATGGCTTAGGAAACTTGAGAGGACTATGGACTTCGCAACGCTTAAATCATCGATATCGTTGATGGAGAGAGAGGGGGACAAACCCCAAATATCCACGGTAAGGATCGGGGCCCTGTTACTTCCTTTCCATCTGAGACAATCATGCATATAGGCACAAGAAATCACTGAAGTTCTAATTATCCGAGCAGTTAATGCACGTGGGGGAATAACATACATTCAGAGAGAGAGCACAGGAAGAAGAGGGCCAACCAACATCATTTCATCGGAACAACCGCGGAGTTGCATTTCACTATTTCATCGTTTACATAATTCATAGAACAAAGGGGACAGAGGGGAGAACAATCGACTAATACTCTATCTCCTCGACAATAGGGAGGTCTCTTCACTTCGAAAGCAGAAAATGGAATCGAAGCTTATACATCAAAAGAAACGAAAGCAGGAAGGGACGACGGCAATGAAGGGAAGGGGAGGGCGGAGCATTGACTCCTCTCCCTCCCCTAGCACCCCACCCTCTCCTTCTTTCCGACCTCGCATCAGCTCTTCTTCTCTTCTCTCTTTATCTGGCTATTCGAAGATGCCTCTCTTCCCTCTTTTTTTTTCTTTCTCCCTTTTTCCTCTCGTCCCCCCTTTCTTCCTCGAGGGGAGGGGGGTTTTATAACTGTGTTTTGTATCTTCTCGGCAGGCCTGTCACGGCGCGCCTCAACTGAGGGACTTCCTGGCGCGCAGGACTTCAGCTTCTCGGCGCAGCTAATGGGCTTCGACAAGAAGATCCCAGCGCCACTTTTATAGGCCAACGTAGATCTTTTAGACTAGGCCTCTTATTGGTCCTTCAAGTACATCAGCACCCAAAAGGGCCCTCCATTGGTGACATAGTTTCTATTGAGGTCATTCATAGGTTTTTCATCAGTCGGTAGACCGGGGTTTCATCTGCATTGCCATCTGAATGATGACAAAGTCGGACATCATCTCATTGGTATCGTCACCGGAACGGTGACAAGACCGGACATCAGCTTTAGCTTGGAAAGACTTCAGCCAGGTGACTGCTATTTCATCAGTGCCGTCGTCTGACTGACAATGGCATCGGACATCAGCTTGGCCGGGAAAAGGCTCCAACCGGGTAGATGGTTGAGAACTTCGTCATTGATCTTTCACTATTCGTCTGATCTTCCTTTCAATTCTGTCTCTGCCCTTGCTCATTTTCAAGGTGTCAACAGTGTTGCACACTTTTCTAAATTTTCTGATTTTTCTGACCTTTTTTTCTCTTCTTTTCCTCTTCCTTTCTCTCTCTTTCTCTCTCCTGGCCGGCCGCGTGCGCCGCGTGCCATCTTCTTCCTCTCTCTTCTTCCACGTGGACCGCCCCTGCTGGGTGCGTGCGCCGCACGCGCTCCTGCCGCGGCTGCGCCGCGTGCACCGGCCGCCTGCCGCATTGACCGCGGCTGCAGGCGCGCTGACCGCGTCGTCGACCGTGCCCCACCGCGAAGGCGGGGGCTTGCTGCTGCCGACCAAAACACACACACACACACACACACACACACTTTACACTATATATATAATAGATATATATGTATATATATATTATATATATATCTATTACATATATGGATATATATCTTATATATATGTTTATAAAAGCCCAAAAAATATCAAAGAACTTTATTTATTTTTTTTCTTTATGAACAAGTCCATGGGCTTTTGACTTTTATTATTTTTTTACTTTTTTTTATTTGTTTCTTGTCGCTTCCCTCGTACCGAGTGCTTGCATAAATAAGTAAAAATTGTTATTAAAATTATTGAATTTTAGAAAATTAAATATTTGACTCTAAATTAACAATAAGTGTGATATGTGTATATTTATTATTATTTAAGCTTATAAAAATGTGTAATATCATGAATTAATATGTAAAAATACACACTTATCACCTTCTCCCCAGGATCATCCATGTGCCATAGGTGGTCCTCATGCTTCTCCTTTTAAGGACCATGTGGGCCAACCACCGCCCTCATTTCAGCATCCCTCGCAGCCCCAAAATCTGGGAGTCCCTCGTACCCTTGTCTGACCGGGTCATTCTATGGGCAAGCCTCACTCCCCTTCTCCTTCAAGGCCTCCATGTCATGCCACCCCTCCAAGGTCTCAAGGTCGACTCTCTACTTTACAAGCCACACCCCTCTAACAAGCTCTCATTGACAAAATTGATCAAATGGAGGAACAATTAAAGAGGGTCACAAGTCCGCGACCGCCTCCTCCTCCTACTCAAGTCAATCCCCTTCACGCTTTCATGGATAACATTACTAAAATGGAAAAAGATTGGAAGGAGAGAAGAGATGAGCATGGCATTGGGAATATGAGTGAGCAAGATGTTCTTCCAAGTGTTAACGATCCAGTGGACGCTGTGCGCTCACCACTCATTCATCACACACATTCACACGGCCCTCTGCCTCCGCATTCACATCCACAAAATCCTCCACATCGCCATATCCCACCACCCACCAACAGGCCTCCACTACGGTATCCACTTGAGTCGGATTATGGAGGATATGAATCGGGTGATGAACAATTGGAGATGGCATGTTATGAAGATTTTGAAGATCTTCAAGTTGCACCCACTCCGAGTTTCCTTTGTTTCCCTCTTCCAACGTTTTCACAAGAACCCCCTGCTCAGGTTGAAGCCACTATCCCTACCCCTGTCTATGAGACCTCATGGTGTTACGACGATGGGTCCATACTCCAACAACCTGCCTCAATGCACCATGAATTACCCCCTACCGTGGACTCCTCACATACCACTAAAACCACCGTGTTGAGTGGTGATAGGCAGATCTAGAGGGGAGAGGTGAAAATCAGCCCCTTTTTGCCCTTCTTTGCATAATTAAAAACAATGACTAGCACAGCAGATAAAAAGACAGATTTTAATCACTATCTGAAAGACATGATGCACACAGGATACTTGGAAGCGGTCCTATCTAGTTTCTATCGATGGAACAAGAGAGAAGATAGACCACAAGGCAAGATCTTTAAGGTGGTTCAATCTCAATCTATAGACCTATGTCCACCCCTCACACAACACAATGAGGCTTCACTAGTGCCAAAGCACAACCGCTGATTCACAGCTTCAAACAGAGAGATACACTCTCACACACCGCTGTCACACAGCTTGAGGGATCACACCCCTGACCACACAGATAAGCAACCACACATTCTGTCTTCCTACACGTAAGTAGGGATCTAATGATGAGAAGTTTGTTCAGAAGAAAAAAGAAACAAAGGATGAAAGGTCCAAACAGAGTATTGTAAAGAAAGTGCAATGACTAAGAGATATCCTGTCTGGAAATGAGCTTGAGAGAGCCTTGGCTTTCTACTTCTTTTTGAAACTTCTTAGCAGCTACGGAGGCTTTCTCTTCATTGTGAAGAATGGAGAATATCTTCTTCTGGATTTACTCACGCATGCAGCATCAGGACCAGGAGAGCTTGAGCAACAAGCTTTTTCTTCTTCTCCGTTTTCTCTTCAGCTCATTCTTAGCTCATGTGCTCTCCTTCGACACAAACCAACTAGAGCCCATGCTCCTTATCTATATTCGTGTCTTAGGGCGACACCAACGTTGTCCGCTATCCAAGAAACACCCAGAATGTCACATCCACATTATTAGATTTGCTTCCACTTGCACAGTTGACTCTCTTCTTGACAGGTTAGATGGAATGTGGGTAGGTAGGATACCATTTGAGCAAAAGTATGATTTTCTTTAGAAAATATGTCTGCCAAAACACTATCTTCTTATACCAATGCAATCTGACAGCTTTTTCAGAGCAGACGGATCCTCTGGATTAAGTTCCAGATCTTGAAATCAGCTTCTGTTAGATTCGGATCGGTTTTGGACGATCATAGTGTGTCGACACTTTCCTTGAGTGTGTCGAGACATCCCTTTGAGATCTTGAAGTACTATGACTGATGAGTCAAGATAGCACCAAACAGTGTCGAGACAAGTGAGCCCTGTGCAGAGTTGATGTAAAAAGGTGCCGAGACAAGAGCGCCTTATGCAGAGATTTTCACACGAATGTGTCGACACTTTGCGCCAAGTGTCTCAAGATATTGGTGAATCAAGATACTTTGTCAGAATGCTTCAGCTTGAATTCTTATGGATGTGCCAAGACATAAGTTGAATGTGTCGACTCATTTTGTTATGTCGGAGCTCAATTTTTGGAATTTCAACACAAGCTCTTCTGAATGTGTCAAGACATGATTGGGCCGTGTTGAGACATCACTTGGTGAGATTCAGCTGCACTTGTTTAAACCATTCATCAAACCAAATAAAGTTAGATATATCTCAACTACCTACTAATGATTTGTGATATGTTATCATAAAAACCTGGGGACACAACATTCTCCCCCTTTTTGATGATGACAACCATGAATCATTATTAGCAAGCATTCATACATCAATGCAATCAAATTTTTTTGAAGAGCCATCAACCAAGCAAAGTTCATTCATTCACACAACCACTGAATGTTTATCATTAATCAAACATAGTTTAGTACTGATCAAGCAAGGATGTGAGTTCAAGCAGTTACACTACAGATCTATATGCAAAAGTTTAGATAAATAAGCTAACTATATGCCAGATGCTTGATGAGGCTACAGTACAATAATACTTCTCCCCCTTTGTCATCAACAAGGAGGGGGTGAAGGAGGAGGCTACTGTGGAGGAGGCACGTTGCTGGTGCTAGCCAGGTGCATGATTTGTGCCTCCTGGAATTCATGTTGCAGGTTGGAGATGGTTGACTCTAGAGAATAAATTATTTGATTTAACTGCTCATCTTTTTGACTGACAAAACAGTGTAAGTGCTGGACATTATCATTGATGTCCTTCAGCCAGGTATACATCATCTCACAGATGTATTCTGTTTCAGCCCTCTGTTGGGAGCCTTGGAGGGGAAAACGAGAAGATGTAGCTTCTGTTTGAGGAGGAGGACACCATTCATCACCAGCATCCTGCAGAGCAGGTTGGAGTTGAGCTTTATGCAGTAGTATGAGCTCCAAGATTTCAGTACCAACCGTATCCAATTTCTTGTATACGACGTCCGTCTTTGCCTTAGCTTTGGTGGTGCTATTTACTGCTCTAGCTATATCAGTATGAACAGTGTCTCCAAGCTTGGAGGAGGCATCAAGTAGCTTATTAATGTCAGAATATAGTTTCCCTTTCAACCTTTGGGAAGCATCCAATAAGCGAGAAGTAGAAGCATTGAGGTGTCTTTCCAGATTGGATGTAGCATCAAAAGACCTGTTGACCTCTGCAGTCACATGTGCCCTGATGGATGTAGTGGTGCCAGCCGCTTGTCCTCTGATAGATGTAGTGGCTCGAGCCACCTGTTCAGCTAGCTAATTAGAGTACTCCATCAATTTAACCCACTTGATGTTGAGATTACTTTGATCTTCTCTAATGTCATAGGCATTCATGACCATTTCAGCAGTTTTCTCCTGTGTTTCAGTGTGGATCTCTTTTAGTCTCTTCATTATTTTGCCGGCTCATTCACAAACAGTTATCAAGGAGGTCATGAAGTTCTTCAACCATCCATCTGACTTATGTTGGTCATGCACAAATTTTGCCCATCGACTATTCTGAACTTGCTCATAGTGGAGTTGTCTAGCTTCCAGTCTGTTGACCTATAGACTGATCTGACGACAGGAGGAATTTAAACTCCCAAATTGGGCAGTGAGAAACTGAATGAGGGTAGGATGAATATCCATTAAGCTGCTAGTAGCACCAAATGCAGGACCTTGTGATGTGGATGCCTCTGTATGAAATTTAGGTGGGGCATCCCTTGCAGTGAACACTGTAGGTTCATTTTCTGGAGATAAGGGAGGTTGGATACCAAAAGACATCATCACCCTAGGCTGGTCCATGGGATCTGCAAATAGCTGTTGAGAAGCCTGCTCAAGGGAGATGTCTGCATGAAACATTTCCTCATGCTGATTTACTGTGCTTCTGAATCAGGGTGGCCCTGTGCTTGCTGACCCTATGGAGGTTGGTCCTGTGGAAGCTGTTCCTATGGAGTTGGCTGGACAGGAGGGTCGAGTACATGACCAGGTAAATTCCTCACCATTTTGTTACCTTCCTTCATGAAGTGCATATAGTTTTGGATGAACCTCAGGGTGTAAACATTACTCTGGGGAATAGTTATGGATGTTTCCTTGTCAAGAGGGATGCCAACCTTCTGAAAGATGGCAGTAATGTGAGCAGCATAAGGCAGGCTACGCCTATTGTAAGTGTAACATTCCATAACCTGAAGCATGATTTCTGGAAGACAGACATGGTAATTGTTGAATAGACAGTAAAAAAAGAATCTTTGTGTCTCAGTAAGTCTGCTTCTGCCACCCCCTTGTGGGGTAGTCATGGTAGTGAAGATATGATGCAGTAGACGCTGTAGTGGGGGAAACCGATTGGTGTCAAAGTGTTTCACCAAAAGTTGGGTGACATCTTGAGGATTTCTAGGCTTGCCAGTCAAGACAGTGTAAGCAGCAGACAAATCGATCTCAACTTTAGATTCTATTTCCCCATCCCAGGGGTATGTGTAAAGCTCTGTAAAGAAGCTTAGTTGTGAGCTTGATGGAAACCCCCTTGACCACAGTCCGAAGGCCTTTCTTTTTATCATCAAAAAACAAGTTCTTGTAGAACTGCTGAAATAGAAATGGGTAGTATACTCTGTGCTCAGTCATAAACTGTCTTCAACCTTGGAACTCAAACAACGGCAGTAGCTTAGGAAAATACACAAGCATCTCTTGATCACTAAAATCTACATACCTAGGGAAGAGAATCCTGGTGGGATCACTGTCTTCTTCCCTAGGAGAAGCAGCAGTGCTGGGCTTCTGAGGGGTTGACTGAGCTTTGGCCTTCCCTTTTTCTTTGGCTGACAGCCGTGGCCTCTTGGCCGGAGTTTGTTCGGAGAACCCTTGTCCATGTTGGACCCCTGGGCTTCGGCATCCCTCTTCCTCGCTGGTTCTGCAGCTGGGCGGTCCTTAATACGCTTGGATCTCCCTTCAGAGGGAGCATTCGAAGCAGTGGCCTTCTTGGAAGAAGCCGCCTCTTTCTTCTTGCCGCGGGTGACCGGTGGAGCCATGGAGAGTGGATGGAAAAGGTGGAAAGGAATCGGAGAGCAGCTAGGGCTAGCTGGGGAGCTGGCGCAAGAAGCAATGAAGGAGGGAGCTGGGTGTCAACCTCTACGGCGTGGATGTGCAGAGTCACCGGAGAGAGAGAGAGAGAGAGAGAGAGAGAGAGAGAGAGAGAGAGAGAGAGAGAGAGAGAGAGAGAGAGAGAGAGAGAGAGAAATAGGGTTGAAAAAGGAGAAAGGGTGAGAGAATTATTTTCACCGATGAGTTAAATGGGGAAAGTTGAGATTTTTACTTTTGAAAGGGACAACCCTGAAGTTCGAAATGGTGTATATGCCCCTATGTTAAGTTCAGATGGTTTAAGGCTTATAAGCTCATTTTTGAGTAATAAAAGTTTGAGGAAACCATTTTTGCAACAAATAATATGACTTAAACATTTGAGAAGGTAAGAGAATGGAATCGAGCCCTTTTGACTTACTCATCACATTCATTCGGCAAGATTGGAAAGAAGATAAGCAAGTATTGAAAATAAACACAACCCCTTTGTTTTGAAGCAAGTTGTAGAGTCAACCCCAAACCAATTTTTTTTATTTTTTTTGTTTATCATTAAATAAAACAGTTCGATATAGCATTCACTTTTTGACACAAGGAAACACGTTATTTAGACGCCAGAGTCCCTGGTTACTCAGTGTAGCTTATCTTTCTGAATTCTTTTGAACAGAGGTGACTTTCCTCATCATGACTACATTAACCGTTCATTTCATTGATGAAGGATCTAGTTTCTCTGAAGAGAGGTCATTGCTCTGAAATTATAGCAGCATAGTTTTTAGAGGCGTATTCTCTCATAGACTTCAAGATGGGAACATGTTTAAAGACAATACATGCTGATCAATTCAAACGCCAAGAAGCCAAGTGGCAGTGATGTTTCAGACGCAGGGGCAAGAGTTATTTTTAAAGACTTAAGAAATGTTTCAATCCTATTATGAATGCAAGATTGGTAAAACTCAATGCAATTGATTCACGAAAATGAGAATTATAATCAAGAAACCATTTCTTTAACAGTAGTAATACAACAAGACTCACCTAGGGTTGTAAAGATGAATGAAAAATATCTCAACTCGCCCTCACTTGGTACTCGGTGAAAAGTGAAGGTTCAGAGGCAATAGATTTGAGGTGAAAATGAAGGAAGCAGTGGAAAGAGGGAGTCAAGGAAACTCTCCATTTGTCCTTCAAAACCACAGTGGTAGAGAGACAATCTCGACACATGACATGAAGGTGTCGATTTGAACACCAGTTGTAAGCTGTATGTCTTGACACATCTCAATAAGGTGTCGACCTATTGAATAGGCAATGTTCAGCATGTCTCGACACATATCAGTACATCAAACTGTTCTCTACTAACTTCTTTGATTCTTCATTTCTGACAGACACCTGCCATCTTTTACTGCCAATACCTCTGACTTTCTTCTTTCAGACTGCCATTCAAGAAGGGTTTTACCTTTTGCTGCCACTAATAAATGCTAGATTGAATGCTTAAGCTTTAAACATGCTTATGCACGATAGATCAACTAAGCAGATAGCAATGTGCATTTCTGACACATGGTACTTGGCGGAGGCTTGTCCTTACGCATGAGGAGAGTTTCCTGACTGGCGTAACATGTCATTTCAATTCTCAACATTTGATATACCATGCAGTCACAAGATGATGTTCAATTAAAAACATTCATAAGTACAAGCAAGCTCCCCCTGAATGTAACCATCATTCAAGGCAAGGTTCATACACCAAATGGACCAGTTCTAAATCAATTCAGATATGCTTGTTTTAATCATGGTAGAGACAAGTAAGCAGATTATTAAGGAGGAATTGATAGCTCAAACCTGAGTGGACAGAGGTCTGCATAGACCAAGCTCTCTCCTTAGAGTTGTGAACCTGTCATTGCTTAAGGGTTTTGTGAAGATGTCTGTAATCTGATTTTCTGGGTCTACAAAATGGAGCTCAAAGTGATTTTTGAGAACTTCATCTATTATAAAATGATGCTGAATATCAATGTGTTTAGTCCTAGAGTGCATGACTAGATTTTTTACAAGATTTATGGCACTTGTGTTATCACACAGAATGGGTACACAGCCAAGATCTATGAGATAGTCTTGGAGTTGGTGTTTGATCCATAGTACTTGGATGCCACAACTCCCTGTAGCAACATATTCTGCTTCTACAGTTGAGAGTGCAACCGAGTGCTGTTTCTTGGAAGCCCAAGAAACCAAACACCCACTAAGAAATTGGTAATAGCCAGTAGTGCTCTTGCGGTCTAGTTTTCATCCTGCATAATCTACATCAGAATATGAAATAAGTAAAAGTTCACAAGATGCAGGATACCATAGTCCCAATTCTTGAGTGCCAGCAAGGTATCAAAAGATACGCTTGACAGTAGTCAAGTGGGACTCTCTAGGAATAGACTGAAATCTGGCACACAGACAAACATGAAATTGAATGTCTGGTCTACATGCAGTTAGATAGAGTAATGATCCAATCATACCTCTGTATCTCTTTGCATCTACAAGACTACCTTGTTCATCTGCATCTAGTGAAGTGGCAGTCCCCATTGCAGTTCCTAAATGCTTACAGTTGGTTAGATCAAACTTTTTCAGCAACTCTTTCACATACTTGGCTTGATTGATAAAGCATCCTTCATTGCTCTGACTAATCTACAAGCCAAGAAAGAATTGAAGCTCACCCATTAGACTCATTTCAAATTCATTGGTCATAAGTTTAGCAAACTCTTCACACATTTAAGGTTTAGTGGACCCAAACACTATATCATCCACATAAATCTGAACAATCAAGATATCTTTACCTTATTTCTTGGTGAATAGTGTCTGATCTATATTACATCTTGAAAACCCTTGTTTGGTGAGGTATGAGCTTAATCTGTCATACCAAGCTCTAGGTGCCTGTTTCAAGCCATACAAAGCCCTGTCCAACTTATAAATATGATCTTTGAAGTAAGTGCATTCAAAACCGGGGGGTTGCTCTACATAGACTTCTTCTTTAATGAGACCATTAAGAAAAGCACTCTTACCATCCATTTGCTACAGTTTGATCTTATGAGAACATGCAAATGCTAGCAAAATTCTAATAGCCTCAAGTCTAGCAACAGGAGCAAAAGACTCTTCATAATCTATGCCAAATTCTTGATTATACCCTTGAGCCACCAATCTAGATTTATTTCTTATTATCTTTCCATCTTCACTTAGCTTATTTCTGAATACCCATTTTGTTCCTATGACAGATTTTTCTTTAGGCCTTGGAACAAGATGACATACTTTATTTCTTTCAAACTGGTTTAACTCTTCATGTATGGAATTGATCAAGTTTTCATTTTTTAGAGCCTCTACAACATTCTTGGGTTCAACTTGAGACACAAGAGCAAGTTGTTCACTTCCATCCATAATTTTAAAATGCGACCTAGTTTTGGTTCGGTCATGCAGATTACCTAAGATGTTTTCCAACGGATGATCTTTTAACACTCTTAGGTCAGGTTCAACATTACCTTCATCTGCTTCGGTGACTGGAGCATTGCTTGGTTCTCCTTGGTCCTCATTTGCTTGCTTTTCTTCTAGTGGAAGTTCCTCTTTTCCTCTTATGTTAAGGAATTCCCCATCATCATCTTCCCTGCAAGGGCTGTTGTTATGATCAATCTCATTAAAAGTAATGTGAGGGTATTCTTCTACGCAAAGGGTCCTAACATTATCGACTCTATAAGCTCTAGACTTGTCAGAGTACCCAAGGAATATCCCTTCTTCACTCTTGGGCTCAAACTTGTCCAGAACTCTTTTGTCATTGTTATGAACAAAACACTTTGACCCGAACACCTTCATGTGAAAGAGAGATGACTTTTTACCTTTTAGCAGCTCATATGGAGTCATTTTGGTGAGGGGTCTTACCATTGACCGGTTGATGATATAGCATGCAGTGTTTACCGCTTCAGCCCAAAATCTCCTAGGTAGATGCCTTTCTGCAAGCATTGTGCCTGCCATTTCAATGAGAGCTCTGTTCTTCCTCTCAACAACACCATTTTGCTCAGAGTTCGTGGTGACAAAACTTGTGAACGATTCCTTCAGTCCTACACAAATTTTGAAAGTCAGCATTGTCGAATTCACCACCATGATCTGAAATAATGTTGGAAATTTTAAACTTACCATCTTGCTTCACTTGCATATACAATGCCTGAAACTCATAAAAGGCATTATTTTTATTTGCAAGATAGAATACCCAAGTGAATCTAGTAAAATCATCCACCAAGACATAACCATATCTTTTACCACTTAAGCTAGCTGTTTTGGTTGGGCCAAACAAGTCCATATGGATTAGTTCAAGTGGTTTAGATGATGAGTTTTCAGTTCTACTTTTAAATGACTTTCTAGTCTATTTTCCTTGAGCACATGCAACACACATCTTAGTGTTCAGTTTGAATTTTATTTCAGGCAGCCCTTTGACAATTGAATGCTTTACCAATTTATGAAGAGTGTTGTAACTAACATGTCCTAGTCTGCGATGCCACAAACAGGCTAATTCAGATTTTGATGCAGCAAGACAAAGATTTATGTGTGCGGGGTCATCTAAGTCAAGCATGTATACGTTATTGACTCTTTTGCCTGAAAACATGGTTTCCTTTGAATTTGGTTGCAAGATTTTGCATTCATTAAAGTCAAAAACTACAGTATGACCTTTATCACAAAGTCGACTAATGCTCAGCAAGTTGTACTCCAGACCATCAAAAAGTAATACATTATCAATCGAGTTGGAGGGGTTCTTACCAACTTTACCTGAACCAATGATTTTTCCTCTGTTGTTTCCTCCAAATGTGACATGTCCAGCTTCCTTTTCAACCAGGAGACAGAATTTGATTTTGTCTCCAGTCATGTGTCTTGAGCAGCCACTGTCAAGATACCAACGGTTGTGCACGACTGCAAGACACTCCTGCACAAGGAATTAAGCAACAATGTTTGGAACCCAAGGATAGTTGGGTCCCAATAGTTTCTTCATTTCAGCAAAGCAGGATAAGATAGACTTCGAAATCCAAACTTTCTTAGCCTTTTTGCTTTGGTGGTAGTTCTGATTTTTTTTCTCTTTAGTCTTTTGGACTTAGTGACTTTTATGAGTGCTGGAGGAGGATTGGTGAATGGTCCATCTGTTCCAGTTTGTCGGTCTAGATGAGCAGAAGGTGTCGTACCACCTGGATCGATGAGGCTGAGTGAACCTATGACCATAGGGAGCATTATTGTTCCTGACCCATGGAGGTGTCGATCTGTAGAAGATAGAGTCTCGACCTGTCCACTGTTCAGTCCATCTATAACTGTTTCTGGATGATGGATGTGTCAACCTCCTGTAAGGAAACTGTCGACCTATTGGTGCAAACCTGGGATTTTGTTGGACGTTTGACCTGGTGGGTGTCGACCTGTTCCAAGGAATGTCCCGACCTTTTCTAACATGGTAACTATCTCCTCCACTGTGATGTTCAGGCTGAGACTTGGATGGTTGTCGATTCGTTTGGGATCGTTTGTGATCCTTTTTGGGTTGTTGGACAGTTATGTTAATAGGATCTCCTATCTTTTCTTTTCCTTTGTTTTTAATGTTTTCTTGGTGTGTTGATTTTGAGGTGGATGCTTCGGAAGATGAGACAAAGGTGGTGGTTTTTAGCCCAAAGGTTTTCTTTTTGGTTGGCTCATTTCCCAGCCCTTCTCTGTTGAAATTTACTTTGGTTCCTAGAAGGGCATTCAGATTTTCACTTCCATCAACAAATTTTTCAAGGGAGGTTTGTTTATCTGCTAAGTCATTTTGAAGCTTTTCATTTTCTTTTATTAGTTGTGAATTGACATGTTTAAGGGCTTCTGACTTTTCATTACACAAGCAGTTGTCCTTTTCATAGCTCTGCATTTTCAGTTTCAATTCATCAATTTCATCTCTTAATCTTTCATTTTCATATTCCAAGTCTCTCATTTCTTTTCTTCCTTCTTCAAGATTTTCATTCAATTTTCTTAATTCTTCAATTTTAGTTTCTAGAAGGATTATCTTTTCATTGAGAGCTTTGTCATATCCGCAGGATTCAACCTTCCTTTTTAAGGTTTTGTTTTCTTTTCTGTATACTTCATATTTGTTCATCAGCTCAAAGTAAGCTTCTTCCCAATCATCAATGGAGAAATGCTCAAAGGGAGAGCTCACCTCGCTGTCATTTTCTCCTTTGGCCATTAAGCAATGATCATCTTTTTCTTCTTCAGAAGAGTTGTCTTCAGTTTCTTCTTCTTCTTCATCACTCCAAGTGCACACTATGGCCTGCTTCTTCTTGTTCTTCCACCTGGGCATAGCTTTCTTAGTTTCTTCAAGACATTCAGACTTGATGTGTCCTGGTTTCCTGCAAGAGTAACATACAAGCTTTTCAGATTTTTTAACATTTTCAGGTCTTGGCCTGAAACTTCTTCTTACCTGGGGCTTCTTCTTAGTAAAACCTATACCTTCCTTTCTTAAAAAGTTTCTAAACTTTCTTGTCAGTAGGGCCACTTCATCTTCTTCAGTGTTGCTGCTTGAATGCTCATCATCAGATAGGTCCTTGGTGCTTGGTCCTGCTTTAAGAGCCAATGGCCTTTTTTTACTTGTCTCAGCTTCTTTATTCTTCATATTCATCTCATAGGTCATCATGGACCCTATGAGTTCTTCTACTTTGATGGTGGTTAGGTCCTTTGATTCTTCAACCACTGTGGCCTTTGTATGCCACATGGGAGTTAGTGATCTGAGTATCTTTCTTACTATCTCATGTTCAGTGTATGTCTTACCTAGCTCAGTCAAGCCATTAGTGAGCGAGGTTAGCCTAGCATACATGTCCGAAATGGACTCATCAGATTTCATTCTAAAATTCTCATATTCAGATACCAACATATTAGCTTTGGTTGCACGTACCTACTGTGTCCCTTCATATATTACCTCAAGGTGATCCTACATTTCTTTTGCAGTTTTGCAAGTTGACACCCTTGAGTATTCAGTTGGATGAAGGGAGCACTGCATGATATGCTTGGCACCTCAGTTCAGAGTTGATTGCCTGATTTGTTCTTTAGTCCATGTATCTTCATCAGGAGGCAGCTCAAAAGGTCCCTTGCTGATCACTCGCCAGACTTCATGATCCTGAGCTCTAATGAAGACCTGCATGCGATTTTTCCAGTAAGGATAATTAATCCCAGTGAAAAAGGGAGGCCTATTTACAGAATGTCCTTCAGCCATAGGACCTTTAGAAGCCATATCACTA
The DNA here is from genome assembly GCA_022559845.1 of Amorphophallus konjac. Classification (NCBI taxonomy): domain Eukaryota; kingdom Viridiplantae; phylum Streptophyta; class Magnoliopsida; order Alismatales; family Araceae; genus Amorphophallus; species Amorphophallus konjac. The sequence goes on from CM040124.1 coordinate 201,989,532, forward strand.
GTTCTCTCAAGGTCGTTAGACCACATTCAGAGAGCCTTGCTCTGATATCACTTGTTGAGTGGTGATAGGCAGATCTAGAGGGGAGGGGTGAATAGATCAGCCCCCTTTTGCCCTTCTTTGCGTAATTAAAAACAATGACTAGCACAGCAGATAAAAAGATAGATTTTAATCACTATCTGAAAGACATGATGCACACAGGATACTTGGAAGCGGTCCTATCAAGTTTCTATCGATGGAAAAAGAGAGAAGATAGACCACAAGGCAAGATCTTTAAGGTGGTTCGGTCTCAATCTAGAGACCTACGTCGACCCCTCACACAACATAGTGAGGCTTCACTAGTGCCAAAGCACAACCGCTGATTCACAGCTTCAAACAGAGAGATACACTCTCACACAGCTTGAGGGATCACACCCCTGACCACACAGATAAGCAACCACGCCTTCTGTCTTCCTACACGCAGGTAGGGATCTAATGATGAGAAGTTTGTTCAGAAGAAAAAGGAAACAAAGGATGAAAGGTCCAGACAGAGTATCGTAAAGAAAGTGCAATGTCTAAGAGATATCCTGTCTGGAAATGAGCTTGAGAGAGCCTTGGCTTTCTACTTCTTTTTGAATCTTCTTAGCAGCTACGGAGGCTTTCTCTTCGTCGTGAGGAATGGAGAATATCTTCTTCTGGATTTACTCACGCATGCAGCATCAGGACCAGGAGAGCTTGAGCAGCAAGCTTTTTCTTCTTCTCCGTTTTCTCCTCAGCTCATTCTTAGCTCATGTGCTCTCCTTCGACACCAACCAACTAGAGCCCATACTCCTTATCTATATTCGTGTCTTAGGGCGACACCAACGTTGTCCGCTATCCAAGCAACACCCAGAATGTCACATCCACATTATTAGATTTGCTTCCACTTGCACAGTTGACTCTCTTCTTGATAGGTTAGCCGGAATGTGGTAGGTAGGAGACCATTTGAGCAAAGGTATGATTTTCTTCAGAAAATATCTCTGCCAAAACACTGTCTTCTGATACCAACGCAATCTGATGAATTTTTCAGAGCAGACGGATCCTTTGGATTAAGTTCCGGATCTTGAAATCAGCTTCCGTCGGATTCGGATCGGTTCTGGACGATCACAGTGTGTCGACACTTTCCTTGAGTGTGTCGAGACATCACTTTGAGATCTTGAAATACTATGGCTGATGAGTCGAGATAGCAACAAGCAGTGTCGAGACAAGTGAGCCCTGTGCAGATTTGATGTAAAAAGGTGCCGAGACAAGAGCGCCTTGTGCAGAGATTTTCACACGAATGTGTCGACACTTTGCGCCCAGTTTGTCGAGACATTGGTGAATCCAGATACTTAGTCAGAACGCTTCAGCTTGAATTCTTCTAGATGTGTCGAGACATAAGTTGAATGTGTCGACTCATTTTGGTATGCCGGAGCTCAATTGTTGGAATTTCAACACAAGCTCTTCTGAATGAGTCGAGACATGATTGGGCCGTGTCGAGACATCACTTGGTGAGATTCAGCTGCACTTGTTTAAACCATTCATCAAACCAAATAAAGTTAGATATATCTCAAATACCTACTAATGATTTGTGATTTGTTATCATCAAAACCAGGGGACACAACACTCCGTACCATCGGCCTCCACTGAGCCTCCCATTAACCCTTCCTCCCAACCAAGTAACCCTCCATCGCCCCCACTTAAGGCCTCCACTATCCCTATAACCCCAATGCTAATCACTCCTAGCCTTCCACCAAAACCTATGTCCGACCTTGAACAGGGTCCACCAGTTTTTGCACCCGAGCCAACCTCATCTGCTTTCGAGCAAGGGGAGAAGCTCGCCGTGTTTCAACCTCCACCTACCCTTCCTACAACACCTTCCATTAAACCTCCATTATCCATTGAGCCACCCACCTCCCTTTTCTATTCATCCTCCCCTCGGAGTCGGTGTATCTCTACAAATACATGTGCCAAAGATGATGTTCAAGAACCGAGCAAGAAGAATTTGGTCACGGATCTGCCATTCATAATCCAAGATTTCATTTGCCGAATGCTAATTCGGGTTCTTGTGCCGGGCATCTTTGAGAAGGCCGAGTCTCCACCTACACCAATGTCCACCAAGAAGGACTTTCAAGAATTGGTGCTGAGCAAATCAGAGGCCAAAACAATAGAGGTCTCATTGCTCATTGGAAATGATACTTTCAAGGAACTCATTACCTCTTGTCCGGTCATAATTCAAATGGCTAATCAAGATAAGGGGTTCTCCTCAAGCATAGTGATGACACATTCCACTGTAGAGGAGATGATGAACTTTATGCTCAAGGGCGGGTCATGGCAATCCTTGTTGGAAGCTTTTGATATCATGTCTACTCTGTTGTGTCCCCTGATTTTGATGATAACAAACCATAAATCATTATTAGATCTTTGTGACAAGTGTAACAATTTCGTTAAAATTCTATTTTGGACAAGTATAGGTGAAGTACATTCAAGCTGTCGACCTGTCAGTAGGACGTGTCGACACGTCAAGTAGAAATTCGTTATTTAGCTACTTTTGTTTGTGCTCTGGCATGAACAGGGTGTCGACACTCTTTAAGGAGCGTGTCGACACTTCAGTCCAATGCGGCGGTAAGTCTCTCTGTCTGGAGCCCATGACTAGACACTTCTGCATGATGCCCCCACATTCAGGCTCGAGCCGCACACGAGTGTGGCACCCGTGTCGACCTGCGTATATTAAAGTGTCAACCTATTGATGAAGGAAGCCATTTTTCTTCAAGTCTTCAATGAGAAGTGTCGACCCTTCAGCTGGAAGTGTCGACACCAACAGGTTCACCCAAATTGGATCTGAATTCAATGGTGTCGTCTTTTCAAGATCCACAACTGGTCTTGGAGGATCCGTTCGTACTTGAAAATCCTTCTGGAAACTCACCTTTTCACAGGAATTGATTGGATGTCAGAGGAATCTTCCAGGAGTGGGCCCTTTTGCTGATTTGGTTCTCTACCTACCCATATACATAGGGCGCACGGTAGAAAAGACAAGCGATGGAGAAGCAAATGAGTAAATAGGGTGAGACGTCCTGGTGACAGAGGAGTTCGTGTAGAAGTTAACTTGAAGAAAAAGCACATTTGAGCTTGGCCAGAAGAGAGGAAGAGCAGAGGAATAAGGGAGAAAGAGGAGAAGCGCAGAAGAGCAGGAAGTTCTCTTCATCCTTCTGCTACAGGCGTAAAGGCATTAAGGGTTCTACTCTCCTTCACGATCTGGAGCCTTGACTGCAAGGAAAAGAACGTCTTTAGTCGCCACTGTAGCAGCTGGAAGGAGTCCTCATCGCTTCTCTTGAGCCCGCAGTGAAGAGCCCAAGAGAGAAGAAGCTTTGCCAAGGCTTCATCCGGTTTCTCTGGACAAGATTATTTTCTCCCACTGATTTCTATAGTCATACCCTATCTGCTTTTCTTTCTAGATTGTGTTTCTCAAAACTCATATTCCTACTTTGTTCCCTACCTACGTGTAGAAAGACGGACGGTGAGTTCACAGGTCTGTGGGTTTTGGGTTGTGTACCCGCAAGCTGTTAGACAACGGATTGGAGAGAGTTTTCTCTGAGTTGGAAGCTGTGAATCAGCGGTAGTGCATTTGCACTAGTGAAGCCTCACTCAGTCAAGTGAGGGGTGAACGTAGGTCTCTGGATAGAGACCGAACCACCTTAAAATCCTGTGTCTCTGTGGTTTGTTTATCCTCTTGCCTTGTCGCTAGATGCTTGTGTAGGATCGTTGTTGATACTTTATCCATGCATTTAGCTCACTAGCTGGCATCTGCCCATGCTTTATTGCTCTTTAGTTTATATCATTTTATAGTTTTTAAAAAGAAGGGGCTGATCTATTCACCCCTCCCCTCTAGATCCGCCTATCACTGCACATCACATGGTATCAGAGCTAGTCTCTCTATATGTGGTCTAACGACCTTGAGAGAAGTGGTGATATGGCAGCAAAGAGTCCTATGCCAGAAGGGCATTCCATAAATTGACCTCCCTTTTTCATTGGGACAAACTATCCTTACTGGAAAAACCGTATGCATGTTTTTATTAGAGCTCAGGATCATAAGGTTTGGCGGGTGATTAATTAGCAAAGGTCCGTTTGAATTGCCTGAAGATGAAGACACATGGACCAATGAGTAGATTAGAAGATCAACATTGAACTGGGGTGCCAAGCAATTAATGCAATGCTCCCTTCACCCAATAGAGTTCTCAAGAGTGTCAACATGTTCCACTGCAAAAGAAATGTAGGACCATCTTGAGGTAATCTATGAAGGGACATCTCAGGTACGTGCAACTAAGGCAAATATGTTGGTTTCTAAATATAAAAATTTCAGAATGAAGTCTGATGAGTCTATTTCAGATATGTATTCTAGGCTAACCATGCTCACTAATAGTTTGAATGAGCTAGGTAGGAGCTATTCTGAACAGAAGATTGTGAGAAAGATCCTCAGGTCTTTAACACCTGCTTGGCATACAAAGGCAACCGTTGTTGAAGAATCAAAGGACTTGGCAACCACCAAAGTAGAAAAGCTCATAGGGTCCCTGATGACCTTTGAGATGAACTTGAAGAACAAGGAGACTGAGGTAAGTAAGAAGAAACCTCTGGCTCTTAAAGTAGGGCCAAGTACCAAGGACACCTCCGATGATGAAGAACCTTCAAGTAGAAACTCTGACGAGGATGAGGTTGCTATGCTAACAAGAAAATTCAGAAGGTTTTTAAGAAAGGAAGGTAGAGGCTTCACAAAGAGGAAGCCTCATGTAAAGAAAGGTTTCAGGCGAAAACCTGAAAATGCTAAGAAATTTGAAAAGCTTGTTTGCTATTCTTGCAGGAAACCTGGACACATCAAGTTTGAGTGTCTAGAAGGAGCTAAGAAGACAATGCCCAAGTAGAAGGGCAAGAAGAAACACGCCATGATTTGCACATGGAGTGATGAAGAAGATGAAAACAGCTCCACTGAAGAGGAGAAAGAAGATCTATGCTTAATGGCAAACAGAGACAAGGATAGTGAGGTAAGCTCTCCATTTGAACATTTTTCTACTGATGATTGAGAGGAAACTTATTTTGAATTCATGGATAAATATGAATTGTATAAGAAAGAAAACAAAGCTTTAAAGAAGAAAATTGACTCCTTTGTGCATGATCAAAGCCTAAATGAAAAAATTGCTTCCCTAGAATCTGAAATTGAAGATCTCAAGAAATGATTGAAAACTTAGAAGAGAGAAGAAAAGAAAAGAAGGATCTAGAAGATGAAAATGAAAGTCTAAGAAATGAAATTGATGAGTTGAAGCTAAAAATGCAAGACTATGTCAAAGACAACAAACTGTGTAATAAAAAATTTGATGCCATAAAATAATTCAACTCACAACTTCTTAAAGATAATGAAAAGCACCAAAAGGACTTAAATGACAAAGAGAATTCTTTAGAGAAATTTGTAGATGTGAGTGAAAACTTGAATGCTCTGCTTGAGACTAAGATGAACTTCAATAGGGAAGGGCTGGGATATAATCCCATTGGGAAAAAGTCAATTGGTATGAAAACCACAACTTTTTGTCCCATCTTCTGAAGCATCAACTTCTAAAACAACACCTAGCCTAAACCAAGAAAAAGCTAAAAACAAAGGAAAAGAAAAAATGGAAGAGCCAGTGAAGAAAAATTATGGAAAACCCAACAAAGTTGACAAAAAACACCAAACAGGCTGACACCAAACTCAGAATAGGTCTGCACATCCCAAGGGGAGGAATGGTTCCGACAGTAGAACAGGTCTGCACTACCCTCAGGACAGGTCGGCACCATCCTGGACAACTAGCAATCAGTTCGCTAGGTATACTCAGAAAGGTCGGCACATAGGTCATAGGGAGTCGACACGCCTAGCATCTAGAGACCGTTATAGATGGGTTGAGCGAGAGACGGGTCGACTCGCACACTGCAGGAGGTCGACACGCCCGATAAATAGAAACCATTATGAGTGGTCAGAACATAGAACATGTCAACACTTCACCTCCGACAGGTCGACACCATCATATGTTTGGGGTAGTTATGAGCCTTACAGTCACAGGTTTACCTAACCACAATACCCTAGGAACTAAAACACCTTCTACCACTCTAGACTAACCAACTAGAACAGATGGACTAAGAATCAATCCTTTTTCAACATCCATAAAACCTCAAAAGCTCAAAAGCTCAAGAGGTTAAAAGAGAGAAAAGGAATGTAAACAAAGAAAAGAAGAACCAGAACATCCAACCAAGCAAGGAAAACATGAATGCTAATAAAGTCTGGATTCCAAAGCACATGTTATCATATTTTACTGAGATAAAAAGATTATTGGGACCCAATTGTCCTTGGGTTCCAAACATTGTCACTTAATTCCTTGTGCATGAGTGTCTTACAGCCGTGCACAATCGTTAGTACATTGATAGTGGTTGCTCAAGACACATGACTGGGGACAGAACCAAATTCTGTCTCTTGGTAGAAAAGAAAGCTGGACATGTCATGTTTGGAGGGAACAACAAGGGAAAGATCATTGGTACAGGTAAAGTTGGTAAGAACCCCACCAACTCTATTGAAAATGTCCTGCTTGTTGATGGTCTAGAATATAATCTGTTAAGCATAAGTCAAGCTATGTGATAAAGGCCACACTGTTGTGTTTGACTCTAATGAATGTAGGATCTTGCACCCTATTTCAAAAGAAACTAAGTTTTTTGGAAAAAGAGTCAACAATGTGTATATGATTGACCTAGATGACCCTGCTCATATAAACCTTTGTCTTGCTACACCTAAGTTTCATTTAGCATGCTTGTGGCATCGTAGACTAGGTCATGTTAGCTACAATGCATTTCATAAACTAGTGAAGCACTCAATTGTAAAAGGACTGTCTGAAATAAAATTCAAATAGAACTCTAAAATTTGTGATGCATGTGCACAATGAAAACATACTAGGAAGTAATTTAAAAGCAGAACTGAGAGCTTATCATCCAAACCACTTGAACTAATCCACAAGGACTTGTTTGGTCCAACCAAAACGGCAAGCTTAAGTGGTAAAAGGTATGGCTATGTTTTAGTAGATGACTTTACTAGATTCACATGGGTGTTTTACCTTACACATAAAACTGACGCCTTTGATGAGTTTCAGGCACTCTACATGCAAGTAAAGCAAGACGGTAAGTTTAAAATTTCCAATATTCTTTCAGATCATGGTGGCAAATTTAACAATGCTGACTTCAACAATTTGTGCAGGACATAAGGAATAACCCATAAAATTTTATCACCAAGAACCCCAGAGCAAAATGCGGTGGTTGAGAGAAGGAACATAATGTTGATAGAGATGGCACGCATAATGCTAGTTGAAAAGCAACTACCAAGGAGCTTTTGGGCAGAGGCAGAAAACACTGCTTATTATATCATCAAGCGCTCAATGGTAAGGCCATTCACTAAAATGACTCCTTATGAGTTGCTCAAAGGTAAAAAATCATCTCTCTCTCACATGAAAGAATTTAAAAAAAAATTTGGGGGAGGGGAAAGCGGTTCGAAGCCGTGCCCTCCTGCCACCTGCGCAGGAGGGGGGAGGGGGGGTGTCCACCCCGCCACTGGCGGGGGGACGACATGAAAGTATCTGGTTCAAAGTGTTTTGTTCATAATAATGATAAAATAGATTTAGACAAGTTTGAGCTCAAGAGTGAAGAAGGCATATTTCATGGATATTCAGATAGGTCTAGACCTTATAGAGTTTATAATCTTAAGACTCTATGTTTGGAAGAGTCACCCCACATTACTTTTGATGAGACTAATGATGAAAATTCTTGTAGGAAAAATGATGATGGGGAATTTCTGAACGCAAAAGGAAAAGAAGAACTTACACACGAGAAGACACAAGGAAATGAAGACCAAGGAGAGTCAAGCAATGCTCGGGTCACTGATGCAGATAGAGGTAACACTCAAATTGAAATAAGAGTGCTGAAAGACCATTCTTCAGAAAATGTCTTGGGTAATCTGCTTGACCCACTTAGAACAAGGTCTCATTTTAGAATTATGGATGAAATTGAATAACTAACACTTGTGTCTCAAACTGAACCTAAAAACATTGAAGAGGCTTTAAAAGATGAAAACTGGATAAACTCCATGCATGATGAATTAAACCAGTTTGAAAGAAATAATCTGTAGCATCTAGTTCCTAGGCCCCAAGAGAAATCTGTCATAGGTACTAAATGGGTCTTAGGGAATAAACTTAGTGAAGATGGTAGGATAATTAGAAATAAAGCCAAATTAGTGGCTCAGGGATATAATCAAGAGTTTGGCATAGATTTCGAAGAGCCTTTTGCCCCTATAGCTAGACTAGAGGCCATTAGAATTCTGCTTGCATTTGCATGTTCTTATAAAATCAAACTGTAACAAATGGATGTAAAAAGTGCATTTTTGAATGGTCTAATAAACGAAGAAGTGTATGTAGAACAACCCCCTGGCTTTGAATGTTCTCATTTTAATGACCATGTTTATAAGTTGGACAGGGCTCTATATGGCTTGAAGCAGGCACCAAGAGCTTGGTATGATAGACTAAGCTCATTCCTCACAAATCAAGGCTACATGAGAGGTAATGTAGACTAGACACTTCACTAAGAGACAAGGTAAGGACATCTTGTTAGTTCAAATTTATATAGATGATATAGTGTTTGGGTCCATAAAATCGTAGATGTGTGTGGATTTTGCTAAACTCATGACTAATGAGTTTGAGATGAGTCTTATGGGTGAGCTTCAATTCTTTCTTGACTTGAAGATAAATCAAAGCAATGAAGGATGTTTCATTAGTCAAGCCAAATATGTGAAAGAGCTGCTAAAGAGATTTGATCTGACCAACTACAAACCAATAGGAACTCCTTTGGGGACTGCCACTTCACTGGATGCAGACGAACAAGGTACATCTGTGGATGCAAAAAAGTATAGAGGTATGATTAGCTCATTACTCTATTTAACTGCATCTAGACCAGACATTCAGTTTAGTGTTTACCTTTGTGCTAGATTTCAGTCTAGTCCCAGAGAGTCCACTTGACTGCCGTCAAGCGTATTTTCAGATACCTTACTGGCACTCAAGATCTGGGATTATGGTATCCTACATCTTGTGAGCTTTCACTCATTTCATATTCAGATGCAGACTATGCAGGATGCAAACTAGATCGCAAGAGCACTAGTGGCTATTGCCAATTTTTGAGTGGGTGTTTGGTTTCTTGGGCCTCCAAGAAATAACACTCGGTTGCCCTTTCTACTATAGAGGCAGAATATGTCGTTGCAGGGATTTGTGGGACCCAAGTGCAGTGGATCAAACACCAACTCCAAGACTATCTAATAGATCTTGAATGTGTCCCCATTTTGTGTGATAACACCAGTGCTATAAACCTTGCAAAAAATCTAGTCCTGCACTCTAGGATTAAGCATATAGAGATTAGGCATCATTTCATTAGGGATGAAGTCCTTAAAAACCATTTTGAGCTCCATTTTGTTGATTCAGAAAATCAAATTGCAGATATTTTCACCAAACCTTTAAGCAATGACAGGTTTTCAACCTTAAGGAGATAGATAGGTCTGTGCATACCTCAATCAACTCATGTTTGAGCTGTTGTACTATTTTTTGATGCTTAAAATACTTGTGTTTGCTATGATGGTTGCTAGCATACCTATTTTGTCTTGAAATGGTCTATTGATTGATTGAATTGCTTAATGACTGATTGTCACATTCAGGGGGAGTTTGTGTGCATATACTACCTTGTGTGCATTTTGAGTGTTTTGCATTGCACATCATCTTTTGATCTCATGGTATGTCAAATGTCAAGTTGTGGAAAGACAGGTTACACCTATCCAAAAACTCTCCCCATGCGTGAGGACTGACCTCCGCCAAGTACCATGAGTCAGAATTGCATATTAAGATCTTGATGGTTAATCTTTAGTGCATAAGCATGTTTAAAGCTTTAGCATCAAATAAAGCACTTCTCACTGGCAGCAAGCAGGTGAAATTTTTGATGATTGACTGAAATCAGAAAGTCAGAGGCACTGGTATCAGAAATTAGCAGAACTGTTTCAGAAATAAGGCAATCAAAGAAGGATAAGTGTAGCAACCCTGATAAATGAATATTTGAAATAAATTAAAACATATATATATTACAGTAGTAATACAGATAATGAGAATAGGAATAATTAGATGAAGTAAAACAAAATTAAAATAACGCCTCTTATTAGGGCGTTAATTCAAAAAGAAACGCCTCTATCAAAGGCGTGACTAAAGAAAGGACGCCCACACGTGCGGTCGTCAACTCTCACGACCAAGTAGGCAAGTAAGAGAAACGCCCATATATGGGGCGTGTTTCAAAAACAAGGAACGCCCTTATCCAAGACGTTTCTTAAGAAACGACCTGAACTAGGTCGTTAATTAAAGAATCGACGCCCTTACCTAAGGCGTTAATTCAGTTCGTGAACCGTTCGAACCCAGAACTTATCCAGGGTAAGTGATAAGCATTAGAAAGAGTTAAAACGTGGTAATGACTCTATCATAGAAGTATTGCTTCCACACAATCACTAACCCTAATAGGACACCCAAAATCCTATAAAAACTCTCGTTCGGCCAACCCTAAAACTATTTGGACGAACTGCTGCAGGTACGTGAAGAACATATGTTCTTCTACTTTTTTTTCTTCTTCTGTTTACAGTCGCATGAAGAATATTGAGTATTCTTCTTCTCTTATTAACAGGTTAAGAGACTCAGGCATTTGAGGAACAAGAGTTCTTCATCCGTGTGTAAGTACCCCTTCCTCTACCTACAGTCCATGGATTTCAAGGAAACTAATATCTTCAATCTATCCTCTGTAGGATTCATCCAACGTCTGCAGCATCATTGATCCTTACAAATCCCTCACGGTCATCTCCAAATCAACTCTTAAGGTAGGATTTTCTCAAGTCACTGTAGCCCAAATTAAATTGATACAGTACAATAATTATCATGCATATACATGGTTTGGTTTACTATAGTTTCTGAACGACTTTCTGTTAATTTCTTGAAAGAAACGTCCTTAGCAAGGGCGTGACTATGAAATACACGCCCCAGACTAGGGCGCTAATTTACAAGACACGACCCTGCCCAGGTCGTCAATTTTATATTTGACGCCCTGTACACAGGCGTTAATTTCATTTTAATTACATGAAATCAAATCAATAATTGTTAATGGTTAAAAGTCAATAAACATGAAACATCAAATCTAATATACTGCATCTGAATTCCTGCCAATTTTCCTGTCATGACTATATGATTGTTATCCTTGATTATCGTGCAAATCTTGCTGATCATGTAAATTCCTGATATTACTTTAATTCACGACCTAGACTAGGTCGTTTTCCCATGTGGTAACGCCCCATCACAGGGCGTGAATTAAAAATAAACGCCCCTTACTAGGGCGCGTATCTGTTAAAATCCTGGAATATATATTCTGTGAAAATAAGAATTTATGATTAACGCCCCTGACAAGGGCGCGTTTTTGATAATTTCTGAAAAATAAATATGTTCTGAAAAATATTGTAAATAAAAAGACGCCTGCTAATGTAGTCGTCAACTCTTGAAGAAACGCCCCTACCGAAGGCGCGTTGTAGATAAATTATTGAATTATTGAAAATTCTACAAAACGGACCATGTATAAACGCCCTTCTGTTAGGCGTTAATTACTTGAGAAACGACTTGACCTAAGTCGTTAATTTACTGTAAACTGATTTTTCCTCTGATTTGCTAACCGATGGTTTATATATTATACATATATATATATATATATATCGGCACTATTCTCCACTCCGTGAGTATAGTCCCACTTTTCAAGGTGTTTTATCGATCACACTCAATTCTCATTGACATACAAGCTCTCCTTTGGACATTCCGTTCCTTTGGACTAGCGAGTTAGTCATAGAGACCTCCGTAAGACTCCTCGTAGCCTTGGATTCCCTCAAGGCCGACTGAGCTGGTTGTATCCTAAAAACCCATTACACTATTGATGCCATGTCACTCTAAAGAAACATGGTATACCGGCCCTTATGATTATACAAAGAGTATATCATAAGAAAATTCTTAATGGGATGATGATATCATGCCATGTCATGTCGTTCTTGTAAACCCCAATTCTATGATAAGAATGAGGGTATCTCACTTTGATATACTGTTCATGTGGACCTCAATTCTATATAAAGAATGTCCATATTGATCTGTCATGGTACCTAAGTTAAGGGAACCATATTCTACCTAGTTTTATCGATATCGTGATTATACCGTTATTATCGCCATTCTATGTCCTTTGTCATATTTTGGACTCTATTCTATCAAAGTTGTCATACGTGTCTACAAGCTTGATTATTGAAATTCTATGTTGGCTATAAACAAGAGTGGATGTCAAAACACATGATAAATGCCTGCGCATATAGGGCCCGATCTGGTCCTGGGAGGAGCACCCGAAAGTACTTGTGCCCATGGGAGTTAAAATGATAAGGTATCTGGCATTATACCGAGTACTTGACTTGCTTGATTGGACATTCCACACACATCTTGTACTTGAATCGTACTTGACTTTACATGAAATGCGTGGCCCGAAAGAGGGTAATTTACTTGCTTGATACATGATAGCCAAAGTTCTTGACATGACTCGATAATGGTACTTGCTTGAATATCTTGAATAAACTTGTTATCTTGTTGAAAGTTCATGGTAAGTTCATCTTATTTCCTTGATATTACATTCTCTCTATCTTGTCGTTTCATGCGAGCATGCATAGCTTTATTGCATTCAAGTAAATGTAATTACTTAAACCCCTTGCTAGTACTTGAGATATAATTTCCTACTGAGCGATCGCTCATTCCGTTTTGTCCCTTTTTACTTTTCAGGTAAGTCCGACGATGATGGAAGTCAATCGGATGGGAATGATCAAGAGTGAAAGAGATAGAGATTCTCCAAGTGTCATCTAGTCTTTTCTATAGTTTCTTGAGTCAACTATGTATTCTTTTCCTTTTTATTAAACAGAGTATTGGATTTGTAATAGTCTATCCATTATGAAATAAAGGATTGGGTTATCTCGCTATTTTGCGCATCTCTGTCTTTGTGTCGAATACACGACCACTCTGATTGACATGATTGATATAGACACGTCGCGCATCTCCGGGTATCTTCCGCGCTCGGGGCGTGACAGTCTTTGTGGTATCAGAGCCTAAGGTATTCAATTCCTAGGAAACCCAAGTCCAAGGATAGGTTTCAAAACCTTTAACCAAGTGAGAGTGGGTAGAACCAAGGGTTAAATGATCAATGAGTCCTTTATAAGATCATAGTGATATAATACTAACATAGCTATTGTAATTGTAGGATAATGGCTGCCGAACGTGCTCAATGGCGCAACATGCAGCGTACCCTTCAAGGGATGACCCAAGTGCTACAACAGGTAGCACAAGGTGGTGCTCCACGAGCTGGAAGCTTACACCAAGCATTCAAGAATATGAATCCCCCGAAGTTCATGGGATCGACCGATCCAGACGATGCCGAGCATTGGGTTCGAGAGATTGAACGTATATTCCGTGTTATGCAATGCACGGATCAGGACAAAGTCTTATTAGCTACTTTCCAGTTAGAAAAGGATGCTAGATGTTGGTGGGAATCGATTGAAGCTACAATTGACCCAACTCAAGTTACATGGGGAGAATTCGTTGAATATTTCAACGCCAAATATTTCTCTGATAGGGTCCAGGAAAACAAGGCCGCCGAATTTGCCGCATTAAAGCAAAGATCTTTATCGGTGGCTGATTATGAAGCACAGTTCTCTAGACTATCTAGATATGCTAAGCATTTAATTAGCACGGAAAAGATGAAAGCCCGTAGATTTCTTAATGGGCTTAGGCCCCACTACATTACTCAACTGGCGCCTATGGATATTCAAGTTTATACTGAAATAGTGCGCCGAGCTCAGTTGCTTGAAGATGCCACGGAACTATCTGATAGGATCTGTGGGAAAGACAAAAAGGAGCAAGTCACAAGTTCGGGTTCTTTTAAACCCAACTTTAAGAAGAGGCCCAATAATGGAGGTTCTTCCTCTCAAGATCAGAAGTTCAAGAAATCCAAGCCTTTCTCTATCACCACTACACCTTCAAACGTAGTATGCAAGCATTGTGACAAGGCTGGTCACAAAACAGAAGAATGCTGGAGGAAATTAGGAGCATGTCTCCGTTGTGGGAGTCGTGAACATCGGATTCCCGATTGTCCATTAATGAATGACCAAGATGGTGAGGGTAAACGCCCAGTGACAAGGAACGCGCATCTTCATGCAATCCAAGAGACCGAACCAGAAGAAGAAGGCGGATTGGTGGAAGGTACATTAAAAATTTGTTCCAAATATGCACATGTCTTATTTGATACGGGTGCATCGCATTCCATTATTTCCAAGAAGTTTGCTGACACATTACCTCTAGAACCAGAATGGATGAAGTTAATATTGTCTACTCCTCTCGGAAACGAGACGGATATCACACATCATTACCAAAACTGTGAGGTAGTGGTTCGAGGAAAGAATTTTCCTATTGATCTTATCTGCTTAGATCTAAAAGAGTATGATGTTATACTAGGAGCAGATTGGTTATCCAAATACCAGGCAACGGTTGATTGCCGTGATAGCAAGATTGTTTTCAAGGAATTTCTGGAACTGACTTATACTAGTCCTAAGAGTCGAAGCAAATCCCCTCTTATCTCGGCTCTTCGAGCAAGCAAGCTCGTCAAGAAAGGATGTGTATCCTTCCTTGCTTTTGTCACTATTAAAGAAGCTAAGGAAACCAAGATAGAAGACGTTCAAGTAGTACGAGAATTCCCAGACGTATTTCCGAAAGAATTGCCGGGATTACCCCCGCAAAGAGATGTGGCCTTTACCATCGACTTAGTCCCTGGTGCTGGTCCCGTTTCAAAGGCACCATATAGAATGTCACCTGCTGAACTCAAGGAGTTGAAGGAGCAGTTGATGGAACTAATCCGAAAAGGGTTTATTAGACCAAGTACTTCCCCGTGGGGAGCACCAGTCTTATTTGTAAAGAAGAAGGATGGATCCATGAGATTGTGTATCGACTATCGACAGTTGAATCATCTTACTATCAAGAACAAGTATCCACTGCCGAGAATCGATGAGTTATTTGATCAGATTTCAGGATCCAAATATTTCTCCAAGATTGATCTCAGGTCGGGATATCATCAATTAAGAATCAAGGATGATGACATTCACAAGACCGCATTCAGAAGCAGGTATGGCCATTACGAATTTGTTGTTATGCCTTTTGGACTAACAAATGCCCCTGCTGCCTTTATGCAGTTAATGAATAGCATATTCAGGCCTTACTTGGATCAATTCATAGTAGTCTTCATTGATGATATATTGATATATTCTAAGACTAAGGAAGAACATGAAGAGCATTTGAGGATTGCATTGCAAGTCTTGAGGACAAATCAATTATATGCTAAACTCAGCAAATGCGAGTTCTGGCTTGAAGAAGTGGCTTTTCTCGGGCATGTCATATCAAAGGACGGATTATCTGTAGATCCGTCAAAAGTTGAAGCTGTAAGAAACTGGGAAAGACCCACTAATGCAAGCGAGATCAGAAGTTTCTTAGGTCTTGCAGGCTATTATCGGCGATTCATCAAAGATTTCTCTAAGATCGCCGTGCCCCTTACGAGGTTAACTCGTAAGGAGATCCGATACGAATGGAGTGAGGAATGTGAAAGCAGTTTCCAAACTCTCAAGGATCATCTCACTACAGCTCCGGTCTTAGCCCTACCAATTGAAGGAGAGAAATTCGAGGTCTACACTGATGCTTCTGGCATTGGCCTCGGATGTGTTCTAATGCAACAAGGAAAGGTCATAGCATACTCTTCACGTCAGCGGAAGAAGCATGAGGAGAATTACCCCGTCCATGACTTAGAACTGGCCGCGGTAGTATTTGCCCTAAAGATATGGAGACACTACTTATATGGAGCACAGTTTACTGTATACTCCGATCACAAAAGTCTCAAATATCTATTTTCACAAAAGGAGCTAAACATGA
Organism: Amorphophallus konjac; assembly: GCA_022559845.1. Taxonomy (NCBI): domain Eukaryota; kingdom Viridiplantae; phylum Streptophyta; class Magnoliopsida; order Alismatales; family Araceae; genus Amorphophallus; species Amorphophallus konjac. The sequence goes on from CM040124.1 coordinate 202,005,629, forward strand.
GACAAAGACGCTGGCTAGAATATCTCAAGGACTTCGACTTCAATATACAATACCATCCCGGAAAGGGTAATTATGTTGCTGACGCCCTTAGTCGAAAGCCGAGAGCAATGATAGCAAATTGTATGATGCAAGAATGGAGGTTACTTGAACAATTCTCCGAGCTCAATATAAGCTTGGACATGGAATCCAAATGTGTCACACTATCTCATGTAAGCATACAGTCAGATTTGTTATCTGAGATACAAACACTTCAGGATGATGATCCTGTGTTAGTAGAAATCAAGGGCAGATTAGAAGGGCAATCTGATTTTCAACTAACTTCTGATGGAAGATTATCGTTCAAAGATAGAACTTGTATACCTGATTGTCCGGAATTAAAGAAGAAGATCTTAGATGAAGCTCACCGATCAAGGTACACTATTCATCCAGGATCAACCAAAATGTACCAAGATGTAAAGAGGAACTTTTGGTGGCCTAATATGAAAAGAGAAATAGCGGACTATGTATCACGCTGTCTCACATGCCAACAGGTCAAGGCAGAACACCAAAAGCCTGCGGGAAAACTACATCCTCTAGATATTCCTAAGTGGAAATGGGAGGATATTGGTATGGACTTCATCATGGGTTTGTCTAAATCTAAAGGAGGACATGATGGAATCTGGGTTATCATTGACCGATTGACTAAATCGGCACATTTCTTGCCAATCAAAAGCCGATGGTCAATTGATGTGCTAGCTGCACTATACATCAAAGAAATAGTCAGGATACATGGAATTCCTGTCTCAATCGTGTCTGATAGAGATCCCCATTTTACTTCTCATTTTTGGAAGGGATTACAACATTCGTTGGGGACAAGGCTCAACTTTAGTACTGCTTTTCACCCACAAACGGATGGTCAGACCGAGCGAACTAATCAAGTTGTTGAAGATATGCTGAGAGCATGCATTATTGACTTTGGAGGAAGCTGGCATGACCACTTACCTTTAGTTGAATTTGCATATAATAATAGCTACCAAGCTAGTATCCAAATGGCACCTTTCGAAGCCTTATACGGAAGGAGTTGCCGATCTCCCATATGTTGGAACGAAGTTGGAGAAAAACAACTATTAGGTCCAGACATGGTAAGGGATACAACCGAGAAGATACAAGTAATCAGGGAAAGATTACAAGTTGCTCAGACCAGACAAAAGACTTATGCAGATACAAGAAGAAGAGATCTTGAATTCCAAATCGGAGATCATGTATTTCTTAAAATATCCCCTGGACGTGGCATACGAAGATTTGGTGTTAAGGGCAAGCTTACGCCAAGATTCATCGGACCATTTGAGGTACTCGAAAGAGTTGGCGAGGTTGCTTATCGCATCGCGTTGCCTCCTCAGTTGTCCGAGGTACACAATGTATTTCACATATCCATGTTGAAGAAGTACGTGCACGATCCATCTCATATTATTGAACATGGAGATCTGGTGATCCAGAAAGATCTCACATATGAACAGAAGCCTATGAAGATCTTGGATCGAGAAATACGAGCTCTAAGGAATAAGGTTATTCCCATGCTCAAGGTGCAATGGAATAAGAATCCCGAACGCGAAGCGACATGGGAGACCGAAGAATCTATAAAGAAACGATTTCCCGAGTTATTCTAAGAGGTATATGTTCTACGCTCTCCACATGTATAATTATATATATATTGAATTTGGGGACCAAATTCTTTTTAAGTGGGGGAGGGTGTAGCAACCCTGATAAATGAATATTTGAAATAAATTAAAACATATATATATTACAGTAGTAATACAGATAATGAGAATAGGAATAATTAGATGAAGTAAAACAAAATTAAAATAACGCCTCTTATTAGGGCGTTAATTCAAAAAGAAACGCCTCTATCAAAGGCGTGACTAAAGAAAGGACGCCCACACGTGCGGTCGTCAACTCTCACGACCAAGTAGGCAAGTAAGAGAAACGCCCATATATGGGGCGTGTTTCAAAAACAAGGAACGCCCTTATCCAAGACGTTTCTTAAGAAACGGCCTGAACTAGGTCGTTAATTAAAGAATCGACGCCCTTACCTAAGGCGTTAATTCAGTTCGTGAACCGTTCGAACCCAGAACTTATCCAGGGTAAGTGATAAGCATTAGAAAGAGTTAAAACGTGGTAATGACTCTATCATAGAAGTATTGCTTCCACACAATCACTAACCCTAATAGGACACCCAAAATCCTATAAAAACTCTCGTTCGGCCAACCCTAAAACTATTTGGACGAACTGCTGCAGGTACGTGAAGAACATATGTTCTTCTATTTTTTCTTCTTCTTCTGTTTACAGTCGCATGAAGAATATTGAGTATTCTTCTTCTCTTATTAACAGGTTAAGAGGCTCGGGCGTTTGAGGAACAAGAGTTCTTCATCCGTGTGTAAGTACCCCTTCCTCTACCTACAGTCCATGGATTTCAAGGAAACTAATATCTTCAATCTATCCTCTGTAGGATTCATCCAACGTCTGCAGCATCATTGATCCTTACAAATCCCTCACGGTCATCTCCAAATCAACTCTTAAGGTAGGATTTTCTCAAGTCACTGTAGCCCAAACTAAATTGATACAGTACAATAATTATCATGCATATACATGGTTTGGTTTACTATAGTTTCTGAACGACTTTCTGTTAATTTCTTGAAAGAAACGTCCTTAGCAAGGGCGTGACTATGAAATACACGCCCCAGACTAGGGCGCTAATTTACAAGACACGACCTTGCCCAGGTCGTCAATTTTATATTTGACGCCCTGTGCACAGGCGTTAATTTCATTTTAATTACATGAAATCAAATCAATAATTGTTAACGGTTAAAAGTCAATAAACATGAAACATCAAATCTAATATACTGCATCTGAATTCCTGCCAATTTTCCTGTCATGACTATATGATTGTTATCCTTGATTATCGTGCAAATCTTGCTGATCATGTAAATTCCTGATATTTCTTTAATTTACGACCTAGACTAGGTCGTTTTCCCATGTGGTAACGCCCCATCACAGGGCGTGAATTAAAAATAAACGCCCCTTACTAGGACGCGTATCTGTTAAAATCCTGGAATATATATTCTGTGAAAATAAGAATTTATGATTAACGCCCCTGACAAGGGCGCGTTTTTGATAATTTCTGAAAAATAAATATGTTCTGAAAAATATTGTAAATAAAAAGACGCCTGCTAATGTAGTCGTCAACTCTTGAAGAAACGCCCCTGCCGAAGGCGCGTTTTAGATAAATTATTGAATTATTGAAAATTCTGCAAAACGGACCATGTGTAAACGCCCTTCTGTTAGGCGTTAATTACTTGAGAAACGACTTGACCTAAGTCGTTAATTTACTGTAAACTGATTTTTCCTCTGATTTGCTAACCGATGGTTTATATATTATACATATATATATATATATATCGGCACTATTCTCCACTCCGTGAGTATAGTCCCACTTTTCACGGTGTTTTATCGATCACACTCAATTCTCATTGACATACAAGCTCTCCTTTGGACATTCCGTTCCTTTGGACTAGCGAGTTAGTCATAGAGACCTCCGTAAGACTCCTCGTAGCCTTGGATTCCCTCAAGGCCGACTGAGCTAGTTGTACCCTAAAAACCCATTACACTATTGATGCCATGTCACTCTAAAGAAACATGGTATACCGGCCCTTATGATTATACAAAGAGTATATCATAAAAAAATTCTTAATGGGATGATGATATCATGCCATATCATGTCGTTCTTGTAAACCCCAATTCTATGATAAGAATGAGGGTATCTTACTTTGATATACTGTTCATGTGGACCTCAATTCTATATAAAGAATGTCCATATTGATCTGTCATGGTACCTAAGTTAAGGGAACCATATTCTACCTAGTTTTATCGATATCGTGATTATACCGTTATTATCGCCATTCTATGTCCTTTGTCATATTTTGGACTCTATTCTATCAAAGTTGTCATACGTGTCTACAAGCTTGATTATTGAAATTCTATGTTGGCTATAAACAAGAGTGGATGTCAAAACACATGATAAATGCCTGCGCATATAGGGCCCGATCTGGTCCTGGGAGGAGCACCCGAAAGTACTTGTGCCCATGGGAGTTAAAATGATAAGGTATCTGGCATTATACCGAGTACTTGACTTGCTTGATTGGACATTCCACACACATCTTGTACTTGAATCGTACTTGACTTTACATGAAATGCGTGGCCCGAAAGAGGGTAATTTACTTGCTTGATACATGATAGCCAAAGTTCTTGACATGACTCGATAATGGTACTTGCTTGAATATCTTGAATAAACTTGTTATCTTGTTGAAAGTTCATGGTAAGTTCATCTTATTTCCTTGATATTACATTCTCTCTATCTTGTCGTTTCATGCGAGCATGCATAGCTTTATTGCATTCAAGTAAATGTAATTACTTAAACCCCTTGCTAGTACTTGAGATATAATTTCCTACTGAGCGATCGCTCATTCCGTTTTGTCCCTTTTTACTTTTCAGGTAAGTCCGACGATGATGGAAGTCAATCGGATGGGAAATATCAAGAGTGAAAGAGATAGAGATTCTCCAAGTGTCATCTAGTCTTTTCTATAGTTTCTTGAGTCAACTATGTATTCTTTTCCTTTTTATTAAACAGAGTATTGGATTTGTAATAGTCTATCCATTATGAAATAAAGGATTGGGTTATCTCGCTATTTTGCGCATCTCTGTCTTTGCGTCGAATACACGACCACTCTGATTGACATGATTGATATAGACACGTCGCGCATTTCCGGGTATCTTCCGCGCTCGGGGCGTGACAATAAGAATCAGAGACACTGGCTGAGAAAAGGCTATTGAACAGGTCGACACTCTCTGGTGATGTGCCAACACTGACATTGAAATTCTCAAAGAATGGGCTTCTGTTTTCCATCAGCAGGCCGACACCTTCATACGAAGTGTCGACACTGTCGTTCAGCTACTCTGGTGTGTCTTCCAAAGGAGAGTCAATCTGTTAATTCACACAACCTTATCATTGATTTCTTTATTGAAGATTCCTCTTCATTTCTTCATCAAATCTTTTGCTTCTGAACCATTGCTTAGTCACCGGGCACTAATTCAGGGGGAGTTGAGAAGGCTTCAACTCTTTAATAAACCTTGGCTAAGTTATTATGTTCTACCTCTATCAAGGAAATGGTTTAATGTTTATAACCCTCAATTTTGTTGATAAATGTATTAAGTTGCACCCACCTTGCACTTATAATAGGGTTAAAACATTCATCAAAGTTTTTGATTATAACCATGCCCTAAGCTTTTGAAAGTTAATTGTAAAGGGGCTTCTTTGGTTAAAGAATCATTAGCTTGTATTGTCCTTAAACAAGTCACCTAAATTGAAGCCAACTAGAGAATACGCCTCCAAAACAAATTATACTATAATAATTTCAGAGCAATGGCAGCATCTTTAGAGAAACTAGATCATGCATCAATGAAGTGCAAAAAATCTTCTCATGATGAAGAGTGCTATCTCTGTTCAAAAAGAAATAGAACGTTAAGCTACACAAAGTAACCAGGGACTCTGGCGTCTTAACAACGTGTTTCCTTGTGTCAAAAAGTGAATGCTATATCAGACTGTTTAATCAAAAAAAATGGGGCTGACCTTAGGCTTTACTTCAAATAGGTTATCTTGTTTATTCTCAATATCCGCTTTTTTCTCTCCCAATCTTGCCTAATGAACTTAATGAGTAAGATTAATAGGCTTGGTTAAGTCATTTGACTTCATTTAACTATTTTAATCTTATTATTGATGCATAAACGGTTTTTCTTAAACCTTTATTCTTCAAAATTGAGCTTATAGGCTTTAAACCATTGAGATTTAATAAAAGGGGTATTGCAGCCATTTCTTATCTAAAGGGTGCTTTTTTTCAAAACAAAAATCTTTTCTCAACCTTTTTACTGACCAGTGACGGTCTTGTAGATTCTATTTAAAATCCACTTAATGAAAAATTAAGAATGAATAAATAAGTATGAAATAGCACAAATAAGCACGAGGTGCTAAGATGGAGTTGTGATCGCCAGAGGGATTACCTCAATAAGAAGAAAAAAGTGATCGCGTATACCTGGTGGAATTTGAGACGCGGGATGGATGTGGATTTCTTCCTCCAACTTCAATCGGCCGGCCGATGAAGTGGGTTTTCTTAGTTGATTACCTTACAAAACGGACAATAAACACAAACAAGAAGAGAAGGGTCAGCCCAAAACGCAGTAGCATCTATCCAAATAGACATGTAATAATGAAGGAAAGAAAGGCACATGCACACCTTATTTTTGGTTGTTTTTTAAAACCCCTTAACAAGACTTAAGGGAGGGGGAGTATGACAACAAAGTGTGAATAAATATAAAGGATGAACGTGTATGATGAATGGAGTGATATGAATAAATAAAATAAAGAGATGAAAAGGGATGAAATCCTGCTGTCCCTGGCGACAGTAGAGGAAAAAAATGAATGAAGACGACAGAAGTATATGGATGCAGCCGGATGAAGTAGGCTCTGTTCGTAAAAAATGCTTAACCCTCTTTTGCGGATGCTTCAACGCTTCAACCTTCAAAAACCTTCAACCCTTTAACCCTTCCAACACTTTAACCGAACGATCCAGACTTCAATTTATAGCCTCGATTGGATGTGATCAAGCAAGGTAAGATCAGAACGGGTAATGAGGCATTCCAGGAAGGATTAAGATCGAGCAAGAGACCAAATTACGATAGGGAACTGTGAGGGAAAGTCCGAAAAAGGAAGGACTCTGGAGAGAAACACGCCTTAATCGAGGACGTCTCTTGATGAATTGACGACTCCAACAGAGGCGTTTCTTGAAACACGACCTAGCAAAGGACGTTTCTTCCTGGATTTAATTTTAGAAATAAAACTTGCTCTGTTTAAACGCTGATATAACACGCCTATGATTACGGCGTTTCTTAAAAACACGCCTTGAGGAAAGGCGTTACTCAGAAAATGCCTTTTATGATAATTCCAGAAATTAGCGTATAATACCAAGAATTGACGCCCTGAGGCACGGTCGTCCTTTCTGTGAAAACGCCTTATTACAGGTCGTGACTTTATAAATTAACGCCCTTACCAAAGCCGTGAATCACAAAAATGCAGGAAAAATGCATAAAAATAGAAAAACTTCATATTATAAGAATATTGAAGTCCACTTGGGGCATTTACATAATAACACGAGATTTGATCAACAAAACGTCAATTTTGGCGTGTCTACAGCTGCCCCGCCTTGGCGTCTGCTTTGCAAGGGAGTGAAACGAAAATGAGATGAATGTAGAATGAACTGATAAGGAGACGCCAAGGTGTGATGTGACACGCCTCAGACACTAAGTATTTGAAATCGTTCCAAAATTCTGAGTGAAACAACTCTGAGAGGTTCCAAGGAAATGTCGATTTGTCGGATAAAAGGAGATTAAACTAAGTAAATAAAGGGTGTGCGCGTGGGCACGACAGGGAAAGACCATTGGAGAGCGATTACCAGCCAATGTGGACGTGCTGCAACCAAGGTAAATTTTGCAGGAAAGTAAAGAGAATTGGGATAGAGATCCAACAAAAGGAACACTTTCAAGGAATCAGCCTGAATGGCTTCAAATAGAATGAAGTACTTGATTTGAAGTGGAATATCTCATGTCAACTTAATCGAGAGCGAGTGAACTTCATTATTGCCATAATATGAAGATTTTCAGCATGAAACTCAAAGTCCTATATGATGCATGCTGGGCTAAAAGAAAAGATTTAAAACAAACTAAAATAGAAAATAATCAAGGATAATATTGTTAAGCTGTTTAGGTTTGGTCAAGAATCCATATCTCTGAGCTAACACTAAACCGAAGCTCGTTTGTCCGCGCATCAACTCAGAAAGTGGAACCATCGTCCCAAAACTTTAACAACTCAACGGCCTATCCGTGTGATAAAGACTCTCCTGAAATCGTCATCGTTTTTGATGAAGGGGAACTCAAATTTCAGGTTCATCATAACCACAAGGTCCCTGATATACTATAATATCGTAGATATCATATAGTAATCAATGCTTACAAGAAAAGGATACAAGGTGACACGATGTTGCTCCCATGAGCGATCCAAACGCCCTGAATCCTGCAAACTTCTGCACTTTGAAAGTTATTAGACTTCATTTATCAATTCAGAACATGACATGATCATAAGTGCTTAATCATAAATAATTTAATCAAATAATAGCACTTAAGTTCATTCAAAAGCATTGGGAGGGCAAAAACGTAGGCCAATAAAACACGCCTAAGAATAGGGCGTTAAAAGCATGAAAGACGCCGTTCCATAGGTCGTTAATTGTTAAAACACGTCCTACTCAAAGGCGTCACCAAGAAAGGAAGCTTAGAAGAAACACGACCTGATCAAAACACGACCATGCCAAATGTCGTCTCATCAAAAAAATACGCCCTTTCATAGGGCGTAACCAACAGAGAAACTTGGAAGAAACACGACCTGATCAAAGGCGTTACATTAAACACGACCAGTATAAGGTCGTCAAATCAAAAATACACGCCCTTACACAAGGCGTGAATTAGCCCGACCCTCCGTTTCTAAATCAAGAACAGAGTCCTTAACCCAATCAAACTTCTATCTTCGGGGCTCTTTAGGGCTCTTCAAATCCTTATAAAACGGCAGACTTTTTTAACCAAATCATCAGAATTCTTCTGCGGCCGAACTGCTTCGTTTTTTTCTTTTCTGCAGGCCTTCTGTTCTCAACTTGCTTCTGTTCTCAACTGCTGGCGGCGATGGACAGAATACTGAAGAAACCTAAGATTTCTACTCCTAGAATCTCTGAAATACAAGGGCACATAAGCAACCGCATTGCCTTGAAACAGGTAAGCTTTCTCTTCTGCCCGTTGCTTTGCGATGCTCCTTCTGCCGAATTCTCCTTTCACGTTGCATATACTCATACTTGTTTACTGCATGTGCTCTGTTCTTCACAGGACTATCCAAATCTTCCGGGAGCTAGAAGATATGTCCAAATCAAATGGTTGCCCCTCATCCTCTCCAAGTTTACTTCAGACATGAGGGTATATGTAGCTAGATGGCATCTCTTGGGGTTGATAACCCATGCCAAGCATTATGATCAAATCCACATAGATTGGGCTGCCATAGGAGCATTGATTGAAACCTGGCATCCTTCCACCCATACTTTCTTATTTTCCACATTTGAGGCCACCATCTTGCTAGAGGAAGTAGAGATGATCCTAGGCTTGAAAAGGATGAAACACGGAGAAGAAGAAAAGATGGCCATCATGCCAAGGCCCATCTCCTCCCATGAGTTACTAACCTCGTTGATACCTAGCCCAAATATAGTGAACCAAATTAAGGTCACTAAAGGAGTTAACCTCTTGAAGCTCGCCTCATGGGTGTACAAGAGAGCGGATCAAGCTAAAGAGGAAGAGGAGATAGAAAGGGTGACTAAAGCCTTCGTGGTGTGCTTGGCAGGAGCACTCCTATTCCCATCCACGGAGGACTTTCTAGAGGAATCTCAATTGAGCGCAGTGGTGAGCTTGTGGGAAGAAGAGAGAGTGGGACCGGCGATCCTAGCATATCTCTATAGTGGGCTTACATCGGCGGCCATGGGAAGGCCCATTTATGGGTGCATGCTAGCACTCTCGAGTTGGATTGACTTACACTTCAAGTTTGATTCATGCCGTGAAGCCCAACAACCTTCAAGAATTTTCTCAAAGAGCCCACTCTCATATATAACCGGCTCATTAGGTATAAGCAATAGAGTGACCAACCGAATTCCTCAAATCAAGAAGAGAGGGGATTGGAGGGAGCACCTAAAGGTAATGCCAAAGAATCTTTTTACTTGCGCCCCGGGTGTATTTAAAATGCAGGAACTTCGTGCACGCTTTTCCATCGGGACGGACCTTCGTCTTATTGGTGCTTCGGACTTCGTTTTATATAATGCACACCGGTGCCTTCCTCAGCTTGGGCTCCCAAGGCAACACTTGGAGGATGTCTCTCATCTTCCTCCAATCAAATCAAGGGATCTAGGCAACAACGAAGATGGTGAGGAGGTTATCACCATTCAAGCTTTATGGAGGCTAAGCAAGCTTCATCAACCTGCAGAAGACTCGGATGAAGACAAGGAACAGTGGAAAAATTATGTAACTTCATTGAGAAAATTAAGGCCCAAAGTGGCTCATTAGTCATTGTAGTTCCTCTTTTCAAAATAATAAAGATTGTTTTCTGATTGAGCCAACTGCCACTGTGATTATGAACGAAATCATCCAAAAAACTATGTTTCTGTTGTGAAAAACGCCTCCAAGAGCGTCGCGAATTAACAAATACACGCCTTACTCCAAGGCGCTTCAACGGGCACTTCGTGAACAATTGACGCCTGCAACTGTGGGCGTTACTTTGAATGACGACCTCAAGAAAGGCGTGAACAGATTTAAACCCAAAAGAATATAATCGTTGACTTCTCAAAAATAACGCCTTTTCCATAGTCACGTTTCAAGAATAACACGCCTTTACCAGAGGCGTTACTTCAAACAGCAATGATGACTTCTCTTACATCAATCAACGCCCATTCAATGCGTCTGACGACGGTTATCGTTCCCCATGCAAAAGAAATTAACGCCTCAATCATCGTCGTCGACTTTCATAAAACGCCCAAGGAATGGACGTGAATTTCATTATAAACGCCCCCCATTAGGGCGTGTCTTCTTTTCGAAACCTAAAAGCCGTCGGGCCCCTTCTTCTTCCTCCTTCCATTCTCATTTCACCCCTTTTCTCTGCAAACCCTAACCGAAAACCCCTCTCTCTCAAACTCCCCTCTCTCTCTCGTTCTCTTTCTCACTCTCTCTATCTCCCTCCCCCCTTAACCCTAGCCATGTCCAAACGCCAAAGGGTCAGCGCCCCAGATGTGGTCGATCTCGATACCTCCCACGCCCAAGAGGAAGAACTTTCCATGGAGGAGCTTGCCGTCGTGGCCTATGAAGACGAGCCGGCGACGGCCGGCGGCGACGAGGCCGACGGAGCAACGGGCGAAGCAGAAGACGCAGAAGGTGGAGAGGAAGAAGAAGAAGATGGAGAAGAAGAAGATGGAGAAGAAGAAGGACCACCGCCCACGGCGGCGATCGTTCCCCGGGGGCAACTCCGGCGGCCCAGACGACCACTACCCCGGCCACAACCCCAGAAGCACAAGAAGGTAAGTTCCCCTCCCCCAATTCCACTTTTTATTTTCATTTTATTTGGTTTCCTTTGATCGCCATAGCCCTCGGGCACGAACCTGCAACTCAGAAAAGACACGCCTCCGACGGGGGCGTTAATCACAAGTGACACGCCCTATCCTGGGGCGTGAATTCCTTTTATTAATTAATTTTCATGAAACACGCCCCGAAGCATGTCGTTTCTTAAAGCTTATGATTTTTCATGAATTCCATGCTCATTAAACAATTTCCAAAAATATTTTCATGAATTATTTCGCATGCTGTCAGTTATTTGATTTTTCTGTAAAATTGAGAACCCACGCCCTCCAGCAGGGCGTTAATTCAACAAGAGACGCCCAAACCAGAGGGCGTCGCTTCATTCATTAACGACCCAAAAATTAACCACCTTTAGGAAAACGCCCTACCACAGGGCGTTAATTCAACAAGAAACGCCTAACACCGAGGCGTGATTAAAAGTATATTTCAGAAACAGCAAAACGACCACCAAAGAACGCCTAAGACTGAGGCGTAATTAACATAAAAAACGCCCTCATTAAGGGCGTTACATTAAAGTTCACTTTGAAAAACGCCCCCCACAGGGGCGTGAATTTATCAAGAAACGACCTGAGGGTGGCCGTGAATTCCAAGAAAGCTAAAATTCAATATTTAACCCAAATCAAATGTAATCACACATGGATACTCAAGTAATTAAGAAAAATAATTCTCTTTTAATGCATGCAGGGGCTGATGAGGACCCGTATCTCATGGGTCATGGTCTGGGCAGCATACCAGGGTCTCCCCGACTTCCAGAGGGTTAGAGTAGAGGCCATGGGGTTTGGGGCTTTTCTATCCATTGAGCCTTTTAGACCTGACCTAGCACTGATCCAGGTTTTGAGGGAGAGATGGGATAGGGTTAGCCGGACTTTTCTGATGCCCTGGGGGCATATGGTTCCTAGTTTAGAGGATGTAGCCAGGATTACAGGTTTACGGGTAGATGGTGAGGCTGTGAGTGGGTTCACCTATTCTGACTATTCAGAGATGGCCCGGAGGCTACTAGGGCTTGAGATGGTCTACGAGGGACCTAGCGAGTGTAGGACCATTTTCCGCACGGACCTGACTACGGTGATGGGTCTAGGAGATGCCAGACATAGGTCGGGGGAGACCTTAGGTGAGTTTGCTCAGCGGCTGATCGACGGGGTGAGAGCGGCATGCTGCCAGGACCCGACTGACCATGAGAGAGCGGACCGAGACCTGAGGAGGTTCCTGCTGCTGCTGCTCGGGAGATTATTGCTGGGGACGAAAGCCGATGTCATCAACTGCCGCTTCTTAGGCATCCTTGAGGATCTGGAGACGGTTGGTACGTATGCTTGGGGAGCGGCCCTGCTGGCGCATTTGATGGCCGATCTGTCCACGGGGACAGGCCGTGAGACGACCGTCAGTGGCTTCTCACCTCTTCTTCAGGTATGCAATTTTCGTTTTCTTTTATTCTATATTATGATGCATGTGAATATAGTACTAATGCAATGCATGGATGCAGGTGTGGAGCCACCTATACATGCCGATGGGACGTGTTGACCCACGGCCGGGAGCTGAGGGATCCTTCCCTCTGGCGCAACGCTGGGTGCCTGTTATCTTTGGTGCCCCACTTGACTACGAGTTGTGGGTTTTACGGAGAGAGTTCCGCGACTTCCCTCCCTCGCTGGTATGTATGAAAGAATGATATGCATTTCTTTTTTGTTGTTTATTTGAATATGATGAAATGATAATGACGCGTGTTCATGAATGCAGGTGCAGTGGAGACCATATGAGGGGATGACTGATGAGGGCCAGCCTTGGGTCGTATCGGGGCGACCTCGCTTCGGGCGTGAGCTGTGGCTTCACTGCTTGAGCGAGATCGAGCCGTTACGGCTTCGGCTGGTGATGAGGACCCTGGGCCTGCCCCAGGAATGGATCGAGGTCGGGGAGCCTCGAGGGATTGGAAAGAAAACCCGCGGTCGCACTAAGACGACCGACTGGCGGGTACGGTTTGAGGAGCAGTACGCTGACTGGCAGCGAGGCGGGACCCGAGTTGTTTCCCACGCGACAGACAGCTCCGAGTACCTCCGGCGCTATTGGGAGGTTCACGCCGGCCGACCCCAGATGAGGGTCTTAGGGGTATGTATGAAATGCAATTATTTCTAAATTGAATGCAAATGCTTATGTGACTATCATGTGACTAACATGCAATGGATGCAGGACGCGAGGGACATCGCAGCTATAGATGCCCAGGCCCATCTACATAGCCTGGAGGACCAGCTGGCCGCCACACGGGCCGACCTGGAGACCCTGGTGAGTGTTTAAATTATTCCTATATGCAAGTGAAAATTTTTTTGTTGAATTAATGATTAGCCACTGACGGTCCTCAATGAATGCAGCGTGCCCAGCAGGGAGCAGTGAGGAGAGATCCGGGGGAGGCCTCCAGCTCGAGGGGTCCTAGTGCAGAGGTGACTGTACTGACGGAGCAGCTAGCCAGAGCGGTTGCACGAGCTGAGGCAGCGGAGCGTGACCTTGCTTCACGGGTAAATTCTGTTTGTAGGCTGCTCAGCTGAAGGCGATACGTACCGAGTTGTCGATCCGTGATCAGCGGATCGTAGAGCTTCAGCGGGCCTTGCAGCAGCGCAGTGAGCTTCCTCAGGACGTGGCCGAGCTGCGGGTTGCCCTGGAGTTGGAGAGGAGGGAGCGTGCTCGTGAGCGCGAGGAGCGGGCTCGTGAGCGCGAGGAGCACCAGGCGGAGCGTGCCCGGTTCCAGGAGCAGTTGTTGGCACGAGAGCGTGAGCTGACGGACTCGAGGACCCAGTTGATCCTTTCCCAGGAGCGGCTTCGAGTGTCCGAGGAGCGGCTGCAGCGAGGCCGTGAGCGAGCACGGGCTGCGGGGTACTCCTTCACCAGCTCCACCTTTGTGGCGGGTTCTTCCCTCCGAGAGAGGAGCGAGGCAGGGGGACACGTTCGGGTTCCGGCTTCTTCGCGGGGGCCTATGCCTCCTCCACCAGCGCCGGCTCGGGGCGGTGAGGAGGAGGTTGAGAGCAGGCGAGTAGAGGAGGGTGGAGGCGAGAGCTGAGAGTTTTGTACTTGTACTCCTCCACCTTCACACCTGTACATGATAGACATGATGATATATATATATGAAATTTGAGCTTTTGTTACCTGAGTACTTGTATGGTTGTGGACTTGTGTTTGTGCACTTTTTTTCTCTTCTCTCGTTCCTCGTGTTTGCTTTACTTTTGCCCTGTATCTGCGGCTGTGGTTTTCACTTGAACAAACAGGTTAATTCATCTGTTCGACTTGGCCCCTTGCCCGCTGAGCAAGGGGTGTAAATATTTTGACCTTAATAATGGGTCAAGGGGCCAAGCCTTTAATAAGGCAAAATGAAATAATCAAAACTCGGGGATGCCTCATGCAATCACACGTATGCAAACAATAATTAAAAGATGTCCAGGCAAGAATGCAATTCATGCAACATGAAGAATTTATATATATATTTTTTTTTTGTTCTTTTCATTATCTGTATATATATTTTTTTTGGATTTTCCGAAAAACACGCCTTAGATAAGGTCGTTACCCTCGTAAAAGACGCCCTCGAAGACGGCGTTACTGTGAAAAGATTTTTGAATTTTGTTGAAAACACGACCTTCCAAGAGGCGTTATTTTTAAAGAAATGCCTAAGATCTAGGCGTGAATCAGCATAAAAGCGCCTTGAACGAAGGCGTTAATTTAAATTCCTCCCACATTGGGCTGATAAAGAAATCAAGGTGGTGGGTCCTACTTGGTCATCTTCTAAGTTCCATTAACCTTTCTTGAATAATTAAAAAGGGAATTGGCGTGCATATAGTTGGACTTATACACGAGATTTCGTACAGTGCATTCTCTTCAGTTTGGTTTCGACCATTCCGCTGGTTCATGACTTTTTCCAAAATAAAAGAGAAAGCATGAGGAAGCCCACAAGAGATTTAAAGATGCTCGAGGCAAAGCCACCTCCCCTACCCTATGCCTGTTGGGGTTCGGTCTTTGGCGTAGGGACGCTTTGTTGCCTTTTTGCCTCTTTTCACATTGCATGCATACGCCCAAGGTTTTCCTTGCGGGGACTTTGCCCTCTTGACATGCTTTTCTTTTCATCATTGACTTTCACTTTGGAACTTGGCTTGCATTGAAATAGAACTGATGAACAACCTAATTGTACTTGGGCTTTTTATGGCATTTGTTCCCTTTTGGGCCTTGACTTCCTCCTACTAGGGCGGCGGATAGGCTTGGCAGGTCTACCTCGAGACCTCCCTTCCTCCCTTGTGGGCCGAAGAAGAAGAAGAATGGATATCGTCTTTC
This sequence comes from Amorphophallus konjac, assembly GCA_022559845.1. Lineage (NCBI taxonomy): Eukaryota > Viridiplantae > Streptophyta > Magnoliopsida > Alismatales > Araceae > Amorphophallus > Amorphophallus konjac. The sequence continues at coordinate 202,021,220 of CM040124.1, forward strand.
ACTTTTGATCCGGTTTCAACTTTCCATCAGATTTTGCACTGCTTGATCTCAAGGGTAAAGTGTGTAGTGTGTGCGTGGTCAATTCCCATTTTAAATTAGCAAGACTGATGAAATGGATTCTGAATTTTAACCCTTCGGACCGGGGACCTTTACATGTCATGTCAGCCCAATAAAAGGAGAACCATGAAGAAAACTCTCTTTGTTTTGGATTTTGGGAAATATTCAGATTTTTTTTTTTTTTGGATTATCTGGGAGATTTCCATTTTCTTTGATTTTTTGTGAAGTTTTCAATTTTTTTGTTTGGATTTTTGTTTAGGGGTAATATTTCTTGAGATACAAACCATTCCAGGGGTGAGTTAATTCCTCTCCTTCAGCATTAACTAGTTTATAAGCATTGCCCGGATAAACATCTTTTATGACAAACGGCCCTTCCCAATTTGGTTGGAGCTTTGAACGAGGTCCACCCGGCTTTACAAAAATTCTTTTGATTACCATTTCACCGACCTTAAATTTTCTCTCAATTACCTTCTTTTGATAGAAACGTGAGAGCCTGTTTTGATAAACGCGCGCATGCTCAGCGGCGACCAGACGCTTCTCATCTAGGAGTTCCAATTGAGCAAGGAGTGAATCACGACGTTCATCGATAGAGAGCTCCTTGTCCAATTGTACTCGCAGAGAGGGAATAAGAATCTCATAAGGGACCACGGCCTCCATCCCATAAGTAAGGGCGAAAGGAGTTTGCCCAGTGGGGGTTCGGATGGAAGTGCGGTAAGCCCAAAGAGCTTCAACCAGCTTGTCCGGCCAGTCCGAAAATTTATTAGCCTCACACGTCTTCTTAACAATTTTGATCAAGGTTTTATTAGTGGCCTCTGCTTGGCCATTGCCCTGTGGATAATAGGGAGAAGAATGATGCAATGCAATGTTATACCTGTCGCAGAGATCCTTGAGATCTTGGGAGATAAATTGAGGTCCATTGTCGGTGACGATGGTGCTTGGGATCCCGAACCTCGTGATGATGTTCTTCATGATAAATTTGCAGACGGTTGATGCTTTAATCTCCACGTAAGCTTCTGCTTCCGCCCACTTGGTGAAGTACTCCGTTGCCGTGAGAATGAATGATTTTTGCTTGGTCAGGAGGTTCGAATCACCGAGAGGTCCAATGATATCAAAAGCCCACATGGAAAAAGGCCATGGGGAGGATGTAGGGTGGAGTGAAGAAGCAGGAGAATGAATCTTGTCGGCATGCAGTTGGCACTTAACACACCTTCGAACATAGATAGAACAATCTTCTTCAAGAGTGGGCCAATAGAACCCTAGTCTAAGAATCTTCTTAGCTAGCATCTGGCTGTTTACATGACCACCACACACACCAGAATGCGCCTCTTCCACAACTTTCCACGATTCATCATCATCGAGGCATCTCAACAAAACACCGGTGAGCCCTCTTCTGTAGAGCACACCTCCAACCAAAGTATAACGTTGAGCCACTCTCCTGATTGCTTTCTTTTCTTCGGCTGTGGCTTCCTCGGGATAAGACTGATCATTACAGTATCTGGCAATCTCATAAAACCAAGGCTTTTCTTCATCTGCCAACTCTTCTTGCCAATCCAATAACATGACCTCTTTGCCTTTAAGAGCTTCTTTCCGTCTAACCTTCTCGAGCACTTGATCCCTAATATCAAGAAAAGCACGATCCCTAATAGCTGGAGTATCACGCTGATGAATCAGGGGAACATGAAAATCACGCTGAGGAGGGAAGACTAAGGCGGAAGCTAAAGAAGCAAGTGCGTCGGCCAAGATGTTCTGGCTACGCGGGACATGAACGAAAATCAATTTAGTGAAGAGCTTGGCGTAAGCTGAAGCGAGTTCCTGATAGGGTTTGAGCTTAGGATTGATGGTGCGACACTTGACCAGCACCTGGCGCAGAATAAGTTGACTGTCACCGACAATTCGCAAATGAGTGACACCATATTGATGAGCGGTTTTAAGACCAGCCAAAAGAGCTTCATACTCGGCTATGTTATTGGTGACGGGAAAAGTGAGCCGAGCAGCAAATGGAATGGTGACCCCTTCGGGTGTTAAGAGAACCATGCCGATCCCTCTTCCTTGAGAATTAAGAGCTCCATCAAAATGTAACGTCCACATAGGATCATGGGATTGATTAATGGACATTAATTCTTCATCTGGGAACTCTGAATTGACAGGATCAAAGCGTGGGAGAGGGTGGTGAGCAAGATGCTCGGCAATGGCATAACCTTTGATAGCTTTTTGCTGAATGTAAGTGATGTCAAATTGAGAAAGGAAGCTTTGCCAGCGAGCTAATCGATCAGTGAGGACAGATTTTTCAAGGAGGAATTTGATTGGATTCATGCGAGCAATGAGGTGAACCTCGTGAGCTAGAAAATAGTGTTTTAACTTCTGAACTACCCAAACCAAAGCTGCACAAGTTTTCTCCATGGCTGAGTATCTCTGCTCACAGGGGTTAAGGAGTTTAGACAAGTAGTATGCTGCCCTCTCTTTACCTTCCTCATCCACTTGAGCTAAGACAGCACCTACGGAGTCATCCAGGACTGAAACATAAAGAATAAGTGGTTTGCCTGGAATTGGCGGCCTCAGGACAGGAGGATTGACCAAATAATCCTTCAATCCGTCAAAGGCTGCCTGACACTTGTCATCCCAATTAAACTTGACTCCCGGCTTAGTAAGCTCGTAGAACGGCCTACACCTTTGTGAATGCTGGGAGACGAAGCGGCGAATAAATTGCAACCTCCCGATTAATCCTCGAACTTCCTTCAGATTCTTGGGAGGAGGCATATCTCTAATGGCTTTTGCCTTGTTGGGATCAACTTCAATACCCCTCTTGCTAACAATGAAACCAAGCAATTTTCCTGAAGAAACGCCAAATACGCACTTTTTGGGGTTCATTTTTAACTGAAATTCTCGGGATCTCTGCAAAACCTTAGCCAGAACCCCAGGATGCTCAATCCTTGTCCTTGATTTCACAACCAGGTCATCCACATACACCTCAATATAAATATGAATCATGTCATGAAAAATTGCCATCATAGCCCTTTGGTAAGTGGCTCCAGCATTCTTAAGTCCAAAAGGCATGACCACATAACAATATGTGCCCCATGGTGTAGTGAATGAGGTTTTCTCTTGATCTTCTTCAGCTAGACGAATCTGATTGTAGCCTGAAAAGCCGTCCATGAACGAAAGAGTCTCAAATCCTGCCGTGTTATCGATCAGTACATCAATATGAGGGAGGGGGAAGTCATCCTTAGGACACGCCCGGTTGAGGTCCCGAAAATCTATGCAAATTCGAACTTTTCCATCTTTCTTCATAACCGGGACAATGTTGGCCACCCAATTGGGATAAAGGACGACTCTAACAAATCTAGCCTTATGGAGTTTATCGACCTCTTCTTTCATTTTTAAAGCCATGCTAGGGTGGAAACGCCTCAACCGTTGTTTTACCGGGACAGACCCTGGCTTAAGTGTAAGGCGATGTTCAACGAGCGCAGGGTCTAATCCAGGCATATCTTCGTAGCTCCAAGCGAACGTGTCCTTGTATTCTTGAAGAACCAAAATAAGCGCCTCCTCCTCGGAGGGCGGCAAATTTTTACTGATGAGGACAATCCTAGGGTCTTCCTCGGTACCCAGATTGATTTCTTTGGTTGGCTCTTCTACTGAGGCTGATGGTTCGTCGAATCGTCTTATGCCACTAGCAAAAGCATCAGCCTCGTCCTCATATTCTTCATAACTTTCATCCCCCTCTTCAATAGGGTCTTCATCATTCATTATTTCATAAACGCCCAAACCCTCATAGGAAGCAATGGAATCCTCATATTCTAGCTCCGGCAGGATAATTGGATCCTCCACAAACTCAGGGATTGCTAAACAAGCATGGCATCTGGCAGCCAATTCTAACAAAAATCTTCGAGGAATCTGCCTACCCTTGGCCTTCTTATGTGGAACTAACCCCTGACTTTTAAAAGAAGAAGAGAAAGAAGAGGAGGAAGAACAACTAGTTTGATTAGGGGAAGGAGATGAAAAAGCGGATACAGGAGGTGATACAGAGGAGGGCCCCTCACCAGAGGGGGAGAAAAGACTTATCAAGGAATTTTGAGAGAGCAGCCCCTGGGTTGGGACGCACTCGGAAGAAAAATAAGAAATCTCTTCAATAGAGATGGAGGACCGGAATGTTGGAGATTTGGCGTTTTTTTTTCGTTTTTAGTTTTTCCTTTGTTTTTATTTTCTTTTTCAAGTAAAAAGCAATGCGAAGGGAGAATAGCGGTGGGAGTGGAGATTGCAACTTTGGAGAAAGATCTAATCAAAGACGGCCCATGCGGGGGCGAGATGGAGATTTCAGAAAATCGCTCGGGGAGCGAAGGAGCAATCGAAAGGGAAATCTGAATTGAATCAGGAGACAAGTTAATGGTAATCGGTGGTGGTCGCGGCACGTGACCAAACCAACGGGAATAGAAAGAAACCAACACTGATGGATGCACAGAAGTGAGGGAAAAAAGGCCGGCCCACAGCCTGTCCACGGAGAAATCTTCTTCAAAGGGGACATCTGGTTCTCCCGTATCTGTGTAGTCACTTAACAGCTGCCTTTTATCTGTGATTGCGGCAGGCATTTCAATCAGTTCTTGAATCAATGGTGGCCATTCTGGATCTGTCGGCATGAACAAGCGGCTTAAAGAGAAAGTGATATCATTCATGTCAAACCATCTGTACCAGTCACATGCCGGATCACCCATCTTCCTTCTTTTATCGGGCCTTAAAGTCTCCAAGGCTTTGTAAGTGGCCAGTGGGGCAATGTGCCGCGCAAACTGTCTGGCGTGCACATCCTGACAATCAAATAATGAAGTAATGACAGTGGTCCGCTCGTTGTTTTGAATGCCACCGGTGACAAAATGTGCCTTTAAAGTCCAAGTGAGCGGTTGGCGATCTGGCTTGAAGGTGGACGTCATAACAGCCCACGGCTCCCCTTCATTCTTGCCCGGTGCTTTGTAGCCTAAGCCGCCTCGTGCAATCATCTTTTGAGGCTTAATGGGCCTAACTCTGCCCTGGAGTTTGGCGCCCAAGCCCTTACCATCTTGATATCCCATTCTTATAAGAATGTTCCAGCCTGGGGTATTCATCATATTTTTCTTTTTCTTCTTCCCCTTAGAAGGCAGAGGTGTCATGGCAACTGTGGTAACTGTCTCGGACGGCATCGGCCGCGGACGGGGAATGTCCAGCACAGATAATAACGGCTTGTTGGCAGGCCATATGGAAGGAACTGATGAAGCTACATGAATGTCTTCCTCTGGCAAGATCGGCACACTGGTCACCTTGATAATACGCCCCTTGTGCGGAAACTTGAGGCACTGATGGTTTGTAGAAGGCACCGCATCAAGTTGCTGAATGTAAGGGCGACCCAGGATGCCATTAAAGGTTGGGTCCATATCCAGAATATGAAAATCTGCCGTAATAGTGGCCGGACCCAAGCTGACTTTGAGAGTAACCATGCCCAGAGGAGGTTTCTTTGTATTATCATATGCCGTGACAGTAATGGTAGATGGCCGAATCTGGCTCTCAGGGATACCACATGATTTTAGAGTGCTCGGAGGCAATACATTAATAGATGCACCGGTGTCTACCAAACATTGCTTAACGGCCACTTTGTTGATATCAACCGTGATACATAGGGCATATTTTCTTGCTGGTAGAGGTGCTAACTCATATTCATGGAATGTGATTGCCGGCTGACTGCTGGTAGGGGTTAAGACTGTAATTATTTGTTCAACCGGAAGGTCCTCATTGACCATGACCTTCTGCAGATATTCCTTCAAGGCCAGCTGATGAGTGGTGGACCTCTTGATTAGTTCAAGAATGGAGATTCTGGCTGGAGTGCGATCCAAGTGCTTTAACAGATCATACCGAGTTCCCGGCACTGAATCTTGTTCCTGCTCTTGCTCTTGTGGCCCCTGCACGGGCTCTAGCTCTCTCTGGGGGAAAACACGGTGGAATATCCGTCCACTACGGAGGGGTGCTACGCCTTGACGCGCCTCTGTCGGGGCAATCTTAGGAGGAGGGTTGGAAGAAGAAGAAGGAATGTCGGTAGCAGAAACCGCACTTGGGGATAAAGGGGAATTCAATGAAAGGGGTGTCTCCATAGGAGACGTGGTAGTGGTGTTCAATAAAGGTGCCCCCGAGGGAGGCATGGGAGGAGCATTTGAAGAAGGGGCCCTCATCGGAGAGGTGAGGGATATCCGAATACGAGGAGTATTGGTAGGTGGTGGAATAAGGAGAGATCGTGGCACAAAAGGTGGTTGGGGAGATGGTGAAGGAACTCTTGCCGATGTCGGGGTGATAGAGGAGGTAGCGGGCGCTGGCGGTGAGCGAAGTAGGAGTGGCCTGGATGGCGCGGGTGTGGGATTGATGGGGGAAGGTGGAATGATAGATTGTTGGGGTGGTATGTGGTTAAGAAGGGAACGAGTCGGCAAGACTGTAGAATTGGTGGAGGTAGACGGGTTGACGGGGCGTAAAAGGGAACGTCCCGATAGGAGATTAGAAGAAGAAGGGGGAATGCGCAAAAGGCGCGGGGTTTGATTTCGGGTTGTATCATGGTGAAATGCCCCGACAGAGGCGTTTTCTTCGTGCCATCCCTGCCCTCTCTCCACCTCATAGAGAGACGTGACAGGGTTCACGTGCTGATTAGGAGCGTGGTCCGGTAGTGGATTACGGACAATCCCCATATCTTGCTGGGGTGCTGGAGGGTGTTGTGGTTGAGCCTGCTGCGGAGCTGGATGCTGCTGTTGCTGATTTTGCTGTTGCCGAGGCGGCCTTCTCTCTTTCATGGTGGCGATGACTTGCCTCATTTCATCCCAATTAATGCCTCCCTGGTCATTCAAATCATAAATATGATCTCTGAAGTGGAAACAACGGTCAAGGTTGTGACCAGGAGCGCGGTGAAATGCACAGTAGCGGGATGTGTCAACATTGTCGGGCCACACTGTTCTTTCTTTTGGTAGAACGAGCAGGTTGGCAGCCATTAAAGCATTAAAAATGTCAGGGAGACTCTCTGGGAGTGGCGGATAATGGGCCCTCTTGGGGCCAAGTGGTGGTCTCCGCTGTTGTTGGCCGTAGTGGGAAGGCGGAGGGACTTGATGGTATTGTGGTGGTGCTGGAGGGTCGTTGCGAGGCGCTTGGCTCGGTGATGGAGCAAAAGAAGGTTGGGGTGTGAAATGGTGCTGTGGGGCGGAGGTAAAATGGGGGTTCTGCTGTGGAGGCGGCAGAGGTCGTGGGTTTGAATGGTGATGGGGGTGGCCAACTACGCCAACCTGCTCGTTTGTGACAGTGCCCTCAGTTGTGGGCCCACTGTTGACAGTTGTATTCTTTTTAAACAGCCGAGGCTTCGGCTCAAACATGCCCATGATGGGCGAATCCTTCATTTGTGTCTGTATATAACGAGCTCTTTCATAGAGCTCCTCCATGGTTGTCAGCCGATTCATGGCCAAGATGTGCCGGAATTGAGGGGTTGCATTAGAAATGACCATCTTCACTTGCTCCTGTTCCGACAATGTGTCCTTTAATTTTTCGGCCATGGACCGCCACCTATCAGCAAATACAATGAAGTCCTCCTCGGGCTTCATCTTCTCAGCAACTAAATCTGTAACGGAGAGGGAGGGTCCCACCCGGTCTCTGTACTTTTGCAGGAACTTTCTTTGAATAATATCAAAATCGCCAGCATCAGCTGGCTCCAGAGAATAAAACCATTCGAGGGCGGGTCCCTCAAGAGATCTCCTGAATAAATAGGCCAGGGAGGCCTTGTTGTCTTGCCAGAAAGAAGTTTCATAACGGAAATCCTTTAAATGAATGAACGGGTTACCGGTTCCATTATATCGCCGAAAGTGCGGCATTTCAGAAGGGGGTAAGTGGAACACCGGCAACGTAGGGAGAGAGATTTCCGGAGCATTCTTAGTTGCCGTAACTTTCTTGAGCTGCTCCTCCATGCTGGCTAGCTTTCGAAGCAACAGAGTGTTGGTATCGGGCTCGGCCGGGGCCTGATTCTGAATGAAAGCACGCGGTGTAGGCGTTTGCAAAATCTGAGGAGGTTGAAAGGATTGATGCCTAACCGCTGAATAGCTCGCCTGTGGGGCCGGCATGGCCGCAATAGGCGTTCGTGGACGAGAGGAGGGGGAATGCAAGACCGCCTGGTCATTAATAATCGGATGGCCACCCACGGCCGGAGGGGGATTAGAAGAAGAAGAAAGAACTGACTTCCCCTTTAAAGCGGCCTGAACAGCTTGCCGCTGGGAGTCGTCCAACTGGGAAAGAGCTTGGATTAAATCAGTGACGTTGATGGATGGGGAAGGGTTCCCTGAAGTATTAGGAGATGGAACTTGAGACGGAGGGTCCGCCTCATGATTAGTGGTATCGACCACATGAACCTGAGAGTAATAGGGATGAGGAGGAAGATAGTTCTCCTCATAATAAACCGAATCCTGGAGAGGGTCCTCATATTGACCAAATATGTTCTCATTCTCATCATCGTAAGAATACCCGTTTCCCGACATGTTGATGGTTTTACCTGAACGGAGTTTCATTCTTAAGAGAGAGAATGTTTTTAATGAAGGAGCTATCACAAAATAATCAATCCAAACCAAGCAATCAAATCACCCAACTATGTTTATGCAAACAAGGTTGGCAAGAAACGCAAGATTTTAAGGTTTGATGTTTGAATTAGGGTGAATTATTTGTGAAAGTTCACTCTTTTGCCAAATGAGACCTAGTTTGATCCGAGTGTAATCTCCGGGTCAACTAAGTTCTTCCTCTCTTAACAACGCATGGGTTCTCTAAACTCCAGGTACTTCGAAGGTACAACCAGCCCAGCGTCCGTGAGGGAATCCACGGGTGCGGGGACTTATGGAGGTCTTGGAAAAGGGATTTCCAGTCCAAAGAGACGGAATGCTCAATGGAGGGTCGTCCCGATTCCAAGAAAGGTGTGTGGATCCTAGGATAGAGAGAGGAGGTCTCTCAACCAAGCCAGCAAATCAAGATAATAATATCAACACAAATGCCAAATAATGAATAATAGTCAATCTGTGAAAATGAACAGCAAAGACACGCCCTGGGAAAGGGCGTGTTCACAACAGCAAGAAAGACACGCCCTGCGATAGGTCGTGACAAACTTAAAACACGGCAGGGTGGCTGCCGTTAACTCTGTGACGGGCTCACAGACAGTAGGAAAAACACGCCTTAGGGTGAGGCGCTCTCAGGAAAGGACGCCTACACTGGAGGGCGTCAAAACTCAGATAATAATTAAACACGCCCTGATGACAGGCGTTGACAATATATGGAACGCCTCTGGGAGCGGCGTTAATTCCACAGACAGTAAAACAATCATGCAGCAAGCAGCAGTTATAGTAAAAGACGCCCTGGGAATAGGCGTTACTCAGAGAAACACGCCTCTGAGAGGGGCGTTAAATATCAGACGATGAAATAAGCAACCAAAAAGCCAGCAGGTGTAATAAACACACGCCCTGGAGGGGGGCGTGATTCAACAAAACACGTCCCTGTGAGGGGCGTGAAATCAAAAGACGCCTTCGTGAAAGGCGTCAATAAGCAGAAATCGACCGACCCGGGATTGTGCAGAGTGCACAATGGAGGGTGCCCGAGGGGCACAAAGGGAGAGGGCACCGAGGGTACCAAGGGGAAAGGGCACGCGAGGGTGCCTAAGGGGAAAGGACACACGAGGGTGTCAAGGGGAAAGGGCACTCGAGGGTACCAATGGAGATGGTAATCAAGAAAGAAAACAGTGGAAGTCCCACCGTGATCGCCAATTTGTAGATTCTATTTAAAATCCACTTAATGAAAAATTAAGAATGAATAAATAAGTATGAAATAGCACAAATAAGCACGAGGTGCTAAGATGGAGTTGTGATCGCCAGAGGGATTACCTCAATAAGAAGAAAAAAGTGATCGCGTATACCTGGTGGAATTTGAGACGCGGGATGGATGTGGATTTCTTCCTCCAACTTCAATCGGCCGGCCGATGAAGTGGGTTTTCTTAGTTGATTACCTTACAAAACGGACAATAAACACAAACAAGAAGAGAAGGGTCAGCCCAAAACGCAGTAGCATCTATCCAAATAGACATGTAATAATGAAGGAAAGAAAGGCACATGCACACCTTATTTTTGGTTGTTTTTTAAAACCCCTTAACAAGACTTAAGGGAGGGGGAGTATGACAACAAAGTGTGAATAAATATAAAGGATGAACGTGTATGATGAATGGAGTGATATGAATAAATAAAATAAAGAGATGAAAAGGGATGAAATCCTGCTGTCCCTGGCGACAGTAGAGGAAAAAAATGAATGAAGACGACAGAAGTATATGGATGCAGCCGGATGAAGTAGGCTCTGTTCGTAAAAAATGCTTAACCCTCTTTTGCGGATGCTTCAACGCTTCAACCTTCAAAAACCTTCAACCCTTTAACCCTTCCAACACTTTAACCGAACGATCCAGACTTCAATTTATAGCCTCGATTGGATGTGATCAAGCAAGGTAAGATCAGAACGGGTAATGAGGCATTCCAGGAAGGATTAAGATCGAGCAAGAGACCAAATTACGATAGGGAACTGTGAGGGAAAGTCCTAAAAAGGAAGGACTCTGGAGAGAAACACGCCTTAATCGAGGACGTCTCTTGATGAATTGACGACTCCAACAGAGGCGTTTCTTGAAACACGACCTAGCAAAGGACGTTTCTTCCTGGATTTAATTTTAGAAATAAAACTTGCTCTGTTTAAACGCTGATATAACACGCCTATGATTACGGCGTTTCTTAAAAACACGCCTTGAGGAAAGGCGTTACTCAGAAAATGCCTTTTATGATAATTCCAGAAATTAGCGTATAATACCAAGAATTGACGCCCTGAGGCACGGTCGTCCTTTCTGTGAAAACGCCTTATTACAGGTCGTGACTTTATAAATTAACGCCCTTACCAAAGCCGTGAATCACAAAAATGCAGGAAAAATGCATAAAAATAGAAAAACTTCATATTATAAGAATATTGAAGTCCACTTGGGGCATTTACATAATAACACGAGATTTGATCAACAAAACGTCAATTTTGGCGTGTCTACAGGTCTCTTTCATTTTACCTAACTCTTTTTCACCTTTCCTTCCACAAAATCCCATTCAGGAGCGTCTGCACATCTCCACTGCAGAAGGTCGACACTTCTTCCCGTCTCCCTCTGCGAGTGAGTCCTAGCACTCTAGGTAGCTCCATTGTCTGCTGCGACCCTCCAGCATCCTTTCCCTTCTCTTCCATCCATTCTTACATTCCTCCGGTCAAGCCATGACTCCTCCGGTCACCCGAGGCAAAAGGAAAGATACGGCAACACCAAAGAGAGCAACTATTCAAGCTCCTATAGCGTGGGAAACAAGAAAGTAAGGTCGCTCAAAATGCATTCATGATAGACCAGCTGTAGCTGCATCAGGAAAGAGAAAAGAGGGACCATCTCAAGCGCCCATTGCTGACAAGGGCAAGCCGCAAGAGAGACCGCCCAAGAGGAAAAGACTGTCTACTGAAGAAAAAGGGAAAGAAAAACAACAGCCTGCTCCACCGCAGCCCAGTACTACTCTAGCTATCAGGGAAGAGGAGAGTGATCCAACAAGAATCTTATTTCCATGGTATGTGGATTTTGATGACCACAAGATGCTCGACATTGTTCCTGAGTTACTTCCACTTATAGAATTCCAAGATTGGAGGAAGTTTTTATCTAGACACAGGGTCTACTATCCTTCTCTGGTCCAGCAGTTCTATGAGAACCTTTTTTATGACAAGAACCAAAAGGCTCTCTGGACTGAAGTCAAGGGAGTAAAGGTTAAATTGTCAACAAAGCTTTACGTATACCCCGGGATGGGTTGTTGGAATCTGAATTCCAAATTGATTTCTCTACTGTATACACTATCTTGACAGGGAAGCCCAGCAATCCTGAGGATGAAACTCAAATTCTTGTAAAAAATTTCGACACTAACTAGTTTCCCCCATTGCAACGGTTACTGCACCACATGTGCACCACCATGATTACCCCACAATGGGGTGGTAAAAGTCAGATTACAGAAATACATAGGTTCATCTTTTACTGCATGTTCAACAATCTGCAGATATGTCTTCCAGAAATTATGCTTCATATTATAGGGAGTTGTAAAGGGCAAAGGAGAAATATGCCCTATGCCGCACACTTGACATCAATTTTTCAAAGAGTCGAAATTTCTTTGGAGAATGAAAAGAAAAAGGAAATCCCTCAAAGCAATGTCTATTGCTTGAGGTTTATTGAGAAATTCATGCATTTCAAGAAAAAAGGGGACAAGGTTATAGGAGACCTACCCGGCCATCTACCAGAACAACTAGAACAGCTTGCACAGCCAGCACAACAAGGGTTACAAGCTGATCAGCCAGCTTATATTGAACACTTTGACCAGCATGAGGAACAGTTCCATATGGATGCTCACTATGAACATGATCAACAACAACAGGATGTGCCACAGGACATGTATTTTGGTCACATGACACAATTTGGGACTCTTCCACCTCAGACTCCTCCATTTGAACCTAGAGTATATGTTGAAGAAGAGGCACCTCCTGAATTTCATACGGAAGCCTCATCATCAAGAGGACCGCAATTTCTTGCCACTGAAGGTCTGATGGGTATTCACCCAACCCTGAACAGATTTCTTACTGCTCAGTTTGCAAATATAATTACCTCAATTATGAAGCTTAATATGAATGTTGATAGACTGGATGCAAGGCTTGTTCACATTGAACAAACTCATAACATCAGATGGGAGAACTTTGTAAGAGATAAGCACAAGTCTGATGAACAATTGAATGCCTTTATGAACTCACTGATGCACGTTTGTGAAAAAGAAGGGGAAATGAAAGACTGAGAGAGGTTCACACTAAAACCCAAGAAAAGACAACTGAAATGCTTATGCATGCATATGACATTCGTGAAGATCAAGGCAATATGAATCTCAAGTATGCAACCCTCATTAATACCTCTAACAGAATTGAAGAAAGAGTGGTTGTTGATTCTATAACAATCAGAGAAAATGTGACTACTGAGGCTGCAAAAATTATCGAAGTTACCACTAGTCTGGAAGCAGTAGTGCATGCCAACTCTACACAGCTCATTGATGAATCCATAAGGCTAAAAGGAAAAGTTCATACTGACTCTAACAAGCTCATCCATACATCCACCAAGCTTATAGAAAAAGGCAATGCTGACACAGCCACGATGGTGAACATCTCCACAAAAGCTGAACAAAAGATGGATGTTGTATATAACAAATTGGATATGGTTGGAGAAGAAATTCTTGAATTAATTCATCTTCACAAAGCTCAGCTTCAACCTAATTTGGAAGACACTGGTGAAGCTTTCTACCCACGTCCATCTGAAGCAACATCCTCCTATGTCTCTGCGCAGGGCTCCTAACAGAAAGCCCAAACAGAGTATATCTGTGAAATGTTACACAATTGGCTAGATGCTATAAATGACAACATCAAGTCTCTTCATCGGTTTGTGCAACAAAGAGATGAGCAACTGACTCAAAAAGTGGATTCTCTGGCTGCAACTATTCTCCATCTGCACCAACAACTCTCAGATGCACACCAATTGCCTGGTAGCTCTAGCACCATGCCTCCACTAGCGCCACCATCTCGTTCACCCCCTCCTTGCTGATGCCAAAGGGGGACACAAGTCTTGTAGCAAGCCTGGAAGACTGCTGAGATCATTTCATATAGCATTAGGCATCTAGTTAAGTCATGCATAGTTTTTGATTGATGTATATGAAACATGTTTATGAAAATTTTTTTTGTTGATCAATGGACTTCGTATCCTTGCTAGTGATTTCGGATTGTATGAAACTCCTTGTCCAATGTGAATGAAAAGTTCTCTTCAAATGGAATGCCTTAAATGCCATAAGAATGTTTGTAAATAATGACTCATGGTTGTCATCATCAAAAAGGGGAAGAATGTTGTGTCCCCTAGTTTTGATGATAACAAACCATAAATCATTATTAGATCTTTGTGGCATGTCTAAGAATTTTGTTAAAATTCTTTTTTGGACAAGTACTGGTGAAGTACATTCAAGGTGTCGACCTGTCAGCAAGACGTGTCAACACGTCAAGAAGAAATTCGTTATTTAGCCATTTCTATTTGTGGTCTGGCATGAACAGGGTGTCGACACTCTTTAAGGAGCGTGTCGACACTTCAGTCCAACCCGACGGTAAGTCTCTTTGTCTGGCGCCCATGACTCGACACTTTTGCATGATGCCCCGACACGGAGCCTCGAGCAGCACGTGAGTGTGGCACCCGTGTCGACCTACGTATATTGAAGTGTCGACCTGTTGATGAAGGAAGGCATTTTTCTTCAAGTCTTCAATGAGAAGTGTCGACCCTTTAGCTGGAAGTGTCAACACCAATAGGTTCGCCCAGATCGGATCTGAATTCAATAGCGTCCACTTTTCAAGATCCTCAATCGGTCTTGGAGGATCCATCCATACTTGAAAACCCTTCTGGAAGCTCACCTTTTCAGAGGAATTGATTGGATGTCAGAGGAATCTTCTAGGAGTGGTCCCTTTTGCTGATTTGGTTCTCTACCTACCCACATACATGGGGCGCACGGCATAAAAGTCAAGCGATGGAGAAGCAAATGAGGAAATAGGGTGTGACGTCCTGGTGACAGAGGACTTCGTGCAGAAGTTAACTTGAAAAAAAGCACATTCGAGCTTGCCCAGAAGAGAGGAAGAGCAAAGGAACAAGGGAGAAGGAGGAGAAGCACGGGAGAGTAGGAAGTTATCTTCATCCTTCTACTACTGGCGTGAAGGCATCAAGAAAAGAATGTCTTCAGTCAGCCTTGCAGCAGCTAGAAGGAGTCTTCAGCGCTTCTCTTGAACCCGCGGTGAAGAGCCCAAGAGAGAAGAAGCTTTGCCAAGGCTTCATCCGATTTTTCCAGATAGAATTATTTTCTCCCACTGATTTCTATAGTCATAACCTATCTATTTTTCTTTCTAGATTGTTTTTCTCAAAACTCGTATTCCTACTTTGTTCCCTACCTGCGTGTGATGTGACACCACCTTTGGGGTGGCAACCACTCGATCGATGCCCTTGGACCTACAACCCGCAAGCATGCAATTTTGACGGCGGACTCACTCGAGCGGACTCACCCACTTGGCGCACACTAGGGCCCGTAGGCAACCCAGTGATGGTGGTGAGGGTCTGGGATGGGACCTCGCTGCTCCGAGGGTTGGCTAGCATAAGATTGAACCCCTAAGGGCCCTGGGATGCCCACTCTCTGGGGCGGCCAGCACGCCAAGGCGTGGGGTATAGTATCTCTCTCACAACTCACCCACGGTAGCACTCAAATGATGTAAATTTGGGACCGGGCACTCTCTCACCGTCCGACGGAGCTAAGAGGAAATACTAATTAATCAAGATAAATCAGCAAAGAGAGGGGGGCTGGAGCTCACCTGATCAGTGTGAATACGCCGATCCCAGCCGGAGACGATGACGAGCGGGGAGGCGTGGGCATGCACCTCCACGCCGTGTCAGTGTAGCTTCGGATGGAGACCTGCTAATACATGCACTACGCCCCTTGCAAGGGGGTTGTACTAGGGGTGGGGGAGTAGTATTACAACCAAAATGTACCTCCATGCAGGGAGGGGTGCTCAGCCGGCCAGATGGGGAGGGGAAAAGCCGAGCTAGGAACTAATTGGAAGGTGGTTGCCGGTTCTGTCCGCTCTCTGGAACAGGGGACAGGCAGTCGATGTCGGCGCCACTGCCGCCACTCCCGGACTCCGTTTGCTACAAAACCAGTGGCAAAACCTATTGGGTTGACCCAGGAGGACGTCAAATTTTTGGGAGGACATCTGGTTGCCGGCGTTGGTCGGGACAGGGCTGTGACCAGGGTCTCTGTTCTCTGGTTCTGTCTGCTTCAGCACCACTACCGTAGGAAGACGAGGACGTCACGGGTGCTCCCGGGCTCTGATTCGGGCGTGGCTGGAGTTTCTGGATTCGTTGTCAAGCCCTATTTGAAATGAGAGCTGCGGGGACACTGGAGTAGGTCAGAGTAGACAGGGACAGCCCGAACAATGATTGGGTGTCTGTTCAGTCCCAGAGTGGACAGAACAGCGTACCCAAGGGAGAAAATTGAGAAATCAATGCTCCGGATGCCGAACGGGATGTCGCTTCTTGGTAACGGAAGAAGACTTGTCGTAAAAGCTCTCAGTCAAGTGGCGCCTCAAGAAGCATAGGAATGTGGCCGTGGGAGCTTCTGGAAGTTTATTCAGGTTGCTGACCAGACCTATCCTGTGCAGTCGGAGAAGAACGGCTCTCCCTAGCAGTCACGGACTCAGACGGGGACGAGACCACCACCATTGCAAAGCTGACAGGAAGATGAATCCAACGATATATGATACGCCTCAAGGAGATTCACGGTGACATCATGGGAGCCTCTGCAAGTTGAGGGAACATTACAACCTGCGAGCTGGAACAGGCTGGTTGAAGATGATAAGTGGGAAATGGGGTAGATGAGGGGGAAATGGGGTGGATGGGTATGGGGGTGACCCCAGGCTATGAGGGGGTCTGTGAGGGGGCAAACCAAGGTGAGGAAAGGGGAGAATAGGGGCTGGAAGAGGGTCTAGCAGGTGGCAGGAGGGAGAGTTGCGAATTTGGTGTTGGGAGGGAAAGGGAGAGGGAGATCTCTCTTTCTTGGGGAGTCTAGGGTATGGGGGAGGAGAGAGTGGATGGAAAACATTCAAATGTCCCTTGGGAGCTGCAGGATTGTGTGGGAAATAAGGTGGATTGTGTTGGGGAGAGGGAGATTATGTTGGGAGAGCCAAGATTCTCCTAGGGAGGGAGGAGATCTGGTGGTAGTTGGGAGAGGGGATAATTAATGCTCCTAGGGAAGTGAAGGGTCTCTAGATGAGGTGGAGGGTGATGGATGATGTGGAGGGGTGAGGAGAGAGAAAGGGGCAGCTATTTTAGAAAGTGAAAGTGGAGGAGAGAGAAAATGGCTTCCTAGAGAGAGAGGTAGAGAGAGAGGGGGGGATAAGGGCTTCTCACCCACCCAATTGGCTTCTCACCAAAAGATGAAGATTTAAGTTGGACACTAGAAAATTCAAATATTCATTCATTCATTAACTTCAAATGAGGAGATGGAGGTCCTATTTATAGGGATCCCACAATTTACAATAAGTCCCTGACTTTAGTACTAATGACAAATAACCAAGAGGAAGGGGGGCGCCCTTGGGCCTAGCCCAATGAACTGGGCCCATTAAGTAACTCAACCTAATGACACATAACTTAGGTAAATGACTCATTAACCAAGGTACATGACTCAAATAAAAGGGAAATTACAATGATATGACGTAAAAAATATGAAAATTACATGAATCGACTCAGAAAAATGTGACGGACACAATGGAACCATGCTGGTGAGCAATCAGAGCTGTGGAAAAATGTGAAGGGCAAGAGATGCCCCCATCATACCCCCGGGATGCGAAGAACCCGACTCCGTCAAGTATGGGTCCACTAGGAAAGAGGTCCTCCAATGCAGCTCCGGGCGAGCCACAACCTCCAAACTCAACCTCGCGTCCTTAGCCGGGGGACGGCTCTTCATCCTCTCAAGGAGGCTCGGGCACACCCTCTTGCTGGCGATGGTACCCTGCTTGCCTAGTATTGCCTCCGTGTGCACACATCGGACTCTCAAGCTGATATGTGGAGGCTCTCCGAGGGTGTCACTCACAAAGGTGGGGGTAGGCTCAAGGTGCTCACTGGGATCCACCGCGGTGCCCTTATAGAGGGTGCTAGATCCACCATGTGAAAAGTGGGGTATATCCCAAAATCCCATTGGTAAATCCAACCCGTAAGCTAGGTTGCCAAAGCCACTCAGAACATGGAAGGTCCAAGTCCTCGTGCCCTCGATTTGGAGGTGACCCTATGGTAGAGCCATTCCAAAGTCACCATCGTAAGGTTGCCTACTTAGAATCCAAAGTGGCACTCGCGAGTTTTTGCCCGTTCATTATGAACCTCACCGCCCATTGCTAGATGCTTGCTTGAATGAGTATGCCATGAGCTACGGCGCGGTGTGGGTGGAAAGTGTGTGGTATGCAATGGGGGACTGGGGCAACTATAAGTGGACCTATCATGCAATGCGGCTATGTAAACCTTGATGGACCTACGAGGGCCGACACACCCAAATATGGACCAATCATACTTCCGACTTGACATGTGGGTGTGATGAATGAAAGGGCCTGACTTACTAATCATGCCAACTTGTGTGAGGTGCCAAGACACATGCATTCCTACTCCAAAGATGATTTCTTTGTGAGGGGTTGTGGGATGACCTTTGAACTTCCATTGGAAAGGATCGAAGGGATCTAAGAAGATGGACATCATGGGGTGGGAAACAACCTTATTACCTAGGGATACGTGGCCCAAGGTCATGGCTCCCAAGGTGTGACCCGAGTCAAGGACTTGGTGGATTGGACCAAACATGGTGGGTTGGGGTAGGAAAAGGTGGGTGGTGGGCAAGGCGGTTGGGTCCCATGGGTTCCTTGACCCCCATTGGAAGGGATCAAAGGGATGATAAAAAGGGTTATCAAGGGGGAGGGGCCCTATGTTCTCAAGATCCTCAAATGGTGGTGGGTCATCCTCCTCTAATGAAACAATTGGGCCGAAGTTCTTGGTGGGTGGGTCGGCCATGAGGGGCGGGCTTGGCTTTCTACCCGATATAAGAAGCTCCAAATTGAGGAGAAGGTCGGGCTCATCAGGTGTGGGGAGGAATAGAAGGAGGGCACTAGTGTAGCAACCAATGGTGCAAACCGAGGTGATAGACCCGATGCATAGGTGTAAGAGGTCAAGGCTCTTAGGTTGTTTGGCCATAGGGGTCAACATGGTAGTGAACTCAATTTGCCATGCTAAGCCCTTAAGAAGATCCTCTAAGGTCTCCACTTGATAGGATGCTTCAATTGTGGTGTGATAGGAGAAGAAGGGCACTATGGGAAGGTTTTGTTCTATGGGAGGGAAAACATGGGCCGTGATCTCTCTAATTGGGCTCTCCTTTAGCCAACTAACAAGGGGTTCTCCTAAGATGAGCTCGGCCCCAACTAGAGAGGGTGGTGTAAGGTGAAGACCATCGTGTGAGATTTCTTCTTCAACTTGGACATGGATTTCCTCCAAGGTGGGGAGTGATTTTGGAGTGTTCACCACTATGGGGTAGAGTTTGAGTTCATCTACCAAGGAGGTGAGAGGGTCTTTTGGGGTGATGAGGGTTGGTGTGTGGTGCTCCCGGGGTGGAGGGTAAAGGGGAACTTGGATTGGGATTGGTAGGAGAAGTAGTGGAGGCCTAGGTTGGGGTAGGATTGGGGTTGGGAGTGGAAGGTGGGTTGGGTGAGGGGGTTTGGGTTGATTGGATTTGGCGGGTTCGTTCCTTTTAGGGGATGATGGAGGGGTAGTGGTGGGAACCAAGAGGGCTTGTGGGGTATGGGTTTGGTGAGGGATCGTGGGTTCGGAGGTGGTGGCCATCATGTGCTTAGGTGGAGGGATGGACACGGGGTCCACTTGGGTTTGAATGGTGAGGGTTGGGTGAGTGGTGGTCCTCATTGGGGAAATCGGGTCGGTTAGGGGTCTCTTCCCCTTGGGATTGGCTGATTGTGGAGGGGTGGGAGTGGGGGCCAATTTGGTTTGGATATTTAGGACTATGGAAGGGGGTTTTGGTTGGGGTGTGGGGGCCCTCATGGAGTTAGGTGGAGAGGTGGATGCTTGGATCATTTGGGTCTTAAAGGAGAGGACTTGGTGGCGAAGTGTAGTGATGATGGTTGAGAGGGGAGTTGTCGGGAGTGGTGGGGGTGGAGACCTAAGGGTGGTCTCAAGTTGGCCGGGTGGGGATCGAGGAGTGGTAGTGCTCCTCAGATAGGAAGGGGAATGTCAGGGAGTGTAGATCTTTCTAAGTTCCTCCTTCATATCACCTCATGAAGAAATGGGCTCTTGCCTCCTAACCCTTCTTAATCTCTCTATATGTTCCCACTTACTCTTGTCTTGACCCCGAAGTCGTCCTTTGGCAACACGGACTCTCGTGGGTCCATATGCCATAATCCTTTCAAAGTACTTTTCCATGGTAGCCTCCCACTGTAGATAGGCACTAGGGCTCGATCCGTCAAAGCGAAGGTCCTCATCTAAAATGATGTCCAAGAGTGGTGGACCAATCGGACCCTTGTGGAGGACCAAGTGGGACGGTTATGACCAAAGAGAGGTAGCCATGTTGATGCACCGGTTGATGAATGCAAATGTGCCCTAGGACTAGACTTAGTAGAGACAAGTCTAAAACTTGCTCTGATACCAATTTGACGTGAGACCACCTTGGGGGTGTCAGCCACTCGATCGATGCCCTTGGACCTACAACGCGCAAGCATGCAATTTTGACGGTGGACTCACTCGAGCGGACTCACCCACTTGGCGCACACTAGGGCCCGTAGGCAACCCGGTGATGGTGGTGAGGGTCCGGGATGGGACCTCGCTGCTCCGAGGGTTGGCTAGCCTAAGATGGAACCCCTAAGAGCCCTGGGATGCCCACTCTCGAGGGTGTCCAGCATGCCAAGGGCGTGGGATATAGTATCTCTCTCACAACTCACCCGTGGTAGCACTCAATTGATGTAAATTTAGGACCGGTCACTCTCTCACTGTCCGACGGAGCTAAGAGGAAATACTAATTAAGCAAGATAAATCAGAAAAGAGAGGGGGGCAGGAGCTCACCTGATCAGCGTGAATACGCTGATCCCGGATGGAGACGATGACGAGCGGGGAGGCATGGGCATGCACCCGCATGCCGCGTCGGTGTAGCTTCGGATGGCGACCTGCTAATACATGCACTACGCCACTTGCCCCCTTGCAAGGGGGTTGGACTAGGAGTGGGGGAGTAGAATTACAACCAAAATGTACCTTCACGCAGGGAGGGGCGCTCAGCCGACCAAGCGGGGAGGGGAAAAGCCGAGCTAGGAACTAATTGGAAGGCGGTTACCGGTTCTGTCAGCTCTCTGGAACAGGGGATAGGTAGTCGATGTCGGCGCCGCTGTGGCCACTCCCGGACTCCGTTTGCTATGAAACCAATGGCAAAACCTCTTGGGTTGTCCCAGGAGAACGTCAGATTTTTGGGAGGACTTTTGGTTGCCGGCGTTGGTCAAAATAGGGCCGTGAGCAAGGTCTCTGTTCTCTGTTTTTGTCTGCTTAAGCACCACTGTCGCAGGAAGATGAGGTCACCACGGGTGCTCATGGGCTCTGATTTGTGCATGGATGGAGTTTTTGGATTTGTTGTCAATCCCTCTTTGAAATGAGACCTGCGGGGACACCGGAGGAGGTCAGAGTGGACATGGACAGCCCGAACAGTGATCGGGTGTCTGTTCAGTCCCAAAGTGGACAGAACAGTGCACCCGAGGGACAAAATTGAGAAATCACTGCTCTGGATGCTGAACGGGATGCCGGTTCTTGGTAATGGAATAAGACTTGTCGTAGAAGCTCTCAGCCAAGTGGCGCCTCAAGAAGCACGGGAATGTGGTCGTGGGAGCTTCTGGAAGTTTCTTCAGGTTACTAACCGGACCTATGTTGTGCAGTCGGAGAAGAACGGCTCTCCCTAGCAGTCACGAACTTAGACGGGGACGAGACCACCACTGCTACAAAGCTGACAGGAAGACGAATCCAATGGTATATGATACGCCTCAATGAGATTCACGGTGACATCGTGCGAGCCTCTACAAGTCGATGGAACACTGCGGCCTGTGAGCTAGAACAGGCTGGTTGAAGATGATAGGTGGGAAATGGGGTAGATGAGTGGGGAAATGGGGTGGATGGGTGTGGGGGTGACCGCAGGCAGTGAGGGGGTCTGGGAGGGGGCAAACCAAGGTGAGGAAGGGGGAGAATGGGGGCTGGAAGGGGGTCTAGCAGGTGGTGGGAGATAGAGCTGCGAATTTGGTGTTGGGAGGGAAAGGGAGAGGGAGATCTCTCTCCCTTGGGGAGTCTAGGGCATGGGGGAGGAGAGAGTGGAGGGAAAATATTCAAATGTCCCTTGGGAGCTGCAGGATTGTGTGGGGAATAGGGTGGATTGTGTTGGGGAGAGGTAGATTGTGTTGGGAGAGCCAAGATTCTCCTAGGGAGGGAGGAGATTTGTTGGTAGTTGGGAGAGGGGGTAATTAATGCTCCTATGGAAGTGAAGGGTCTCTAGATGAGGTGGAGTGTGATGGATGATGTGGAGGGGTGAGGAGAGAGAAAGGGGCACAGGTTTTAGAGAGAGAAAGAGGATGAGAGAGAAAATGGCTTCCTAGAGAGAGAGGTAGTGTAATGTCCCGAACCTTGCGGATCCTTCGACGTGGGCCCTGGATCCGATTTCTCGGAGTGTCTGGCTCCGTTGGGTCCGAAATTTCATTTCGGACATCTTTCGTGTCCGGATCGGCGTGATCCGGAGTTGTTTCGAAGGCCCGGAGTGCGTCCATGACTTTTCCGTGTGTGTTTTCCGATTTCCGTGTACGGGTTTCGGCAGACCCTTCATAACCTCGTTGCGGGTGAACCGGACCGTTCACCTAGGCGAGGGTTGTACCGTTGTGATCGGTGCGTCGCGAGGATCGAGGAGGTGTATTTTTCTATTTTTTGGAATTTTTTCGATTTTCTGGATTTTATATAAATACCCCCCTATTTTTTTCCTTTTCCTTTTCTCCTTTTCTTCTTTTCCTTTTTCTTTCCTCCTCCCGTGAGCCACGGCCGACCGTTGCAACCCCCCTTGCCCGTTGGACTTCGCGGCGCCCCTTCCCCTCCAGTGACGGGTGGTGGACCTCGGTGGCGGCTCGGTGAAGACGGCGGTGGTGAGAGGATCGTGATGGTGCCCCCATTGGTGCGTGGGAGAGGAGTTCGTGTTCGAGCAAGATTCGACGATCGGCGACGATCCGGTGGTTTTTGAGCTTCTTTAAGGTAGGGGGACGGATCCTTGCCCTCTTTACAGCATTCCCCGTGATTTCTAGGCCGTGGAGAGGTCGAGTGGGGCTAAATCCATGCCGGGAGGGTTATTTTCATGCTTGTGGTTTGAGCGTCGGATCCATTGATTCGTGGGGGTTTTTGATTGATTTGCGGCTCTAGATGCATGCTAGGACGTCGGGGGGGGTGATTCCCAGTTGTTTTCCCTTCACCAGAGGGGGTGAATGGGCGTGGTTTTACGATTTCCGGGTGTATTTCACGAACCGGGCTCGGCCCGTTGTCGCGATATATTCCAGTGGCGCGTTCTTAATGAACGCGCCGTGTCGCCCGGGCACGTTCATCGGAAGGGATGACCGCTCTGGCGGTTCGGAACGCGCCAGGGACGGGTAGCGTGATCGCATGATCGCGCTATCCAAGACTAGAACATTCAGGCGTGAACGCGCTAGCCTTGGGCAGCGCGATCTGGCAGATCGCGCTAGCCCATGCTAGCGCGTTCTCCAAAGTCACGCTAGGGGTGACTAGCGCGACCTTCCCCCTTC
Organism: Amorphophallus konjac; assembly: GCA_022559845.1. Lineage (NCBI taxonomy): Eukaryota > Viridiplantae > Streptophyta > Magnoliopsida > Alismatales > Araceae > Amorphophallus > Amorphophallus konjac. Next base: position 202,044,779 of record CM040124.1, read on the forward strand.
CCCGAAACAGTGTTCCTTGGGTAGCTTAGCCTCCAGTTGGGTGAGTTTTGGACCCGGTCATGGCGTGTGGCCCGAGGGTTGCCGTGGGCACCCAGGGAAAGCCACAAGGGTGCCCGGGGGTCCCCGGAGAATCAGTTACCTCGGTGGGGGTGCCGCGTGACTTGAGGGACGGTCAGACCTCATGTGTGTCCCCGGCATCCATACCTACCGTTTGGTTACCAAGAGTCTGTGTTAGTGTGTTAGTCGGTGGGTTCCGTGAGTCGAGTCCTTACTTCCAGTGACCTGTCCACTAGTCGTAGCTTCCTGCGCACTCGTGTACGGACCCACCTGGGAGTGGTGGAGAGCGAGACCCAGTGAGAGGCGGTTTTTAGGCTGGTTACCGTAGGGCCCCTTGCCTTTGCCACCAGAGTCCTGTGGGGGGGAAAACCACCTAGAGGACCCGACCTAGAGCAGATGGTCTATGTGTGCACACGTAGTTGGGGGCTTAGGACACGTGCTGACGAGCGTGACCCCAGCTAGTCCTTGTTGCATGTCTGAGTCTCACGCCCGGGGCGTCATAGCTGGACACTTGTGACGCGGTGTAAGACGTCAGGGGACGCATCCGGTCGTTCTTCTGGTGGGTAGTGCTCCTGTTCGCTGGCAGGCGTGGACTCAGGTTTTATTGGACTGAGGTTTGGTAGTACGGTACTGTTAGAGTAGATGACTTTTCCGTTTATTTACTTTAGCTTGTCAGTTCCACCGTACTCTTGCTAGGTAGGGTTACCTTCTTCTTTCTCATTTTCCGCGTGAGGTGGGGATTCGCGGGATCCCTACTGGGCCAATGAAATAAGGCTCACCCCTACTTTTCAGGTGAGGCGGGGTCTTCGAGAGGCGCGGCCGAGTTTCAGCGTGGTTCTTCTAGCCAAGGTTAGTCGCCAGTCTGCCAGAGCCGGGGGATGCCCCATGTAGTTGCACGCCGGGGGATGTCCCGTGTAGTTGTACTTTCCTTTCTGTTGACTGTACTTTTATTTGGACATGAGACTCTGTGGACCTTGTAGCAGTTTATTTATTTATATTATTCTGTGCATTTTATTTTTTTGATTATTGTGCTATCTTTGTGGTCGTTGCAGCTTCTCTTGTACCCCCACACCACTCCTTTCTACCCTTCCGAGTCTTCCGGCTCGTGGGTTGGCGGGCCGAGATTCAAGACGCGTCGGTTCCTTTCCAGCACTCGGGTCCTCAGGTCGTCATAGCTGGTATCAGAGCGTAGGTTGTGGAGGTACATCAGAATTTGAAACGAATTACGGTGGTCCAGAAGGTCCATGAATGTCCTGTACAGTCGGCGACTGGCTTAGGGCCACGCATGTTTTATTGATTTGTGGTTGTTTTCTTGATGTCAGGTGCGTTATGGCACCACGGAGGAGGGCTCGTCCCCAGTAGGGAGAGTCTAGCGGTGGTCCGGAGGAGCAGAGCAGGGCTTCAGTTTCCGAGGGTGTAGCTGGTGATGCGAGAGCTCCGGGGATGGACGATGTCTTCGCAGGCATGTTTGAGTATGTGTTTCAGCGGCAGTAGGGAGGTCAGCAGCAGGGCCGTGAGGCTGGGGAGGGCCAGGCTCGTCGTGGTCATGGTCGCGTGTTGAAGGAGTTTTTGCTGTTCCAGCCTCCTTCTTTCAGTGGGCAGCAGATCCTGAGGTGGCCAGAGAGTGGCTGGATGATGTTCGGCGGATTTTTAGCGCGATGGAGTGTCCTGAGGAGGAGCAGGTGGCGTTGGCTACTCATTGTCTTCAGGGAGCGGCCCGTACTTGGTGGACGTCAGAGTGGGGTTCAGTGCTCCAGTCTCGTCCTCTTCGGTAGATTGCGTGGCAGGAGTTCATCACGGCCTTCGAGCGTGCCTTCTGTCCGTCCTTTGTCAGGTCGCAGAGGTTGCGTGAGTTTATGGAGCTGACCCAGGGTGACATGACGGTGATGCAAAACCGTGCCAGGTTTATCGAGTTTAGCCGTTATGCTCCTCACATCATGGCAGATGAGGAGGTGAAGACCGATCAGTTTATGGGTGGCCTGAGGCTAGAGTTGAGGCATCATCTTCTTGCGTCGGGGTTGACCACTTTGGATGCGGCATGTAAGGCAGCAGCGGCACTGGAGAGAGACTTGCAGAAGGTTCGAGGGCAGGGCAGTGCTAGTCAGGCGCATGCAGATTTTAGCCAGCCGTCAGCGATGCAGCAGTAGAGTACCGTCCAACTCTCAGCAGGTGGATCAGTGGCGACGCAGTCTACGACTCCTGCGCCAGGGTCGTCCTTTAAGTCGAAGCTTAAGAAGCTGCTTAAGGAAGCTGGTTTTGGCAAGAGGCGTCAGGATCGTAAGGAGTCGAAGCAGGAGTCGTTGGGCAGTGTTTAGCAGCCGATGGCTTTTCAATGCCAGGGTTCGATGACTGGTTCGCGGGGTGATTGTCCTAGGTGCGGTGGTTCTCATCCAGGCAGACCGTGTTCAGCGCCCGTGATTTGCCTCAGGTGCGAGCAGCCAGGACATATGGCACGTGACTGTCCGCAGAGACCGAGCCAGCCGCATGAGTTTCAGCAGTAGCAGTAGTTCCAGCCCCAACAATTTTCATCACAGCTGCAGCAGTACCAGCAGCAGGGATAATTTCCTCAGTTGTCACGGTCAGCTACCGTAGGGAGGCAGAGATCCCGAGGTAGAGTGACTCACATGACCAAGGCAGAGGCTGAGGCGTCGCATTTGGTGGAAGGTACTCTCTCGATTTTGGGTCGTGCGGCTCGTGTTTTGTTTGATTCAGGTGCTTCTCATTCGTTCATCTCGGAGGATTTTGCTCAAAGCGTGGAGGACCCAGTGATCGAGGTGTCATGTGACTTGGCGGTAGAGTTGCGTACCGGTGACTTCATGATCACCCCGTACTGCTTCGAGAAGGTACCTGTGTGGGTGGAAGGGCGGAGTTTGCCGGCTAGACTTTATGCGTTACCGCTTTAGGACTTCGATGTGATTTTGGGCATGGATTGGCTCGAGGCTCATCATGCCTTGGTGGATTGCGGCTCGAAGAAGGTCTACTTCCGACAGCTTCGTGGACCCACCTTCTATTTTCAAGGTATTCGGTCTTCCTCTTCCCGCTTGCTTATTTCGGCTATCCGTGCACGTCGCTTGCTTGATGCGGGTTGTCAGGGCTTTCTCGCATCCGTGGTTTTGGTGGATCGGCAGTGTCCTGAGGTAGAGGATATTCCCATCGTGTGCGAGTTTCTCGATGTTTTTCCCAAGGAGCTACCAGGGTTGCCACCGCAGCGAGAGATTGATTTTGTGATTGAGGTGGTGTCGGGTACGGCGCCTATGTCGAAGGCCCCTTATCGGATGGCGCCTGCTGAGTTGCGAGAGCTGAAGGCGCAGTTGCAGGAGTTGTTGGCCAAGGGGTATATTCGTCCTAGTTATTCCCCGTGGGGTGCGCTAGTGTTGTTTGTGAAGAAGAAGGATGGTAGTTTGAGGCTGTGCATCGACTACCGTCAGTTGAACCAAGTGACTGTTAAGAATAAGTATCCGTTGCCTCGGATTGATGACTTGTTCGATCAGCTTCAGTCGGCCCGGGTGTTTTCGAGGATCGATTTGAGATCAGGCTACTATCAGCTGCGGATTCGAGAGTCGGATGTGGAGAAGACAGCGTTTCGGTCGAGGTATGGGCATTATGAGTTCTTGGTGATGCCGTTCGGGCTCACCAATGCCCCCGCAGTGTTCATGGATTTGATGCATAGGGTGTTTTGTCCGTACTTGGACCAGTTCGTGGTCGTGTTTGTGGATGACATCCTTGTGTATTCGTGGTCTACTGAGTAGCATGTGCAGCATCTGAGAGCAGTGTTGCAGACCTTGCGCGATCACCAGCTGTATGCCAAGCTCAGCAAGTGTGAGTTCTGGCTTCGTGAGGTGCACTTTTTGGGGCACGTGATTTCTGGTGATGGTGTTTCCGTGGACCCAGCTAAGGTCGAGACTGTGGTACAGTAGCCAAGGCCGAGTTCTGTCATGAAGATTCGGAGTTTTTTGGGGCTCGCAGGCTATTATCGGCGGTTCATTCAAGATTTTTCTCGTATTGCAGCCCCGATGACCAGGCTTACGCGGAAAGAGGTGCCGTTCGTCTGGACGGAGGAGTGTGAGCGGAGCTTCATGGAGCTGAAGAGGTTGCTTACCACTGCTCCGATTTTGGTGTTACCATCTGGCTCGGGTGGTTTCGTAGTATGTATGGATGCTTCCGGGGTAGGTCTCGGTGCTGTGTTGATGCAGCATGAGAGAGTCGTGGCGTATGCGTCGCGGCAGCTGAAGCCACATGAGGTGAACTACCCTGTTCTTGATCTTGAGTTAGCGGCGATGATTTTCGCTATGAAGATCTGGAGGCATTATTTGTACGACGAGAAGTTTGAGCTTTTCACTTACCATCAGAGTTTGAGGTATGTGTTCACGCAGAAGGACCTTAACCTCAGGCAGAGAAGGTGGATGGAGTATATGAAGGATTATGACTTCACTCTGTCTTATCAGCCTGGCAAGATGAATGTCGTGGCTGATGCTCTGAGTTGGAGGGTAACGGTCAGTCGGATGTTGTTAAGGAAATGGAAGCTTTGGGAGCAGGTTCCGGCCATGACTTTTAGGCTCAAGGTCCCGCAGGACTAGGGTTCGGCTGTCCTTGCGAGTCTGACTGTCACGCCCGCGGTGCGTCGACAGGTGACTGAGGCTCAGCGAGCGGACCCCGAGCTACCTCGTATTCTGTCGATGGCCGAGGTGGAGTTTGGTGAGGATGGAGCTGTGAGGTTCAGAGGTAGATTGTATGTGCCGGTCGAGGAGCAGGTATGGCGTACGGTATTGCGTGAGGCTCACAGGAGTCGGTATGCCGTACACCCCGGATCGGCCAAGATGTACCAGAACCTGAAGAGGCAGTTTTGGTGGCCTGGCATGAAGAGAGATGTGGCGGAATTTATGGCCAGGTGTTTGACCTGTCAGCAGGTGAAGGCGGAGCACCAGTGACCAAGAGGCACACTTCAGCCCTTGGATGTTCCTGCTTGGAAGTGGGACCACGTGACCACTGATTTTGTGGTTGGATTACTGAGGACATCCAACGGGGAGGATAGTATCTGGTTGGTAGTGGATAGACTGACGAAGACTGCGCGGTTGCTGCCGCTCAAGGTCAGTTAGAGCGTACAGCGTTTGGCTCGTCTGTATGTGGAGTGGATTGTTCCGTTGCATGGAGTTCCCATCTCCATTATGTCGAATCGTGACCCCCGTTTCACTTCTGGATTCTGGAGGAGCTTCTAGAAGGCTCTAGGCACTGAGTTGGCTTTCAGCTCGGCCTATCATCGTCAGTCGGACGGTCAGTCTGAGCTGACCATCCAAACTCTAGAGGATATGTCGCGAGCGTGTTGCTTAGAGTGGCAGGGGAGTTGGACCCACCATCTATCATTGGTGGAGTTTTCCTATAACAACAGCTACCATTCGAGTATCGGTATGGCTCCCTATGAGGCGTTGTATGGGCGACCTTGTCGGACTCCGCTTGATTGGTTCGAGGTGGGCGAGCGTGTCCTAAGCGGACCAGATTTGGTACAATAGTGTGTTGAGGTGGTGCATCTCGTTCGGCAGAAGATGTTGGCAGCTCAGAGCCGACAGAAGAGTTATGCCGATCGGAGGAGATGACCTCTCAGCTTTGCCGTGGGAGATCGAGTTTTCTTGAGAGTTTCTCCCATGAAGGGCGTGATGCGTTTCGATAGGCGTGGGAAGCTGAGTCCCCACTACATTGGCCCCTTTCCCATCGTCGCGCCTGTTGGGGAAGTCGCATATCGGTTGCAGCTACCTCCGGAGCTTTCTGCCGTGCATGATGTGTTTCACGTGTCGATGCTTCAGAAGTATATGCCCGATGATTCCCATGTTCTTGAGGATGCCGTTTGGCCTGAGGTGACCCCAGATCTGTCCCTTCCGGAGTTTCCTATTCGCATTGAGGATCGGCGAGAGCAGCACATACGAAACAAGGTTATTCCTCTGGTTAAAGCGGTATGGTAGCGTCATTCTGGCGGCGAGGCGTCTTGGGAGCGTGAGGATGAGATGCGGGAGCTGTATCCTTATTTGTTTGTGTGAGTCTTTCCCCTGTTCTTGTGCTTTGTTCTTGAATTTCGGGGATGAAATTCTTTTAAGGGGGGAAGGGCTGTAATGTCCCGAACCTTGCGGATCCTTCGTCGTGGGCCCCGGATCCGGTTTCTCGGAGTGTCTGGCTCCGTTGGGTCCGAAATTTCATTTCGGACATCTTTCGTGTCCGGATCGGCGTGATCCGGAGTTTTTTCGGAGGCCCGGAGTGCATCCGCGGCTTTTTCGTGTGTGTTTTTCGATTTCCGTGTACGGGTTTCGACAGACCCTTCAGAACCTCGTTGCTGGTGAACCGGACCGTTCACCTAGGCGAGGGTTATACAATTGTGATCGGTGCGTCACGAGGATCGAGGAGGTGTATTTTTTTATTTTTTGGGATTTTTTCAATTTTTTGGATTTTCTATAAATACCCCCCTATTTTTTTACCTTTTCTTTTTCCCCTTTTCTTCTTTTCCTTTTTCTTTCCTCCTCCCGTTAGCCATGGCCGACCATTGCAACCCCCCTTGCCCGTTGGACTTCGCGGCGCCCCTTCCCCTCGGGCGACGGGTGGTGGACCTCGGTGGCGGCGCGGTGACGACGGTGGTGGCGAGAGGATCGTGATGGTGCCCCCATTGGTGCGTGGGAGAGGAGTTCGTGTTCGAGCAAGATTCGGTGATCGGCGGTGATCCGGTGGTTTTTGAACTTCTTTAAGGTAGGGGGACAGATCCTTGCCCTCTTTACAGCATTCCCCGTGATTTCTAGGCCGTGGAGAGGTCGAGTGGGGCTAAATCTATGCCGGGAGGGTTATTTTCATGCTTGGGGTTTGAGCGCCGGATCCATTGATTCGTGGGGGTTTTTGATTGATTTGGGGCTCTAGATGCATGCTAGGACGTCGGGGGGGGGGGGGGGGTGATTCCCAGTTGTTTTCCCTTCACCAGAGGGGGTGAATGGGCGTGGTTTTACGATTTCTGGGCGTATTTCGCGAACCGGGCTCGGCCCGTTGTCGCGCTATATTCTAGTGGCGCGTTCTTAATGAACGTGCCATGTCGTCCGGGCGCATTCATCGGAAGGGATGACCGCTCTGGCAGTTCGGAACGCACCAGGGACGGGTAGCGCGATCGCATGATCACGCTATCCAAGACTAGCGCGTTCAGGCGTGAACGCGCTAGTCTTGGGCAGCGCGATCTGGCAGATCGCGCTAGCCCATGCTAGCGCGTTCTCCAGAGTCGCGCTAGGGGTGCCTACCGCGACCTTCCCCCTTCCCCGAAACCGTGTTCCTTGGGTAGCTTAGCCTCCGGTTGGGTGAGTTTTGGACCCGGTCATGGCGTGTGGCCCGAGGGTTGCCGTGGGCACCCAGGGAAAGCCACAGGGGTGCCCGGGGGTCCCCGGAGAATTAGTTACCTCGGTAGGGGTGCCGCGTGACTTGAGGGACGGTCAGACCTGATGCGTGTCCCCGACATCCATACCTACCGTTTGGTTACCAAGAGTCTGTGTTAGTGTGTTAGTCGGTGGGTTCCGTGAGTCTAGTCCTTACTTCCAGTGACATGTCCACTAGTCGTAGCTTCCTGCGAACGCGTGTGCGGACCCACCTGGGAGTGGTTGAGAGCGAGACCCAGTGAGAGGCGGTTTTTAGGCTGGTTACCGTAGGGCCCCTTGCATTTGCCACCAGAGTCCGGTGGGGGGTAAAATCAGCTAGAGGACCCGACCTAGAGCAGATGGTCTGTGTGTGCACACGTAGTTGGGGGCTTAGGACACGCGCTGACGAGCCTGACCCTAGCTATTTCTTGTTGTGGTTCTTGTTGCGTGTCTAAGTCTCACGCCCGGGGCGTCGTAGCTGGACACTTGTGACGCGGTGTAAGACGTGAGGGGACGCATCCGGTCGTTCTTCTGGTGGGTAGTGCTCCTGTTCAGTGGCAGGCGTGGGCTCGAGTTTTATTGGACCGAGGTTTGGTAGTACGGTACTGTTAGAGTATATGGATTTTCCGTTTATTTACTTTAGCTTGTCGGTTCCACCGTACTCTTGCTAGGTAGGGTTACCTTCTGCTTTCTCGTTTTCCGCACGAGGTGGGGGTTCGCGGGATCCCTACTGGGCCAATGAAATGAGGCTCACCCCTACTTTTCAGGTGAGGCGGGGTCTTCGAGAGGCGCGGCCGTGTTTCAGCGTGGTTCTTCTACCCAAGGTTAGTCGCCAGTCTGCCAAAGTCGGGGGATTCCCCGTGTAGTTGCACACCGGAGGATGCCCCGTGTAGTTGTACTTTCCTTTCTGTTGACTGTACTTTTATTTGGACATGAGACTCTGTGGACCTTGTAGCAGTTTATTTATTTATATTATTCTGTGCATTTTATTTTTTTGATTATTGTGCTATCTTTGTGGTCGTTGCAGCTTCTCTTGTACCCCCACACCACTCCTTTCTACCCTTCCGAGTCTTCCGGCTCGTGGGTTGGCGGGTCGAGATTTGAGACGCGCCGGTTCCTTTCCGGTACTCGGGTCCTCGGGTCATCACAGGTAGAGAGAGAGGGGGGGATAGGTGCTTCTCACCCACTCAATTGGCTTGTCATCGAAAGAAGAAGATTTAAGTTGGACACTAGAAAATTCAAATATTCATTCATTCATTAACTTTAAATGGGGAGATGGGGGTCCTATTTATAAGGATCCCATATTTTACAATAAGTCTCTGACTTTAGTACTAATGACAAATAACCAAGGGGAAGGGGGCGCCCTTGGGGCTAGCCCAATGAATTGGGCCCATTAACTAACTTTAATAAACCTAATGACACATAACTTAGGTAAATGACTAATTAACCAAGGTACATGACTCAAATAAAAGAGAAATTACAATGATATGACTCAAAAAAATATAAAAATTACATGACTCGACTCAAAAAAATGTAACGGACACGATGGAACCATGTCGGTGAGCGATCGGAGCTATGGAAAAATGTGAAGGGTGAGAGATGCCCCCATCAGCATGTAGGAAGACGGACGATGAGTTCACATGTCCGTTGGTTTTGGGTTATGTACCCGCAGGTTGTTAGACAGCGGATTGGAGAGTGTTTTTTCTCAGTTGGAAGCTGTGAATCAGCGGTAGTGCGTTTGCACTAGTGAAGCCTCACTCAGTCGAGTGAGGGGTGGACGTAGGTCTCTGGATAGAGATCGAACCACCTTAAAATCCTGCGTCTCGGTGGTTTGTTTATCCTCTTGCCTTGTCGCTAGATGCTTGTGTAGGATCGTTCTTGATACTTTATCCATGTATTTAGCTTACTAGCTGGCATCTGCCTTTGCTTTACTGCTCTTTAGTTTATATCTTTTTATAGTTTCTGAAAAGAAGGGGTTGATCTATTCACCTCTCCCCTCTAGATCCGCCTATCACTGCACATCATACTCCCCACCAACCCTGCCGTTCAATTTGACATCTCAGATGAATCTAAAACAAGAAAATGTCTTGCTGACTAAACGTGGCTTTAAAAGTCAAGGTTAGGCGCCGAAACCACTCACTTTCGACGCTTTCGGAGTCTTTCGGCGCCATTTTTATGGAAGAAGTTAGACGCTTCTAGGACCCTGGACGCGTTTAAATAACGCGTCCCTGGTAGTGGACGCATCTTATTAAATGAAATTAATTTTTTAATGGTGAACGCGTCTGGTTACTAGGACGCGTTAACATGAACGCATCCCCAAGGGTGGACGCGTTCACCTCAAATTTTCCTATAAATAGAGGACACCCACCAACGAAACAAGGGGCTTCAAATCCTCATTAAGGGGAGGGGGAAACTCTGGAGAAATCACTCTGAGTTTGTGAGGTTCCATTTTGGTTTAAGGGGTCACTCTTCCAAAATTCTGAGTCTTCCATCTTTTAAGAGAAGTATCTCTTCATCCCCTACATGTGCACGCCGTCCTCACGCTGTCGAAGCCCTCCTCGAAGCCCGCCATTGGCGCCGTAATAAGCTTTTCTTCCCCTTTGTTCTTATTTGTTTACTATATTATTTGCATGCATCATCTTGTATTTGCATTTGTGTCATATCTCCCTTCTTAAGAGAGGTCCACGTTTGTGTGCTTCTGCACAAAACCTCAGTTCATCACATCATTTTTCCACCCTTTGCATCCAAAAGGGGTTTAAACAATACCAACTAGGTGTGTAGTTGTGATTGATTTCATTGTCTTTATCACAAGGGATTGATACTACACTACTTTTATTCTAATTCACTTGGTGTGTGTTCACTTTCTTGCAAGGGTAACCAAGAGAAAGCCCTCTTCATTTGTCGGCCAAAGGAAGAGGAAGAAGGAATCCACAACAATCTCCTGCTTCAGAGGTATAAACGCGATCACATACTTCCTAATTTTGGGGTCTTTGACCTCTGGCGATCAGACAATCAACACACACGCACTCACGCGTGATCTTCCATTTCTTTTATTTCCATTATCGTTAAAATCCGCAGAGAGTAACTTCCCGCAGCGGTTCCATTTTCTTTATTTCCATTCCCGTTAAAACCCACAGAGAGTAACTTCCCACGGTGGTTCCATTTCCTATACTTCCATTCCTGTTTAAACCCGTGGAGAGTAATTTCCCACAGCAGTCCCTTATTCCATTTTAATTCTGCATATTTCCTTCATTTAGAACCTGCAGGAGCAACTTGCCATTAGTATCTTTTCCGTGTTTGTTGTGTGTTTCTCTTCCTTTCCCATGATGTCGTTCACATCTTTGGCGATCACGGTGGGACGTTTTTTTGTTTTCTTTTGGTTACCTGTGTGTTTTCGGCACCCACGTGTGCCCCTCCGTGTGTTTTCGGCGCCCACGTGTGCCCCTCCTTTTGGCACCCGCGAGTGCCCCTCCATATTGCGCCTTTGCGTGCTATAGTTGTGCTCCGAAAATCACCTTTTATTTTCATCACTCGTGCACCACGTGCACTCCCCCATAGTCCCATGTCATTCTTCCTTGAAAAGTTTGCGTTGTTTCGAAAAAAGGAACGGGTTCTAAGAAATTCATTTATTAGTTGATTGCCATATTTGAATGTGTTGAAGTTGTGGAAGTCCTTCATTATTCTTCCATCTATCATCCTGGGAAGAGCACTTTTCTATCTGAGAATGTGTCTGCAACCCAAGACGCGTATTGTTATACGTGTCCACGTATTCAGTAGCATCGCCCCTGTTTAGAGGCGTCTTGTAGAGTGGACGCACTCTTATACAAGCGTCTAGATTGGTGGACGCGTTTTATGCATATATGAGAAATTAGTGTTGTACCCCGGTGGCTTATGGTTTTTGGTTTTGATGATGTCGAACACCATGAACACCATGAGTATGGTCTTGATGATGTATAATACTGAGTCATATCATGAGTCTGCTTGTTCATAGATTTCATGAATCATGAGTCTGCTTGTGCATAGATTTCATGCTTCATCTGTGACTTATGGTATGGTTTATGCTTTTGATGATGTCGAACACCATGAACACCATGAGTATGGTCTTGATGATGTAGAATACTGAGTCATATCATGAGTCTGCTTGTGCATAGATTTCATGAATCATGAGTCTGCTTGTGCATAGATTTCATGCTTCATCTATTGCCTTGGTCCATTAAGTCGTATGCTTGATGGATTTATTTTATGCCTTATCTCTCCACCATGTGATGAATTCTTGAAGAACATGCAGTCAAGTGAAAGCCAAGCTAGTAGACTTCCTAGATCAAGTTGTGAAGCTACATCAATGTCACGAGTCCATGGATTCAACGCTGGTATGTCAAAGCAGTCCTAGCAGTGGAATTCTAGTGAATAGGAAGAAGTGAAAAGGCAGCCCAAGTCAACTCACTTAAAACAAAGTGGATTCGATGTAGGATGTTCACGACATCAATGCATACATGAGTATTCAAAAGAACAAGCCAAGCAGCAGCATCACAAGCCAGCAGTCTTATGCAACGGGCCAGCAGTGAAGTTACAATGAAGGAATCATCAGCAAACCTTCAGCAGAACTCAGCAATACAAGATCAGGCCTTAAGACAAGTTTGGTCGATCGAATTGTCCATTTAAGTCAACCGAAATTGCCAGAGGAGAGTAAGAGTTCTATTTTGCCTCCAGGACCTCGACGCAGGATCCCTACTGCCTCGACGCAGTCAAGCCCTTAGAGTGATTTTAGGAATTCTGCATCGACATAACACAAGAGCTGCACCGATGCAACAGGTCTAAAACCAAGTCATAGCATCAGTGAGTTGCATCAACGCAGCATACCAACTGGAAGCTTACGCTGTAAGGATAAGTCGACGCTACAGGAGATCTACACCGACGCATCAAGTCATACCCCAGCTCATGAACTTCATAGGTCGATGCATCAAGTAAATATATCGATGCATCAAGCTAGAAGGTTAGTATATGAAGCACGTTGCCTAAAGGGCCATTTGTCTACACTGCATCGACATAGCACTGGAGTACGTTGATGCAGCTTCACATATCAAATGATACTTTAGCAATCAGATTCTGTGAGAGTGCCTCGACTTGCCTTTAAGGTACCTTGAAGCAGTGTCATCTCTAGTGAGGCACATGATCTCTTAATGGAATAATGTGTGTTCGAGCCCAAATGATTAAGCTGTGTTCCTAAGGCACCTGGGGTATTTCCAGAAGACTCTTGAAGGAAGAATTTTCCAAATTGTCACATGGACCAATGGGATTTCACCTCTTTTATCCACTTGATTTTGCGGAGCCCCTATTTTTCCTATAAAAGGGTCTCGCCCTCGAGTGAACAAAAGTGGCCATAGAAGAAGAGCCGTCGTAGCCTTTGAGAGAGAGCCTCTACCAGAGAGAAATATGTGAGGAAAGAGCAGTAGTTATAAAGAATAAAGGAGACTGAGCTTTGAGGAGAAGAAGAAGAGAAAAAGTGAGAACCAAAGTAGTTCCAGATATGTAGTTCGAAGATGAACTTGAGTGCAACCGTAGCCTCCATTGAAAATCTACTGGTCTCATCAGTTCCTAGATCAAATCTAGAATTGGCGTGCTCCTTAGGAGCTATATTTGTTTTTGTGTTGTTTTGTTCTTGTTGATTTTCATTTTTCATTTTCCTTCTTACTCTTTTGATACTTTGTCTGGGATCAAATTCCTTCTGAGCTTACAGAAGAAGGGAGATTTATCTCTGGGGTTCCCTCTGTGCTTCAGAGGAAGAGAGGTTCGTCCTCTGGGTTGTGAGCAACAGGGCATTGCTCATAGGTTCTCTCTATGTTCGCAGAGGAAGGGAGGCGTGTTCCTTCGGTCACTACTGATGTAGTGGGTTCTGATCTAGCTTGGTGCTAGATTAGGGGTTGAGGGATTTGTTTCCCTCTGGTTCAAGCTATTCGTTAGCACCTTGTCGTAGACTGAGTCTGCTTCTTACTGTTTGCAAGGTAAAGCCACACTCTAGTTTGAGCGTGAGGTGGATGTAGATCTACGAAGCAGATCGAACCAGCTTAAAAATCCTGCGAGTATTGTGGGTTGATGCTATGAGATTGTTTTTCCTATCTTCTATCTCCACTTCGCGGGTTGGTGCTTGAGTGGTTTTCTTCCTTACAGTCTGATATAGTGTTAATCTGGCATGAGATAACTTGTTTAATATATGTTCCGCGTGATCGAGCATGTGCAAAGGCTAGTGTCAAATGAATTGCAGCACACCATCATATGTTTGATTATGATTCGGACTAAAACATCGTTTGTTTTCTACTTCTACTTGGAGTATTGTCATTGTGTGCTAAGCATTCGAGTTCAGTTCCATAAGAACTGTTAGTCATCCGTGAGCATTTGCCTTGTGAGCTTTCACCTCCTCGCCACATGAAGTTTTTCAGTTCCGGTTAGCTGCATTTTATTTCAGGCCTTTGTAGTTTGAATTGGGCAAAATTTTGAGATTGAATCCATTCACCCCCCCTCTGGATTCCGCTAGTGCACCCATCTTTTCCCTAACAATTGGTATCAGAGCGGGTTCTCCGGTTAATCACATCTAGTGATCTGCAGAGAAGATTCTGTCTCTTGGGTGCGGTTGTTAGTTTAATCCGAGATTATTGTTTAATTGAGCACGATGGATTGTCCACCGATTTTCGATGGTTCTCATTTTGATTCATGGTTCCGCAGCATGCATAAAATTGTTAAGTCTGATAATCCCAGTCTATGGAATCTTATCACACTTTGTCCACATAAATTGCCAAAGGGCAGATCTAAGTGGATAGCCACTCATATATCTAGGAACACTAAAAATCTTAGAGCACTGAACTTAATGAAGGTGGCTATTGATATTGCTTTGCTTCCTTATTTTTCTGACTATAGATCAGCCAAAGTCATCTTGGATAAATTGAAGATTGCAAATGAAAAAAATGAAGACATATGCATGATGGTTGATGGTAGTGATCAAATCAGCAATCAAAATGAAGATGAAATTGACGATCAGGTAAATCCATTTGAGAATTTTTCTCTAGATGATTGGCATGATGCATATGTTGTTCTGCTTGAAACACATGAAAGATTAAGAAAACAACACAAAAAGTTGAAAAAGAAACTGAATACTGGCATGAACACTTGCTTAGAGAATGAGAACCTAGAAGCCTTGAAAATTGAAAATAATTGTCTGAGAAAACAATTGCATGTTTTTGGAAGCATTAAGTTAGAATTGAATAAAGTAAAGTGTGAAAATGAAATTCACAGAAAACATATAGAAGAAAATCAAGAAAAGCTTAAAAGACTTCAAGAGGACAATAAATTAGTTTCTGAAAAATTTGAGAATATTAACGCAGTAAATGTGGAACTGCAGAAGAACCTTGAAAATGCTGAAATGAAACAGAAACAAGAAGTCATTTCTGCTGATCAGACTTTAATTGATGAGTTAATTCAAAATACTGATCTAATAAAATAAAATGAAAAGCTAAAGCAGCTGAATAATGCTATATCTGAGAGGCTTCTTGTCTTGGAGAAAGGGAGATTGGTTTGTACCGATGAGTCTAAAAAATTGCATTCTCTCGAAAAACAAATTGAAGACTATAAGTCTGTAAATGAAGCCTTAAAAATCAGAATCACTGAATTCGAAGAGGAGACCCTGAACTCAGAACTGATGATTGCTTCAATGGAAAATGAGATTCAGGACTTAAAAAATTCATTGTCAAAATTTGTAAGCGGCCAAGAAAATCTGAATAAGCTGTTAAGAACTAAGGTCAATTTTCAGAAGGAAGGGCTAGGCGACAAACTTGTCAACAAAAAAGCTTTTGAAAATAAACTAATGACATCTTTTATAAATGCTTCAAATGTAGCCACCATCTCTAAGGATGAACAACCCACTGTTCAAGGAAATCAGAAACAAAGTAAAATTTTGAAACAAAATAAAAATCAGAAAAAGAAAAACATTGTGCAGAACACACCCAGAAAGAAATTTAGCAACATGCATACAAAGAACTCAAATGTTAATCATCATGTTCATTGTTTCTATTGTGAAAAACATGGTCATTACATGCATGATTACTTTGCAATGTAGAAGGATGAGCAGTATGATGTTAAAAAGCATGCTAGCAAATTGTCTACCAATCAGAAAAAAAGAATTCACTATTTTTGCTATGGCAAGATAGGCCGCATTGCTGCACATTGCTGGTTTGCTCAGGATAGGAAGCATTCTTATTCAAAATCTATTAAATTCCATGTTAAGAAAAATGCTTCTGACAGAAATGTGTTTTGTCCGAGAAATAAGAACATTGTATGCTTTCATTGTATGAAATCTGGCCATATAGTCAAGGACTGTTTGCATTTGATAAGAAAACAAAATTTCCATAACAACAATCTTGGTTATGCACAAAAATTTCATGCTCATACTCATGTGCAAAATAAAAACACAAAGCATTTTAGTTCATGTCATTATTGTGGCCAGGCTGGGCATTCCATGAATAACTGCTATTTGATGCACATTGATGATCTTAATGCTTTGAAGTCATGGATGTGAACGTGTCACATAGAAATTTAAAAAGAAAGAAAAATTAACATAAGCGTGATAATAATAAGGGGAGGGAGCATGTGATGCTACTAAGGAGTGTGATCGCCAGAGGGGTTACCTCAAAATAAGAAGTGTGATCGTGAAGAATACCTTGTGAGCGGGTGTGGACGTGGATCCAACTTCCTCCTCCAACTGGCCGGCCGATGAAGGGGATTTTTATCTTGATTACCCTTATAAGACGAGCAAGACAACAAAGAGATATGGATTATCCAAAAGTGAGTGTAGTATCTATACCCAATAAAATAAGAATATGCAATGTGGGTAAGAACACACCTTATGGTGTTTGTTTTTAAAACCCCTAAGAGGAGCAAAAGTGATGGGAGAAGTATGCATGCAAGATAAATATGACTAATATACCAAGATGCACTAAGTAACCGTGGATATAATGATGATATGTAGAGAATTTACAAGAATTGGTGAGAGAGAGGGGATCCTCCTTCACGCCTGTAAGCAGAACATAGGAAGAGAAGAGAAGATGAAAGCTTAAGCCAATACCACAGAACCAACGACACTTAATGCACCCCTCGGCAACGACAGCAAGGAACAACAACAATTTATTAGAGCTCCAGCAAAAGAACTTCTAATCAAGGGGTGCGTAAGGTTCTTGCGTGGGAGGATTGCAGGGTATTTATAGGGATGAAAAACCTTATTCAAATAGGATTCAAACAAGGAAAGATAATTCTCTATCATAGATCTTCTTCCCACAATCAATCACAGAGTTAAAATAAGGAAGGACACTCTGCAGGAAAGTTGCAAATGAAGAGGAAATAGAATGAAAATGGTGACCTAGAGACAGTCAATGTTCTAAACAGCGCCCCTGGGACTGTCGCTATTTCCTAGAAATTTTGGAATTTCCTAAAATTAAGAAATTCATAATTAGCGACCATGCACGGAGGCGTTCATTAAATAGCGCCGCTCATAAAGGCGTTAATTCATAGAAGTTAATTCCGAGTGGAAATTGAGAAGAATTAAAAACAACGCCCACATACATGGTCGTTTATTCAAGGAAATAGCGACATCTCATATGGCGTTATTTAAATAGCGACAAGACGAGGGTCTTTATATATAAAAGAACGGAAAAACCAACTTACTAAATCAATAATGAAGTCCACTTTGGGGCATTACATCGTGGCATTAAATTTACTCAACAAAGCACCAATTCTGGTGTGTCTACAAGTGTCCCGCCTTGGCGTCTACTTTGCAAGGGAGTGAGACGGAGTGAAAGTTAAATAAAGCAGAATGAGAGTGAAATGTACTGAAAAGTAGATGCGAAGGTGTGATGTGACACGTCTCTGACACTAAGCGCTGAAAATCTTTCCATGGCTCTGAAAGAAGCAACTTCGGATGATTTCGAGAAAGCAACAATTGCCTGAATGAAAACTAAACTAACAAAATGTGCACGAGGGTGCAAAAAGGGAGACACCATTGGAGAGTGATTACTAGCCAATGTGGACGTGCTGCAACAAAGGATGGATTTGCAGGAAAATAAAGAGAAATGAGGTAGGAATCCAGGTAAAGGGTACTTTCAAGGAACCAGCCTGAGCGGCTTCAAGGGGAGCATAGTACCTGATTTGGGAATGGAATATTTCATGTCAACTTAAATCGAGAATGAGTGGCCTTCATTACTAACTTAATATGAGGATTTTTTCAACATTAAAGCTCAAAGTCCTACATGATGCATGCTAGACTAAAAGAAGAAGTTAAAACAAACTAAAATAGAAAATAATCAAGGATGATATTGCTAAGCTATCCAGACTTGGTCAATAATCAAGATCTCTACGTTGTCACTAAGCCGAAGCTTGTTTGTCCACGCATCAACTTAGAAAGTGAAACCATCATTTCAAGCCTTAGATGACTCAACGGCCTATCCGTGCGATTAAGACTCTCCTAGAATTATCACTATTTTCGATGAAGGGGAACTCAAACTCTAGGTTCATCAGAACCACAAGGTCCTTGATACGCTATAATAATGTAAGTATCATATAGTAGAAATGCAAACAGGAGGGAATATAGGAAAAAAAATGTCACCCAAGAAGCATCCCAGGCGCGTTGACGATTTGCATAGCTTATTCCTGCGCTCAAAGATTATTAGTACTAAAAGAAATGATATGATTACAAAAAATGTAACAAATGCAGGCTTCAAAATAATAATTCTAGCATATATAAAGCCCATTATCATAATCTACATGAATTTCAGAAACAACATTATGCATAGAAATAGTGACTCTGCACGAGGGCGCTCTATGAAAGATATGTATATAAATATATAAAATCCACGGAATTAAAACACATCACTGTTCATAAAAATGGTGACCGTATGGACGAGCACTCCATTAAGAAATCACGACACTCTTATAGGTGCTCTTTTAAATAAATGACGGATCAGTGTAAGTCGCCATTTCCCTGTGTTCCAAAACCCCGTGTTCTAACCAGAAATTGAACACTCGATCCCTTTCGGCCTCGAACTCCAACTGAGTAGATCTTTCCCTATAAAAAGAGCTCCAAGGCTCTTTAAATCAAACAATTCCTCTGCGCAGAACCGTGAGCTTCTTAATACACTCATACTGTCAATAGGCTGCCTTCAACAGAGAACCTCGCCAAGAGTCAATCATTGGAGAAATTGATGCAACGACCATTGAAAAGGACCAAGATGGGATTTGCAAGGATTAATGAAATAGGACACATCAGTGGAAGAATTGCACTAAACCAAGTAAGTGTTTCAACGAAACCTTACTCCTATCTTATCTCTCCTCAATTCTACCCAAATTCTAATAGCATTATATCTTCTCTTCTCTTTTTCTTTTCCAATTTTTAGGACTACCCACTCATTTCGGGGGCTAGAAGAATTGCTAAGATCCAATGGCTTCTTTTTCTTCTCTCCAAAATCACCCTTGACATGAGATCCCATCTCTCCAAGTGGCATCTTTTAGGCTTAGTGACCCATGCCAAACATTATAATGGCATTCACCTTGATTGGGCTACCATAGGAGCTCTTATAGAAATATGGCACCCACACACCCACACCTTCTTGTTCCCCACTTTTGAAGCCACCATCCTACTAGAAGAAACGGAGATGCTATTAGGATTGAAGAGGCTAAAAGCAAGGAGATGAAGAGAAGATGGTGGTTATGCAAGAACCAATAAGTGCCATGGAGATGCTAGCAAGCTTAATCCCAAGCCAAAAAATGATAGACCAAATAAGAGTATCAAAGGGGATTAACTTAATGAAGCTTGCGGCGTGGGTATATAAAGCTTTGGGTAAGGAGAACAAAGAAGAGGAGATGGAATTAATCATGAAGGCTATGGTGATTTACCTTGCGGGAGCTTTGTTATTCCCCCGGCGGATAACTTCTTAGAAGAGGAACAATTGAGTGCCATATGTAGCATTTTGGAGGGAAAGAGGATTGGGCCAGCGGTCTTAGCTTTCCTCTATAGCGGGCTCACCTAGGCTTCCATGGGGAGGCCCCTATATGGGTCTATGCTATTGCTCTCTAGTTGGGTGGACCTTAACTTTAAATTTGACCCGTGCGAGGAAAACCAACAAGCCTCTAGAATCATTTCTAAGAGCACACTGTACTATATGACGGGCACACTTGGGTTATGTGAGAGAGTTATCAACCAGGTACCCAAGCTCAATAAACGAGTGGATTGGCGCGGACACTTCAAGATAATGCCACAAAATGCCTTCACATGTGCACCGGGCTTCCTCAAGACACAAAACCTTCACGCACGGCTCTCCTCCAGAGTGGAGCTTCGACTCATCGGTGCCTCCGAGTTCGTGCTCTACAACTCTCATCGGTGCCTCTCACAACTCGGCCTTCCCCGCCATCTCTTTGAAGAGGCTTCTCATCTTCCACCAATCAAGAAGAGGGGATTGGGCTCAAGTGGCGACAAAGAGGAGATAAAGACCATTCAAGCTTTATGGCTGGTCAGTAAGCTACACCGGCTACACCGGACCATGAAACGCATTGAAGAAGACAAAGAGCAATGGAAATCTTATGTAATAGCTCTTAGGAATTTGAGGGCCAAGGCGGCTCACTAAGCATGTAATGATTATTTCCTTCCAATGAATAAAGAAATTTTTCCTTAATTGAGCCAAAGAAAGTGTTTAATAATGATGAAATACTCAAAACCTTTGATTCATCTCAAACACACAGACTCTGTAAGAAATAGCGACTGCCATAGGGTACCGGACTTCCTCAAACCGTGCCTTTATTATAGCCGTTAATTCCTTAAGCTTCAGCGCCTCTAATAGCGCTAAATCCAAAGTAGCGCCCTTACAAAATGTCATTGTTCATTCCTTTCAGTGCATTTAAAAGATTTTAAAAAACAAATTCAAACTAAATTGCACCATTATATGTTGTCATCCATTCCTAAAATAGCGCCCTCTACACCGTCATTGTTCCGTAATAACCTTTGAAATGACGTGCTCATAATTATCTGCCAGTTTTGATTTCCCCAATGCACGCAAAGAAATAGCGACCATGCATTCAACCGCTCTTTCTAGATACAGCGACTAGCTTCCAGTCGCCAATATTCAACATTTCCAAAAATAAGAAATTCCATTAAACATCGACCTTACGATTGGGCGTGTAATCATTGAATCACGACCTTCGACTAGCCGCTATTTATTTTAAAAAACCGCAAGCATAAAACCCTCTATCTTCCAACTCCCTCTCACCTTCCGATTGCCACTCCTTCTTTTTCTCCCACTGCAACTCTTCCACCGACGGCAACCACCCCCCTCCATCTCACTCCCTCTATTCTCAATCTCTCCCATGGCCTATGTTAGTGGTTCGAGCTCCGGGAAGAGACGGCGGGTGACAACACCCGCCATCGTCCGTATTGACGATGAAGATCACGACCAAGGGGAGGAGCCCCTTCCCACGGCAATGGATGCTCCGGTGGCGGAGCATGACGGTGACGGAGGAGAAGAGACCGAGAACGAAGAAGGAGGTGAGAACGAGGACGACAGAGAAGAAGGAGAGGAGGAAGGAGAACACGACGGTGATGGTGGTGACGGTGGAGATAGTGAAGCCGGTGAGGGTGATGATGGTGATGCCCCCCTCCTCCCTGCCGGCCACTACGGGGAGGACTCATGGACCCTGCACCGAGCAAGGTGAGTCCATCATTTTATATATATATATATATTATTTTTTTCTATTATTATTGGAAGAACGTCATAATCGGTATGGCGGTAAGAAGGAGATAGGAAAATGGTGACCAATGCACTGGTGCTTTTTCCTAGAACAATGACTAGAGAGGGGTCACCATATTTTTAAATGACAGCATGCCTGACGCAATTTTAAAAAAAATTATTCTTTCCTTTTTTTATTTTTTTCTTTTTTCTTTTTAATTATTGGAAAATAAAAAAGACAAATTTTCCTTTATTATTTATACATATATATATATTATAAATACCATGCATCATGTTGTTGAAATGGCGCCCTGACCCCGGGCGTCCTAGAGAATGAGCGACCGAACTTAGGTCGCTAATTCAGAAAAATAAAGATGATATCACAGTCGCCATTTAAAATAATGAAATTTTCATTCAAATGATAAATTGATATTTTGGATGCTGCCATATGTTCATTTGTTTGTTCTTCTTGTGTTGTAGGGGTTGATACGGACTCCCATCTCTTGGGTCCACGTGCGGGCTGCATACTATGGGCTGCCAGACTTCCAGAGGGCGAGGGTGGAGGCGATGGGCTTCGGCCCCTTCCTCATCATTGAGCCGGTACGCCCTGACCTAGTTCTTATTCAGGTGCTGAGGGAGAGATGGGATAGGGCTAGTCGGGCATTCTTGATGCCTTGGGGGCACATGGTGCCGACCCTGGAGGATGTCACTAGGATCACCAGACTGAGAGTAGACGGTGGGGCGGTTAGTGGGGTGACCATCTTGGATTACGGGGAGTTAGCAATGAGACTTTTCGGCATAGATACAGTGTACAAGCCCCCGTGCAGGACGATCAGTCGCACGGATCTGACGAGAGCTATGGGGTTGGGAAACTCTCGACAGGGGTCGAGAGAGTCTTTGGGTGAGTATGCAAAGCAGCTGATCGAGAGAGCTTGAGCCATATATTGCCAGGATCCGGTGCAGAGAGAGAGGGCAGACATGGATCTCAGGAGGCTCTTGTATCTGATGCTCGGGAGTTTGTTGCTGGGGACAAAGGGGGATGACATCAACTGTAGATTCCTGAGCATCTTGGAGGACTTAGAGGGAGTGGGACGGTACGCTTGGGGAGCCGCCCTACTGGCGCACCTTATAGCCGACCTGTCCACGGGGATAGGTCGTGAGATGACCGTCATCGGCTTTTAACCTTTCCTTCAGGTATGTATTTTTTTATGTTATTTGTTTAAATGATTATGATTATGATTATGCATGTGACTAATAAATGTTAATGAATGCAGGTGTGAAGTCATCTCTACATGCCGATGGATCGAGTCGCCCCCCGACCAGGAGACGAGGCTGCCTATCCCTTGGCTCGACGGTGGATATTGTTCATGACTGGAGCGCCTCATGCCTACGAGCTGAGGGTTCTGCGACGGGAGTTCAGAGACTACCCTCCTTCAGTGGTAAATGTGTAAATATGATGCATTATTTTCCATTTTATTTCCTGCTTTATATAAATGTGATAATATGATAATATGCATGCAGGTTGTGTGGAGACCGTATGAGGGGATGCCCGATGAGGGCTAGCCATGGGTCGTAGCGGGCCAACCTCGCTTCGGGCGTGACCTTTGGGTTCATTGCCTGAACGAGATGGAGCTGCTACGGCTTAGGCTGGTGATGTGGACGCTCGGCCTACACCAGGAGTGGGTCGAGGCAGCTGAGCCTCGCGGGATCGGACGGAAGAACCGAGGGCGGACGAGGGCGACTGACTGAAGGCTACGGTTCCTGGAGCAGTTCATCGATTGGCAGTGTGGCGGGATCCCAATCGTCTCTCATGCTCTAGATAGCTCGACATACCTCCAGCGCTATTGGGAGACGTATGCGGGCCGGCCTTAGATGAGGCCGAGAGGGGTACGTATGAATTTAAATGCTTTCTAAATTTAATTTATATGCTTCTAAGATATGCAACTAATGAATGACCAATGTAGGATGTGCGGGATGGAGCAGCAGTGGACTTACATGCCCATCTCTACATCCTAGAGGCCCAGTTGGTGACCACGCGAGCAGATCTGGAGACTCTGGTGAGTATGCCCTATCTATATGCTGTTGATTATTTCTGAAATTATGATGTTCAACCACTGACGGTCTCTATAAATGCAGCGTGCCCAGCAGGAAGATGCAGTTGGAGGGGCAGGAGGGGCATCTAGTTCGAGGGACCCGAGCGCCGAGATTACTACCCTGGAGGATCGACTCGCGAGGGAGGTAGCGCGGGTCAAAGCGGTGGACCGCGACCTAGCTGAGCAGGTAAACATTCAAATGATGTTCAAGTTATTTCAATCATATATGGAATTGAAACATGAAATTGATGATTTGCTGAACAATGTAGGTTAATGAGGCTCCATCTAGGCGTAGCCGAGGAGCGGGCTCGAGCAGCGGAGGAGCGCTACCGGAGAGGTCGGGAGCGAGCACGGGCCGAGGGGCGACCTAGCGCCTGTAGATCTCTAATTTAGAATAATCCACTTAAAAGAAATATCAATTAAAAAAAATGATAATAATAATAAGCATGAGCACAAGGTGCTAAGGGGAGTGTGTGTGATCGCCAGAGACGCGAGGGTCTCAAAGAGGAGATTGATATGGGGAGATGATCGTAAAATACCTCAAATATGCGGGGGATGTGAGTGCTTCCTTTCTCTTCAAATCGGCCGGCCGATGAAGAGAGTTCTTGCTTTTATTACCCTTGCAAAACAAACAAATACCACCAAAAGAATTGAATTAGAAACAAGGTGGGTGTAGCATCAAATTCTTGAATAGATGAGCATGAAATATCATAGGATTAAGACACACCTTGTGGGTGGTTGGCCCTTAAACCCCTATGCAAAAAAGGGTATGGGAATGTATGAATGTTATGCAAAATAAAACAAGAGGAAAGAGTGCAAGTATGCACTATGGGGAGATACTCAACGTGGTTGAGAATAATGAAAATCAATAGGAGATGGGCATGCATGCACAAAACAAAGCAATAAACAAAAGAAATAAAAAAAGAGAGGAGGAGCCTGTGCGTTGGCTTTGATGCTCAAGGGGGAGGAAGCTTCAAATAGGATGAAGATGGATTCGTGCAGCTTCTCCTGAGCCAACCGCAGCAGCAGCACCTGTGAAGAAAAAAACAGAAGAGAAAGAAGAGAGGAGGGGAAGAAGAAAACAGAAGAAAAAAGACAGAAGAAGAAGACGGCAGAAGAAGAACAAGAAAAACGAAAAAAAAAAAGAAAAAATAACACCGAAGCAGAAGAACGGAAGAAGAAGCAGAAGAATAAGAATAACCCCTTAACAGAGCTACCGAAGTTCTATTAAGGATAGAAGAGGAGATAAGGAGGGAAGAGTCCAAAGGAGGAAGAGATAAGAATGGGCAAGAGCCCAAAATAGGGGAGGATTAAGCTAGGCAAGAGTCCAAACGAAGCAGGAGTCTCTCTGGGAAAGGCTGCGTTCGTTCGGAGCACAAAAGTGAAACACGACTTGGTTCAGGGCGTCAATTGTTGAATTGACGACTGGCCCAGAGGGCGTTTCTTAAAAACACGCCTTAGATCAGGGCGTTAATTAAAAAATCAAATTTTGGAATTTATTTGAAAAATTGTGAAACACATCTGATTCAAAGGCGTTAATTAAAACACGCCCTAACAAAAGACGTTAATTTAAAATATTCAAAATAGGGCCATTTTTCATTTCTCAATATTATTTTCCCATTTTTTAGGTGAAGGTGCATCTCGTCTCACTGATTCCAACGACTATTTTTGTGAATTTTTCTGACACCCAGAAGGCCACCAAATCGCCTCTGGAAGGGGTTGAAAAATAATATTAAAATATTCAATTTGAAAGACACGCCCTCACGTACGTCGTGAATTCATTTTCTTTTAATTTTTTATTCCAAATAATGCCTTATGATAAGTCGTTAATTCTCGAAAAATTCCGAAAAATTCCCAGAAAAATCCAGAAAAATGGAAATTTGAAAGAATGGACGCCCTTCACTGTAGTCGTTAATTTTTTAAGAAACGCCCATGTATAAGTCGTTATTTAAAAGACGCCCCCAGTCAAGTCGTTATTTCTGAAAATAGAGAAAAATGCCCAGAAAATCCAGAAAAATTCAAAAAAATCCAGAAAAATCCAGAAAATAGGGGAAAATAGAAAAAAATAAGAAAAGGGTGAAAAAATGGAGAAATCCAAGAAAAGTGAGAAAAAAACACTCAAATAGAACTAATTTGAGGGTCAAATTGGGGCATTACAAGGCAATATGAGATGTACTCATAGTAACGTCAATTTTGGCGTGTCTACAGCTGCCCCGCCTTGGCGTCTGCTTTGCAAGGGAGCAGAGCAAACTGAAAAGTAGATGCCAAGGTGTGATGAGACACGCAATCAACATCACTTGATGAGAATTGAAATCAAAAGCACGAGATGAAGCAATCTCGGGAAATTCAATGAAATCAACGATGTTTGGATAAAATGGGGAGTGTGCACGCGGTGCACGAGGGAGATAAAATAAATGATCAACTTCCAGCGCGGTGGAAGTACCTCAGGTCACAAACCTGCAAGGTTTCACCATTGGGGAGCGGTTACCAGCCAGTGGACGTGCTGCAGCCAAGGTGGATCAAAGGGAAAAGGATTAAAATAAGATGATAGAAATCCAAACAAGGAGCTTTCGAGAAAATGACCCAAAACAGCGACAAAACGAACTGAGGACTCAATTCGGCATGGAATATCTCACATTGAAGATCAAGATCAATTGACCCACAAAAATAGCTTATCAGAATGATTTTTCAACAATTGTTTCAAATTCCTACATGAATGCATGCTGGGTTTAAAGGAAAAAATAAATCAAATGAAAATATAGAATAATCAAGGATAATATTGTTAAACTGCCCAGACTGGGTCAAGAAACCAATTCTGCGAGCTGATACTAAGCCGAAGCCCGTTTATCCACGCACCAACTCGTAAAAAGGGAACCATCGTCCCCAGTCTTGGACGGCTCAACGGCCTATCCGTGTGACTAAGACTTCTCTGGAATCATCATTGTTTTTGATGAAGGGGAACTCAAATTCCAAATTTACCAAAGCCACAAGGTCCTTGATATAATCTAGTAACATATGTAACATATAGTAGAATGCATACAGGGAGATGGTGATATCAATAAGCATGGGAACTGAGAAATGAGCTACAAGCACCGTGGGACTTTGATGATGATGCCCAGTCGGCGGGACCAAGAGCTCTTATCCTGCGCTCAAAAAATTCATCAGCCAAGATATAAAAGATAACAAGCAATGAATAAGGCATTCAAGCGTAACAAGCATAGCATCAATCACGTGTACATGGCATGAATAGCACGAATCAAAGCATGGCATTGTAAATTATCATTGTTTGTTGTTTCGTCATGAGGATGACAATCTTGGCTAATCGAGATTTGGAGTTGAATGATCAAGATATGGAGATGAATAATAATCAGGATATATAATCAGAATGATATAAGGAGATGATAACCAAAATGCCCAGGGTGGCATGAGAATATCGAGAAGAATCAATAGCAATGAGTAGCAATGAATGGAGATAGGACTCATCCCGTGCTGTTGATCCTTGCAAAGTTGTTCATGCAAAATACCATCAGAAAATACAATGCAATCTTTTTGAGTTTTGTAATGTGCAAATTTTTATGGAGTTTTGAAAAAAATATTCAAATTTTTGTTTGATTTTGGAATATTCAAATTTTTTTAGATTTTGGTTTAGACATTGCTAATGCAGCATCAAAGGGTGTTTTAAACATGGCTAGGGGTCCTCGTTCCTTCCCTTTTTGCTTAAAACTGTCCAAAGCTGGGCGTGCATTGTAAGGTGGCGCCCTATAACCGACCGCCTTTGATTAACGGTGCTCCTACCAAGGCCATACCTGAGAAACATTCGGTCTTGGAGGGAGAAGAGAAGAATAAGTGAGGATAAGCTTTATGCAGGATGGGAGATGTCGGGACTTGAATTCCTTCCAAGGTGTTTCCCCTCAAAGAGGTAGTCTGTTGTGCCGGGGCTTTGTGTCTTTGATTTTTTTTAGACCCTTGACATGCATACGACTAGGGTTTTCCCTGCGGGGACTTCGCCACTCTTGTCATGCCATAATTCACAATTTTGAATTTATTGAAATTTCGACTTGATTTTCATAATAGCCCTTTTGGCGAGATGTATATCATGAAATTCATATTTAGTTCGGGTCAAGACTGCCCCTATTTGAGACGCCTCTCGTATTGGGGATTACCAAGATTGGTCATCTCATCCTTCAATCTCTTGCCCCTGCATTCGGCCGAGTAAAGAAGAGAAAAGACTTTCAGAAATACTCATGGCATGGCCAAGGTAGGGACGGTGTTTTACCAAGGAGCCGGCTAAGGACGCCGTGAAGTGTGTGTAATGCCCAGCTAAGGGTTGCTCTTAACAAGCGGGGAGAGAATGTTGAATTCCCAGTGCGGGGTTCTTATAACCAAAGGTGCTGCAAAAGCAAGCCTAAGGACTCTTTTGAGAATGATTTAGATTAAACAAAAGCTTAAGATAAAGGTTTAAAACACCACTCTTAATCTTGTTAAGAAGCACTTGATTTTGAAAATCATGCGTGAAGTAATGAGAAAATGATATCATTAAAATGCATACTTACGCCAATATGTTACCTTGCATCCTTTGTAGAAGCAGCTGTCAGAGGCGAGTTGATCATCGTGGGATTTGTCCTCTTTGGCAGTCAAAAGGATTGGAAGCAAAGGATTTTGGGAGTGGCTTAACAAGAATGAGTGGTGTTCAAACCAGACTCAGACTCAGACGAACAAGGAAAAAAGGGAAAAGAGGTGAGGGCTAGAACTCCCTCGCTAAGGCGCGGAGACCCTGATCACATGGAACAGTTTACAGAAGAAGCAGAGAATTAGAAAGAGGAGTGAGGACTAAAGCCTCGAAAGCAATGGGAGAAAGGGCAGATGCCCAGGGCAGTGGATGTGGAAGAAGTTGGGTCAGACCCAGGATTAGGGGGAATCAGAAGAAGAAATTGGTAGAGGGAAAGAGGCGGATCCGGAGGGTCCGGAGGCAGAGGAGGAAAATCATGAGCGGAAGAAGACTCATCCGGAGGCTCCGGAGGGATAACGAAAGAAGGGACGCGATGCCCTCGGAAGAAATATGGAAAAAGATGATGAAAAAGGAAGAAGAAAATGAAGGATGTGATATCCCGGAGGAGCAGAAAGATGAATCGGAAGAAAGATGGATGGTCCGGAGGTTCCGGAGGAATGAGATGGAAAGGGGCGTGATGCCCTGGAAAAGGATAGAGAGAATAAGATGAAAAATCCGGAGGTTCCGGAGGAATGATGAAAGGAGGGGGAAGATACCAAGGGGCGCGATGCCCAAGGATTATAGAAAGATCCGGAGATTCCGGAGGAATAAGACAGAAAGGGGCGCGATGCCCAATGGATAAAGAGAGGGGTGAAAGATTCGGAGGTTCCGGAGGAAGAGAATGGAAAAGGTGGAAAGGGGCGTCGTGCCCGAGGGGAGAGTCCGGAGGTTCCGGAGGAAGAAAATGCCGAGGGACGCGATGCCCTGGGAAGAAGGGAGAGAAACCTGGGAGAGTGAGATGAAAAGGTTGAAAAGGGGCGCGATGCCCAAATAATGAAGATGAATATGAATAAGGTGGGAAATGCGGAGGATCCGGCGGTGCCGGAAGGCGTGGAAGATACGGGTTTGGGAACCCGGGAAGAAGGTGGTGCAAATGTGTGTAAATGTAATGCAATGGATGCAATGAGTGCATGAATGCAACAGAATGCATGAAATGCAAAGAATAGGAAGAATGTGAAGAATGTGAAGAATTAGCAGGGTGAAAGGACGAAATCCTCCTCCTTACCCTTGGGGTGGCCCATGTGAAAAATGTGATAGATAAGAATGTGGATGAAATAATGGAAGGCCTCTTGGCATCAAGATAACTGCCCCTCCACGGCAGTGAAAGTGTATGAGAAATAGCCCCTGCCGAGGCTTCAATGGTGAATGACAACTCCCTTGGAGAGTGCAAAGTAATGGTGTGAGGGAGTTGGAAAGTTGGACCATGAAGCATTGCCATGCCCATTAATTGTGGTATATACGGAATGTTGAACAAAATGGGCATTCGCCCCTTGTATGGAGGAATGGAATCAATATTTGGAAGAGGGGACAAGGGGTGCCCTGCCCGGCCGTTGGGTAACATCAACACCTGGCGTGATGGCGATTTGGTCTCTTCCATCATGCTTGGCACAATAATCCGGATTGGCATCCGGCAAATAAATTCTTGGGTCTTGAACATCACGGCCATGGCCAAGTCTGTCTTGCCCGGCTCTTGATCATCCTTGGCGCAAATACTTGCAGAAGCACCCGCATTCCGAGTAGTAGAAGGAGGTGAAGCGGAGGCGGAAGGCTTTGTGAGTGGTGGAGGTATAATGGAAAGTGTTGGCGTAAGTGGAGGCGGAGGTTCAAACACATCGAGTTTCTCCCTTTGCTTGCAAGCGGTCGGGGTTAGCTCGAGTGCAAAAAGTGGTGGGTCCTGCTCAGGATTAACCATAGGTAAGGGTGAAGGGTCAAATGGTGGGGTAGGTAAAGTGGGTTTTAGGGATAGTGGTAACGGGATAACGGGAGGTTGAACTGGGGACAGTTCAATGGTAAGCTCGGTGGAGGCCGATGTGGAGGTTAGTAGTTTAAAAGGTGGAGGTTTTATAATGGAAGGCTCAGCGGTGGCTAATGATGTGAAGGTTGATGGTATAGTGGGTGGAAGTGTAGTTGGTGGAGGGTTGATGGGTGAAGGTTTGGTGCACAGGAAATGCCGAATGGGGCGAGCGGTGTTTGGAGTGGGAGTGGGAATGGGAAGAGACTCAATAGGCGCCGGCGCGGGCGATTGGAATATCGACCCATCGTCGTAACACCAACTAGTCTCATAAATAGGGGTTGAATTAGGAGTGGTTTCCTCCTGAGCAGGGGGTTCATCAAATGAAAGTGGGGGAAGTGGGAAACAAAGGAAACTCGGAAGGGGTGCCTGCTGAGCTTCATCATCATCGTATACTGCCTCGGATTCTTCAACTGTCGGTTCTTCCTCGCTTGGAATGTTGATGCCATAGTCCTCTCTCCTGTCTTTCCATTCTCTCTCCATCTTTGTAATCTCGTCCAAAGCGGCATGGAGAGGATTGACTGGGGTAGGAGGAGCCGTGACCCTCTTTATTTGTTCCTCCATCAAAGTAATCTTATCAAGCAGAGATTGTTGGAGGGGTGTGACTTGAACAACCGAGGGCTGGCAGGGCCTTGAAGGAGGAGGGGCCGTATAAAAAGGCCGTGGAGGGGAGTTAATGGGCCGACCCATAGAAGAACCCGGACGGGCCGGATTGCAAGGAGCAAATGGGCCTCGGGGCCGCGATGGAGGAGGAATGGAAGGAGGCGGGTGTCGGACCACCCGGGGAGGAACGTGAATAGAAGAGGATGGGTAATGGGCTACCCGATTAGTAGGAACATGAGTGGAAGAGGGAAGTGGGTGATGGGCCACCCGAATAGGATTATGAGGGGGAGGAGATGAAGGAGATGCACCCTCAATGGCAGCCTTAAGGGCTTGGATCTGTTGAGGGGTGAGATGATCTAATGCATGCAAGATTTGAGAGACCCTCTCATCATTGGGGCGAGGCGGTCCCGTAGGAGTAGTGGCTTGAAATTGAGTAGGGGGACCATGAGGATGGACATTGCCCATGGGTCGGGCATGACCATAAGAATGAGGGCGTGGCCCTTTGAAAGAATGGTGAGAATTTTGATGAACATGTTGAAATTGAGGATTATAAGATGTGCTAGGTTGATCATCCTCATGAATTGAATTAAACATGTTGTTTTGTTTATCAAAGTAAGCCATTATGCAATCCAAATAATGTGCAAACAATTTGCAAAGAAACACACAAGTTGGAATGGTTACCTTGATTTTTATTTGTTTAAACCTTGGTGAATTAATGAATTTTAGCAAAGTTTGGAATGATTCACACAAGGGGGGAACCTAGTTTCAATATGAGTTGAACTCCAATGCCAACTAGGGACCCTCTCTCACCACGTATATGGCCAACTAACTTGGGAACTTCAAGGTACAACCTGCCCAGCGTCCGTGAGGGAATCCACGGGTGCGGGGACTTACAGAGGCTTGGAAAAGGGATTTCCAGTCCAAAGAGACGGAATGCTCAATGGAGGGCCGTCCCGATTCCAAGAGGGTGTGTGGATCCTAATGAAGAGGAGGGGGGCTCCCAAACCAATGCAAAGAATGCAACAGGGTAAGTAGGCCAACCACAATAATCAATCAATCAACAAAGACAAGCATGAAGTAGCATGAAAAACCACAGCGGGGAAGGGTTCTGGAAACCCACAGTAAAAACACGCCCTGGCCGGGGGCGCTACTAACAAGAGACACGACAGTGTGACTGTCGTGAATCACGTGAGGGGCCCAGGGGCAGAGTAAAACGCGCCTTAGGGTGAGGCGCTATCAATAAAAGGACGCCCTGTCCAGCGGGCGTCAAATCAAAAAGACACGCCCTGATGTGGGGCGCTGATAAAGTAAAAGACGCCTTGGAGCAGGGCGTGAATTCACAGGCAGTAATATAAAGCAGGAAAACTCTCAAATATGCTGGAAAACGCCCTGTCAGAGGGCGTGAAATATGAATAAGACGCCCTGGGTTAGGGCGTTAAATCAAAAAAAAAAACGCCTCTGCCAGGGGCGTAACTTCACTTTCTCCAGAAAAACTTCACGGCCAGCAGTAATAACACTCAATCACAACGTCATGGCAACCACTAGAATAAGCATGCTCATCAAGAATTTTAAATAGGTGGAGATTCTAAGGAAGAGACAACAAAATGGCAAATCAATTAGGGAAGGGTAAAAAAATAATGGAGGTTGCCCGAGGGGCACAAAAGGGAGACGCACCGAGGGTGCAATAAGGGAGACGGCACACGCGGGTGCCTAAGGGGAAAGGGGTAATAAAGGAAGAACACAAAGGGTCCCATCGTGATCGCCAATTTGTAGATCTCTAATTTAGAATAATCCACTTAAAAGAAATATCAATTAAAAAAAATGATAACAATAATAAGCATGAGCACAAGGTGCTAAGGGGAGTGTGTGTGATCGCCAGAGACGCGAGGGTCTCAAAGAGGAGATTGATATGGGGAGATGATCGCAAAATACCTCAAATATGCGGGGGATGTGAGTGCTTCCTTTCTCTTCAAATCGGCCGGCCGATGAAGAGAGTTCTTGCTTTTATTACCCTTGCAAAACAAACAAATACCACCAAAAGAATTGAATTAGAAACAAGGTGGGTGTAGCATCAAATTCTTGAATAGATGAGCATGAAATATCATAGGATTAAGACACACCTTGTGGGTGGTTGGCCCTTAAACCCCTATGCAAAAAAGGGTATGGGAATGTATGAATGTTATGCAAAATAAAACAAGAGGAAAGAGTGCAAGTATGCACTATGGGGAGATACTCAACGTGGTTGAGAATAATGAAAATCAATAGGAGATGGGCATGCATGCACAAAACAAAGCAATAAACAAAAGAAATAAAAAAAGAGAGGAGGAGCCTGTGCGTTGGCTTTGATGCTCAAGGGGGAGGAAGCTTCAAATAGGATGAAGATGGATTCGTGCAGCTTCTCCTGAGCCAACCGCAGCAGCAGCACCTGTGAAGAAAAAAACAGAAGAGAAAGAAGAGAGGAGGGGAAGAAGAAAACAGAAGAAAAAAGACAGAAGAAGAAGACGGCAGAAGAAGAACAAGAAAAACGAAAAAAAAAAAAGAAAAAATAACACCGAAGCAGAAGAACGGAAGAAGAAGCAGAAGAATAAGAATAACCCCTTAACAGAGCTACCGAAGTTCTATTAAGGATAGAAGAGGAGATAATGGGGGAAGAGTCCAAAGGAGGAAGAGATAAGAACGGGCAAGAGCCCAAAATAGGGGAGGATTAAGCTAGGCAAGAGCCCAAACGAAGCAGGAGTCTCTCTGGGAAAGGCTGCGTTCGTTCGGAGCACAAAAGTGAAACACGACTTGGTTCAGGGCGTCAATTGTTGAATTGACGACTGGCCCAGAGGGCGTTTCTTAAAAACACGCCTTAGATCAGGGCGTTAATTAAAAAATCAAATTTTGGAATTTATTTGAAAAATTGTGAAACACGTCTGATTCAAAGGCGTTAATTAAAACACGCCCTAACAAAAGACGTTAATTTAAAATATTCAAAATAGGGCCATTTTTCATTTCTCAATATTATTTTCCATTTTTTAGGTGAAGGTGCATCTCGTCTCACTGATTCCAACGACTATTTTTGTGAATTTTTCTGACGCCCAGAAGGCCACCAAATCGCCTCTGGAAGGGGTTAAAAAATAATATTAAAATATTCAATTTGAAAGACACGCCCTCACGTACGTCGTGAATTCATTTTCTTTTGATTTTTTATTCAAAATAACGCCTTATGATAAGTCGTTAATTCCTGAAAAATTCCGAAAAATTCTCAGAAAAATCCAGAAAAATGGAAATTTGAAAGAATGGACGCCCTTCACTGTAGTCGTTAATTTTTTAAGAAACGCCCATGTATAAGTCGTTATTTAAAAGACGCCCCCAGTCAAGTCATTATTTCTGAAAAATAGAGAAAAATGCCCAGAAAATCTAGAAAAATTCAGAAAAATCCAGAAAAATCCAGAAAATAGGGGAAAATAGAAAAAAATAAGAAAAGGGTGAAAAAATGGAGAAATCCAAGAAAAGTGAGAAAAAAACACTCAAATAGAACTAATTTGAGGGTCAAATTGGGGCATTACAAGGCAATATGAGATGTACTCATAGTAACGTCAATTTTGGCGTGTCTACAGCGCCTATTCAGGTATGAGCTACTTGGAAGGTTTCTTTACTCAGCAGAGGAACGAGGCGGTCGAGCGGGCTCAGGCTGGGAGGTCAACAGCCACTCAGGGGTCGATGGGGCCCCCACGGGTTCCTCCCTGGTACCCGGGTGAGGCAGAGAGTCGTGACCGACAAGAGGAGAGAGGTAGTGAGAGCTAGAGAGATCATTGTACACCACCTCCTTGCTTTTGTACACAGATATTTATGCATATATATATATATGAGATTTTGATGTTACCTGACTTTGTACCCTTGTGTAGTTGTGTACTCGACTCATCTTCTTCTTCCTGTGCCTATATTTCATACTCAAACAAATAGATTAATTAATCCGCCCGACTTGGCCCCTTGCCCAATAAGCAAGGGGAATGTCCCTTTCGACCTTGACAGAGGGTCAAGGGGCCAAGCCTTTAATCAACGAAGGCAAATAGCAAAGAACATAGGAAAATGCAACATGCAGGCAAGGAGATGCAAACTGGAATTGAAAGAATGATGATGCAAAAATGCTGCAAGCAAATGATGATGGGAAATGGAGAAGTAGGCGCTCTGTTCTGAAATGGCGACCCTGCGTAGGGCTCTTATTACTAAAATAGCGACTTTGTAAGTGGGCGCTTATTTATTTTCTCCCTTTTTTAATTTTTTTTCTCTTTTTTTAGCTACTTAGTGAAAAGGCGTTAATTCATTGAACAACGACTTTCATTTGGGTGTAAAACATTTTTTTTTGGTTTTTTTTTAAGAGACTTAGCATGGTACGAAGGTCCTAAAACCTTACACATTCACCATCTTCAATTCATTATTAATTCTTGAATAGTTTAACAAAGGGTTAGCGTGCTTTAGCCTATGCTTCCACTCATAACCTTGCGCGGCCCATCTTCCTAAGCCCGTCTTTGCCATCCTTCGAGCTTATGACATACCACGGAGGGGGAAGTGAAGAATAAGTCGAGGAAGTTCACGAGGGGTTTCGAAAATCGGGATGCTTCCCTCCCCTACCCTAGTGCCTGTTGGGATTCAGTCTTTGGCTTAGGGAAATTTTTGTTGCCCTTTTGCGCCCCCCCCTTTTTTTTGAGATGCATGCTTACGACCAGGGTTTTCCCTGCGGGGACTTTGCCCTCTTGACATGCTTTTCTTTTGTATTTGTATAACTTTTCTTGCACTGTTCTTTTCATCAATAAAGACCTAATTATACTTGGGCTTTGTAGCACATTGCTCCCTTTTGGACCCTGACTTCCACCTACTAGGGCAGGGGATAGGTTTGGTAGTCCATCCTGAAACTTTACTTCCCCCTCGTGAATCGAAGAGAGTCTTTACACTCTTAGTTTGGTTTTGTCATTCCTTGGATTTTGAACCGCTTGAGTTTATGATCTAAGCATGTTGTGTGTGTGCAGGTGTTGACCCCTATTTAAATTATCAAGACTGAATAATGAATTAGAGATTTTGATTTTTTGAGCTTCGTGACCCATGCACCATGCCAGTCAATTTCTCTTCTTCTTCTTTTTTTTTCTTGTGAGACTTAGGGGTAGTATTTCTTGAGATACAATCCATTCCAAGGGTGAGCTAATTCTTCCCCTTCAGCATTAACCAGTTTATAAACATTGCCCGGATAAACCTCTTTTATTACATACGGCCCTTCCCAATTTGGTTGAAGTTTTGAGCGAGGTCCACCAGATTTTACAAAGATTCTTTTGATTGCCATTTCACCGACTTTAAATTTTCTCTCAATTACTTTCTTTTGATAGAAATGTGAAAGCCTGTTTTGATAAACTCTTGCATGTTCGGCGACGACCAGACCTCTCTCATCCAAGAGTTCCAATTATGCAAGGAGGGATTCACGATGTTCGTCAATAGAGAACTCCTTGTCCAACTGCACTCTAAGAGAGAGTATAAGAATCTCATAAGGAACCATCGCCTTCACTCCATAAGTAAGAGCAAATGGGGTTTGCCCAGTAGGGGTTCGAATGGAAGTATGGTAAGCCCAAAGAGCTTCTACGAGCTTCTCTGGCCAATCTGCAAATTTATTAGCTTCACATGTTTTCTTGATAATTTTAATCAGAGTTTTATTTGTTGCCTCTGCTTGACCATTGCCCTGCGGATAATAAGGAGATGAATGATGCAATGCAATGTTACACCTATTGCAAAGGTCTTGAAGCTGTTGAGAGATGAACTGAGGACCGTTGTCGGTGCCGATGGTACTCGAGATGCCGAATCTTGCAATGATGTTATTCATTATAAATTTGCACACGGTTGATGCTTTAATTTCCACATAAGCTTCCGCTTCCGCCCAATTGGTAAATTATTCCGTGGTGGTGAGTATAAATGATTTTGATTTTGTGAGAAGGTTTGAATCACCAAAAGGTCCAATAATATCGAAAGCCCACATGGAGAAAGACCATGGGGAGGACATAGGGTGGAGTGAAGAAGCAGGAGAATGAATTTTGTCGATGTGTAGTTAGCACTTAACACACCTTCGAACATAGATAGAACAGTCCTCTTCTAGAGTGGGCCAATAGAAGCCTAACCTAAGGATTTTCTTAGCTAGCATCTGGCTATTGACATGACCCCCACAGACACCGAAATGCGCCTCTTCCATGACCTTCCATGATTCATCATCGTCGTGGCACCTAAGAAGAACACCAGTGAGACCCTTTCTATAAAGCACACCTCCAACCAGAGTGTATCTTTTGGCAACTCTCCTGATTGCTTTCTTCTCTTCTGCCGTGGCCTCTTCAGGATACGATTGATCCTGACAGTATTTAGCAATCTCGTAATACCATGGTTTTTCCTCATCGTCAATTTCTTCTTCAAAATCCAATAGCATGACTTCCTTTTTTTCAATGATTTCACCTTCCTTAAGCTTCCTAAGTACCTCCTCCTTAATGCTAACAAATGTTGGATCCTTAATAGCAGGAGTAAGATGCTTCTGAACTATAATAGAATGAAAGTCTCTTTCAGGGAGAAAAACCAAGGAGGATGCGAGTGAAGCAAGGGCGTCAGCTAAGATGTTCTGATTGCGAGGAACATGGACAAATATTAGTTTAGTAAAAAACTTGGGATAAGTAGAAGCAAGTTCCTGGTAGGGTTTGAGTTTAGGATCAAGTGTGCGACATTTGGTGAGCACCTGGCAAAGAATAAGCTGACTATCACCTACAATTTGTAATTGGGTAACACCAAATCGATGAGCGGCCTCAAGTCCGGCCAGAAGAGTGTCGTACTCAGCTATATTGTTGGTAACAGGGAAAGCGAGCTGAGAGGTGAGTGGAATGGTGATGCCCTTGGGTATTAACAGAATTATGTCGATTCCCCTACCATGAGAATTTAGAGCTCCATCAAAAATGTAATGTCCACATGGGATCCGAAGGTTGTTTAACGGACATTAGTTCCTCATTTGGAAACTCTGAGCTGACAGGGTCAAATCAAGGAAGAGGGTGATGAGCAAGATGTTCCGCGATGGCATAGCCTTTAATCACCTTTTGCTAAATGTAGATAATGTCAAACTGAGAAAGGAAGCTCTTCCATCGTGCCAATCGGTCGGTCAGAATAGATTTTTTGAGAAGGAACTTGATGTGATTCATGCGAGCAATGAGATGAACCTCGTGAGCTAAGAAATAATATTTTAATTTCTAAACTACCCAGACTAAAGCTGCACAGGTCTTTTTCATAGCTGTATACTTCTGCTCACAAGGGTTGAGAGTCATTGACAAATAGAATGCTGCCCTCTCCTTACCTTCTTCATCAACTTGCGCAAGGACAGCACCTACTGAGTCATCAAGAACAGAGACATAAAGAACAAGTGGTTTGCCTGGAATTGGCGGCCTCAAGATCGGAGGATTTGATAGATAGTCTTTAGTCCATCAAAAGCTGCCTGACACTTGTCATCCCAATGAAATTTGACTCCCGACTTAGTAAGCTCGTAGAACGGCCTACATCTTTGTGAGTGCCGGGAGACAAACCGGCGGATAAATTACAACCTCCTGATCAATCCTTGAACTTCTTTCAAATTCTTGGGAGGAGGCATATCTCTATTGAGCTTGCCTTGTTGGGATCAATCTCAATACCCCTCTTACTGATAATGAACCCAAGCGACTTCCCAGACGACACACCAAACACACAGTTCTTAGGGTTCATTTTCAATTGATATTCTCGCGATCTCTGTAAGACCTTGGCTAGAACCCCGGGATGCTCAATCCTTGTTCTTGACTTCACTACCAGGTCATCAACATACACCTCAATATAAATGTGGATCATATCATGAAAAATAGCCATCATGGCCCATTGATAGGTGGCTCCGGTATTCTTGAGTCCAAACGACATGACCACATAACAATAAGTACCCCAAGGTGTAGTAAATGAAGTCTTCTCTTGATCCTCTTCAACCAGGCGGATCTGATTATATCTAGAGAAGCCATCCATAAAAGAGAGGGTCTCATACCCTGTCGTATTATCAACTAAAACATCTATATGAGGGAGGGGGAAATCATCTTGAGGACACGCGCGGTTATGATCCCAAAAGTCTATGCATATTATGACTCTTCGATCTTTCTTCATAACTGAGATGATGTTAGCCACCCAATTGGGATAGAGGACGACTCTAACAAATCTAGCTTTATGGAGCATATCGACCTCTTCTTTTATTTTTAATGCCATATGACGGTGGAAACGTCTTAACCGTTGTTTGACCGGTACAGACCCTGGCTTAAGTGTTAGGCAATGTTCAACAAGCGTAGGGTCCAGACTCGGCATATCTTCATAACTCCATGCAAACGTGTCCTTGAATTCTTGTAAAACCAGGATAAGCGCCTCTTCTTCAGATGGAGACACATTTTTGCTTATGAGGACAATCCTAGGGTTTTCCTCGATACCGAGATTAATGTCCTTGGTAGGCTCTTCTACTGAGGCTGATGCTTCATCAAATCTCATCATGCCACTGGCAAAGGCATCGGTCTCGTCCTCATATTCATCATATACATCATCCCCCTCTTCAATAGGGTCCTCATTGTTCATAATCTCATAAATCCCAAACCCTTCATTTTGAGAACACATGCCCTCACATTCCAAATCTGGCAGAAAAATCAGATCCTCTATAAAATGGGGAATTTCTAAACATGCCTGGCATCTCCTTGCTAACTCTCTTAAAAACCTACGGGGAATCTGCTTACCCTTGGCTTTCTTAGTAGCAACTACCCCCAGACTCTTATCACTAGAGGAAGAAGAGGAACAACTAGCCTGATTATGAGACTCTAAAGAAGAGGAGGAAGAAGAAGTGGATACAGGAGAGGGTACAGAAGAGGACCCCTCATCGGAGGGGTCGAACTCGGGAGTGGGATCGAGAGGAATCAGAAATTGATGAATCGAGAGGGGCGGATCTGAAGGGTCCGGACGTAAAGGAGGAGAATCATGGGGAAATGAATCTGGAGGTTCCGGAGGAAGAAGATCATGAGGGACCCGATGTCCTGGGAGGTGTGTAAAAAGATAATTCAAAGGGGTGAAAAGAATGAAGGACGTGATGACTTGGAAGAACAAAAGGATAAATTGAAAGAAGGAGAGGCCCAGAGGTTCCGGGTGGATATGGGAAGGAAGGGCACGATGCCCTGAGAGAGATGGAGAATAAGATAAGAAATCCGGAGGTTCCGAATGGGGGTGAGAGATGGATAAAAACATGGAATTAAATAGGGAGGGGTCCGGAGGTTCCGGACAGGGATGAATGTAGGGGTCCGGAAGCTCCGGACAACGAGGAATGTGAGGGTTCGGGGACCCTAGAGCAGAGGAGCTTGATGACTTAGATTTAGATGATGGGAGGCGTCTCCTTAACCAATGGACTGCCCATAAAAAGAAGTTGAATAGCAGCATGAGCAGTGATGGACCGGGATAGGAAGTGGATGAACTGATGTGGGCTCCTTCAACAAGGGATTTATTGTCCTTAAGCTTCACTTTATGCTTTTCCCTCTTCTTGGTAAATACTCTCTCATAGTGCGGCCCTTTAATCTTCAACGCGAGTTCTCGGCCTCCTGGGTTTGCAGGCTGATCCCAATGATGTGCCCAGGCAGAAGGCCTCTTCTTTCTCTGACCAACCGGGTCCATTAGTACGGTCCGGGTCCACAGGCTCTCATTTGACGGACTTCTAATAAGGCATTCGTACATGAACGGTAACTCTCTTGGCAAAATATCAAAACAAAGATTTAAGAGATCCGCTTGTGAAGTAGGGATCTTGACATGAAATGGCTCCCTCGGAAAAAACTCCTGTGATAGATGAACGGTGTCCATCATTGGAAGTTGGATGCTCGGCATAAGGAGCTTCATTTTTGGGGCACTGCTCAAGGCTGTTGGAATATCACACGTGATCATGCTGGGTAACATAGGCGTTCGCCTCTTGCATGGAAGTTGGTGGTGAGTAGACATGATGTTAAAAGCTTCCAACAAGAACTGCCCTGACCCACCCCTGAGCATAGAATTCATCATCTCCTCGGCAGTAGAATGTGTCATCACTATGCATGAGGAGAACCCCTTCTTTTGATTGGCCATTTGGACTATGACCGAACAAGGGGTAATAAGAGCCTTGAAAGCATGTTGGCCAATGAGTAACGTGATCGTGGTTATTTTGGCCCCTGATTTGGTCAGCACCAATTCCTGAGAGTCCTTCTTGATGGGCATTGGTGCAGATGGAAATTCGGCCTTCTCAAAGGTGACCGGCACAAGAACCCGAATCGACATTCGGCAAATTAAATCTTGGATCTTGAATGGCATTGCCGTGGCAAAATTCTTCTTGTCCGATTCTTGAACATCATCTTTGGCACATGTATTTGTAGAAAGACACCCACTCCGAGAGGTGGTGGAAGGAGGTGAGATTGAGACAACAGGCTCAATGGGTAATGGAGATTCAATGATGGGGGCTATAGGAAGGGTAAGTGGAGGTTGAGACACGATAGGCTTCTCCTTGTTCTCGAGAGGAGACGAGGTTGGCTCGTGTGCAACAATCAATGGGCCCGGCTCAGGGTTAATCACGGGCTTAGGTAAGGGGAGTGGAGGAATAGGAATGGTTAGATTCGGGGTTACAAGGCTAGTGGAGGTTTTAGGTGGAGACGATGGAGGATTACTCGGTTGGGAACACGAGTTAGTGGAATGCTCAGTGGAAGCCAATGGTGTGGGGCTTATTTGTACAATTGAAGGGGTGACAGTAGAAGGCTTGGTACATAGGAAACGTCGGATTTTGGTGGTACGTGGGGGGCTAAGGGTAGAAGGTGATTCATGGTGCATTGATGCGGGTTGTTGGGGTGTAAACCCGTCATCGTGACACCATGATAA
Source organism: Amorphophallus konjac (assembly GCA_022559845.1). NCBI lineage: Eukaryota > Viridiplantae > Streptophyta > Magnoliopsida > Alismatales > Araceae > Amorphophallus > Amorphophallus konjac. The sequence continues at coordinate 202,086,139 of CM040124.1, forward strand.
CTCATAAGTAGGGGTAGAACAAGTGGCTTCATCCTGAGCAGGGGGTTCTTGTGGGAGCAGTGGAAGAGGGAAACGAAGAAAACTCGGAGTAGGTGTATATTCAAAATCTTCATAAATTTCATCATGTGCCATTTCCAGTTCTTTATGATCATCAAGTTCAAATGGACGCCGTGGTGGAGGCACGTTGATGAGTGGAGATGGTGTATATTGACATGAAGGGTTTTGTGGATATGAATGCGGAGGCGGAGGGCCATATGAATGAGCGTAATGAATGAATGGTGGGTGGACGGCATCCACTTGATCGTTAAAACTTGGGAGAACTTCTTGCTCACTCATATCCCAGATGCCATACTCATCTCTTCTCTCCTTCCAATCCTTCTCCATTTTGGTAATATTATTCATGAAAGCGTGAAGGGGGTTGGCGTGAGGAGGGGAAGGAGGAAGAAATTTCCTCTCAATAACAGCCTGTAAGGCTCCAAGTTGAGAGCTGAGAGAGTCGACATGAGAAGCCATGAAATCCTAGGCATAGGGAACACTAGTGGAGGGGGAAGCTCCACTAACAGTGGCCTGTATTCCATATGAGGACTTATAGGATGGGCCAATGTCCATGGGATGAACCTGTGGGTCCGGCTGATAGCCCCAGTCTGAGTTATAGACCCCGTAAGAGTTGTGACCTGGGTCACGCATTTGAGACCCATAACGGAAGGCATCGGCCTCGAAACAATTGTAATTATATTCAGCCATCCATCATGTTTTTCGAGAGCATAATAGCATACACCAACAAACGATCAGCAGAGATTAACACACAAGTGAATGCCTTACGTCTTTTTTTGTGTTTTGATTTTGATGATTTTTTTGTGTTTTTAGCGAGATCCGAAGTTCACACAAAATAGGGACCCTAGTTTATTTCTGTTTCACCGCCGTGTCAGCTAGGGTCTCTCGTCTCACCACGAATGAAATGACTAACTTCGGGGAACTTCAATGGTACAACCAGCCCAGTGAACGAAAAGGAGATTCTTCGGTGTCGGGGACTTACGGAGGTCCCAGTGTAGGACATTCTAGTCCGTTGAGAGGAATTCCCAAACGGAGAGTCCTTCCTTCACCGGGAAAGGGTGATCGTCAAAAAATGAAAAAAAGGATAGAAAAAAGGAATGGATGTATGCAATGGAATGCTGACAGATATATAGAGTAAGAAAACAACAGAAATACCATACATATAATAAACAAACAACCAATCACAACTGATAGTGCTGCCGTGAGCACAACGGGGGCGCGCGTGGGCGCCAAGATGGAGAGGCACGGATGGTGCCGAACTTGCAAGGGTAGCCGAAAGTAAGCAGTAGAGGTCCCACCGTGATAGCCAATCTGTGAGCGACGTCAAGCGGTTCGGGGAAGAGCGGAGAAGACGCGGAGCGCGCGGGCTCCTCTTTCTTTTGGTGTTTGTTTGCTGCAACACAGAAATAAGAGAAGAGAGAGAAGGGACCACCACGGGAGATTGCCCCGGTGGGGCGAACAGGACAAGTGTGATATAGCAAGATATGGGGGTTAAACGGCCATAGCGGGAAGTGACTCGCCGCGGCCTCGGGGGGACGGGAATGGTGCAGAAATTAAATAACGAGAATTGAAACGGCCATTGGGGAAGTGACTCGCCGCGGCCTCGAGAATATGAGTAGATAATAAGATGACAGAATATAAAGCGAATACAAAGAGCGGGAATTTAAACGGCCATTGGGGAAGTGACTCGCCGCGGCCTCGAGAACGTAAATAGATAAGAATATAACGTATAAAAACGTGAATTTAAACGGCCATTGGGGAAGTGACTCGCCGCGGCCTCGAGAATATGAGCAGAATATAACAGAATATAAAGAGAATATAAGAACGGAAATTTAAACGGCCATTGGGGAAGTGGCTCACCGCGGCCTCAAAAATATGAGTAGAATATAACAGAGTATAAAGAGAATATAAGAACGGAAATTTAAACGGCCATTGGGGATGTGACTCGTCGCGGCCTCGAAAACAAGATGTGATCGCCAGGGGCCGAAAGACCCCAAAATAAGAAAGTGATCGCGCCTACCTCAAGAGCGGGAGATGGCGGGTTGCTTCTTCCTCTCGCTCCGGCCGACCGACGGAGAGGGCTTTCCTCGGCTATCCTTGCAAAACAATGACAAACAAATGACAAGTGCATTAGAAAGATGGAGGTGTAGTATTCAAATCCTTGCGATAAAAATAATGAAATGATGGCAAGACACACACCTGGTTGGTGTTATCTTTTAAACCCCTCTCGGACTCGAGTAGGAGGAAAATGAGATGATGGATGTAAGAAGTGTATACGAAAAGGCGCCCTTATGAAGGGGGATAGGGGATGCGAGATGATGAATGCAAATGAACTACGAAGAAAAGAAAAGAATTGGCTTATTGGATGTGCCGATGGTGAAATCCGGCGGAGCTCCGGCAGCGTGGGGACGACGTGGAAGCGCGGTGGATGAAGACGACCTTCCTCTCGCGAGCGTGAGCACCCGAGAAGCCAGCAGAACCTCCACCTACAAAAGAACCCACGGGTTAGAAAATGACTCCGTAGCCTCTGGGCTCCGGCAGCCTATCGGATCACTTTTTAAGCTCTCAGAACTGAGGGGGTGGGCCTCTATTTATAGGGCTCCGGAGGGTGGAGGCATCGAGGACCCTGGACACCTCCATCAGGGCCGAAATAATATTTTATTCCATTTTTATATATTTTTTTGGAATACTTTTGTGGAGGCGTCCAGGGTCCCAGACGCCTCAAACAGGTCCACCGAAAACTGACGACGACCGCACGCGGTTTGGCACAACACGTGGTTTTGTGAGCGGCGCCTCGTGATTCAGAAATGGGCGCGTCCAGCTGACTGGACGTCTTAAAATATTGGATTTTTTCACACACGACTAACCGTCGTTCGGTGGCCGGCGCCCGTGATGGATTTGATGGAGGCGTCCAGAGGACTGGACGCCTCCAATAAAATATATTATTTTTTTTGTTTTGTTTTTATGCCAAAGCTGGCATTATGTATTATTTATATTTGTTTTCATGGAGGCGTCCAGGGGCCTGGACGCCTCCATAAATTATTATTATTATTATGTTTTGTTTTTATACCAAAACTGGTATAATGCATTTTTTATATTTTGTTTTTATGGAGGCGTCCAGGGGTCTAGACGCCTCCATTAATTATTATTATTTTAATGTGTTTTTTTGTATTTTTATATATATTAAAGTTATGGAGGCGTCCAGGAGCCTGGACGCCTCCATAAGACCCCCCCGGGTCCGCTGAAAAGGCGTCGACAGCTCCCCGACAGGCACCCTTCCTGGTTTCGGAACCTTCCGGTGTGTCCGATTGGTGTTGATGCCGTCCGAATGCCATGACGAGACGATTCCGGATGCTGAGAAGGGCGGGAGAAGACTCAAGAAAAGGAAGCACTTGAGCGATTCAAAATGCGTAAGCCGTTGCAGGGCGTCGTATAGTAATATGAGACATTCTCAGGAGACGTCAGGAATGGCGTGTCTACAAACGGGTGCCATTCCCGTCATATTTTCGGTACACAGGGAGCTCGGATTGAGGAGGAAAACGAATGTCCCTGAAGTTAGGAATAGGGACGTCAGCCAAAGATTGCTGGCCAACCCGCTTGTGGAGGAGGTCAATTTTTTGCTGCATAACGGCCCATTTATCAAGAATTTCCCATTTCCAGGATGGAGGAGAAGGAGCTGGAGGAGTAGTACCTGGATACATAGCCAAAGGAAAAGCCGACTGAGGGGGTAGCCCGTAAGATGGACAATGGGCCAGGGAAGGGCCCACATCCACATGAGCCAGCTGGGCGGCCCCTGGTTGCAACCGAGAGAAGTCTGCCGGGGCTACAAGGGCCTGCGGCGATGTAGAAACAGTAACATAAGGATCAATGTAAGGAACAAAGGGGATTTGAGACTTCCCCTTATCGAGCGACTGATGGGCCGAGGTAGAAGCCTGGCCCATTTCCATGCTGGAGTAGCGAAAGATCTGAGGACGGGTAGGAGTAAGGTCAATGGGGGCCATAGAGGTGGTCCCAGCAACAGAAGATGTGGTAGCAGTAGCATTCGTGCCACGAGAAGGAGCTGAAATCGGGGCGTCGGCCCCCTGCAAGGCTTGCCGGATGAGATGGAGCTGGGTAGGGTCCAGCTGGGCCATCATATTGAGAATTTGATTGGCCGGATTCTGATTGGACGGATTTGAAAGAGAGGGTTGGGAACCCTCGCCAAGAATGGTCGGGAGTGGAGGGGCAGTCCCCTCTCCACCCTGCAGGTGGGTGACCCGAGGTGGGTCCTCAAGAAGGCCGCGAGGAAGAGAATCCTCGTGAGACAAAGAGAAATCGTATGACGACATGAGGGATGATGAATCGAAAAAAGGATTGAAGTAAGAATGGAAATAAGGACTGACCCTAGGGGATGATCCTGAAGGAATGAAACAACCCCACATACACTAAACAACTAAGACCAGGGCAAACAATCCTAACCAACCAAATCCACAAATCAAACAACAAACATGCAATGGAAGGAAGAGATGAGAAGAGAATCACCCAATTAGACAATCAAGTTATTAAACGATGCCCATCAAATTCTTATGAGTTTCTCTTCAAACCTTAGTGGCTTGATTAAAATGTAGATTCACTCAACAACTAGGAGCCTAACTAGGGTAAGAAATGAGGAACTGTGTGACTCTATAGGGATGTCTCACTCGCGGATGAAAACCCTACACTGGGGTGGAAACGGTACAACCTGCCCGGCGTCTGTGTGGGAATCCACGGCTCACGGGGGCTTACGGAGGTCCTCGGCAAGGTCCCCTAGTCGGCTCCAAGAAATATGGAGACGAGAGGAAACCCTACCTCGGTAGGAATGCCACTACTATGAAAAGAGATGGATGCTCCTATGCGCACCGGAGTGCATGCAACATCTAGGCTAGCAACTATCAAACAATGGTCAATCAAATATATAAGCAATAAAAGTAATGATGCAACAATGGCAGGGGAGCAGGGGGAGATCAATAACTAGCACCAAAGCCGATGAATCTCATGGAATATGGCAATCAAAATGAGCAATGAGTGCACTATGGCACCAGAAGGACGGTATGTCCGCGACCGCTCAAAAGGACCGACGGTCTGTAGAAGACCATATAAGCCAGGGAGCAACAGGGCGATAGAACAACTGTAGAAGTAATCACAGAACGCTGGAAATATAGGACAATAGAGATGAGGCACGTACTAGAAGAATGGTCTGTAACCAGCCGCGTAATCTCTGGGACGGACCTCTAGCAGCCGTGTACCTACAGTCAAAACACCCAGAAGCGTACTTGTGCCAGAGCGATGAACGGCCAAAGACAGGCCATGCAGAAGTATGGACGGTCGATAGGACGCTGGAGGAGAACTAGCGCTGTTCGCAGGGGAAGGACGGTGGATGATCAGCCGCCCCAGCGGGCGGACGGCTCTAGGTGAACCGCTCACGTTCCAGAAGGTAGAAAATGCTCCAAATCGGCAATCACTCCAAGAAGAAAACTAAACAACACAAGAGGGGTCAGCAACTCACAAGCACGATGGGCACTAGGGGTTCCACCATGATTGCCACAAAAGAAGGGTGTAGATATATTTTCTTCTCCCGAATCCATTTTTTCCAAATGTCTTCCCAAATGTCTATCCTACCACCTCCACATGAGGAACAAGGAAAGGCAGAGGAAAAAGGGAAGTGTAACAAACCGTGATCGCCACCAAAGCGCCGAACGTGATGAACACGCCGTGCTTTGGAAAGGGGGAGAGACACTCGCCTGACTGCAGCACTGGGACGATGAACGGTTTATGGAGAACCGCCTACAGGATGTACGGTCTTACAATAGACCGCCTAAGGACGTTGCCGAAGATGCTGGATGAAGGACTTCTGGGATTTGAACGGCTCTGTAGCGACCGCAGGAAGAAGATGGATGGCCCAGCCCGCGCCGCACGTCTTCTTGAACAGACCATGTAGAACCGTGCAAGACAACCGAGCCAGAAGTCCAAAGGGGTCCAACCTCCACCCTCTCTAGCCGGCCAGAGGGGATGGGCCTCGTGCTAAGGATTGCTGACCTGCAAAAGTAATGTAAAAACACACAGAAACAACCTAGATTAGAATTGAATGGTGTAGTATATGTTAGAATAACAAGGAATGAACGTGACTAAGTGGAAAGGGGGATACCTGGGGGATTTTAAACCCCTAGGGTGGCAAAAATGCAGGTGGATGTGTGCATGGTGATGAGAATGAAGAAGAACGTAGAGAGAAAGCAATGCATGCAATGAAAAGTGACGAAATCGACCAAACATAAAAGACTCAAGACTCGACTACTCCCTGAACCAGAGGCTTGTATGGACGTAGAAAGCCTCCCTCCTTGGTGCTAGGTCGCTCAAGAGTGCGGCAGGGCGTCGCCGTCGACCAAAAATCTCCCCCCCCCCCCTTCTGAAGCCCGGCCTTTAGGGTCTATATATAGAGCCTAGAAAGCCAGCCCCAAAGTTAGGGTTTCCAGTGGATATTAAGCCGAGATATCAAAAGATAAAGTGAAGATAATATCCTCAACTTTCGTTAGGATCAAGTCTCATCCGATTTGGTTGAGAATCCATGGAGAAAATCGAGGACCAAGTTGAGGGTTTAACCACGGATAAAAGGGATAAAATCTGTTAAAATTCAACAATCGACATGATGAATGGTCTTACGATAGACCGCTCAACTGGATGGGCGGCCATATACTGGCCGTCCAACCCCATCGGTGGAAATTCAAAATAAATTATTAATAATCCCAAATCATCTATTGAACTGACCGAAACATTCACCGTTGGACTCTCAGAGATAAACGGCTCTGATGAGACCGTTCAAACGAAGAGCGGCCAAAGACAAATTGTTCAAGTCCTGTCAGTGGAAAATCAAAATAAATAAGATAATTAGATAATTATCTGAAAGCCAACGATGTTTAGGACTCTGGAGAAATGAGCGGTCACCATCAGTCCGTTCATCAAGTTGAACGGCTAAGAGAGGGCCGCATAAAAGCTTGTCGGTGGAAATTCAAAAAATTAACTAAAATGCTCCTAAATATATAAATGATCCACAGTCAACCGCACATGAGTTGAGCGGTCATAGATGAATCGTGCATGCATATGGACGCTTGAAACTTTATAGAAAAGCTTGATCAACCAGAACCAAGGCCCATTAAGCCCTGAACCGACTTGGACCTAACCAAGGAGGAAGGCAACCCATAAAATTGGCCCAAAACATGCCTGAAAATAGCCCCAACGAGTGATGGACAACTTGAGGCATCAACAAATGGGAGTAAGAAAAACGAGTCAACTTATCGGCATAAAATGAGTGTCAAGAACCGTGTGGGGCCAAATTTGTCTGTTACTGATCTTGTGGCCGAGAAGATGAAGTTTGATGAGGACTTCATTCAGTTCGCTAATCGGTGGAGGTCTATGGCCAAGAAATTGAAAGATGCTTTGTCTGAGTCAGAATAAGTAAAGATGATAGTCTTCAATGCCACTCCACAATTCCGACATATATTGGCCATGAAAAAGCTTAACACTATGGAGGAATTGTATGAAAGGGCAAGGTACACCCAAACTCAAATGAAGGATTTACCCATCATGGGCATGTTTGAATCAAGGCCAAGAATGATGAGGAAGAGCACAAATGTCAATACTAATGGTTGCACAACCGAGGGCACTGTCACTAATGAGCAGGTAGGCGTGGTTGGCAATCCCGCACCTTTCAACAATCCTTCCAACCCAAGACCCCCACAGCCTCCACAACAATCCCCCTTCTTCAATCCCTCTCCCCAAGCAAACATTCCTCCTCGACCTTTCCATCCTCCTACACAAAACAAGAATCTACCACCAAATCCTCCAATCCCCCAGCAATACCATAATGTGCCTCCACTGACCAATTATGACCCTCAACAGCCGAGAAGACCTATAGGCCCCAGAAGAGCTCAATATCCTCCCCTACCCAAGAGCCTCCCCGATATGTTTAACACTCTTATGGTCGCTAACCTGCTCACCTTGCCAAAAGAAAGGACGGCATGGCCCCCTAATGTGGATACCTCTTGGTATTGTGTCTTTCACCGGCAGCCCGGTCACAACATAGATCATTGCTTTCATTTCAAGGATTATATCTATGATTTGAATGATCAGGGCGATATCAATTGGGATGAGATGAGACAGTTTATTGCAACCCTGGAGACTAGAAGACCTCCTCGACAACAGCAGGCTCAGCACCCTCCTCAGTAGCAAGTTCAGCAACCCCCTCAGCAGCAGCAAGCTCCAGCACCACAACTAGATATGGGGATTGTCCATAATCCGCTACCAGAGCACCCACCAAATTAACAAGTAAATCCTGTCACCTCTTTCCACGAAGTGGAGAGGGGACAAGGGTGGCATGAAGAAAATGCCTCTGTCGGGGCTTTAAATCAAAATCAATCACCTCATTTATTAAGAACTAACCCTCAACCAACACCTTTCCCTCAACCTTTCTGTCCTCTTCTACACACCACCAACCAAGTTCCTTCTACTATCACCAACCCCTCGCCGGTTAGGCCTCTCCTTATTCGCCCTCCACTTTCTTCCACACCACTACAAACCCTTTCTCCTTCCACAAATCCCTTGCCAGCTAGGCCACTCCCCATCCTCCCCTTACCAGCACCCATTCCCCCTTACGCTACCTCCAACTCTTCGCCGACAAGACCCTTTTTACTCCAACCTACACCGACTTCCGCTCCACCTCCCTCGCCTCCACCTAGGCCTCTCCTTGTCTGCTCTACACCGCCTCTAGCCACTCGGACATCACCTACCCTTTCTAACCCTGCTCCCATTCTTATCCCTCTAGCTCCCACTAACCTTCAGCCGGCAAGGTCACTCCTTACGGTTCCCCCTACCGTCACTCCACTTCAAACACCCAACACTAACATACCTTCTACCTCCACCAATCCTCCACCTACCCATAACCCGATAGAGGCAAGATCTTCACAAATAATGGTGCTCCGTAGTGGATGGATATTCCACCGTGTGTTTCCGCAACGGGAGCAAGAACCTTCTCAAGGACAATAAGAGCAAGGGCAAGAACAAGAATCCATACCGGGCACTCAATATGACTTGCTAAAGCATCTGGACAAGACACAGGCCAAGATTTCTATTTTGGAATTAATTAAGAGATCCACTATTCATCAGCAAGCTTTAAAGGAATATTTGCAGAAGGTGATGGTCAATGAAGATATTCCCACTGAACAGATTACTTCAGTCTTGACTCCGGCAGGTGACCAACCGGCTATTATTTTTCATGAGCATGAGTTAGCTCCGAAGTCGGCTAGGAAGTATGCTTTGCGCATCACTGTTGATATTAATAAGGTAGCAATTAAACAATGTTTGGTAGATACCGGAGCATCCATCAATGCGCTACCTCCTAGCACTCTAAAAATGTGTGGCATCCCAGAAAGTTAAATCCGGCCGTCTACTATCATAGTTACTGCATACGACAACACGAAGAAGCCACCCATGGGCATGATCACCTTGAGAGTTGGGCTAGGTCTTGTAACAGTTACAGCAGATTTTCACATTTTAGACATGGACCCAACCTTTAATGGTATTTTGGGCCGTCCATATATCCAAGAGCTTGCTGCCGTACCCTCAACGAATCATCAATGTTTAAAATTCCCACATAAAGGGCGCGTCATTAAAGTTACTAGCATGCCCATATTGCCATCGGAAGATATTCACTCCGCTACGTCTGTGCCCTCCATATGGCCGATCAATATGCCCCTGCTATCTATGTTGGACCTTGCCGATCCGCGGCATGATTTGTTGAGGCCACAGGTTTCAGCCTCTACGGCAGCTTCAATGTCACCCCCACCTCCAAAGCAAAAGAAAAAGAAGAATATGATGAGCACTCGGGGTGGAACATTTTGATGGGAATGGGATATAAATCCGATAAAGCTCTGGGGGTTAACTTCCAGGGCCGGTTGAAGCTCATTAAGAGTCAAAAGCTCATTCCTCGAGGCGGCCTTGGATATAAAGGGTTGGGTAAGGAAAAATCTGAGGAAGATGAAGGAGAGCCATGGGTCACCATGACCTCCACCCTCAAGACAGACAAGCAGCCGCTAACATGGATTCTATATACTCATTTTGTAAAAGGGCCCACTAAACAGGTTGGGGAACAAACTACAAACATCACTTCTATTCTGGACAGTCAATATGTACATGCACGTCGGTTTGCTCGGCACATAGCCCCACTGGTCGCTTACAAAGCTTTGGAGTCCTTGAGGCCGGATAAGAGAAGAAAGATGGATGACCCGGAATGTGATTGGTATAGATGGTTTGACATGAATGACATCACAATTGCTTTAAGCTGACTATTTATGCCAACTGATACGGAATGGCCACCACTTATTTATGAGTTGATTGAAAAGCCGGCTGTTATCACTGATAAGAGGCAGATGCTGAACAATTATACTAATACAGGAGAGCCGGATGTGCCGTTTGAACCAGGTTTCACCATGGACAAGTTGTGGGCCGGGCTTTTCTTTGTTTATTCTTTGCACCAATCACTAATTACCTTTTGGTGCTCCAAACTTTTTACCTCCAATATCCCTAGACCACCCGCGGTCTGGATTTCCTTATCTCCCGATTTTCTACAAACTCCATCAAATCCTCCTCTGCTCATCCAGCAATTCTCTAAACTTTCCATCACGCCACCGTCGGGGCAATCTCTCAGTCAATCATTTTTGAATCTCTCCATTTTGACACCATCATCTACCCCTCCCTTTCATTCCATCGCCATCCTTGAAAATGAAAAAAATGCCAAAATCCAAAATTTTGAATCCTCCATCTCTATTGAATAGACATCCTATTTTGATTATGAGTGTGCCCCGACCCAAGGGCCGCTCATTCAAGGCCCGTTAGTGGACTTCCTTTACCCCTCCGATGAGGGGTCCTCTTCTGTACCCTCTCCTATATCCACTTCTTCTTCCTCCTCTTCTTTAGAGTCTCATAATCAGGCTAGTTGTTCCTCTTCTTCCTATAGTGATAAGAGTCTGGGGGTAGTTGCTACTAAGAAAGCCAAGGGTAAGCAGATTCCCCGTAGGTTTTTAAGAGAGTTAGCAAGGAGATGCCAGGCATGTTTAGAAATTCCCCATTTTATAGAGGATCTGATTTTTCTGCCAGATTTGGAATGTGAGGGCATGTGTTCTCAAAACGAAGGGTTTGGGGTTTATGAGATTATGAACAATGAGGACCCTATTGAAGAGGGGGATGATGTATATGATGAATATGAGGACGAGACCGATGCCTTTGCCAGTGGCATGATGAGATTTGATGAAGCATCAGCCTCAGTAGAAGAGCCTACCAAGGACATTAATCTCGGTATCGAGGAAAACCCTAGGATTGTCCTCATAAGCAAAAATGTGTCTCCATCTGAAGAAGAGGCGCTTATCCTGGTTTTACAAGAATTCAAGGACACGTTTGCATGGAGTTATGAAGATATGCCGAGTCTGGACCCTACGCTTGTTGAACATTGCCTAACACTTAAGCCAGGGTCTGTACCGGTCAAACAACGGTTAAGACGTTTCCACCGTCATATGGCATTAAAAATAAAAGAAGAGGTCGATAAGCTCCATAAAGCTAGATTTGTTAGAGTCGTCCTCTATCCCAATTGGGTGGCTAACATCATCTCAGTTATGAAGAAAGATCGAAGAGTCATAATATGCATAGACTTTTGGGATCATAACCGCGCGTGTCCTCAAGATGATTTCCCCCTCCCTCATATAGATGTTTTAGTTGATAATACGACAGGGTATGAGACCCTCTCTTTTATGGATGGCTTCTCTAGATATAATCAGATCCGCCTGGTTGAAGAGGATCAAGAGAAGACTTCATTTACTACACCTTGGGGTACTTATTGTTATGTGGTCATGTCGTTTGGACTCAAGAATACCGGAGCCACCTATCAATGGGCCATGATGGCTATTTTTCATGATATGATCCACATTTATATTGAGGTGTATGTTGATGACCTGGTAGTGAAGTCAAGAACAAGGATTGAGCATCCCGGGGTTCTAGCCAAGGTCTTACAGAGATCGCGAGAATATCAATTGAAAATGAACCCTAAGAACTGTGTGTTTGGTGTGTCGTCTGGGAAGTCGCTTGGGTTCATTATCAGTAAGAGGGGTATTGAGATTGATCCCAACAAGGCAAGCTCAATAGAGATATGCCTCCTCCCAAGAATTTGAAAGAAGTTCAAGGATTGATCAGGAGGTTGCAATTTATCCGCCGGTTTGTCTCCCGGCACTCACAAAGATGTAGGCCGTTCTACGAGCTTACTAAGTCGTGAGTCAAATTTCATTGGGATGACAAGTGTCAGGCAGCTTTTGATGGACTAAAGACTATCTATCAAATCCTCCGATCTTGAGGCCGCCAATTCCAGGCAAACCACTTGTTCTTTATGTCTCTGTTCTTGATGACTCAGTAGGTGCTGTCCTTGCGCAAGTTGATGAAGAAGGTAAGGAGAGGGCAGCATTCTATTTGTCAATGACTCTCAACCCTTGTGAGCAGAAGTATACAGCTATGAAAAAGACCTGTGCAGCTTTAGTCTGGGTAGTTTAGAAATTAAAATATTATTTCTTAGCTCACGAGGTTCATCTCATTGCTCGCATGAATCACATCAAGTTCCTTCTCAAAAAATCTGTTCTGACCGACCGATTGGCACGATGGAAGAGCTTCCTTTCTCAGTTTGACATTATCTACATTTAGCAAAAGGTGATTAAAGGCTATGCCATCGCGGAACATCTTGCTCATCACCCTCTTCCTTGATTTGACCATGTCAGCTCAGAGTTTCCAAATGAGGAACTAATGTCCGTTAAACAACCTTCGGATCCCATGTGGACATTACATTTTTGATGGAGCTCTAAATTCTCATGGTAGGGGAATCGACATAATTCTGTTAATACCCAAGGGCATCACCATTCCACTCACCTCTCAGCTCGCTTTCCCTGTTACCAACATTATAGCTGAGTACGACGCTCTTCTAGCCGGACTTGAGGCCGCTCATCGATTTGGTGTTACCCAATTACAAATTGTAGGTGATAGTCAGCTTATTCTTTGCCAGGTGCTCACCAAATGTCGCACACTTGATCCTAAACTCAAACCCTACCAGGAACTTGCTTCTACTTATCCCAAGTTTTTTACTAAACTGATATTTGTCCATGTTCCTCGCAATCAGAACATCTTAGCTGACGCCCTTGCTTCACTCGCATCCTCCTTGGTTTTTCTCCCTGAAAGAGACTTTCATTCTATTATAGTTCAGAAGCATCTTACTCCTGCTATTAAGGATCCAACATTTCTTAGCATTAAGGAGGAGGTACTTAGGAAGCTTAAGGAAGGTGAAATCATTGAAAAAAAGGAAGTCATGCTATTGGATTTTGAAGAAGAAATTGACGATGAGGAAAAACCATGGTATTACGAGATTGTTAAATACTGTCAGGATCAATCGTATCCTGAAGAGGCCACGGCAGAAGAGAAGAAAGCAATCAGGAGAGTTGCCAAAAGATACACTCTGGTTGGAGGTGTGCTTTATAGAAAGGGTCTCACTGGTGTTCTTCTTAGGTGCCACGACGATGATGAATCATGGAAGGTCATGGAAGAGGCGCATTTCGGTGTCTGTGGGGGTCATGTCAATAGCCAGATGCTAGCTAAGAAAATCCTTAGGTTAGGCTTCTATTGGCCCACTCTAGAAGAGGAATGTTCTATCTATGTTCGAAGGTGTGTTAAGTGCTAACTACACATCGACAAAATTCATTCTCCTGCTTCTTCACTCCACCCTATGTCCTCCCCATGGTCTTTCTCCATGTGGGCTTTCGATATTATTGGACCTTTTGGTGATTCAAACCTTCTCACAAAATCAAAATCATTTATACTCACCACCACGGAATAATTTACCAATTGGGCGGAAGCGGAAGCTTATGTGGAAATTAAAGCATCAACCGTGTGCAAATTTATAATGAATAACATCATTGCAAGATTCGGCATCTCGAGTACCATCGGCACCGACAACGGTCCTCAGTTCATCTCTCAACAGCTTCAAGACCTTTGCAATAGGTGTAACATTGCATTGCATCATTCATCTCCTTATTATCCGCAGGGCAATGGTCAAGCAGAGGCAACAAATAAAACTCTGATTAAAATTATCAAGAAAACATGTGAAGCTAATAAATTTGCAGATTGGCCAGAGAAGCTCGTAGAAGCTCTTTGGGCTTACCATACTTCCATTCGAACCCCTACTGGGCAAACCCCATTTGCTCTTACTTATGGAGTAAAGGCGATGGTTCCTTATGAGATTCTTATACCCTCTCTTAGAGTGCAGTTGGACAAGGAGTTCTCTATTGACGAACATCGTGAATCCCTCCTTGCATAATTGGAACTCTTGGATGAGAGAGGTCTGGTCGTCGCCGAACATGCAAGAGTTTATCAAAACAGGCTTTCACATTTCTATCAAAAGAAAGTAATTGAGAGAAAATTTAAAGTCGGTGAAATGGCAATCAAAAGAATCTTTGTAAAATCTGGTGGACCTCGCTCAAAACTTCAACCAAATTGGGAAGGGCCGTATGTAATAAAAGAGGTTTATCCGGGCAATGTTTATAAACTGGTTAATGCTGAAGGGGAAGAATTAGCTCACCCTTGGAATGGATTGTATCTCAAGAAATACTACCCCTAAGTCTCACAAGAAAAAAAAAGAAGAAGAAGAGAAATTGACTGGCATGGTGCATGGGTCACGAAGCTCAAAAAATCAAAATCTCTAATTCATTATTCAGTCTTGATAATTTAAACAGGGGTCAACACCTGCACACACACAACATGCTTAGATCATAAACTCAAGCGGTTCAAAATCCAATGAATGTCAAAACCAAACTAAGAGTGTAAAGACTCTCTTCGATTCACGAGGGGGAAGTAAAGTTTCAGGATGGACTACCAAACCTATCCCCTGCCCTAGTAGGTGGAAGTCAGGGTCCAAAAGGGAGCAATGTGCTACAAAGCCCAAGTATAATTAGGTCTTTATTGATGAAAAGAACAGTGCAAGAAAAGTTATACAAATACAAAAGAAAAGCATGTCAAGAGGGCAAAGTCCCCGCAGGGAAAACCCTGGTCGTAAGCATGCATCTCAAAAAAAAGGGGGGGGGGGGCGCAAAAGGGCAACAAAAATTTCCCTAAGCCAAAGACTGAATCCCAACAGGCACTAGGGTAGGGGAGGGAAGCATCCCGATTTTCGAAACCCCTCGTGAACTTCCTCGACTTATTCTTCACTTCCCCCTCCGTGGTATGTCATAAGCTCGAAGGATGGCAAAGACGGGCTTAGGAAGATGGGCCGCGCAAGGTTATGAGTGGAAGCATAGGCTAAAGCACGCTAACCCTTTGTTAAACTATTCAAGAATTAATAATGAATTTAAGATGGTGAATGTGTAAGGTTTTAGGACCTTCGTACCATGCTAAGTCTCTTAAAAAAATACCAAAAAAAATGGTTTACACCCAAATGAAAGTCGTTGTTCAATGAATTAACGCCTTTTCACTAAGTAGCTAAAAAAAGAGAAAAAAAATTAAAAAAGGGAGAAAATAAATAAGCGCCCACTTACAAAGTCGCTATTTTAGTAATAAGCGCCCTACGCAGGGTCGCCATTTCAGAACAGAGCGCCTACTTCTCCATTTCCCATCATCATTTGCTTGCAGCATTTTTGCGTCATCATTCTTTCAATTCCAGTTTGCATCTCCTTGCCTGCATGTTGCATTTTCCTATGTTCTTTGCTATTTGCCTTCGTTGATTAAAGGCTTGGCCCCTTGACCCTCTGTCAAGGTCGAAAGGGACATTCCCCTTGCTTATTGGGCAAGGGGCCAAGTCGGGCGGATTAATTAATCTATTTGTTTGAGTATGAAATATAGGCACAGGAAGAAGAAGATGAGTCGAGTACACAACTACACAAGGGTACAAAGTCAGGTAACATCAAAATCTCATATATATATATATATATATATATGCATAAATATCTGTGTACAAAAGCAAGGAGGTGGTGTACAATGATCTCTCTAGCTCTCACTACCTCTCTCCTCTTGTCGGTCACGACTCTCTGCCTCACCCGGGTACCAGGGAGGAACCCGTGGGGGCCCCATCGACCCCTGAGTGGCTGTTGACCTCCCAGCCTGAGCCCGCTCGACCGCCTCGTTCCTCTGCTGAGTAGAGAAACCTTCCAAGTAGCTCATACCTGAATAGGCGCTAGGTCGCCCCTCGGCCCGTGCTCGCTCCCGACCTCTCCGGTAGCGCTCCTCCGCTGCTCGAGCCCGCTCCTCGGCTACGCCTAGACGGAGCCTCATTAACCTACATTGTTCAGCAAATCATCAATTTCATGTTTCAATTCCATATATGATTGAAGTAACTTGAACATCATTTGAATGTTTACCTGCTCAGCTAGGTCGCGGTCCACCGCTTTGACCCGCGCTACCTCCCTCGCGAGTCGATCCTCCAGGGTAGTAATCTCGGCGCTCGGGTCCCTCGAACTAGATGCCCCTCCTGCCCCTCCAACTGCATCTTCCTGCTGGGCACGCTGCATTTATAGAGACCGTCAGTGGTTGAACATCATAATTTCAGAAATAATCAACAGCATATAGATAGGGCATACTCACCAGAGTCTCCAGATCTGCTCACGTGTTCACCAACTGGGCCTCTAGGATGTAGAGATGGGCATGTAAGTCCACTGCTGCTCCATCCCGCACATCCTACATTGGTCATTCATTAGTTGCATATCTTAGAAGCATATAAATTAAATTTAGAAAGCATTTAAATTCATACGTACCCCTCTCGGCCTCATCTAAGGCCGGCCCGCATACGTCTCCCAATAGCGCTGGAGGTATGTCGAGCTATCTGGAGCATGAGAGACGATTGGGATCCCGCCACACTGCCAATCAATGAACTGCTCCAGGAACCGTAGCCTTCAGTCAGTCGCCCTCGTCCGCCCTCGGTTCTTCCGTCCGATCCCGCGAGGCTCAGCTGCCTCGACCCACTCCTGGTGTAGGCCGAGCGTCCACATCACCAGCCTAAGCCGTAGCAGCTCCATCTCGTTCAGGCAATGAACCCAAAGGTCACGCCCGAAGCGAGGTTGGCCCGCTACGACCCATGGCTAGCCCTCATCGGGCATCCCCTCATACGGTCTCCACACAACCTGCATGCATATTATCATATTATCACATTTATATAAAGCAGGAAATAAAATGGAAAATAATGCATCATATTTACACATTTACCACTGAAGGAGGGTAGTCTCTGAACTCCCGTCGCAGAACCCTCAGCTCGTAGGCATGAGGCGCTCCAGTCATGAACAATATCCACCGTCGAGCCAAGGGATAGGCAGCCTCGTCTCCTAGTCGGGGGGCGACTCGATCCATCGGCATGTAGAGATGACTTCACACCTGCATTCATTGACACCGTCGAGCCAAGTGTCAACTTCACGCTGATAAAATCCATTCACCATCTTCCTCACTTCATCCAATATCCTCCCCATGGCCTTTCTCCATGTGGGCATTCGACATTATTGGTCCCCTACGTGATCCCAATTCCCTCACCAAGTAAAAATCTTTCATCCTTACTGCAACGGAATACTTCACCAAATGGGCCGAAGCTGAAGCTTACGCGGAAATCAAGGCATCAACAGTCTGCAAGTTCATCATGAAGAACATCCTCGCCAGATTCGGCGTCCCAAGCACGATCGTCACCAACAATGGGCCACAGTTCATTTCTCAGGACCTACAGGACCTCTGCAAAAGGTACGCAATTGTATTGCATCATTCATCGCCATATTACCCACAAGGTAACGGCCAAGCGGAGGCCACCAATAAAACATTGCTCAAAATCATCAAAAAAACCTGCGAGTCTAGTAAGTTTTCAGACTGGCCAGAAAAGTTTATCGAAGCTCTATGGGCCTATCGCACTTCAGTCCGTACCCCCACCGGGCAGACTCCATTTGCCCTTACTTATGGTATGGAAGCGGTAGTCCCGTACGAGACTCTGATCCCTTCTCTCAGGGTACAATTGGACGAGGAATTTCCCCTCGACGATTGTCGTAATTCACTCCTCGCCCAGTTGGAACTCTTGGATGAGAAGCGGCGGGCCGCTGCCGAACACGCGCGTGTGTATCAAAATAGACTCGCTCGCTTTTACCAAAAGAAAGTCGTTGAGAGAAAATTCAAAGTCGGTGAGATGGTCGTAAAAAGAATTTTTGTCAAACCTGGAGGGCCGCGTTCTAAGCTCCAACCCAATTGGGAAGGACCATTTGTAATTCAAGCCGTGTACCCTGGCAACGCCTACAAACTAGTCAACGCCGAAGGGACCGAGTTATCCCACCCTTGGAATGGGCTTTATCTTAAGAAATACTACCCTTAGCACAACAAACAAAAAAAGTGATGAAAAGATAAAAACATCAAAAACAAAGAAATACCAAAAACCACTAAAAATATGGAAAATTCAAAATGTCGATGCCCGGCAGTCACCATATAGTTAAGTCCCTGCATTTAACCTTCATGTTAGGATAGGGCCCATTAAGGCTTGGTAGGCACCGGGTCTTAGTTTGCCAGAACCGTGGAGATCCCTATCCGGCCACGTCGGCCTATGCTCGCTCGAAGGAAGCTAACATGTGCTCACTTATGTATTTTATTCAAAAAAGTCGGTAGCATCACCTACGGTGGGGCCCCACCCAGAAGATCTTCGGAAGCTGTAATCTTTATTCTTTTCCCTTCGACCAAATGAGACAGTCGGCGCCCTTAAAACGTTGAGCATGAGAAACCAAAACTCAAACCCCAAAGGCAAGAGTAGGATCCATTTCCTCGAGCATCGATCAGAGCACGAGAAGAGGGCAGTGTCCCCGTAGGCATACGAAAAGGGAGCCCCACAAACGTCAAACGACTATATCTCCCTCACAAAAAGAAATACAAAATCAAAATCAAGAGAAAAGCCTGGTCGTGACCGTGCCTGTTCCGATAAACGGAACCCCTCAAAGTAAAAGTCTGAATCCGCAAAGGGGGGCCGTGGAATGTAAATGCTCGAGATTTGGTCCGAAGTTGTCTGAAAGGAAAGAGTTGATGGGCCCTTATTCGCTCGCCGGGTTAACGGCTTTGCCGGTCCTCTCAGGAGGTTTATCCCCTACGCTCTTCCTTCTTCCTCTAAAGATGAAGGTTCGATGGAGTTTCTGAAGGATGAAAACCACCTAGGGTCTGCGACCTTATTTTAATATACACATTTGGTTGCCTACTTTGAAAATCAAAAGCTATCATTGCGAAGGAGTCTCTGTGTTTCTGGCTGGTCAAGACCCCTGTTTACCACCTTGATGTCTTCTTGTTTAACCTCGGGCTTAGGCCAATGCAAGCGCGTCACCTATGGGTGCGACGGCGTCTGATTCCGGGTCAGCGTCGCGCGGTTGGTCGTTAGGGTTCCAGGGTGTTCCATCAGATATCATCTAGAATTGTGAGGAAATAGACCCCGGTCGGGCAAATCTTTTACCTCAAACACCTTTTGGGTGAATCCCTGTGGTCGGAAGTAACTGGGAGCCTAAGCATGGCATGACGGTATTGTCATCAGGGTAAGTCTTAGCCGGCGGGATCATCATTCGAGGGGTCTAGAGGCCCAAATCAACCTAGATGTGCACTTAGGATGCCTGGGAGGTTAGTAAGAAACCCCTGTTCTCATGTAGGTTAGGTGCCATTTGGGTGCTTGCCAGGCGTTAGCAAGAAACAAATTCGAAATGATAAAAGCAGCAAAAAAATGGAAAAGAGAAAATGCACATATTTCCAAACAAAAAAAATCTTTTTATGATAAAATAAAAAAATGCCAAATATAAAAAAGAAAACAAATCAATTTTGCATGATTGCATTTGCGTGCAGCATCTCACTTTTAATACCGCTTGCATTCGTGTGCTTGCCCGTCGCATTTATCATCACTTCTTTCCCTTGCCTTCGTTAAATAAAGGCTTGGCCCCTTGACCAGTTATCAAGGACAATCACAGTGACCATTTGCTTATTGAGCAAGGGGCCAAGTCAGAACAGAAATTCTGATTTGTTTGTTTCAGTGATATGTGCAGGGATTCAGGTAACTGAAGCAAAGGTGAAAAACAAACAAACCAAACCTTGTGTTTTATTCCAAAAACCAAAAAAATTTACATCAAGTTCCGCCCTCTCTCTCTGCATTACTCATCCCACTACTCTCCGGGCAAAACACTCTCAAAGGTGCTACCCAACTACGAAAAGCGGTACTCCTACCGCTCTGTACTCCTCTTCCTATTCCCACATCCCGGCGTTGATCTACGGAAGCACCAGAGAAGCTACCAACACGAAAGCCACGCTCTCGTGCTCTTTGGTAGCGCTCCTTACCATCTCTCAGCCACTGTTCAGCAAGACCAAGGCTGATTCGGAGTTCGAATAGTTGGGCCTCCATGGCCCTTCGTTCCTCCCTTTCAGTCAATCTGTTGGCTCTTTCTCTCTCTGCGTCTCTTTCTTTCTCTGCACGTTCCCTCTCGCGGTCTTCCATCTCCAACTGGAGAGTGATCCTCAATTCCACAGCATCCCTAGAGGAGTCGTCATCAGGATGACGCCGCAGTTCCCTCTCCAGTTCTGCTATCCTAGCCTCCTTTTGCGCAGCTTGGCCAAGCGCTTCCTCCGTCTCCTTTTCCTGCCAAGTGTACCATCTCAGATACGCGATAAGGCGTAAACAAAGAGAACTCAACACTGAAACTTTTACCTATATACAAAGCATCCCTTCTGCCTCCACAGCACGCTGCGTGGCGTGAGCAAGTCGCTCATGAAGAGAGTCAAGTTCTGAGGTGGGAATCCACAAGCTGGAAGAGGCACCACCTACTCCCATCGCTGGGGAGGCCGCGCCAATCTGGGCATGCTACGACCATGTGAATTAGCAGCCAACATCTGGAATCTGGGGTTTTAATTAGGAACGTACTGTACACCTACCAAGGCACTCGTAGCTCCGCGCGCATCGCCCAACTGTTGTTCCATCTCTGCCAAGCGAGTTCGTAAATTCGCTATCATGGCATCCCGGACATCCTGCAGCCTTACAAGTCAGCATTTTCACCAGAAAACCAAGAAAAGGAGAAAGAAGAGAAGAGAAAAGGGGAAACCTACCTCCACAAGTCCCCGCGGTTGGAACCGTTCTGCGTACTTTGTCCTATATAGACGCAAGTAGTCCTCGCTGTCCCGCGCCTGTGATTGTACATTCGTGCCACCCCGTTGCCAGTCCTCATACTGTTCGGGGAATCGCACGCGCCAGTCAATGCAGGTCGCCGGTCCCCGCGTCTTTCTCCCGACACGAGGTGGTGCAGCTGAATCCATCCATTCTTGAGCCAGTCCTAAAGTCCTCATAACTAATCGTAGCCGAAGCGGCTCGATTTCATTCAGGCAGTGCATCCACAGTTCCCGTCCGAACCGGGCATGACTTGCTAGAACCCACGGCTGGTCGGCATCGACCATGTCCGAGTAAGGCCTCCAGTTTACCATCGCTGCAGGGAACTCCTGTAGCTCCCGCCTTAGCACCATCAGTTGGTAGGTTAGGGGTGCCGCACTCATGATGGGTTCCCACCGCCTGGCTAACGGCACCACCACGGGTCGCCAATGCCGAGCTCTCCCCATAGGAAGGTAATAATAGCTCCATAGCTGCTCGGCACAGGTCATCAGTACTTTGCAAAAACACAAAAAAATACAAAACAAGCAAAACCAAAAAAATACCTGGATGAATGGTGTGAAACCACTCACAGTCATCTCACGATCCGTTTCTTGGAATAGGCCTGCAAACAAGTGTGCCAGCATGGCGGCTCCCCAGGCATAATACCCTACTCCTTCAAGGTCTGACAGCAGCTCCAGGAAGCAACATTGGATACCGTCCCCTTTCGAGCTCAGTACCAATATCCCCAAAAGGAAGAGGAGAAATCTCCTCAAATCTATGTTGCATCTTTCCCAGTCGCCGAAATCTATGCAGTACACGGCATGGCATCATGTTTCCATCCTTTCCAAGAACTCTTCTGAGGATTCATCATCCCGCCGACGAGTGTCGGCGAGCCCTAATACATCCATGAGGGACGCCCTAGCTACCGACCTGTTTTTCTGACCATCTAGGTCCAAACCCAGTAACTTCTGGGCACCTTCTCTGTAGTCCGCGTAAGTGACTCCGGTCACTGCCTCGCCCTCTACCTTCAGGCTTATGATCCAGACCACATCCTCTAAGCTGGGCACCATGTGCCCCCACGGCATCAGGAATGCCCGACTCACTGGGTCCCATCTCTCACACAAGGCTTGGATCAGGACCAGGTCCAGCTGGATCGGCTCGATCCGAAGAAAGGTACCAAATCCCATCACGTCTAGCCTCGCCTTCTGAAAATCTGGGAGGCCCCTGTATGCTGCTACTACCAACTCCCATGAGATTTGTGATTTCATCACAACCTACATATACAAGGAATGGGGGTGAGGTTTGGTCAGAAGAAAGGAAGAAAGAATGAGAAAAGAGGAAGAAAAACTTGGCTTACGAGTTGTGATTGGGCCCTTTCGCTGAAGTGCCCTTCAAGGTCCGAAGGTCTCCTGGAACTACTACCGCTGGACCTGCTTCTCTTTGAGGAGTGGGAAGATTCGCCCTCCATCCAACTCTCAGAATTTTGAACTCCTCCTCTCCCGTGAGAACTTGTGCTCCTCGAGTTAACTCTCGATATGCCTTGGAAGATAAAAGGGACAAGAATTTATAGAAATGGAAGGAGAGCGGGCCAAGATTGCCTCCATCGCCTGTTAATGATAGCCCTCGCAAATGAGGCACCTGCCATGTGGTCCCGTGTGTCACTTCACCGCGCGCACAGGGTGATTGACAGGACGAAGATATAGCCCCCTATGTTGCCTAGGGATACCCTATCATGTTTTAGATGTCGTCCGCAAAATTTACAGCATTCGGAAAAGGAACTAGGGCCGTCATTTTTGACTTCGACGGCAGACTCCCGTGGAAAATGGTCACAACAAGACGTGATTCTCCGCTTGGGGCGGAGTCTCGGCAGATCCGTCACATGGGAACAGTGCAAAGGAGAAGAAGTGTAGGGAAGAAGGAACGCACAAGAGGACAAACAAGCAGCAGAAAATCAAAGCACTCCATTCATAATTCTACATAAGCTGTCAAAAACATCATAAACATAAGGAGGTGGCGGGTCCACTAGCTAGCCAATCCTCACCATCACTCATCTCTCTGGGCGCTCTCCTCCTCTCCCCTGAGGTGCGGGTCCCTCAGAAGCCTCATGGATCCTCGTGCAGCAGCACCTGCCTCGCCTCTTGGCGCCTGCTCCGCAGCAGTAACTCGCTGCTCCTCCCCTGGCGTGGCGAATAAGCCACTATCGGCAAAACGACCGGACTGGCGGAGTCGCTCCCCGAACTCTCGCGCTCTCTCGTAGCGCGTCTCCATCCCGCCTAGCCTCTGCACGACGGTCTGAAGGCCCAGCTGGAGCTCCCTCACTTGGGCCTCCAAGGCCCTCCTCTCGGTCTGATCCCACTGTCGCTCGGACCTTCTCTCGGTTTTCTCTCTCTCTACCTCTCTCCTCATCATCTGCAGAAGAACCCTTAGCTCCAGGATGTCTGGAGAAGGCCTCTCCTCACCGTGATGTCGCAGCTCCATTACAGTCGCCACCCAGGCATCACGCTCCTCTTCCGCCCGGGTCGCGCGGGCCACCGCACCGGCAAGTTGCTCCCGGAGGGAGGCAATCTCGAGAAAAGGGGCCGAAGAACTGGAAGATCCGCCAGCCACTCCCACCGTCGCTATCTGCTGGGCACGCTGGAACAAAATAAATAACGGTCGTCAGTGAAACACCAAAATCTGAAGATAAAAGTGCGGCACGTAACATACCAGGAGCGATAGCTCATGTTGAGCGACGGCCAGCTGTCGCCTAGTCTCTGACAGTTGGGCGCGCGAGCCGCCGATGCCACGCATGTCCCCATCTTGGGGAAGCCCCGCATAACTCTCCCTCTGCCGCCGCAGGAAGTCAGCGCTATCCTGCACCAGTACACCCCCTTGCTGTCTAGGGAGACGTACGGGCCAGTCCTCGAGCCTCACCTTGCCGCGACTCTCCCTCCTGACGCGGCTCGGCTTGTCCGCACTCGCCCACTCATCGGCCAGGCCCAGCATCCTCGCCATGTCCTGCACCAAGAAAGGGGCCCCACATCAGTCAAAGAACGCGTCCCCTGTCTAGGACGCATCCATCATTTAAGTGCAACACTCGCCGGACCCTTTTCCCCCTCTCGCACGGCTTGTTTAAAAACTTAAAATGGATCAAAGAGGGGGAAAACCAAGCACTCACCAAGCCGTGTTCGCCTCCTTCCGCGCCATTGGGCCCTTCGGGTCCCTCGGAGGCCCGAAGCGGCCCTTCCTCCTCCATGGACGCCGTTCCGTGCTCGGGCGCGTCCCTCCTTGGGCGAGGGGTCCCGCGTCCCTCTCCACCTTCACCATGGTCGGGCCCACCGAACTCCATCGATCAAAGGAAGAAGAAGACGGAAAGGGGCGAGCAAATCTCGACAGGAGGCGGGCTCGTTTGCGGGTAAGCCACGGAGAAGAAAGGCCGCCTGGCGCTTTAAATTTGAATTCGAAGGATAAGACGCGTCCTCGCGCCAGGACGCGCCCAAGAAGAAAAAAAAAAGAAGAAGAAGGATGATCTCTCCGTGCAAGGCGTAGCTCCCTGCTTTTTAGAGCAAGGCCTCGTGAGGCATGCCTCGAAACAACTTGGTGCAAGAGAAGAAGTGTAGGAAAGGAGAGGCGCTACAGTGGTCAGTCGTTAGAGTTTTGTCTAGACCCCCTTGTACTGTGGTGTGATTCTGTTACGATTCTGTTACTTTCTGATGTTATTAATCCATGCTGGCCTGTGCAGGTTTTACTAACGGACGTTTTTTGTCCTATCTCATGTCCCACCTTGCATTGGTTGGTCCCACCATGTCATGCATCATAGTATATGATACCTACGCTACTAGAACATGTCAAGGACCTTGCGGCCTGAACGAATCCAGGATTTGAGTTCCCCTTCAACAAAAACAGTGATGATCCCGAAGAAATTGGGTTGTACGGATAGGCCATTAACTTGTGGTAGCATGGGGACGACGGTTCCATTCAGTGAGTTGGTGCGCGGATAAATGGGCCCCAGCCCAGTGTCGGCTCACCGGATCGGTATCCTGACCCGTTCTTAACAAGTTGACAATATTATCCTTGGCTATTTTCTATTTTAGTTTGGTTTAAAATTTTTTTTAAGCCCAGCATGCATTCATATAGGACTTTGATTTATTGCGGAAGATCATTCAAGTGATTCGATTGTGAAAGTCGTTGTGTTTCAATTCCTACAAATTGAGATATTCCATTCCGAATGAAATACTGAGTTTCCTTGAAACGGCCCTACGCTGCTCTTCCAAAGGAGACCCTTGTTTGGACAGACCCTCAGATATTCCTTTGCTTTTTACCTTGCTTGACCCACCTTGGCCGCAGCACTTCCACGTTGGCTGGTAACCGCTCCCCAAAGGTGAAACCTGCAGGTTTATGACCCAGGTACTTCCACACCGAGAAGTTGGTCTCTTTTTTCGTGCTTGAGCGCACATCTCACCCTCCCTTATTTGATCTCCGTCCAAACAAATCGTCAAAATTTGAAAGACCTCCTTCAAGGTCACCTCATTGAAAGTTCAGGAAAGATTCCAAACAGTAACGTCAAAAGCGTGTCTCATCACACCTTGGCATCAACTTATCAGTCCGCTCCCACTTCATTTCACTCCACTTCGATACCATTCCACTACGTGTCGCTCCCTTGCAAAGCAGACGCCAAGGCGGGGCAGCTGTAGACACGCCATTCCTGACGTCTCCTGAGAAAGTCTCATATTACTATACGACGCCCCGCAACGGCTTACGCATTTTGAATCGCTCAAGTGCTTCCTTTTCTTGAGTCTTCTCCCGCACTTCTCAGCATCCGGAATCGTCTCGTCACGGCATTCAGACGGCATCAACACCAATCGGACGCACCGAAGGTTCCGAAACCAGGAAGGGTGCCTATCGGGGAGCTGCCGACGCCTTTTCAGCGGACCCAGGGGGGTCTTATGGAGGCGTCCAGGCTCCTGGACGCCTCCCTAACTTTAATATATATAAAAATACAAAAAAACACATTAAAATAATAATAATTAATGGAGGCGTCCAGACCCCTGGACGCCTCCATAAAAACAAAATATAAAAAATGCATTATACCAGTTTTGGTATAAAAACAAAACATAAAAATAATAATAATTTATGGAGGCGTCCAGGCCCCTAGACGCCTCCATGAAAACAAATATAAATAATACATAATGCCAGCTTTGGCATAAAAATAAAACAAAAAAAATAATATATTTTCTTGGAGGCATCCAGTCCTCTGGACGCCTCCATCAAATCCATCACGGGCGCCGGCCACCGAACGACGGTCTGTCGTGCGTGAAAAAATCCAAAATTTTAAGACGTCCAGTCAGTTGGACGCGCACATTTCTGAATCACGAGGCGCCACTCACAAAACCACGCGTTGTGCCAAACAGCGTGCGGCCGTCGTCGGTTTTCGGTGGACCTGTTTGAGGCGTCCGGGACCCTGGACGCCTCCACAAAAGTATTCCAAAAAAATATATAAAAATGGAATAAAATATTATTTCGGCCCTGATGGAGGTGTCCAGGGTCCTGGACGCCTCCACCCTCCGGAGCCCTATAAATAGAGGCCCACCCCCTCAGTTCTGAGAGCTTAAAAAGTGATCCGATAGGCTGCCAGAGCCCAGAGGCTACGGAGTCATTTTCTAACCCGTGGGTTCTTTTGTAGGTGGAGGTTCTGCCGGCTTCTCGGGTGCTCACGCTCGCGAGAGGAAGGTCGTCTTCATCCACCGCGCTTCCACGTCGTCCCCACACTGCCGGAGCTCCACCGGATTTCACCATCGGCACATCCAATAAGCCAATTATTTCCTTTTCTTCGTAGTTCTTTTGCATTCATCATCTCGCATCCCCTATCCCCCTTCATAAGGGCGCCTTTTCTTATACACTTCTTACATCCATCATCTCATTTTCCTCCTACTCGAGTCCGAGAGGGGTTTAAAAGATAACACAAATCAGGTGTGTGTCTTGCCATCATTTCATTATTTTTATCGCAAGGATTTGAATACTACACCTCCATCTTTCTAATCCACTTGTCATTTGTTTGTCGTTGTTTTGCAAGGATAGCCGAGGAAAGCCCTCTCCGTCGGCCGGCCGGAGGGAGAGGAAGAAGCAACCCGCCATCTCCCGCTCTTGAGGTAGGCGCGATCACTTTCTTATTTTGGGGTCTTTCGGCCCTTGGCGATCACATCTTATTTTCGAGGCCGCGGCGAGTCACATCCCCAATGGCCGTTTAAATTTCCGTTCTTATATTCTCTTTATACTCTGTTATATTCTGCTCATATTTTTGAGGCCGCGGCGAGTCACTTCCCCAATGGCCGTTTAAATTTCCGTTCTTATATTCTCTTTATATTCTGTTATATTCTGCTCATATTCTCGAGGCCGCGGCGAGTCACTTCCCCAATGACCGTTTAAATTCACGTTTTTATACGTTATATTCTTATCTATTTACGTTCTCGAGGCCGCGGAGAGTCACTTCCCCAATGGCCGTTTAAATTCCCGCTCTTTGTATTCGCTTTATATTCTGTCATCTTATTATCTGCTCATATTCTCGAGGCCGCGGCGAGTCACTTCCCCAATGACCGTTTCAATTCTCGTTATTTAATTTCTGCACCATTCCCGTCCCCCCGAGGCCGCGGCGAGTCACTTCCCGCTATGGCCGTTTAACCCCCATATCTTGCTATATCACACTTGTCCTGTTCGCCCCACCGGAGCAATCTCCTGTGGTGGCCCCTTCTCTCTCTTCTCTTATTTCTGTGTTGCAGCAAACAAACACCAAAAGAAAGAGGAGCCCGCGCGCTTCGCGTCTTCTCCGCTCTTCCCCGAACAGCGTGATGTCGCTCACACCGTTCATTCATGTTCGGGAGTTTATTTACGAGTCAGCACAGTTCCAGCACGATGATCGCCTTATGGCTTATTTGTTTCGCCGATCATTGGAAGGGGTCGCCCTGGAATGGTTTTATACTTTGCCTATGGAGGAGGCCGAGAATTTTAAGACCGTGAAGGAGAGGTTGATTCAGAGGTTCCAAGATCGGGTCGGCCCCGAGTATTCCTTCACCGACCTGGTAGCAGAAAAGATGAAGCAGGAAGAGGACTTTGCAACCCATGCAGATAGATGGAGGCAGATGGCCTCACGTGTGCCCAGGCAAATCCCAGAAGAAGAGAAGGTAAAGTTGTTGATCTCTAATGCCACACCAACATTCAAAAATATCTTGACAATGAATGACATTTCGAATATGCACCAGTTATACAGTAGAGCTCGGTTCATACAAACCCAGTTCAAAGACTCCCCTATTCATTCCCTATTTGAAGGCCATAAGCCCAAAACCGCCAAAAAATCCCAGGGCCCTGTTACTGAGGGAGTACAGATCAATGAGCAGGTCGAGGCTTTTCAGTTCCCCCACCAAGCCGCTCCACCTCGCTTCTCGTAGCCTCCACACAACCCCCAGTTCACCG
The DNA here is from genome assembly GCA_022559845.1 of Amorphophallus konjac. NCBI lineage: Eukaryota > Viridiplantae > Streptophyta > Magnoliopsida > Alismatales > Araceae > Amorphophallus > Amorphophallus konjac. Next base: position 202,114,832 of record CM040124.1, read on the forward strand.
CTCCACATGTTCCCCAACCCACTTTCCAGGTTCCCCAATATCCGCAACAACAACCACCACCACCCCAACAACCTCAGCGCCCGCCACAATATAATAATGTTCCTCCACCTGCCGCTTATGGACCAGCTCGACCGAGCCCAAAGAGGATCGATTACCCTCCTCTTCTTGAGACCTTGCCCGATATTTTCTCTGCTTTGATGTATACTGGTGATATTCAACTGCCTCCGGAGCGTCAAAATTGGAATCCGGCCACCGATCAGTCCCGATATTGCATATATCATCGGCAGCCCGGGTACACAATACAGCGGTGCTATCTGTTCAGAGATCTGGTGTATGATTTACATGAGGGCCAGAGGATTGATTGGGCCCAGATGCACCAGCTGATCGAAGACATCAAGCAGAGGCAGAGACAAGCCAGGCCGCAGCAGGCGGCGCCCCAGCAACAGCAGCAACAGCAACCCCAGTAGCAACAGCAACCCCAGCAACAGCAGCAGCAACAGGACCTCAGGATCCATCAGAATCCCATGCCAATCCATCAACCCGCTCCTCAGTAACAACAGCAGCTGCCGGCGCCGGCATCGGCCCAAGTAAACATTGTTCAGCACCCAGCCCCCAACGCTGGGTGGACTTTTGATGATGAGACCCCCGCACACCTTTTGGCCTTCCACCACAACCATTCCCCCACACCTGCTATCCCCTCCATTCTTAGGCCCACCGTTCTGACCACCACTCCACCCATTATCCCCTCCGCATCACTCATCAGGCCCGTCGCATTCCCCTCCACACCACTAGTCCTTTCGCCACCACCCACCATACCCTCTATCATCACCCCTCCGATTAACCCTTCGCCCATCTCCCTTTCACCAGGGCCCATTAGACCAACTTCTGCCATCCTCACCCCCATTTCTACGCCTTTCACCTACCCCATCGGGCCAAGCGAGGGTCCATCTCAGGCCGTGCCGGCACCACATTGCGCCCTTCGGAGCGGGCGTCCCTTCCAAAGACTTTTTCCTTCCTCTTGTGCGTCTGCACCCAACCTCCAAGTTCCCTCCCCTTCAGCGGAGACATAATGTCACGCCCCGAGCGCGGAAGATACCCGGAGATGCGCGACGTGTCTATATCAATCATGTCAATCAGAGTGGTCGTGTATTCGACACAAAGACAGAGATGCGCAAAATAGCAAGATAACCCAATCCTTTATTTCATAATGGATAGACTATTACAAATCCAATACTCTGTTTAACAAAAAGGAAAAGAATACATATTTGACTCAAGAAACTATGGAAAAGACTAGACGACACTTGTAGAAGCTCTATCACTTTCACTCTTGACCATTCCCATCCGATTGACTTCCATCGTCGTCGGACTTACCTGAAAAGTAGAAAGGGACAAAACGGAATGAGCGAACGCTCAGTAGGAAATTATATCTCAAGTACTAGCAAGGGGTTTAAGTAATTACATTTTTATGAATGCAATAAAGCTAGGCATGCTCGCATAAAACGACAAGATAGAGAGAATGTAATATCAAGAAAATAAGATGAACTTAGTCATGAACTTCCAACAAGATGACAAGTGTATTCAAGGTATTCAAGCAAGCACGTTTAACAAGTCATGTCAAGAACTTTGGCTATCATGTATCAAGCAAGTAAATTACCCTTTTTCGGCCACGCATTTCATGTAAAGTCAAGTACGATTCAAGTACAAGATGTGTGTGGAATGTCCAATCAAGCAAGTCAAGTACTCGGTATAATGCCAGATACCTTATCATTTTAACTCCCATGGGCACAAGTACTTTCGGGTGCTCCTCCCAGGACCAGATCGGGCCCTATATGCGCATGCATTTATCATGTGTTTTGACATCCACTCTTGTTTATAGCCAACATAGAATTTCAATAATCAAGCTTGTAGACACGTATGACAACTTTGATAGAATAGAGTCCAAAATATGACAAAGGACATAGAATGGCGATAATAACAGTATAATCACGATATCGATAAAACTGGGTAGAATATGATTCCCTTAACTTGGGTACCATGACAAATCAGTATGAACATTCTTTATATAGAATTGAGGTCCACATGAACATTAGATCAAGCAAGATACCCTCATTCTTATCATAGAATTGGGGTTTACAAGAATGACACGATATGGCATGATATCATCATCCCATCAAGAATTTCTTATGATATACTCTTTGTATAATCATAAGGGCCGGTATCCCATGTTTCTTTAGAGTGACATGGCATCAATGGTGTAATGGGTTTTTAGGGTACAACCAGCTCAGTCGGCCTTGAGGGAATCCAAGGCTACGAGGAGTCTTACGGAGGTCTCTATGACTAACTCGCTAGTCCAAAGGAACGGAATGTCCAAAGGAGAGCTTGTATGTCAATGAGAATTGAGTGTGATCGATAAAACACCGTGAAAAGTGAGACTATACTCACGGAGTGGAGAATAGTGCCGATATATATATATATATGTATATTATATAAACCATCGGTTAGCAAATCAGAGGAAAAATCAGTTTACAGTAAAATAACGACTTAGGTCAAGTCGTTTCTCAAGTAATTAACGCCTAACAGAAGGGCGTTTACACATGGTCCGTTTTTGCAGAATTTTTAATAATTTAATAATTTATCTAAAACGCGCCTTCGGCAGGGGCGTTTCTTCAAGAGTTGACGACTACAGTAGCAGGCGTCTTTTTATTTACAATATTTTTCAGAACATATTTATTTTTCAGAAATTATCAAAAACGCGCCCTTGTCAGGGGCGTTAATCATAAATTCTTATTTTCACAGAATATATATTCCAGGATTTTAACAGATACGCGCCCTAGTAAGGGGCGTTTATTTTTAATTCACGCCCTGTGATGGGGCGTTACCACATGGAAAACGACCTAGTCTAGGTCGTGAATTCAAGAAATATCAGGAATTTACATGATTAGCAAGATTTGCACGATAATCAAGGATAACAATCATATAGTCATGACAGGAAAAATTGGCAGGAATTCAGATGCAATATATTAGATTTGATGTTTCATGTTTATTGACTTTTAACCGTTAACAATTATTGATTTGATTTCATGTAATTGCATGGATAATCAGTTCTGAAGATTTACATGAAATTAACGCCTGTGTACAGGGCGTCAAATATTAAATTGACGACCTGGACATGGTCATGTCTTGTAAATTAGCGCCCTTGACAGGGGCGTCTCTTTCAAAATATTTCAGAAAACGCATGGAAACTATAATAACCATATGCATGACATGCTTATATATATATATATCTTGTATTAATTTCATTTGGGCTACCGTAACTTGAGAAAACCTACCTTAAGAGTTGATTTGGAGATGACCGTGAGGGATTTGTAAGGATCAATGATGCTGCAGACGTTGGATGAATCCTACAGAGGATAGATTGAAGATATTAGTTTCCTTGAAATCCATGGACTGTAGGTAGAGGAAGGGGTACTTACACACGGATGAAGAACTCTTGTTCCTCAAACGCCCGAGCCTCTTACCCTGTTAATAAGAGAAGAAGAATAATCAATATTCTTCATGCGACTGTAAACAGAAGAAGAAAAAAAAATAGAAGAACATATGTTCTTCACGTACATGCAGCAGTAGTTCGTCCAAATAGTTTTAGGGTTGGCCGAACGAGAGTTTTTATAGGATTTTGGGTGTCCTATTAGGGTTAGTGATTGTGTGGAAGCAATACTTCTATGATAGAGTCATTACCACGTTTGAACTCTTTCTAATGCTTATCACTTACCCTGGATAAGTTCTGGGTTCGAACGGTTCACGAACTGAATTAACGCCTTAGGTAAGGGCGTCGATTCTTTAATTAACGACCTAGTTCAGGTCGTTTCTTAAGAAATGTCTTGGATAAGGGCGTTCCTTGTTTTTGAAACACGCCCCATATATGGGCGTTTCTCTTACTTGCCTATTTGGTCGTGAGAGTTGACGACCGAACGTGTGGGCGTCCTTTCTTTAGTCACGCCTTTGATAGAGGCGTTTCTTTTTGAATTAACGCCCTAATAAGAGGCGTTATTTTAATTTTGTTTTACTTCATCTAATTAACCCTATTCTTATTATCTGTATTACTACTGTAATATATATATGTTTTAATTTATTTCAAATATTCATTTATCAGGGTTGCTACACCCTCCCCCACTTAAAAAGAATTTGGTCCCCAAATTCAATATATATATAATTATACATGTGGAGAGCGTAGAACATATACCTCTTAGAATAACTCGGGAAATCGTTTCTTCATAGATTCTTCGGTCTCCCATGTCGCTTCGCGTTCGGGATTCTTATTCCATTGCACCTTGAGCATGGGAATAACCTTATTCCTTAGAGCTCGTATTTCTCGATCCAAGATCTTCATAGGCTTCTGTTCATATGTGAGATCTTTCTGGATCACCAGATCTCCATGTTCAATAATATGAGATGGATCGTGCACATACTTCTTCAACATAGATATGTGAAATACATTGTGTACCTCGGACAACTGAGGAGGCAACGCGATGCGATAAGCAACCTCGCCAACTCTTTCGAGTACCTCAAATGGTCCGATGAATCTTGGCGTAAGCTTGCCCTTAACACCAAATCTTCGTATGCCACGTCCAGGGGATATTTTAAGAAATACATGATCTCCAACCTGGAATTCAAGATCTCTTCTCCTGGTATCAGCATAAGCCCTTTGCCTTGTCTGAGCAACTTGTAATCTTTCTCTGATTACCTGTATCTTCTCAGTTGTATCCCTTACCATGTCTGGACCTAATAGTTGTCTCTCTCCAACTTCGTTCCAACATATGGGAGATCGGCAACTCCTTCCGTATAAGGCTTCGAAAGGTGCCATTTGGATACTAGCTTGGTAGCTATTATTATATGCAAATTCAACTAAAGGTAAGTGGTCATGCCAGCTTCCTCCAAAGTCAATAATGCATGCTCTCAACATATCTTCAACAACTTGATTAGTTCGCTCGGTCTGACCATCCGTTTGTGGGTGAAAAGCAGTACTAAAGTTGAGTCTTGTTCCCAACGAATGTTGTAATCCCTTCCAAAAATGAGAAGTAAAACGGGGATCTCTGTCCGACACGATTGAGACAGGAATTCCATGTATCCTGACTATTTCCTTGATGTATAGTGCAGCTAGCACATCAATTGACCATCGGCTCTTTATTGGCAAGAATGTGCTGATTTAGTTAATCGGTCAATGATAACCCAGATTCCATCATGTCCTCCTTTAGATTTAGACAAACCCATGATGAAGTCCATACCAATATCCTCCCATTTTCACTTAGGAATATCTAGAGGATGTAGTTTTCCCGCAGGCTTTTGGTGTTCCGCCTTGACCTGTTTGCATGTGAGACAGCGTGATACATAGTCCGCTATTTCTCTTTTCATATTAGGCCACCAAAAGTTCCTCTTTACATCTTGGTACATTTTGGTTGATCCTGGATGAATAGTGTACCTTGATCGGTGAACTTCATCTAAGATCTTCTTCTTTAATTCCGGACAATCAGGTATACAAGTTCTATCTTTGAACGATAATCTTCCATCAGAAGTTAGTTGAAAATCAGATTGTCCTTCTAATCTGCCCTTGATTTCTACTAACATAGGATCATCATCTTGAAGTGTTTGTATCTCAGATAACAAATCTGACTGTATGCTTACATGAGATAGTGTGACAAATTTGGATTCCATGTCCAAGCTTATATTGAGCTCGGAGAATTGTTCAAGTAACCTCCATTCTTGCATCATACAATTTGCTATCATTGCTCTCGGCTTTCGACTAAGGGCGTCAGCAACATAATTACCCTTTCCGGGATGGTATTGTATACTGAAGTCGAAGTCCTTGAGATATTCTAGCCAGCGTCTTTGTCTCATGTTTAGCTCCTTTTGTGAAAATAGATATTTGAGACTTTTGTGATCGGAGTATACAGTAAACTGTGCTCCATATAAGTAGTGTCTCCATATCTTTAGGGCAAATACTACCGCGGCCAGTTCTAAGTCATGGACGGGGTAATTCTCCTCATGCTTCTTCAGCTGACGTGAAGAGTAAGCTATGACCTTTCCTTGTTGCATTAGGACACATCCGAGGCCAATGCCAGAAGCATCAGTGTAGACCTCGAATTTCTCTCCTTCTATCGGTAGAGCTAATACTGGAGCTGTAGTGAGATGATCCTTGAGAGTTTGAAAACTTCTTTCACATTCCTCACTCCATTCATATCGGATCTCCTTACGAGTTAATCTTGTAAGTGGTACGGCGATCTTAGAGAAATCTTTGATGAATCGCCGATAATAGCCTGCAAGACCTAAGAAACTTCTGATCTCGCTTGCATTAGTGGGTCTTTCCCAGTTTCTCACAGCTTCAACTTTTGACGGATCTACAGATAATCCGTCCTTTGATATGACATGCCCGAGAAAAGCCACTTCTTCAAGCCAGAACTCGCATTTGCTGAGTTTAGCATATAATTGATTTGTCCTCAAGACTTGCAATGCAATCCTCAAATGTTCTTCATGTTCTTCCTTAGTCTTGGAATATATCAATATATCATCAATGAAGACTACTACGAATTGATCCAAGTAAGGCCTGAATATGCTATTCATTAACTGCATAAAGGCAGCAGGGGCATTTGTTAGTCCAAAAGGCATAACAACAAATTCGTAATGGCCATACCTGCTTCTGAATGCAGTCTTGTGAATGTCATCGTCCTTGATTCTTAATTGATGGTATCCCGACCTGAGATCAATCTTGGAAAAATATTTGGATCCTGAAATCTGATCAAATAATTCATCGATTCTCGGCAGTGGATACTTGTTCTTGATAGTAAGATGATTCAATTGTCGATAGTCGATACACAATCTCATGGATCCATCCTTCTTCTTTACAAATAAGACTGGTGCTCCCCACGGGGAAGTACTTGGTCTAATAAACCCTTTTCGGATTAGTTCCATCAACTGCTCCTTCAACTCCTTGAGTTCAGCAGGTGACATTCTATATGGTGCCTTTGAAACGGGACCAGCACCAGGGGCTAAGTCGATGGTAAAGGCCACATCTCTTTGCGGGGGTAATCCCGGCAATTCTTCCGGAAATACGTCTGGGAATTCTCGTACTACTTGAACGTCTTCTATCTTGGTTTCCTTAGCTTCTTTAATAGTGACAAAAGCAAGGAAGGATACACATCCTTTCTTGACGAGCTTGCTTGCTCGAAGAGCCGAGATAAGAGGGGATTTGCTTCGACTCTTAGGACTAGTATAAGTCAGTTCCGGAAATTCCTTGAAAAAAATCTTGCTATCACGGCAATCAACCGTTGCCTGGTATTTGGATAACCAATCTGCTCCTAGTATAACATCATACTCTTTTAGATCTAAGCAGATAAGATCGATAGGAAAATTCTTTCCTCGAACCAATACCTCACAGTTTTGATAATGATGTGTGATATCCGTCTCGTTTCCGAGAGGAGTAGACAATATTAACTTCATCCATTCTGGTTCTAGAGGTAATGGGTCAGCAAACTTCTTGGAAATAATGGAATGCGATGCACCCGTATCAAATAAGACATGTGCATATTTGGAACAAATTTTTAATGTACCTTCCACCAATCCGCCTTCTTCTTCTGGTTCGGTCTCTTGGATTGCATGAAGACGCGCGTTCCTTGTCACTGGGCGTTTACCCTCACCGTCTTGGTCATTCATTAATGGACAATCGGGAATCCGATGTTCACGACTCCCACAACGGAGACATGCTCCTAATTTCCTCCAGCATTCTTCTGTTTTGTGACCAGCCTTGTCACAATGCTTGCATACTACGTTTGAAGGTGTAGTGGTGATGGAGAAAGGCTTGGATTTCTTGAACTTCTGATCTTGAGAGGAAGAACCTCCATTATTGGGCCTCTTCTTAAAGTTGGGTTTAAAAGGACCCGAACTTGTGACTTGCTCCTTTTTGTCTTTCCCACGGATCCTATCAGATAGTTCCGTGGCATCTTCAAGCAACTGAGCTCGGCGCACTATTTCAGTATAAACTTGAATATCCATAGGCGCCAGTTGAGTAATGTAGTGGGGCCTAAGCCCATTAAGAAATCTACGGGCTTTCATCTTTTCCGTGCTAATTAAATGCTTAGCATATCTAGACAGTCTAGAGAACTGTGCTTCATAGTCAGCCACCGATAAAGATCTTTGCTTTAATGCGGCAAATTCGGCGGCCTTCTTTTCCTGGACCCTATCAGAGAAATATTTGGCGTTGAAATATTCAACGAATTCACCCCATGTAACTTGAGTTGGGTCAATAGTAGCTTCAATCGACTCCCACCAGCATCTAGCATCCTTTTCTAACTGGAAAGTAGCTAATAAGACTTTGTCCGGATCCGTGCATTGCATGACACGGAATATACGTTCAATCTCCCGAACCCAATGCTCGGCATCGTCTGGATCGGTCGATCCCATGAACTTCGGGGGATTCATATTCTTGAATGCTTGGTGTAAGCTTCCAGCTCGTGGAGCACCACCTTGTGCTACCTGTTGTAGCACTTGGGTCATCCCTTGAAGGGTACGCTGCATGTTGCGCCATTGAGCACGTTCGGCAGCCATTATCCTACAATTACGATAGCTATGTTAGTATTATATCACTATGATCTTATAAAGGACTCCTTGATCATTTAACCCTTGGTTCTACCCACTCTCACTTGGTTAAAGGTTTTGAAACCTATCCTTGGACTTGGGTTTCCTAGGAATTGAATACCTTAGGCTCTGATACCACAAAGACTGTCACGCCCCGAGCGCGGAAGATACCCGAGATGCGCGACGTGTCTATATCAATCATGTCAATCAGAGTGGTCGTGTATTCGACACAAAGACAGAGATGCGCAAAATAGCAAGATAACCCAATCCTTTATTTCATAATGGATAGACTATTACAAATCCAATACTCTGTTTAACAAAAAGGAAAAGAATACATATTTGACTCAAGAAACTATGGAAAAGACTAGACGACACTTGTAGAAGCTCTATCACTTTCACTCTTGACCATTCCCATCCGATTGACTTCCATCGTCGTCGGACTTACCTGAAAAGTAGAAAGGGACAAAACGGAATGAGCGAACGCTCAGTAGGAAATTATATCTCAAGTACTAGCAAGGGGTTTAAGTAATTACATTTTTATGAATGCAATAAAGCTAGGCATGCTCGCATAAAACGACAAGATAGAGAGAATGTAATATCAAGAAAATAAGATGAACTTAGTCATGAACTTCCAACAAGATGACAAGTGTATTCAAGGTATTCAAGCAAGCACGTTTAACAAGTCATGTCAAGAACTTTGGCTATCATGTATCAAGCAAGTAAATTACCCTTTTTCGGCCACGCATTTCATGTGAAGTCAAGTACGATTCAAGTACAAGATGTGTGTGGAATGTCCAATCAAGCAAGTCAAGTACTCGGTATAATGCCAGATACCTTATCATTTTAACTCCCATGGGCACAAGTACTTTCGGGTGCTCCTCCCAGGACCAGATCGGGCCCTATATGCGCAGGCATTTATCATGTGTTTTGACATCCACTCTTGTTTATAGCCAACATAGAATTTCAATAATCAAGCTTGTAGACACGTATGACAACTTTGATAGAATAGAGTCCAAAATATCACAAAGGACATAGAATGGCGATAATAACGGTATAATCACGATATCGATGAAACTGGGTAGAATATGATTCCCTTAACTTGGGTACCATGACAAATCAGTATGGACATTCTTTATATAGAATTGAGGTCCACATGAACATTAGATCAAGCAAGATACCCTCATTCTTATCATAGAATTGGGGTTTACAAGAATGACACGATATGGCATGATATCATCATCCCATCAAGAATTTCTTATGATATACTCTTTGTATAATCATAAGGGCCGGTATCCCATGTTTCTTTAGAGTGACATGGCATCAATGGTGTAATGGGTTTTTAGGGTACAACCAGCTCAGTCGGCCTTGAGGGAATCCAAGGCTACGAGGAGTCTTACGGAGGTCTCTATGACTCACTCGCTAGTCCAAAGGAACGGAATGTCCAAAGGAGAGCTTGTATGTCAATGAGAATTGAGTGTGATCGATAAAACACCGTGAAAAGTGGGACTATACTCACGGAGTGGAGAATAGTGCCGATATATATATATATATATGTATATTATATAAACCATCGGTTAGCAAATCAGAGGAAAAATCAGTTTACAGTAAAATAACGACTTAGGTCAAGTCGTTTCTCAAGTAATTAACGCCTAACAGAAGGGCGTTTACACATGGTCCGTTTTGCAGAATTTTCAATAATTCAATAATTTATCTAAAACGCGCCTTCGGCAGGGGCGTTTCTTCAAGAGTTGACGACTACAGTAGCAGGCGTCTTTTTATTTACAATATTTTTCAGAACATATTTATTTTTCAGAAATTATCAAAAACGCGCCCTTGTCAGGGGCGTTAATCATAAATTTTTATTTTCACAGAATATATATTCCAAGATTTTAACAGATACGCGCCCTAGTAAGGGGCGTTTATTTTTAATTCACGCCCTGTGATGGGGCGTTACCACATGGAAAACGACCTAGTCTAGGTCGTGAGTTCAAGAAATATCAGGAATTTACATGATTAGAAAGATTTGCACGATAATCAAGGATAACAATCATATAGTCATGACAGGAAAAATTGGCAGGAATTCAGATGCAATATATTAGATTTGATGTTTCATGTTTATTGACTTTTAACCGTTAACAATTATTGATTTGATTTCATGTAATTGCATGGATAATCAGTTCTGAAGATTTACATGAAATTAACGCCTGTGTACAGGGCGTCAAATATTAAATTGACGACCTGGACATGGTCGTGTCTTGTAAATTAGCGCCCTTGACAGGGGCGTCTCTTTCAAAATATTTCAGAAAACGCATGGAAACTATAATAACCATATGCATGACATGCTTATATATATATATATCTTGCATTAATTTCATTTGGGCTACCGTAACTTGAGAAAACCTACCTTAAGAGTTGATTTGGAGATGACCGTGAGGGATTTGTAAGGATCAATGATGCTGCAGACGTTGGATGAATCCTACAGAGGATAGATTGAAGATATTAGTTTCCTTGAAATCCATGGACTGTAGGTAGAGGAAGGGGTACTTACACACGGATGAAGAACTCTTGTTCCTCAAACGCCCGAGCCTCTTACCCTGTTAATAAGAGAAGAAGAATAATCAATATTCTTCATGCGACTGTAAACAGAAGAAGAAAAAAAATAGAAGAACATATGTTCTTCACGTACCTGCAGCAGTAGTTCGTCCAAATAGTTTTAGGGTTGGCCGAACGAGAGTTTTTATAGGATTTTGGGTGTCCTATTAGGGTTAGTGATTGTGTGGAAGCAATACTTCTATGATAGAGTCATTACCACGTTTGAACTCTTTCTAATGCTTATCACTTACCCTGGATAAGTTCTGGGTTCGAACGGTTCACGAACTGAATTAACGCCTTAGGTAAGGGCGTCGATTCTTTAATTAACGACCTAGTTCAGGTCGTTTCTTAAGAAACGTCTTGGATAAGGGCGTTCCTTGTTTTTGAAACACGCCCCATATATGGGCGTTTCACTTACTTGCCTATTTGATCGTGAGAGTTGACGACCGCACGGGTGGGCGTCCTTTCTTTAGTCACGCCTTTGATAGAGGCGTTTCTTTTTGAATTAACGCCCTAATAAGAGGCGTTATTTTAATTTTGTTTTACTTCATCTAATTAACCCTATTCTTATTATCTGTATTACTACTGTAATATATATATGTTTTAATTTATTTCAAATATTCATTTATCAGGGTTGCTACACAGAAGAAGTAGACCCCATTCCAAGCACGAAGTACGACCTATTACAGCACTTGGACCGCATGCCGGCCAAGATTTCAATTTTGGAATTGATCAAAAGGTCGCCGCTACATCAAGATGCGTTGAAAACTTTTTTACAGAAGGTTATGGTGAGCGAGGATGTGGCAGTAGATAGCTTGCCGACAGTGTTGGCAACAATTACAAAGGGGCCTGTTGTGCCCATGTGGTTTTGATGATGGTTTTAATGATGGTTTTGATGATTGGTTTTTGATGTGAGTTAATCACTGTGAGTCATCCTGATGTGTGAGTCATCATGCTGTTATTCAGTCTATCAAATGTTCAGTCATCTTGCTGCTCAGTTTAGTTTAACATTTTTGATGTTCAGTCGTGTTAACTGATGCATAAAGCATTCATTGCTACACTCTGCTTAGTTAGTATGAACAGTAGTGGGTCGACCCACTCTTGACTGATTGTCTGGTTTGTCTAACTTCAAGTCTACACATCATCAGTTGAACGTAAAGTGCATACGTTGCAGCGTCAACTCATTGGGCTGCAGCGTCAACTCAGCAAGTATGCACATCGCCTTCAGGCCAGCAAGTCTATACACTATAGTCGTCAGCTGTGAGGATAGCAAGTCTGTACACTGGTTTTCATGCATGTTAAACTCCAAGTCTATACAGCCTGCCTCTTCTACTCAGTGTACATACTTATTCATTTGCTGTTTGCCGTTCACTGTTGAAGTCCATACACTGGTCGGTGGAATTTGAAGTCTGTACACTGACTCGTTTCATTTCCTCAGAGTCTGTACATCCACAGTGAAATCCAAAGTCTATACAATGGTCTTCACACTTGAAGTCTATACATTCGATGTGCAGAGTTGATGTCTATTCATTTGCCTCCATGATTCTAAGTCTATACATTCGTTTTAAGGCAAAGTCTGTACATTGCCTTTGTGCTTCAAAGTCTGTACAGTGGGCAAGGGTGTACATCCACCAGTGAACACATCAAGTCTATACACCGCCTGTGTTCATCTGAGTCTTATGATATCTTTATATTCATTAAGTCTATACATTGCGTTGTGCATACTTTACATTGGTTTCGCCTTCACAGCAAAGTCTATACAATGCAATGCATATACTTAGAACTAAAGACTTCGTTTCTTCAGTTTGACAGGGACTGAAGAGGCTAATGAACCCCTTAACGCAAGAGGGCTGAAGACATCCAATTTCAGATGCTGGAACACTAATGCGTCAACGCAGCATGATGAGAGCGTCGACGCAGCACGCCCATCTGCTGAAGACTTGATCACTGGATCATCAATGCGTCAACGCCACGGGTTGGAAGCATCGACGCAGCAATTAAAGAAGGGAAGTTATTTGTTCACTGGAACGTATCAATGTGTCAACGCCATTACTAGACAGCGTCGACGCAGCCATTAAGCCTGATAGGCATCTAGCTCGGAGACAGTTTAGAAGGTTAGCGCTGGAGTTCTTAGCGTCCACGCAGCATGCAAACAAGCTGAACTATTAGTTGCAAAAATACACCAAAGCGTCAACGCAGCAGTGGAGCAGCGTCGACGCAGCAGTTAAAAAGGGGTAGACTGTTTGTTCACTGGACTGTCGATGCCGATACCGATGCGTCAACGCCACAATCAAGCAGCGTCGATGTAGCAGTTAAAGGAGCATTCAATTTCACAGGCTATTCCACTGCGTCAACGCCACAACTGAGCAGCGTCGACGCAACAGCTAAAGAGACAAAGCTAATAGGCTTACTGGAATGCCTCACTGCGTTAACGCCATTGCTTGACAGCGTCAACGCAGCAAGTCCGATTGCTGTTATTGAGCACGTGAACTATGACCGTGTCTGGCACGTGATTCGAAGTGCCTGGCTCGTGATCCCACGAGGACGAGGTGTGCAGGTGCTGAGCACGTGATCCGAGGAGGAATCGTCTGGACGAAAGGCGTGGGAAGCACACGCCCTAGCTAGCTGTGGCTGGTATATATTGGAGCCTTCGTCTTCAGATGGAGGTTGATCGAAGAAGAAGCTTGGAGAGCAGAAAGCCCTTCGATCCAGAAAAAGAGAAAAAGAAGAGAAGTAGTGAGCAAAAGAAGAAGGAAGCAGAAGAAGAAGAAGAAAGAGAAGAGATAGGGAGAGCCTGCGAAAGAGAAGAAAATAGAGAGTGAGAGCAGAAGAGAAAGATTGCGTGAGCTGAGAAAAAGAAAGAAGAGGAAGAAAAGAAGAAGAGGAGAGAGTCTATTGAAGACCTGTTCAGTATGTTCGTGGATCAAATCCAGAACGACTCTTGTGTTTCATTTCCAGCTTTTGTTGCTGTGTTTTTTTATGGTTCTGTATTTTTTCTTTTGGTTCTTTGGTTAGTCTTCTTCTTCCGATTGCCCTGCTGGGGATCGGGTTCCTCCTGTGGATTCAAGAGAAGGGAGACTTGTCTCCGGTTCTGGGCTTGTGGCTTGCAAGTCCAGGGTCCCTCCGGTTGGAGGAAGAGAGGTCTTCGACCTCTGGTTTGCTGGTGACTGGAAGTCACTGGTTGGGTCCCTCCTGGTCTGGAGGAAGAGAGGTCTTCGACCTATGGTTTCCAAGTGACTGGGAGTCACTAGGGGTGTCCCTCCAGTTGGGAGGTAGAGGGGAGTTTGTTCCCCTGGTCAAGCTGTGTGTCAGCACCTGTTGCAGACTGAGTCTGCTTGGTTCTAGCATTGGCTAGTGAAGCCTCACTCCGGTTGGGAGTGAGGGGTGGATGTATGTCTGGAGGACCGAACCACCTTAAAATTATTTGTGCAGTGGTTTGCCTTGCGTTAGCTCCATATCTTCTACCTCCCATTCATAGGTTGTGAATGCTTGGCTAGTTGCATTATCTAGAGAGTTATTTTTGAGCATTGTATTCTGCTAAGTGTGTTTGGGTTGTTTAGCTCTGCCTTCGTTTCTGGTTGTTCAGGTGGCTGCATTGGTGCAGTCCAACTGTTTGTTCATTTGTTGCCTTATCATTTCATCTTGGAAAGCTCATTAGTCTTTATTCCGCATATCTGAGCTTTAGAGTTTTAATTTGGGCTATATTTTCTAGAGGGATACATTCACCCCCCCTCTGTATCCGGGCCTAGCACCATAACAGTTGGTATCAGAGCGGTGTCTGCATACAAGGTCCAGCGACCTGCAGATTCGATCTTGAAGCCTTAGGTGCTAATTTGTTTTTTTTTTTTGGCATAAATATTCCTGTTGCCTTGAATTTACTCGCTATTTGTTTTCAATGGCTCTTTCACCTGTCTTTAGTGGTTCTGATTTCAGTCAGTGGTACACTTCTCTACATGCTTATGTAAATTCTGCTAATCCTGATTTGTGGAAATTAATTTCACAAGGTCCTCACACCTTACCAACAAAAGTGTCCAAATGGACCGACAGACACAGATCAAAGGATCGAGAAAATCAGAAAGCCTTTAACCTGATGAAAGCAGCTACTGACAGAGCCTTATGGTCTTGTCTTCATAATTGTAGCTCAGCAAAGGACATCCTGGATAGGCTGAAGCAATTTCACAGGGTAAACGAGGACAACTGCATGATGGCTAACAGAAGTAATCCAAGTGGCAGCAATCAAGGCAGCAGTCAGACTAAAGAAGATGATGATGATGAGGTAAATCTCTTCGAGAATTTTTCTCTAGAAGATTGGGAGAATGAATATGTTGAATTATTTGAATCTCATGAACTGTTAAGAAAATAGTATAAAAAATTGAAGAAGGGTACTGGTTTCGATAGTTCAAGTTCTCCTTGTAGAAATTGTGTTGAATTGAAAAATATTCATGATGCCTGTATGTCTGATTTTCAAATATTGAAGAAACAAGTTTCATTATTGAAAACTGAAAATCAAGATCATATAAATGTGATATCTGAACTCAAAGAAAAATTCAACTCAGATAATGATAATCAGACTCTTGTTAACTATCATGACCAGTATGAAAAATTGCTGAAAAACTTTGAAAGTGTGAACTCAGATTTAAACAAGCTGAAATCTGAAAATGATTCTCTGAGAAAATCTGCTAATAAAAAAGATAAAAAATCTGAGAAACTTGAGCAGGAGAAGAACTTATTTGCTGAAAAACTTGAAGCCATCAAATCTGTGAATGTGGAATTACAGAAAAATATTGAAAAGAAGGAAAAAGAATTGAAGGAATTCAAGGCTGGAAGAAAACTTGAAACTAACTCAGAAGATCAGACTTTGATAAATGAATTAATTCAGAATGACAAACTTAAGGAAGAAAATGAGAAGTTAAAAATGCTGAATTCCACTATGTCAGAGAGACTTCTAGCTTTGGAAAGAGGAAAAAGTATTTGTGTTGAAGATTCTGATAAACTGAGCAATCTGGAACAGGAAGTTGAAAAATACAAAACTGCTGATAATGTGTTAACTGAATGTGTGAATTGCAGTGAGCAAGAGATTGCCAGTTATGAGTTACAAATCACCTCTTTAGAAAATGAAATCCAAGACTTAAAGAACTCTCTGTCCAAGTTTGTAAGTGGACAAGAAAATCTGGACATGTTGTTAGGAGTTAAGGTCAATACTCAAAGGGAAGGGTTAGGCTACAACAATGTCAATAAAAAGGCTTTCAAAAACAAGCTAATGACATCTTTTATCAAAGCATCAGATGTAGCCACCACCTTAAAAAATAAACAACCAAATGTTCAGAAGAATCAGAAACAAACTGAAAAGTTGAAAAAGGTTGATGGATCCAAGCTGAAAACTATTTTCATTAAAACTTCTGAACAGGAAAAGCCTTCTACTTCATCTCCAATTCAGTACAAGGCTAAGAAAATAGGAAAACATGATAAAAATCAGAAAAGGACTGTAAATCAGAAAATAAATGAAAAGGGTTCATCAGTGCATGTTGATCACAGTCCTCACACACACTCACATGCATCTAAAAGGAAAATGTCATGCCACTACTGTCATAGATTTGGACATTTAATGCATGAGTGTGAATTAAACGAACTGGATGATTTGAATGCTAGGAAATATCATAATAGAAAACCTGCTGTTCATTCAAAGAAAAGTGAATGCTCTCATTGTGGTAGATTTGGCCACATCTTTGCTCAATGTTAGTTTGCTAATGGAAAGAAAAAACCACTCTCACATCATGCTAAATCTTATGCTAACCAACATACTTTTAATATAAACAAAACTGCTTCTCTGAACCAGCATGTCAAATGTTTTAATTGTAACAAGCTTGGACACAAGGCCACTGAATGTTGGGCAAGTTCCTTTAGAAAAAAGTTCCCTTCCTGCTCCCATTGTGGGAAGCATGGCCATGCAGTCAAGGACTGCTGGCATGTCCAGGGTAGGAATAGAAATTCCAAAGAATTTGATAGGAACAAACTTGTTTTTAAAAGAATTCCTGTTTGCTCAAATTGCAGAAGACCAGGCCACCAAGTTGCTGCTTGCAGGGTAGCTGGTCATGAAAAGGAAAAATTTCACAATAATAACAGAAACCCTCATCCTCACTCTTATAATGCTCAAGTTCATGCTAGTATACATAAGAGGAACATGAAACCTGCTAGTTCATGCCACTATTGTGAGCTGTCTGAGTATTCAATGCATAACTATTTTATCATGAACTCTGATGACTGGTTGGCACAGAAAAAGATGCAGGCAGTCCCAAAAGGGGCTAATTACTATGCAAGACCCAAGACCACTTGGGTTCCTGCTAGTGGAAAATAGGAAGGTGCCTAGCAAGTGTGCCTTGGATGGAATAAAGGGGTAATGATCCAAGGCACTCAGGAATGAAAAACCCCATTCTCACACTCGTCAGGTAATCTCTCTGCATTTCCCATTTTGAAACTCATTACATATCTGATTTGATGTATTCCTACATATCTGCCATTTGTAGTTGTTTGACAATTGTTGAAATGCATAAATTCTGAAAACAAATTGCATTATGAATAATCTGAACTGAATGTGAATATTGTTTGAAATTTGTGTGTTGCAATAGCTCACTGAACATTCTGAATTGCATATAGGACTGCATGTTGAAATATCATGCATGACCTCATCAGTGTCTCATGGGAAACATTGTATGTTTTCAGGGGGAGTTAATTGCATGTCCTTGCATAGCATTCAGTGTTGAGTCTTTGCATGCATGTAGTTAATTGCATTGCATTTTACTGCATTGAAAATACCAAAAAGGGTAATTGAATGCATAGTGTCAGGGGGAGTCAATGCATTGCATGTAGGTGGTCAAGTGCATACATCTCTGTCAGAATTCACTGCATGTTATCCTTGGAAATCCTGAAATTTGCTAGACCTCCTGATATCTTGTTTATTGTGCATAACCTTTTCCTCATTATTTTTACGTGACAAATCTTGATCTTATTCGGAAAACACTGAGCTTCAAAAATCTCTCCTATCAATTGGTATCATTTGGCTTCAGAATTCCATCAGTCCTTCACGAAGATTTCAATGGACTATCTTGATCATAAATCTGAAAATTCTTGAACTAGAAATCTTCTAGTATACATTTTTATGAATGACTGAAATAACTCATGTGGTTTAAGTTTAATGTATTCAATGAGTTTGGCTTTAAAATCTCTTAAAAAATATCTGAAGCATGTTTAATAAACCTTAACCATCTGTTTCATGCAGTGTCTTGTAAAATCTTCTGAAATCTACATTATTGAATACATGACTTTATTTGGTTAAGTACATAAAATTGTTATTGTTTTGAAGCGAATGATTTTTTCTGAAAATGTCTAAAGGGTATTTTCTGTCAGAGCAATGACCTTGGTCACTGAGAAACACATGTCCAAAGGACTGTGTCATGAGGTACCATAGTTAACTCTGAGTAAGATTAATTGAAATTCAAGCAGAGCAATGGCATGCACACTGAGAAATACAACTCACTCATCAAGAAATGATTTGCAGTGTGTCATGATGTGTAAATGCTATATCTGTTCATATATAGCATGACAGTTAGTCACACTAAGTGCTTAGGGATATTGGCCTCTAATCAAGGTATATCTCTAGTTACAAGGTGTGCACTGAACTATACTGCTCGTAAAATTTGTAGCATGAAAAATTGTTGAACGAATTGAAATCTCTGAATATTGATGCTAAAATCAAATTGCTACAACCCTAGATAAAATCATATGACTTCATAATTACTTGATTTCAATACTGATGCATGTAATTCCGAAAGAAGTCAATAAATTTGATTATGTAAGAGAAAGGGAGTTTTATCAAGATAAATATGAGGGCTTGGTTCATTTTTATTAAACCATGATTTTAGATATCAATACAGAATTTTGATGATAAACTCTACATACATCGTGTTTAAACCATGCTGTTCAATAAAGCTCATTCATAAACCCTTATAATGGAAGACTTTGAAATATTCTGTTTTGGATTTATGAGAATGACATTTCCTTGAAAATCTGACTGAAATTCTTGTAGTTGAAGCTTTTTTGAAAAATCTGATTATTTGAAACTCTTCTGCTCATGTCCTTGGCTCATTGACCTGAACGTCTCCTTGTTTGCCCCTGTGGTTTCCTTCTCATTCCTTTCATAAGGTTCCATTTATTGAGGGGGAGCCTCCTTGTCATATGCATCATGCTGCATAGAAGGAGAAGAATTATGCTCTTGCATTCATATCTCTGATATCTGCATCTACATTCATACCCCTTCCCATGGTTTATTTTGATTATACCAAAGGGGGGCATTGTTTGCCAAAGAGGGAGAATATCATTCAATCAGTGCATGCAGGTTCCTTTTGATCATCTCTAACTCATGCTTTTGCTGAAACCCTTAAAGGGAGCGAATCATGTTCTTGCAAGGGGGAGAAATTGACTGGATTTTTTATACATGCTATAATTTCTCAAACTGTTTTCTTTTTGATGAAGTCAAAGGGGGAGAATAGTTTGAGTCATCAGATTGACTCACTGTGTAGTGTTGCCATCATCAAAAAGGGGGAGATTGTAGTGCCCATGTAGTTTTGATGATGGTTTTAATGATGGTTTTGATGATTGGTTTTTGATGTGAGTTAATCACTGTGAGTCATCCTGATGTGTGAGTCATCATGCTGTTATTCAGTCTATCAAATGTTCAGTCATCTTGCTGCTCAGTTTAGTTTAACATTTTTGATGTTCAGTCGTGTTAACTGATGCATAAAGCATTCATTGCTACACTCTGCTTAGTTAGTATGAACAGTAGTGGGTCGACCCACTCTTGTTGATGCGTCGACTCATCAGAACACTGATTGTCTGGTTTTTCTAACTTCAAGTCTACACATCATCAGTTGAACGTAAAGTGCATACGTTGCAGCGTCAACTCATTGGGCTGCAGCGTCAACACAGCAAGTATGCACATCGCCTTCAGGCTAGCAAGTCTATACACTGTAGTCGTCAGCTGTGAGGACAGCAAGTCTGTACACTGGTTTTGATGCATGTTAAACTCCAAGTCTATACAGCCTGCCTCTTCTACTCAGTGTACATACTTATTCATTTGCTGTTTGCCATTCACTGTTGAAGTCCATACACTGGTCGGTGGAATTTGAAGTCTGTACACTTACTCGTTTCATTTCCTCAGAGTCTATACATCCACAGTGAAATCCAAAGTCTATACAATGGTCTTCACACTTGAAGTCTATACATTCGATGCGCAGAGTTGATGTCTATTCATTTGCCTCCATGATTCTAAGTCTATACATTCGTTTTAAGGCAAAGTCTGTACATTGCCTTTGTGCTTCAAAGTCTGTACAGTGGGCAAGGGTGTATATCCACCAGTGAACACATCAAGTCTATACACCGCCTGTGTTCCTCTGAGTCTTATGATATCTTTATATTCATTAAGTATATACATTGTGTTGTGCATACTTTACATTGCTTTCGCCTTCACAGCAAACTCTATACAATGCAATGCATATACTTAGAACTAAAGACTTCGTTTCATCTGTCTGACAGGGACTGAAGAGGCTATTGAACCCCTTAACGCAAGAGGGCTGAAGACATCCAATTTCAGATGCTGGAACACTAATGCGTCAACGCAGCATGATGAGAGCGTCGACGCAGCACGCCCATCTGCTGAAGACTTGATCACTGGATCATCAATGCGTCAACGCCACGGGTTGGAAGCATCGACGCAGTAGTTAAATAAGGGAAGTTGTTTGTTCATTGGAACATATCAATGTGTCAACGCCATTACTAGACAGCGTCGACGTAGCCATTAAGCCTGATAGGCATCTAGCTCGGAGACAGTTTAGAAGGTTAACGCTGGAGTTCTTAGCGTCCACGCAGCATGCAAACAAGCTGAACTATTAGTTGCAAAAATACAGCAAAGCGTCAACGCAGTAGTGGAGCAGCGTCGACGCAGCAGTTAAAAAGGGGTAGACTGTTTGTTCACTGGACTGCCGATGCCGATGCGTCAACGCCACAAGCAAGCAGCGTCGACGCAGCAGTTAAAGGAGCATTCAATTTCACAGGCTATTCCACTACGTCAACGCCACAACTGAGCAACGTCGACGCAACAGCTAAAGAGACAAAGCTAATAGGCTTACTGGAATGCCTCACTGCGTTAACGCCATTGCTTGACAGCGTCAACGCAGCAAGTCAGATTGCTATCATTGAGCACGTGAACTGTGACCGTGTCTAGCACGTGATTTGAAGTGCCTGGCTCGTGATCCCAGGAGTATGAGGTGTGCAGGTGCTGAGCACGTGATCCGAGGAGGAATCGTCTGGACGAAAGGCGTGGGAAGCACACACCCTAGCTAGCTGTGGCTGGTATATATTGGAGCCTTCGTCTTCAGATGGAGGTTGATCGAAGAAGAAGCCTGGAGTGCAGAAATCCCTTCGATCCAGAAAAAGAGAAAAAGAAGAGAAGCAGTGAGCAAAAGAAGAAGGAAGCAGAAGAAGAAGAAGAAAGAGAAGAGATAGGGAGAGCCTGCGAAAGAGAAGAAAATAGAGAGTGAGAGCAGAAGAGAAAGATTGCGTGAGCTGAGAAGAAGAAAGAAGAGGAAGAAAAGAAGAAGAGGAGAGAGTCTATTGAAGACCTGTTCAGTCTGTTCGTGGATCAAATCCAGAACGACTCTTGTGTTTCATTTCCAGCTTTTGTTGCTGTGTTTTTTTATGGTTCTGTATTTTTTCTTTTGTTTCTTTGGTTAGTCTTGTTCTTCCGATTGCCCTGCTGGGGATCAGGTTCCTCCTGTGGATTCAGGAGAAGGGAGACTTGTCTCCGGTTCTGGGCTTGTGGCTTGCAAGTCCAAGCGTCCCTCCGGTTGGAGGAAGAGAGGTCTTCGACCTCTGGTTTGCTGGTGACTAGAAGTCACTGGTTGGGTCCCTCCTGGTCTGGAGGAAGAGAGGTCTTCGACCTCTGGTTTCCAAGTGACTGGGAGTCACTTGGGGTGTCCCTCCGGTTGGGAGGTAGAGGGGAGTTTGTTCTCCTGGTCAAGCTGTGTGTCAGCACCTATTGCAGACTGAGTCTGCTTGGTTCTAGCATTGGCTAGTGAAGCCTCACTCCGGTTGGGAGTGAGGGGTGGATGTAGGTCTGGAGGATCGAACCACCTTAAAATTATTTGTGCAGTGGTTTACCTTGCGTTAGCTCCATATCTTCTACCTCCCATTCACAGGTTCTGCATGCTTGGCTAGTTGCATTATCTAGAGAGTTATTTTTGAGCATTGTATTCTGCTAAGTGTGTTTGGGTTGTTTAGCTCTGCCTTCGTTTCTGGTTGTTCAGGTGGCTGCATTGGTGCAGTCCAACTGTTTGTTCATTTGTTGCCTTATCATTTCATCTTGGAAAGCTCATTAGTCTTTATTCCACATATCTGAGCTTTAGAGTTTTAATTTGGGCTATATTTTCTAGAGGGATACATTCACCCCCCCTCTGTATCCGGGCCTAGCACCCTAACAGGGCCTTCTATTTCATTCTCCGAGTCAGAACTAGCCCCCCCTGAGGCACGGCAGATGCCGCTGTGTATTACCATCTCCTAGAACAAAGTGCCCATGGAGTCTGCCCTTGTGGACACAGGGGCGTCGATAAACGTGTGCCCATTAAGTGCCCCCCGTGCCTGCAACATTTCAGAGGATATGCTCAAGCCATCGCCCACCACCATAGCAGCATATGACAACTCCAGGCGTGCTTGTCACGGGGTCGTGACCGTACAGGCTGAGCTAGGGCCTTTGGTTATGGACGTGGAATTTTATGTATTGGACATAGACCCAATGTTAAAAGCTATTCTAGGTCATCCATGGATAAACAGCCTGAACGTCGTGCCCTCGACCGCCCACCAATGTTTGAAATTCCCATTCCAGGGGCGGGTGGGCAAGGTGCAGAGCATTTCCACGGTCCAGAATGTTGATGCGATAGAAGCCAAGATTATTCCTACATTATGGCCGACCAATAGGCCAGTTCTGTCAGTTATGGACTTGAATCATTCATGGGCATATGCGTCACGCAAGCCCGCCACTGCGCCAACAAATGTCAAGATCAAGTCCAAGATGAGAGATTCCAAGGGGTGGCTCATGATTCTGAAACTGGGCTATTAGCCGGGCCTGGGTCTCGGTGCACAATTATAGGGCCGGACCAACCCTGTCCCTAAGGGCAGGAAGATGGGCCGCCGAGGCCTTGGCTACCGTGATTTGGCGATGTCGGTACTTGGAGACTCCGGGCCGTTAACGTGGGACTATTGATAGCATTTTGTAAAAGGCCCGTTGCAGCCCGGCACTTTGAAGAAGCCGCCACCCAGTCCTGATGTGAAGGTTGATGCCTGTGATGATTCTGACCCACCACCGTCGTTGAAGGGGTTGGTGGGTGATGTGGCAAATTTTGCTGGTTGTTTTGAAAAATTGTTCAGAGAAAGAGAGAGCCGTCCGAAGAAGAAGGAGACGCATCCGGTGAAGCGTCCTCCAATGCAACTGGTCCGCCAGGGGCCACGGGAAGTGGGGAGCTCTATCACTACTTATTCGGTGTCCCCGTCCCGTCTTGCCTCTTGGTTTCGACAATTTGGGTTTGTCCCCCGTTCCCCTCCAATCTTGGTCGATCCGTACTTCACGAAGAGACCACCTGAGATTTTATTTGTTCCCTGTGCTTGCGGGCACTGCCCGCTTATTGATCTTTAAACCCTATTTACTCCTCCTCCCCCCGGTGCTCAACTCCACGAGATGTGGTTTTCCTCCTCCGATCCATTCTTTAATTGCATATTCCCTGAATTATTCCCCATGCAAATCCCTCCTCCTCCATCCTCTTCCTCGTGCTGCGTGATCTCCCCCGGCCTCCAAAAAAAATGCCAATTTCAAAAGGAAGGTTTCAGTTGAAGATTACACTGTGTTCTGCTCAGATTCCCAGGGGTGTGAGACCCCTGTTTCTTTTCCGGTAGATTTCCTCTCTCCTAGGTTAGATGTACAGTGTGCAGAGTCTCCTAGGTTAGTAGAGTCAGTTGGGGTAGAGTCTAGTTCGAGTCTAGTCAGCCCATCCTCATCTGTAGCTCACCCTATGGCACGTCGTCCCAAATCCATCCATGATAGGTTTTTGCAAGATTTGGCCGAGAGATGCCATGCTCTCCTCAGGTGCCCGGGATTTGTGGAGACCGTGATTATTTTGGAAGATGATGAGGAATTAGATGGGGTATGGAGCAATGACGGATTAGGGGTATATGAAATTTTGAATGAGAAGGACCCAGCTGATGATGAGGGAAGCGAGGTGGATGACACTGCTGATTTGTACGCACAAGGTTTGAAGAGGTTTGACGAACCGTCCTCGGCAGTGGATGAACCAACTAAGGAAGTTAATCTTTGAACCGAAGAGGACCCCAGGCCCATACTTATTTCTGCTAATCTCCCTCCTCAGGTCGAAGAGGAGCTCATCAAGGTTTTGAGGGAGTATAGCGATTCATTTACCTTGTCCTACGAGGACATGTTGGGTCTTGACCCCACATTGGTGGAACATCGATTAATTCTTAAACCAGGGGCAACACCAGTTAAGCAGAAAGCGAGAAGATTCCACCCACAGATGGCCTTGAGGATTAAGGAAGAAGTTGACAAATTGCATAAGGCCAGGTTCATTAGAGTTGTTTTATATCCGCAGTGGGTGGCCAACATAGTCCCGGTAATGAAAAAGGATGGCAAAATTTGGATTTGTATCAATTTCAGAGACTTAAATAAGGCATGTCCGAAAGACGATTTCCCGCTTCCTCACATTGATGTATTGGTAGATAACACAGCTGGGTATGAACCCCTCTCATTTATAGATGGTTATTCTGGATATAACCAAATCCGTCTGGCTCCTGAGGATCAAGAGAATACCTCGTTCACTACGCCCTGGGGCACATACTGTTATGTTGTTATGCCATTTGGATTAAAGAATGCAGGTGCTACTTATCAAAGGGCAATGATGGCTATCTTCCATGACATGAAGCATGTCTATTTAGAAGCTTGCGTGGATGATATTTTGATAAAGTCGAGGTCTCAAGAAGAACACCCCGCCATTCTAGCCAAAGTGTTGCAAAGGGCTTGGGAATATAAGTTAAAGATGAATCCGAAGAAATGCATGTTCAGAGTCGCATCGGGAAGTTACTAGGGTTTATAGTTAGTAAACGGGGGATTCAGATCGATCCGAACAAAGCAAAGGCCGTTATGGAAATGCCGCCGCCTAAGAACATCACTAAACTCCGAGGTTTGATTAGGCGTCTACAATTCATCAAGAGATTCATATCTCAACACTCGCAAAGATGCCGCCCATTTTATAAATTATTAAAGGCGGGCGCAAAGTTTGAATGGAATGAACAATGCCAAAAGGCCTATGAGGAGCTTAAGGTTTATCTTTCTAATCCCTGGTTCTGCAACCACCCGCCCCTGGGAAACCCCTGATCCTATACATTTCTGTGATTTAGGACTCCCTAGGAGCTGTTCTGGCTCAAGTAGATGATGAAGGAAGGTAAAGGGCAGCATACTACCTTTTGAGGGTGTTTAATCCCGCTGAATCTAAGTATACTGCCATGGAGAAGACCTGTGCAGCGCTAGTGTGGGTAGCTCAGAAGCTCAAACATTATTTCCTTGCCCACGAAGTTAGGCTGATCTCTAGAATGGACCCCATTCGTTATCTCTTAGAAAAGCTTAACATTTCTAGCCGAATAGCTCGCTGGCATAGCTTTCTTTCCCAATTCGACATCACCTTTGTCGTCCAAAAAGCGATCAAGGGATATGCCATTGTTGAGCATCTTGCTCATTCTCCCATCCCTTACACGGATTCGATCCAGGACAAATTCCCTGATGAACACTTGGCTGTAATCACTCGTCTTCCTTTTTGGTCTCTCCATTTCGATGGTGCTCTCAATTCCCAGGGCAGCAGAATTGGCGCCGTCCTCCTTACTCCAGAAGGGGTAACCATCCCTGTCGCTTATCAACTCTCATTTCCTACCACGAATAATATAGCCGAGTATGAAGCTCTCCTTGCCGGTCTGAAGCACGCCTACATCATGGGCGCGCGATACCTTAACATCATAGGAGACTCTCAGTTGGTGCTGCGCCAAGTTCTGTCAACTTACCGCACCCGTGACCCTAAGCTTAAGCCCTATCAAGATCTGGTCACGCTCTTGGCTAGGCAATTCCGAAAGCTTATCTATATTCACACTCCTCGTTCTCAGGACATTTTGGCTGATGCCCTTGCGTCATTAGCTTCTTCTCTTTCATTCCCTCTCAGTCGTGCAACTGAGACCATTGTGGTCCAGCGGTTAGACGTTCCCTCTCTTCAGGATCCCTGGTTCGATAACCTTAGGAAATCTGTAGAAAGGAAGGCAGAAAGGGAAGAGGTGAAAGAAGTTTCGTTAACTGAGCTTGAGGAGATCATAGAGGAAGAAGAATTGATGTGGTATTATGAGATTGAGCAATATTGCAATGATGGTTCATTCCCGGAGACGGCAAATGCCGAGCAACGAAAGGCCATTAAAAGAGTCACCGCCAGATACACGATTGTTGATGGAGAATTGTATAGGCGAGCTCTCAATGGAGTTCTAATGAGATGTCTAGATGACGAGGAAGCTTGGAAGGTAGTAGAAGTAGCTCACTCCAGTGAGTGTGGAGGGCATGTAAATGGGCAGGCGTTGGCGAAGAAAATTCTTAGGCAGGGCTATTACTGGCCAACCCTAGAAGAAGATTGCTTAGCCCATGTATGTAGGTGTCTTCAATGCCAGCTCCATGCTGACAAGATCCATGCTCCTGCTTCTTCTCTCCATCCTCTTTCTACTCCTTGGCCATTTTCCATGTGGGCCTTTGATATCATCGGACATCTCGGTGACCCGAATTCCGCAGTCAAGCAGAAGTCCTTCATCCTGATGGCTATGGAGTACTTCACCAAGTGGGCGGAAGCTGAAGCCTATGCCGAAATCAAAGCCACCACAGTATGCTGCTTCATCATGAAGAATATCATCTCGTGGTTTGGAGTGCTAAGTGATATCGTCACCGACAACGGGCCTCCATTTATTTCTCAAGAACTCCGGGACCTCTATAAGAAGTTTAATATATCATTGCATCATTCATCACCATACTACCCCAAAGGTAATGGCCAGGCTAAGGCCACGAACAAAACCCTTCTTAAAATTATCAAGAAAACATGTGAATCACATAAATTTGCTAATTGGGCTGATAAACTGGTAGAGGCTCTATGGGCTTATCGCACCTTCGTCCGCACTCTCACGGGACAAACTCCTTTTGCTCCCACCTATGGGATGGAGGCAGTACTCCCGTACGAGATCCTGATCCCTTCTCTAAGGGTGCAGCTGGATAAAGAACTTAATCTCGACGAGCGTCGAGAGGCGTTGCTAGTCCAACTGGAACTCTTAGATGAGAAGAGACTTAACGCGGCCAATCATGTTTCGATTTATCAAAAGCGTGTCTCGAGGTATTTCAAAAGAAGGTTATCGAACAAAAATTCAAGTGGGTAATATGGTTTTGAAACGCAAATTTATCAAGTCAGTAGGTCCCAGGTCTAAACTGTAACCCAACTGGGAAGGGCCGTTTGTAATTAAGGAAGTCTATCCGGGTAATGCGTATCGTTTAATCAACGCGGAGGGTGAAGAATTACCAAATCCATGGAATGGGCTGTATTTAAAACGCTTTTATCCATAGAGTCAAACCAGCGACGACTTGGTGGCGAGGTGCGCCTTCACTTGATCACGAAAGGAAATCCCCGGTTCAACATTTCACACACTACACAACCCCTCGTGGGTCGGTTTCTTTCTTTTGCATAAACGTCATTTCTCCCTTGGCCATGCTTCAGGAAAGGTGAAAGTCCTTGTTTTTCCTTCTCACTCGGCTGAAAATAGGGGCAAAGGGGTAAATAAGGGGGTGAGAATCGATCTAGACCCCCCAATAAAAGAGGTCTCAAATAGGGGTAGTCCATTATGACCTTATTCCGCAAAAGAACAAAAAAAGAAAAGGAAGGAAGGAATGAGAAAAAGGGGCAAAAATCAAGGCTAAAAGCTCACTCAAAGCTCGCAGCTCTCAAAAAACTTTGAAAGTCCCCAAATAACAAAACTAGGCACGACAAGAGTGGCAGTACAGTTTCCCCGCGGGAGGTTATGAGCCCGGTCGTATGCGTGCCTAGAGCGGAAGTAGGTTCGAGAATGGACATAAAGCCCCGGTGCAGCAGACCAAATTCTTTGAAAAAGGGGTGTCGTGAGAAGAACTCAAGCCCTAAAAAGGTCTATACCTACTGCCAGCTTTCCTGCTAAGTCTGTTTTATTTTCCAAGGAATGGATCCTACCCCGGGTATGGCCTCGGTAGAGGCACCGTCAAAGCAAGGTTAACACCGGCCACGGGCGGTCCTTTATATTGCACGTTAAGCCCGGGGGGGCCCTAGTGAGATGGGAGGTTCCCTGTCGTCAGGTCTAAGCTGGTTTCAAAACTCAACAAAAAATCAGATATTTCAAAACTAAAAAAAAAATCAGATATTTTACAACTTAAAAAAAATCAGATATTTCAAAACTCAAAAAATTCAGATATTTCAAAACTAAAAAAAAATCAAATATTTCAAAACTCAAAAAAAACCCAGATATTTGAAAACTCAACAAAAAATCAAATAGTTCAAAATCTAAAAAAAATCAAATATGTTTAAAACCCAAAACAAAATCAAAAATTTTGAAATCTAAACAAAAATCAGATATTTTCAAAACTTCCAAAAAGATTTTCTTGATTTGCATTCATAGCATCCATAGCATTCATTTTACATGTGTTATTTGCCTATTTAATAAGGCTTATCCCCTTGACCAAAAATCAAGAGCTGGTCATTTCCTAACTTGTTATAGGCAAGGGGTTAAGCCTAACACAGATTTAATCTATTTTCTGTATTTGTATGTGTGCAGGGACAGGTTGAAGCTGAAAAGCGTAGTTGGCTCGTGACCATGTGAATGTTAAAGTCTTATCCCAACCTATGCAATGACATCATGAACTAAACGAAACTCAAACTCAATCCAATCATCAATTTTATTCATCTCATATATCAAGCTTTCTAAGCATAAGTTTCTCCGTGGATTCTCAACCAAATCGGATGAGACTTGATCCTAAATAAAGTTGAGGATATTATCTTCACTTTATCTTTTGATATCTCGGGTTAATATCCACTAGAAACCCTAACTTCGAGGCTGGCATTCTAGGCTCTATAAATAGACCCTAAAGGCCGAGCTTGAGAAGGGGGGGAGATTTTTGGTCGACGGCGAAGCCCTGCCGCACTCTTGAGCGACCTAGCACCAAGGAGGGAGGCTTTCTACGTCCATACAAGCCTCCGGTTCAGGGAGTAGTCGAGTCTTGAGTCTTTTATGTTTGGTCGATTTCGTCACTTTTCATTGCATGCATTGCTTTCTCTCTACGTTCTTCTTCATTCTCATCACCATGCACACATCCACCTGTGTTTTTGCCACCCTAGGGGTTTAAAGTCCCCCAGGTATCCCCCTTTCCACTTAGTCACGTTCATTCCTAGTTATTCTGACATATACTACACCATTCAGTTCTAATCTAGGTTGTTTCTGTGTGTTTTTACATTGCTTTTGCAGGTCAGCAATCCTTAGCACGAGGCCCATCCTATAACACCCTCAAATATAGCTAAGTTGTACTCTATATCACCGACGCGCATTTTGAAGTATCGGTTCAGTTCTTGAAGAGAACTCCGAAGTTAAGCGTGCTTAATGTGGAATAGTACTGGGATGGGTGACCTGCCCGGGAAGTCCCTCATTCTAGAGCCGATCACTGTTAGAAAGGAACAAAACCGTGAGGCCGATAGGCCAAAGTGGACAATACCTCGACGGTATAGAGTACGGGGCGTGACAGTTTGTGGTATCAGAGATATACCCCAGCCGGAAGTGTGGGAACTAAGTGCCATGCAGGGCAAAGTGCTATGCTATGGGAGCCACCTCTTGAGTCTTTAATGGAGCAAAGTGCTACATAGTGGGAGCCACCTCTTGAGCCTGTAGGGGCCACCTCTAAAATCCTACCTGCCTGGGGGCTTGATTGCGTGATTACGTGCTATATGTGCCCAGCGACGAGGACGTCGCCTATATAAGAGGGGTAGATTGTAACACCCTCAAATATAGCTAAGTTGTACTCTATATCACCGAGGCACCTTTTGAAGTATCGGTTCAGTTCTTGAAGAGAACTCCGAAGTTAAGCGTGCTTAATGTGGAGTAGTACTGGGATGTGTGACCTGCCCGGGAAGTCCCTCATTCTAGAGCCGATCACTGTTAGAAAGGAACAAAACCGTGAGGCCGATAGGCCAAAGCGGACAATACCTCGACGGTATAGAGTACGGGGAGTGACAGATAAAGATAAGGAATTAAAGAAAGAGGGATCGGGAGGCTATGGATGAGGAGGAATATGTGGGTCCAGGGACCCTAGAGAAGAGGGGGAGCTTGATTGTGTAGATTTGGATTATGGAAAGCATCCCCTCAGCCAATGGATTACCCATAAAAAGAAGTTGAATAGCAACAAGAGCAGTGATGGAATGGGATAGGAAGTGGATGGACCAAAGGATAGCCCCTCAACATGGGACTTCTTGTCCTTAAGCTTCACTTTATGCCTTCCCCACTTCTTGGACTTACAGTGCAGCCTCTTAACTATCAACATAGCTCCTTGGCTTCTTGGCTTCACATGCCCTCTCCAGCGATGTGCCCAAACAGATGATGTTGTTTTTCCCTGATCACCCAACTCAATGGGTGTGGTTAGGGCCCATAGGCTCTCATTTTATGAACTTTTAATAAGATTTCTTGGACATTCAAAAATGAACTATAACTCCCTTGGCAAATAATCATGGTGAAAATTTGAGAGTTCCGCTTGTGAAGCAGGAATGATGACATGGAATAGCTCGTTTGGAAATAGCTCCTTTGATAAGTCGACAGTATCAATCATTGAAAGTTTGACCTTTGGCAGAAGGAGCTTTATATTTGGCGCACTGCTCAAGGCCGTTGGAATATCATGCGTGAACATGCTTGGAAACATAGGCGTTCGCGCCTTGGATGGAAGTTGGTGGGGAGTAGACATGATATCAAAAGCTTCCAACAAGGACTACCCTGACCCGCCCTTGAGCATAGTGTTCATCAACTCCTCTGTGGTGGAATGTGTCATCATTATGCTTGAGGAGAACCCCGTCTCTTGATTAGCCATTTGAATAATGACCAAACAAGAGGTAATGAGGGCCTTGAAAGTATCATTTCCAATTAGCAATGTGACCTCTATTGTTTTGGCCCCTGATTTGCTCAGTACCAATTCTTGTGAGTCCTTCTTGGTGGACATTTGTGTAGGTGGAGACTTGGCCTTCTCAAAGATGCCCGGCACAAAAACCCGAATCGAGATTCGGCAAATGAAATCTTGGATTTTGAATGGCATAGCCATGAACAAATTCTTCTTGCCCAGTTCTTGAACATCATCTTTGACACATGTATTTGTAGAGATACACCCACTCCGAGTGGAGGATGAATAGAAGAGGGAGGTGGGTGGCTCAATGGATAATGGAGGTTTAATGGAAGGCGTTGTAGGTAGGGTAGGTGGCTGTTGAAACACGGCGAGCTTCTTCCCTTGCTCGAAAGCAGACGGGGTTGGCTTGGGTGCAAAAAGGGGTGGACCATGCTCAAGGTCAGCCGCAGGTTTTGGTGGAAGGCTAGGAGTGATTAGCTTTGGGGTTATAGGGATAGTGGAGGCCTTAAGTGGGGGCGATGGAGGGTTACTTGGTTGGGAGCAAGGGTTAATGGGAGGCTCGGTGGAGGCCGATGGTATGGAGGTTTTGGTGGTACTTGAGGTGTCCAGGGTAGGGAGTAATTCATGGTGCATTGACACGGGTTGTTGGAGTATGGACCGATCATCGTAACACCAGGAGGTCTCATAGGCAGGGGTAGGGATAGTGGCGTCATCCTAAGCAGGGGGTTCTTGTGAAAGCGGTGGAAGAGGGAAACGAAGAAAACTCAGAGTGGGTGCAACTTGAAGATCTTCAAAATCTTCATAATGTGCCATCTCCAATTGTTCATCACCCGATTTATATCCTCCATAATTTGACTCAAGTGGATACCGTGGTGGAGGCCTGTTGGTGGGTGGTGGAATATGGCAATGTGGAGTATTTTGTGGATGTGAATGCGGAGGCGGCGGGCCATGTGAATGAGTGTGATGAATGGGTTGTGAGCGCACGACATCCAATGGATCGTTAACACTTGGAAGAACATATTGCTCACTCATATTCTCAATGTCATGCTCATCTGTTCTCTCCTTCCAATCTTTCTCCATTTTAGTAATGTTATCCATGAAAGCGTGAAGGGGATTTACTTGAGGAGGAGGAGGAGGGGGTCGTAGACTTGTGACCCTCTTTAATTGTTCCTCTATTTGATCAATTTTGTCAATGAGAGCTTGTTGGAGGGGTGTGGCTTGTGAAGTAGAGAGTCGGCTTTGAAACTTTGGAGGGGTGGCTTGACATGGACGCCTTGAAGTAGAAGGGGAGTGAGGTTTGCCCATCGAATGACTTGGTCAGACCAGGGTACGAGGGACAGCCCGATTTTGGGGCCACAAGGGATGCTAAAATGAGGGAGGTGGTTGGCCAACGTGGTCCTTAAAAGGAGAAGCATGAGGACCACCTATGGCGTATGGATGACCCTTGGGAGAAGGAGAAGTAGATCCCCTCTTAATGACAGCCCGGATGGCTTCAAGTTGTTGAGGGCTGAGAGAGTCGATGTGAGAGGCTAGGACATCCAAGGCATAGGGAACACTAGTGGAGGGGAAGCTCCCCTGGCAGTGGCCTACACTTCATGTGAGGACTCATGGATTTGATCATTGTCTAGGGTGTGGGCATGACCATAGGACGTAGAAATAGGGTGAGACTCCTCATAGAAGTCGCGAGGAGACTGACGGACATGAGGGGTATGTGATGGATCAAAGCGACCATCCTCATGGTCATAAAAAGGGTAAGTAGGCATGCTAGACACTTTACCAGAATGCAACATCATGATGAAATCAAACAATGTGCTCACAAATAATTTTGCAGAGATTATCAAACAAGTGGATGTTTACGTTTAATTTTGAATTTCCTTGTATGAGATAGATTATTTTCAAAAAATTCACTAATTCACTCAACAAGGTAGGATCCTAGTTCCAATTTTGATTTGATTTCGTGCCAACTAGGATTTCACACTCTCACCACTTGTAGGTCAACTATCTTCGGGGAACTTCAATGGTACAACTAGCCCATGAACGAAGCGGGAATCCTTCACTGTCGGGGACTTATGGAGGTCCCGATGGAGGAGATTATAGTCTGTCGAGAGGAATTCCCGAACGGAGAGTCCTTCCTTCATCGAGAGAGGGTAATTTCCTAAAAATGTAAGAAAAGGGGGAAAATGCCAATGCATGCAATGTAACTGTAAAACAGAGATAAACAAACACATAAACAGGACAGGAAGAATAGAAATTATGCAGAACAAAATGGATTGAACAAATTTTTAAGGAATAGATGGGTGCACTGGTGGAATCCAGAGGGGGGGTGAATGGATTCAATTAGAAAATTTAGCCCAATTCGAACTACAAAGGCCTGAAATAAAATGCAGCTAACCGGAACTGAAAAACTTCAGGTGGCAAGGAGGTGAAAGCTCACAAGGCAAATGCTCACGAATGGCTAACAGTTCTTATGGAACTGAACTCGAACGCTTAGCACACAATGACAATACTCCAAGTAGAAGCAGATAACAAATGATGTTTCAGTTCGAATCATAATCGAACATATGATGGTGTGCTGTAATTCATTTGACGCTAGCCTTTGCACATGATCGTTCATGCGGAACATATATTAAGCAAGTTATCTCATGCCATATTAACACTATATCAGACTGTAAGGAAGAAAACCACTCAAGCACCAACCTGCGAAGGGGAGATAGAAGATAGGAAAAACAATCTCACAGCATCAACCCACAATACTCGCAAGATTTTTAAGGTGGTTCGATATGCTTGGCAGATCTACATCCACCCCACACTCAAACCAGAGCGTGGCTTCACCTTGCAAACCACAAGAAGCAGACTTAGTCTGTGACAAGGTGCTGACGAATAGCTTGAACTAGAGAGAGACAAATCCCTCAACCCCTAATCTAGCACCAAGCTAGATCAGAACCCACTACGTCAGTAGTGATCGGAGGAACACACCTCCCTTCCTCTGTGAACACAGAGAGAACCTGTGAGCAACGCCCCATTGCTCACAACCTAGAGGATGAACCTCTCTTCCTCTGAAGCATAGAGGGAACCTCGGAGATAGATCTCCCTTCTTCTGTAAGCACAGAAGGAATCTGATCCCAGACAAAGTATCGAAAGAGTAAGAAGGAAAATGAAAATCAACAAGAACAAAAGAACACAAAAAAATATATAGCTCCTAAGGAGCATGCTAGTTCTGGATTTGATCTAGGAATTGATGAGACCAGCAGATTTTCAATGGAGGCTACGGCTGCACTCAAGTTCTTCTTCGAACTGGATATCTGGAACTACTTTGGTTCTCACTTTTTCTCTTCTTCTTCTTCTCAAAGCTCACTCTCCTTTCTTCTTCACAACTTCTGCTCTTTCCTCACATATTTGTCTCTGGCAGAGGCTCTCTCTCAAAGGCTATGGCGGCTCTTCTTCTATGGCCACTTTCTTTCACTAGAGGGCAAGACATAGGAAAAAGAGGGGTCCACAAAATCAAGTGGATAAAATAGGTGAAATCCCATTGGTCCATCTAACAATTTGAAATATTATTCCTTCAAGAGTCTTCTGGAAATACCCCAGGTGCCTTAGGAACACAATTGAATCATTTGGGCTCGAACGCACATGATTCCATTATGAGATCACGTGCCTCACTGGAGGTAACACTGCTTCGAGGTACCTTAAAGGCAGGTCGAGGAACTCTCAAAGAATCCACTTTCTAAAGTATCATTTGATATGTGAAGCTACATCGACGTGCTCCAATGCTGCGTCGATGTAGTGTAGACAAATAGTCTTTTAGGCAACATGCTTCATATACTGACTTTCTAGCTTAATACGTCGATGCATTTACTTGATGCATCGACCTATCAAGTTCATGAGCTAGAGTATGACTTGATGCGTCGGTGCAGATCTCCTATAGCGTCGACTTGTCTTTACAACGTAAGCTTCCAGTTGGTCTGCTACGCTGATGCAGCTCACTGATGCTATGATTTGGTTATAGACCTGTTGCATCGGTGCAGCTCTTGTGCTACGTCGATGCAGAATTCCTGAAATCACTTTAAGGGCTTGACTGCGTCGAGGTAGTAGGGATCCTGCGTCGAGGTCCTGGAGGCAAAACAGAACTCTTGTTCTCCTCTGGCAATTTCGGTTGACTGAAATGGACAGTTTGATCTACCAAACTTGTCTTAAGACCTGATCTTGTATTGCTGAGTTCAATTGAAGGATTGCTGATGATTCCTTCACCGTAACTTCACTGCTGGCCTGTTGCTTAAGACTATTGCCTTGTTATGCTACTGCTTGGCTTGTTCTTTTTAATACTCAAGTATGCATCAATGCAGTGGACATCCTGCATCGACTCCACTTTGTTTTAAGTGAGTTGACTTGGGCTGCCTTTTCACTTCTTCTTCCTATTCACTAGAATTCCACTACTAGGACTACTTTGAAATATCGGCGTTGAGTCCATGGACTCATGACATCGACGTAGCTTCACAACTTGATCTAGGAAGTCTACTAGCTTGGCTTTGACTCGACTGCCTGTTCTTCAAGAATTCATCACATGGTAGAGAGATAAGGCACAAAATAAATCCATCAAGCATAAGACCTAATGCACCATGGCAACAAATGAAG
Organism: Amorphophallus konjac; assembly: GCA_022559845.1. Taxonomy (NCBI): domain Eukaryota; kingdom Viridiplantae; phylum Streptophyta; class Magnoliopsida; order Alismatales; family Araceae; genus Amorphophallus; species Amorphophallus konjac. The sequence continues at coordinate 202,150,977 of CM040124.1, forward strand.
CATGAAATCTATGCACAAGCACACTCATGATTCATGAAATCAATGCACAAGCAGACTCATGATATGACTCAGTATTTTACATCATCAAGACCATACTCATGGTCTTCATAGTGTTCGACATCATCAAAACCATAAACCATACCATAAGCCATAGATGAAGCATGAAATCTATGCACAAGTAGACTCATGATTCATGAAATCTATGCGCAAGCAGACTCATGATATGACTCAATATTCTACATCATCAAGACCATACTCACGGTGTTCATAGTGTTCGACATCATCAAAATCATAAACCATACCATAAGCCACAAGGGTACAATAATCTCCCCCTTTTTGATGATGGCAACACTACACTATGAGTCATGGCAACAATGAGTCATTACAGCCGTTATCACCAAGATAATCACTATTCTCCCCTTTTGACAAACCTTTTCAAATTTGCATACGAACCAAACCCTCAGACTCAAGTTGAACAAACAATTCTTGTTGTGCCCCTTAGGCACAAGCATGTGCTATGTTGCTTTGATGATAGCAATGCTATTTGGTTTTGATGATAGCAAGACAGTGAGTGCATTTGAGTGCATTTGATATTGTATTTTGATGATAGCAATATGAATGCATATGACTGTGACTGATATATTATCTGGTGAATGCATGTGTATGACTGATATATTATTTGTGCTTGACTTCTGTTCTGTGCATTGCATTGCATCATTTGCATTCAATCCTTGAAGTCTGTACATCATGTTCATTCAGTTCACTTCAAGTTTGTCAGCTGTGTGCATTGGATTCCAAGTCTATACAGCCTCTGTGTGTTCTTTACATTCCATTCACTGCTGTTTCCATTTCTCATATGTCATGGGTCGACACATCCTCTGATGGGTCGACTCCTTCAGCAGTCATGCTTAAGAACTCAAGTCCATACATTGGAAACTCTTCCATTGATTGAGTCTATACATTGTCTATGTTAGATAAAGTCTACACAGCGTCTTAGGCTAAGTGTGTACAGCGTCAGTCGCATACATTGTCCTAGGCTAAGTGTGTACAGTGTCAGTCTCATGCATGTCTTAGGCTAAGTCTGTACAGCTTCTCATTCATGCATTGTTAATGAAGTCTGTACATCAGTCTTCATATTCTAAGTTTGTACAGCCATGTCATATGCTCCTAAGTCTATACATTCGAGCGTCTCATGCAAGTCTATGCATTACTGTTCATGCATCAGTCTTCATAAGTCCATACATTGGACTGTAGCATGTATGAGTCGAAGGGTTCATAAGTCTGTACATTGGACTGTCTCTTCCAGCGTCTCACGCTATCCAAGTCCGTACAGCGTCTGTCTTCATGCATTAGGCAAAGTCTATACATTGGGGTCTGTCCCTACGTTTCATAAGTGAACTCTGTACATCCGTTTCTGAAACCTGAATTCTATACAGTCTAGCCTATTCCTACGATCAAGGCTTTAGCTACACTCTAAGTCTGTACATTGACTTCGCTTCATCAAGTCTGTACACTGGCTTCAATCCTTCCAAGTCTGTACAGCCGTTCACTGTTGAAGTCCATACACTGGTCGGTGGAAAGTCTGTACACTGACTCGTTTCATTTCCTCAGAGTCTGTACATTCACAGCGAATTCAATGTCTATACATTGGGCTTTTACATGAAGTCTATACATTGTTGTTTGCATTGTAAAGTCCATACATTGGTTGTTGTTCTTCAATGTCTATACACTGCCTTTAGGATTTAAAGTCTATACAGCCGTTGCCTCCTTTGTTGAAGTCAACACATTGGGCAAGTCTGTACGTTGCATTCGCCTTCACAAGTCTATACAACGAAGTATATACACTGCAATGTACATACTTAAATCTTATGACTTCATTCTTGTTGCTGAAGGGAACAGGGTCGACGCTGGGAGCTTAAAGCGTCCACGCATCAGTTGACGAAGCTTTCACGATATCTTCCACTGCGTCAATGCCACAAGCTAGCAGCGTCGACGCAGCAGTTAAAGAAGCAGAGACCTTCACAGGCTATTCCACTGCGTCAACGTCACAATTGAGCAGCATCGACGCAGCAGCTAAAGAGACGAAGCTAATGGCTTACTGGAATGCCTCACTACGTTAACGCCATTGATTGACAGCGTCGACGCAGAAAGTCAGGTTACTGTCATTGAGCACGTGAACTGAGAACTCTATACATCGGACTGAAGAGGCTAATGAAGGGCACGTGATCCGAGGTGCCTGGCTCGTGATCCAAGGATGGACGAGATACCAAGATGCTGCCATGTGGTCCAAATTTTTAGGGCAGGAAATGTGGAAGCCACACTCGCCCAGTGTGCCTACTGCTGCTGCTATATATATGTCTTCATCCTCTGTAGAAGAAGGATTTTGAGTGATCGTGATCGAAGCCAGGGAGCAGAAGAAGAGAAGAAAAAGTAGGTAGCAGAAGTTGAGAGAAGAAAAAGAGAAAAAGGAGAGAGAGCTTCCACAATCCAGCAGAAGAAAAGAAAAATAGAAAGAGAGAAAAGAAGAACAGAGATCGAGAGAAGAAGAGAAGTGCAGTAGAGAAGAAAGAGAAAGCGAGAGAGTGAAGAAAGAGAGTGAGATCGAGGGAGATCTATTCTTGATGGACCGTGGATCAAATCCAGGCCATCCAGCTCTTTAAGAGCCACATTGTGCTTCATTTCTTACAGCTTTCCGATTGCTGTCTTGTTCTATTTTCTGTTTTCTATTTTACATCTTTGTTCAAGCTGTTAGTCAGCGGATTGTAGAGGTGTTGCCTCTGGACGGCTAAGCTGTATTACCCAGCGGTTTGCAGTGGAGGATTCCACTGGACAGCAAGCTGTGTTGCTCAGCGGGGCGAGGAGGATTCCTCGGACGGCAAGCTGTGTTGCCCAGCGGATGTATGGCAAGCTGTGATGCCCAGTTGTTCAAGCTGTGAGTCAGCGGAAGCCACACTCGGTTTGAGTGTGGGGTGGATGTAGGTCTGCAGGACCGAACCACCTAAAAATCCCTCTTGCATTGTGGTTTGATTGCTTATGGTTTGCTTCCGCTAGATGTTTGCATAGGGGCGCTCCAAGTGTTTGATCACAGATTCATTAGATGATTTGATCAGATTTTGTTCTAAGTGTTTAATCTGTTGAGTGAGCGAAATTCTAATTGAGCGAAATTTTATATTGGGTGAAAGTTTTTATAGGCTATATTCATTCACCCCTCCCTCTAAATACTTGCACTGAACCCAACAATTGGTATCAGAGCGGTCTCTGACTTAACAGATCTAACAATCTGCAGAGGATCCTGCTAACTATTTAGTGCATTTCAGAGTGGGTCATTTGGAATCGTTTTGATTTACTGTCTTAGTGCTTTACGTTGATCATCTGGTTTAGTGCATTTCTGTTTGGTGCATTTCATAAGTGTGCCTCTTGTGTTCTGTATTTATTTTCACTGAGTTAGTGCCGTGTCTTGCTTATCTGGTTTTGTTGTCTATTATTTTGTGCTTTGAATTTGGTTGTTATCTGATTCGATGGCTAATCCTCCGATATTCAGAGGTGATAACTTTGACTCTTGGTTCGAAAACCTCCATCGATATGTAAAGTCTACTGATCCAAAATTGTGGAAGGCAATGACTCACGGCCCATACAAACTGTCGAAGGATAAATGTAAATGGACCAAGAAGGATAAGCTGAAAGACTCTGTCAATAATAGAGCTGTAGTTTTATTAAAAGAATCAATTGACAGATCTCTAATTGAATGCATTTCATCTTGCAGGTCTGCCAAAGACATTTTTGAAAAATTGAAGCTAATCAGAAATCACAGCAAATGCTTGATGGCTGATAGAAGAAATGCTGATGATGAAACTTCATCCGAGGTAAGTTCTGAACCTGAAGAACTTTCAATTGATGATCTATGGAATATAAATGAGGAACTCAATAATAGATGTGAGAAATTGAAATCTGAGAATAAAAGACTGAGAAAGAAATGTGATCAGATAACTTTGAAAGTTCCTTGTAAAACTTGTCCAGATCTGAAACAATCTTATAATGCATGTATGTTAGATGTTCAGAATTTTCAGGAACAGAATGGCTCTCTAAAATTTGAAAATCAAACATGTCTGGACAAGATATCAGAACTTGAGAATCAGCTGAATGAGAAGAAAAATGAACATATAAAAGGGATGCAAGAACTGACTCAAGTTAATTCCGAATTGGATAAACTGAAACTTGAGAATGAAGAATTTCAAAAGGAAATTGAAAATCTTATGGGTAGAATAAATGAAATCAATGGGGAGGTTTCACATTCTTCTTCTGCTCAATTAACCTGCCATATGTGCTAAGCTCTAAGAGAACGAAATGAAGATCTTTATAGTGAGAATGAATGGCTGAGTAAACAAATTATCTCACTTAAAGAGGATCACAAAAATTTGGTGGCTGAGAAAATTAGAGTGGAGGAAAGAGAAGAGGAATTAATTAAAAAACTGGAACTAATGTCTGGAAGAGAGAGATGTGCTAACAATGAAATTCAGAATAAAAATCTTGAGGAAGAAAACACTAAATTAAAAGCTGAAGTTGAAAAATTGAAGTGGTTGAACACTGGCTTGTCTGAAAGACTTCTCACTACAGAAAAAGGAAAGGCTGTCTATGATGAAAATTCAAAAATTTTGAACAGTCTAGAACAAGAAATTGAGAAGTATACAACTGGAAACCATGTTCTAAGCGAATGTGTTAATTGCAGTGAACAGGAAATAGCCAGTTATGAACTTCACATTGCTAGCTTGGAAGATAAAATTCAGAATCTGGAAAATTCAGCTATTGAGTCTGCCAAGATTAAAGGAAAAATGAAAACTGTTGGGAAGAGGAAGGATGATAACTCAGAAGGGAGAACAAATTACTATTCTGATGTTAAGAAAATCACTAAAAACCAGCTATATACCACTTTTGTTCAAAGCACTGATGTAGCTGGTACTTCAAAGTAATCCCCAAAACAAAATGAAAATCAGAAGTCACCTTCAAAATCTGTCTTTCAATTCAAAGCTCAGAAAATTGAAAAGCAAACAAAACCTGTTGATAATAATCAGAAATTGAAAAAGAAAAGTCAAACAAAGAAAGCAAAGAATAATTCTGGTTATACTCTGAAATTTGTTAGCTCTGTTGAATCTGATGGGTCAATGCAAAATGCTCATGCTTCTTGTACTCATTCACATGCATCTGTGAATTCATCGGATAGAAACCATGCCCCTAGGAAATCTGATGCTTCTTGCTATTACTGTGGTAAGCATGGGCATATCATGGATGATTGCAGAATATTAAAAGAGGATGAGCATGCAAATAAAACAATACATTCTAGGAATCTATCTAGAAGAAACCATGCCTTCAGGAAATCTAATGCTTCATGCTATTATTGTGGTAGGTATGGTCATTTAATGAATGAGTGCTATGCTTTGAAATCTGATGACAGAGTGCATGCCAGATACACCCCAAATCATCACGAGCACAAAAGAAATAAACTCAAATTTAATCAGCATATCATTTGTTTCACTTGCAATAAGCCTGGACACAAGGCTATTGAGTGCTGGTCAGGAAATCATTGGGGTAAAAATGAATCTAGAAGCAAGCATCTTAAATGCTTCGAATGTGGGAGGCATGGCCATACAGTCAAGGACTGTTGGCATGCCCAAGTAAGTCATGTTAATAAAAAAGTTTTTAAATTCTCTGTAAAATGACCTGTGAACTTTTCATGCTTTAATTGTGGTAAATCAGGTCACAAATTTGCTGAATGCTGGATGAAGAAGAATAAGAAACAGAATGTTCATGTAAACAACAGAACAACTCATGCTCAATCTCATAGGTCTCATGCTTCGTTTGATAAGCATCATAGGACCAGACAATCTGTTGTTTCATGTCATTATTGTGAAAATTTTGGACATTCTATGTCTGATTGTTCTTTTATGGAATTTGATGATAATGTTGCAAAAAGAATGTTTAGAACACCTGATAGGGGTAGTGCAGAACCCAAGACTGCTTGGGTCCCTGCAAGATCATATTGATTGATATGTTGCAGGTGTGCCTTGGTGAGAGAAATAAAAGGGGTAATTTAGCCAAGGCACTCAAAAAGGAAGCACCAGGATTCTACATCTCAGGTTAGTTCTGAACTTATTTTTAAATTTCATCATCTGAAAATGCTGATTTGTATGGTTGATATCTGAAATTGTTGAACTGTTCGTTTGATGTCTGATATTCTCTTCATGTCTAGCTGATCAGTCTGCATTCCATACTCAGCTACTGAGTTTTACCTTGCATATATCTGATGCTCTTCTCTCACTGATTATTACACTGTGTAAATGGACTGCATGCTTGTTGTTGAATGCATAACTTGCTGATTGTGAATAGTTCTTCAGTGTATAGAGTCATTGCATGTGTCTAATGTCTGCATACATTATTTGCATGACTGACTTTGAAGTTGTTCAATGCATATAGAACTGATTTGCATGATTGTCATTTGCCTATTATCGTAGACTGCATGTTTTTCTATGCATAATAGGGCTGCTTTGCACTACATTATCATATGCTTAACCCTGGTATATAAAATGGTATATTACTAAAAGGCAAGGAAATCTGCTCGGAGGTTTCTACCATGTGTAAGATGGTCTTTGAGACCAGGTTCTCCGCCAAGTACCATGGGTCCTATCTTCATGTAGAACAGTGCACTGCATCATATGTTGATAAATCTAAAAAAGGATGAAAATGGTTATGACTTGGATGCATAAACCTGAATTGATTGCATACTTGTCTCATGTATGCTTGGTGCATAGTCTGCATGTAGAACAGTATGTTGCATAGCATATCTCTTGCATCATGATGTCAGGGGGAGCTGAGAGTTCTATTCAATTCATTGAATCCTATTCACTTCTCAGTGTTCTCATTCAAATGATTCACATTCCTTGACATCAATTGCTCATTGAACCATATAGCCAATTGCTATTTTTTCCCCATCATTCTCACTGAAGAATAACTTTGCATCTGGTTTAACACATTGAATTGTGAATATTGCAATTGTTCACTTATAAGAATCACTCTTATAAATTGAAAGGAACTAAAGGTTTAACCTTTATAAATTGGGGAGTTAAGTGTCTGCACTTCAGAATTTGAGATAAAAGAAAACTTTTATAGCTCTTAATCTTTGTCTCGTGGCTAAAATAGTAAAAGTTTTTTGTAATGCCTAAATGTGTTGAACTGGATATGTCTAGAACAGGCTAATAAGAGTGTGTACTGATTTTTAAACAATCACTCTAAAAGAATTAAGGACAGCAGTAAATAAGATCATTAATGTTAAGAACTGAACACAGTGACAGAGCAATGGCTGATTGCACTAAGAAACTGTGAACTCCTCCAAAGAAGCAGGAGAATTCACATGTCATGAGGTGATTCAGAATATCTCTGTTCATAGGGTCAAATCTATAGGGGGAGTCCTCACCAAGTAACTGAGGGTACTGTCCTCTAATCAAGGTGTACCCTTAATGTCAAAAGTGAAGACTATCCTTTGTGGGTTCTGATCTAAAATAGGTCTAGTAGTTTATGCCTAGTAACTGGGGGTACCTACCTCTGATCAAGGTGTACACCCAATGTCAACAGCATAAATGCCACTGATCTATTTACTTAATTCAGGCTCTGAAAAATTCAAAAGTGAAAATCAAACTGCTGTAACCCTTTGAAAAATCAAAAGTCAATGAGTGAAAATTATTATCAATACATGTTCAAGTTGCCTCTCTTGAATTTCCTTGTTTAATCACAAAAGGGTATTATTTCTGACTTATCTATTAATACCATGTGCCCTAGATTCATTGCTATAAATGGAGACTATATGCTCTTTTTCAGGGGTCAGGTGTTTTACTCTAGATTTATCACTATTAAACCTGAATTTTTGAAAATTGTATGCTGCTGATTCTTATACTTTAACAGTTGTTTATAATCATGCTTCCTTTCTGAACCTATGATTCAGCTGTTGTCAAGTGACCCTCCTACCTTCTCTACCTTGTTTATCTGTTCATATTCCTTCTCAAGGGGGAGTATTTATTTAGGGGGAGAAATAATTCAGGAGGAGTCATACCTTCAGGGGGAGTTTATTGCTCTAGCAGTCATTTGCATGCATACTGCCATGTTGCACACATGTTTTTATTGTTTCTTCCCTTTTCGATTATGTCAAAGGGGGAGAAAATTTTGTGTGTGACTCACTGTCACTGTTTATTGCCATCATCAAAAATGGGGAGAATGGTGTGCGCCTTAGGCACAAGCATGTGCTATGTTTCTTTGATGATAGCAATGCTATTTGGTTTTGATGATAGCAAGACAGTGAGTGCATTTGAGTGCATTTGATATTGTGTTTTGATGATAGCAATATGAATGCATATGACTGTGACTGATATATTATCTGGTGAATGCATGTGTATGACTGATATATTGTTTGTGCTTGACTTCTGTTCTGTGCATTGCATTGCATCATTTGCATTCAAGCCTTGAAGTCTATACATCATGTTCATTTAGTTCACTTCAAGTCTGTCAGCTGTGTGCATTGGATTCCAAGTCTATACAGCCTCTGTGTGTTCTTTACATTCCATTCACTGCTGTTTCCATTTCTCATATGTCATGGGTCGACACATCCTCTGATGGGTCGACTCCTTCAGCAGTCATGCTTAAGAACTCAAGTCCATACACTGGAAACTCTTCCATTGATTGAGTCTATACATTGTCCATGTTAGATAAAGTCTACACAGCGTCTTAGGCTAAGTGTGTACAGCGTCAGTCGCATACATTGTCCTAGGCTAAGTGTGTACAGCATCAGTCTCACGCATGTCTTAGGCTAAGTCTATACAGCTTCTCATTCATGCATTGTTAATGAAGTCTGTACATCAGTCTTCATATTCTAAGTCTGTACAGCCGTGTCATATGCTCCTAAGTCTATACATTCGAGCGTCTCATGCAAGTCTATGCATTACTGTTCATGCATCAGTCTTCATAAGTCCATACATTGGACTGTAGCATGTATGAGTCGAAGGCTTCATAAGTCTATACATTGGACTGTCTCTTCCAGCGTCTCACGCTATCCAAGTCCGTACATCGTCTGTCTTCATGCATTAGGCAAAGTCTATACATTGGGGTCTGTCCCTACGTTTCATAAGTGAAGTCTGTACATCCGTTTCTGAAGCCTGAAGTCTATACAGTCCAGCCTATTCCTACGATCAAGGCTTTAGCTACACTCTAAGTCTGTACATTGACTTCGCTTCATCAAGTCTGTACACTGGCTTCAATCCTTCCAAGTCTGTACAGCCGTTCACTGTTGAAGTCCATACACTGGTCGGTGGAAAGTCTGTACACTGACTCGTTTCATTTCCTCAGAGTATGTACATTCACAGCGAATTCAATGTCTATACATTGGGCTTTTACATGAAGTCTATACATTGTTGTTTGCATTGTAAAGTCCATACATTGGTTGTTGTTCTTCAATGTCTATACACTGCCTTTAGGATTTAAAGTCTATACAGCCGTTGCCTCCTTTGTTGAAGTCAACACATTGGGCAAGTCTGTACGTTGCATTCGCCTTCACAAGTCTATACAACGAAGTATATACACTGCAATGTACATACTTAAATCTTATGACTTCATTCTTGTTGCTGAAGGGAACAGGGTCGACGCTGGGAGCTTAAAGCGTCCACGCATCAGTTGACAAAGCCTTCACGATATCTTCCACTGCGTCAACGCCACAAGCAAGCAGCGTCGACGCAGCAGTTAAAGAAGCAGAGACCTTCACAAGCTATTCCATTGCGTCAACGCCACAATTGAGCAGCGTCGACGCAGCAGCTAAAGAGACGAAGCTAATGGCTTACTGGAATGCCTCACTGCGTTAACGGCATTGATTGACAGCGTCGACGCAGCAAGTCAGATTGCTGTCATTGAGCACGTGAACTGAGAACTCTATACATCGGACTGAAGAGGCTAATGAAGGGCACGTGATCCGAGGTATCTAGCTCGTGATCCAAGGATGGATGAGATACCAGGATGCTGCCACGTGGTCCAAATTTTTAGGGTAGGAAATGTGGAAGCCACACTCGCCCAGTGTGCCTGCTGCTGCTGCTATATATATGTGTCTTCATCCTCTGTAGAAGAAGGATTTTGAGTGATCGTGATCGAAGCCAGGGAGCAGAAGAAGAGAAGAAAAAGCAGAGAGCAGAAGCTGAGAGAAGAAAAAGAGAAAAAGGAGAGAGAGCTTCCACGATCCAGCAGAAGAAAAGAAAAATAGAAAGAGAGAAAAGAAGAACAGAGATCGAGAGAAGAAGAGAAGTGCAGTAGAGAAGAAAGAGAAAGAGAGAGAGTGAAGAAAGAGAGTGAGATCGAGGGAGATCTGTTCTTGATGGACCGTGGATCAAATCCAGGCCATCCAGCTCTTTAAGAGCCACATTGTGCTTCATTTCTTACAGCTTTCCGATTGCTATCTTGTTCTATTTTCTATTTTCTATTTTACATCTTTGTTCAAGCTGTTAGTCAGCGGATTGCAGAGGTGCTGCCTCTGGACGGCTAAGCTGTATTGCCCAGCGGTTTGCAGTGGAGGATTCCACTGGACAACAAGCTGTGTTGCTTAACGGGGCGTGGAGGATTCCTCGGACGGCAAGCTGTGTTGCCCAGCGGATGTATGGCAAGCTGTGATGCCCAGCTGTTCAAGCTGTGAGTCAGCGGAAGCCACACTCGGTTTGAGTGTGGGGTGGATGTAGGTCTGCAGGACCGAACCACCTAAAAACCCCTCTTGCATTGTGGTTTGATTGCTTATGGTTTGCTTCCGCTAGATGTTTGCATAGGGGCGCTCCAAGTGTTTGATCACAGGTTCATTAGATGATTTGATCAGATTTTGTTCTAAATGTTTAATCTATTGAGTGAGTGAAATTCTAATTGAGCGAAATTTTCTATTAGGTGAAAGTTTTTATAGGCTATATTCATTCACCCCCCCCTCTGAATACTTGCACCGAACCTAACAATTCTCCCCCTTTGACATCATAAAAAAAAACTAGATGAACACATTAGACATGAGTTCCTTTGACAGCTTGTATAAGAAATGCAATGCCTAACAATTAGCAAGATCATGCCATGACAGTGTACACAGGTTTGCATGGCACAAATAGCATATTTAATAACAATGAATGCTCAGCAGGGAAGTGAAGTCAAGAGAGTAGTTTGATACCAAGTGACAAGAAGAAGTGGAAGCACAATGCAACTTAGTCAAGTCAAGCAATCAAGGCAAATTAGTTGAGAACCGATTCAGGTTTTAATGTTCTGTTAGAGACACATTAAGCCTTATTCATGCAAGTGATGACATATTGACTGCCAAAATGAGCTATGCAAATTACAATCAAGTAGATATATATATGTACATGCAGCAAGACTCCCTCTCTTCATTTAGAAGTGGGAAGGGTGTAAGAAAGATGCAAATAAGTCAATGCACCAAGAGTGTTCATGTGCAGCACTTAAAATGTTGTACAAACATATGGAAGACTTTTGCAATTTGCCAGTGCATTCTTTCAATTTCCTGAGCACATATTAAATCAAGTTCCTAAGTGTGAGTGAGTAACAAGAATAATGTGTTTAAGCCATATGGATAACTAGATTTTTCAGTTGAACATACAAGATATTGCTTGGACTGCACTTCAATTTAGAGAGCAGCGTATTGGAGGCTTCACACTGCCTTAATCACAAATTTTTTCTTTTTTCTTTTCAAACATTTTCACAATATACAGTGAGTGATCAGGTTCAGTCTGCTCCTTTTTATACGAGAAGATACATGGGGCTCATGCCAGACTCCCCGATTACTCATAACATTAACCATCTCACTTCTTTTGAATAGAGATGCTCAAGCGCAACACTTTTCAGACTTGAACCACATCACATCTCAGGTGACGTCTATCCAACTTACTCAGTGAGTAGCACTTTTTAGAGATGAACCACATCACGTCTCAGGTGACATGTATCCACTTTACTCAGTGCAACTGAGCATTGCTCTGCCTTCCTTTTTATCAACCTTAACATGTAGAGGCGGGTAGCTTTTTCATCAACTGTCTCTTTAACATTCATGAAGTAAATTTAATTTCTGTAGAGTGTTGAAAAGAAACACCTATAACCTTATAACTAACACTCATTTTCACAATTTATGCATGAAGTGTGCAAATTTGATTAGCATGTATACCGAAAACTTACTTGAATACATGATAGTGCATATCCCCTTATAACGATGCACTTATTGAGTATTTACTCCCCCTGAGTGTGACATGAGACACACTGGTGATGACTCAAATGCAGAATTATGTAGCAAGAGATGTAAGGTCTTAGAAATTCCAAGGAGGGGTGTGTATAGCATATATTATCATGCAAGCATGCAGTGGAAAGAGTTTGCAGATGTAATGCAAGGTGCAATGACTGTGCAAATTTCTTTGAATGTTCTAAATGCATTGCAGGCAAAAATGCTAGAGTTCAATTTTCATATGAATGACCCTTATGCATCTAATGCATGAATTTTGATATATGCAGCCTATAATCTACATGATACTGCACCATTCTGACAGTATGCAAAAGTTGATTCACATTCCAGTGACTTGCACATTTTGAAAGTTCATGACCTTTATGAATCAGGATGCAGACAAGTTCAGAAATAAGCAATGCAACCCATGTGTTTTCAAAGAAAGTGCGAAAGCATATTTTCAACCAAGTTTGGGAATCCATTTGATTTATCAGTTATGCAGTTATGTTCAAATGTGAAGTCAGGCATGCAGTTGCTATCAAGATTTGTTCAAGAAATCATTCAGTCAATATTATAATAGTAAGGTAATGGAATATAATTTCAAGTGCTTAGAGTCAGTACCTGTCATCAGAACCACATCAACAAGTGCCATAAGCTACTGTAGGGTTTTCAGAGATTTACAACCAAGTTGATGAGCATAATGTTTGATCCAAAAATTGTTGAACATCATCACGATCAATTCTGTTACAGCACTTGGCATGTGATTAATTTCAAGAAGCATGAGATAAATTCAAAATTCTAATTTATTTACTCAAGAACTCTCCCTTACTAGGTGGACCTTCACGAAAGATAGGGATGCAATCATCATGAATTGACTATGTCGATCTGTTATGAATAGAGATAGAAGCATAGCAATTTTCCAGAGTGTTTGTTTTGGACAAGTGTGCACTGAGGTCGATGCAGCTAAGAGGAGTGTCGACTCACTTGCTTTACCAAAAGAGTTTTGTAAGTGTGCATGCATTTCAAGTGAGCTTTGAATTTTGACACATGAATATGCAATCCAACAGATGTATGCATGATTATTTACTCCCCTTATTTGAATGAACTTAACATTAAATGTGACATGAGTGCTGTGCAGGAGTTATTGAACTAGGTTCAAGAAAGTCTAAATACAATATATGTAATTTGACCTATGGTACTAGGCGGAGAACTTAGGTCTTTAGACCTCCTCTCGCATGGTGTGAGTTTCCAGACAGAAATGATCTGCCCTTCTCCCAACATACCATTTTATATACCAATGATGTCAAACATGAATGTTCAGTTCACCCTAAATGAATGCACCCTTGATCTATATGCACCTTGACTATTGGCACCTGGCGGAGGTATGTCCTCAATGCATGGTGAAGACTTTCAGATAGACATGATCTACCCTTCCATCGACACCATCTTAATATACCAAATAGTCAATTATTGTGTCATGCAAAACAAATTCAGTCAATATGCAATGCATATTCATGATGAGTATGATATACAAGTTGACATTTCCAGACATCAAACATATGCATTTATGGTTTTTCATATAATGCATGACAATGCAAGATACCATGTGCACCATATTTTTCAAAAGACAAAGCAAGTATAAGTATATATGCATTTGGTCGACCAAACACACTTGATCGGTCGACCATTTTTCAGTTCTCAGAATAAGCATAACAATGCACATTGCATATGCACATGTGAAATAGATTTTCAATGATTTCATATGATATGCAATCAACTCTCAATCTAATGTATGTGTGAATATACCAACATGGTGCAAATGACACATACAAACATATGAATTCGTGCAATCCAAATTTATTTCCACTACCCCTTAGGCGTACCACTAAAAAGGGTAAAACTGGAATGGAACAAGAAATTCTTAACAGATTCTAGACATGATATGCAACTCATCAAGGAAGAGAAATTTTGAAGCATCAGTATAAAGTGACAGACAAATAGAGGGGGTTTTACCAAACTATGGATGCCTTGGTTTATTGAACCCCTTTTTATTTCCTTCCTCCAAGGCATACCTGCAAAAAAGAATCTTATTTGGAATGCAAAGGTACCTAAGACTTCGGTCCTCCAAGGTTAGCAGCACCTTTGATGGGTGCTCTCCATTGTAGACATGCCAAAATTGATGCTTTGTTGAGTAAATTTCATGTCACGATGTAATGCCCCAAAGTGGACTTCATTATTGGTTTAATAAGTAGGTTTTTCTATTCTTTTAGATATAACGACCGTCGTCTGGTCGCTATTTAATTAACGCCCTATGAGATGTCGCTATTTCCTTGAATAAACGACCATGTATGTGGGCGTTGTTTTTAATTCTTCCCAATTTCCACTCGAAATTAACTTCTATGAATTAACGCCTTTATGAGCGGCGCTATTTAATGAACGCGTCCGTGCATGGTCGCTAATTATTAATTTCTTAATTTCTGGAAATTCCAAAATTTCCAGGAAATAGCGACAGTCCCACGGGAGCTGTTTAGAACAATGACTGTCTCTAGGTCGCCATTTTCATTCCGTTTCCTCTTCGTTTGCAACTTTCCCGCAGAGTGTCCTTTCTTGTTTTAACTATGTGATTGATTGTGGGAAGGACATCTATGATCGAGAATTATCTTTCCTTGTTATAATCCTATTTGAATAAGGTTTTTCATCCCTATAAATACCCTGCAATCCTCACACGCAAGAACCTTATGCACCTCTTGATTGAGAGTTCTTCTGCTAGAGCTCTAATAAATTGAGGTTGCTGTTCCTTGCTGTCGTTGCCGAGGGGTGCATTAAGTGTCGTTGGTTCTGTGGTGTTGGCTTAAGCTCTCATCTTCTCTTCTCTTCCTCTGTTCTGCTTACATGCGCAGAAGGAGGATCCCCTCTCTCTCTCTCTCATTCTTTTGAATTCTCTGCATATCATCATTATATCCACGGTTACTTAGTGCATCTTGGTATATTATTCATATTTCTCTTGCATGCATACTTCTCCCATCCCTTTTGCTCCTCTTAGGGGTTTTAAAAACAAACACCATAAGGTGTGTTCATGCCCACATTGCATATTGTTATTTTATTGGGTATAGATACTACACTCTCTTTTGGCTAATCCATATCTCTTTGTTGTCTTTGCTCGTCTTATAAGGGTAATGAAGATAAAAAACCCCTTCATCGACTGGCCGGTTGTAGGAAGAAGTTGGATCCACGTCCACACCCGCTCACAATATATTCTTCGCGATCACACTTCTTCTTTTGAGGTAACCCCTCTGGCGATCACACTCTTTAGTAGCATCATATGCTCCCTCCCCTTATTATTATCACGCTTATGTTAATTTTTCTTCCTTTTTAAATGTCTATGTGACACGTTCACATATTGGCGATCACGGTGGGACTCTTTCTATTTTTCTTTTGATTACCCTCCTTTGGCACCCACGTGCGCCCCTCCCTTTGGCACCCTCGCGAGCCCCTCCTTTTGGCACCCACGTGTGCCCCTCTTTTGTGCTCCACGTAGCACACTCCCTTTGTGCACCACGTGCACACCCCTACTTTATTAGCCAATTTTTAAATTATCTATAGCATTTTTAAGGAGAAAATTTGATTTTGTTAGCTTTATACTGCTCTCTGTTTCACTAAAATCAATTAGCGATCGCTCAGCGGCCGCTATTTGCAAAATCAGCGACCTCTCGCAGAGGCGTTCATTCCATTATTTTTCATATTATCTATTGTTTTTATAATTTACGCCTCTCTACAGAAGCGTTATTCGCATGAGCAGTGCCTAATTCTAAGGCGCTAATTCTTGAGTCGTTGTTGACTTTCCCTTCACCGCCGTTCCCAGTTTACTGCGATCTACGCCCCTTCACAGAGGTGCTATTTATTATTCAGCGGCTGTCACACGGTCGCCATTCACTGAGACAGCGACCACTATCTTGTCGCCATTTCCCTGTGTGTTCACAGAACTATTTTATCTGCTGATGGTGAGACTTGTTTGCTTGGATTATTGATTATATGCACATTGCTATTGATCCTACTTGCATTAGCTTGCATTAAGACATTTTGGTTGAGAGACCTCCTCTCTCTACACTTTTAGGATCTCATACACTCTCTTGGGAAAGGAACGACCCTCCATTGAGTATTCCGTCTCTTTGGATTGGAAATTCCTTGACCAAGGCCTCCGTAAGTCCTCGCACCCGTGGATTCCCTCACGGAAGCTAGGCCGGTTGTACCTTTGAAGCACCTCGGAGCTTAGTTAACCCATACGTTGGTGAGGAGAGAGAAGGAACTTAGTTGACCCGGAGGTTACACTCAAATTGAAACCAGGGTCCACATTGAAGAGAGAGAATTGATTGGTCCTTTAAATTCCATTTTAATCTCAACAAACCTTAAAATCTCACGTCCATTACAACTTGTGTGAACAATTTTCTTTGAATTTGGTTGCTTGCTCTCCATATTTGTTGGCTTGAAATAATCCTCTATCTTAGGTTATGTAACTTCGTTTAGGTAGAATTGTCAACATGGCCAACTATGAGTACTCATATGATGGTTGTGAGGAGAGTCAGTTTCACCCATCCTATGAGATTCCTCTTCAAGATCCCATTCACTATGAGGGAAATTACGCTCCCTCTCATTCATATCACCCTCAAGTTTATGTGGTGGACACCACCACTCAAGGGGTTGAGTCTCCCTCCCAAACTCAACCCGTCACTCAAAACACATCTGGGGACGCTTCCTCATCTTTCAATATAAATGATCTTATCCATGCTCTGTCTCAACTAGATGACTCTCAACGTCAAGCGGTCCAGGCCGCTCTTAAAGGGAAATATGTCCCTTTATCTTCAAATCCTCCTCGGGCCGTAGGTGGCCTTCCAATTAATGCTTTTAATGACCAGGCCGTCTCTCAGAAGATCACATCCCGTCCATGAACTCCTGTTATTTTTGCGCTGGCCCAGCCGGCAAGTCACTCCGTGGCTCGGCCACAAAATCCCTCTCCTCCTCAGTTTTGAAGGAGGCCTATGCCAAATCCGTTCCCCACTAATCCGGCCTCGGCCGAGTCCGATACCAACACCATTCTCCTCCAAAAAATTGCTAGCATGGAGGAACAACATAAGAGAGTTACAGCCCCCAAGAGTGCTTCGGAGATTACTCTCCCTACTCTTCCGGTCTTTCACTTGCCTCCGTCAGAGATGCCTAACTTTAGGAGTTACAATGGAATGGGCAATCCGTTCATCCATTTAAAAGACTTCATGTATGAGGCATCCTTCTGGTAGGATAATAAAACTTCTTTGGCCTATCTCTTTAGAAGGTCCCTTGATGGCCCCGCCCTTGAATGGTTTTACTCCCAAGAGTCAACTGAAGCTGGAGACTTTGATATTGTTCAGCGAAAATTCTTGCAAAAATACAGGGACCGTTGTAGATATATTTTCTTCTCCCAAATCCGTTTCTTCCAAATGTCTTCCCGAACGTCTATCTTACCACCTCCACATGAGGAACAAGTAAAGGCAGAGGAAAAAGGGAAGTGTAACAAACCGTGATCGCCACCAAAGCGCCGAACGTGATGAACACGCCGTGCTTTGGAAAGGGGGAGAGACACTCGCCTGACTGCAATGCTGGGACGATGAACGGTTTTTGGAGAACCGCCTACAGGATGTACAGTCTTACGATAGACCGCCTAAGGATGCTGTCGAAGATGCGGGATGAAGGACTTCTGGGATTTGAACAGCTCTGTAGCGACCGCAGGAAGAAGATGGACGGCCCAGACCGCGCCGCACGTCTTCTTGAACGGACCGTGTAGAACCGCGCAAGACACCCAAGCCAGAAGTCCAAAGGGGTCCAACCTCCACCCTCTCCAGCCGGCCAGAGGGGATGTGTCACGCCCCGTACTCTATACCGTCGAGGTATTGTCCACTTTGGCCTATCGGCCTCACGGTTTTATCCCTTTCTAAGGGTGATCAGCTCCATAATGGTAGACTTCCCGAGGCAGGTAGGATTCTAGAGGTGGCCCCTACAGGCTCAAGAGGTGGCTCCCACTATGTAGCACTTTGTCCCATTGCGGGTTCAAGAGGTGGCTCCCATAGTGTAGCACTTTGCCCTGCATGGCACTTAGTTCTCACACTTCCGGCTGGGGTATGGCTCTAATACCATTCTGTCATGCCCCGTACTCTATACCGTCGAGGTATTGTCCGCTTTGGCCTATCGGCATCACGGTTTTATCCCTTTCTAACAGTGATCAGCTCCATAATGGGGGACTTCCCGAGCAGGTCACCCATCCCGGTACTGCTCCCAATTAAGCTCGCTTAACTTCGGAGTTCTTTACAAGAACTGAGCCGATACTTGAAAAGGCACCTCGGTGATATAAAGTACAACTTAACTATATTTGAGGGTATTACATTATCCATCCTTCATCATCCTCCTGCTCCGGAACCATTGGATTCTTCGTTGTTGTCCAACCCCCATTCTTTTTGTCTGAAACTTTTGGACCATCCCAGATTCAAGTTTCTGATAAGTTCTTTTACTTTCTCAGGGCATCAGGCCCTCCCTTTTCATATCCTCCTGGAACCTTCGGACCTTCCTTTATTCCCATTCATCCTTTGTTCTTCCAGGACATCGAATCCTTCGTTCTTTTCCTCCTTTTGAATTACATTTTTCCATACCTTTTCCCAGGGCATCGCGTCCCTCATCATTTTCTTCCTCCGGAACCTCCAGATTCGTTCCCCCACGATTTTCCTCCTTTACTTCCGGACCCTCAGGATCCGCCTCTCTCGATTTATCAATTTCTTCTTCTAATTCCTCCCGATCCCGGGTCTGACCCGATTTCTTCCACATCAACTACCTTGGGCATCTGCCCGATCTCACACTATTTTCAAGACTTTAGTCCTCACCTTTCCCTTTGATTTCCTTCTCATTCTGTAAATCCTTCTAGGCATCTCGAGTTTTACACCCTTCTAAGGGAGTTCAAGCTCTCGTCTCTTTTATTTCACCTAATTCTAGTATTGTCACCATTCCTTTATGTTAAGCCACTTCGAATCTTTACCTCTTGAGCAAGGAAAGCACACCCCATGTTGATCAAAATCATTTCAGGTAGCTCCTCCTATAATAAAAAGGATCACAAAGTAACTTATTCGTGAAAGCACATGCTTTCATTCTCATTCCTACACATTGATTTAACACGAAGTGCCTCTTCACATGATTAAGAGTGGTAATCTAGTAGTCAAAAAAAAGGAGAAAAAAAATAAATTTCGGTTTGCTTCTGTACCATCTACGCTATGATAACTCCGTGCTGAGAGTCTGAAATTCCTTCCCTGCTTATTAACATCGGTCCTAAGCACGAGTCACACACCCTTCATGGTGTCCTTAGCGGTCTACCTTGCAAAAAAAAACACCATCGTTACATTGGCCATGCCCAAGGGCACCAGGTCTTTGCTCTTCTCAACCCGGCCAAAGTATGGGCGCAGTTTTTTGTTTTGGGCAAAACAACTCACCTAGGCACTTCCCAATGAGATAAAGTCTCAAATAGAGACAGTCAAACAAGACCCGAACACAAACAAAAAAAATATCAATCAAAAGGAAAAAAGATAGGCATGATAAGAGTGGCAGCACAGTTCCCCGTGGGACGTTATGAGCCTGGTCGTATGCATGCCTGACCAAAAGGGTCCTACAAAGATTAACAAAAAGTCTCGACGCAACAGGCAGAATCTTTAAGGGATTGTGCCTAGGGAGGAAGTCAGAAACCAACATTTCTAACCCCATACTAGGCTTATCCCAAAATTTCTTCTATTCCTCCCCCAAGACTGAGTCATCTTTTTGGTATTGCCTTGACAAGGGCACCGTTTACAGAGGGCAGTCAGCTATAGGGCACCACACTTAATGCACACCATGCTCTGGGCTTTCTTTAGCTATGAGGGAAAGAACTAGGACCCCTGGCTAGTGGTTTGATTAGCTTCCATGCTGCAGTTGGCCTCAAAATATCCAAAAAAAAGTTGTCTTCCAATAAAAAAATATAAAAACAAAAAAGAGCAAAGAATTAAGACAAGCAAAAAAAAAGAATAATATTTCCCAAGAAAAAACAAAAAAAAAGTAGAATATTTTCCCAAAAATAGAGGGGGTTGGTTTTCAAAAAAAAGGGGGGGCAAGTCAGAAAAATAATTTATTTGTCTAAGGAAGAGAGAAGCAGAGAGCAAGAGATTCAACATTCTTTTTATTCCTCTAGAAACCTCCCATAATCGAGAGTGAGTACATAAAGCCTTAACCTGTCGTGTACTGCGTGAAGGGGATTTACCAGCCAATGAGATGGCAACGTACCTTATCACCTTGGAGCCAATCACTGGCCACTCTTCTCCTGATCTGAAAGTTCATATGGATCTGGACGGTCCAGATTTGCTGCTACCAGGTTAAGGGCAATACACTTTGTTCAATGCATGCAGAAAGAGAATATTGTCTGAAAAGAAAAGGAATGTGTGGGAGCATGCATAAAACAAGGAACGAATAGAAGGTTAGTGGGGAGCCCAGCTTTGAGGAGCTACGTAAAGGAGCAGAAGAAAAGAAGAAGAAGAAGGAGGAGAGCCCGAAGCAACCTATCTAAAGATTTGTAGAAGAAACACAAGCTGTTCTTCTACATCCACTCATCTTCATCCTGCAAGGAGAAGAAGCTCCGTCTCCAGCTTCTTGTGGCAAAGGAAAAGCTACTCTCCAAGGAAGTAGCTAATCTGGAAGTAGCCAAAAGGGCCCTCCAGATTTTAGATAGGGACATTTTCATCTTGTTTTGAGTTTCCTATATCCTATCTAACCTTTGTGTTGTGTTATCTTATTTCTTGTTGAACATCTATTTGTTGAGATTTTGAACCATCCCTACTGGTTGTAGTAGGAAGACAGACAGAGGTTGTGCTCTGATCTATGGTGATCCGTCCCTACCAGTGATAGTAGGAAGACAGACTGAGATTGTGATCTGTGGTGATCCGTCCCTATCGGTTATAGTAAGAAGATAGACTGAGCTTGTGCTCTGATCTGTGGTCTGGCCTTGTGTGCCATCAAGCTGTGTGGCAGCGATTCCTTGAGAGGGGATAATATCTTTGTAAGCTGTAAGGTAGCGGTTTAGTGCTTTTGCACTCGGGAAGCCTCAGTCATTTGAGTGACGGGTGGACGTAGGACTCTGGGTAGAGTCCGAACCACCTTAAAATCTACTGTCCAGTGGTTTACTTGGTGTGTTTGTTCCTTATCACCTACCTCCTTCACAGGATGGTTGTTTGATGTGCACACTGTTGAGTTATACTATTGATCCTACATTCCGCATTGGATTCACGTTTATGTCTATTCTGTTAAGACTCCACTGGTATATCAAAAGGTGTGCAGCAGCACACTTTGCGTGAGGAGTGTTTTGAGTTCTAACCTCCGCCTTGTACCAGCTCTATTGACTTATGGTTTGTGGGTGTTGTTGATTCCAGTTTGATTGATTTCTGGCTTGGTTATGAACGGTCACATAACAACATGCTAAGAATTTGATATATAATTTTTGTGAACTGCCACTAGTTGTTTTAATTGGTATAGAGTTTTAAATTGGGCATAAATTCCTAGCTGGATCTATTTAGCCCCCTCTAGATCCCAACAGCGCACATAACAATTGGTCTCTGATAGATCAGATTTAACCATATGCAGAGAGTATCCTGCTGCATTGGTGCTTTTGTGATCATGGGACATTACTCTGATTTGATTCCCTTGGTTCATCCGACTGTGTTTGACGGTTCTGATTTTTCTTTGTGGCTAGGTAGGATGTGTGTATTTGTCAATTCAATTAGTCTGCACCTGTGGAACATCATCTCTAAAGGTCCACATAAAGTGCCTAAGGACATGTCCAAATGGACCGATGTTCACAGGATGAAACAAAATGATAATCTCAATGTTCTCAATATTTTGAAATCTGCTCTTGACCATGACATCTTTACTTTTGTTTTTGCTTCCAGGAATACAAGGGACATAATGGAAAAATTGATGGTTGTCAATGGAAAAAAGGGAGACATGTCTAATGGCTGATAGAAGTGATCACATCAGTGATCAAAGGTAGAATGAGAAGGTAACTTCCGAATCTGATGAGATCGCATTTGATGAATTCATAGAAGCTTATGATGAACTGCTTATAAAATACAAGAAAGTAAAGTTTGAAAACAAAAAACTGAAAAAGGGAACAGAACAAAAATTATCCAATTCCTCATGTACAAGATGTTTACACTTAGAGGAAGTATGTGAAAACTAGTTGGATGATATTGAAGCACACAAGGAATTGATTAGATCTTTAAGGAATGAGAATGAAGATCTTCTACTTAAAATTTATGAACTTAACAAATAGAGTAGGAAGTAAGAGAGAAATTGAGTTCAATACCTAATGATGAACTCATTCAAGATGATAAACTGGTGGAAGAAAATAAAAATCTGAAGGAATAAAACAAAAAGCTGATGGTGCTGAATACTGTCATATCAGAGAGGTTACTATCTCTGGAAAAAGGAAAATTTACTACAATCGATGTTGATTCTGAAAAACTATATCTGCTTAGTTATAAAACTATAAATAAAGTGTTGAATGAATATTGTGTTGTCTGCGGTGAATAGGAAATTACTAGTTATGAGCTGCATATTGCCTCCCTTGAAAATGAAATTCTGGACTTGAAAGTCTCATTGTCTAAGTTTGTAGATGGGAAAGAAAATTTGAATAAACTTATAGGAAACAAGGTAAATTTCCAGAGTGAGGGGCTGGGTTACAATCCTGTAAATAAGAAAAGTCTTGAAAACAAACTTTATACTTCATTTGTGTGTAGCTCTGGGTCTAACAGTACCTCTAACTCATCGACCCTTCAATTCACTGCCCAAAAAAATTCTAAACAAGCTGAAAATCAGAAAAATCTGAAACAAAGTGAAAAATAGAAAAAGGTCAATGATTTTTAGAAAAAATTCAAAAATGTTACGGCTACCACAATTCATCTTGTACATGATTCTGCCACACACACACATATACACACAAAAAGAAATTTTCATGTTATTATTGTGGAAGACTTGGTCACTTGATGCATGAGTGTCACATTATGAAATCTGATGACCTGAATGGTTGCAAAAGAACAAATGGAGTAAAAAATTCCAAGATGTTTTCAGATAGAAAAGGCTCATTTCAAAAGTCTCATGTGCACGTTAGAAGAGGTCATGTTGAAAATCATGTTGTGCAGAAAAAGATAATTCATTGTTTTTACTGTCGACGGGTTGGCCATGCAATGCATGACTACTTTGTTTTGAAAAAGAATGAATTTTAAGCTCATAGAAAACCCACGGTCCAAAGAAGGCTAAAATTGTTCTCAAACAAGAGGACTTACTGTCATAATCGTAGAAGGACCGGCCACATAGTCAAAGGACTGTTGGCATGAGAGAAGAAATCATAAGTTCCATGACAGAAATGGTAGAACTACTGCCTTCCCACAGAAACTTCATGCATACTCTCTAAAGAAAAAATTGAATGCTTCTATTCATTGTCATTACTATGGAAAGGTAGGGCAGGTAATGAATGATTATATTGTTCTGAAATCTGATGATCAGCATGCCTTGAATTCACGGACAAAACATGTGAAAGGTGCTGCTAACTTTTTAGGACCTAAGAGATCTTGGGTACCTTAAAACAGAAAATGAGAACTTGTTCTTGCAGGTGTGCCTTGGAGCAAGGAAATAAAGGAGGTTTATTATATAAGCAAGGCACCCTGGTTTGGTATAACCCTAGTCTCTATGTTTATGATCCTTATTTGTAGGATTTTGAAGTTGGATGCATATGTTTTCATGTGTGCATATATCATGCTGAACAATTAAACTCACTTCAAATCTACTGCAGGAATGTTTAATGCATGCTTTGTGCTGCATATGTTTACATGCATGCTTATATTCATTTACATTGAACTCATGATACATTTGCATGAATGACCTTATGGTATATTAAATGGTATTGGGAGAAGGGCAGATTATGTCTGTCTAGAAACCCACATTAAGCGTGAGGTGGTTGTCAAGCCTAAGTTCTCCGCCAGGTACCATAGGTCATTCCTGCATTTGAAGCATGCACATTCTTCATGAGATCCTGTTCAGCATACTCCCTTGCATGATTTTAATATTTAGCTTACATATTCAATACATTCAATGAGGGGGAGTAAGTGTAGACACGCCATTCTTGACGTCTCCTGAGAAAGTCTCATATTACTATACAACGCCCCGCAACGGCTTACGCATTTTAAATCACTCGAGTGCTTCCTTTTCTTGGGTCTTCTTCTGCCCTTTTCAACATTCGGAATCGTCCCGTCACGGCATTCGGACGGCATCGACACCAGTCGAACGCATCAGGAGGTCCCGGAACCAAGAAGGATGTCCGCCGGGCGGCCACTGACTAGGACCCGGGTGGGTCTTAATGGGGGCGTCCAGGCCCCTGGACGCCCCCATTCTTTTCTTTTCTTTTATTCTTTTCTCAGGGCCCAAAACCAAATAAAAAAATATAAATATATATATATATTAATGGAGGCGTCCAGGCCCCTGGACGCCTCCATAAAAATAAAAATAAAAAAATATGTGTAAAATGCCAGTTGGCATAAAAAATAAAAATAAAAAAATATATATATTAATGGAGGCGTCCAGGTCCCTGGACGCCTCCATAAAAACAAATATAAAAAATTAAAATGCCAGCCTTGGCATAAAAGATAAAATAAAAATAAAAAATAATATATTTTTGGAGGCGTCCAGGCCCCTGGACGCCTCCATCAAATCTCTCACGGGCGCCGGCCACCGAACGACGGTTTGTCGCGTGTGAAAAAATCTAAATTTTGAAGACGTCCAGGCCCCTGGACGCGCCCATTTCTGAATCACGAGGTGCCGCTCACAAAACCACGCGTTGTGCCAAACCGCGTGCGGCCGTCGTCGATTTTCGGTGGACCTGTTTGAGGCGTCCGGGACCCTGGACGCCTCCACAAAAGTATTCCAAAAAAAATATATAAAAATGGAATAAAATATGATTTCGGCCCTGATGGAGGTGTCCAGAGTCCTGGACGCCTCCACCCTCCGGAGCTCCATAAATAGAGGCCCACCCCCTCAGTTCTGGGGGAGCTCAGAAGTGATCTGATAGGCTGCCGGAGCCCAGAGGCTACGGAGTCATTTTCTAACCCGTGGGTTCTTTTGTAGGTGGAGGTTCTGCCGGCTTCTCGGGTGCTCACGCTCGCGAGAGGAAGGTCGTCTTCATCCACCGCGCTTCCACGTCGTCCCCACGCTGCCGGAGCTCCGCCGGATTTCACCATCGGCGCATCCAATAAGCCAATTCTTTCCTTTTCTTCGTAGTTCTTTTGCAATCATCATCTTGCATCCCCTATCCCCCTTCATAAGGGCGGCTTTTCTTATACACTTCTTACATCCATCATCTCATTTTCCTCCTACTCGAGTCCGAGAGGGGTTTAAAAGATAACACCAACCAGGTGTGTGTCTTGCCATCATTTCGTTATTTTTTATCGCAAGGATTTGAGTACTACACCTCCGTCTTTCTAATCCACTTGTCATTTGTTTGTCGTTATTTTGCAAGGGTAGCCGAGGAAAGCCCTCTCCGTCGGCCGGCCGGAGGGAGAGGAAGAAGCAACCCGCCATCTCCCGCTCTTGAGGTAGGCGCGATCACTTTCTTATTTTGGGGTCTTTCGGCCCCTAGCGATCACATCTTGTTTTCGAGGCCGCGGCAAGTCACATCCCCAATGGCCGTTTAAATTTCCGTTCTTATATTCTCTTTATACTCTGTTATATTCTGCTCATATTTTCGAGGCCGCGGCGAGTCACATCCCCAATGGCCGTTTAAATTTCCGTTCTTATATTCTCTTTATACTCTATTATATTCTACTCATATTCTCGAGGCCACGGCGAGTCACTTCCCCAATGGCCGTTTAAATTCACGTTCTTATACGTTATATTCTTATTTGTTTATGTTCTCGAGACCGCGGCGAGTCACTTCCCCAATGGCCGTTTAAATTCCCGCTCTTTGTATTCTTTTTATATTCTGTCATCTTATTATCTGCTCATATTCTCGAGGCCGCGGCGAGTCACTTCCCCAATGGCCGTTTCAATTCTCGTTATTTAATTTCTGCACCATTCCCGTCCCCCCCGAGGCCGCGGCGAGTCACTTCCCGCTATGGCCGTTTAACCCCCATAACTCGTTATATCACACTTGTCCCGCTCGCCCCACCGGAGCAATCTCCCGTGGTGGCCCCTTCTTTCTCTTCTCTTATTTCTATGTTGCAGCAAACAAAACAAAAAATAAAGAGGAGCCCGCGCGCGCTCCGCGTCCTCTCCGCTCTTCCCCGAACCGCGTGACGTCGCTCACAGATTGGCGATCATGGTGGGACCGCTTACTGCTTCCTTTCGGCTACCCTTGCAAGTTCGGCACCACCCGTGCCTCTCCACCTTGGCGCCCGCGCGCGCCCCCGTTGTGCTCACGGCAGCACCGTCAGTTTTGATTGGTCCTTTGTTTATTATATGTCTGTTATTTCTGTTGTTTTCTTACTCTATATATCTGTCAGCATTCCATTGCATACATCCATTCCTCTTTTCTATCCTTTTTTCATTTTTTGAGGATCACCGTTTCCCGGTGAAGGAAGGACTCTCCGTTTGGGAATTCCTCTCAACGGGCTAGAATCTCCTACACTGTGACCTCTGTAAGTCCCCGACATCGAAGAATCTCCTCTTCGTTCACTGGGCTGGTTGTACCATTGAAGTTCCACGGAGTTAGTCATTTCATTCGTGGTGAGACGAGAGACCCTAGTTGACACGGCGGTGAAACAAAAACAAACTAGGGTCCCCATTTTGTGTGAACTTCGGATCTCGCTAAAAATATAAAAAAATCATCAAAATCAAAACACAAAAAAGGGCGTAAAGGCATCCACTTGTTTGATAATCTCTGCTACCTACTTGCTAGTGTATGTTTTTGCGTTCTGGGAAAACTGTGAGCATGTCTCACGAGTCTTTTGAGGAGAACCACCCTAGCCGTGGTTTGTCAGCCGACCCGCGAGTCTATGCTATGGACTCGGGTCCTTCTCATGACCCCTCGCATGAGGTGCAGGTTATTGCCGGGGACACATCCCCGCCACAGGATATCACTTCCTTACTGGGTGTCCTCGCCAACACAGTGCTTACCTCTGAACAGCTCCGGGCCTTCCAGGCCATTCTAAAAGGGAAATCTGTTTCCCCCACGCCCCAGGAGTGAACTCCGGCCATCGCACCTCCCCAAGAGTCCGTGCAGGCCATTCCATCTCCCTCATTGGCGCAAGCCATCCAGTCTCCCTCGCTTCAAGGACAAGCGAGCCAACAACCACCCTCATTCCAGTTCCCATCACAATCTCAAACTCCCGTTGTTCCCCAGACACCGCTTCAGCCGGGGCCAACTGTCGACGGTCCGACAGCTCCCTCTCATTCTGGGTTCCCCCCTCAAGTCTCCGGGAGACAGTTTCTCCCCTAGTGGCAAGTGCCACCTTCACCTCCAGAGGAGCTCGCCCAATCGCTCCTCAATAGGTTCAACTGCATGGACGAGCAGTTTCAAAATCTGAGAAGGATGGTGGACGTGAAAGCCACCCCGGAGGTTGCTTTGCCAATCCTTCCCGTCATTCATCTTCCTCCCTCCGAAATGCCCACGTACCGCAGATACAATGGTACCGGCAACCCCTTCATTCATCTCAAGGATTTCATGTATGAGTCCTCTTACTGGCAAAACGATCAGAGGTCCCTGGCATACCTCTTTCGGAGATCATTGGATGGTCCCGCGCTTGAGTGGTTCTATTCTCTGGAGCCCCGCGACGTCGAGAATTTTGAAATAGTCCAGAGAAGGTTCTTGCAGAAATATAGGGATAGGGTCGGTCCCTCACTCTCCATTACCGACCTAGTGACCGAAAAGATGAAACCCGACGAGGATTTTGTCCGATATGCTGATAGATGGAGGTCTCTGGCGGAAAGAATAAGGGATACCCTCTCCGAGCCCGAACAAGTGAAGATGATTGTGTCTAATGCAACCCCACAGTTCAGACATGTCCTGGCCATGAATAAACTTACTACAATGGAGGAACTCTATGAAAGGGCCCGGTACATCCAAACCCAGCTAAAAGACTCCCCCATCATGAATATGTTTGAGTCGCCGAAGCCCAAAGTGGTCAGAAAGACAGGCACTGGTGTCCCGGGCGGAGCCACAGAAGGGGTCGTGACAAATGAGCAAGTCAGTGCGGTCAACAATGCCAACTATGCAGTCAACCCAAGGCCTCCACAAATGCCCCGACTTCCCCTTCAACCAGGTCATTTCCCTCTTCGTCCTCCACCCCAAAATAATCCACACCAAGATAATATGCCTCCATTACGCCAACCCCAGCAACAACAACCACAACCTCAGCAACAACAACCACCACTTCAGAACAACCAAGTTCCACCTCCGGGGAACTATGGTCCCCAACAGCAACAAAGGAGGCCGCTCGGTCCCAAGAGAGCCTACTATCCACCATTGCCGGAAACCTTAGCAGACATTTTTAATGCCCTCATGGCATCAAACCAACTCGCCCTACCCAGAGAAAGGCCCGCGTGGCCCCCCAATGTTGATACCTCCAAATACTGCGTCTACCACAGGCAGCCGGGACACACAGTAGATTACTGCTTCCATTTCAAAGATTACATCCATGATATGAATGATGAACATCAAATAGATTGGGATGAGATGAGACGATACGTCGCGGCTCTCAAGGCTAGGAGAACCTCTCATAGGCCACAGCAGCAGTTACAACAGCAACAACAACAACAACCACAACAACAACAGCAGGCTCAGCAGGCCCCACAACAACAGCCCGACATAGGCATAATCCAGAATCCATTACCGGAGCACCAACAGCCCAATCATCAGGTTAACCCTATCTCCTCCTTCCCGGAAGTCGGGAGAGATCAGGTATGGCACCAGGAAAGTACCTCCACTCTTTCTACCTCCAACCCTATCGTCATGCAACCCCCTCACCTTGCCCGGGTAGCACCTCTCTCTCATCAACCTGCGTCAGTATCACCATCACCATTTCCACTACCATTACGCCCTCTCATCCGCACCCTGACCTCCTATCAACCGACACTCTCCACTACGCCTTCACACTCTCTCATCTTCTCTCACTCACCCACTTTACCATCCACCTCTACCACATTTACCCCTACGCCTTCTAAACCCCTTATCATCCGTCAACCATACATAACCCCATCTTTCCCTACCACATCACCACTAATGCCTTCAAAACCATTCATCACCCACCATCCACCTCAAAACCATTACTCGTTTCAAACCTTACCCACTTCCACTTTGCCTCCGCCGCCACCTTCTAGACCCCTTATCCTTCATAATCAGCGCAATATCCCCTCTACCTCCACCATGCCGCCACCTAACAAACCCCTCATCAGAATCCCTGCTCCCGTCATCACCCCTACTTCATCAACCATTCCTCCACTACTACCCCTCAAACCCCTGTTAAAACCCACTGCTACCCCCACAGAGGTACAAAAGCCGCAGGCAATGGTGCTCCGGAGTGGAAGGATTTTCCACAGGGTTTTCCCCCACAACAGTCAGAATCCCGAGCAATCTCAGCCAGAGAAGGATGATGCAGAACAACCAGAAAGAGCTATCCCTGGAACACAGTATGATCTATTGAAACACTCGGACAAGACACCTGCCCGGATCTCCATCCTAGACCTACTTCAAAGATCCACATCCCACCAGGCAGCCTTGATGGAATATCTTCAAAAGGTCATGGTTAATGAAGACCTCCCCGTGGAAAAGATTTCGACCGTCCTGACCCCAACAGACACACAACCAGCCATCATGTTTCACAACTACGAGCTCGCTCCCAAGGAAGCTCGGAAATATGCATTGTGCATTTCAATAAAAATTAATGGGGTATCCATAAATCCGTGTCTTGTGGACACGGGTGCATCCATAAATGTGATCTCCATGAGCACTCTTCAGTTGTGTGGGGTCAACGAGGAACAAATAAGACCTTCCTCGATCACGGTCACGGCTTATGACAATAGCAAAAGGCCGCCGCAGGGGATGATTATTCTGAAGGCAGAACTAGGCCCCATGTCAATTCCCACGGATTTCCATGTCCTCGACATGGACCCCACATTCAAGGCTATACTGGGTCGCCCTTACATCGAAGCCATGGACGCTGTGCCTTCCACCAACCATCAGTGCCTGAAGTTTCCTTACAATGGGAGAATTATTAAAGTGGTTAGTACACCTGTCCTTCACACAGTGGATGCTATCAACACCTCTCTGCCTTCTGTTTGGCCGTCTCATCGGCCCATATTGTCACTGCTGGACGTACGTGATCCATCTCATGTTCCACTAGCACCAAAGGAGCCGGTCAGGGCAACCACAACATCATGTCTCCCTTTTCACTCCAAAGGTTGGGAGATTATGAGGAACATCGGCTATCAACAAGGAAAAGGTCTGGGTGCACAGTTACAGGGTATGCTCAAACCGCCAAAGGAAATTAGGCCGAACCGCAGGTTTGGCCTAGGCTTCAAAGGACCGTTCAAGGCAGATTGGAAGCCCCTCACGTGGACTCTATCAAACCACTTCAACAGAGGGCCCGTTGTTTACATGGGAGATCACCCACGAGAAGCATATGGGGGATCACATGCTGTATATTTGGCTGAAAAATGTCCGAGGATCACCAAAAGAGGCAAGATCAAAGATCCGGAATGCGAGTGGGACAAATGGTTCGACATACGGGACATTTCCGTTGCACTGGAAAGGATGTTCTCGTCTCCGCAGCTTGAAGGACCACCATTGATCTCCGAAATACCAGAGAATATTACCACTCTTGCCAAGGTTCCAAACTATCCTCGTCCTCGCCAGAAGGACCCTGTCATCGACGGATCTTCATCCATCCTCAACATTGTCGTTGACGGCTCATTAGCCGCCATCTTCTCCATCCACTCGTCTCAGCCTTTGCTGATATCTTCTTCCTGGGCCAGACAATTGTCTGATGATCTTCCCAGGTCCCCTTCTTTGCTTACATACCTACGCGGGCTTTTCAACCCGCGCCAGGTCTTCAATCATGATCTGCTCTATGAGCCTCACAATCCTCTAGCCATAACCCCTTTTCTCTCTCCTCCAATCTCTTTTCACTGCTTTGTCATTAAAAATGAAAATGAAAAAAAAACGTCAATTTTCAAACTCCCCAACAACACATCTTCGTTGAGGAAACCTCCTACATCTCCCACGGGTGCGTACCGCCTTGCGGACCACCCGTCCAAGGTCTGATGAGCGACCTTTTCTACCCCTCCTCTGAGGGGTCTTCTCCTGTACATTCTACACCATCCTCTTCATCTTGCTCTTCTTCTGTAAATATTGTCAGTCAATCTAGGAATGATAGGCCAAGGGTAATACCTAGGAAGAAATCCAAGGGTAGGCAGATCCCTCGTCGATTCCTTTTGGATTTGGCCGCCAGGTGTCAGGCCCTTCATGTCATCCCCCAGTTGTTAGAAAATCCCATCCAGCTACCCGAAATAGAATGCGAGGGCGACTGTGCATCTGATGAAGGGTATGGAGTCTACGAGATCACGGATGAAGAATGCCCCACTGAAGATGAGGGTGAAGAATATGAGGATGCGGCGGGCGTATACGCTAGTGGAATGAGGAGATTTGACGAGCCGTCAACCGCCGTAGAAGAATCCACCAAGGAAGTCAACTTGGGAACTGAGGAAGACCCTAGGATCATCCTCATAAGTGACAACCTACCACCCTCTGAAGAAGAGGCATTAATTGAGGTTCTCAAGGAGTATAAGGACACGTTTGCATGGAGCTACGAGGATATGCCGGTCCTAGATTCAACTTTGGTCGAACACCGTTTAACCCTAAAACCAGGGTCCATCTCGGTAAAACAAAGGTTAAGGCGTTTCCACCCTCAGATGGCTTTGAAAATGAAGGAAGAGGTCGATAAGCTCCACAAAGCCAGGTTCATTAGAGTCGTTCTTCATCCTCAATGGGTGGCGAACATTGTCCCGGTCATGAAAAAAGATGGGAAAGTCAGGATTTGCATCGACTTCCGGGACCTTAACCGCGCGTGTCCAAAGGATGATTTTCCCTTACCTCACATTGATGTGCTGATTGATAACACGGCAGGCTACGAAACCCTCTCTTTCATGGTTGGATTTTCAGGATACAATCAAATTCGTTTGGCAGAAGAGGATCAGAAAAAGACATCATTCACTACCCCTTGGGGAACATATTGTTACGTGGTCATGCCGTTCGGATTAAAGAATGATGGAGCTACTTACCAAAGAGCGATGATGGCCATATTTCATGACATGATGAACATATATCTGGAAGTGTATGTGGATGACTTATTGGTGAAATCAAGGACCAGGATGGAACATCCAGAAGTTTTGGCTAAGGTCTTGCAAAGGTCAAGGGAGTTCCAATTGAAAATGAACCCGAAGAAGTGTGTGTTTGGTGTGTCGTCAGGTAAATTGCTGGGATTCATTGTGAGCAAAAGAGGGATTGAGATAGATCCTGACAAAGCTAAGGCTATCAGGGATATGCCGCCTCCCAAGAATTTGAGGGAAGTCCGAGGTTTAATCGGGAGGTTGCAGTTTATTCGTCGGTTTGTGTCCCAACATTCACAAAGGTGTAGACCTCTCTACGAGTTGACCAAGCCAGGAGTAGAATTCCACTGGAATTCTAAATGTCAGAAAGCTTTTGAAGGGTTGAAGGAATATCTGGCTAGTCCGCCCGTTCTCATCCCACCCAAACCAGAAAAACCTCTGATCCTTTACGTCTCAGTCTTGGATGACTCCGTGGGAGCCGTCCTCGCACAAGCTGATGAAGAAGGCAAGGAACGGGCAACCTATTACTTGTCCAAACTTCTCAATCCCTGTGAGCAGAAGTACACCGGCATGGAGAAAACCTGTGGTGCCCTCGTTTGGGTAGTGCAGAAATTGAAGCACTACTTCTTGGCTCACGAGGTCCACTTGATTGCTCGAATGAATCCTATCAAATTCCTTCTGGAGAAATCCGTCCTTACGGATAGGCTAGCACGCTGGCAAAGTTTTCTCTCTCAGTTCGACATCACCTACATCTAGCAAAAGGCGATTAAAGGCTATGCCATAGCCGAGCATCTCGCTCATCATCCTCTCCCCAAGTTCGATCCCGTCCAATCAGAGTTCCCAGATGAGGAACTAATGTCTATCAACCAATCAGATGAGCCAATGTGGACGCTATATTTTGATGGAGCTCTGAATTCTCAAGGGAGAGGAATCGGCATCACCCTCCTGTCGCCTGAAGGCCTCACATTCCCATTGACATACCAGCTCAAATTTCTAATTACCAACAATATAGCCTAATATGAAGCTCTTCTAGCTGGCCTAGAACACGCTCATTCTTTTCGTATCATTGAGTTGCGAGTCGTAGGTGATAGTCAACTCATCCTTCGCCAGGTGCTCACTAAATATCGCACTCGTGATCCCAAACTCAAGCCATACCAAGAACTCACTGCTGCCTTTGCCAAACTGTTCGCCAAACTGATCTTTGTTCATGTCCCTCGTCATCAGAATATTCTCGCCGATGCCCTCGCCTCGTTGGCATCATCCATAAGGTTCCCTCTAGGAAGATGGTTTAAGTCCATTTCCATCTATAAACTTCACGCCCCTGCAATCGATGATGCTTCCTACGTAAATATCAAAGACAGGATAGCAAGGAAGATCCTGCAGGAAGATATCCTTGAGAAGAGGGAAATCATGTTGGCAGAGGCCGAAGAAGAACTGGCTGATGAAGAGAAACCATGGTTCTATGAAATTGTCAAATACTGCCAAGATCAGTCTTATCCTGAAGGGGCCACCGCAGAGGACAAGAAAGCCATAAGAAGGGTGGCTCAGAAATACACATTGGTTGGAGGTCTACTCTATAGGAGGAGCCTTACTGGTATTCTGTTAAGATGTCTTGGTGACGATGAGGTTTGGAAATGTGTAGAAGAGACGCACTCGGGTGTGTGTGGTGGCCACGTGAATAGTCAGATGCTCGCCAAGAAGATCATTCGTCAAGGATTTTATTGGCCCACTATGGAAGAGGATTGTACTGTCTATGTCCGTAGGTGTGTCAAGTGTCAACTTCACGCCGATAAAATCCATTCACCATCTTCCTCACTTCATCCAATATCCTCCCCATGGCCTTTCTCCATGTGGGCATTCGACATCATTGGTCCCCTAGGTGATCCCAATTCCCTCACCAAGCAGAAATCTTTCATCCTTACTGCGACGGAATACTTCACCAAATGGGCCAAAGCCGAAGCTTACGCGGAAATCAAGGCGTCAACAGTTTGCAAGTTCATCATGAAGAACATCCTCGCCAGATTCGGCGTCCCAAGCACGATCGTCACCGACAATGGGCCACAGTTCATTTCTCAGGTGATGCGGGACGGGACCACGGACACGACAAGCTCGCGATCGTCCCTTAACGAGGGAAGCGTCGGATGTGCGCGGTTGAGAAACCGGCAATGAGCTAGGGTGGTCGGCTCTCTTTTGCGCCCGGATCGGGTCACGGGACGGCTTCGCTCTCTCTCACAGCAGTGATATTATAAATTGAAGGCGAGCTAGGTATCCCTACACATGCTCTCTAGCAGCGGCATATAAAGCATATAAGGAATTAAGCTAATGCCAAGTGTAAGGGTGAAGGCGATACCTCCACGCTCTCGGCGTGGCGAAGATGGCACCCGGCCAAAGCTCGTACTCCCGGGAACTTAGTACATTATGTTTACAATAGTACAAATAAGCCCACTCCATGCAGGGAGGTAAAGGGCGACACAAGTGGGCCCGGGAGGACCAAGTTCGGGTTGACGGGCGATTTCGGGCAATGCTTCGGCTTCACGCGTACTCGTGCTAGTGGGGGCCCACGTATTGACCGGAGGGGTTGTGTGGGGCCTGATGACTCCTCTGTTGTGGAGACACCTGGAAAGCATTCCCCTGGGATGGTGAGCTGGTGGAACGACCGTCGGACGCCGGGCGACCCTCGGACGACGCTCGCTGGGAACTCGGCCACGAACCTGAAAGTTCTGTTTGCAAGTGCGTGACTCGGAGAAAACTGCTGCTGCGATCAGCGCCGTCGTCAGAATGCGACGAGATTAGCGCCGTTGGAAAGCTGACTCAGAATACTTCGACGTAGGGGTCTTCAAAAAAAATAATCAGATCTGTATTTCTGATCATGTATTTTACAAGCATGCTGGAATCTGGCCAAAACTGCAGGGGCAGGATCTATCTTCGATGAAGATCGACATTGACCGGGGAGAAGACCTCTGAATCCAGAAATGATTTCTTCAGTAAAGTTGAAGGTCTCTGAGAGAGGAATCTGGGACTATTTTTGGGTTTTTGATTGGATAAGAAATGGATTTTCTGGGATGTTTTTACTAGACCTGGGTCATATCTGGGAAACTGTGGGCAGACTGTTCTTGGGAAGTTGGACGAAATTTGAAAAATACCTAGATACCTTATCAAAAATTAAGAAAATTCCTAGTGGTAGATATATGTGGACAGAACTCCCAATAAATTTGGGCGACCCAACAAAAATAAAAAGATGGTTCGAATGTGGTAAACTCAGAGCTGATGAACAGTAAACAGAACCAGGACAGATCTGGAACTTGGAATTGGACGAAAATCAAAAAATAGCTAAAGATGAATTTTGACGTGATTATTTTTGTGGGGATAAGGGTTCTAGAGGGGAACCAACCCTGAAATTTTGAGCTTCAGAAGATGAAGGGAGTGATAGCAGAAATTCGGAGAAGAGGAACCTGTCTTGAGTGGACAGAACCACCGAAACCGTTGGCAACGACGCGTCGGCGGCGAGACGATGGCGGCGGCGATCACCGGAGTTGCTTCAGATGCTAGAGGGGATCAAGGGGGAAGAGATTACACTCTAGAAAGGGGAGAGGGGGTGGAGGAACCAGGGAGAGAGAGGGGAGGGGCGCAAATCTCCAAGGGGGCAAATGCCTTTTTTTCCTTCATTAATTCCTTCAATATGAAAAATACAACCTTATATAGGATGCCAACCAAACTCAACCTCAACCCTTGGATCTAGGGGTTTGGATTGAAGGGCTGGGATACAATGTGAATCACACATTTAATACATTAGTTTAATCTAATTTGACCATGCTTATTCAACCTTGGACTAAAGCTATTCAAACACCACCTACCAAGCCTAATATGGCCAAAAGAGGGGGCGCCCCCTTCATGGGCCTCTCTTGGGCCTAGGCTGGTCCAAGGCCAGCCAACCCAATCCACTAACTCATGTCTAGACTTGGGCCTTCCAAGTCTTGGTGGTCCATGAGAGGGAGTGGCCCAATTGGGCCATAAATGACTAATATGGTCCATAAGGGTAGCATTTGGTCCAATATGAAATAGGCTTTCTAATGGACTCTACTAATGGCAATCTAACCTTGGACTTGACATAAAAAATGGCCCATTGGCTTGATATAAGCCTTACAAGGAGTCCAAAAGAAAGAAATTACACAATTACAACTTCATACAAGCCATAACACACAAATACACTTCACCCGTGTATGGAAATCGCCTTTGATGCCCCATCAATTCTCCCCGGGTGGGAGGAACTCGACCCCGTCGAGTAGGGGTATGGCTGCTCCGGTCCTCCGGCGGATCCGTCACCTTGCTAAGTAGCGCGGGTATGCTCCACTCCAAGTGATCGGCACCTGCTCATTCCATATATACTCGATATGCGCACTGCTATGGCTAAAGGTGGTCACTCCGAAGGGGCACTCTCAAAGGAAGGAAACAGCTCGAAGACTCACTAGGAATCACCGTTGAGTCCCTATAGGTGATTGATCCAGATATAGAAGTAAAACCGATCCCATACTCATCAAGTGAGTCCACTCGCCTCTTACTCACAAAAGAACGACAACGAGCTTGCACAAGACGCATGCAGACAAACAAACGACACACAAACAATGCAAACAAATCACTCAAAACAAAACCACACAAAGAAAAAGCACACTGTTAGTCTGACCCGTGCATGGGTGACGGCGGACCAGGACACCCGAATATGTGCCATGCATATACTAGATGTACACGATGGTTGATGGAAGGGAGGGCTCCTAGACACCCTAAGATATACCACTCATGCATTGGTGACCGATGGGATTTGGGTGAAGAAGGGGTAGGAGATCCAAAACTACCCTCGTCATCATCCCTAGATGTAGAGACGGCTTGCCGAATAGACCGAGGGGTATGGGTGGAATAGTGAACTCCTTGGAAGAGGTGGAGGGAATGTGATAGCTCTAGAGCTTCACTAGTGGAGGGGTCAAGAGGGTCAAAGAAGGTATGACCCCGGGAGATGGGTTCCTCCATGACACGGTCCAAATCATGAAATTCTTGAAGGTGTGAATGCTCACCTTCATCCTCCATAGTGAACGGGACGATGGTCATGTGAAGAAAATAAACTTCCTCCCTTGGGCAAAAGAGAATGAAGTCGGACTCGGCCGGCATCGGGAGGAGTAGAAGAATCTCCGTGGTTACACACCACACGGTGCACACGGAGGTAATGGATCCCAAGGCCGGATGGGTGAAGTTAAGACTAGCGGATTGGTCAAAGCCTCGGGCCAAAAGATGCGTCAACTCCCATTGTGAATCTAATCCCATAATAAGGTCATCCAAAGTATCGACAGGGTGACTAGACCGAAAACTTGTGTGGTAGGAGTTGACGGACACCAAAGGTAGGGTAGGGTCCATAGACGGGTAAGGGAGTGGGACCAAGCCATCCTTGAGCCAACTAAGAAGTGGCTCGGCTATGAAAAGTGTACCCGTTAGAAATACGGCTGGCTCGGGCCTTGGTCGTTCCAAATGAGAGGATTCCGAATCAAATTCGGAAATAGAGATGGATGACATTGGAACTCTCTCGAGTGGTGAAGGCCATAGTGTAAGCGGCTGGGAGGTAGATGCTTGTCTAAAGCCACCATACCGAGAAAAGTGTGACTCAAATGGTTCGACCACTAGAGCGACCGTATAGGATTCCGCTAGAGAGAATGCATTGCGGATAAGACATTCTAACTGGAAGTGAAAGCACAAACCTCTCCGAAACTGAAATGCGGCCGTGTTGCTCTCCTCTCCCAAGCCATGTTCCAACCAATACTTATGATATGCCCGAATGTACTCGGACACGGACCTATCACCTTGGACGGGTCGACATGGGTTGGCCATAGTTGCCAAAATACGGGAATGGATCCCTAGGAATGGATATGCAAGGCCATTTGGGCAAGACACTAGACACGACCCTAAGTAATGCAAAGTTGGAATGCATGCACACTAAGGACCCTAGACGTAAACCAAGACTCGGTACGTGGCGGAGATAACCGATCCGAAGATCACTCGCACAAGTGTGCGGCCTTCCCGATAGGCGTAGCCTAACGTTCGGACAACACCTTTTGAGATACCGAGTAAAGGGATGCAAATGCAACCTAGACTGACTTAGAAAATGACTTAAATGACATTCTTTTTTTTTTGACACCCTAGACTCAACCTCGCTCTGATACCAAATTGATGCGGGACGGGACCACGGACACGACAAGCTCGCGATCGTCCCTTAACGAGGGAAGCGTCGGATGTGCGCGGTTGAGAAACCGGCAATGAGCTAGGGTGGTCGGCTCTCTTTTGCGCCCGGATCGGGTCACTGGACGGCTTCGCTCTCTCTCGCAGTAGTGATATTATAAATTGAAGGCGAGCTAGGTATCCCTACACATGCTCTCTAGCAGCAGCATATAAAGCATATAAAGAATTAAGCTAATGCCAAGTGTAAGGGTGAAGGCGATACCTCCACGCTCTCGGCGTGGCGAAGATGGCACCCGGCCAAAGCTCGTACTCCCGGGAACTTAGTACATTATGTTTACAGCAGTACAAATAAGCCCACTCCACGCAGGGAGGTAAAGGGCGACACAAGTGGGCCCGGGAGGACCAAGTTCGGGTTGACGGGCGGTTTCGGGCAATGCTTCGGCTTCACGCGTACTCGTGCTAGTGGGGGCCCACGTATTGACCGGAGGGGTCGTGTGGGGCCTGATGACTCCTCTGTTGTGGAGACACCTGGA
Organism: Amorphophallus konjac; assembly: GCA_022559845.1. NCBI lineage: Eukaryota > Viridiplantae > Streptophyta > Magnoliopsida > Alismatales > Araceae > Amorphophallus > Amorphophallus konjac. The sequence goes on from CM040124.1 coordinate 202,190,397, forward strand.
AAGCGTTCCCCTGGGATGGCGAGCTGCTGGAACGACCGCCGGACGCCGGGCGGCCCTCGGACGACGCTCGCTGGGAACTCGGCCACGAACCTGAAAGCTCTATTTGTAGCCGCGCGACTCGGAGAAAATTGCTGCTGCGATCAGCCCCGTCGTCGTAATGCAACGAGATTAGCGCCGTTGGAAAGCTGACTCAGAATACTTCGACGTAGGGGTCTTAAAAAAAAAATAATCAGATCTGTATTTCTGATCATATATTTTACAAGCTTGCTGGAATTTGGCCAGAACTACAGGGGCAGGATCTATCTTCGATGAAGATCGACGTTGACCGGGGAGAAGACCTCCGAATCTGGAAATGATTTCTTCAGTAAAGTTGAAGGTCTCTGAGAGAGGAATCCGGGACTATTTTTGGTGTTTTGATTGGATAATAAATGGATTTTTTGAGATGTTTTTACTAGACCTGGGTCGGATCTGGGAAACTATGGGCAGACTATTCTTGGGAACTTGGACGAAATTTGAAAAATACCTAGATACCTTATCAAAAAGTAAGAAAATTCCTGGTGGTAGATATATGTGGACAGAACTCCCAATAAATTTGGGCGACCCAACAAAAATAAAAAGATGGTTCGAATGGGGTAAACTCAGAGCTGATGAACAGTAAACAGAACCAAGACAGATCTGGAACTTGGACTTGGACGAAAATCAAAAAATAGCTAAAGGATGAATTTTGACGTGATTTGTTTTGTGGGGATAAGGGTTCTAGAGGGGAACCAACCTTGAAATTTTGAGCTTCAGAAGATGAAGGGAGTGATAGCAAAAATTCGTAGAAGAGGAACCTATCTTGAGTGGACAGAACCACCGAAACCGTTGGCAACGACGCGTCGGCGGCGAGACGATGGCGGCGGCGATCACCGGAGTTGCTTCAGATGCTGGAGGGGATCAAGGGGGAAGGAATTACACTCTAGAAAGGGGAGAGGGGGTGGAGGAACCATGGAGAGAGAGGGGAGGGGCGCAAATCTCCAAGGGGGCAAATGCCTTTTTTTCCTTCATTAATTCCTTCAATATGAAAAATACAACCTTATATAGGATGCCAACCAAACTCAACCTCAACCCTTGGATCTAGGGGTTTGGATTGAAGGCCTGGGATACAATGTGAATCACACATTTAATACATTAGTTTAATCTAATTTGACCATGCTTATTCAACCTTGGACTAAAGCTATTCAAACACCACCTACGAAGCCTAATATGGCCAAAAGAGGGGGCGCCCCCTTCATGGACCTCTCTTGGGCCTAGGCTGGTCCAAGGCCAGCCAACCCAATCCACTAACTCATGTCTAGACTTGGGCCTTCCAAGTCTTGGTGGTCCATGAGAGGGAGTGGCCCAATTGGGCCATAAATGACTAATATGGTCCATAAGGGTAGCATTTGGTCCAATATGAAATAGGCTTTCTAATGGACTCTACTAATGGCAATCTAACCTTGAAATTGACATAACAAATGGCCCATTGGCTTGATATAAGCCTTACAAGGAGCCCAAAAGAAAGAAATTATACAATTACAACTTCATACAAGCCATAACACGCAAATACACTTCACCCGTGTATGGAAATCGTCTTTGATGCCCCATCATCAGGACCTACAGGACCTCTGCAAAAGGTACGCAATTGCATTGCATCATTCATCGCCTTATTACCCACAAGGTAACGGCCAAGCGGAGGCCACCAATAAAACATTGCTCAAAATCATCAAAAAAACATGCGAGTCTAGTAAGTTTTTAGACTGGCCAGAAAAGCTTATCGAAGCTCTATGGGCCTATCGCACTTCAATCCGTACCCCCATCGGGCAGACTCCATTTGCCCTTACTTATGGTATGGAAGTGGTAGTCCCGTACGAGACTCTGATCCCTTCTCTCAGGGTACAATTGGACGAGGAATTTCCCCTCGACGATCGTCGTAATTCACTCCTTGCCCAGTTGGAACTCTTGGATGAGAAACGACTGGCCGCTGCCGAACACGCGCGTGTGTATCAAAATAGACTCGCTCGCTCTTACCAAAAGAAAGTCGTTGGGAGAAAATTCAAAGTCGGTGAGATGGTCGTAAAAAGAATTTTTGTCAAACCTGGTGGTCCGTGTTCTAAACTCCAACCCAATTGGGAAGGACCATTTGTAATTCAAGCCGTGTACCCTGGCAACGCCTACAAGCTAGTCAACGCCGAAGGGACCGAGTTATCCCACCCTTGGAATGGGCTTTATCTTAAGAAATACTACCCTTAGCACAAACAAAAAAAGTGATGAAAAGATAAAAACATCAAAAACAAAGGAATACTGAAAACCACTAAAAATATGAAAAATTCAAAATGCCGATGCCTGGCAGTCACCATGTAGTTAAGTCCCTGCATCTAACCTTCATGTTAGGATATGGCCCATTAAGGCTTGGTAGGCACCGGGCCTTGGTTTGCCAGAACCGTGGAGATCCCTGTCCGGCCACGTCGGCCTATGCTCGCTCGAAGGAATCTAACATGTGCTCACTTATGTATTTTATTCAAAAAAATCGGTAGCATCACCTACGGTGGGGCCCCACCCAGAAGATCTTCGGAAGCTGTAATCTTTATTCTTTTCTCTTTGACGTAATGAGACAGTCGGCGCCCTTAAAATGCTGAGCATGAGAAACCGAAACTCAAACCCCAAAGGCAAGAGTAGGATCCATTTCCTCGAGCATCGATCAGAGCACGAGAAGAGGGCAGTGTCCCCGCAGGCATACGAAAAGGGAGCCCACAAACGTCAAACGACTATATCTCCCTCACAAAAAGAAATATAAAATCAAAATCAAGAGAAAAGCCTGGTCGTGACCGTGCCTGTTACGATAAACGGAACCCCTCAAAGCAAAAGTCTGAATCCACAAAAGGGGCCGTGGAATGTAAATGCTCGAGATTTGGTCCGAAGTTGTCCGAAAGGAAAGAGTTAATGGGCCCTTATTCGCTCACCGGGTTAACGGCTTTGCCGGTCCTCTCAGGAGGTTTATCCCCTACACTCTACCTTCTCCCTCTAAAGATGAAGGTTCGATGGAATTTCTGAAAGGTGAAAACTGCCCAGGGTCTGCGACCTTATTTTAATATACACATTTAGTTGCCCACTTTGAAAAGCAAAAGCTATCGCTGCGAAGGAGTCTCCGTGTTTCTGGCTGGTCAGGACCCCTGTTTACCACCTTGGTGTCTTCTTGTTTAACCTCGGGCTTAGGCCAATGCAAGCGCGTCACCTATGGGTGCGACGGCGTCTGATTCCGGGTCAGCGTCGCGCGGTTGGTCGTTAGGGTTCCAGGGTGTTCCATCTTATACCATCTAGAGTTGTGAGGAAACAGATCCGGGTCGGGCAAATCATTTACCTCAAACACCTTTTGGGTGAATCCCTGTGGTCGGAAGCGACTGGGAGTCTAAGCATGGCATGACGGTATTGTCATCAGGGTAAGTCTTAGCCGGCGGGATCATCATTCGAGGGGTCTAGAGGCCCAAATCAACCTAGATGTGCACTTAGGATACCTGGGAGGTTAGTAAGAAACCCCTGTTCTCACGTAGGTTAGGTGCCACCTGGGCGCTTGCCAGGCGTTAGCAACAAAATTTTTTTGAAATGATAATTGAAATGATAAAAATAAAAAAAATGGAAAAGAGAAAATGTACATATTTGCAAACAAAAAAAATCTTTTTATGATAAAACAAAAAAATATCAAATATAAAAAAGAAAACAAATCAATTTTGCATGATTACATTTGCGTGCATCATCTCACTTGTAATACCGCTTGCATTCGTGTGCTTGCCTGTCGCATTTATCATCACCACATCTTTCTCTTGCCTTCGTTAAATAAAGGCTTGGCCCCTTGACCAGTTATCAAGGACAGTCACAGTGACCATTTGCTTATTGAGCAAGGGGCCAAGTCAGAACAGAAATTCTGATTTGTTTGTTTCAGTGATGTGTACAGGGATTCAGGCAACAGAAGCATAGGTGAAAAACAAACAAACCAAACATTGTATTTTATTCAAAAAATGAAAAAAATTACATCAAGTTCCGCCCTCTCTCTCTACATTACTCGTCCCACTACTCTCCGGGCACAACGCTCTCAAAGGTGCTACCCAACTACGAAAAGTGGTACTCCTACCGCTCTGTACTCCTCTTCCTATTCCCACATCCCGGCGTTGATCTACGGAAGCAGCAGAGAAGCTACCAACACGAAAGCCACGCTCTCGTGCTCTTCGGTAGCGCTCCTCACCATCTCTCAGCCACTGTTCAGCAAGACCAAGGCTGATTCGGAGTTTGAATAGTTGGGCCTCCATGGCCCTTCGCTCCTCCCTTTCAGTCAATCTGTTGGCTCTTTCTCTGTCTGCGTCTCTTTCTTTCTCTGCACGTTCTCTCTCGCGGTCTTCCCTCTCCAACTGGAGAGTGATCCTCAGTTCCAAAGCATCCCTAGAGGAGTCGTCATCAGGATGACGCCGCAGTTCCCTCTCCAGTTCTGCTATCTTAGCCTCCTTCTGCGCAGCTTGGGCAAGCGCTTCTTCCGTCTCCTTTTCCTGTCGAGTGTATCATCTCAGATACACGATAAGGCATAAACAAGGAGAACTCAACACTGAGACTCTTACCTGTATAGAGAGCATCCCTTCTGCCTCCGCAGCACGCTGCGTGGCGTGAGCAAGTTGCTCATGAAGCAAGTCAAGTTCTGAGGTGAGAATCCACAAGCTAGAAGAGGCACCACCTACTCCCATCGCTGGGGAAGCCGCGCCAATCTGGGCATGCTACGACCGCGTGAATTAGCAGCCAACATCAGGAATCTGAGGATTTAATTACGAACGTGCACTGTACACCTACCAAGGCGCTCGTAGCTCCGTGGGCATCGCCCAACTGTTGTTCCGTCTCTGCCAAGCGAGTTCGTAAATTCGCTATCATGGCATCCCGGACATCCTGCAGCCTTACAAGTCAGCGTTTTCACCAGAAAACCAAGAAAAGGAGAAAGAAGAGAAGAGAAAAGGGGAAACCTACCTCCACAAGTCCCCGGGGTTAGAACCGTTCTGCGTACTTTGTCCTATATAGACGCAAGTAGTCCTCGCTGTCCCGCGCCTGTGATTCTACAATCGTGCCACCCCGTTGCCAGTCCTCATACTGTTCGGGGAATCGCACGCGCCAGTCAATGCAGGTCGCCGGTCCCCGCGTCTTTCTCCCGACACGAGGTGGCGCAGCTGAATCCACCCATTCTTGAGCCAGTCCTAAAGTCCTCATAACTAATCGTAGCCGAAGCGGCTCGATTTCATTCAGGCAGTGCATCCACAGTTCCCGTCCGAACCGGGCACGACTTGCTAGAACCCACGGCTGGTCGGCATCGACCATGTCTGAGTAGGGTCTCCAGTTTACCATCGCCGTAGGGAACTCCTGTAGCTCCCGCCTTAGCACCATCAGTTGGTAGGTTAGGGGTGCCGCACTCATGATGGGTTCCCACCGCCTGGCTAACGGCACCATCACGGGTCGCCAATGCCGAGCTCTCCCCATAGGGAGGTAATAATAGCTCCATAGCTGCTCGGCACAGGTCATCAGTACTTTGCAAAAACACAAAAAAATATAAAACAAGCAAAACCAAAAAAAATACCTGGATGAATGGTGTGAAACCACTCACAGTCATCTCACGATCTGTTTCTTGGAATAGGCCTGCAAACAAGTGTGCCAGCATGGCGGCTCCCCAGGCATAATACCCTACTCTTTCAAGGTCTGACAGCAGCTCCAGGAAGTAACATTGGATACCGTCCCCTTTCGAGCTCAGTACCAATCTCCCTAAAAGGAAGAGGAGAAATCTCCTCAAATCTATGTTGCATCTTTCCCAGTCGCCGAAATCTGTGCAGTACACGGCACAGCATCCTGTTTCCATCCTTTCCAGGAACTCTTCTGAGGATTCATCGTCCCGCCGACGAGTGTCGATCAGCCCTAATGCATCCATGATGGACGCCCTAGCTACCGACCTCTTTTTCCGACTATCTAGGTCCAAACCCAGTAACTTCTGGGCACCTTCTCTGTAGTCCACGTAAGTGACTCCGGTCACTGCCTCGCCCTCTACCTTCAGGCTTGTGATCCGGACCACATCCTCTAAGCTGGGCACCATGTGCCCCCACGGCATCAGGAATGCCCGACTCACTGGGTCCCATCTCTCACACAAGGCTTGGATCAGGACCAGGTCGAGCTGGATCGGCTCGATCCGAAGGAAGGTACCATATCCCATCACGTCTAGCCTCGCCTTCTGAAAATCTGGGAGGCCCCTGTACGCTGTTTGTCACGCCCCAAGCGCGGAAGATACCCGGAGATGCGCGACGTGTCTATATCAATCATGTCAATCAGAGTGGTCGTGTATTCGACACAAAGATAGAGATGCGCAAAATAGCAAGATAACCCAATCCTTTATTTCATAACGGATAGACTATTACAAATCCAATACTCTGTTTAATAAAAAAAGGAATGAATATATAGTTGACTCAAGGAACTATAGAAAAGACTAGATGACACTTGGAGAATCTCTATCCCTTTCACTCTTGATCATTCCCATCCGATTGACTTCCATCGTCGTCGGACTTACCTGAAACGTAAAAAGGGACAAACGGAATGAGCGAACGCTCAGTAGGAAATTATATCTCAAGTACTAGCAAGGGGTTTAAGTAATTACATCTTTCATGAATGCAATAAAGCTATGCATGCTCGCAGAAAACGACAAGATAGAGAGAATGTAATATCAAAGAAATAAGATGAACTTAATCATGAACTTTCAACAAGATAACAAGTTTATTCAAGATATTCAAGCAAGTACAATTATCGAGTCATGTCAAGAACTTTGGCTATCATGTATCAAGCAAGTAAATTACGCTCTTTCGGGCCACGCATTTCATGTAAAGTCAAGTACGATTCAAGTACAAGATGTGTGTGGAATGTCCAATCAAGCAAGTCAAGTACTCGGTATAATGCCAGATACCTTATCATTTTAACTCCCATGGGCACAAGTACTTTCGGGTGCTCCTCCCAGGACCAGATCGGGCCCTATATGCGCAGGCATTTATCATGTGTTTTGACATCCACTCTTGTTTATAGCCAACATAGAATTTCAATAATCAAGCTTGTAGACACGTATGACAACTTTGATAGAAAAGAGTCCAAAATATGACAAAGGACATAGAATGGCGATAATAACAGTATAATCACGATATCGATAAAACTAGGTAGAATATGATTCCCTTAACTTGGGTACCAAGACAAATCAGTATGGACATTCTTTATATAGAATTGAGGTCCACATGAACAGTATATCAAAGGTAAGATACCCTCATTCTTATCATAGAATTGAGGTTTACAAGAACGACATGATATGGCATGATATCATCATCCCATTAAGAATTTTTTATGATATACTCTTTGTATAATCATAAGGGCCGGTATCCCATGTTTCTTTAGAGTGACATGGCATCAATGGTGTAATGGGTTTTTTAGGGTACAACCAGCTCAGTCGGCCTTGAGGGAATCCAAGGCTACGAGGAGTCTTACGGAGGTCTCTATGACTAACTCGCTAGTCCAAAGGAACGGAATGTCCAATGGAGAGCTTGTATGTCAATGAGAGTTGAGTGTGATCGGTAAATCAACATGAAAACATGGGACTATACTCACGGAGTGGAGAATAGTGCCGATATATATATATATATTATAATATATAAAACCATCGGTTAGCAAATCAGATGAAAATCAGTTTATAGTAAAATAACGACTTAGGTCAAGTCGTTTCTCCAGTAATTAACGCCTAACAGAAGGGCGTTTACATATGGTCCGTTTTGCAGAATTTTCAATAATTCAATAATTTATCTAAAACGCGCCTTCGGCAGGGGTGTTTCTTCAAGAGTTGACGACTACAGTAGCAGGCGTCTTTTTATTTACAATATTTTTCAGAACATATTTATTTTCAGAAATTATCAAAAATGCGCCCTTGGCAGGGGCGTTAATCATTAAATTCTTATTTTCACAGAATATATATTCCAGGATTTTAACAGATACGCGCCCTAGTAAGGGGCGTTTATTTTTAATTCACGCCCTGTGATGGGGCGTTACCACATGGAAAACGACCTAGTCTAGGTCGTGAATTCAAGAGATACTAGGAAAGCAAGATTTGCACGATAATCAATGATAACAATCATATAGTCATGACAGGAAATTGGCAGGAAATCAGATGCAGTATTTTAGATTTGATGTTTCATGCTTATTGACTTTTAACTGTTAACAATTATTGATTGATTTCATGTAATTGCATGGATAATCCGTTCTGAAGATTTACATGAAATTAACGCCTGTGTACAGGGCGTCAAATATTAAATTGACGACCTGGACATGGTCATGTCTTGTAAATTAGCGCCCTTGACAGGGGCGTCTCTTTCAAAATATTTCAGAAAACGCATGGAAACTATAATAACCATATGCATGACATGCTTATATATATATATATCTTGCATTAATTTCATTTGGGCTACAGTAACTTGAGAAAACCTACTTTAAGAGTTGATTTGGAGATGACCGTGAGGGATTTGTAAGAATCAATGATGCTGCAGACGTTGGATGAATCCTACAGAGGATAGATTGAAGATATTAGTTTCCTTGAAATCCATGGACTGTAGGTAGAGGAAGGGGTACTTACACACGGATGAAGAACTCTTGTTCCTCAAACGCCCGAGCCTCTTAACCTGTTAATAAGAGAAGAAGAATAATCAATATTCTTCATGCGACTGTAAACATAAGAAGAAAAAAATAGAAGAACATATGTTCTTCACGTACCTGCAGCAGTAGTTCGTCCAAATAGTTTTAGGGTTGGCCGAACGAGAGTTTTTATAGGATTTTGGGTGTCCTATTAGGGTTAGTGATTGTGTGGAAGCAATACTTCTATGATAGAGTCATTACCACGTTTGAACTCTTTCTAATGCTTATCACTTACCCTGGATAAGTTCTGGGTTCGAACGGTTCACGAACTGAATTAACGCCTTAGGTAAGGGCGTCGATTCTTTAATTAACGACCTAGTTCAGGTCGTTTCTTAAGAAACGTCTTGGATAAGGGCGTTCCTTGTTTTTGAAACACGCCCCATATATGGGCGTTTCTCTTACTTGCCTATTTGGTCGTGAGAGTTGACGACCGCACGTGTGGGCGTCCTTTCTTTAGTCACGCCTTTGATAGAGGCGTTTCTTTTTGAATTAACGCCCTAATAAGAGGCGTTATTTTAATTTTGTTTTACTTCATCTAATTAACCCTATTCTTATTATCTGTATTACTACTGTAATATATATATGTTTTAATTTATTTCAAATATTCATTTATCAGGGTTGCTACACCCTCCCCCACTTAAAAAGAATTTGGTCCCCAAATTCAATATATATATAATTATACATGTGGAGAGCGTAGAACATATACCTCTTAGAATAACTCGGGAAATCGTTTCTTCATAGATTCTTCGGTCTCCCATGTCGCTTCTCGTTCGGGATTCTTATTCCATTGCACCTTGAGCATGGGAATAACCTTATTCCTTAGAGCTCGTATTTCTCGATCCAAGATCTTCATAGGCTTCTGTTCATATGTGAGATCTTTCTGGATCACCAGATCTCCATGTTCAATAATATGAGATGGATCGTGCACGTACTTCTTCAACATGGATATGTGAAATACATTATGTACCTCGGACAATTGAGGAGGTAATGCGATGCGATAAGCAACCTCGCCAACTCTTTCGAGTATCTCAAATGGTCCGATGAATCTTGGCGTAAGCTTGCCCTTAACACCAAATCTTCGTATGCCACGTCCAGGCGATATCTTGAGAAATACATGATCTCCGATTTGGAATTCAAGATCTCTTCTTCTTGTATCTGCATAAGTCTTTTGTCTGGTCTGAGCAACTTGTAATCTTTCCCTGATTACTTGTATCTTCTCAGTTGTATCTCTTACCATGTCTGGACCTAGCAGTTGTTTTTCTCCAACTTCGTTCCAGCATATGGGTGATCTGCAACTCCTTCCGTATAAGGCTTCGAAAGGTGCCATTTGGATACTAGCTTGGTAGCTATTATTATATGCAAATTCCACTAGTGGTAAATGATCGTGCCAGCATCCTCCAAAGTCAATGATGCATGCTCTAAGCATATCCTCAACAACCTGGTTAGTTCTCTCGGTCTGACCATCCGTTTGTGGGTGGAAAGCAGTACTAAAGTTGAGCCTTGTTCCTAACGAATGTTGTAATCCCTTCCAAAAATGAGAAGTAAAACGGGGATCTCTATCAGACACGATTGAGACAGGACTTCCATGTATCCTGACTATTTCTTTGATGTATAGTGCAGCTAGCACATCAATTGACCATCGGCTTTTGATTGGCAAGAAATGTGCCGATTTAGTCAATCGGTCAATGATAACCCAGATTCCATCATGTCCTCCTTTAGATTTAGACAAACCCATGATGAAGTCCATACCAATATCCTTGCATTTCTACTTAGGAATATCTAGAGGATGTAGTTTTCCCGCAGGCTTTTGGTGTTCCGCCTTGACCTGTTGGCATGTGAGACAGCGTGATACATAGTCCGCTATTTCTCTTTTCATATTAGGCCACCAAAAGTTCCTCTTTACATCTTGGTACATTTTGGTTGATCCTGGATGAATAGTGTACCTTGATCGGTGAGCTTCATCTAAGATCGTCTTCTTTAATTCCGGACAATCAGGTATACAAGTTCTATCTTTGAACGATAATCTTCCATCAGAAGTTAGTTGAAAATCAGATTGTCCTTCTAATCTGCCCTTGATTTCTACTAACATAGGATCATCATCCTGAAGTGTTTGTATCTCAGATAACAAATCTGACTGTATGCTTACATGAGATAGTGTGACAAATTTGGATTCCATGTCCAAGCTTATATTGAGCTCGGAGAATTGTTCAAGTAACCTCCATTCTTGCATCATACAATTTGCTATCATTGCTCTCGGCTTTCGACTAAGGGCGTCAGCAACATAATTACCCTTTCCGGGATGGTATTGTATATTGAAGTCGAAGTCCTTGAGATATTCTAGCCAGCGTCTTTGTCTCATGTTTAGCTCCTTTTGTGAAAATAGATATTTGAGACTTTTATGATCGGAGTATACAGTAAACTGTGCTCCATATAAGTAGTGTCTCCATATCTTTAGGGCAAATACTACCGCGGCCAGTTCTAAGTCATGGACGGGGTAATTCTCCTCATGCTTCTTCAGTTGACAAGAAGAGTATGCTATGACCTTCCCTTGTTGCATTAGAACACATCCGAGGCCAATGCCAGAAGCATCAGTGTAGACCTCGAATTTCTCTCCTTCTATCGGTAGAGCTAAGACCGGAGCTGTGGTGAGATGATCCTTGAGAGTTTGAAAACTTCTTTCACATTCCTCACTCCATTCGTATCGGATCTCCTTGCGAGTTAACCTTGTAAGGGGCACGGCGATCTTAGAGAAATCTTTGATGAATCGCCGATAATAGCCTGCAAGACCTAAGAAACTTCTGATCTCGCTTGCATTAGTGGGTCTTTCCCAGTTTCTCACAGCTTCAACTTTTGACGGATCTACAGATAATCCGTCCTTTGATATGACATGCCCGAGAAAAGCCACTTCTTCAAGCCAGAACTCGCATTTGCTGAGTTTAGCATATAATTGATTTGTCCTCAAGACTTGCAATGCAATCCTCAAATGTTCTTCATGTTCTTCCTTAGTCTTGGAATATATCAATATATCATCAATGAAGACTACTACGAATTGATCCAAGTAAGGCCTGAATATGCTATTCATTAACTGCATAAAGGCAGCAGGGGCATTTGTTAGTCCAAAAGGCATAACAACAAATTCGTAATGGCCATACCTGCTTCTGAATGCAGTCTTGTGAATGTCATCGTCCTTGATTCTTAATTGATGGTATCCCGACCTGAGATCAATCTTGGAAAAATATTTGGATCCTGAAATCTGATCAAATAATTCATCGATTCTCGGCAGTGGATACTTGTTCTTGATAGTAAGATGATTCAATTGTCGATAGTCGATACACAATCTCATGGATCCATCCTTCTTCTTTACAAATAAGACTGGTGCTCCCCACGGGGAAGTACTTGGTCTAATAAACCCTTTTCAGATTAGTTCCATCAACTGCTCCTTCAACTCCTTGAGTTCAGCAGGGGACATTCTATATGGTGCCTTTGAAACGGGACCAGCACCAGGGACTAAGTCGATGGTAAAGGCCACATCTCTTTGCGGGGGTAATCCCGGCAATTCTTCCGGAAATACGTCTGGGAATTCTCGTACTACTTGAACGTCTTCTATCTTGGTTTCCTTAGCTTCTTTAATAGTGACAAAAGCAAGGAAGGATATACATCCTTTCTTGACGAGCTTGCTTGCTCGAAGAGCCGAGATAAGAGGGGATTTGCTTCGACTCTTAGGAGTAGTATAAGTCAGTTCCGAAAATTCCTTGAAAACAATCTTGCTATCACGGCAATCAACCGTTGCCTGGTATTTAGATAACCAATCTGCTCCTAGTATAACATCATACTCCTTTAAATCTAAGCAGATAAGATCAATAGGAAAATTCTTTCCTCGAACCAATACCTCACAGTTTTGGTAATGATGTGTGATATCCGTCTCGTTTCCGAGAGGAGTAGACAATATTAACTTCATCCATTCTGGTTCTAGAGGTAATGGGTCAGCAAACTTCTTGGAAATAATGGAATGCGATGCACCCGTATCAAATAAGACATGTGCATATTTGGAACAAATTTTTAATGTACCTTCCACCAATCCGCCTTCTTCTTCTGGTTCGGTCTCTTGGATTGCATGAAGACGCGCGTTCCTTGTCACTAGGCGTTTACCCTCACCGTCTTGGTCATTCATTAATGGACAATCGGGAATCCGATGTTCACGACTCCCACAACGGAGACATGCTCCTAATTTCCTCCAGCATTCTTCTATTTTGTGACCAGCCTTGTCACAATACTTGCATACTACGTTTGAAGGTGTAGTGGTGATAGAGAAAGGCTTGGATTTCTTGTACTTCTGATCTTGAGAGGAAAAACCTCCATTATTGGGCCTCTTCTTAAAGTTGGGTTTAAAAGAACCCGAACTTGTGACTTGCTCCTTTTTGTCTTTCCCACGGATCTATCAGATAGTTCCGTGGCATCTTCAAGCAACTGAGCTCGGCGCACTATTTCAGTATAAACTTGAATATCCATAGGCGCCAGTTGAGTAATGTAGTGGGGCCTAAGCCCATTAAGAAATCTACGGGCTTTCATCTTTTCCGTGCTAATTAAATGCTTAGCATATCTAGACAGTCTAGAGAACTGTGCTTCATAATCAGCCACCGATAAAGATCTTTGCTTTAATGCGGCAAATTCGGCGGCCTTCTTTTCCTGGACCCTATCAGAGAAATATTTGGCGTTGAAATATTCAACGAATTCACCCCATGTAACTTGAGTTGGGTCAATAGTAGCTTCAATCGACTCCCACCAGCATCTAGCATCCCTTTCTAACTGGAAAGTAGCTAATAAGACTTTGTCCTGATCCGTGCATTGCATAACACGGAATATACGTTCAATCTCCCGATTCCAATGCTCGGCATCGTCTGGATCGGTCGATCCCATGAACTTCGGGGGATTCATATTCTTGAATGCTTGGTGTAAGCTTCCAGCTCGTGGAGCACCACCTTGTGCTACCTGTTGTAGCACTTGGGTCATCCCTTGAAGGGTACGCTGCATGTTGCGCCATTGAGCACGTTCGGCAGCCATTATCCTACAATTACAATAGCTATGTTAGTATTATATCACTATGATCTTATAAAGGACTCATTGATCATTTAACCCTTGGTTCTACCCACTCTCACTTGGTTAAAGGTTTTGAAACCTATCCTTGGACTTGGGTTTCCTAGGAATTGAATACCTTAGGCTCTGATACCACAAAGACTGTCACGCCCCGAGCGCGGAAGATACCCGGAGATGCGCGACGTGTCTATATCAATCATGTCAATCAGAGTGGTCGTGTATTCGACACAAAGACAGAGATGCGCAAAATAGCAAGATAACCCAATCCTTTATTTCATAACGGATAGACTATTACAAATCCAATACTCTGTTTAATAAAAAAAGGAATGAATACATAGTTGACTCAAGGAACTATAGAAAAGACTAGATGACACTTGGAGAATCTCTATCCCTTTCACTCTTGATCATTCCCATCCGATTGACTTCCATCGTCGTCGGACTTACCTGAAACGTAAAAAGGGACAAACGGAATGAGCGAACGCTCAGTAGGAAATTATATCTCAAGTACTAGCAAGGGGTTTAAGTAATTACATCTTTCATGAATGCAATAAAGCTATGCATGCTCGCAGAAAACGACAAGATAGAGAGAATGTAATATCAAAGAAATAAGATGAACTTAATCATGAACTTTCAACAAGATAACAAGTTTATTCAAGATATTCAAGCAAGTACAATTATCGAGTCATGTCAAGAACTTTGGCTATCATGTATCAAGCAAGTAAATTACCCTCTTTCGGGCCACGCATTTCATGTAAAGTCAAGTACGATTCAAGTACAAGATGTGTGTGGAATGTCCAATCAAGCAAGTCAAGTACTCGGTATAATGCCAGATACCTTATCATTTTAACTCCCATGGGCACAAGTACTTTCGGGTGCTCCTCCCAGGACCAGATCGGGCCCTATATGCGCAGGCATTTATCATGTGTTTTGACATCCACTCTTGTTTATAGCCAACATAGAATTTCAATAATCAAGCTTGTAGACACGTATGACAACTTTGATAGAAAAGAGTCCAAAATATGACAAAGGACATAGAATGGCGATAATAACGGTATAATCACGATATCGATAAAACTAGGTAGAATATGATTCCCTTAACTTGGGTACCAAGACAAATCAGTATGGACATTCTTTATATAGAATTGAGGTCCACATGAACAGTATATCAAAGGTAAGATACCCTCATTCTTATCATAGAATTGAGGTTTACAAGAACGACATGATATGGCATGATATCATCATCCCATTAAGAATTTCTTATGATATACTCTTTGTATAATCATAAGGGCCGGTATCCCATGTTTCTTTAGAGTGACATGGCATCAATGGTGTAATGGGTTTTTTAGGGTACAACCAGCTCAGTCGGCCTTGAGGGAATCTAAGACTACGAGGAGTCTTACGGAGGTCTCTATGACTAACTCGCTAGTCCAAAGGAACAGAATGTCCAATGGAGAGCTTGTATGTCAATGAGAGTTGAGTGTGATCGGTAAATCAACATGAAAACATGGGACTATACTCACGGAGTGGAGAATAGTGCCGATATATATATATTATAATATATAAAACCATCAGTTAGCAAATCAGATGAAAATCAGTTTATAGTAAAATAACGACTTAGGTCAAGTCGTTTCTCCAGTAATTAACGCCTAACAGAAAGGCGTTTACATATGGTCCGTTTTGCAGAATTTTCAATAATTCAATAATTTATCTAAAACGCGCCTTCGGCAGGGGCGTTTCTTCAAGAGTTGACGACTACAGTAGCAGGCGTCTTTTTATTTACAATATTTTTCAGAACATATTTATTTTCAGAAATTATCAAAAATGCGCCCTTGGCAGGGGCGTTAATCATTAAATTCTTATTTTCACAGAATATATATTCCAGGATTTTAACAGATACGCGCCCTAGTAAGGGGCGTTTATTTTTAATTCACGCCCTGTGATGGGGCGTTACCACATGGAAAACGACCTAGTCTAGGTCGTGAATTCAAGAGATACTAGGAAAGCAAGATTTGCACGATAATCAATGATAACAATCATATAGTCATGACAGGAAATTGGCAGGAAATCAGATGCAGTATTTTAGATTTGATGTTTCATGCTTATTGACTTTTAACCGTTAACAATTATTGATTGATTTCATGTAATTGCATGGATAATCCGTTCTGAAGATTTACATGAAATTAACGCCTGTGTACAGGGCGTCAAATATTAAATTGACGACCTGGACATGGTCGTGTCTTGTAAATTAGCGCCCTTGACAGGGGCGTCTCTTTCAAAATATTTCAGAAAACGCATGGAAACTATAATAACCATATGCATGACATGCTTATATATATATATATATATATCTTGCATTAATTTCATTTGGGCTACAGTAACTTGAGAAAACCTACTTTAAGAGTTGATTTGGAGATGACCGTGAGGGATTTGTAAGAATCAATGATGCTACAGACGTTGGATGAATCCTACAGAGGATAGATTGAAGATATTAGTTTCCTTGAAATCCATGGACTGTAGGTAGAGGAAGGGGTACTTACACACGGATGAAGAACTCTTGTTCCTCAAACGCCCGAGCCTCTTAACCTGTTAATAAGAGAAGAAGAATAATCAATATTCTTCATGCGACTGTAAACAGAAGAAGAAAAAAATAGAAGAACATATGTTCTTCACGTACCTGCAGCAGTAGTTCGTCCAAATAGTTTTAGGGTTGGCCGAACGAGAGTTTTTATAGGATTTTGGGTGTCCTATTAGGGTTAGTGATTGTGTGGAAGCAATACTTCTATGATAGAGTCATTACCACGTTTGAACTCTTTCTAATGCTTATCACTTACCCTGGATAAGTTCTGGGTTCGAACGGTTCACGAACTGAATTAACGCCTTAGGTAAGGGCGTCGATTCTTTAATTAACGACCTAGTTCAGGTCGTTTCTTAAGAAACGTCTTGGATAAGGGCGTTCCTTGTTTTTGAAACACGCCCCATATATGGGCGTTTCTCTTACTTGCCTATTTGGTCGTGAGAGTTGACGACCGCACGTGTGGGCGTCCTTTCTTTAGTCACGCCTTTGATAGAGGCGTTTCTTTTTGAATTAACACCCTAATAAGAGGCGTTATTTTAATTTTGTTTTACTTCATCTAATTAACCCTATTCTTATTATCTGTATTACTACTCTAATATATATATGTTTTAATTTATTTCAAATATTCATTTATCAGGGTTGCTACACTGCTACTATCAACTCCCATAAGATTTGTGATTTCATCACAACCTGCACATACAAGGAACGGGGGTGAGGTTTGGTCAGAAGAAAGGAAGAAAGAATGAGAAAAGGGCAAGAAAACTTGGCTTACGAGTTGTGATTGGGCCCTTTCGCTGAAGTGCCCTTCAAGGTCTGAAAGCCTCCTGGAACTACTACCACTGGACCTGCTTCTCTTCGAGGAATGGGAAGATTCGCCCTCCATCCAACTCTCAGAATTTTGAACTCCTCCTCTCCCGTGAGAACTTGTGCTCCTCGAGTTAGTCCTCGATATACCTGGGAAGATAAAAGGGACAAGAATTTATAGAAATGGAAGGAGTGCGGGCCAAGATTGCCTCCATCACCTATCGATAATAGCCCTCGCAATGAGGCACCAGCCAAGCGGTCCCATGTGTCGCTTCACCGCTCGCACAGGGTGATTGACTGGACGAAGAATAGGACGAATAGCCCCTATGTTGTCTAGGGATACCCTATCATGATTTGGAGGACGTCCGCAAAATTTGACATAACATCCGGAAAAAGGAACTAGGGCCGTCATTATTGACTTCGACGGCCGATTCCCATGGAAAATGGTCACAACAAGATGCGATTCTCTGCTTGGGGCGGAGTCTCGACAAACCTATCACATGGGAACAGTGCAAAGGAGAAGAAGTGTAGGGAAGAAGGAATGCACAAAAGAACAAATAAACAGCGGAAAATCAAATCACTCCATTCATAATTCTACATAAGCTGTCACAAACACTACAATCATAGAGAGGTGGCGGGTCCACTAGCTCGCCAATCCTCACCATCACTCATCTCTCTGGGCACTCTCCTCCTCTCCCCCGAGGTGAGGGTCCCTCAGAAGCCTCCAGGATCCCCGTACAGTAGCACCTTCCTCGCCTCTGGGCGCCTGCTCCGCAGTAGTGACTCGCTGCTCCTCCCCTGGCGTGGCAAAGAAGCCACTGGCGGCAAAGCGACCGGACTGGCGGAGTCGCTCCCCGAACTCTCGCGCTCTCTCGTAGCGCGTCTCCATCCCTCCTAGCCTCTGCACGACGGCCTGAAGGCCCAGCTGGAGCTCCCTCACTTGGGCCTCCAAGGCCCTCCTCTCGGTCAGATCCCGCTGTCGCTCGGACCTTCTCTCGACTTTCTCTCTCTCTGCCTCTCTCCTCATCATCTGCAGAAGAACCCTTAACTCCAGGATGTCTGGAGAAGGTCTCTCCTCACCACGATGCCGCAGCTCCGCTACAGTCGCCACCCAGGCGTCACGCTCCTCTTCCGCCCGGGTCGCGCGGGCCACCGCACCGGCAAGTTGCTCCCGGAGGGAGGCAATCTCGAGAAAAGGGGCCGAGGAGCTGGAAGATCCGCCAGCCACTCCCACCGTCGCTGTCTGCTGGGCACGCTGGAACAAAATAAACAACGGCCGTCAGTGAAACTCCAAAATCTGAAATTAAAAGTGCGGCACGTAACTTACCAGGAGCGACAGCTCATGTTGAGCAACGGCCAGCTGCCGCCTAGTCTCTGACAGTTGGGCGCGCGAGCCGCCGATACCACGCGTGTCCCCAGCCTGGGGAAGCTCCGCGTAACTCTCTCTCTGCCGCCGCAGGAAGTCGGCACTGTCCTGCACCAGTACACCCCCTTGCTATCCAGGGAGACGTACGGGCCAGTCCTCGAGCCTCGCCTTGCCGCGACTCTCCCTCCTGACGTGGCTCGGCTCGTCTGCACTCGCCCACTCATCGGCCAGACCCAGGGTCCTTGCCATGTCCTGCACCAAGAAAGGGGTCCCACATCAGTCAAAAGGAACGCGTCCCCTATCTAGGACGCGTCCATCATTTGAGTGCAACACTCGCCGAACCCTTTCCCCCTCGCGCGGCTCGCTTCAAAACCCAAAATGAATTAAAAGAGGAAGTGATCGGAGGACCTACCGGACCGTGTTCACCTCCTCCCATGCCATCGGGCCCCTCGGGTCCCTCGGGGGCCCGGAGCGGCCCTTCCTCCTCCATGGACGCCGTTCCGTGCTCGGGCGCATCCCTCCTTGGGCGAGGAGTTCCTCGTCCCTCTCCACCTTCACCATGGTCGGGCCCACCGAACTCCATCAACCAAAAGAGGAGGAAGACAAAAAAGGGGCAAGCGAGTTTCGGCAGAAGGCGGGCTCGTTTACGGGTAAGGCACGGGAGAAGAAAGGCCACCCGACGCTTTAAATTTGAATTCAAGGATTAAGACGCATCCTCGCGCCTGGACGCGCCCAAAAGGGGGAGAAAGGAAATAGAATCCCCCCATGCAAAGCGTAGTTCCCCGCTGTTCAGGGCAAGGTCTCGTGGAGCGTGTCTCGAAGGACAACTCAGTGTAAAGAAGAAAGTGTGGGAGAGAGAAAAGTACACACAACACAAGAAAGCCATTTCCATTTCATATAATGGCCGAAAGTACATCATATAGTAAGAAGGGTGACATGTACAAGCAACTCTCTAACTCTCACCATCACCCTCCTGGTCATCTCTCTCCTCCCTCCTCTGCCGGGGATCCCTAGGGGGCCTCTGCGAACCCTGAGAAGCCGTGCTCGCCTCGCCCTGCGGTGGCACTCCAGCCTCGAAGGCGCGACGATGCTCCTCGGCCGAAGAGACCAGATAGCTGCCCATGGAAAAAGAACCAGACTGACGAAGTCGCGCCCCGCATTCCTTCGCCCTCTGGTACCGCTCCTCGCTTTCCCGAAGCCTCCCCTCCGCTGTACCGAGACTCAATCGGAGCTCCAGCAGCTGGGCCTCTAGAGCCCTCCTCTCGGTCTGATCCCGCTGTCGCTCCTCCCTCTCTCTCTCCCTACCCCTCTCCCTCTCTCTCTCCACGCTCTCCCTCTCTCTCTCCACGCTCTCCCTCTCCCTCTCCCTCTCCTCTCTCTCCCTCATTGCATCTCTCCTCGATAGCTCGAGGGCGATCCGCAGATCCACTACGTCGCGAGGAAGCTCCTCAGCCTCCCGTCGCCGCTCCTCCTCTAGCTCCGCAATCCGGGCGTCGCGCTCTGCCAACCGGGCATCGCGCTCCTGCTCAGCTCGAATAGCACGCGCTAGGGCCTCTCGGATCTCGGCCACCTGTCAAAGCATGCATGCACCGTAAGAGAACAGTGATAGAAGGAGGGCAGCCAGAAGGAGAGTCGAGGTCAGGCAAACGCGCACTCGAGCCTCGCGGTCACGCTCGGCCTCCTCAGCCCGAGCCACCGCATACGCCAGCTGCTCCTGGAGGGCAGAAACCTCCGGAGGAGGGCCCCGCGAACTGGAACCCTCTCCACAAGCCATCCCGGCTGCCGCTGTCTGGGGGGCCCGCTGAAACACAGAGCGAATGACAGTTAGAGGCCAAGTATCAAAAATCCAGATCACAAAAAAAAATGCATCGCATAAACTCACCAGGATCTCCAACTCCTGTCGGATGGCCACCAACTGTCGCCTGGCGTCCGCCAACTGGGCCCGCAGGTCGGCGATCATGTTGTCACGAGCATCCTGCATTGCACGTAAGTTAGTACCACATGCATATACATATAAAAGAGTGAAGCATTCTCATTTCACTTACCCCTGCCATACCACCAAGGAAGAGGCGGTCCCCATACGTAGCCCGGTACCGTCTCAGGTAATCAGTACTGTCCTGTACATGGGACACCACTGGGACCCCGCCCTGCTGCCAGTCCTGGTACTGTTCTGGGAAGCGCGTACGCCAGTCCACAACCTTCGCCTTCCCCTTGGTCTTCCGCCCAATGCGGGCCGGCTCTTCTACATCAACCCACTCCTGGGCCAGCCCCAACGTCCTCATAACCAGCCTCAGCCGAA
Organism: Amorphophallus konjac; assembly: GCA_022559845.1. Lineage (NCBI taxonomy): Eukaryota > Viridiplantae > Streptophyta > Magnoliopsida > Alismatales > Araceae > Amorphophallus > Amorphophallus konjac. The sequence goes on from CM040124.1 coordinate 202,211,283, forward strand.
GCGGCTCGATCTCGTTCAGGCAATGGACCCACACGTCCCGCCTGAAACGAGGAAGACCCGCTACAACCCAAGGCTGGCCAGTGTCGCCCATGCCCAGGTAGGGTCTCCACACCACCTGCATCACCATACATACATCATGTTAGTTACCATTCAGTCACATGCATAAACATAAAAAAAATCATACGCATCATACCATGGCCTCGGGATACTCGCTCAGCTCCCGACGAAGTGATGCCAGCTGGTAGCCGTGGGGTGCTGCAACCACGACCGGCCTCCACCGCCGCGCCAGAGGCACGGCCCTCCTGTTCCCATGCCTAGCCCTCCCCATCGGGAAATAGTAATAGCTCCACACCTGCATCCATCATACATCATTAGTACAATAATTGCATATTTAACTGTGAAAATGCATAAATAAATTATGTACCTGGAGGAAAGGTGCGAAGCTGCTGACTGTCGTCTCCTTCTCCGAAGTCTGGGAGAGATCAGCAATCAAATGGGCAAGCAGAGCCGCTCCCCACGCGTAGTGTCCCACTCTATCTAGATCCGCCAAGATTCCGAGGAAACGGCAGTGGATGCCATCCCCCTTCGTCCCCAGCAGAAGGCGGCCCAGGAAGAAGAAAAGAAACCTCCGAAGTTCTAGATCCACCAGCTCCCTCTCGCTCGGATCCTGGGTGAAAGCTGCATGAGCATCCCCCTCTAGTCGAGCCAAGAACTCTGCTCCAGTCTCGCTAACCCGCTGGCGCGGGTCGACGAATCCGAGCGCCTCCATGATCTCCACTCGGCCGACTACCCTGCTGTCCCTGTCAGTCACGCTCGTCTCTAACCACAGCAGGTCCAGGGCACTCTCTCGGTAGTCAGGGTAGGTGACCCCGCTGACTGCCTCTCCGTCAACTCGTAGCCCGGTGATCCGAGCCACATCCTCAAGTGTCGGCACCATGTGCCCCCAGGGCATCAGAAACGCCCGGCTCGGTGCGTCCCACCGCTCCCTCAGTGCCTGGATAAGAGGAAGGTCGAGCCGGAAGGGCTCGATCCTAAGGAAAGCTCCAAAGCCCATGGCGTCCACACGCGCCCTCTGGAAGTCCGGCAGCCCGCGGTATGCTGCCACCACCAGGGACCAGCTGATCCGGCCCTTCATCACGCCCTGCACACCACAAAACCAACAGAGAACACATCAGCATCATGAACAGTAATAAACAATAACACTATATATACTACTTATTCTTTTATTTTATTTTTATTTTTTTAAAAAAATATATATATTATTTTTTTTGGAGGCGTCCAGGCCGCTAGACGCCTCCTTCCTATTTTCTTTATTTCTTTTCTTAAAAAAAAAACCAAAAACCCAAAAACAAAATTATATATATATATAATATATATATATATATATATATATATATATATATATATATATATTAGGCGTCCTAGGCCTTGGACGCCTCCTTATTTTCAACTTATATTTTATTATTTACGTAAATTAATAAATAAACAATAAAAGAAAAGGAAAATATTGAGGCGTCCAGGCCCCTGGACGCCTCCTTTCCCTCACTCCCCGGCCTTCTCTCACAGCCTCTCACCCGTCCGTTTAGCCTATTGAACCACAGAGTGAGAGTTCCGAGGGGCTTACCGGATCGTGCTCGTCCTCTGCCGCGTCGCCAGCGTCCAATGCAGCCTCCAAGGCCAAAGGAAGAGCCTCCTCACCCGCGGCAATCTCCTCCGCCGCAGTAGCCTCCTCGGCATCATCCCTCAGCCTCCTCGGACGACGAGCCCGTCGCTTCCGCTTCTGTGGACCCTGGCTCGATCCTCCTCGCTCCATTGGGACGAAGAATGGGTTTGTCTGGTTTGACCGGATCGTTTGAATGAACAGTAAGTGAGTAGGGGGGAGCCCCCCCCTCTATATATAGATTGATCTTTAATTAGGGCGTCCAGGCGCCTGGACGCCCCCACCTTTTTTATTTTTTTTAAAATTCAAAAAAACATAGGGGCGTCCAGGCGCCTGGACGGCCCCAAAACAAAAAATCAAAAAAATTAAAAATTAAAAAATTAGGGCCGTCCAGGACCCTGGACGCCCCCCAAAAATTTTTTTGAAAAAAATTATAAAAAACCAGGGGCGTCAAGGCCTCTGGACGCCCCCATAATAAAAAATAATAAAAAATATAATAAAAAGAAAAAAGGGGTTAGAGTATGTATATAATCCAAACAAAAGAAAAAAAAGAAAGAAAAAGAAAAACCACAAAAAAGATAATAATTAAGGGGACGGGGGTCCGAAACATCCAAATGCCAGATTTTATTCCATCAGAAAGCAGAATGAACTACATCAGGGGCTTAGGCGCCTTAGGCCTTAACTTCCCCAGTTCGGTTACATAAGCCCTCCACGGCTCGCATTCTTCCACCACGTACGCTAAGGCCTTTCCCGTAACACTTGTCTTCCAGGGAGCTTTAATGGCCTTCGCTTCCTTCGCGTCCACTTCAGTGCCCAACTCCCTTTTCTTCAAAGGAACGATGCCAGTCGGTGGCGGGAACGAATGGCGTGGGATGCCAATCTGGAGGCAGCACCGATGCGCATTATAAAGGACGAACTCGGTCATGCCGATCAGTTGAAGATCAACTTCGGGAGAAGGCCTCATGAGGAGATCTAGCGAAAGCAAACATGCCGGTGCGCAAGTAAAGAAGCCTTGTGTCACAGTGCGGAAGTGAGACTGCCAGTCTTCACGTTTCTTCAGCCACGGAACGCGGTTCACTACAGTACCACCGAAGCCTAACACGTCGGCTATGTGGTGAAGCGGGCTTTGTTGGAAGAGCTTCGAAGCAGTTGGCATTCCCTCGCGGTGGTCGAATTTGAAGTGCAAATCAAGCCAGCAATTCAAGATAAGTGCGCAACCAAAAGGAGGCTTACCCATGCTCGAGACAGTAAGGCCACTATACAGGTAGGCGAGGACAGCGGGTCCCACCCTTTTTTCACGCCAGATCCCGCAGATAGAACTCTGTTGGTCTTCTTCCACTATGTTGTCGGTATGAGGAAACAAGAGAGCACCCGCCAGACAGATAGTGAACCCCTTCATGATTCCCTCCAAATAGTCATCGTCTGGTGACCCTCCCAGGGCGTCCATGACCCACTCCGCAAGCTTTTGGAGATCGATCCCCTTTTGAGTACGGACCTTTCTGGCTGCGTCGGGCGGCATGAAACTTCCAAGGACGCTTTCAGAAGTCCCCCGTATCAGCATACGCATAGCCTTCACCTTCCCGTCACTCTTGAATTTCTTCAATCCGAGCAGAAGTTCCACCTCCTCGAGGAGGATGGTAACCTCGAAGGTCGGGAAGATAAAAGTGTGGGTCTGGGGATGCCAGATCTCCACTAGCGCGCCCATAGCCGCCCAGTCCATACGAATCTTCTCGTAATGTTTGGCGTGAATAAGGAGCCCCTGCAGATGCCACTTCGAGAGTATGGCCCTCATGCCAATGGAAATATTGGAAGTTAGCTTTGAAAGCCATGACAGTTTGGAAAACTTCCTCGGGCCTGGGAAGAGTGGATATGGCTGGAAGAGGAAAGAAAGAAGAAATGAAGGAAGTAAGAAGAAGGTTCACATGGAGAATCTGAAAAGAGTCGGCTTACCATATGCGACATGATCATCCCACTCAGATGACCCTCGAGGTCAGAAAGTCGCCTAATCTCGCTGCTAAGCCTGCTCCTCTTCATAACGCGGGAAGACTCTCCTTCCATCCTGAAATCTCTAGATTCTCCTCTCCTTCCTCTCCTGAGCTTCCAAAACCCACCTTGTTGCATTTGAATGAACTAGCCTAAGGGGAGTTCTTATAGGAAGGGTAGGGCGCTACAGGACAGAACATGTCACATCAGTGGTCATTGTCAAGATTTTGTCTGGATCTCCTTTGTACTGTGGTGCGATTCTGCTGTGATTCTGCTACTTTCTGATGTTGCTAACCTTTGCTAGTCTGTGCAGGTTTTACTAACGGACGTCTTCGTCCTATCTCATGTCCCACCTTTCATTTGGTTGGTCCCACCTTGTCATGCATCGTAGTATATGATACGTACGCTACTAGAACATGTCAAGGACCTTGCGGCCCGAACGAATCTGGGATTTGAGTTCCCCTTCAACAAAAATGGTGATGATCCCGGAGGAATTTGGGTTGTATGGATAGGCCGTTGATTTGTGGTAGCATGGGGACGACGGTTCCGTTCAGTGAGTTGGTACGTGGATAACCGGGCCCAGCCTAGTGTCGGCTCACCGGATCGGTATCCTGACCCGTCCTTCACAAGTTGACAATATTATCCTTGGCTATTTTCTATTTTAGTTTGTTTTAAATTTTTCTTTAAACCCAGCATGCATTCATATAGGACTTTGATTTATTGCGGAAGATCATTCAAGTGATTCGATTGTGAAAGCCGTTGTGTTTCAATTCCCACAAATATGAGATATTCCACTCCGAATGAAATACTGAATTTCCTTGAGACAGCCCTACGCTGCTCTTCCAAAGGAGACCCTTGTTTGGACAGACCCTCAGAAATTCCTTTACTTTTTTGACCCACCTTGGCCGCAGCACTTCCACATTGGCTGGTAACCGCTCCCCAAAGGTGAATCCTCCGATTTATGACCCAGGTACTTCCACACCGAGAAGTTGGTCCCTTTTTGTTTCATGCCTGAGCGCACATCTCACCCTCCCTTATTTGATCTCCATCTAAGCAATCGTCAATATTTGAAAGACCTTCTGCAAGGTCGCCTCATTGAAACTTCAGAAAAGATTCCAAATAGTAGCATCAAAAGCGTGTCTCATCACACCTTGGCATCAACTTATCAGTCCGCTCCCACTTCATTTCACTCCACTTCGATACCATTCCACTACGTGTCGCTCCCTTGCAAAGCAGACGCCAAGGCGGGGCAGCTGTGACACGCCATTCTTGACGTCTCCTGAGAAAGTCTCATATTACTATACAACGCCCCGCAACGGCTTACGCATTTTAAATCACTCGAGTGCTTCCTTTTCTTGGGTCTTCTTCTGCCCTTTTCAGCATTCGGAATCGTCCCGTCACGGCATTTGGACGGCATCGACACCAGTCGAACGCATCAGGAGGTCCCGGAACCAAGAACGATGTCTGCCGGGCGGCCGCTGACTAGGACCCGGGTGGGTCTTAATGGGGGCGTCCAGGCCCCTGGACGCCCCCATTCTTTTCTTTTATTTTATTCTTTTCTCAGGGCCCAAAAATATAAAAATATATATATTTTAATGGAGGCGTCCAGGCCCCTGGACGCCTCCATAAAAATAAAAATAAAAAAATATGTGTAAAATGCCAGTTGGCATAAAAAACAAAAAATAAATATATATATATATATTAATGGAGGCGTCCAGGTCCCTGGACGCCTCCATAAAAACAAATATAAAAAATTAAAATGCCAGCCTTGGCATAAAAGACAAAAGAAAAATAAAAAATAATATATTTTTGGAGGCGTCCAGGCCCCTGGACGCCTCCATCAAATCTCTCACGGGCGCCGACCATCGAACGACGGTTTGTCGTGTGTGAAAAAAATCCAAATTTTGAAGACGTCCAGGCCCCTGGACGCGCCCATTTCTGAATCACGAGGCCCCGCTCACAAAACCACGTGTTGTGCCAAACCGCGTGCGGCCGTCGTCGATTTTCGGTGGACCTGTTTGAGGCGTCCGGGACCCTGGACGCCTCCACAAAAGTATTCCAAAAAAAATATATAAAAATGGAATAAAATATGATTTCGGCCCTGATGGAGGTGTCCAGAGTCCTGGACGCCTCCACCCTCCAGAGCTCTATAAATAGAGGCCCACCCCCTCAGTTCTGGGGGAGCTCAGAAGTGATCCGATAGGCTGCCGGAGCCCAGAGGCTACGGAGTCATTTTCTAACCCGTGGGTTCTTTTGTAGGTGGAGGTTCTGCCGGCTTCTCGGGTGCTCACGCTCGCGAGAGGAAGGTCGTCTTCATCCACCGCGCTTCCACGTCGTCCCCACGCTACCGGAGCTCCACCGGATTTCACCATCGGCACATCCAATAAGCCAATTCTTTCATTTTCTTCGTAGTTCTTTTGCATTCATCATCTTGCATCCCCTATCCCCCTTCATAAGGGCGGCTTTTCTTATACACTTCTTACATCCATCATCTCATTTTCCTCCTACTCGAGTCCGAGAGGGGTTTAAAAGATAACACCAACCAGGTGTGTGTCTTGCCATCATTTCGTTATTTTTTATCGCAAGGATTTGAGTACTACACCTCCGTCTTTCTAATCCACTTGTCATTTGTTTGTCGTTGTTTTGCAAGGGTAGCCGAGGAAAGCCCTCTCCGTCGGCCGACCGGAGGGAGAGGAAGAAGCAACCCGCCATCTCCCGCTCTTGAGGTAGGCGCGATCACTTTCTTATTTTGGGGTCTTTCGGCCCCTGGCGATCACATCTTGTTTTCGAGGCCGCGGCGAGTCACATCCCCAATGGCCGTTTAAATTTCCGTTCTTATATTCTCTTTATACTCTGTTATATTCTGCTCATATTCTCGAGGCCGCGGCGAGTCACATCCCCAATGGCCGTTTAAATTTTCATTCTTATATTCTCTTTATACTCTGTTATATTCTGCTCATATTCTCGAGGCCGCGGCGAGTCACTTCCCCAATGGTCGTTTAAATTCACGTTCTTATACGTTATATTCTTATCTGTTTATGTTCTCGAGGCCGTGGCGAGTCACTTCCCCAATGGCCGTTTAAATTCCCGCTCTTTGTATTCTCTTTATATTCTGTCATCTTATTATCTGCTCATATTCTCGAGGCCGCGGCGAGTCACTTCCCCAATGGCCGTTTCAATTCTCGTTATTTAATTTCTGCACCATTCCCGTCCCCCCGAGGCCGCGGCGAGTCACTTCCCGCTATGGCCGTTTAACCCCCATATCTCGTTATATCACACTTGTCCCGCTCGCCCCACCGAAGCAATCTCCCGTGGTGGCCCCTTCTCTCTCTTCTCTTATTTCTGTGTTGCAGCAAACAAAACAAAAAAGAAAGAGGAGCCCGCGCGCGCTCCGCGTCCTCTCCGCTCTTCCCCGAACCGCGTGACGTCGCTCACAGTAAGTAGCATGCATCTATCTGCCCTTGCTTGATCAATTTGCACATTCATTGTGTCTAAGTCCAAAAATTCATTTGAAGTGCATGCACACCCTATTGTTGTTCAAAGAAACATATTTGATCCAAGCTCACTGCATATGTGTCTCTTTGCATGCTCATGCATAACTTAGAGAATCTGCTTAGAATGCATAGCATCTTCATCATGACTAAATGCATTTAGATAAAGGGAATAAGTGTCTCATGCTTTGATTTGCATCTCACTCATGCATAATTTACATTTAGTCAGGGGGAGCTAGTGGCAAGCTTGCATCATTCGAACGCATTTCATTATTGAAAGAAAAACTCAAAAGTCCATGCATCCATTTAGAGTCTATCAGAGTTGAGAAGTATTTTTGGAATAGCTCCAGTCTACCTGAGGATTGCAGAAGTCGACTTCCCTGTAGTATTCTGCATTCACTACATTCTGTCTTGTGTTCAAGCCGACTTGAAGACCTTCATAAGTCGACTTCATCTATCTGCCATTTTAAAATCTTTGAACATCCTTGTCTCTCTGGCTCAGTCTCATCATTCCTCACTCCAGGCTCTCATGGATCTGAGATTAAGTGACTTGCTTCTGTTCTTTGGATTTCAAACTCCTTCCATTTGCTGAAAAAGGGGTGTTCCCTAGAAAAATTCTTGATCACATTTCATCCTCAGTCTTAACCTTGAAAATCTGCTTTCAAAATCCAACATTCTTCAAGGGGGAGCTTCTCTAAGATCCTGCTTACACTCTTTCAGGAGGAGCCTCTTCCCATTGATGTCAATATTTGGTATCAGACATACTTATAAATTGGCATCCATGCTATTTCTGCAAATCTTGAAACCAATTTGCTTGAACCTTCTTGAAAAATGTCTTTCTTGTTGAATCTTATTGAAAGTACATTGAACTACATTGTGCTTAGAATAATTCCAATATGTTCATCCAATTCAGTAATCTGAGCAAATCATATATGGGAATCTTCTTTTATAAGGTTATATGATCACCCATGAATAAAACTATTAGTTTAAGCCTATGAATTCAAGAGTTTATAAAATGAATTCCCTGAAAAAGATTACATTCAAAACTTAAAAGGCCTCAACCAAATCACACATGTTGTGTCCTGTGCAATCTCCCAAGATCTGAAAATTTTAGGTCTATGGCAACCTTGGTCGAGTAATTTGAATTAAGTATTGTTCTTAACCATAAAAGAATATGAAAACTCTCAAAGGATAGCACATGATAACAATTGTGAATCATGCTCAAGGCAGAGCAATGGCTAAGAGTTCATTGAGAAACTAAGCCCTTCATCAAAGAAATGAAGTGGACTTAGTCATGAAGTGCCTCTGCTATTCCTGCTCAAAATGAAGCAGGATAGTTAGTCTGACTGAGTAACTATAGGTGCTGGTGTCTGAGCAACGTGCACTCTTATGTAAAAATGTGTGGACTACACTTGCATGTTCTTAAAAATTTTATGAGCCAAAAACAAAAATATGAAAATATGAACAAAAGGCCAAAAAAAGTGTTGTAACCTTGAGGTTAAAACAGAAACGTTAAATTTGTTTAATTTCAATACTAGTCTTTAGTTACTCCAAAGGGAGTCATTGTTTTTGAATGAGTAGGGTTAAGGGAGGTTAAACTAGATTTAAACATGTAGCCTTAGTTTAGTTCTATTAAGTCTAAGTAAAAAAATGATTCAAAGAGTTTAATTGATAAACTCTAAATTTATTACACTTAAACCAAGCAGAAAATAAGGGTTGTGTTATAGAAAATCTTATAACATAAGAATCTGAAAATTGCTAGCTTGACTAATGAATAGTGTTTCAGATTGTAATTCCTCTAATACAATGATTTCTTGAACTCCATGAAATATTTTTTTCCAATTCATTTACTTTTGATAGCACCCTACAAATGCTAATTTGGACTATCACTACTGGTGAAATTATCATTGCAAATTCTTGTTGCTATTCTTCAATTTTGGCTGCTACAATTGATTTTCCACTACTGCTAAAACCCTTCTTCTGGTAAATTCTTCCAAATACAACACCTTCCTAGTTGTTCTCCAATCTGACTGTTGTTCTGCTGACATCATATCTCCATATCTGCTGCTCTGCATATTGGAATTCATTATTTACACTCTCTTGCTCACTCTCACATTTTGAGCAAAACTCTTTGCATTCCACTGCTGTGTCCATGATTCTGAACATTTCTACTTCATGTTTGACCCTGTTGGTTTTGATGTGATCCTCTTCAACTTTGAACATTTCTTGATTGAACTTGCTCCACTCCATATTCTCAGTAGCATATCAAACTCAGTTCTTTTTGCTGACGTCAAAGGGGGAGAAAAGGTTAATGAGTGAATTCATTTGGGTATGAGAGTCTATAAGTGCAAAGGGGAGAGAGTGTTTGATGAGCCTTGTGCCCTTTTGGGGGAGTAGTGTTGAGTCTTACTGCATACCCTATTTCATTGACTCATTGTGCACTTTGTGGATAAATGATTATAATGACTCATAGTGTTGCCATCATAAAAAAGGGAGAGAATGTTGTGTCCCTGGGATTTTGATGATGTCAAACCCTATGATTCATTTATGAGTCACTGTTATGTGTTTACTAATGATATCGTGTTAGAACAGGTTAACAAGATGAATGATGGTTGTTGAGTTCAGAAAAGAACCTCAAGCCGACTTGGAGAAGCCTCAAGAACAACACAAGTCAACTTGGAGAAGCACAGTGCTCTCATGTACAAGAGTCAATGTAGCCAACGCAATATTATGAAGAGTCAACATAGTCAAACCAAGAGTCAACTCAAGGTCTGTAGTCAACATAGTCAAGTCAAGCCCAAAGTAACAGCAAGACAGTCCACATAGACTAGTCAGATAGAACGTGGACTAGTCAGATATAACTTGGAGTCAACAATCAAACCTCGGGGTCAACGTAAGTTCATGCTTGAGGTCTGTGCCAGCTGAAGAACTCAAGAGCGACATACAGTGCCTTAAGGGTGAAAAATGAAGCATCTACGATGTATAATGTACACCTAAGGGTGACAAATAGCTTAAGACGATGGCCAGAGCAAAAGAAGAACCAAGCAGAAGAGGACGACTCCCTTTGATTAACAATGACAAAAAAGTTTGTAGGGGTGACAAATAGAAGTTAATGGTGAAAAATGGACCGTCAAGGGTGAAAAATGGGTGATGGCATTTCAAGGGTGAAAAAGTCAGAAGCGGAGTCGACTCCATAAGGCCTTGGAGTCGACTCTAGTTCAGTTCAAGCTCACAATGGTGAAAACAGGACAAAGGCGATGGCTAACCAGTGAGTAAGGGTGACAAATAGCTCATCAACGGTGACAAATAGCCATTATCTGTGACAAATAACTCCTTAGAGGTGAAAAATAGCTCTTAGCAATGAAACATGAAGAGCTATCAAGTCTGTTCGAAGGAATCAATGGTGTATGGGTTTTCTAACGCTATTATCTTGAATCTGGAGCCCTCTTGAGCCTTGGACGACATTGATTAACATCCTTCAAGATCAAAAGACAAGATTAATCTTATGTTCCTATGGCCTTTAATTATGAGATCGAGAAGGAGCGACAACATTTGTTCTTCTAAAGAGGAGTCCATGTTGATCAGCAGTTTCAAGTCTTCAACCATAGCAGCAACAGCACATCAAGGTTCAGCAAAGTCAAATGAAATCTGTGTTTATTTATCAGGCAAAATCAAGCATCTCATGCTAGCATGAACAAGCCAGCAGCATATTCAGTGCAGTGACGGTATGCCATATGTTGCAAGAAGTCTACAGTCTCCCGGAGCTCATGCCAACAGTCCAGTAGGATGCATTACTAGTATAGCAGCAACATTTCAATCAATCTCTCCAGGCAAGACAAAGTCACATAACTGCAAGCACAAACATGTCACGTTCAAAGGAATCCAACAGGAGTACAAAATATAGGTTAAATGTGACATATGGGCTGTTAGTGGTGACAGATGTTCACTACGGGTAACAAATGCGCAGCAGGGCTGACAAATTTCTCACAACGGTGACAAATGGGTCTTAGTTGTGACAAAAGACTCTTAGTGGTGACAAATGGATAGATGGCGACGGGTTTTCCAGCTAAGGGTGACAAATGCTTTTGCAAGGGTGATAAATATGTCACTAGTGCAGAAAAAGAAGCAAACCCATGAGGATCACTCATGCTGACTTCATGCCTTCGAACTCATGATTGGCCCGTGTTCCTAGGCCACATCGCACCCTTCCAGAGGAACTTTTGTGGAGAATATTTCCTGATTTCAATTGGACCAATCAAAGAACTCCTGGAAAGGGTATAACACCCCAGATTTTTTCTCGATATTTCTGGATCAGGATCTGTGGGTTCGGAGCACCTTGGTGAGTCCCGTAGAGTGTTTTGGACTTTAGGAGTGTTTTTGCCTGTCGGACCATTGGAACTCCATATAGAGTGAATCGATGAGTTGTCCGACTCCGGGACATTACCAACGCGTTATGCATTTTTTAAGGATCGTGGAGTGTATTTTTTCCTATTTTTCATATTTTCCAAAATTTCCAGATTTTCTATTTAAACGCCCACCCCTTTTCTCTCTCCCCTCACTCTCATTTCTCTCTTCTCTCCCTCTCACTTCTCACGCTGTCTCCTCTCTCCCTCTCTTCTCTGGAGGCCGACGGAGGTGGACGGGGGCAAGGTGGCAAGGATCGTGGGGCGTAGAGCGGTGAGGATGGAACGTTGATCGAGGTGGAGGCGCAGTGTTCGTCGTTCGCGAGTTAGGGGTACTGGCGGTGGATCGCGGGGCATTTCACTACGGAACGGCGCCTACGATGCATCAAATCTTTGGTGGAGGTAGGGGGATGGATCCTTAACCCTTGCACTTAATTTCCCATGAGTTTCATAGGTCGTGGTGAGCCAAGAGAGGGTTTCTTTCCCGTTGGGGCATTTTTTACATGTTTTAGGGCATGAGACGGTTTCGCCCGATCGAGCTAGTTTTCTATCTTCTTTTCCCTCCATGTTTGGGTTTTGGGGTCAGGGGAATGATCCCCTATGTTTTCCCCTTCGATCGAGATCGAACGTGGCGTGGATCGGAGCCCTAGGGCGGCTCCGGTCGGGGTTGCGGTCGCGTTCGGTCGACTGACCAGTGGGAGTCGATCGACCAAACGCCGCAATGTTTGCAGGTGCGACTGCCCGTGTGAGGGGGTCGACGCAGCACGCACTTCGTCAACGGCGCCTAGAAGCACTGGTCGATCGACCGGGCTGGTCCGATCGACAAACTGTGGCAGACCCCTTGTGGGGTCGTGGCCGCGTCGACGCAGCCCTCTGGCCGGGTCAACGCAGTTGTGTTGGTGTGTTGGTCGACCGACCCAATGGGTCTGGTCGACCGAACTGCCCTGCCCTTGCCCATTTTGGGTCCCGATCGGTCCGGTTGAGACCCAATGACCGACCTTTAGCCCCGTGAGTGTCTTGGACACCCCATGGGTATCGTGACCGTGTTTTTGGGTGTCCAGAGGTACCATTTTACCTCGATTAGTGTGCCCATGGGTTTAAGTGTCTGGGTGACCGCCATGTGTTCCGGGCTTTTGTGTATTTTCGCTAGATCGAGTCGCCACGGGTTGGCGTGTGTACGGAGGGCTATTCCTGCACGTCGATTACTACTTTGGGACGTGATTTCCATGTGGGCCGTGTGTATGGCCTGTGGACTCTGAGTCCAATTACCCAGCGTAGGGCTGGAGGGTTTTCTTAGCTTCCCTTTAGAAGGGATTGAGTTGGCGGTTATGTCCCGCCTTAAGACTTATATCGGATAGAGGTTTATGACCTAGGGATAGGCGAGATTGACGACCTACGGTTGTCCTGTGCAACAGTCTTGACCCTGAGTCCTGTGACTCAAGGACCGTTGGTTGAATAGGTTTTAGTGGACTGCCTAGAGTCCGGTGGCATCGTGCCACCCGTCTTAGGAGCTGGACGTGACAAGTTTTGTATGTGGCCTGTCCGTGTTCCGATGGTTTCCACCGAGAGTTGCTTCTGTGGTGACCCCCACTAGTAGTAGCTTCCTGGGCATGCTTGTGCCAACCCACCTAGGAGTAGGTGGAGAGCTACGGTGGCTTGCCTAGGCACGCGTGTGCTAACCCACCTAGGGGGTAGGTGGAGAGCCACACCCATTAGAGATGGCTTTTAGTCTGGTTACCGTAGGGCCTCCCCTATAGTGACTCAAGTCCAAGCCGGGAGGAAAACTAGCTAGAGGGCCTGGCGTTATACAGTCTATATGTGTGTGCACACATGGTTGGGGGTTTCGGACGCATACTCACGAGCATGACCCCGAATAGACCCTTGTTTCTACTGTGATTTGTGATGTGTCTCGATTTCCGCCTAGGGTATGAGAGACACCTGAGGTGTGGAACAAGTCGTCGGTAGACGCTTCTAGCCATGCTTTTAGTGGCTAGGTGCCCTCCTCATAGGACGTGAGTTTCCGTGACCCGAGAGTCCATTTTTTGACCGCGAGGCATGGTCTCCTGGACCGTTTCTATGTGTTTTCTGAGGTTGAGGCCAGGGAGGCATGGTAGGATTATCGGGGCTTCATTCCCTTGGCTAGGTCGGGTTCACGACAGCGAGGTCGTGATGGTACTCGTGGACCGGGTGGTCCAGGTTGGGCCCCTTCTTGGTGACAGGCCTCCACAGTAGAGTTGTCGTGTGTTTTCCCTCGATAGCTGTGGTGTCAGGTAGTCCGATGATCCCCCGACTGTGAGATCGAGGTGTGTTTCCCGGTACAATAGGAGTAGCTATAGAGCCGAGATTTTACCGGCCGCCATGATTGCCGCTCTTGCTTTTTGTTGTTGCTTTCCGCTACCACCGTTGTTTACGGTTGAGGTTCCGCGGGACCCCTACTGAGCCAGTGAGACGAGGCTCACCCCTACTTTTCAGGTGGAGCGGTTCTTCCTCTAGGTTCAAGGGTGTTGTGCGGAGGTTCGTAGTTGCCAGCTCGCCGGGCCGAGTGTTCACTCGACATTGGGTATGTTTTATTTTTCTGTAGACTATACTTTCTTTGGACTAGACTTTGTAGTTTATTTATTATTGTTGTTCATGCTTTATTTGTTATTCCTATATACTGCCACTCACACACACCTTTTAGACCTTCCAAGCCTTCCGGCTCATGGGCGGCGGACCAGGATTCGAATGGTATCGGGTTCTTCCCGGTATCTAGATCTTGGGTCATTCCAGATGGTATCAGAGCATGTGTTTTATGACGTGTACATGGGAATTCGAGATAATTGTAGTGATCAGAGTTTATAAGGTCCAGTACAGTCAGCAACTGGCATAAGGTTATGTGCTTATTTTCTATTTTGCTTCTCGCGTGAGAACCTGAGTGCGCTGAGCTGGCGCTGTGAAGGCGGTTGCTGTTTCGTTGGAGTGCCAGTGTGGGGCCCGAGGAATGAGATAGAGAGATTTCTTCCCAATGGGTTGTGGCCCCAATTGTGCTGCGCTGGGCAGATGTTGCCGGCAGGTGCGTTGTTGTGGTGCTACATTCAAGGAATTCGCAGTGAGGTCAAGTGGCTGGTAAGGGTTGTTCATGGTTAAGTGGCCATGAATGTGCTCTGAGGGAGTTATTGTCTATTTTGGCCACCCCAATTTGGCATTTTGTCCAACCCCTGAGGCGTCGAGATCATGGTTTGAGGTGGTAGAGCGGGTGCTCTGGTCGAGAAATGTGCTCGGATGAGCAGAGGATCTTACGGATGAGCTGTTGATTGTTGAGCCCGATGTTCTTGGTGTGCTCTATGGCGTCAGAAATGATGTGTCGGTCTTGAATATCTCACGGATTTTGGGGCAGGATTGGGCAGAGATGTCCTGGGCTGCTCTAAGTCTTGTGTTTCTGCGTGTGAATGGACTTTCTTAGTCCTGGATTTGGTCAGAGATTGTGTGGTGTCGGCTTGATTTTGCCCAGATTGTGAAATTTGGGGCCATTGCGCCACTCTTGGATGCGATGTACGAGATTGCAGGGGAGATTTGAAGGTTTCGCAGTAGATTTGAGACTGAGGATGAGTGTTGGTAGGTCCCGATCGCGGTTCGTGTCATGGCTCTTGGCGTGGTGGTCCGTACAGTGGCAGCTTAGAAGATGGATATTGTGGGGATCCGAGATTCATGAATGGATTGGTGCTAGCATGGATAGATTCGAGGGAATAATGTCCGATAGCAAGAGGTGTTGTAGCCTTCTAGCCTGGTGTCTTTTATGGCTTCTTCGCTCCTCGGTAAGCGTTTGGCACATTAATGGGTTTGAGATCCGAGGCAACCTTAGGTAAGGAGCGTGTGGCAGCGGCTAGCTCAACCGCTGTGGCAAAGAGTGTGTCTCGCGATCAGCAGAGCCCGTGCTCAAGGCGTGGCGAGTTGTAGTTCGTAGAATTGCAGCAGTGGTGCAACGAGATGCTGTGATCATGGTCCGATGAGACACTTGGCGAGTGTTGTCGGAGGAGCTGACCTGATGGTGGTAATTATTTTCTGGTGCTGGGGAAGTATTCCTAGCATGTGCAAGGTTTGAGGTCAGGTCGAGCGTGGAGACCTTCCGTTTAGTAAGTGGTATGTCAGTTTCCCCTTGGTTGGAGAGGTCACGTTTTGTCAACTTCGTCATCTTGCATTTTGCGTTCGGATTGGTTGGCCTCTCTGGTGTGCCATGAAGTTCGTGCGAGACGTGTTCGGTGTTTCGACAATGAGGTTGCCTGTGAGAAGTGTTGCCTATTCCTTTGAGGCTTAAGCATGTTGGCATTATTCCAGAAGGATGTGTGCCATTTGGGCAGTGCTCGTGAAGACTCGTAGCTGGTGTTGTGGTTCCTGATGTGTTGAATCAGAGCCTATAGAGTTGTAGAGGATTGCTAGACTAGCGAGAGAGTCTATGCTCGTGGTTTGAGGTAACCGTGTTTTCCTCACCCTATTTTTTGGTGTTAGCCCATCGAGTCGTGGATTGTCGGGATGGTGGGTCCTGAGTCGTTGTTATGGTGCCTGTGCGCGTGGACCAGAGTGCGCAGCAGAAGCCTGGTTGGCTCATAACCAACAGGTCCGAGATCATAGCGTTGGTTGCTACGGGTAGATTCCTGAGGCTGTGTTAAAGAGCATCGAAGGATTGCTTCCTCGGTGTGAGAATTATCTCCGGTTGTGTGAGACGTGTTGTTGCCGTGTCGATGCTTGAGGCATTGTGGTTGTGGCACTGACAGGTGGAGAGTTGGGGAAATATGTGGGCAAGTGTGCCGCATAAGTATCCCGTTCATTGATTGGAAGCCATGTCAAGCGTCTGGGTTCTAGACTTGGATAAGGTCGCTAAGGTATCTGATGCAGGACGGGACGCGAACCTAGGACTCTAGCTCACGGACCTCTCTAAGCGAGGGAAATGCGTGGATCCGCGGGGTTAAGAAATCGATAATGAGTCTCGGGTATCGGCTTTTCCGCATGCTTAGATCGAGTCACGGGACGGGTCACGCTCACTCTCTCGCAGCGGTGATTGAAATAATATAACGAGCTAATTAACTTATCACTCATGCAGTGGCATATGAAAATATATACGAGTAAAGTAAATGCCAAGTGGGGAGCGGACACGATACCTCCACGCTCCGGGCATGGGGAAGATGACCCTGGTCGAACTTTGTACTCCCGGTACAGTAAATAATTAAATTACAGCAATGAATATTACTGCCCACTCTACACATGGAGGTAAAGGGCTACACGTGGAACCCGGGAGTAACGATCTTGGGATAACGGGTAGCAATTTTGGGCAGCTCCGTCGGTAGCGCGTGCCAACACGGTGGGCCGATCGGGTTGGGAGTAGTACCGCTGCGATGTGGACTCTTGGAGGGACGATCCCTAGGAAGGGGAGGTGCTAGTTCGCCTCGTGGAAGGCTAGGCGGCCCGACGGGGGACGTTGTTGCTTGCTGTCGATGGATCTGTTCAGAAGTTTCAGGGTTGCGCGACCCGATGAAAACAACTGCTATGATCAGCACTGACGTCAGATTGTCAATAAACTGGCGCTGTTACGAAGCTAGCTTAGAGATCTTCAACCACCTATTATTATAGGAATTTTTTAGTCTCTGTATTTGCCGAGGCTGAATTTAGAACAGGTGGACTTCTCAAGCTCAGAATAGACCGGGCAGATTGGGATCTGCCTGAGAACTTGGTTTGACCGAGAATCAAATGAAGGATTTAGGACATGGGATTTTTATGCGAGATGGAGGGGGAAGTAAGTAACACGAGAATAATTTTTATGTATTTTTCAGATGAGGTTTGACAGGGAAAATGGATTTTATGGTGGAGAGGGGTCGGATCTGGACTGCACAGGACAGAATAGAAACTGGTTTTCACAGAGATTTTTATGAGGGGTAAATGAACTCCTAAAATCGTGAAAAAATTTTGGAAAAGGGGTTTTGGTGGGCAGAAATCACAGTCCAAATTTCAGAGTGATCTGAAATTGGAAAGGGGGTCAAAAGGGCAAAGAAGTGGGTTGTTGGATCACAGATCTGCACATAGACAGAATCTGTAGATTGGGGGGAATAAATGGTAAGGGAAAGTAAACACGGGAGGAAAAATGTGAATTTTTTTGTGGAGCGTGGGGGGACGTGGGGAACTCACCCTCCAATTTTCAACACGATCTGATCTCCTGATGGGGAGCTAAAAATCAGGCTTTAGACCTCTGTCCAGCAATGGACAGATCTGCGACGGTGAGGCGGTGGTGGTGCGATGGTGGCTTGAAGGCGGCGGCGGAGCTTCACACTCCAGGGAAGAGATACAACTTGGAATCCACCAAGTTTTCTAAGGAATCCACCCTAAGAATATAGCAATCCAGTTGCAAGGGGAGAGGAGAGAGGAGCAGCGCCCTTGGGCTTGCTCTTGTGCAAATGCAATTTGCTTTCATTAATTCTCACAAAATGGAAAATACATGAATTATATAGAAATGTACAAAAGACCTAAACTACCCTCAGATCTAGGGTTAGGGAGGGGCAAATAAGGGATGTGATAATTAATCTCCCATTTGGTCAAATGACCACAATAAAAAAAATAAAACAAGAATAAAATACATTAAAGGGGTGAGCGCCCCTTTGAAAATGGGGTAAGAAGTTTGAATTTTCTTCCTTCTTGTCTCCTTGGTCCAAGTCCAATCTTGGACTTTGAACCAGCCCCACATGGCCCATGATCCTAGGTGGACCAAAGGGAAAGAGGGTGGGGGACCCTGCTGGACCTACTGGCATTTTACATAGAAACCCAAAGATTCCTAAAGACTAACGAATTGGCTTATAATGCCTTACAATTGCAACCCAATTACCCTCGGGATATAAATGCAAACAAAAAGGATACAAATACAAAAATAAAATGTTAGTGCTCGTTGTTGATTCCCATCAATTCTCCCCATGTGGGAAGAACTCAACCCCGTCGAGTAAGGGGCACGGCTGCTCGTGTGGCTCCTGCAGATCTGTCACCATACCAGCTAGCGTGGAGTACGCTCCACTCCAAGTAATCGTCACATGCTCATCCCGTATATATTCGATATGCACATGCTACTATAGGAATGAGGCTAGTGGTGGGCACTCTAGGGTGGGGTCTCTCTCAAAGGAAGGAGACGGCTCAATGACTCACTAGGAATCACCGATGGGTCCCTGTATGTTACTAGATCCGAGACATAGAATGGTAGAGCCGATCCCAAATTTCGGCAAGTCTACAATGTACGCAGTAGACTCGACTTGTCTCACACTCGAAAGGGACTGACACCGTGAGCTTGCCTTAGACCGACTATGCGACTCCTAATATGTTCGACACATGTATGTATAGATTCTGAACAAATAAAGACAAACACAGACTCACACAAGACCCTAAACAAACCTACTATTAGACCGACCCATACATATTCCATGGTGGACCAGGACATCCGAATGTATGCCATGCATACACAAGACGCAACCAAAGCTCGGTAGAATCATGGACTCCTAGATATCCCAAAGTGCACCACTCATGCACTGACGGCCTTTTGGATTTGGGAGGTTTGGGTGGGACAGGATGGTTGAATGCACCTTCTTTCGTACCCCAATGAACGGGCTCCTTGAGGAGTGTAGGCGGACTGGCCGGTGGGGTAGTGGTGTGATAGTGAACTTCGCTGAAGAAGTGGAGTAGATGTGGTGGGTCAAGGGGTTCACTAGGGAAGGGGTCGAAGGGATCAAATAATGTGTGACCCCTCGAGCTGGGTTCCCATAGGTCACGGTATCACGTTTAGAATTCTTGAAGGTGTAGGTGGTCACCTTCATGCACTGGGGTAGATGGGACGGTGGTCACATATAGTAGATATGGTTCCTCTCTTGGGATAAAGGGAATGAAGTTTGGCTCGGCCGGTATGGGGAGGAATAAGAGAACCTCCGTGGTGACATGACCCACGGTGCACACAGAGGTAATGGACCATAAGGCTGGATGTGTGAAGCTACAACTATTAGGTTGGTCGAAGCCTCGGGCTAACATACACGTCAACTTCAATTGCCAGTCTAATCCCTTAATAAGGTCATCCGATGTTTCAACATGGTGACAAGATCGGAATGTGGTGTGGAACGAGTTGATGGGCACTAAGTGTAGTGCGGGGTCCATGGATGGGTAGTAAGGTGGTCTAGGGACCAAGCCTATCTGGAGCCAACTAAGTAGTGGCTCGGCGATGAATAGCTTTCCCATTCAAAACACATGTAGCTCTAGTTGAGGTGGCTCCAAATGAGGGGGCTCCAAATAAAGATCGGAAGGTGAGGATGTCAAAGGATCTCTAAGGGAAGGGTTCCCCGACTGTGGTGGGTGAGGTCGCGGGGCAGGAGCATCCTGCCTTGTGGGCTCATGCAGAGAGGTAGATGCTCGCCGAAGGGCAGCATCAAACCTTGACACGAATGGCTCAACCTCTAGAGCGACCTGATAAGAATGCTTCAGAGTGGTCACGTCGCGGCAAAGCAATTCAAACCGATAGTGAAGCCGCAAACCTCTCTGGAATTGAAATGCGGTCGTGGTGCTCTTCTTTCCAACTCCATATCTCAACCGGTACTCATCGAAGTCCCTAATGTACTCAGACACAGATTTGTTGCCTTGGACGGGCCTGATCGGGGCTTCCTCTAGGGTCGGGACTTGGGCGTAAGGGTTGGCCATGGTTGCAAAGAGATGGGAATTGGTTCCCCTAGGAGAAGGCATGCATTGGAACACTTTTTTTTCTTTATGTTAAACTTTTATGCAAGACTAATGCAAGCACCTACACATGACTCTAAATGGTGAAAAGGGGTAAAATGCGGACTCAAATACAAACTTAAACTCAACCCATATTAAAGATCGCACTCACGCAAGTGTGCTACCTTCCCGATAGGCGTAACCTATCATTCCGGGAAAACCTTTTGATATACTGGGTATAGGAATGCAACGCGACACCTTGGACCAACTAACCAACTACCCTAGACTCGACTTTGCTCTGATACCAATTTGATGCAGGATAGGACGTGAACCTGGGACTCTAGCTCGCGGACGTCTATAAGCGAGAGAAACACATGGATCTGCGTGGTTGAGAAATCGGCAATCAGTCTCGGGTATCGACTTTTCCGCATACTCGGATCGAGTCACGGGATGTGTCACGCTCACTCTCTCGCAGCGGTGATTGAAATAATATAACGAACTAATTAACCTATCACTCATGCAACGGCATATGAAAATATATACGAGTAAAGCAAATGCCAAGTGGGCAGCGGACACGATACCTCCACGCTCCGGACGTGGGGAAGATGACCCCGATCAAACTTCGTACTCCCGATACAGTAAATAATTAAATTACAGTAATGAATATTACTGCCCACTCCACACAAGGAGGTAAAGGGCTACACGTGAAACCTGGGAGTAACGATCTTGGGTTGACGGGCAGCGATTTGGGCAGCTTTGGCGATAGCGCGTGCCAACAAGCATGGGGTCCACGTCCCGATCGGTGGGCCGATCGGGCTGGGAGTGGTACCGCTACAGTGTGGACTCCTAGAGGGACGATCCCTAGGAAGGGGACATCGCTGATTACTAACAATCTTAGAGGGCCTGGGAAACAGGTTTCAGAAGGGGATCTAGTCAAGAAAATCCTCAGGTCATTAACCCCTGCATGACACACCAAGGCCATTGTGATAGAGGAGTCTAGGGATCTGTCAAAACTGACAGTGACTAAGCTGATAGGATCCCTAATGACTTACGAAATGAATTTCAAGAGAAATGGTGAAGGAAGTGACAAGAAGGGCAAGAACATTACCCTCAGGGTGTCCCGCAGTAGCAGTAGCAACAGTGGGAGTAGCAGTATAGAGGGGAGTCTGACGGGTTCTCAGATCTTGATCAAGAGGAGCAAGCCATGTCAACTCGACAGTTTCGTAAGTTCCTGAGAACTAAGGGGAAAACATTTAGAAGAAAAACGTCGCATCCTTCTGGTAAGCAGTTTGATTCTAACAATGATAAAAATAAGAATGCTAAGAAGATTACATGTTTTCTTTGCAAGAGGCATGGACACATGAAGGGAGATTGCCCCGATCTCCAGAAGAAAAGATCCAAGCTGCACAAGAAGAAACCTAAGGCTATGGTCTGCACGTGGAGTGACGAGGAAGAAGACCCAGAGGCCAACTTTTCAGAAGAAGATGACCAAGGAATATGCCTTATGGCTAACAGCGACGAACAGGTAACCAACATCATTGAAAATTTCACTATTGATGACTGGGAAGATGCCTGTGCTGAATTGTTAGAAAAGTTTAATGCTTTGAGTAAAGATCATAGGGTGTTAAAGAGAAAATTGAATGCTGCTAATGAAGAAAAAATTCAAACAGATAAAGAAAATCAGAAAGTCAAGGAAGAATTAGAGGAGATGAACTTTATCAGAAAGGAAAATGAAAACCTTAAATCAGAAAACCAGGAAGCTCAAAAACAACTTGATGAATTCAAATTAAAACTTCAAGAAAGTCAAAGTGAAAATAGATTGACCACTGAAAAGTATGAAACTATTAGGAAGGTGAACTCTGAACTTAAGGGAAATTGTGAAACATTGCAAAAAGAACCGAAAGACAAACAAATAACCCTAGAAAAATTTATTCAAGGGAAAACTAACTTGAATACCATTCTAGGTACTAGGGTCAATTTTAACAAGGAGGGTTTAGGTTATGACCCTACACACAAGAAACCTTTTGAGTTCAAAATTGTGACATTCTGCCCAGAGAAAGGGAAAGAAAATCTAGACACACCATCTAGCTCCAACAGTGCTCAGAATGTCCAGCCACCAAGAATTAATTCATCAAACCCTGCTGGACAACAATCTAAAGCTGTAAGGAAAACAACTAGGCAAGCTCATGTGTATATCCCCCAGAATAAGAACTTTCACAAGTCAGGACACATGACCCCGAACAGAAACTCATTCTTCTATAAAAACATGGGTCAATATAAGAAAAACTGGGGAAATCATGTTCCACAGAAAGTCTTTAATGAGTATGTCTATCCTAGACAGAATGGACACAAAGGATATCATAAGAATAAACAATCCAATAACAGGAACAGATTCCACACCTTTAGACCAAATGGATAGAACTGTTGTTATGATTTGAACAAAACTGTCAACAACGTGGAAAAGAAAAATAATGTGAAACAGTTTTGGATTCCGAAATGTCTGCTTAGAGATTTGAACAATGTCTTTGGACCTAACCTGTCTTGGGTTCCAAACTACTCTGCTTCATTTGTCCTTTATAGGTTAGCCTTGCAGCCGAGCATAATAGGTGGTACCTAGATAGCGGCTGCTCCAGGCACATGACGGGCGATCGATCCAAATTCAGCAAACTGGAAATGAAGGTAGGGGGTCTGGTCAAGTTTGGAGGAAAGAATAGAGGTAAGATTGTTGGAATAGGAATAGTTGGTAAGTCCGCCACAAACTCCATTGAAAAAGTTTTGCTTGTAGAGGGTCTTTAACACAATTTGCTAAGTATTAGTCAGTTATGTGACAAGGGTCACAGAGTGGTGTTCGATGATAATTCATGCAAAATACTTGAAATAAATTCTGACAAGGTCAAGTTTGAAGCACATAGAGTCAATAATGTTTACATTGTTTATTTAAATGAAAAATCAGAATCAAATCTATGTTTGGCTACAGATTTTGAAAATAATACATTTAATTGGCATAGACGTTTAGGACATGCTAGTTTCTCTACATTGATTAAACTGGTCAATCATGATTTAGTTAGAGGCATGCCTAAGATCAAATTCAATTCTATTTCAAAAGTCTATGATGCTTGTGCTCTAGGCAAACAAACCCGTAAATCATTTAAGCTCAGATCTGAGCCGTTGTCCTCCAAGTAGGGCTGTCAATGGGCCGGGCCCGGGCCGGGCTTAGGTCGGCCCGACCCGGGCCCGACTTCTCAACATTAAGGCCCGAGCCCGACCCGGGCCCGACTTATGTCGGGTCGGGCCGGGTCGGGCCCGACATTATGTAAAAATTTCAAAGCCCGACTAAGGCCCGGCCCGGCCCAGCCCGACAACTTAAATAAAATAATAAAAATATTAAAAATAATAATATAAAGCATATAATCTCACTAAATTAATTAAAATTTTGATATTAATTACATAATTTATGTAAAAAGAGAGTTCTAAAATTTATCATTAAGTAAAATAACATAGTTTTAACTAAATAATTTTTAAATTTTGATGTGGGAATAAAAAAAAGAACGGGCCGGACCGGCCCGCGGGCCAAACTCAAAGCCCGAGCCCGGCCCGCGGGTCAAGTCGGGCCGGGCTTTTAGGCCCGACTAAAAGTCCGCGGGCCGAAAATGACCTTGCAACCCGGCTTGAAATCTGTTGGGGAGAATGTTGTGCTAAAGTTGGGTATGTGTGGAACGTGAGTGTTTCTATTATTTTGATGATGTCCAACTATGACTCAACTAATGATTAGTTCTATTGTTTTGATGTGATTCCAACTATGACTCAACTATGACTCATTTCTAGTGTTTTGATGATGTATGTCTTTAGAGTCATTTTGCTATTCATTATGCATTTGCTATGCATTTGATAAAATCAATTTGATATGCATTTTGCTTTTGCTATGCATTTAATAAAATCCATTTGCATATTATTCAGGTCATTATATTGCCAATTCAACATATCAAGAATGGCTTGCAACGCTTAACCAATTGGCCACACAGAAATCCAGATAGATCCAAAGGTGCCAAGATCACTCAAGATGCAAAGTGGAAACTCATGATGCCACTACCCAACAAGTGGTATCACAGCACACAACAAGTGGTATCAGAGCCTAGCTCTACTATTTTCATATCCTACGATCTGCAGGGAAAGATCCGGGTTCATTGTGATTTAAATGGCTTCTTGTGCTACACGTGCTTCGATGGTTTCTCTGCCCATTTATGATGGTTCATATTTTTCTACATGGCTAGGGAGATTGTTCATCTATGTTATCTCAACAGATCCACAATTGTGGAATCTCATATACAATGGTCCTCATGAGCTGCCATCAAATTCAATTGATTGGTCAGCCAAACATGAGACCAAACACAATGATAATCTTGCTGCATATAACTTAATTATAGCTACAATTGATATTAGACTAACTCACATTGTGTCTTCCTGCAGCACAGCCAAGCAAGTACTGGACAAGTTGGTGAAAATTCGTGAAGGAAAAGAACAAGAACAAGAATGCTTCATGGCCGACCGTGCAGAAGAGTCAAGCAAACCATCCTCATCAAAGGTAAATTCTGATTCCGAGGAATTCACTTTTGAAGAACTTATGGAATCCTATGATGAGTTGCTTACACAATACAAAAAGGCAATATCAGAAAATAAAAAGTTGAAAAAGGATCTCAAGAAAAATAACCAACATGAAAGCTTGATTTGTAAAAAGTGTTCTACGTTTGAAGAGCTCTCTTTTGATCTAGACACACATAAACAAAGCATTGCATGTCTAAGAGATGAAAATGAAAATCTTCATGATGAAATCACTAGGTTGGAAGAAATTGTAATAAAACTTTAAAACAAACCTAAGGTAATCTCTAATGATGAAAATATGGCCGATGGGCTTATTCATGATGAGAGGTTGATTGAAGAAAATAAAAATTCTGTTTCATGCTCTGCTAATTTCGCATGTGAAAAATGTTCATTCTTGAGAAACATAAATGCTGGTCTCCATGATGATCTTGAATGGCAACAAAATTTGATTGATTCTCTAAAGGAAGAGAATAAAGAGTTGTTGGAAAAGAAAATTGAATGTGAAAAAGTTGAAGAAGAATTGCATGAAAAATTGGCTGCACATGAAAAAGACAAATCTATCATTGATGATCACTCCGAAACATTGCATGCTTTAGAACAACAAAGTCAAAATCTTAAAGCTGTAAATGCCATGCTCAATGAGCAATTGGCAGCATGTGAAGAGGGTCTTAATGAGTCTAAACAGCATATTTCTTCACTTGAAAATGAAATTCAAGGTTTGAATGATTTCCTGTCAATGTTTGCCCAAATCCAAGATTTTGGCTCATCGGAAGCCACCACTTCATGTGGTCACCAAAAAGGGCATACTGCTCGAAAGAAAAATAAAATTCAGCATTCTTATCCAAACATGCACCATAACATGCTCAATGCTAAATATCATGTTTTCCACAAAAAGAATGTCCATTGTTATTATTGTGGTAGACATGGTCACACTATGCATGATTGTTTTATCTTGAGAAATGATGAGCTTAGAGCAGGACAGCAAGTGAAAGAACAAGGAAAGAAAGAAAGACACCACCCTCATATCATGAAAGGTAAAAATCATGCTCGCCCACAAAAGTATAGTCCACATGCACATGAATATAAAAAGGATAATCAATCTTTTGTGCGTTGTTTCTACTGTGGTAAAAATGGGCATGAGATGTATGGTTGCCATACAACGAGGGAATATGATTTGATTGCCTTGAAAAAGATGAGTCAAGATGCTAAACCTGTTGCTAACCCACAAGGACCCAAGCAAGCTTGGGTACCTAAAAATTCTAAATAAGAATTTTAGGTGCAGGATGCCTTGGAGCTGAACAAATGAATGGTCAGGTAAATAAAAGCTCAAGGCACATGCATGTACACAAACTTTTTAATTTCAATCATCTTGCATGTTTAGTCCTAACATGTAGATAGTGCATCATAAGTCTGCCAAATGTCATTAAATTCTGCAAACCGAATTGCTCTTTGAAATACTTTACCCCCATGGTGTGAGATGAACTTTTGAGCTAGATTTCTTGCTCATACCATGCTGGACCACAGCTGCTTAGTTCATGAAATACTTATTTTGCTGATGTTGCTGATATGATGATGAGTTGTTTAATTCTTGCTACCAACCATGTGAAATTCCTAGATTTTGATTTTGATGGTGTATACCATGGTTGTAATTTTCAACTCATTAATTCACGATTAGCATTGTTCAAAGGGGAGTCTAGCAATTGGCATCATCATGTTGCATTCAGTTCAAAATAACTTGCGAATGATTTGTGTTTGCATCATCTAGTGATCTTATATACTTTAATGCAAATCATGTTTAGAAAAACAAAACAAAACAAAAAAAATGTGTGCAATCATCCATGCAGCATATGCATTGCATTGTGTATTCATATAGTTCATAGGCTGCACATTTCATAGCAAACCGTTGCATAGATCTAGGGGGAGTCAACATCAAAACCCTGTTTGCATCATTCTACACATTGTTGACATCCTTGCATAGAATGCATAACGTCAGGAGGAGTGTTCCTTCATTCATTCCTGTTTATCATTCATGCAACACTCTCTCTCATTCATACCAACCAACTGCATTTTATTGATACACTAAATCAGATTGCTAAACCTCAGGCTAATGGAAATTGAAATAATTATCTTCTTCAATTTGATTGTGTGTTTTTACAAATTGGTTTCCATGCATTGTTCATCTGTAAAAATGTCATTTGCATATGGTGTAGCATTGCATGTGGTTGCATAATAAAACTGAATTGCTTGTTTGAGAATGATTTAAACTTGCATTGCACCCGGTATATAAAAAGGTGTCGCCCGACCGTTAGGTTACGCCTATCGGAGAAGTGATTCACTTGCGTGAGGGGATCCTTGGATTCTGTAACTCCGCCGAGTACCGGATAGGTCTAGGTGCATCATATTGCATAGTCCGTGCTTGTCTAGATGCACTCACCATGCGTGAAAATTCTCCTCCGCTATGTACCATGTGCCATTCTTGCATATAGGCTATATCGTTAGGGGGAGTTGTCTCCTTGACGCATTCATGCACATGCTACATACCATGAGTCGGGTCATAGCATTCATGCATATTTCTTTTTGCCCATCTCATGAGTGATCTAGCTATTCCATGCACATCCTAAGGGGGAGTCTTGCAATCTAAACATTCTTGGGTAATTGTCTGATAATGGTGTAAGAGCTTTCTATTATATGCACTGATGATTGTCCATCAAATAACAATGTTTCAGATTTAATGATTTCTTTGAAATTCTGATAAATATGTTTTTGAAATCATCTATGTCACGTAGTCTTTAATAGACTTTAACTAGAGGTTGCATGTTGTGATTTGAATGATCTTTCTGAAATCTGAAAATTCAAATGTCATAGTCAAGTTGGTTGAGTTGCTACAGTCTCGTATTGTTTTTAAACAACTTGACATATTGGAATTCATAAAGGAAAAATTTGGCAAAGTAATGACATTAGGTCACTGAGAAACATGTCTTATCATCAAGGAAATGAGGCTAGATATGTCATGAAGTACCCTTGTTATCTTTGTTATCAATAGCTTTGACTCAAGGTAGAGCAATGGCTAAATTGCTGAGAAATATATCTCCTCATCAAAGATATGAGATCAGATATGTCATGAGGTGATTTCAGCTATCTCTGTTCACCATGAAGCATAACAGTCAGTTTTACCGAATACCTAGGAATACGGGCGTCTAAACAACGTGTATTCTTACGGCTAGGAGGTATGACTTAGACTCGATTGCTCGTAAAATATGAGTCTAATGATATGACTTTCATTGCAGAAGATTATGGAAAATATGTTGAATCAAAGCATTCCTTATAATTGTCATGGTTGTTTAACCTCAATACAAGTTGTGCTTTTTTCGATGACGATTATGAATATGACTATGTAAGACAATGGAGGATTACCATTGCTAGAGCATGCACTTTTGGTTCACTTCTATTAAACCATGGATATAGCTGTTTTTTAAATTCTCTTGTTAATTCAGAATTCATTAGTTTTGAACCATACATATTCATCACGGCATGTTTCTAGTTGCTTATAATGGTTTGCTCTATACCCCTCTTTCCCTCAGCTTCCTACATAATTTGTTCATTCATTTATATAGGAGGAGAAAGTTTGCATTCATTTCTATAAGGGGAGAAGGCTTGGTGACTTGGTGAGTCATTCATCATACATGGGAAGAATGTTTGCATATATTCTTGTAAGTGTTTGCATTGTGATGTTGTTTGCATTGTGGTTTGGTGAGCATCATTTATAGGGGAAGAAGAACGAGAGGTACATGTCATCTTGTGAGCAAGGGGTTGCATAGCATGTGTTCATTCATTGTCATTGCATAGCATGGGTTAATTCATTTGAGAGCATATCATACATTGAACTCTTTGCATTCACATGCTCTACCTCATCTATGCATATCTGTGTTCACTCATGCATACATATTGGACTATCCTTGCATTGCACATATGGCTTGCATCTTGCCTTCCCATGTATTGCATAGAACATCCTGAAAACCATAAAAAGCTAAAATCTTGAAAACCTCTAAAAATTGAAAAATCTGAAATCAAAATTGCTTTCTGGCTGTCTTATCTATCTCTTCTGTTGGACCATGTTGGCATACTTCATCTCATTCATTGGTCTCACAAATGCAAAAGGGGAAAAGATTTGATTCCTTCTTGCTGATCCCTTCTTGCTGATGGCAAAGGGGGAGAAGATTTGATGAGCC
Organism: Amorphophallus konjac; assembly: GCA_022559845.1. NCBI lineage: Eukaryota > Viridiplantae > Streptophyta > Magnoliopsida > Alismatales > Araceae > Amorphophallus > Amorphophallus konjac. Next base: position 202,240,351 of record CM040124.1, read on the forward strand.
ATTTCAAAGATTTTGGTATTCTTTGTGTGGAGTTGATTTGGTTGAGCCATATGAATGTTTTTAATGAGCCATAGTGTTCTTGAATGTTCTTGAATCTTTTTATGACTCATAGTTGCCATCATCAAAAAGGGGGAGAATGTTGGGGAGAATGTTGTGCTAAAGTTGGGCATGTGTGGAACGTGAGTGTTTCTATTGTTTTGATGATGTCCAACTATGACTCAACTAATGATTGGTTCTATTGTTTTGATGTGATTCCAACTATGACTCAACTATGACTCATTTCTAGTGTTTTGATGATGTATGTCTTTAGAGTCATTTTGCTATTCATTATGCATTTGCTATGCATTTGATAAAATCAATTTGATATGCATTTTGCTTTTGCTATGCATTTAATAAAATCCATTTGCATACAATTCAGGTCATTATATTGCCAATTCAACATATCAAGAATGGCTTGCAACGCTTAACCAATTGGCCACACAGAAATCAAGATAGATCCAAAGGCGCCAAGATCACTCAAGATGCAAAGTGGAAACTCATGATGCCACTACCCAACAAGTGGTATCACAGCACACAACAAAATCGGGCCAAGCCCGCGGGCCTATCGGGCCGGACCGGCACATTGACAGCCCTACCTCCAAGTCAATGGAGCTTTTGCATATGGATCTCTTTGGCCCAACCAAGACTCAGAGTCTTAATGGGAAGAGATTCGGGTTTGTGATTGTAGATGATTTTACTAGATATTCATGGTTATTTTTCTTAGCAAATAAAAGTGATGCTTTTCAGAAGTTTGAACATTTCTTTAATAAAGTCAAACAAGAAGGAACTCACAGTATTACCACGATTCAATCTGACCATGAAGGAGAGTTTGATAACTCTATATTTTTTGAATTCTATGACAATGAAGGACTAACTCACAGATTTTCTACTCCTAGGACTCCGGAGCAGAATGGCATAGTGGAGAGAAGAAACCGCACAATCATTGAGATGGCAAGAACTATGCTGGTGGAGAGTCAACTTCCTAGAAAGTTTTGGGCAGAGGCAGCTAATACCACTTGCTACATCATCAACAGAGCCTTGGTAAGACCCATCCATAAGAAAACCCCCTATGAACTCTTGAAATGTAAGAAGCCAAATGTCTCATATTTTAAGATTTTTTGTTCAAAATGCTTCATTCATAACAATAATAAAAAGGACCTAGAAAAATTTGATGCATAAAGTAGCCCTGGAATTCTTCTAGGATACTCTGAAACAATTAGGGCATATAGGGTTTTTAATATTTCAGACCAAACAGTAGAAGAATCTCCTCATGTTATATTCGATGAAACAAATATTGTCACTGACTTGGATGATGATGACAGGAGCTCAAGGCATGATGGAAACTTTCTAGAGGAGATAGTGGAGGAAGAACCTGAACAACCTGAAGCTTCAACTACTCAAAGTCAAGTAAGCCCAGCTGAAACAGGTGAGTCCTCAACTAATGTTAAATTCTTGAAAGATCATCTTGTGAATAATATCATAGGCAACCTAGGAGACCCCCATAGGACTAGGTCTTATCTCAAAAATGTAAATTATCAAGATCTAGTTGCTTTAGTGTCACAGATTGAGCCCAAATCTGTTGATGAGGCTTTGAAAGATGAATCATGGGTGAATGCTATGAGTGAGGAACTAGGTCAATTTGAAAGAAATAATGTCTGGGAACTAGTTCCGAGACTTGAAAATACAAATATAATAGGAACTAAATGGGTTTTCAAAAATAAAATGAATGAGGATGGAATAATTTCAAGAAATAAAGCCAGACTAGTAGACAAAGGTTACTATCAGGAATTTGGGGTTGATTTTGATGAATCCTATGCACCTGTTGCTAGGATGGAGGCAATAAGAATTTTAATAGCTTTTGCATGTTCTAAAAATATAAAACTTCATCAGATGGATGTCAAAAGTGCATTTTTAAACAATTTTATTAAAGAAGAAGTCTTTGTAGAACAACCCTTAGGATTTCAATCATCTTCACATCCTAATAAGGTTTTTAGGTTAAATAAAGCTCTATAGGGTCTAAAGCAGGCTCCTCGGGCCTGGTATGAGAGGCTGATAGAATTTCTGATCAACAAGGGCTACAATAGAGGTAAGGTGGATCAAACCCTGTTCACCAAAAGTTTGAATAAAGATCTCATCATAGTTCAGGTATATGTAGATGACATAGTCTTTGGTTCAACATGTTCTGAACTATGTAATGAATTTGCTCAATTGATGTCTGCTGAATTTGAAATGAGTTTGGCAGGAGAATTGAAATACTTTCTTGGCTTGCAGGTACAACAGTTGGATAATGGATGCTTCATTAACCAGACCAAGTACACCTTGGATATCCTCAAGCGTTTTGGAATGACTAATCTGAAGTACATCTCAACTCCAATGGGTACCAACACATCATTAGATGTAGATGAATCAGGTAAAGAAGTTGATTCAAAATTATATCGAGGTATGATTGGATCCCTACTCTATTTAACTAACTCGAGACCTGATATACAATTCAGTGTAGGTATGTGTGCTAGGTGTCAATCTAGGCCTACTGAATTGCATCTAGTTGCTGTGAAAAGGATTTTTAGATACATATCTGCTCCACACACTCTAGGTTTATGGTTTCGAGCATCACATACATTAGATCTGATTGCATATACGAATGCAGACTATGCTGTGTGTAAGCTAGATAGGAACATCACTAGTGGTCAATGTCAATTTCTAGGTGGGTGTTTAGTTTCTTGGGCTTCCAAGAAACAACATTCTGTGGCCCTCTCCACTGCAGAAGCTGAGTATGTAACTATAGGGAGCTGTGGTACGCAAGTGATATTGATGTGACACGGTCTACCTAGGATGATAAGGACCCTTAGACCTATGCATCCACAAGCATACAAGCTCTCAATTCGGCTCACCGTGCGGCCTATCTCACACGACGCACACGCGCACCCGGTGGGCCCGAGTGATGAGGGTGAGGGTCCGGGGTGGGACCCTAAGGTCTCCACCGGATGGTGGGCTTGTGGCTGACCCCTAATGGGCCTGGGATACCCAATTTATGGGCGGGCCAGCACGCTAGGGCGTGGGGATTTTGTGGCACTCTCTTTCACTTGCCACGGTGGCGCACACGGGCACAAACACATTCAAGATCGAGCTCTCCCTTTCCGCCGACGAGCAATAGTATGCAATACTAAAGGAGCAAGGATATTATCCCGGAGGGTTCAGCGCTTACCTGATCGGTGTGAAGACACCGATCCCGGCCGGAGACGACGGGCGCGCCGGGAGGCGTGGGTATGCACCCGAACGCCGCGGCGAGGTAGCTTGACCTGCGGATTAATTAAGTTACACAACTACGCCTCACGCAGGAGGGGTGACCTCGGGGTGGGGGTTAAATTGTTACAACCAAAATTTACCTCCACGCAGGGAGGGGTGGTAAGCCGGCCAGGCGGGGAGGGGAAACGAGGTGGGACGGCGGGCAATGGGCCCAATGGAAGAATCACCCTCCTTGCTGGTTCTGCTGACAGACAGTCGGTGTAGAGGACGCAGATTGAGCTCCTGATTTTTTATGATGTTGAGACCAGTGGGGTTCTTTTTGTAGCTGGATGCCGAACTTCGTGGAATTTTATTGATTTATTCTGCTGTTGGTACCGGGCGTGGCAGAGGGAAGAACAATGGCTCAGGTTCTGGTCCACATGCGGCCTGAACTTCAGCAGTGGATTGCCGGAGGGGTCACGAGCACTCCCGAGCTTCGATTTGCAAATGGCGGGTGGCGTTGGAACCGTGGGAAAGACTATTTTTCAGCAGAGTTGGTCTTGTTGCGTTCTGACACCGATGGAGACTGGGAGGTCCCGTTGAAGGGGGACTGGTCGGAGGGGACTGAAGGGAGGCAGAAATGACTGTTCGGAGAAGAAAATTCGTAACTTCGTCTACCAACCTCCAAACGCAGCTCCGGCTCCTGATCCTGGAAACTGACTTGACGATGGAGAACTTTGATGAAGACCCTGGAGCCTGGATCCTTCAAGAAGTGGTCGTGGTTGCTGCCTCAAACTGCTTCAGGTCGCTGCCAGGTCTCCTCTGCGCAGTCAGGAAAGAAAGTCTCCTGTGGGCGGCCACAAACTCGGATCGACACGATTCCAACTCTCTTGCGAAGAGGACCCGTAGACCAACCACTTTGATGAAGAACTTGGTCGCCGATTCTGCCTGGAACAGGTTGGAAAACGAGCTGCAACTTCGGACCAGGATCTGCTTGTGGGCGGGAGTTGTCTTGTGGAGGGGAGGCTAAGGTGGTGGTGGTGTATGTGGGTGGAGATGGAGGGGGGTGCGACCCTAGGAGGGAGGGGAAGGGGATGGACGACCTAGGGAGGTGAAGGGGTCCCTTGGAGAGGGGAAAGGGGTCTTGGGTGGAGGAATATGGCTTGGGAAGGGTGGGGAGTGGCCTTGGGAAGGTGAAAGGGTGCCTGGGAAGATGAAAGGGTGCCTAGGAGAAGGGGTTTCCACCTAGGGGTTGGAGGGGGAATTGAATGAGTGTATAGGGAAGGGGGAGGGGTCTTAAAGAAGGGTGATTAGGGAGGAGAGAGAGGGGATTTCGAAATTTAGAGAGAGAGAGGGAGAAGTAGTGAGAGAGAGAGAGAGAACTATAGAGAGAGGGAGAGAGAATACTTGAGGGTTTAATTTTTCAATTCATCAAAAGTTGTTACAAATGGGAGAGGGGGGGGTCCTTATATAGAGTTGGACCATTTGCACAAAACCCCCTAACAAAGTGCATAAATGCAAAAGACCAAGAGACAGGGGGGGGCGCCCATGGGCCAAGCCCACTAACTGGGCCCAATGTCCTCAACTAAGGGTCCAAATGACTCAAGACTTGGATAATCAACTCTAAGACCTAGATAATGGACTCAAATAAAGGAAAATTACACATGATATGACTCAAATAAAGAAACTACATAAGCAACAAATAAAGATAGCCATGAGGACCACATCTCCAAGGGGTCACGAAGTCGGAGTCGCCTCGTGCCATAGGGAATGCCGGGAGATGTCCTCATCAAATCCCCCGGGGTGGGGAGAACTCGACCCCGTCGAGTAGGGGTCCAATCGGCTCTCGTACTGCACCAGCAGGTCCGGGTCTAGGCGCATCAAGTCCTCTCGGCTTACCCAAGCATCCTCGGTCGGGGAACGGCCTTTCCACCTCACGAGGTAGCGCTGGTAGACCCTGTTCCTGGTAAGTGTGCTCTGCTCATCCAGTATTGCCTCCACTTGCTCAAGTCGGCCTCTCAATCGGGGTGGTAGTTTCGCTCCGGGAGGGTCACTCACAAGGGGGGGTAAAGGCTCGAGATCCTGACTGGGTTCCACCGTGGGGCCCTTATAGCGAACCAGATCCGCCACATTGAAAGTGGGGTGAACCCCAAAGCCCTTAGGTAAGTCGAGCTCATAAGCATTGGTACCAACCCGTCTTAGAACCCGAAAGGGTCCCAAACCCCGTGTCCTCAATTTGGAGGCGGGCCCTGGGAGGAGCCGCTCCGTTCTCACCATCACATGGTCTCCCACTTGGTATTCATAGTGACGACGATGAGCATCGGCCTGCCTTTTGTAAGCCTCATTGCTTTTGCCTATATGCTTGCGGATGTTTTCATGTATCTTTGTGGATGTTGACTCACTAGGAGATAATGGGGGTCCTGGACAACCAAAAGTGGACCTATCATGCAGTGGTGCTACACAGACTTTGGTAGACCTAGGAGGCTTATGCGTCTTGTCAAAGGGGGTGGGGATGGAAGACCCGGAAAACCCATAAAGGGACCTATCATGCCATGCCATGTAGGCCCTAATAGACCTAGGTGGGCCAGGACAACCATAGATGGATCTATCATGCATGGTGGTGATAATTACCGGGGAACCCGAACTTCCTTGAATATTTCTCTCATGCCTAAGACTTGCGACGAACGAGGGTGGGCCATTACATCCGTACATAGACCACTCATACTTCTTACATGTCATGTGGGTGATTTGAATGAAAGGACCCGACTCATGAATCATGTCAAGCGGTGTGGTGTGTCTAGACACATGCATTCCTTCCCAAATGGCACCCCTAATGTGTATGGCTTGGTGTGGGAGTTTCCTCTCATAGGGGTCAAATGGGTCTGGGAAAATAGAGTGGGCCTGGTCTATTAAGGTGGGTGAGGGTAGGAAAGGGTGGGTGGTGGGTAAGGGGGGTGGGTTGCATGGGGGTCTAGACTCCCATAGGAAGGGGTCAAAGGGGTCATGGTAAGGGTCCCCTAGGGAGAGGAACTCCAGGTCCTCATGTAGCGGTGAGTCATCCTTCTCTAAAGAAATAATTGGGCCGAAGTCTTTGGTGGGTGGATCAGCCAGGAAGGGATGGTTTGACACTCTACCCGAGATAAGCAATTCTAATTCATGGAGAGCAGCAGGCTCATCCGGTGTAGGGAGGATTAGAAGGAGGTCGCTAGTGTAGCAACCTACAGTGTAAGCTGTGGTGATGGATCCGACACATAGATGTAGGAGGTCAACGCTCCTAGGTTGGTCAGCCATTGTGGCCAACATGTCGGTCAACTCTATTTGCCATGCTAGGCCCTTAAGAAGGTCATCCCAACTCTCAACCTCATAGGAGGATTGGATAGTGGTGTGATAGGAGGATGACACGGTCTACCTAGGATGATAAGGACCCTTAGACCTATGCATCCACAAGCATACAAGCTCTCAATTCGGCTCACCGTGCGGCCTATCTCACACGACGCACACGCGCACCCGGTGGGCCCGAGTGATGAGGGTGAGGGTCCGGGGTGGGACCCTAAGGTCTCCACCGGATGGTGGGCTTGTGGCTGACCCCTAATGGGCCTGGGATACCCAATTTATGGGCGGGCCAGCACGCTAGGGCGTGGGGATTTTGTGGCACTCTCTTTCACTTGCCACGGTGGCGCACACGGGCACAAACACATTCAAGATCGAGCTCTCCCTTTCCGCCGACGAGCAATAGTATGCAATACTAAAGGAGCAAGGATATTATCCCGGAGGGTTCAGCGCTTACCTGATCGGTGTGAAGACACCGATCCCGGCCGGAGACGACGGGCGCGCCGGGAGGCGTGGGTATGCACCCGAACGCCGCGGCGAGGTAGCTTGACCTGCGGATTAATTAAGTTACACAACTACGCCTCACGCAGGAGGGGTGACCTCGGGGTGGGGGTTAAATTGTTACAACCAAAATTTACCTCCACGCAGGGAGGGGTGGTAAGCCGGCCAGGCGGGGAGGGGAAACGAGGTGGGACGGCGGGCAATGGGCCCAATGGAAGAATCACCCTCCTTGCTGGTTCTGCTGACAGACAGTCGGTGTAGAGGACGCAGATTGAGCTCCTGATTTTTTATGATGTTGAGACCAGTGGGGTTCTTTTTGTAGCTGGATGCCGAACTTCGTGGAATTTTATTGATTTATTCTGCTGTTGGTACCGGGCGTGGCAGAGGGAAGAACAATGGCTCAGGTTCTGGTCCACATGCGGCCTGAACTTCAGCAGTGGATTGCCGGAGGGGTCACGAGCACTCCCGAGCTTCGATTTGCAAATGGCGGGTGGCGTTGGAACCGTGGGAAAGACTATTTTTCAGCAGAGTTGGTCTTGTTGCGTTCTGACACCGATGGAGACTGGGAGGTCCCGTTGAAGGGGGACTGGTCGGAGGGGACTGAAGGGAGGCAGAAATGACTGTTCGGAGAAGAAAATTCGTAACTTCGTCTACCAACCTCCAAACGCAGCTCCGGCTCCTGATCCTGGAAACTGACTTGACGATGGAGAACTTTGATGAAGACCCTGGAGCCTGGATCCTTCAAGAAGTGGTCGTGGTTGCTGCCTCAAACTGCTTCAGGTCGCTGCCAGGTCTCCTCTGCGCAGTCAGGAAAGAAAGTCTCCTGTGGGCGGCCACAAACTCGGATCGACACGATTCCAACTCTCTTGCGAAGAGGACCCGTAGACCAACCACTTTGATGAAGAACTTGGTCGCCGATTCTGCCTGGAACAGGTTGGAAAACGAGCTGCAACTTCGGACCAGGATCTGCTTGTGGGCGGGAGTTGTCTTGTGGAGGGGAGGCTAAGGTGGTGGTGGTGTATGTGGGTGGAGATGGAGGGGGGTGCGACCCTAGGAGGGAGGGGAAGGGGATGGACGACCTAGGGAGGTGAAGGGGTCCCTTGGAGAGGGGAAAGGGGTCTTGGGTGGAGGAATATGGCTTGGGAAGGGTGGGGAGTGGCCTTGGGAAGGTGAAAGGGTGCCTGGGAAGATGAAAGGGTGCCTAGGAGAAGGGGTTTCCACCTAGGGGTTGGAGGGGGAATTGAATGAGTGTATAGGGAAGGGGGAGGGGTCTTAAAGAAGGGTGATTAGGGAGGAGAGAGGGACTATGGGGAGGTGTTGTTCCATGGGAGGGTAGGCATGGGCCATCATCTCTCTAATTGGGCTACCCATCAACCAGCTAACAAGGGTCTCTCCTAAAATAAGCTCGGTCCCATCTAGAGAGGGTGGTGTAGGGTGAGGGTTACCATGTGAGTTCTTTTCTTCAATTTGGACATGTGTGGTCTCCATGTTGGGAATTGGGTCCGGGGTGTTCACAACTTTGGGGTCGGGTATGGGTTCCTCCTCCAAAGAGGTGAGAGAGTATGTTCGGGGTGGGGTGGTGATGGTAGGTGCATGGCGCCCCCAAGGTGATGAGCAAGGTCGGAATTGGGTTGGGGTTGGAAGTGGAGGTAGTGGGAGTCTAGTTTGGGGTAGGTTTGTAGTTGGAAGTGGAAGGTGGGTTGGGTGAAGACAGTTGGATTGGTCGATCTTGGGTGGGGCATCCCTTATAGGGGATAATGGAGGGGTAGCAGTAGGGGCTACGGGGGTTTGGGGAGTATGGGTCCCATGGGGAATAGTGAGTTGCGGGGTGGTGACCGGTGCGGGCCTAGGTGGAGGGGTGGGCACGGGATCCACTTGGGTTTGAACGGTGAGGGTTATGGAAGTGAGTTTTAGTTGGGGAAGGTTGGTGGGGATTGGGTTTTCCTGACTTGACTCTTGGCATTGTGCCTCAAATTCTTCCTCCCATTCAAGGGGAGCTTCATGAACTTCAATCACTTTCTCAACTCTTTGGGGTGGAGGGGTTTGGTAGGGATTTGTGGGTTGGAGGGTGGTGGTCTTTGGGGGCCTAGGTGGAGGGGTGGGTAGTTGGGACAGTTGGGTTCTAAGGGAGAGGAGTTGGTGGCGAAATGTGGAGAGGGAATCGGTTAGGGGTGGTGGGGGCGGAGTCCTATGGATGGTCTTAAGTTGGCCGGGTTGGGATTGAGTAGTGGTGGTGGTCCTCGGGCTAGGGGTGTGTGAGTAGGAAGAGTAGGAAGGTTTTGGAATGTAGACTTTCCTAAGTTCTCTCGTCATCTCTTCCCACGAGTGAATGGGCTCTTGCCTCTCAATCCTTCTTATGGCCTCTATGTGTTCCAATTCTATCTTGGCTTGACCCCGAATTTGTCCCTTGGCCCTACAAACTCTTGTGTGTCCGTATACCCGATTCCTCTCAAAGTTCCTTTCCATTGCAGCCTCCCACTTGAGGTAATCACTAGCATGCGACCCATCAAAGGTAACACCCTCATCTCGAATAATGTCCCAAAGTATTGGGTTGATCGGATCCCGGTAGTGGGCCGAGTGGGATGGGTATGTGGTAGCCATGATTCATGAACTAGATGACAATGCGCCCTAGGACTAGACTTAGTAGAGACAAGTCTAAAACTTGCTCTGATACCATTTGATGTGACACGGTCTACCTAGGATGATAAGGACCCTTAGACCTATGCATCCACAAGCATACAAGCTCTCAATTCGGCTCACCGTGCGGCCTATCTCACACGACGCACACGCGCACCCGGTGGGCCCGAGTGATGAGGGTGAGGGTCCGGGGTGGGACCCTAAGGTCTCCACCGGATGGTGGGCTTGTGGCTGACCCCTAATGGGCCTGGGATACCCAATTTATGGGCGGGCCAGCACGCTAGGGCGTGGGGATTTTGTGGCACTCTCTTTCACTTGCCACGGTGGCGCACACGGGCACAAACACATTCAAGATCGAGCTCTCCCTTTCCGCCGACGAGCAATAGTATGCAATACTAAAGGAGCAAGGATATTATCCCGGAGGGTTCAGCGCTTACCTGATCGGTGTGAAGACACCGATCCCGGCCGGAGACGACGGGCGCGCCGGGAGGCGTGGGTATGCACCCGAACGCCGCGGCGAGGTAGCTTGACCTGCGGATTAATTAAGTTACACAACTACGCCTCACGCAGGAGGGGTGACCTCGGGGTGGGGGTTAAATTGTTACAACCAAAATTTACCTCCACGCAGGGAGGGGTGGTAAGCCGGCCAGGCGGGGAGGGGAAACGAGGTGGGACGGCGGGCAATGGGCCCAATGGAAGAATCACCCTCCTTGCTGGTTCTGCTGACAGACAGTCGGTGTAGAGGACGCAGATTGAGCTCCTGATTTTTTCTGATGTTGAGACCAGTGGGGTTCTTTTTGTAGCTGGATGCCGAACTTCGTGGAATTTTATTGATTTATTCTGCTGTTGGTACCGGGCGTGGCAGAGGGAAGAACAATGGCTCAGGTTCTGGTCCACATGCGGCCTGAACTTCAGCAGTGGATTGCCGGAGGGGTCACGAGCACTCCCGAGCTTCGATTTGCAAATGGCGGGTGGCGTTGGAACCGTGGGAAAGACTATTTTTCAGCAGAGTTGGTCTTGTTGCGTTCTGACACCGATGGAGACTGGGAGGTCCCGTTGAAGGGGGACTGGTCGGAGGGGACTGAAGGGAGGCAGAAATGACTGTTCGGAGAAGAAAATTCGTAACTTCGTCTACCAACCTCCAAACGCAGCTCCGGCTCCTGATCCTGGAAACTGACTTGACGATGGAGAACTTTGATGAAGACCCTGGAGCCTGGATCCTTCAAGAAGTGGTCGTGGTTGCTGCCTCAAACTGCTTCAGGTCGCTGCCAGGTCTCCTCTGCGCAGTCAGGAAAGAAAGTCTCCTGTGGGCGGCCACAAACTCGGATCGACACGATTCCAACTCTCTTGCGAAGAGGACCCGTAGACCAACCACTTTGATGAAGAACTTGGTCGCCGATTCTGCCTGGAACAGGTTGGAAAACGAGCTGCAACTTCGGACCAGGATCTGCTTGTGGGCGGGAGTTGTCTTGTGGAGGGGAGGCTAAGGTGGTGGTGGTGTATGTGGGTGGAGATGGAGGGGGGTGCGACCCTAGGAGGGAGGGGAAGGGGATGGACGACCTAGGGAGGTGAAGGGGTCCCTTGGAGAGGGGAAAGGGGTCTTGGGTGGAGGAATATGGCTTGGGAAGGGTGGGGAGTGGCCTTGGGAAGGTGAAAGGGTGCCTGGGAAGATGAAAGGGTGCCTAGGAGAAGGGGTTTCCACCTAGGGGTTGGAGGGGGAATTGAATGAGTGTATAGGGAAGGGGGAGGGGTCTTAAAGAAGGGTGATTAGGGAGGAGAGAGAGGGGATTTCGAAATTTAGAGAGAGAGAGGGAGAAGTAGTGAGAGAGAGAGAGAGAACTATAGAGAGAGGGAGAGAGAATACTTGAGGGTTTAATTTTTCAATTCATCAAAAGTTGTTACAAATGGGAGAGGGGGGGGTCCTTATATAGAGTTGGACCATTTGCACAAAACCCCCTAACAAAGTGCATAAATGCAAAAGACCAAGAGACAGGGGGGGGCGCCCATGGGCCAAGCCCACTAACTGGGCCCAATGTCCTCAACTAAGGGTCCAAATGACTCAAGACTTGGATAATCAACTCTAAGACCTAGATAATGGACTCAAATAAAGGAAAATTACACATGATATGACTCAAATAAAGAAACTACATAAGCAACAAATAAAGATAGCCATGAGGACCACATCTCCAAGGGGTCACGAAGTCGGAGTCGCCTCGTGCCATAGGGAATGCCGGGAGATGTCCTCATCAGATATGGATTAAACACCAGCTCCAGGACTACCAAGTAGAACTGGGCTGCACACCCATATATTGTGTTAATACTAGTGCCATAAATCTTGTAAAAAATCTTATTTTACATTCTCACACCAAACATATTGAAATCAGACATCATTTTATCAGAGATGAGGTTTCTAAAAACACTTTTGAACTAATTCATGTAGATACCTCAAATCAGATAGCTGACATTTTTACTAAGCCTCTGGACAATGGAAAATTCACAACCTTAAGGAGAGAATTGGGAATCTTTAAAAACCTCTGAATTTTGGAATTTTGGAATAAAATGCTTCCATGCTGTTCTCACTTGCATGAATTTTGGAATAAAATGCTTCATCCTATATTTGTCATATTATTTTGGCATGCATAACATGTTGGTATATAATATGCTAAGCTGGGAGAAGGTCAGATGTCTTCTGACTGGAAACCCACATCATGTGTGAGGAGGTCTTATGACCTATGTTCTCCACCTAGTACCACAGGCTCATTTGCATATAAATTAGGTTCAAGTCCATACTTTTTGCATGTAAATCAGGCTCATTTGCATTTCCATACTTTTTGCATCTCACCTATATGCTCATATGATTCATTTTGTGAGGGGGAGGTATTTTCAGTATGTAGTCTATAGAAGGCTCTTGCATTTGTAAAGCTGATAGGGTAGAGTTCATCAGTCAGTCTAAGTGTAAGGGGGAGCGTCATGTCTGTCAGTCTGAGGTCTTAGGTGACCGATTCAAAGGATTTTGAGAGATCTTATTACTACACCAAGCACATTGAGAACCTAAAGCAGTCCTTTTCACAAAAGCTAGTAGCTCCCAACTCTCTTAAACTTCCAAATTTGATTAACTGAAATTTAGCTACAAAGCTTCTCTCTAATAATCCTACAAAGACCGAGATAGAGAAACTGAAGATTGTCTTCCTACATCATTATAGAACATGGATCACTGTTGACACTTCTATGTCATGAAATCTCCTAAATGTTTGAAACTTAAATTTTTGGAAGCAAACTCTATGAGGATCAGTACATTTGGTATTATCTTCAAACATTCTATTACAAACAAACTCAATCTGTTTAAGGGAATTTCAACACTTCAGAGCAATGTTCTGGTTTCTGAGAAACTAGATACTTCATCAAAGAAATGAATCATATTCTATGTCATGAAGTGCCAGAATATCTCTGTTTAAAAAGTTTCTGCAAAATTTAAGAATTCATGACAGAGCAATGGCATTAAAGTGTTGAGTAGCTGGGGATTCAAGCGTCTGATCAAGGTGTCTCCTCATGTCAACAGACACTTATTTTGCTAAACTATGTTCTCTAAAGAGAGGTAATACAGTTATCACACTGAGAATCTAAGAATTCTGGCCTCTAATCAAGGTGTCTTCTCACATATCAATGTGTGCTTTACCAAGATTACTCAATGACTTTTATTGATCAACAAAGGAAAAATCTTTTTCTGCTCACCCCTTCCAAAGAAAAAATAATCTTTTTAGACTGTTTGTCCACAATACCTCTGGACCATCCAACAGTAGATAAGCCTCCATTTACTTGGTTAGTAAAGCATTTAGACAATTTTCTCTTGGCATAACAGTTTCACATTGGTCCTCATTCTTACTTCTGTACAATGATAATCTTCACTCTTATTCTGTGTCTTTCCTGCTTATTAGCTATGAGAAATTTCAGCTCCATTCCGTTACCATATTTGGATCTTTAAGGGTTGCATATGAGATGTTTCTACTAAGTGAATAAATTGTTTCTGGTTTCTCAAGCTTTGTAGTTCCTTGTCTGTCTACACATCCCTTTTGATGATGTCAAAGGGGGAGAAGTTGTCTGAAGGTTTAAGGGGGAGAATGGTTTTTGAGAATGAATTTGGGCATGGAGTATTTTCTGGTTGAGAGTCATTGTGTCAGGGGGAGTTGGTGTGTCTTATGTAAAGTCAGAGTCTGTGTGTCCGGGGTAGTTAGTGTGTGACATTGTTTGCATGGTTTTTGATTGCTTGTTTGACTATTTACATGTTTAAACACCCACATTCTCTAATGACAGCATTAAATTTGTTTGGCTCATGGTGTTGCCATCATCAAAAATGGAAAGACTGTTGTGTCCTTGTGATTTTGATGATGACAAACACCATAAGTCAAATGTCAGACATGTTGTGCCTCTGTGATTTTGATGATAGCAAACACTATGAGTTATCTGAACATCTGTGACATGATTCTGATTTTGATGATAGCATATCATGAATCTGTGTCTGAATGACTGTTCTTCTTTGGGCATATGAACTGTACAGGGTACTTCATGCATACAGCAAGTCCATACACTCTCTGCTGTTATCTTCATGCTTTTGCCAAGTCTACACATTACAGTCTAGTCTAAATATCATCTGGCAAAGTCTATACATCGCTTGCATCGTTAAGTCTATACATTGTCGCATGCATCGTTTAGCTCAAGTTTGTACATCATCCAATCTTGTGAACATTGCATTCGGCAAGTCTGTACAGTCTACACATTTCATTGCAGCATGCACACACAAGTCTACACAGTGGTCTTCATTCATGTGCACAGTTAGTGCTTCAGTGCATTAACAGAGTCTATACATCGTAAGGCTGCTTGCATTGAGTCTATACATTGGTGGCAAGTCCATACAGTGCATGCATCAGTCGAAGTCTGTACAGCCCAAGTCTGTACATCCATCTGTCTGCACAGTCTATACATGCATCTATTGATAGTTCGTCAAAGTCTGTACAGAGTTCTGCATAGTGTACTGCTAAGTCTGTACATAGTCCTTTGCATCGTTCATCAAGTCTGTACACTGCATTGCACGAGCTGAAGTCTATACATTATCTTTGCATAAGGCCACACATAGTCTGTACATGCCATAGTCTTGCATACTTAAAGTCTATACAGCCTTTGCATGTTAGCCATGTGCGATAGATAAACATAGATCCAGAGGGGGGGTGAATGGATCTTTCAAAGAATTTTACCAAATTTAAGTTCTACCGGTTAGATGTGCGGAATTAAAAGTGGATGCAGATACAAACTGAGAAAACTTAGGAAGCTATTGCAAAGCAGTCCAATTGAATAAACTCACACTCGATCCTAAACAGACATCTAGTGAGCGCAGCAGAGAAATGAACACATAAGGCAAACAAACCGCAAAAGAACACCAGGCTTTTTAGGTGGTTCGGTCCAAAGACCTACGTCCACCCCGCACTCCCAACCGGAGTGAGGCTTCCACTAGTAACACTAGCATAGCAGACTCAGTCTGCAACAAAGGCTGCCAAACAACTTGACCAGGGGAACAACCTCCCCTCTTCCTCCCAATCGGAGGGACACCCCAAGTGACTCCCAGCGACTTGGAAACCAGAGACGCACAGTCTCTCTTCCTCCAGACCGGAGGGAACACCTAGTCTTGCAACCCACAAGACTAGAACCGGAGGACCAATCCTCCCTTCCTCCAAACCGGAGGGGAACCTAGAGACCCAAGTCTCTCTTCCTCTGAAACCCAGAGGGAAGCACAAGTGACACCAAGTCACCTGCAAACTAGAGGTCTCGGACCTCTCTTCCTCCCAACCGGAGGGACCTCTGGACTTGAAACCTACAAGCCCAGAACCGGAGGACGAGCCTCCCTTCCTCTAACCAGAGGGAACCCACAAGTGACAACCTGTCACTTGCACCCCGGAGATCAGATCTCCCTTCTCCTGAACTAACAGGAGGAACCCGACCTCAGTCCAGAGGATCGGAAAGACACAGTAAATCAGATCAAATAGAAAGGAAAAATAAGAAATGAAAATAACACAGCAAACACAAGCTGTAAATGTTAGAACATCAGATGTGGCTCTCATGGAGCTGACTGGCCTGGATTTGATCCACGGTCCAGGAGACAGATCTTCAGTAGCTTCTTCTTTCTTCTCCACGAACTCTCTCTCTCTCTATCTCTCTTTCTTTCTCCACTGCTTTCCTTTCACTTCTTCTTTCTTCTTCTTCTTCTTCTTCTGCTTCTGCTCACTACCTCTCTGCAACTCTCTTCTTCTATATCGATCACTTTCGTTCATTCTGATCTCGATCTCTTTTTCTCTTTTCTTCACTCACACACACTCTCACCTCTTTTCCTTTTCTTCTTCTCTGTCTGGATCGTGGCTCTCTGTATGGACTTCACCTCTCGCCAACTCGATCAGTCTTCTTCTGTGGAAGAAGGCTCATAGATATAGCAGTAGCAGCAGCAGCAGCAGCAGCTAGGGCGCGTGTGGTTTCCACATTTCCCACCCTAATAATTAGGACCACGTGGCAGCATCCAGCAGGCTGTCAGTACACGTGTCCTCATCTGGGCACCTCGTCCTTCCTTGGATCACGTGCCTTCATTAGCCTCCACGAGCAGAGCACCTGTCAGACAGAGTATCAGATTATCAACTTGGTGTCGACACTTTATAAAATGAAATGCATTGTATAGACTTGTAATGTAAAGTGCATTCTCGCACGGGTGCATATGAAGTCTCAGGAAAGCATCTATGGCCTCTGGACAACATCACCAGCGTCAGGGGAGCATGTGGAGCACATACTGTCTCTGGGGAGCAATCGCTGCTCCAGGGGAGCATCAGCAGACACTGGAGGGCATACTCGGTCCCAGGAGAGCATCCGGGGGGACAGGCGAGCATCTGCGTCTGATGTACAGACTCTACCAATGTATAGACTTGGTGGATAGTGATGGATAGCCAAACGAATGTACAGACTTCACTGTGAATGCATGAACAGTGAATAAGTGTATAGACTTGATCAAGAGAGACGCTGGCCAATCGGAGCATTAACAGTCACTGGAGAGCATACTTGGTCCCAGGAGAGCATCCGGAGGGACAGGCGAGCATGCGCGTCTGATGTACAGACTTGTGAAAGACTTGAATGCACGACCAGTGTACAGACTTGGAGAACGGCTTGAGACACAAGGACGCTACTCGCTGTACAGACTTGAGGTTTGAACAGAAGGCTTTGAAGGTGATGTACAGACTTGCATGAGATGCATGCTCCAGTGTAGTGTACAGACTTATGCATGAGACGCTGAGGAAGACGGTGGATGTACAGGCTTCTGAGTGTACAGACTTTCCACCGACCAATGTATGGACTTGAATGAACGAGCATGCAATGTATAGACTTGCTCAGCCTGAAGCAATGTATAGACTTCAGAGTATGTAATGTACAGACTCTGAAGAACAGCAGCCAGTGTATGGACTTATGCAGGCTTCAACTCAATGTATAGACTTCACGACTGATGAATGCAATGCACTGGACAAGGTGTAGACTTAACGATGTGCAGACTTGCCAAGACAAATGAGCGATGTACATACTTCCTCGTTGTTCTGACTTCATGGACGATGTACAGACATGCAAAGAGAAAGGCTGTACAGACTTGAACAAAGTAAGGCAGCGAATGTATAGACTTCCAAGGGAAACGACGGTAAAGCTATCAGTGTATAGACTTTAAGGGAAACGACGGTGAAACTACCGATGTATAGACTTGAAGGGAAACATAGGTAAAACTTCCAATGTACAGACTTCGAAGTTGAACAGTTAGATGTACAGACTTGGAAGATCACTGATGGATGTACAGACTTCACCTCGATGTATACACTTGGAAGAATGATTCACAGTGCAATGTATAGACTTCATGACTATGCTCATGCAGTGTATAGACTCTGGAAAGCTAAGGCCAATGTATAGACTTCAACGATGCTTGCTACAGTCCAATGTGTGGACTTAGCTTCGTGCATGCTACAGTCCAATGTATGGACTTATGAAGAGTGATGCATGACCAATCGGATGTACAGACTTCACTTGAAATAGTTCGATGTTCAGACTTTATCTGAAACAGTCGGATGTACAAACTTGAGTGAACGTTGCATGAACAAGCCTAACCAATGTATAGACTTTGATGCACAAACACACAATGCAATGTGTGGACTTGGTGACTCTTGCAGACAGACGAGTGTACAGTCTATGCCATGCTCACAGTTAAGCAATGTACCAAGTTCTGAATGAGCAGTTCTAAATGAAGTAAGCACATATGACATCAAACAATCTAGATAAATGCAATTATGAAATGCACCAAAGCACACACCACACAGCCATATTTATATGCAGTAGTAATTCAGATAAGATTTTCAATGAAACATTCATATGCACTACAAACAGAAATGTATACATTCAAGTGACTTATAGTGTTTGCTATCATCAAAATCACAGGGACACAACAATCTCCCCCTTTTTGATGATGGCAACACTATGAGTCATACTCTATGAGACATACTGACTTGATCAAATATTTCTCCCCCTTTGACTTCATCAAAAAAAACTTTTATAAATAATATCAGAATCATTTAAATCAATTCTCCCTCTTAGTCAGACAACTTATGCAGTCATACATATGCAACAAATACTCCCCCTTTGACATGGCAGAAGATATAGAGCTATTGCAGACAAACAAATTGATCAGACAATCTAGCATATTGTCCCCTTATGATTCATGATGCAAGAGACATAAAAGAGAGCCAATGTCAATCAAAACACATTGATAGAGGGCAGTATGATCAGAAACGTTTTGAAAGTTGAAACCAATTGAGATGAAGGGAGAATATCAACAAAAACACAGGGACACTCAAGAATGCTGACTAGATTTCCCCCTTTAAGAAAGACACTCAGCAGGACAGGAAAGCTCCCCCTGATTAGATGATTGAGTGAAGCCAATTGATATAGTGAAGTGATGAGCATCTATCAGCAAAACACAAACTGTATTCACAATGAATAAATGAGGAAAACAGATTTTCATTAGCACACCAAATTCATAAATCTTTGTAAACGAATTTCAGATTCTTCAATTATAATAGATTATGAATGAGTTTAAACTGACCATCATGATTTAAGAGAAATGTATTCAAAGTTTATCAAGAAAATTCAATACTCATATCTGAAACACCTTTTAATAAAAATGAACCAACAACTCATTTGATATTCATGTTTAACCTCCTTCCATCTTACTCATTTAAATTCAGTAACTCCTATGGAAAATACACAAGATCATATTGAGATTAAACAGAAATAAATGAGATTGAGCTTGTCTTTAGATTTTCAGAATTTTCTGATAGCAATTGAGTAGCACTTATTTTTCCTGAGCAATTTTAGTTCAGTCAACACCTTTTTACATAAGGCACAACACGTCTTAGGTGAAGTGACCAAGTTACTCAATGTGACAACCGTATTGCCTCTCAAGGAGAATAGAGTTAGCAGTGGAGTATCTTTTTACATGAGGAGACACCTTGATCAGAGGCCAGAATCCCCAGTTACTCAACACATCCATGCCATTGCTCTGCCAGATTTTCAAACATATTGAAAAGAGGTAACTATGGCACTTCATGACATGGACTTACTCTATTTCATTGATAGAAAACCAAGTTTCTCTGTGACCACAGTCATTGCTCTAGTTTTAAATTTTAACTGCTTTCAGATTCTTCAAACAAAGCTCAGTACACTTAAAATGATTAAGAACAATACTTTCTACATGTATCTTAACCAAAGAAAGCCATGTCTTTTAAAATTTTAGATTTCAGAAAGTTTTGCATGAAATTCATAAGGCAATTGGTTAAGACTTATTAAGCATGATGATTCAGATATTTTCAAGTCTTTTACATCAGAACTTAGAAAATACATTAGGCTTAAATCAATTTGATTTATCAGTATAATAGAAGATTCTTCTTTTCAGAATGTCTGATTTATGCCTAGGGTGCACTGATTGAATCTTTCCTCATTCGGCTGAATCAATGTCATTGTCAAGAGAAATTAGCAGAGAGCAATTCAGATACCAATAGTTGAGAGAATAGAGCAATTCAGAAGAAAGCCTTAAAGACTAGAACTCAGTCAGATTAGCTTGGGCCAGTCTTGACAAGATATGAAGAAATGTGTATGATAGGAACAAGCTACCAATTGAATTCATAGTAGACAGAATCAATGGCTGAGTCTGGAATACAGACAGATCAGCTATATCAGTGTAGACAACAGATAATTCAAGTGAACCACATATTGGCCAAGAGAATGGTTCAGATTGCTAGTATGGGTTCAAGATTTGAAGAAATGAACAAACAAGAATGCTCCCCCTGTCTAGATGCAATGAGACATTTCTTTTTAGATTTTGCAATGTAAGGAAATGCAGTGCTACTAACTACATGTATCCATACAACAAATGAGATTATCATGATATGCAAGCATTAGTCAAACTCCCCCTTACAGAGTGCACGATATGCAATTAGGGCACTGAAACATAATTTTAAAATTTATGCTCATTCAGACTGTCATAAAAAGAACAAATCATGTATGAGGAGAGTTCAGAAAATTTGAATCTGACAATGCAGATGATGAATGAATATGCAAAGACGGATTTAACATGCTATTCAGTTATTCTAAGAACAAGAAGTGCAGAGAATTTACCTGAAAGGGGCTTTATTAACTTGGGTGCCTTGGTTTAATTTACCCCTCTTTATTCCTCAGTCCAAGGCACACCTGTAAAGTATTTGATCATCTTGATCCTGCAGGGACCCAAGCAGCTTTGGATCCTGCGTTAGCCCTGACAGATGTTCTAAGCAAATTCATAGCAACATGGTCATCATGATCCATCAGGTAGCAATTGTCCATAGAGTGACCATACCTTCCATAATATCTACATGATGTGACAGGTTTCTGGTTCTTATGATGCATAGTAACATCAGCATGAGGTTTATAAACATGATCATAATATTTTCTGTTATATGCATGAACAATTCGGTTCTTATTCCTAACCAGCCAACATTCAGCAGATCTATGGCCTGGCTTCCCACAGTTATAGCATGAAATTTTCACAAAAGGTTTTACAGGGAATTTGACAAAATGGGGTTTAACAGAATTCTTTTGAACATACCAACAGTCCTTGACTGTATGCCCATTTTTCTCACAGTGGGAGCATGCAAAAGAATTTCTTCTATGAAAACCATTTTTACCCCAAGTGGATCTAAACCAGCACTCAGCGGCCCTGTGCCTCGGGTTTATTGCAGTTGAAGCACACAATGTGCTGACTAGAATTGTGTTTAGATCCATATGGACCATGAAAATGAATGGAAGATATGACATGAAGTTTATTGTCTTCTTTCATGATAAAACATTCACTCATGAGATGACCATGCTTCCCACAATAATGACATCAAGCATCAGGCTTCCTAGCAGCATGGTTTCTATCAAAAGAGTTTCTAGAATGTAAAGTTCCACTAGCATGCTCATCCTTTAACATCAATCCACAATCCTCCATTATGTGACCTCCTTTCCCACAATAATAACATGACCACTTTTTAATGTGAGTGTGTGAGAGATCATGTGAATTGTGTGCAGTCTTCTTTATAACAACAGGAGTGTCTTTTTCCTTTTTTTGTGAATTTTCACCCTTTTTCTGTTTTGGAGTTTGTTCCACAGTTTTGGGTTTCACAGTGGACTTTTGTGCAGTGAATTGAAAAACAGAAGGACCAACAGTTGTGTTTTGATCAGAAGCTTTTACAAACACAGTTGAAGTTTTATTGCTATTGATCCTTTTGTTTGTTGAACTGTAACCCAGCCCTTCTCTCTGAGAGTTATCAGTCTTTTCCAAAAGCTTATTCAGATTGTCCTTTCCCTTGACAAATTTTGATAGAGAATTTTTCAAATCTTTAATCTCAGAATTCAAATCAGCAATTTTAGCTTCATATTTGGACAAATCTGTTTCACAGGAAATGAGTTGTTGATGCAAGGCATCATTCAAACTTTTGAGTTTTTTAACTTCCTATTTTAGCTTTGTTTCATTGTCAGCTTCAGATAGGGACTTATAAAGATCATCAACTTCTTGTTGAAGGGATGTGATAGTGAGCTCATAATTAGCTACCTTCTCTTCACAGCATTTAACATTTCCACTCAACATTAGGTTGATGGTTTTTAGACTCTCAATTTCTTGTTCAGCATTCATCAACCTATCAGAATTATGTATGCTCACACCCTTGCCTTTTTCAATTGTCAATAGCCTATCTGACAGCTGGGTGTTTAGATGATTTAGCTTGTTGATTTCCTCTTTCAATTTCCTATTTTTCTCTAGGAGATCATCATCAAACATCCAATCATCTAAGAAAGACTGACATTCATAAAAGTTTTCCTGTTGTTTCTCAGATTAAGGTTTGTTGAGATTTTCTGAAGCTCTAGATTCATTATTCTATCAGCCTCCATTTTTTCAGAAATCATTCTGTTTTCTTTTTCAAGACTCATCAATTTGTGTTCAAATTCCTTGGACTGGTTTTTGAGTCTTTCATTTTCAGATTTCATATCTTCAGCTTCAGTTTTCTTTTCTAGCAATGATTTGTTTTCTTCTTTCAGAGATTTGATTAAATCCTTTTGAAGTTTATCATCAGAATCAAATTCATTTATCAAGTCTCTTAAAGCTGCACAAGCATTGCAAGCATTTTTAGATTTCATTTTTTCAAGTTCAGAGTTGACACACTCTAATTCTCTCACCAATTTTTCATTCTGAACTACATTATGGTGATGAACCTGATCATCAATTAAACTAAGCCTCTCCTTTAGTTCAGAAATTTCACAAACAAGCTCCTGATTCTCCTTTTTGTGTAAACCAATTTGTTTCACAAGGGTTTGTTTTTCAGATTTCAAATGGTCTAGATCTGTAGTAATAGAATCAAAATCTTGTAGTTGTCTTCTAAAAATTTCATTTTCAGTTTTTAGAATTTCAGGGCTTTCACCTCGAGATTTAGCATTCTCATGATTCTTTAGCTCCTTTTTCAGACTTTTATACTTCTTCCCTAATTTTTTATAGGATCTTGACAGATTGGCAAAGGCATCTTCCCAATCATCTAAAGAAAAATTCTCAAAAGGGTTTACCTCCTCACCATCTTGTTCTTCAGATTCATCTTGATCACTGCCATGGTTGCTCTTGTCAGCCATCAGGCAGATGTCCTCATTCATCCTCTGAGCTATCTTCAGCTGATCCAGAATGTCCTTAGCGGACCTGTAGTCATAAAAATAAGAATGTAGAGCCTTGTCAGTAGCTTCTTTCATTAGATTCAAAACTTTCTGATTCTCTTCATTTCTCGATCTATGACTTTTAGTCCATTTGGACTTTTCCTTTGGCAGTCTGTGAGGACCATGTGAGATTAACTTCCACAGATCCGGATTCATCAAATTCACATAGTTATGTAGACTGCTAACCCATGAGTTAAAGTTAGAGCCATTAAAAATCGGTGGAGACCCCATTGATTAATTCCGTAAACAGATTAATGCAGCAGATAGTAGAATCAGAAATGCACCAAGGACAACATGATCCTCTGCAGATCGTTGGATCTGATCAATCAGAGAACCTGCTCTGATACCAATTGTTAGCTAGGTGCGATAGATAAACAAAGATCCAGAGGGGGGGTGAATAGATCTTTCAAAGAATTTTACCCAATTTAAGTTATACCGGTTATATGTGCGGAATTAAGTGCGGATGTAGATATAAACTGAGAAAACTTAGGAAGCTATTGCAAAGCAGTCCAATTGAATAAACTCACACTCGATCCTAAACAGACATCTAGTGAGCGCAGCAGAGAAATGAACACATAAGGCAAACAAACCACAAAAGAACACCAGGCTTTTTAGGTGGTTCGGTCCAAAGACCTACGTCCACCCCTCACTCCCAACCGGAGTGAGGCTTCCACTAGTAACACTAGCACAGCAGACTCAGTCTGCAACAAAGGCTGCCAAACAGCTTGACCAAGGGAACAACCTTACCTCTTCCTCCCAATCGGAGGGACACCCCAAGTGACTCCCAGCCACTTGGAAACCAGAGACGCACAGTCTCTCTTCCTCTATACCAGAGGGAACACCTAGTCTTGCAACCCACAAGACTAGAACCGGAGGACCAATCCTCCCTTCCTCCAAACCGGAGGGGAACCTAGAGACCCAAGCCTCTCTTCTTCTGAAACCCAGAGGGAAGCACAAGTGACACCAAGTCACCTGCAAACTAGAGGTCTCGGACCTCTCTTCCTCCCAACCGGAGGGACCCCTGGACTTGAAACCTACAAGCCCAGAACCGGAGGACGAGCCTCCCTTCCTCTAACCAGAGGGAACCCACAAGTGACAACCTGTCACTTGCACCCCGGAGATCAGATCTCCCTTCTCCTGAACCAACAGGAGGAACCCGACCTCAGTCCAGAGGATCGGAAGGACACAGTAAATCAGATCAAATAGAAAGGAAAAATAAGAAACGAAAATAACACAGCAAACACAAGCTGTAAATGTAAGAAGATCAGATGTGGCTCTCATGGAGCTGACTGGACTGGATTTGATCCACGGTCTAGTAGACAGATCTTCAGTAGCTTCTTCTTTCTTCTCCACGAACTCTCTCTCTCTCTATCTCTCTTTCTTTCTCCTCTGCTTTCCTTTCACTTCTTCTTTCTTCTTCTTCTTCTTCTGCTTCTGCTCACTGCCTCTCTGCAACTCTCTTCTTCTATATCGATCTCTTTCTTTCTTTATGATCTCGATCTCTTTTTCTCTTTTCTTCACTCACACACACTCTCACTTCTTTTCCTTTTCTTCTTCTCTGTCTGGATCGTGGCTCTCTGTATGGACTTCACCTCTCGCCAACTGGATCAGTCTTCTTCTGTGGAAGAAGGCTCATAGATATAGCAGCAGCAGCAGCAGCTAGGGCGCGTGTGTTTTCCACATTTCCCGTCCTAAGAATTTGGACCACGTGGCAGCATCCATCAGGCTGTCAGTACACGTGTCCTCATCTGGGCACCTCGTCCTTCCTTCGATCACGTGCCTTCATTAGCCTCCACGAGCAGAGCACCTGTCAGACAGAGTATCGGATTATCAACTTGGTGTCGACACTTTATAAAATGAAATGCATTGTATAGACTTGTAATGTAAAGTGCATTGTCGCACGGGTGCATATGAAGTCTCAGGGGAGCATCTATGGTTTCTGGATAGCATCACCAGTGTCAGGGGAGCATGTGGAGCACATGCTGTCTCTGGGGAGTAATCACTGCTCCAGGGGAGCATCAGCAGACACTGGAGGGCATACTTGGTCCCAGGAGAGCATCCGGGGGGATAGGCGAGCATGCGCGTCTGATGTACAGACTCTACCAATGTATAGACTTGGTGGATAGTGATGCATAGCCAAACGAATGTACAGACTTCACTGTGAATGCATGAACAGTGAATGAGTGTATAGACTTGATCAAGAGAGACGCTGGCCAATCGGAGCATTAACAGTCACTGGAGAGCATACTCGGTCCCAGGAGAGCATTCGGAGGGACAGGCGAGCATGCGCGTCTGATGTACAGACTTGTGAAAGACTTGAATGCACGACCAGTGTACAGACTTGGAGAACGGCTTGAGACACAAGGACGCTGCTCGCTGTACAGACTTGAGGTTTGAACAGAAGGCTTTGAAGGTGATGTACAGACTTGCATGAGATGCATGCTCCAGTGCAGTGTACATACTTATGCATGAGACGCTGAGGAAGACGGTGGATGTACAGGCTTCTGAGTGTACATACTTTCCACCGACCAATGTATGGACTTGAATGAACGAGCATGCAATGTATAGACTTGCTCAGCCTAAAGCAATGTATAGACTTCAGCTCAAAGCCAATGTATAGACTTCAGAGTATGTAATGTACAGACTCTGAAGAACAGCAGCCAGTGTATGGACTTAGGCAGGCTTCAACTTAATGTATAGACTTCACGACTGATGAATGCAATGCACTGGACAAGGTGTAGACTTAACGATGTGCAGACTTGCCAAGACAAATGAGCGATGTACATACTTGCTCGTTGTTCAGACTTCATGGACGATGTACAGACATGCAAAGATAAAGGCTGTACAGACTTGAACAAAGCAAGGCAGCGATTGTATAGACTTCCAAGGGAAACGACGGTAAAGCTATCAGTGTATAGACTTCAAGGGAAACGACGGTAAAACTACCGATGTATAGACTTGAAGGGAAATGTAGGTAAAACTTCCAATGTACAGACTTCGAAGTTGAACAGTTGGATGTACAGACTTGGAAGATCACTGATGGATGTACAGACTTCACCTCGATGTATAGACTGGGAAGAATGATGCACAGTGCAATGTACAAACTTCATGACTATGCTCATGTAGTGTATAGACTCTGGAAAGCTAAGGCCAATATATAGACTTCAACGATGCTTTCTACAGTCCAATGTGTGGACTTAGCTTCGTGCATGCTACAGTCCAATGTATGGACTTATGAAGAGTGATGCATGACCAATCGGATGTACAGACTTCACTTGAAATAGTTCGATGTTCAGACTTTGTCTGAAACAGTCGGATGTACAGACTTGAGTGAACGTTGCATGAACAAGTCTAACCAATGTATAGACTTTGATGCACAAACACACAATGCAATGTGTGGACTTGGTGACTCATGCAGACAGACGAGTGTACAGTCTATGCCATGCTCACAGTTAAGCAATGTACCAAGTTCTGAATGAGTAGTTCTAAATGAAGTAAGCACATATGACATCAAACAATCCAGATAAATGCAATTATGAAATGCACCAAAGCACACACCACACAGCCATATTTAAATGCAGTAGTAATTCAGATAAGATTTTCAATGAAACATTCATATGCACTACAAACCGAATTGTATGCATTCAAGTGACTTATAGTGTTTGCTATCACCAAAATCACAGGGACACAACATTGCATTGCACGCTAAGTCCATACAGCCTTTGCATTGCACACTAAGTCCATACAACATTTGCATTGCACTAAGTCTATACATTGCACTGTAGCATGCATTTCTTCAAGTTTGTACATCGTTGGCTAATGCATGCATCGTCTCTCAAGTCTGTACAGCCGTCCGTCTCACTTAACGTCTCATTTGGACATGAAGTATGTACATCCACCGTCTCAGTTAAGCCTTAAAGTCTGTACATCCACCGTCTCAGTTAAGCCTTAAAGTCTATACATCCACCGTCTCTCTTGAGCTTTAAAGTTTATACATTGCAGCGACTCATGCAGCGTCTCATGCAGTGTCTCATGCAAGTCTATACATTGCATCATGACAAAGTCTATACATTGTTCATGCATATAAAGTGTCTTGAACGCCAAGTCTATACATTGCTTCATTGCATGATACAAAGTCTGCACATCCCGCTTGCACTAAGTCTGTACATGGTCATGGTGCTCGCAAAGCATGTACATGGTCTTGGCGCTCGCAAAGTCTATACATCGACTTGGCACTCGCAAAGTCTGTACATCGGCTTGGCGCTCACAGAGTCTTGCTGCGTCTATGTGGATAGTCCATGCATCGTCAAGTCTATACAGTGTCTATCTTAGCGTCTTGTGCATGCAGCATAGAAAGTTTATACATTCGTTGACAGACTCATGCATAAACAGTAAGACAAAGTCTGTACATTCGGTGACAGCTTGTCTGAGCATCTCATGCATTCAATGTGCATACTTTCATTCTATTGTGCATCCTTCAATACAATGTCTGCACATTCACTGCTGATATGATTATGCTGTTGTTCAGCAAGTCTATACATGCTCTGCTCGTGGTTTAGTCTTTCAATCCATGTTAAGTGTGCATATGTGCATCCCCTTCAAGACGAAGTCCATACAATCCCTTTCCAGCATTCAAGTCTATACACTCCATTGTTTCATGTCTATACACTCGTTATCAAGCTTCAAGTCTATACACTCCATTGTTTCATGTCTATACACTCGTTATCAAGCTTCAAGTCTATACACTCCTTGTGTCTGCATCGCATTCACGTCAAGTCTATACACTCTTGTGTCTGCATTGCATTCACTTCAAGTATATACACTCAATGCTGCATCATGCATGTACACACTTTGTTAAAAGCCTGAACCAAGTCTGTACATCTATCTAATATCTTCTTATGACTGCTTGACAAGTACACCCTTCGAGAAGAAAATGTTTGGGCACGTGATCCGAGGACAAAGAGGGCACAAGCCCTGCATATGCCCTAGCCGCTGCTGCTATAAATGTGAAGCTTCTTCCTCAGAAGAAGGACTAATCGTGAAAATGAGATTAAGATCGAGATGAATAATGAGAGAGCAAGAGAGTGATCGAAGAAGCAGACAGAAGAGCAAGAGCTAGCAGAGAGCAGAAGAAAGAAAAGAAGAAGAAGAGAAAAGGAGAGTGTGAAAGCTAAAGAAGAAAAAGGGAAGAGAGAGCTTGCAGGAAGAGAGAGGTAGAGAGCTCGTGAAGAGGAAGAGAAGCTTTGTTGTCTTCACTGGACTTTGGATCAGATCTAATCCAGTTTGCTCCTGCGAGAGCTTTTATCCACTTCATTTTCCAGCTTTCAGTCGCTGAGTTTTGATTTATTATTTTTTCCTTTCATCTGATCATTGTTCTTTCGATTCCATTATTTTGGATCGGGGTTCCTCTTGTGGTCTCAGGAGAAGGGAGATGTGTTTCTCCGGTTTGCTGGTGACTATGTGTCATCAGTGTTTCCCTCTGGTGTAGAGGAAGAGAGGTCCGAGACCTCTGGGTTGTAAGTGGCTGGGAGTCACTTGTGGGTTCCCTCTGGGTTCGCAGAGGAAGAGAGATCTGTGATCTCTGGTTTGCCAGTGACGGGCTGTCATTAGCAGTTCCCCTCCGGTTTGGAGGAAGGGAGATTCATCTACGGTTCTGGTCTTGTGGGTAGCAAGTCCAGGTGTCAAGCTTCTGTGGGTTGCAGAGCTTAGGTTGAGGGATTTGTTTCCCTCGGTTTGTCAAGCTGTTTGGCAGCAATTGTTGCAGACTGAGTCTGTTGTTCTAGCCTTGCTAGTGGAAGCCTCACTCCGGTTTGGAGTGAGGGGTGGACGTAGGTCTGTGGACCGAACCACCTAAAAAATTCTAGTGTTTACTTGTGGTTTGATTTTCCTTATGTGTTCTTTTCATTGTTGCGCTCATTAGATGCTTGCTTAGGATCGTGTGAGGGCTAATTGAATTGTTGTCTTGCTTTGATCCTTTTAAGTATTCTCAGTTTATTTCTGTAACAGTTTTTTAATTCCGCATATCTGAGCAT
The DNA here is from genome assembly GCA_022559845.1 of Amorphophallus konjac. Lineage (NCBI taxonomy): Eukaryota > Viridiplantae > Streptophyta > Magnoliopsida > Alismatales > Araceae > Amorphophallus > Amorphophallus konjac. Next base: position 202,269,444 of record CM040124.1, read on the forward strand.
TAGAGATTTTATTAGGCAATATTTGAAGTGGGATACATTCACCCCCCCTCTGTATCTGGGCCTTGCACCCTATCAATTGGTATCAGAGCGGTTGTCTGCATAGAAGGTCTAGCGACCTGCAGATCCGATCCTGCAGTCTTCGGTGCTATCTCGCTTTTGGTGCACCATTATTTCTGTTGCATTAAATTGATATGTTTCCATGGGTGATCCACCGGTTTTCAACGGCTCTAATTTTAATGTGTGGTTTGTCAGTCTGCGCAACTACGTTATATCAGTTAATCCTTATCTGTGGAAACTAATTTCACAAGGTCCTCATAGATTACCAAGGAAAGAGTCCAAATGGACTGACAGTCACAGATCAAGGCATGAAGAGAATCAGACAGTTATGAATCTAATGAAAGCAGCTATTGACAAGGCCTTACATTCTTGCTTTCATGACTGTAGTTCTGCTAAGGATATCCTGGATAAGCTGGAGCAAGCTCACAGGATAAATGAGGACAACTGCATGATGGCTGACAAGAGCAACCATAGCAGTGATCAAGATGAATTCGAAGATGCTGAAGAGGTAATCAATCCTTTCTCTAGTTACACTTTAGATGACTGGAAGATGCCTATGCCAATCTGTTATATTCCCATGAAAAACTAGAGAAGAAGAATAAAAGTCTGATAAAGAAGCTAAAAAATCTAGGGGATTCTATCTCTAGAGGTGAAAATCCTGAAATTCTGAAAACTGAAAATGAAATATTCAGAAGATAAGTGTCGAAACTAGATGAAATAAAATCTGATCTTGATCATGTCAAATCTGAAAACGGAAAACTCAGAAAACAATGTCAGGATTCTGAACAAAAATTAATCAGTCTTGAAAGTGAAAACAGATTGATCAATGAAAAGTTCGAGACTGTTAGAGCTGTGAATTTAAAGTTTCAGGAAAACCTTGAAAACTATGAACCAGAAAACCAGAGTTTCCTAACTGATGTATTGTTTGATGATGATAAACTTGAGCAGGAGAACACTAGTCTAAAGGAAGAAATTGAGAAACTAAGACAGTTGAACTCCACCATGTCAGAGAGATTGCTGACATTTGAAAAAGGAAAATCTGTTGTTGATAAAAATCAAAATGAGCTCAAACTGAAATAAGAAATAGAAACCCTTAAAAATTTGAATGATGTGATGCATCAACAGATTCTGGTATGTGAAGAAGATATAATCAACTATGAACATCAGATCTCTTCCCTTCAATCTGAAATAAATGATCTGAACAATTCTTTGTCAAAATTCGTAGGTGGGCAGAAAAACCTAGACAAGCTACTAGGTGTAAAAATCAATCCTAGGAAGGAAGGGCTGGGCTACAATAATGTTAACAAGAAAGAGCTTCAGAGCAAGTTGATGACTTCATTTGTAAAAGATTCAAGTGTAGCTACCACATCACAGAACAAGCAGCCCATTGTGCAGAAATCCTAGAAACAAATTAAGAAATCCAAAGGGGTTGAAAACATCAAGAAAAAGATTGATTTTAAGTATGTTGAGAAAGTACAATCTGTGCTTGACACGAATACACACACACAGGCACACAAAAAGAAAATGTCATGCCACTATTGTCATAAATTTGGTCATCTGATGCATGAGTGTAAATTGATGGAGAAGGATGATATGAATGCTAGGAAATATCATGATAAAAATCCTTCATTTTAGAAAAAAGGAATTGAATATTTTCATTGTGATAAATTAGGACACAAGATTACACAATGCTGGTTTGTTAATGATAAGAAAAAAGCACACTCATATCATGCTAAGTTTCATGCAAACAGTCATGCTGTTAACAAGAACAAGTTTGATTCAATAAACCAGCATATGACATGCTTTAATTGTGGAAAATTGGGTCATAAGAGATTTGAATGCTGGCTGAATGCTAGTGGGAGAAATTCTAATTCATGCTTTCACTGTGGTAAGATGGGCCATACAACTAGGCAATGTTGGCATGCTCAGGGAAGGAAGTCTAACTATGAATCTGTTAAATTCCCTGTCAATACAAACACTTCTGGTACAAATGGATTTGTTTTTGAAAGGAAAACTCTTGCATGTTTTGAGTGTGGTAAGTTAGGCCACAGAGCTAGAGATTGTTGGCAAACCCAAAATAGAAGAAGAAATGCTCATGTAAACATCATAGAATTTCATTCACGGGCACATAGGTTTTATGATTATGCTAATGTGCACATCAAGAACACAAAACATGTTGTTTCATGTCGTTATTGTGGTGGCTTTGGGCATTCTATGAATAATTGTTCGGTATTGAAAACTGATGATCTAGTTGCCCAGAAAAGCTTGAGAATGCCATTCAAAGGTATCACTGTCATTTCAGGACCCAAGACTGCTTGGGTACGTATTTATGCAAAATAAACTTTATTTTGCAGGTGTGCCTTGGATTGAAAATAAGTTGGGGAATAAACCAAGGCACTCAAAAGAAAACCCCTTTCTGAACCCTTCAGGTAAATTCCTTGCACTTCCTGTTCTTAGATTTACTGCATAGCATGTTAAATCTGTTTTTGCATCTTCATTCATCATCTGCATTGTCAAATTTGAATTATGTGAACTCTCCTCATCTAAAGTGTATGTTTTGCACTCAACTCTGTTGATGGACACTGCCTGATTAAGAATTCTCTGCAAACATCTGAATTTCACATGAGTGTATGAATTTGCATTTGCAGCCATTGAAAATTCTGATGCACTTAGAACTTTTGGTATTGCATGGTCATGCATGACCACTATGGTATATTAAATGGTAAGCTACTAAAAGGTAGGTGAAATCTGTCTGGAAGTGCTTGCTATGTGAGAGGTGGTCTTTAGATCAAGTCCTCCGCCTAGTACCATGGGTCATTTCACTTAATAGGGCAGTCTGAATGAGCTTGAGTCACAAAATCATATGTTCAGCCTTCATTGCAAACATTGCATAATATGAGGGGGAGTCTATCTAGTCTCATGCATTGTCTTCATGACATATAGGATGATTCAGTGCTTTTAGTTAGGGGGAGTCATTGCATAGCATATCACTTATTTTGAAAAATAAAAAAAAGGGGGGGGAGTTATTGTCTCACTGCATATAGATAGGGGGAGCATGCTTAATCTTTTCAGTTGTGTTTTTGTCTGAACTCTTCATGTCCATCTATTTGATTCAACTTGTCATATCTGTAGTGTTAGTGATTCCATCATCAAAAGATTTCTCTTGAATGATTCTGAAGCATTCATAACCTGAATTTATACCTCATCTATCAACTGTGAACTACTTTGCTCAAGTGCAGTCTCCCTGCTGCAATTTTTTCAGAATCCTTGCTGTTTGTTGAAATATCAGTCAGCTCATTTGAATTAATGAGCCGAGATATGAAGTAAACCTTCAGCCTGAATACTACTTCATAAAAGTTAAAACATCTTTAATGAGGAACCTTCCATTATACATGCTTAAGAACATTTGTTAACTGAAATTGGTTTAAGTCTTATGTACTCTTGTTTGAATTCAAAGAACTTGAAAATATCTGATTCAACCTCTTAATAAACTTTAACTGTCTGCTTCATGTAAATTCATGTAAGACTATCTGAAATCTGAAAAGTTGAAGTCCATGTCTACGTTGACTGAGATATATAGTGTATGTAGTTACTCTTAAACACCTAACTTGTTCTGAATCCATTCTGAGAAATAGTATGGACAGAGCAATGACTGTGGTTACTGAGAAACCTGTCCAAAGGATTGTGTGATGAAGTACCATGGTTAACTCTGTTTAAAGAGATTATTGGAAACTTCTGTGAGAACATGGCAGAGCGATGGCATAGTTGTATTGAGTAACTGGGGATTCTGACCTCTGATCAAGGTGTATCCTCATGCCAAAGATACTTTTAATGCTACATCTGTTCTCTAAAATGGGAGAAGCAATACGGTTGTCACACTGAGTAACTGGGGATTCTAGCCTCTGATCAAGGTGTCTCCCCACGTCAAAAGGTGTTGATAAACCAAAATTGTTCATTAAAAAAAAGGGAAAAATATGAACAAGTGCAAATCAAATTCTGAAAGAACAATTAAAATTCAGATGCATTCACTCATGTATCTCTTGAAGCAGTCATGGAAAGTAAACTAAGTAAGATGAAAGTTGGTTGGACTAGAATTTTATATGAGCCTGTAGTTCTTTTTTATTAAGAGCTGGTTCAGATATGAGTACCATTTCTTTTTGAAAAAACTCAGTTTACATCATTCTTAAACCATATCTGACAATCAATGATTCATAAGCTTTTATAATGGGGGAATCTAAGAATTAAATTCTGTTTTATGAAGTTGGTATCATGGTGAAAAGTTCTATATCTCAATTTTCACCATTTGCTGAATCTGTTCATGCTATTGCTCTCTATCATTGTGTTTTGATTGACATTGGTTCTCATTTAATGTGAGGCACAACTCTCAGTATAACCTGTTTACTTGCAGCCTTTGGATAACCAGAGTTCATCCTTGTTGTTTACTCTTACATCATGGATCATAAGGGAAGAAATCTCTGGTCAAGTGTGTCTGATTATGTTGTTTGTCTGCATTAGCTCTCTACCTTCTGCCATGTCAAATGGGGAGTATTTGTTGCATATGCATGTCTGCATAAGTTGTTTGCCTAAGGGGGAGAATTGTTTTAATTGCTTCTGATATTGTGGTGCCCATGTGTTTTTGCTGATAGATGCTTATCACCTCTAGACATACCTCAACTCTTTTCTGGCTTTAAGGGGGAGATTAACCTGCTTGTCATTTCTTGGCTATCCTTCACATGTTGTGCATGATTTTATCTGGCTAGTATAGGAGAGCATACAGCTGCATCATAGACTTGATTTGTGCTTCATTGTTTAACTACCTCTGTGTCTTTCATGTCTAAATGACTGAGTCAAAGGGGGAGTATTTTCTTATTCATATCATGCATGCTTGTATTTCTCATCTCAAACTATTTTTCTTTTTGATGAAGTCAAAGGGGGAGAATAGTTTGACATGAGTCAGTGTGACTCATAGTGTTGCCATCATCAAAAAGGGTGAGATTGTTGTGCCTCTGTGATTTTGATGATAGCATATCATGAATCTGTGTCTTAATGACTATTCTGCTTTGGGCATATGAACTGTACAGGGTAGTTCATGCATACAGCAAGTCCATACACTCTCTGCTATTATCTTCATGCTTTTACCAAGTCTACACATTACAGTCTAGTCTGAACATCATCTGGCAAAGTCTATATATCGCTTGCATCGTTAAGTCTATACATTGTCGCATGCATCGTTTAGCTCAAGTTTGTACATCATCCAGTCGTGTGAACATTGCATTCGGCAAGTCTGTACAGTCTACACATTTCATTGCAGCATGCACACACAAGTCTACATAGTGGTCTTCATTCATGTGCACAGTTAGTGCTTCAGTGCATTAACAGAGTCTATACATCGTAAGGCTGCTTGCATTGAGTTTATACATTGGTGGCAAGTCCATACAGTGCATGCATCAGTCGAAGTCTGTACAGCCCAAGTCTCTACATCCATCTGTCTGCACAGTCTATACATGCATCTATTTATAGTTCGTCAAAGTCTGTACATAGTTCTGCATAGTGTACTGCTAAGTCTGTACAGAGTCTTTTGCATCGTTCATCAAGTATGTACACTGCATTGCATGAGCTGAAGTCTATACATTATCTTTGCATAAGGCCACACACAGTCTGTACATGCCATAGTCTTGCATACTTAAAGTCTATACAGCCTTTGCATTGCACGCTAAGTCCATACAGCCTTTGCATTGCACGCTAAGTCCATACAGCATTTGCATTGCACTAAGTCTATACATTGCACTATAGCATGTATTTCTTCAAGTCTGTACATCGTTGGCTAATGCATGCATCGTCTCTCAAGTCTATACAGCCATCCGTCTCATTTGGACATGAAGTCTGTACATCCACCGTCTGAGTTAAGCCTTAAAGTCTGTACATCCACCGTCTCAGTTAAGCCTTAAAGTCTATACATCCACCGTCTCTCTTGAGCTTTAAAGTCTATACATTGCAGCGACTCATGCAGCGTCTCATGCAGTGTCTCATGCAAGTCTATACATTGCATCATGACAAAGTCTGTACATTGTTCATGCATATACAGTGTCTTGAACGCCAAGTCTATACATTGCTTCATTGCATGATACAAAGTCTGCACATCCCGTTTGCACTAAGTCTGTACATGGTCCTGGTGCTCGCAAAGCCTGTACATGGTCCTGGCGCTCGCAAAGTCTGTACATCGACTTGGCGCTCACAAAGTCTGTACATCGGCATGGCGCTCACAGAGTCTTGCTGCGTCTATGTGGATAGTCCATGCATTGTCAAGTCTATACATCGTCTGTCTTAGCGTCTTGTGCATGCAGCATAGAAAGTCTGTACATTCGTTGACAGACTCATGCATAAACACTAAGACAAAGTCTGTACATTCGGTGACAGCTTGTCTGAGCATCTCATGCATTCAATGTGCATACTTTCATTCTATTGTGCATCCTTCAATACAATGTCTGCACATTCACTGCTGATATGATTATGCTGTTGTTCAGCAAGTCTATACATGCTCTGCTCGTGGTTTAGTCTTTCAATCCATGTTAAGTGTGCATATGTGCATCCCCTTCAAGACGAAGTCCATACAATCCCTTTCCAGCATTCAAGTCTATACACTCCATTGTTTCATGTCTATACACTCGTTATCAAGCTTCAAGTCTATACACTCCTTGTGTCTGCATCGCATTCACGTCAAGTCTATACACTCTCGTGTCTGCATTGCATTCACTTCAAGTATATACACTCAACGCTGCATCATGCCTGTACACACTTTGTTAAAAACCTGAACCAAGTCTGTACATCCATCTAATATCCTCTCATGACTGCTTGACAGGTACATCCTTTGAGAAGAAACTATTTGGGCACGTGATCTGAGGTTGGCACCTGGCACGTGATTCGATGACAAAGAGGGCACACGCCCTGCACATGCCCTAGCCGTTGCTGCTATAAATGCGAAGCTTCTTCCTCAGAAGAAGGACTGATCGTGAAAAGGAGATTGAGATCGAGATGAATAATGAGAGAGCAAGAGAGTGATCGAAGAAGCAGACAGAAGAGAAAGAGCTAGCAGAGAGCAGAAGAAAGAAAAGAAGAAGAGAAGAAAAGCCGAGTGTGAAAGCTAAAGAAGAAAAAGGGAAGAAAGAGCTTGCAGGAAGAGAGAGGTAGAGAGCTCGTGAAGAGGAAGAGAAGCTTCATTGTCTTCACTGGACTTTGGATCAGATCCAATCTAGTTTGCTCCTGCGAGAGCTTTTGTCCACTTCATTTTCCAGCTTTCAGTCGCTGAGTTTTGATTTATTGTTTTTTCCTTTCATCTGATCATTGTTCTTCTGATTCCCTTGTTTTGGGATCGGGGTTCCTCCTGTGCTCTCAAGAGAAGGGAGAGTTGTTTCTCCGATTTGCTGGTGACTGTGTGTCATCAGTGTTTCCCTCTGGTGTAGAGGAAGAGAGGTCCGAGACCTCTGGGTTGCAAGTGGCTGGGAGTCACTTGTGGGTTCCCTCTGGGTTCGCAGAGGAAGAGAGATCTGTGATCTCTGGTTTGCCAGTGATGGGCTGTCACTAGCAGTTCCCCTCCGGTTTGGAGGAAGGGAGATTCGTCTCCGGTTCTGGTCTTGTGGGTAGCAAGTCCAGGTGTCAAGCTTCTGTGGGTTGCAGAGCTTGAGTTGAGGGATTTGTTTCCCTCAGTTTGTCAAGCTGTTTGGAAACAATTGTTGAAGACTGAGTCTGCTGTTCTAGCCTTGCTAGTGGAAGCCTCACTCCGGTTTGGAGTGAGGGGTGGACGTAGGTCTGTGGACCGAACCACCATAAAAATCCTGGTGTTCACTTGTGGTTTGATTTTCCTTATGTGTTCTTTTCATTGTTGCGCTCATTAGATGCTTGCTTAGGATCGTGTGAGGGCTAATTGAATTGTTGTCTTACTTTAATCCTTCTAAGTATTCTCAGTTTATTTTTACAACAATTTTTTAATTCCGCATATATGAGCATTAGAGATTTTATTAGGCAATATTTGAAGAGGGATACATTCACCCCCCCTCTGTATCCGGCCCTTGCACCCTATCAAGACATCATAAAAAGTCAAACACCTTAAATCAAACAGAATTTGTTTGAAGCATTCATGAGTCTGTGCATTGGAGTTTGTGCACTTGAATCATTGGAATCTGTGTGTCTACATGAAGTCTTTGTATGCTGCTATCGAGTCTAAGCACAAGGTCCGAGCACATTTCAGCCAAGAATAGTAGAAAGTCGGTGCACCCTTCGCAAGTGTAGAAGAAATGCACATAAAGGTCGAAGCTAGTTACGGTTCATAGAATAAAGGTCAGTGCTAGTTTGTCTTTCTACCACACACTAGGTCTGCGCATATTCTATCTTGACTATACACAAGGTCGGTGCAGGATCTATTTTGCATATACTAGGGTCCGTGCATGTTTTCCTCTTTCTAGCAAGTCAGTGCACATTTCGCAGATAGACATATCACGTTTGTGCATATTATGTTGCATAGTAGATGAGGTCTGTGCGTGTTTTTCACACAAGGACCAAGGTCCATGCACGATTCTACAAGGTCAGTGCAGTTATTTGAGGTCTGTGCATATTTTTCATGCAGCGTCATTAGGGTCAGTGCACATTTATCTTGTGCAGAATGGAAGTCAGTGTACACTGACTTTGTGCTATATCAAGTCTGAGCACACTGGCACTAGATCTGAGCATATGCATTGTAAGTCTAAGCATAAGTGCATAGATATATATATATATATATATATATATATATCAGGTCTAAGAACATCCTTCGGAATGTTGAAGCAAGTCCGTGCACATTCTCACAATAGTATAAGCAAGTCTGTGCATGTTTTCTGGCAGTAGCATGATCAAGTCTGTGCATGTTTGCACATTACACCATAAAGTCTATGCTCTTCACTATTTAGAGTATGTGCACATTTCTATCTTCGAAAAGCAAAGTCAGTGCATTGTTTGTTCAATTGCTTCTAAAGTCTCTGCAGCCTTTGCCTCGTACATACGAGGTCCGTGCTCATCTGCTTCTAACGTCGAAGCTAGTCCTTGTCTTTGTGCATTAAGGTCAGTGCTATTATCAAATGGCTAACACTTACGAATCTCTTTTCCAGGTGAGTTATATAGTTTAGTATATGCTGAGCAAATTGCACATGTTAGTTAAAGTACCAGGTCGATGACTCATGATCCAAGGCTAGGACCTGAACCGTTGAACCTGCCACGTGGACTGCTACAGTACCATGATTTTGACATGTGGAATCAAAAGGATCAGACCTGGGTGAAAGTATTTGGCGGGAATCGTGGTACCCACGCGCCCATCATTTGCCTATAAAAAGGGATCGAAGGCTAGGAGAGAAAGGTGATGAATATAGAAAAGGGGAGAGCATCCGAAGCCAGAGCCAGTACTGAAACTTCCCCATTCGAGAAGAGAGCCAGTCCAGAAATAGAAGAGTCCGAGTGATCGCTAGGATTAGAGTCTGAAAGCTTACTTCTACAGAAGCTACATTGTTATGTCTCTGAGCAATTATTTTCTGATTATTTTTCATCTTCAAATTTTTTGTTTTGCATTTCTTAATTCCTATTTGTTACCCTCTAAGTTCAATTGGAGGAAGGGAGACTGTCTCCGGTCGTGAGTAGTGGTGTGCTACTCGTGGTTTCCCTCCATCGTGTTTGGAGGAAGAGAGGATTGATCCTCTGGTTCATGAGTTGCTGGGAGCAATTCACAGGGTTCCCTTTGCAGTGTGCAAAGGAAGGGATGTTGGAACTCTGGTGGTTCTTCCTGTCATAGGAAGATCGAGGAGATTGTTTCATGGGGCAAGCTATAAGGCAGCGTCTATTGCAGGCTGAGTCTGCTTTGGTTTCTAGCTTATGCTAGTGGAAGCCTCACTCGGTTAAGAGTGGGGGGTGGACGTAGATCTCGGGTCTGAGATCGAACCACCTAAAAAACCCCGTGCGTTGTGGTTTGCTTTGGTGTGGTTTGTGTATCTGTCTATCATATTTCTTTCAGCACGCCAGCTGTTTGATCCTTGCTCATCGTAGCTCTCATTTTTCCTTAAGCATCTGTCTATCTGTCTGCTAAGTGGCTAGAATAGAGGAGCTTCTCTACTGTGTTTTTGATCTACATAAGTCAGTCTTCGAATTATTTTTTGAATTGGGGGTGATCTATTCATCCCCCCCCTTCTGGCTCACCCTTTGTGTGAACTATCAAGGGGCAAATAACGGATGGGATAATTAATCCCCCATGTGGTCAAATGACCGAAATAAAAAAAATACAACAAGAATAAAATACATTAAAGGGGGGAGCACCCCTTTGAAAATGGGGTAAGAAGTTTGAATTTTCTTCCTTCTTGTCTCCTTGGTCCAAGTCCAATCTTGGACTTTGAACCAGCCCCACATGGTCCATGATCCTGGGTGGACCAATGGGAAAGAGGGTGGGGGACCATGTTGGACCTACTGGCATTTTACATAGAAACCCAAAAATTCCTAAAGACTAACAAATTGGCTTATAATGCCTTACAATTGCAACCCAATTAACCCAGGGATATAAATGCAAACAAAAAGGATACAAATATAAAAATAAAATGTTAGTGCTCGGTGTTGATTCCCATTAGTATCGCCTGATAATGGTCGAGGATACAAGTTTAGAGTCGGTAGGCTATGTGCTTGACTCGTGTTGGAAGTTGTGTCCTCGGATGGGGTCGTCACTCTCGAGAAATGATCTCTGAGAGATTATGGGTCCCAATTGGTAGCTGTAAGCGGCTGGTAATGCTAGCCGTGTGATCGGCTACGGCATGATCTATATTATCAGAGGCCCAGCTGTTGACACCTAAAATATACCAGAAGAGACCGAAGCAGACTCAGGGCTCTGAAGGTCGATCAAAGGTGCATCTCCTGTACCATCCCTGGAAGTTCTGAGAATCAGAATAGAAGAGATCCACTCCCTCTAACACTCTATCTGGCTAAAGCCATCTCTGGCTAGGCCGCTGTCCAGCATGGCTGTCATTTAGATAGTCGAGCTGATAAAATTATAACAACATTCAGGCAACCATCTGCCTGCTAAACAGGATCTTCAGATAGTTCTGATGCTCGTAGAAAGGGATTCACATAGCCTCACAGTTGGTCGTAAATGCGAGATGTTGAGCAAGCCTTGAATGGAATAGATATCTACTCTGAAAGCCCACTAAACCGCAGAGAAGCTTCTTGCTAGCGCGCCGGGGATTTCGTGCCGAGAGGCTGAGGGACATGCCTCTATAAAGACAACCTGCTGCCTTCGAACAAAGAGGACGAGAACAACAACAACAGAAGAGAGAGGACAGAAAGAGAGAAGAGAAGATAGAAGAAAAAAAAGAGGCAATAGAGGGAACAGGGAGCAGTAGCCACCGAAAGTAAAGGGAGCTCGAGAGCCCTCTGAGGAAGCTGAGAAGAAGAGAGAGTCGCAGAGATTCGAAGGAAGAGTCAAGGTGGGATCGATTTCAAGATGCCCTGAGGGGCTACAGTTTCCCTTTCCCCGTGTCTTTTATTTGAATATCCCTTTCTTCTTTTGTGTTTGTTTTCGAGCATCCTTGCTCCAGTAGCATCGAATGCTAATGTAGCCCCGTTATCAAGGATAAAGTCTATGTATGATTTTTCTCAGTTGGATTTTCTTCTGAGCTAGATGTTGTGTATGCTGTTTGGATGAATAGTTAATAAAAGAGGGCTGAAGCTCGCCCTTTCCCTTTTCTTTCTTCCTTTGCATCCGAGGTACAATGTATTCAATAGCTACTGCAAGCGTATCCCATCTGCACGAGCATGTTTTGCCGTAGTCCTTCCCAACCTCACCTCCACATCTAGAGCCGGAGACAGTCTAACTCCTGGCTTCTCGATTGTGAAACTAGGAGGAATAGACTCAAACTAGAATTCATGAGGATCAGTCTATGATCAGGCTCCCAGTGAGGTCCCTGAGGGAAGGCCATTTTCTCCCTAGATTACTTTCTCCAGAGCCATCTCCAGTGTTCACCATAAATCCTTGAATAAACCCCCATTAGAACCCCCCAAAAGCCCTCCGAAGTCCTCACCTCAGAAACCCCTTCAAACCTTACTAAAACCCTTGTTTCAAAAATCCTCGCAACCTCCCGGTGCGACCCTCCCCCGGCGCGAGTCTCGCGCCGAGTGCTACCCGCGCCGGTTGTTCTTGTCCCATCGCGCTAAGACCTCTTGGGCTATTGGTCGCGCCGAGGCCTCCATCCTCCCTTTGTGCCAAAGCCGGCCATGCCAATAGCTTCGTGCCGACACCCTTCTGAGCCATGCCATCCTTGGTCATAATACCATGTCCTTCTGGGGAGAAACATTATCCTTCTCTCAACACCCATGGGAGCTATATCAACGGGGTTAATCCCCTCACATTCCACCTCCCCATCAAGTCATGGAGTTCTGCCGCTATATGTTCTTCATTGGCTATACAGGGGATATCAATAAATCCCACAATAAGTGGATAACGTCCCATAAGATTGAGATCCTTTTTGGATCTAGGGCTACGCCCGCCTCTTTTTTTGGCTTCCACCCCGGCATTCTATGGGTGGATGACCTATACTCCCCTTTTGGCATAGTCCAAAATGAGGGGAGATGCTGCCAAAATTCATCTGCGAGCTTTACTTTGTCGTGTAGTGTGATGCTTTCATTGAGATTATGAATCTAACCTCAGCTGTGTGGCAGAGATCTGAGCTACACCATCTCATGATCCTCTGCCCACCACCGTCAGAGGGGAATATAACCATCATAGTCACGTGGTCTCCTTAGAATTTCTATGGATGAGCCTACCCTCACTCTCTATCCCACTCAAATACAACCATGGACAAACTCATGAAACCCCTATTGAACACAAAGGACCCCTTTGAATTCATAAACCCCTCATAATACTTGAAAACTCAAAAACACCCTTTTATCGGTGCCACACAACTCCCGGTGCAGCCTCCTCTCGGCGCCAATTTCACGCCGGGTGATGGGCGCGCCAGGGAGCTTGTCACGCCGACCCCCCTTCATTCCCAGCCGCGCCGGTTCGCTTTCGTGCCGAAACCCCAGTCGTGTCGGTTCACTCTAATATCAGCCATCACTCGAACATCTAACTTCTCAGCAACTTTACTGAGCCTGGAACCAATCTAGACTTGGTACCCTTGCCTCCATGGACCATCATATCAGTCCCCATCATATCATGAAGGTTTCATGGTTCTTCATCCATGTCCAAACGGAGCTATATTATCGGGGTCTTACCCCAATATTCTACGCCATTCACCGTCGGGTTTTTCTTCCAACCTTGCCGACCCTGGGAGTCTTGCCATTGCAAGTCCTCCAGTGGTCTCTAAAGGGGAACATCAACAAACACCATGGTAACGGACATTGTCCCGTCACACTCAAATCATTCTGGATCTCGGGCTATGCCTGGCTCTCCTTTCGGCTTCCACCCCGGCATTTCGTGGGTAGATGACCTATATTCCCCCTTTGGCATAGTCCAAAACAAGGGGATATGATGCCGGATTTACGCCATAACATTGTTATCATGTCCCGCGTAGCATGGTTTTCTATGCATGTTTCACATCCCGTTGGCGGAGATAGCGTAATAGTCTTATCTTATTTTGCCCCCGAGGCATCATTTCTTGGCAACTAATCAAGGGTTGTCCTTCTTTGGAAGGACGTAATTAACGCCATGGCCTTTATGGTATGACGGACTCCGGGTCCTGACACGAATATCACAATCGACAAACCGAGTCAGATCGAGCGCACAATAAACTATCACGCCAGTGACTGGCACGCCTAATTAATAGACCAAAGAAATCAATAACAAAATATCCTAATAAAATCCCATCCCCACAGCTCTGGCACGCCCGGTGGGACCTGAGTCTCCCTTCATCTCTTTGCCAAGAGAGGATACCTTCGGGGGCTTCCCCCAAGAATACTGATTGTTTGTCTGTTTGTCTTAGGCAAACGATGACGTCATATGGACTCACCGGTGTTGGCTTCGGCCCCGCAATCGTCGCCAACCACGCGGAACATGGGTACTTGGCGGTGCCCATGGTTTTTGGCTCCATCCCACCAACTGTAGGCTTCTCCAACTTCTTGGGGCTGGCCTTTGCCGACATGCTACAGATGGAGTCCTCAAGGCCCGTAGAAGAGAAGACTGCAGAGAGGGTCGAGGCCTCGAAGGCTCGACATTGTGCTGGCTCGCCTACCAGCCCGATTCAAGTCGCCAGCTCCATGGTGCATCATATTGCTCACGGGGCCCGCCCCGTCCCTGCCAAGAACTTTAGGAGGCGCCGACACCGGAACCCCCGAAGGAAGGTTGATGCTGCTGTGACCAGACGTCCCTCCGCATCCGGCAAGTCTATGCTGGTCGGTGGCCTCCGCATCTTTCTAGATGGACGTAAGTGGTGCGGACACCAGGGTGACCACGTGACATGTCGGCGAACCGACGGTGCCATACGCGGAGCACCAAGTGGACTACATCGACTTCCAGTTCAAATGGGGATAATTTGGCTTCAATTTGGATACATGATGTGACACAACCTCGGACTTAGTCAAACAAGCACATCTAAGCATCCAAATGGGCCTTAATGGGCCACCGCTCTCTTCGTTGCACTCTATTCCCGGGGTGACTATGTGATACCAAGGGTGACTTATGGGAATAGACCCTTGCTGGTAGAGGGCCAGCAAGGCCAAGAATTGATTCCCCAAGGTTGGTTGCCCAATTCGATTGGGGCCGACAAAGTGCACTCGGGCACCGGGTCACACTAACCCACGGCGATCACTCTAAGTCATGGACTTGAGGATCGGGCGCTCCTCACGAATTCAGCGGTGCATGAATCAAATATTGAGAGAGCTACACTAGGTGAGCAAGGAAGAGACACTTACTCGACTGGTTTGAAGAAACCGGTCCCGGTCGGAGACGAGGGCGAGCGGGGAGGCGGTGGTTCCCCACACGCCGCGGCAGTGTCACTTGACCTGCCAAACCACTTACAAAACTACTCCTCTCGCAGGAGGGGGGATCTTGGGGTAGGGGTTAATATGATACATTCAAACACTACCACCACGCAGGGTGGGGCCTTCAGCCGGCCAAGCGGGGAGGGGTTGGTGGACCGAAACGAAGAGAAATGAGAACTAGGGAAGTTGCAGCTTCAATCTGGAATTCTGGACAGGAGGGTCGCTGTGATGGCTATGCCGGGCTTGTCCGGACTCGAAATTGATCAAAACCAGCTCCTGAAGCTTCCTGACTGGAAGAGGTGGACTCCAGAATTTTTGGGGAAGCTCAGACGGTCGGAGGTGGCTGCACCAGCAACAGGAAGTAGCCTCCTCTGTCTGGCCGCAGGTACTGTCTGGACTGTAACAGCACGTTGCAGAAGTGACTGAGCGCCCTCCCGAGCTCCGATCAGCACAAAACCAGCGGCATCATCTTCGTGGTCGAGGTATCTTTCAGCAGGAGGTGACTGAGATGCATTCAGAGGTCGAGGATGGCCGGGGCACCCAGAAGAGTGGGTACTGGTCGGAGTAGACAGCAGAAAACAGAACTAGATAGATCGGGGGAGAAAATTCGTAACTTCTTCCTCCGGTGGCCGAACGGGGTTCTGTTTCTTGATCTTTAAAGATGACCGGTAGAGGAAGAACTTTGATGAAGGGGCTTCAGCCTGAATCCACTGGGGTTTGTCGTGGCAGAAGGATCTTCCATGCTCTGGTCCAGGATGAAGACCTCTCTGCGCACTGTTGGGAGAATGGCTCTATCTGGCAGCTCCGAGCTCCGATCGTGTTTATTCCACCTCGCCTGCGAAGTAGACTGGAAGGCCTTTCCATAAAGGTAGGCCACGCCTTCTGAAGAACTAGGATGAATCTATGGTTGACGCTGCAACAAGGGCTGTTCTGCAGATCTGCACAGCTCCAACCTACTAGAAGAAATGAGAGGGAGATGTGGCTTCTTTGGTGGAGGGAAATGGTAGGAATGACCTAAGGGAGAGTGGGGGCTCTTGTGGGGTGGAGAAGGGAGCTAATGGTGATGGGGAATGAGGTGGAGAATGGCTGGAAGCAAGTGCTAGCAGGTGGAGGAGGAAGAGCTATGAATTTGGGGAAGGTGGGTGAGAGGAGAAGGTGAGGGGGGCACAAGTGAGTGGAGGGAAGGGTGGATTTCAAATTCAAAAGGTCTTGGAAGGTGGGTGATTATGTTGGGAAGTGGAGTGCTTGCATTGGAATGGGGTAGATTTGGTTGGAAGGTGGAGGAAGGTGTTGGAATGGGGAGACTTCTACCTAGGAACTAGGGAGTGGAGTAATGGAGGCCATGGGGAGGTGGAGGGCATTAAAGGAGGTGGTTGGAGGTTGGAAGTGGATGGGAGGAGGGAGGAGAGAGAAGGAAATTCGGATTTGGGGTTGGAGGAGAGAGAAAGAGGGGTGAAATAGAGAGATTAAGAGGGGAATGGGTGGGGAATCTCTCCCCTAGGGTCTCTCACCCAAAAACTAGAGGAATCACTCCAATTTGAACTCAAATGGCAAGTTTAACTCAAAAGGATGTAATCATTCATTAACTTCAAATGAGGGGAGTGGGGTCCTATATATAGGCAACCCACTCTTTACAATAAGTCCCTGACAAAATAAACAACTACAAATAACCAAGGGGGTTGGGAGTGCTAATGGGCCTAGTCCAACGAATGGGGCCCAATAGCTTACATTAGACATCATGATGATACCAAACATAGGAAAATAAGTGCTAGACTTAGGGAAATGACTCAAATAAAATGGAAATACATCAAAATGACTCAAAGGAAAACTACAAAATGGATAAGGGGCCTTAATAGAGTGAGGCCCAAACTCAACTAGCTCCCGAATGTGAAGAAGTGGACCCGAGCCAAAGGGAGTCATGGGTGATGCCTCCATCAAATCCCCTGGGCCGCAAAGAGCTCGACTCCGTCGAGTAAGGGTCCATCCGGCTAAGGTACCGCTCGAGGAGATCTGGATCCAATCGCTGTAGGTCCTCCCGACTTACCCATGAGTCTTCCAACGGAGGCCGATCCTTCCACCTGACGAGATAGCGCTCATAGACCTTGCTCCGGGTGGTAGTGACCTGCTCATCCAATATTTGTTCAATGCGATCACGCTGAGCTCTTTTGGCTAGTGGACTCTCCTCTCGGGTGGGTGCTCTCTCAAAGGAGGGAGTGGGCTCGATCTCCTCACTAGGTCTCACCGTGGGGCCCTTGTAAGACACTAAGTCGGCGACATTGAATGTAGGACTTACCCCATAATCCTCGGGGAGATCTAATTCATAAGCATTCGCACCAATACGCCTCAAGACCTGGAAGGGCCCAGTCCCACGTGGTCTCAACTTGGAGTTGGCTCCTGGGGAGAGCCTCTCCGTCCTCACCATCACAAAGTCACCCACTTGGAACTCTAAGTGACGCCGGTGAGAGTCGGCCAACCTTTTATACGCCTCATTTTTCATGCCAATGTGCTTGCGGATTTCCTCATGCAACTCTCTAATATGTTGTGCAAAAGACTCGGCAGAAATGGACACTCTAGCATGCTGGGGAAGGGGAATGAGATCGGATGGCTTTCTTGGTTTGTACCCATGCACTGCTTCAAATGGACTCATCCCTATTGACTTATTGACGGAATTATTGTATGCAAACTCAGCCTGTGGTAAGATGAGATCCCAATTTCCGGGCCGATCCTCAACAAGACACCTAAGGAGGTTCCCTAGACTCCGGTTGACCACTTCAGTTTGGCCATCCGTTTGGGGGTGGTAGGCAGTGGAGAATTTGAGGAGGGTACCCATCATGTGCCAAAGAGTCTTCCAAAAATAGCTAGTGAATTTGACATCCCTATCGGAGACTATGGTCTTGGGTAGCCCATGGAGGCGGACTACCTCATCAAAGAATAACCGGGCTATATGGGAGGCATCGGAGGTTTTGTAACATGGGATGAAGTGGGCCATTTTGGAAAATCTACCAACCACCACATAGATGGAGTCATGCTTCCTAGAGGTCTTGGGTAAACCTAGCACAAAGTCCATGCTCAAATCTTGCCATGGGCGGTCGGGAATGGGAAGTGGGGTGTATAGGCCGGTGTTTTGTTTTACTTGTTTGGCCGAAGCACATGTGCGACATTGACCCACTATTTTGCCTACATCCCTCTTGAGGCTTGGCCAATAAAATTGACCCTCAACTAAGGCAATGGTCTTGTGGACCCCAAAATGACCGGCTAACCCACCGGCATGTAATTCCCAAACCAAGAAGTCTCGAAGAGATGTCTGAGGAATGCAAAGCCTTGGTCCCTTGAAGAGGAACCCATCCTCTAAAATGAATCCTTCATGCTCCTTGCTAGAATGAGTGGTCAAGTTGGCATAGATTTGTCCAAAGTCGGGGCAACTAGGATAATCATCCTTGACCTTGTCAAAGCCAATCACTTCCACTTGGATAGTGGATAACAAGGACATCTTCCTACTAAGGGCATCCGCGGCCTTATTCTCACTCCCGGCCTTGTGTTTGATGACAAAGGTGTAGGATTGTATGAACTCAACCCATCGGGCATGTCGGGCATTCAACTTTTGTTGAGAATTGAGGTATTTGAGTGCCTCATGGTCGGAAAAGATGACAAACTCTTTGGGAAGCAAATAATGTCTCCAATATCGGAGGGATTGGACCATGGCATAGAACTCCTTGTCATAGGTGGAGTATCTAGTCCTAGCATCACATAGCTTCTCACTAAAGTAGGCGACCGGGTGTCCCTCTTGACTAAGAATCCCTCCTATCCCAATCCCGGATGCATCACAAGTGACCTCAAAAACTTTAGAGAAATCGGGAAGACATAGGACAGGGGCTTGGGTCAACTTTTCCTTAAGCTCAAGGAAGGCTTTAGAGGCGGCTTTGGTCCAAACAAAGGTTCCCTTTTTGAGACAATCAGTTATTGGGCCGGTGATAGTGCTAAACCCCCGAATGAATCTCCTATAGAATGTGGCCAACCCATGGAAACTTCTAACCTCATGAAGGGTGTGGGGTTCAGGCCAATCAATGATAGCTTGGACCTTGTCGGGGTCCATGGAGACTCCTTTGGTTGACACCACATATCCTAGGAAGGTGATGGTAGTGGTCATGAAATGACACTTTCTTAGGTTGGCAAATAAGCTCTCTTGCCGGAGGACGGTGCAAACTTTCCTAAGGTGTTCGAGGTGGGCTTCATGGGTGTGGCTATAGATGAGAATATCATCAAAGTATACCACTAGAAAGTTCCCAATGAAAGGCCTAAGTGCTTCCGTCATAAGACGCATGAAAGTACTTGGGGCATTAGAAAGCCCAAATGGCATGACTAACCACTCAAAGAGACCATCCTTGGTCTTGAAGGCCGTTTTCCACTCATCCCCGGGCCTTATCCTAACTTGGTGGTAACCACTCTTGAGATCTATCTTAGAGAAGATGGTGGCTCCAGCTAGCATGTCCAACATGTCATCAAGCCTAGGGATAGGGAACCTATACTTGACGGTAATCTTGTTAATGGCCCGGCTATCCACACACATCCGCCACGATCCATCTTTCTTGGGGGTAAGGAGGGCCGGGACGGCACATGGACTCTTACTAATGCGGATGAAGCCCTTCCTAATGAGTTCCTCTATTTGCCTCCTAAGTTCGGCATGTTCCGTAGGATTGAGGCGATAATGAGGAAGGTTTGGAAGGGTGGCTCCCGGCACTAGGTCGATTGCGTGTTGCACATCACGCATGGGAGGGAGTTGGTCCGGGAGCTCTTCCGAGAACACATCATGAAATTCTTCCAATAGTTGCTGGATCTCTATGGGATGGGGATTAGAAGGGGTAGGTTCCCCTAAGCATATGACAACCGCACACAAAGGCACCCCTTGAGCAATTTCCTCTTCAAGCTCTCTCCTAGTGATGAGATGAATACCCTTGGTCAACCCCGTAGTTCTACTTTGTTTTGGGGTTTGGATAAGGGCTTGAGTTGGAGGGGTGGAGTTCCCCGAGACTTGTGGAGTGGTGGGGTGTGATCCTTGAGGGAGAGTGTCCCTCTTGGGCATGGGACGAGGTGGGGAAGGGTTAAGACGGATAGTCTTACCCTCATGCTCAAAGGTGCATATGTTGCTTCTTCCTAGAATGGTGGCATCCACATCATAGAGTCAAGGTCTTCCTAAAAGGATGCTACCCACTTCCATAGGTATGACGTCACACCATATTTGGCCATGGTAGGAAGAGAAAGTGAGAGGCACTAGGCATTGGGTGTTGACCGGGATGGAGTTGTTGTTGATCCATGAGACCCGGTATGGACTTGGGTGGGGAGTGAGAGTAAGCCCAAGGAGCTTGACGGTGTCGGGTGACACGGCATTAACACAACTACCACTATCCAAGATCACTTTCCTCACATGGTTTTCTATCTTGACAAAGGTGTGGAAAATTGAAGTCCGTCGCCAATCCTCTTCTTGAGGTTGGGTGAGAGTGCACCTAATGACTCCTAGATGGGAGTTGTTTGAAGGAGTGGAATGATCTAGACCCGACTCTAGACATTGGGCTTCATACTCCTCTTCCCAATCTATTAAGGCTTCATGTTCCTCAATGACATTTTCTTGTTCCTTTTGGGGTTGGACTACTTCCTCAATAAGCAAGCTAGATAGCCCCTTAGATGGACATTGCCCCGCAAAATGACCATACCCATGACACTTATAGCATTGTTGGCGCCCACTTCCCGGGGTGGCTCCTACGCTTGGGCCTTTGGGGTTGTCATCCTTCCGTGGAAGAGGGTGACTAGGAGCGGGTTTGTTTGGAGTGATGGGTGGGGCAGGGTTGTAGGACCTTAAAGGGGCATTCCCACTTGGGCTAGGAGCTCTCATGGGGGTGGGTGGAATGGGATGTGGTCCCATGTTTTTGGGGTCGGTGGGTCGGGGAGGGATAAATCGGGAACTCCTAGAAAACCTTTCCACATCTCTAGCAATTTGGTAAGCTATCTCAAGGTTATCCACATCTCTCATGAATAGTTCCCTCTTGATGTGGCTTTGAAGCCCATTCCTAAAGCGGGATAATGTGACATCCGCATCCTCATGGACTCCACACTTTAGAAGATAAGAGTCAAATTTTTCAATGTACTCTACCACGGTTTTTCCTTCTTGGGTGAGGCTTTGCCATTCATCTAGGAGCATTTGGTGGTAGGTTCGGGGAAGGTATTTGTTCCTAAGTAGATTCTTCATATCCGCCCAAGTGTTAATAGGCTCATCCCTCCTAATCCGCCTTAGACCCTCTTGATTTAGCCAATAAGTTTTGGCCAACTTAGTGAGATGCATCTTAGCCAATCTAACTCTTCTTTGGTCGGACATGGGGTACCATTCAAAGTATTGGTCCATGGCGGTCTCCCATTCTAGGTAAACACTAGGTTCATGTGAACCGTCAAAGTTTGGGGCCTCTACCTTGATCATCCTTAAAAGGGGGTCATCCGGATCATCCCGTGGACGCCGGTCATGGTTTTGATGGGGGCGAGGTATCTCATGCTCATAATAATGGTCATAGTCCATTTCATCCCTATAAAATTCAGCATGTGGGTGATGGGCTCTTGGGCCGTTGTTCCTTGGGTGGAACTCATCCCTATGAGGCTCTATATGTGGAGGGTGGACTCTTGGGCCTTGGTTCCTTTGGGGAAAACCATTCCTATGATAATCACCATGTGGTGGAGGGACTCTTGGCTCATTGATTCTTGGGTGAGGATCTTCCCTATGAGGTTCATCTTGTGGAGGGGGAATTCTAGGCTCATTGTTCCTTGGGTGGTACCCTTGGTCTTCTAACCGAGCAATTCGGTTGGTAAGGGACTCTAGTTGGGCAAGGATGGTTGTGAGGGCAGCCTCTACCCTTTCTTGGGGTTCCTCCCTAGGAACATCTTGGTTGAGTTGGTGAGGATTGGGATCCATGGTTGGAATCGAAGATGAAGAACCGGGTTGGTAGCTAGTACCACTACGGGTGGACATGCAAGACAAAGGGCCAAAGTGGTTGGACACACAATGCAAAGGTCCTAGGACTTAGACTTGATAGAGAAAAGTCAAAGACTTGCTCTGATACCACTTGATGTGACACAACCTCAGACTTAGTCAAACAAGCACATCTAAGCATCCAAATGGGCCTTAATGGGCCACCGCTCTCTTCGTTGCACTCTATTCCCGGGGTGACTATGTGATACCAAGGGTGACTTATGGGAATGGACCCTTGCTGGTAGAGGGCCAGCAAGGCCAAGAATTGATTCCCCAAGGTTGGTTGCCCAATTCGATTGGGGCCGACAAAGTGCACTCGGGCACCGGGTCACACTAACCCACGGCGATCACTCTAAGTCATGGACTTGAGGATCGGGCGCTCCTCACAAATTCAGCGGTGCATGAATCAAATATTGAGAGAGCTACACTAGGTGAGCAAGGAAGAGATACTTATCCGACCGGCTTGAAGAAACCGGTCCCGGTCGGAGACGAGGGCGAGCGGGGAGGCGGTGGTTCCCACACGCCGCGGCGGTGTCGCTTGACCTGCCAAACCACTTACAAAACTACTCCTCTCGCAGGAGGGGGGATCTTGGGGTAGGGGTTAATATGATACATTCAAACACTACCACCACGCAGGGTGGGACCTTCAGCCGGCCAAGCGGGGAGGGGTTGGTGGACCGAAACGAAGAGAAATGAGAACTAGGGAAGTTGCAGCTTCAATCTGGAATTCTGGACAGGGGGGTCGCTGTGATGGCTATGCCGGGCTTGTCCGGACTCCAAATTGATCAAAACCAGCTCCTGAAGCTTCCTGACTGGAAGAGGTGGACTCCAGAATTTTTGGGGAAGCTCAGATGATCGGAGGTGGCTGCACCAGCAACAGGAAGTAGCCTCCTCTGTCTGGCCGCAGGTACTGTCTGGACTGTAACAGCACGTTGCAGAAGTGACTGAGCGCCCTCCCGAGCTCCGATCAGCACAAAACCAGCGGCACCATCTTCGTGGTCGAGGTAGCTTTCAGCAGGAGGTGACTGAGATGCATTCAGAGGTCGAGAATGGCCGGGGCACCCAGAAGAGTGGGTACTGGTCGGAGTGGACAGCAGAACACAGAACTAGATAGATCGGGGGAAAAATTCGTAACTTCTTCCTCCGGTGGCCGAACGGGGTTCTGTTTCTTGATCTTGAAAGATGACCGGTAGAGGAAGAACTTTGATGAAGGGGCTTCAGCCTGAATCCGCTGGAGTTTGTCGTGGCAGAAGGATCTTCCACGCTCTGGTCTAGGATGAAGACCTCTCTACGCACTGTTGGGAGAATGGCTCTATCTGGCAGCTCCGAGCTCCGATCGTGTTGATTCCACCTCGCCTGCGAAGTAGACTGGAAGGCCTTTCCAGAAAGGTAGGCCACGCCTTCTGAAGAACTAGGATGAATCCGTGGTTGACGCTGCAACAAGGGCTGTTCTGCAGATCTGCACAGCTCCAACCTACTAGAAGAAATGAGAGGGAGATGTGGCTTCTTTGGTGGAGGGAAATGGTAGGAATGACCTAAGGGAGAGTGGGGGCTCTTGTGGGGTGGAGAAGGGAGCTAATGGTGATGGGGAATGAGGTGGAGAATGGCTGGAAGCAAGTGCTAGCAGGTGGAGGAGGAAGAGCTACGAATTTGGGGAAGGTGGGTGAGAGGAGAAGGTGAGGGGGGCACAAGTGAGTGGAGGGAAGGGTGGATTTCAAATTCAAAAGGTCTTGGAAGGTGGGTGATTATGTTGGGAAGTGGAGTGCTTGCATTGGAATGGGGTAGATTTGGTTGGAAGGTGGAGGAAGGTGTTGGAATGGGGAGACTTCTACCTAGGAACTAGGGAGTGGAGTAATGGAGGCCATGGGGAAGTGGAGGGCATTAAAGGAGGTGGTTGGAGGTTGGAAGTGGATGGGAGGAGGGAGGAGAGAGAAGGAAATTCAGATTTGGGGTTGGAGGAGAGAGAAAGAGGGGTGAAATAGAGAGATTAAGAGGGGAATGGGTGGGGAATCTCTCCCCTAGGGTCTCTCACCCAAAAACTAGAGGAATCACTCCAATTTGAACTCAAATGGCAAGTTTAACTCAAAAGGATGTAATCATTCATTAACTTCAAATGAGGGGAGTGGGGTCCTATATATAGGCAACCCACTCTTTACAATAAGTCCCTGACAAAATAAACAACTACAAATAACCAAGGGGGTTGGGAGTGCTAATGGGCCTAGTCCAACGAATGGGGCCCAATAGCTTACATTAGACATCATGATGATACCAAACATAGGAAAATAAGTGCTAGACTTAGGGAAATGACTCAAATAAAATGGAAATACATCAAAATGACTCAAAGGAAAACTACAAAATGGATAAGGGGCCTTAATAAAGTGAGGCCCAAACTCAACTAGCTCCCGAATGTGAAGAAGTGGACCCGAGCCAAAGGGAGTCATGGGTG
Organism: Amorphophallus konjac; assembly: GCA_022559845.1. NCBI lineage: Eukaryota > Viridiplantae > Streptophyta > Magnoliopsida > Alismatales > Araceae > Amorphophallus > Amorphophallus konjac. The sequence goes on from CM040124.1 coordinate 202,293,929, forward strand.
ATGCCTCCATCAATACATTTGGCATGAAAATTGGGCTTGTAATGGTCTTGTAATGGTCATTATAGTTGTGTTTTCATATTGGGCGGCTTGTAAGGCCCTTAAATGGCCATTTTGGTTAAAGCCCCTTAGAATGTCTTAAGAAGGAATGGCCTTGGACCATTATGAGGGATCCATTAGCCATGAAAGGCCCAATTGGGCTTCCTTCATTCTTGGGCTATCTATATTAGAATGGACTTAAGCCATATTGGTTCCATATTGGCTTAATAGGCTTAAGGAAGACCAAGGCCAAACTTGGCCCATTCAAGGCCCAAGAAGGGGGGCGCCCCCTATTTCATTGTATTAGGCTAGAAATTTTGTTTTCTTTTCTTCCATTCTCTATTTACCACATGGAACATTAGAATGGCTGCTGGTCAAGGGGAAATGGCTGCCACCTACCCCCCATTTACTAGAATTTCAAAGTTAGGTGAGTTTATGTCACCTTGTTCCCCCCCTCTCTCCCATCAATGTCAAGGGGGCGCACCCCTCTCCCCCTCCCCTTGGTTCCTTCGAACCCTTCAGCCCCTCCCCCTTGCTAAACTATATATAAGGGCATGTATAGTGTTTATGCTTAATAGAATGAAAAGATTTTGTGAGAAATTGCATTAAGTGAGTGATTCACTTCTTCTTCCTTGGGTGTGACTCCCAACCTTGTCCTGTGACTGGATAGTATTCAGGTCGTGAGACTCGACCATCTACCCCCCTCTTCCTCTTATCTTATGGCTTCACCTGATTTATCCTTGATACTACTACGAGTTAGAAAGGATTCAGCTTTAGTTTCGTGTCGATCCGAGTTCGTGAGCAATGGTGGCGATTTTTCTCGTGGAGACATGCAGATCGGTTCCTGAATACTGCCCAGAATTGAAGATGTCGGTGTTTTAATTCTTGGAGCACAACCCCGATGCCATCATAAGTTGGTTTCTAAAGAAAAATCATAGTATTTCAAGTCCTCTTCGCGTTTCCGCTGGTTTTACCTCGATCCGTGACCGGTGCTGATCGTGACAACAGATCTTATGGGATCACGCGGGTTGGTCTGAGCAGGTCTGGCTGAGATCTGAGTCGACTTTCAGAGCCTGCCCCACCTTCATCCGGCCAAGATCCATGTGAGAGGTATTCAGAATATTTCTTCCTCAGGGTGTCTCCGACGTTCTCCCACAAAGAGCGCCTCGATCCGACATCGGCAACCATTATTTCATATTTTTACCGTCCCACAAAACCAGAACATGAGAAGTGTCATCACTGCGCCCAGATCTGAAAGCATCTAATCACATCCTTCGGAGTGAAGATACTACATCCAGTCGCCGACATTCTCTAACAAACGGCGCTCCGATCGGGCATCGGATCGGGTCGTACCAACCTCCGCAAGCTCGCTGCGCAGGGTGACCAGCGCGGGCAGAACCGGATCCGTTTTCCGTCGGCGTACCCGAGCGGCTCCGGCACGCATTCCTCGCCTCCTGTGAGTGTGGCCCATCAACCCGGGTTCCAGCAACCCCAAAATTGGAATTTTTAGCCCTATACCTCCCTGCGTGGAGTGGGCATATATTTCTGAAAGTGTAATCTTATTGCATTTGTATATCGGGGTTGTTCGGAAATCGGCCGGGAGTCTTCCCCATGCCTAGGCATGGAGGTACATGCTCGTTCCGATCCTTACATTTGCTGTTTAGTATGCTTTCTATATTGCTGCGTTTGTGAGATTAGGGCCGTTAGCTAGTTCCAAATTTCACCGCGATTGTGAGTTGTGAGTGCCCGTTCTGTAGCTCCAATCGAGCACCGAGCGCGGATTAGCACCCTAGGCGACGGTGGTTTCTTAATCGCCGTGATCCCCACGTTTCCTTCGCAAGGGACGATCTTCGGGCTCAAGAGAGTCACTGTTGAGAGACGTCTCCACCCGGAGAATACCACGGTGGTCAGCCGCCCAGCTTGCCTTAGTGTGCTAGTGCTGGCCGCACAACGAGTCGGTCGTACGTCTTAGCCCGAGTCGGCCATCCGTCACGCATCAAATTGGTATCAGAGCGTCGTTCAAGTCTAGGGTCATTTAAGTCCAAGGTTGCATTTGCATTCCTCTACTCGGTATATCAAAAGGTGCGACACGAACGTTAGGCTACGCCTATCGGGAAGGCCGCACACTTGCGCGAGTAATCTTCGGATCGATTAGCTCCGCCCCGTACCGAATAGTGGGTTAAGTCTAGGTTCCTAGTTAGTGCATTCCCACATAGTCATGTCTAAGTGTGTAGTCGAGTCTCACGCCAACTTTGCATTAGTATTTTGGGTCGTGTCTAGTGTCTTGTCGTGTCCAAGTGTCGGCATGGTCATCCATTAGTTCCCTGAGTCCCATGGGTTCCTAAACGCCCAGTTCATATGATTGGTGGCGACACCACCAAGGATGGGGAATCCAACCCCACCACATCCGTAGGCCCGAAGCCTCAGACTTCTATGGAACCAAGGTCCCGAGCGACTACCTCAAGTGGGAAGCCGCCATGGACGCATATTTTGAGTGTTATACTATGTCCTAGGCGATGCAATTCTCTTTCGCCAAAGAGCGACTTCTTCATGAGGCCGCTGAAAAGTGGGACTACATTGAACGTTTGAGAGAGGTTAGGAGGCAATGGCCCATCGAGTCATGGTGGGACATGAAGAGAGAGCTTAGGAAGGTCTACGTTCCCTAACCAATCCCCTCCAACCAAGTGGGTCCAAGTCGGAAGCAAAGACCCCCACACATGGATGAGCCTAGACCCAAGCCTAGGCTGATTGACTATGGGCGAGTCCATCATGATCTCCCTACTCCAACCCACACCGTTGCCAAACTTTTGCAAATGATTTCGGATCGGGTGGATAGGAGGTGCGCTTATTTTGAGTGATTAGTCTCCCCTTTCCCACCTTCGAGGCAGGAGGTAGCCATACCCGCACCTAGGGAGGCCATAGCCCGTAGCCCCAACCCGACCCCATCTAAGGGGTCCCCAAGCCCTCTCCCCATTATGGAGATTCCTCCTTCATCACCCGTGAGTGCTCCATTGCCATCCTCTCCTTCCGAATTTCATTCGGAGCCATCTTGTTTGGAGCCACCTCCGCCCGAGCCACCCGTGTTTCTTACGGGAATACTTTTCATCGCCGAGCCACTCCTTAGCTGGCTCAAAGATGGCTTGGTCCCACCTCCCTTCCCGTCCATGGACCCCACATTATCTCTAGTGCCATGCAACTCATTTCACACCACCTTCCGGTCTAGTCACTATGTGGATTCATTAGATGACCTTCTTAAAGGGTTAGACTAGCAGTTGGCATTTACGCACTTGTTGGCCCCAGGCTTCGACCGACCCACCGGTCGTAGCTTCACCCATCTCACCTTAGGGTCCATTACCTCCGTATACACCGTGGGTCATGTTACCACAGAGGTTCTTCTACTCCTCCCGCTACCGGTCGAGCCCGACTTCACTCCTTTTTTCCCAAGGGAGGAGCCCTATCTTCTATACACTGTCCCATCTACCACGATGGATGGAGGTGACCATCACCTTCATGAATTTCAAACATGGGACTATGTAATGGAGGAACCGGGGGTCACACATTCTTCGACCCATTCGACCCCTTCTCTAGTGGGCCTCGTGACCCACCACTTTCCCTCTACTTTGTCAAGGGAGTCCCCTACCACTCTCTTCCTTCTCGGGCCAATCAAACTCCACATAGCAATATGTCCGATTATTGGGAAGTATGGCATGCCTTACCTACCTGTAGTGGGGATGAACCTCTTAGCCCATCCACACCCACATCTGATAGGAAGTCCTTGCATGCATGGTGTCTTTTTGGGTGTCTAGGAGTACATCATCCTACCTACCTTTGGTTGCATCTAGTGTATGCATGGCACACATTTGGGTGTCCTGGTCCGCCATCGTCCATGCGTAGGTCGGACTAGCCATAGGTTTATCTAAGGTCATGTGTGTGTTTGTTTGTCTCTCAAGTTGTTTTCTTTCATCCATTTGGTTTGCATTACGTCGTGTCCATGAAAGGCCAGCCATGCACGTATAAGGAGTTAGCCGATGCATGCTACAAATCCGTGGATTCAAAGGGAGAGTACATCTAGATCAGGGTCATACCTGACAGGTTTCCGCCCGGAGACCGAAAGCCACTCTAAGTCCACGATCCCCACCCTTTCTGGGTTAAGAAACAAGTGGGTCCGAAAGCGTACGATATTGAACTACCGAACGACAATGGTGTCAATTCGACGTTCCATGTTTCCTCTGGTAGCATATTGGAACCCGCGATGATCTCTAGTGAGTCTCGAGCTTTATCTTTCTATTGGGAGTGACCCCTCACCCGAGAGTCCACCTTTCCAGCCTCAACGCATACATATAGATTGTATACTGGATGAGCAGGTGATCACCACAAGGAACAGCGCATACCCACACGTCCTAGTGCGTTGATGAGGATGCCCCACGATGACCAACACCTTGATCACATGCGGAGAGCGCAAGCTTCGGGACCCTTACTCGACGGGGTCGAGTTCCTCCCACCCGGGGAGAATTGGTGCGGACACCAGGGCGACCACGTGACACGTCGGCGAACCGACGGTGCCATACACGGAGCGCCAAGTGGACTACATCGGCTTCCAGTTCAAATGGGGATAATTTGGCTTCAATTTGGATACATTTGGCATGCAAATTGGGCTTGTAATGGTCTTGTAATGGTCATTATAGTTGTGTTTTCATATTGGGCTACTTGTAAGTCCCTTAAATGGCCATTTTGGTTAAAGCCCCTTAGAATGTCTTAAGAAGGAATGGCCTTGGACCATTACGAGGGATCCATTAGCCATGAAAGGCCCAATTGGGCTTCCTTCATTCTTGGGCTATCTACATTAGAATGGCCTTAAGCCATATTGGTTCCATATTGGCTTAATAGCCTTAAGGAAGACCAAGGCCAAACTTGGCCCATTCAAGGCCCAAGAAGGGGGGCGCCCCCTATTTTGTTGTATTAGGCTAGAAATTTTGTTTTCTTTTCTTCCATTCTCCATTTACCACATGGGACATTAGAATGGCTGCTGGTCAAGGGGAAATGGCTGCCACCTACCCCCCTTTTACTAGAATTTCAAAGTTAGGTGAGTTTATGTCACCTTGTTCCCCCCCTCTCTCCCATCAATGTCAAGGGGGCGCACCCCTCTCCCCCTCCCCTTGGTTCCTTCGAACCATTCAGCCCATCCCCCTTGCTAAACTCTATATAAGGGCATGTATAGTGTTTATGCTTAATAGAATGAAAAGATTTTGTGAGAAATTGCATTAAGTGAGTGATTCACTTCTTCTTCCTTGGGTGTGACTCCCAACCCTATCTTGTGACTGGACACTATTCAGGTCGTGAGACTCGACCCTCTACCCCCATCTTCCTATTATCTTATGGATTCACCTGATTTATGCTTGATACTACTACGAGTTAGCAAGGATTCAGCTTTGGTTTCGTGTCGATCCGAGTTTGTGACCAACGGTGGTGATTTTTCTCGTGGAGGCACGCAGATCAGTTCCTGAATGCTACCCAGAATTGAAGATGTCTGTGTTTTAATTCCTGGAGCCCATCTCCGACGCCATCAGAAGTTGGTTTCTAAAGAGAAATCGTAGTATTTCAAGTCCTCTTCGCGTTGCCACTGGTTTCGCCTCGATCCGTGACCGGTGCTGATTGTGAAGATAGATCTCGTGGGATCATGCGGGCCAGTCTCAGCAGGTCCTGCTGAGATCTGAGTCGATTTTCAGAGCCTGCCTCACCTTCATCCGGCCAAGATCCGTGTGAGAGGTCTTCAGAGTATTTCTTCCTCAGGGCGTCGCCGACGTTCTCCCACAAAGAGCACCCCAATCCGACATCGGCAACAATTATTTCATATTTTTACCGTGTCGCTGTGCAGTTCTGTGAGCACAAAACCAGAACCTGAGAAGTGTCATCACTGCACCCAGATGTGAAAGCATCTGATCACGCCCTTCGAAGTGAAGATACTACATCCAGTCACCGACATTATCCAAAAAATGGCACTCCGATCGGGCATCGGATCTGGTCGTACCAACCTCCGTAAGCTCGTTGCACAGGGTGACCAGCGCGGGCAGAACCGGATCAGTTTTCCGTCGGCGTACCCGAGCGGCTCCGGCACGCGTTCCTCGCCTCCTGCGAGTGTGGCCCGTCAACCCGGGTTCCAGAAACACCAAAATTGGCATTTGTAGCCCTATACCTCTCTGCGTGGAGTGGGCATATATTTCTGAAAGTGTAATCTTATTGCATTTGTATATCAGGGTTCTTCGGAAATCGGCCGGGAGTCTTCCCCACGCCTAGGCGTGGAGGTACGTGCTCGTTCTGATCCTTACATTTGTTGTTTAGTATGCTTTCTATATTGCTGTATTTGTGAGATTAGGGCCGTTAGCTAGTTCCAAATTTCACCACGATTGTGAGTTGTGAGTGCCCGTTCCGTAGCTCCAATCGATCACCGAGCGTAGATTAGCACCCTAGGCAACGGTGGTTTCTTAATCGCCGCGATCCCCACGTTTCCCTCGCAAGGGACGATCGTCGGGCTCAAGAGAGTCACTGTTGAGAGCCATCTCCACCCGGAGAATACCACGGTGGTCAGCCGCCCGGCTTGCCTTAGTGTGCTAGTGCTGGCAGCACAACGAGTCGGTCGTACGTCTTAGCCCGAGTCGATCATTCATCCCGCATCAGTAAGGCTCGAGTGAGCCTGGACCGGGTTATCCCTACCGTGCCAGTCCAGAACTCCGATCAGGCTCTTGCTGGAAGAAGAGCCGAAGAAGAAGAAGCCGGCCGCCATGGCCAGAGAAGGTTGGCTCTCAAGCCAAGAAGATTCAAACAGGTTTGGGTCCCCAAAAAGGTCCAGCCTGTCCAGCAAGAAGCTCTAGTGCATTACCACCCCAGGTTCACCAGAGTAGAAGAGAGAAGGAAGAGATAATCGTGGATCCGCCACGCCGAGAAAGCTTTAGGGCCTGTGCTCGACAAGCCAACATCCCCGTTGTGGGAAGAAGATTACAACAGACTACCGAGAGGGCTCGGTTTGCTTACATTCCTCTGGTGGGAGGTCGACAACTGTCCCCGACCCTGCACCCAGGCCGAGGGAAAGAAGAAATGACCAATATGGTCAGAAGTTATTTTAGGGGGTTAGGCAACCCCTCTTTGGGCCAACAACGGCTGTTGCAGGCAGTCGCAGCTGAAGAAGATCGCTACCCATTAATGGCAGTGGGAGAAGAAGAAGGTAGGAGGATGACGTCATCGGTTGATGACAATGGATATGAAGATGGCTCTGATGTTCAAGCCGATGAAACTGCTCCCCGCCAAGGGGAAAAGAGAAGGATCTCTGTGTTTGAAAGGCTTACCTTCCAGGGGAATGTCAAGAGGAGGGTTCACAGACAGAAACGAAGGATGCAGATTTTCACATGCAATATGGCCGGGATAGATGGCCATTTTGGAAAATTACACGAGGAGCCTCAAGAGTTGGCCTTGCTAGCCGGAAGACCGGGGCCGAGCACACGAAGAGTGGAGGCCGCAAAAGAGAAGCTGGCGGCAACCAAAGGAAAGCAAGCCCTTCCTCGCCTCCAACAGCATGACAAGGCCGTTATTCTCACAGCGAATGTGATAACGGCAGGTGAAGAAGAGGATGTCTTGCTTGACATCCTACCTGAGGGTGCATCTGGCGAGATGACAGAGGCCATCCCCAGCACAACAGCTATGGACCCGGCCGTATTGATGATGCTCCAGAGGTACCGCCAGGAGATATAATAGCTGAAGAAGCAATTGACGAAAAGGACAGAGCAATCCTCTGCCTCCAAGCAGCCTACTGTGTAGGCCAAATCATCAAGGGGAGCCGTCAGCAAGAACGAGTTCCCACCACTCTATACCCCACCTCTGCAGGTGGAACCAAGCTTGGCAACAACTCAACAGCGCCCATCACAGCTGCTGGCTCCACCAGTGCTGCCACAGGTGCACCAGACGCCTCCACTACTGCGCCCTCCTCCACAGGCGACCACCCTGGTCACCCCCTACTTGCAGTCGGCGCACTTCTACCCAGAACCGATCGACCCGACCATCATGAGCAAGATGATGGTAGAAAGGATGATCGAGATGAAGCTCGCTGAAAGGGCTGAACGTGACTATGTTGTATTCGATGCATATAGGGTTCCATACCCACCGCATCATGCTGCCAAGCGGCTCCCTCCCGGGATTAGCAAGCCGCCGAAGTTCGACAAGTTCAATGGGAAGGGATCCCCGAAGGAACATGTTGCCTACTACATGACCGTCATGGGTGACTTGGCCACCGATGAGTCATATTTATTGAAGTTCTTCGGGTCCTCACTCACGGGGCTCGCATTTGAATGGTACTCCAGCCTCCCGGCCGAGTCGATCAGCGACTGGTCGGACATGCAGAGGAAGTTCAGAGAAAGATTCCACGTCACAGAGAGGGAAGTCACCGTGGCTGAACTCTATTCAACAAGACAGAGGGAAGATGAGACCGCTCTCGACTACATCAAGAGGTGGAGGAACCTCGGGATGAGATGCAAGCGGCCCCCGCACCAGTAGGATGCTGTACAGATCTGTAAACAGAACCTCAGGAGAGAGGTGCTGGAGAAGATGATTGGCATGGAAATCCGGTCGTTCGACCGTCTGAACAATATTGTGGCCGAAGTGGAGGCTTTCTTAGCGAAACCTGCCCCTACACCAAATATTCCTACTGCACAGAAGGGCAATGCAGCAGAACGGCGCCATGCACCGAAAGAAGCAGACGCCGTTGATATCAATGAGTTTGAACAGCAAAAAGATAAAGGCAAGAAGACATCTGCTCCTCAGCCTGCCAAGACCGGAGATGGCGAAGAAGGCCCATCCCTTCGGGATAAAATGAAGAAGGCCTACTCTTTCCCAAAGGAGAAGACCAGGATCTTGTTTGACTGGGTTACCCAGTATGATAAGTTCACCCTGCCAGAGCCGAGGAGGTCGGAGGACCTAAATAGAAGAGATAGCCCAAGATTTTGCTCCTACCACCAGATGCTGGGGCATCCAATTGAAGACTGTTATGTTTTCAAGGATATTATCGAAGGCATGCTGAGAAATGAAGAAATAGAATTGGGGGAGTACAAGGTCGACCCTCCATAACCACATGAGGCGCCCGTAAGAGGAGCCGCTGTCAACATGCTCTCTCTGTATCAAGCCTTGCCTGAGGAGACCGCAGAAGCCAGTACTCAGTGTACATATGAAGCCTACTTTCTGGCCCCAATAAAAGAACAGGAGGGATGGCAGCAAGTCCCTACAAGAGCCAAGAAAAAGGCCTGCCTCGCCCGGCACCGGGGGCACATATTCGTGGCGTCACGCCACGACCCCCTTCACCAGTAGCAACACCTGTGTGGACCAATCCGCAAGCAGTTATCCGGATACCTACCCGCAACCGGAGGAGGCAAACTCTGTTGCCGACAGTCAAGAAGATCAGTCCAGAAGCCCGGTGGCTACAGGACTGTTGCATCCCTATGGTTTTGATGATGTCCCACACTATAAATCAATCTTCTATCTCTAGATTAATGATGTTTCATCATGTGAGTGAGTACAGTTCAATGGCTGTCAGATAACATGCTCTACCTTAATTCTGCCTACACTCTGTCTGCACAGTCTTCACACCATTGCGTCAACTCAGCGTGCTGATGCGTCGACCCTTCAGTCATTGCATGTCTCTGTTCTCACACCTATGCGTCAACTCAGTGTGCTGATGCGTAGACTCTTCTATTCATGTTCTTCATTTGATTAAGTCTATACATCATCAGTTGAACGTAAAAGTAATACGTTGCAGCGTCAACTCATTGGGCTGCAGCGTCAACTCAGCATGTTTGCACTTCGCCTTGAGACTTTCAAGTCTATACACCCTACACTCTTTGCAAGTCTGTACAGCCTACCGTCTCATGCAGCGTCTAATGTTAAAGTCTCCACATCGCATTGCATCGTCTCTATCAGTGTCTCACTGGTCTAGTCTGTATAGACTTTAGCGTCTCATGAAAGTCTATACAACGCATCAGTTTTTAGAAGTCTGTTCACTGGCCTTTGCATTAAGCCTCAAAGTCTGTATAGTCATGTACAGTGGATTCCAAGTCTATACATCCTTCAGCTGGATCTGTTCAAGTCTGTACATCGCCCAACTGATTTGGCAAGTCTATACAACGTGAAGTCTTCACCTCGTCTTGGTTCAATTCTATACAGTCTGAAGTCTACATTGCTTTACATCCACAGAGTCTGTATAGCCTATCTGACTTCATGGGTAGCATGCCTTTAGTGCGTTGACGCACTTGGCTGACTGCGTAGACGCAATGGTGCGTCTTTCGCTTCCTTCTTGTTCACTGCGTCGACGCTGACACAGGATGCGTTGACGCATTGGTCAGCTTGCCTAGGGAGTGAGCATTTTTCTTGAGGAGCTGAGGCGACGCTGCACGCTGGAAGCGTTGACGCCTTGGTTGTTGACCAAGGGTTTTTTTGTTCAGCATCAAAGTCTGACAATTGTCCACTCTGTACAAGTCTACACATTGGGTTGTACGACCACAATCCTATACATTATGTTATTACAACTTGAGTCTTCAGAGCTCACAGCACACTCATTACTAGTCTGTACACTGGTTAGGCTATGTGAAGTCTACACCTTTGTCTCCTCTAGAGGTCTATACATTGGCTAAGGGTCTTCAAGTCCATACAGTGTCATCTGATGCATGCTGTCTGAAGTCTGTACAACATGCCTTGCTGTTTACAGCTTTCAAAGACACATTGCACTGCGTCAACGCAGTGCATAGGCATGTAGTGTAGCGTCAACGCATTGCATTGTGCATACCCTGGTAAAGTCTATACATTCTCTCACGATTGTACGCAGTTACTCAGTTGATGTTTCTGAAGTATATACACTCTTGCTAAAAGCCTGAACTAACTAAGTCTATACATTCCATCTGTCTGTCTGCAGGCAATTCAGGGTGATGATTGGGCACGTGAATCGAGGTTCACACCTGACACGTGATCCAAGACAACAGGCGCATGACACGTTGATGGCAACCTTGTCAGGATGCAGCCATGTGGTCGAAATTCAAAATGATCTGGCCAAAAGTGCATGGGCGGGAACCTGGCAGCCACACGCCATTATCTGCTATAAATATAGAGCTTCATTCTTCATTAGAAGTTCGATCGTGAAAAGAAAAGGCAGAAGCCATTGGTGAGAGTCTGCACGATCCAGAAAAGAAAAAGAGCAGAGAGTTCCATATCTGAGAGAAGTTTGTACGAGAGAGAGAGTATGTGTGTGGATTGATGAAGTGCTTCATTTGAAGCAATAGTTGTATTGGGTTTCAGAACCGATTTCCTCTTCATTGTTTTTGTTTCTACTTTGCTTTCGTTTATTTTCGTTCTTCCATTCTGATTTGAATTGGTTTCCCTCCGGTGTGTGGAGGAAGGAAGTACTACTCCAGTTTCCCTCTGAGTTGCAGAGGAAGAGAGATCGGTGATCTCTGGTGTTGTTAGTGACAGGTTGTCATTAACAGTTTCCCTCCGTGTGTGGAGGAAGGGAGAGGATTCTCCGGTTGTGTTCTAGTTGGGAGCTAGAACAGGTTTCAAGTTCTGTGGGTAGCAGAGCTTGGTCGAGGGATTTGTTTCCCTTGGGTGTTCAAGCTGTGTGGCAGCATCTTGTATGCAGACTGAGTCTGCTGTGATCTAGCTTTGCCTAGTGAAATCCTCACTCTAGTTGGAGTGAGGGGTGGATGTAGATTGCGGACTGTAATCGAACCACCTAAAAACTGAGTGCCTCTTCTGTGGTTTGCTATTGATTTCAGTGCTCTTCATCTGCTTGTCCCTTTGCCTTCAAGTGATCAGTTCTTCACTCTCATCCATATTTCTCTGTGTACGGGTTAAGGAGGTGCGTTAGCAGTAGAATCTATTTTTCGCCTGAGTTTCTGCAAATTGGGAGTGATCTATTCATCCCCCCCCTTCTATATCACTCTTGCTACGCTAACAATTGGTATCAGAGCAGGTTTACGCCATGTGGACGAACGGTCAAGGAAATGCTGGTGGTCCTAGAACCTTCATGGCCGAAGGTCAATCCATTAGTCGCCCTCCTTATTTCGATGGTAGTAACTATCTGTTTTGGAAGAACATGATGGAAGCGTTCATCAGAGCTTAGAGTCATAAACTGTGGAGAGTAATCACGGTGGGGCCATATGAGCTGCCACCAAACGAGGATGCTTAGACATATGATCATGTCAAGCTCTCTTCACTCAACTGGACGGCGCTGAACATAATCCAGTGTGCTGTTCATCCAGAGGAATATGCCCGTATATCTGCATACAGAACTGCCAAGCGAATGTGGGATGAGCTGCAATTGATCTATGAAGGTACAGCTCAAGTGAAAGCCTCGAAGGTAAACCTCTACACTTCTAAGTATGAAATGTTTAAGATGAATGCAGATGAGAATATAACCGAAATGTATGCCAGGTTATCCTTGATCACTAACACTCTTAAAGGGCTAGGGAAGGATCTTGCTGAGGCAGATATAGTCAGGAAAATCCTTAGATCCTTGTCCCCGGCATGGCACACTAAGGCCATTGTGATTGAGGAATCAAAAGATCTGACTGTCTTGATTGTGAATGAACTCATAGGATCCCTTATGACCTATGAGATGAATTTCCAAGGAGGTGGAGAAGGAAGTGAGAGGTAGGGTAAAAATGTAGCTCTAAGAGCTTTCCGCAACAAGGGTAGTAACAGTGGGAGCAGCAGCAGTAGCCCCGAGTCTGAGTCCGAGCTTGAAGGTTTATCAAATCTCGACCAGGAGGAGCAGGCAATGCTCACTAGACAGTTCAGAAAATTTTTGAAGAAAAAGGGAAAGACCTTTAGGAAAAAGAAGCCACCACCCTTTAACAAGAATGCTGAATTTACCAGTTACAGGGATAGAAATCCTAAGAAACTGACTTGTTTTAATTGTAACAAACAGGGACACATGAGAGGCGAATGCCCAGACCTCCAGAAGAAGGGTCCCTATCTTCAGAAGAAAAACATAAAGGTGCAGAAGAAGAAGAAGCCACAGGCGATGGTCTGCACATGGAGCGAGGAAGAAGAAGACCCTGAAGATGCTTCCTCAGAAGAATATGAAGATGGAATTTATCTTATGGCAAACAGTGAAGAGGAGGTAATAAACGTTTTTGAAAATTTCTCAATTGATGACTGGGAGGATGCTTATGGCGATTTGTTAGATAAATTTAATTCCCTTAGCAAAGAGCACAGAGTTCTGAAAAGAAAATTTAAGACAAGTGTTGAAGAACAAACTCTAGTATGTGAGGAAAATGAAAAGCTAAAGGAACAACTAGAAGAAATGACCTCACTAAGGAAAGAAAATGATAAGCTCAAGGGAGAAACTCAAGAAAGTCAAAAACAGCTAAATGAATTCAAAACTAAAATTGAAGAAAGCATGAATGAAATTAGAGTGAATTCAGAGAAATATGAAGCTGTGAAGAAAGTAAATGCTGAACTCCTAAAGAATTCTGAGTCTCTTCAAAAGGAGCTGGAAGACAAACAGAAAATCTTAGAAAAGTTTGTCCAAGGAAAGACTAGCCTAGATGCTATACTAGGGACTAGGGTCAATTTCAATAAGGAAGGTCTAGGCTATGACCCAACCAACAAGAGACCCTTTCAATTCAAGACCATCACCTTCTGTCCAGAGAAGGGAAAAGAAAAGCTGGACACACCATCCAGCTCAAACAGCTCTAAGGGAACTCAAAGTCCCAAAGAAAACACAAAAATCAGTACTGGACAACCATCTAAGATGAGAATGAATTTTATGAAGAATAACACTAAGCCCACTTACCAGAACACAAATGGTAGATGGACCAAGAAAGTAAATCAGAATAAGAGCTAGAATTACAACAATCAGATGGGTCCAAACAGGACCTACTGGAGAAATAACTTTAATGGTCAAAGATATGCTAATCAACAAGCCTACAGGAAATTTCCTAGGAATAGGAAGACTAATGAATGGAATAGAACTCACTTCTCCAGTTCAGCTGGATTCAACTTTAATAAACCAGAAAGGAAGGTGTCAGAGAAAATCATGCTGAAACAAATCTGGATACCTAAACACTTCATCAGAGATTTGAACAATGTCCTTGGACCCAACACATCTTGGGTTCCAAATCACTCTGCTTGATATATTTGTGTAGGTCGGCCTGGCAGCTGAAGACAACAAGTGGTACCTCGACAGTGGCTGCTCCAGGCATATGACAGGAGACCGATCCAAGTTCAGCAAGATAGATATGAAGCCAGGGGGTCTGGTCAAGTTTGGAGGAAAGAACAAAGGTAAAATAATTAGAGTTGGCACAGTAGGTAAGTCTTCCACAAATTCCATTGAAAAAGTATTACTTGTGGAAGGGCTTCAACACAACCTGATTAGCATTAGCCAATTATGTGACAGGGGTCACAGGGTTGTATTTGATGATAGTTCATGCAAAATCCTTGAAACAAATTCTGACATGGTTAAATTTGTAGCCAACAGGATTAATAATGTCTACATTGTAAATTTAGATGAGAAATCTGAATCTACTATTTGCTTATCTGTCAATTCTGAAAATGATGCCTTTGAATGGCATAGACGTCTAGGTCATGCTAGCTTTTCAACTTTAAATAAATTGGTCAAGCATGATTTAGTCAGAGGCATGCCTAGAATTAAATTCAACTCAATATCAAAAGCATGTGATGCCTGTGCTCTAGGCAAACAGACCAGAAATTCCTTTAAATTAAGATCTGAGCCATTGTCTTCTAAACCTATGGAACTTCTCCATATGGACCTTTTCGGTCCAACTAGAACTCAGAGTCTCAATGGAAACAGGTTTGGCTATGTCATCATAGATGACTTCTCTAGATATTCATGGATATTTTTCTTAGCAAATAAGAGTGATGCATTTCAAAAGTTTAATCTATTTTTCAATAAGGTCAAACAAGAAGGGAAGTACAAGGTTAGTTCTATTCAATCTGACCATGGAGGTGAGTTTGAAAACTCCATGTTTACTGATCTTTGTGACAAAGAAGGACTAACTCACATGTTTTCTTCTCCCAGGACACCTGAACAAAATGGGATTATGGAGAGAAGAAATAGAACAGTGGTGGAAATGGCCCAAACCATGTTGATTGAAAGTAAATTACCTAGAAGGTTTTGGGCAGAAGCGGCCAATATAGCAACCCACATAATCAACAGGGCCATGGTAAGACCCATACACAAGAAAACACCCTATGAGCTTCTAAAAGGTAAGAAACCAAACTTGTTTCATTTCAGAATTTTTGGAGCAAAATGTTTTATTCATAACAATGATAAGAAAGATTTAGACAAGCTTGAAGCCAAGAGTTCACCTGGAATATTCTTGAGTTACTCTGAAGTGTCAAGGGCATATAGGGTATTTAACATATCAGATCAGAAAGTGGAAGAATCTCCACACATCCTTTTTAGTGAAAAGAAAGATGTCTCTAATATTGAAAATCTTGACAGGGATTCCAATCATGGTGGAGACTTTCTAGAAGACTAATAGGAAGAAGAGAAGACTCAGCCAAATGGAGAAACAAATTCCCCCAATCAGGAAGGGCCAAGAGAAACAGGTGAGTCTTCCACAAATATCAGATTTCTTAAAGATCATCATTTAGATAAAGTCATAGGCAATCCTGAAGATCCTCTTCGGACTAGGTCTCATTTTAGAAATGTGAATAATGATGACTTAATTACTTTAGTCTCACAAATTGAACCCAAAACAGTAGAAGAGGCCTTAGCTGATCAAGCTTGGGTCAATGCTATGAGTGAGGAATTAGGTCAGTTTGAAAGGAATAATGTCTGGGAGCTTGTCCCAAGACCAGATGGTATTAATGTCATAGGAACCAAGTGGGTGTTCAAAAATAAGATGAATGAAGATGGAATTATCTCGAGGAATAAAGCCAGACTAGTAGCCAAAGGCTACTGTCAGGAATTCGGTGTAGACTTTGATGAATCCTATGCACCTGTTGCTAGGATGGAAGCTATAAGACTGTTGCTTGCCTTTGCATGCTCAAAGAACATAAAACTCCAACAAATGGATGTTAAAAGTGCCTTTTTAAATGGAGTCATTAAAGGATAAGTTTTTGTTGAACAACCTCCTGGATTTCAATATTCTCCTCAACCTAACCAAGTTTTCAGGTTAAACAAAGCCTTGTATGGTCTAAAGCAGGCTCCAAGAGCTTGGTATGAAAGATTGTCTAAATTTCTGATCAGCAAGGGTTACAAAGAGGTAAAGTTGATCAGACTTTATTTACCAAGGGCATGAATAAAGTTCTCATCATAGTTCAGGTATATGTAGATGACATTGTATTTGGATCAACTAAGCATGAACTATGTGATGAATTTTCTACCATGATGTCTGCTGAATTTGAAATGAGCTTGGTTGGTGAACTAAAATATTTTCTTGGATTGCAGGTACAGTAGCTAGAAGATGGGTGCTTCATCAACCAAACCAAATACACAATGGAACTGTTCAAAAGGTTTGGCATGGAAAACTTAAAGCACATTACTACACCCATGGGCACCAATACTTCATTGGATGCAGATGAGACAGGTAAAGAAGTAAATGCCAAACTTTATAGAGGTATGATTAGATCACTACTTTACTTGACAGCCTCTAGACCTGATATATAATTCAGTGTAGGAATGTGTGCAAGGTATCAGTCTAGACCTACTGAACTACACTTAGCTGCAGTTAAAAGAATCTTCAGATATTTGTCAACTAGTCACTCTCTTGGTTTATGGTTTTCATGCATCTCACACACTTAACCTAGTAGCATACACAGATGCTGACTATGCAGGCTGTAAACTAGACAGGAAAAGCACAAGTGGCCATTGTGAATTCTTGGGTGGGTGTTTAGTGTCTTGGGGCTCCAAGAAACAACATTTTGTGGCCCTCTCCATTGTAGAAGCTGAATATTTGGCTGCAGAGAGTTGTGGAACACAAGTCATATGGATTAAACGCCAGCTTCAGGACTACGAAGTAGACCTGGGGTGCACACCTATTTAATGTGATAATACTAGTGCCATCAATCTTGCTAAAAATCCTATTTTGCATTCACGAACCAAACACATAGAGATAAGACATCATTTTATAAGAGATGAGGTGTCTAAGAATAATTTTGAACTGATTCATGTAGGCACAGATAATCAGATTGCTGACATATTCACAAAACCTCTGTATAATGAAAAATTTTTCACATTGAGAAGAGAATTAGGCTTATACAAACTGTCTTAATTATGAAGCATGTTCTTGTTGTGAGGGGGAGTTGTGTCTATCTGATGTTTAGCCTTCTTGCATGCTGGTTTAAGGGGGAGTTCAGGATGCTTACTGGTTAGCAGTAAGGAATGCTCTAAATAAAGGGGAAGTCTTGAGATTTTGCTGGAATATTTTATTGAGGAATGCTATGTCTTAGGGGTTGCTGAGTTGTGAAGTGAGAAGAGAAGTTCTTTGACAGATACAAAGGGCGGTCCAGATGTGTACCTTTGCTAGTCTTGCATGACTGATTTAGTGTGGTTCTCTCAGGAAGTAGAGTGTCACTTATCTCTTAAGTTTATAAGTCAGTGACTCTAATCTCCAAGTTAGAATCTTTCCTTTGGTACTCTTTCAGAGATCTGGACTAATTGCATAAAGTATATCTTCCTACATTGTCATTGATTATGGTTCAGGCCAAAAACTTGTATGTCTTGATATCTGACCCAATCAACTTGAAATCTAGACTTCAAGACTCAATTCAAGAAAAGTCTTTTTTTTGGGTATTGTCTTCAATCATTCTATCTCTTTAACTCAAGGGCTTAACTGAACAAACATGTTCTGTTTTGATCTCTGAGAAACTGGGAGCTTCATCAATGAAATGAATATTTCTCCCAAGTCATGAGGTGTCAAATGCTTAAAATGAATGAAAAGTCATGACAGAGCAATGGTGACTTGCTGGTGAGTAACTGGGGACTCTGGCCTCTAATCAAGGTGTTTCCTCATGTCAAAAGCCACAGTTACTAACTCTGTTCCTTAAAAAAAAAAGGAAGGAAGTAATGAGGTACTCACTCTGAGTAACTGGGGATTCAGGTCTCTAATCAAGGTGTCTCCCTAATGTCAAAGGAAGTGAACTACCAACTTACTCATTGATCTTCTTGAAAATCATCTCCGACAAAAATTCCTTGTTGTTATGCAACTAATGGATTGCTTGTCTTCAATACCTTGAGAACACCTCTCTGATTTAGTCTATTGATGTCTTGTGGAATAGTTGAATGATCAGCTATATTTGGCCATACTTGTAAACTCCTGCTCTCAATCATCCACTATGTATGCTGATAAACTTATCTATCATTCTACTTCTCTATTGTGTACTGAAGTCTAAAGAATCCTCTCTTGAGATTAGAAACTCACTTATTCTCTTAAGACCTACTCGTGACTTTCTGCACTAAGAAGTTACTGCACTGAGTCCTCATGTTTCCAGCACTGTCATACATTCTATAGTTCTTTTTGCTGATGTCAAAGGGGAAGAGAAGTTTGCAACATCAATAAGTTTGCAATATCAGTGAGTATTGGTTTTATCTTGAGCTTTGAGGGGAGTCATGTTGCTTCGTGGAAGATATGGTTATGAGTTGTGGGGGAGATGAGAGTGTGCTGTAGGGAATGTTTAATTCATTTGCATGAGCATGTCTTGAATTCATTCTGCTTGTTGAAGCTGGTATTAACTTGATATTGCTTGATTCATAGTGTTGTCATCATCAAAAAGGGGGAGATTGTTGCATCCCTATGGTTTTGATGATGTCCCACACTATAAATCAATCTTCTATCTCTAGATTAATGTTGTTTCATCATGTGAGTGAGTACAGTTCAATGGCTGTCAGATAACATGCTCTACCTTAATTCTGCCTACACTCTGTCTACACAGTCTTCACACCAATGCGTCAACTCAGCGTGCTGATGCGTCAACCCTTCAGTCATTGCATGTCTCTGTTCTCACACCTGTGCATCAACTCAGTGTGCTGATGCGTAGACTCTTCTGTTCAGGTTCTTCATTTGATTAAGTCTATACATCATCAGTTGAACGTAAAAGTAATACGTTGCCGCGTCAACTCATTGGGCTGCAGCGTCAACTCAGCATGTTTGCACTTCGCCTTGAGACTTTCAAGTCTATACACCCTACACTCTTTGCAAGTCTGTACAGCCTACCGTCTCATGCAGCGTGTAATGTTAAAGTCTCCACATCGCATTGCATCGTCTCTATCAGTGTCTCACTGGTCTAGTCTGTATAGACTTTAGCGTCTCATGAAAGTCTATACAACGCATTAGTTTTTAGAAGCCTGTTCACTGGCCTTTGCATTAAGCCTCAAAGTCTGTATAGTCGTGTACAGTGGATTCCAAGTCTATACATCCTTCAGCTGGATCTGTTCAAGTCTGTACATCGCCCAACTGATTTGGCAAGTCTATACAACGTGAAGTCTTCACCTCGTCTTGGTTCAAGTCTATACAGTCTAAAGTCTACATTGCTTTACATCCACAGAGTCTGTACAGCCTATCTGACTTCATGGGTAGCATGCCTTTAGTGCGTTGACGCACTTGGCTGACTGCGTAGACGTAATGGTGCGTCTTTCGCTTCCTTCTTGTTCACTGCGTCGACGTTGACACAGGATGCGTTGACGCATTGGTCAGCTTGCCTAGGGAGTGAGCATTTTTCTTGAGGAGCTGAGGCGACGCTGCACGCTGGAAGCGTTGACGCCTTGGCTGTTGACCAAGGGTTTTTTTGTTCAGCATCAAAGTCTGACAATTGTCCACTCTGTACAAGTCTACACATTGGGTTGTACGACCACAATCCTATACATTATGTTATTACAACTCGAGTCTTCAGAGCTCACAGCACACTCATTACTAGTCTGTACACTGGTTAGGCTATGTGAAGTCTACACCTTTGTCTCCTCTAGAGGTCTATACATTGGCTAAGGGTCTTCAAGTCCATACAGTGTCATCTGATGCATGCTGTCTGAAGTATGTACAGCATGCCTTGCTGTTTACAGCTTTCAAAGACACATTGCACTGCGTCAACGCAGTGCATAGGCACGTAGTGTAGCGTCAACGCATTGCATTGTGCATACCCTGGTAAAGTCTATACATTCTCTCACGATTGTACGCAGTTACTCAGTTGATGTTTCTGAAGTATATACACTCTTGCTAAAAGCCTGAACTAACTAAGTCTATACATTCCATCTGTCTGTCTGCAGGCAATTCAGGGTGATGATTGGGCACGTGAATCGAGGTTCACACCTGACACGTGATCCAAGACAACAGGCACATGACACGTGGATGGCAACCTTGTCAGGATGCTGCCATGTGGTCGAAATTCAAAATGATCTGGCCAAAAGTGCATGGGCGGGAACCTGGCAGCCACACGCCATTATCTGCTATAAATATAGAGCTTCATTCTTCAGTAGAAGTTCGATCGTGAAAAGAAAAAGTAGAAGCCATTGGTGAGAGTCTGCACGATCCAGAAAAGAAAAAGAGCAGAGAGTTCCATATCTGAGAGAAGTTTGTTCGAGAGAGAGAGAGTGTGTGTGGATTGATGAAGTGCTTCATTTGAAGCTACAGTTGTATTGGGTTTCAGAACTGATTTCCTCTTCATTATTTTTATTTCTACTTTGCTTTCGTTTATTTTCGTTCTTCCATTTTGAGTTGAATTGGTTTCCCTCCGGTGTGTGGAGGAAGGGAGTACTACTCCAGTTTCCCTCTGAGTTGCAGAGGAAGAGAGATCGGTGATCTCTGGTGTTGTTAGTGACAGGTTGTCATTAATAGTTTCCCTCCGTGTGTGGAGAAGCGAGAGGATTCTCCGGTTGTGTTCTAGCTGGGAGCTAGAATAGGTTTCAAGTTCTGTGGGTAGCAGAGCTTGGTCGAGGGGTTTGTTTCCCTTGGGTGTTCAAGCTGTGTGGCAGCATCTTGTATGCAGACTGAGTCTACTGTGCTCTAGCTTTGCCTAGTGAAATCCTCACTCTAGTTGGAGTGAGGGGTGGATGTAGATTGCGGACTGCAATAGAACCACCTTAAAACCGAGTGCCTCCTCTGTGGTTTGCTATTGATTTAGTGCTCTTCATCTGCTTGTCCCTTTGCCTTCAAGTGATCAGTTCTTCACTCTCATCTATATTTCTCTGTGTACGGATTAAGGAGGTGCGTTAGCAGTAGAATCTATTTTCCGCCCGAGTTTCTACAAATTGGGAGTGATCTATTCATCCCCCCCTTCTATATCACTCTTGCTGCGCTAACAAGGACTACATAAATGGGATAGATGAGTATGTTCAGCCTAAGCTAGAACCTTTGCTGGTACGGGATCATCTCCCGTGGCAAGAGCTGGAACAGCTTTCACTAAAGCAGGAAGAGGAAGCTGACAAAGCATAAGACATGGATGGCAGCCTGTTCTGGGGGCAAGCGCCAGCCAAAGAAAAGAAAAGAAGACAAAGAAGGAAGAGCAGGGCCGGCAAGGCTACAATGGGTGTGATCCTTTCTTGCAACACCCTCTCTGCTCTGTTCAATTTGCCCAGCGAGGAGGATGAAGAAGAGATTTGCTTCACACCCGCCGCTAAAGAAAGCCAGGCCGAAGCTGCAACTGCCGCACATGCAACCCGGTCGGGCCGAAGGTGGGGGTGTCAACCGCCCGCCAACCATAACATTATCTTCAGAGGGGAGCAACCCTACAAGATACCCCCTCCGGAGGTCAGGGGAGTTCAAATCCCTCCTCCGTCAGGCTTATACAACTAAAGTGGGGGCGGCCCTCCCGCTCCTTCATTTCTGGAGTTCATAAAGATGTCAAAAGGGAAGCAGCCATGCTGGGAGGTTGAACCGGTAACCGGGGGCAGTCACCCACAACTCCAACAATCTCCCGAATTGTCAGAAGAGGTAGAAACTTGCCCGACAGTAGCCAGTGAGGAGCAGCCATGAGATAATCCCAAGCAAAAGGGTGTAGCCTCCGAGTCCGATGAAGCAGGTCCATCAGGGTCCACAGTCCAAGGATCTTCCAAGCCCAGGTGGGCAGATGAAATGAAGCTATCCAATGTCCGAGCTGGAAGTCGGGTGGTCAAACTATTGAAGAAGCTCCCAGCAAGATTCACTATCTGGGAAATCCTCTCTCTTATTGAAGAGACTCGACAGGCGATCATTACTGCTCTCCAGACGCTTGCCCAATATGAAGCCTGCCTTGCTGAGGCACTACCGGAGGCCAGTATGACCTTCACCTAGGATGACACGTTGCTCCCCACCACCAGTCACAACAGACCTCTGTATATGAGGGGACATCTAAATGGCCGGGAGCTGAACAGAATCCTAGTGGACCCCGAGGCAGCTGTCAACATCTTGCCCTACAGGATATATGAGAGGCACTACTTCAACGTGCACCTACAAAAGGTCGGGGATATGCACATTGCCGGCTTCAATTAGAAGTGCGAAGTGTCGCTAGGAGTAGTAGGGTTCACACTCACTCTAGCGAACTTTGTCACGAAGGTGCAATTTCATGTCATTGATTCTCGCACCTTATACAAGGTGCTGCTTGGCCGCCCTTGGCTACATGAGAATATGGTGGTACCTTCCACACTTCACCAATGCATCAAATACAGCAAGGATGGGAGAGAGGAAAGAGTATTTTCTGATCTCCACCCATTCGAAGTATTCGAATGCCACTTGGCAGACGCCCCTCTATATGCAGAATGGTCGCAGAAGGCCCCTGCGGCCATGACCTCTTCTAGCACAACAAAAGGCACTTCCAAAGCAGAATGGTTCCCTCCGCTGCCGCGTGGATATATCTATCCCAAGGTGGTTTCACACATCACTATCACCGGGGATGTAGGCCGGATAGCGCCTCCCGCCATCTACCCCGAAACTATTAAAGTCAGGGTTGACCAGCAGCACGACCACATCGGGATCCCCGAAGGTCTTACCAAGCCAAATCTCAGCCTCGGCAATGCTACTGTCGAGCCTTTCAAAGCTTGGGAGGTGACACAGATAGATGGCCCTAGCAGCCTGTTCTACACAGTTGAAGAACACCCTACACAGGAAGACACTGATTGTCATCTGCCTGAAGACATAGAAAACCCCTCAATGCCTATACAGGGGGTGACATTTATAACAAATCAAATGGCCAAGATGTTGCAGAAGTAGCACATCCCTTCTGGCCAACCTTCTAAGAAGAAAGAAGCATTCCATAAGCTATGGTACCCTCCGAGCCTTGATAAAGAAATGAGGCATGTCTCTCAACACCCGGGATTGGGCTTCACCCTCGAAGAATACTATTATAGCAGATGCTATGAAGTGGATACCATCTCTGCTTTCTACCCAATGGAGGATAACCCACTGGGGGCAACTATTGGTGAACACCTGACAGAAGTTGAGTGCATTCAGCGAGCCCGGCCAATGAATCCGGAATCTGAGGCTGTATTCCCCTGCCGGTGCTGGGAACAAGTCTATCCGGAAGATGCAGCTCTTCAAGCCAAATTTGACACAGCTAGCAGTAGTGAAACTGAATATGTTGAAGAAGTAGAGCTGCCTCCCTCCAGTGGCCCTCCTCTGTTCATGATGTCGGCACTTCTCGAACCAGTCGGGGAAGCATTCCCCGAGCCTGATCAAGAGATAGATGCTACTAGAAAAGAAATGGTTGCCTTCACTGAGGACACGGTGGTTCAAGGGATTGAGATCTCTTCACCCCTTGCCAAGGAGCTACAAGGCTACTCTAACTTAATGACAAATAATCACCAGCCCTTAGTGACTGCAACCCCTTCAGCAAGGGGTGAGGCAATCAACTTGCCCCTTGAAGTTGCTAGTAAGGTAAACTTGTTGGCAGAATAGTGCATGCAGCCATTATCAGCCGAACAAGAGATTTCTGGCAGAACTCAGATAAGGCAAGATGAAGGGTTCGAGGTCCTCGACCTCGAAGATGATATACCAGACTTTGTCGACCTTCAGCCTGCACACCCTGAGATAGAAGATGGAGGTCAAGCAACAGTCGATGAACTGATAGAAGTCAACTTGGGAGACGAGGATGACCCCAGGCCAACCTTCCTCAGTGCCCAACTATCTGCCGAAGAACAGAGGATGTACATCCAGCTGCTATAAGAATATCGGGACAGCAATGCCTGGACCTATAGAGAGATGCCATGACTAAGCCCCTCAGTATTTTTTTATATAAAACCTTGCCTAGGAGTGAATGGGAGAGTGCACCCCTTACCAGAGGTAAAGGGAACAGCCACACCATCCAAGCCTAAGAGGTGAATTTTATTGATAAAAAGAGAAGATTACATCACATCAGACGGATGCTAGGCATTCCTAGCTTATCCAGTCAAGCTGCACCTTTAACAACATGAGGAAGCTCCTTAAAAGTAAAAAAGGAGTTACACTTGGTGCTACAAGCTAAAGATGCTAAGGAATCAGCAATAGTGTTGGCTTCTCTGAAGATGTGTGAGAAATTATCATCTGAGTGAGAGATGCGCCAGATATCTCTTGCATAAGGGAGAATGATCCATGGGCAGGGAATTTCCTTTGAGATAGTCTGAATTAAAATCTTGGAATCACACTCAATGGTAGCAGGCATGTCTGAAATGGTGTGGAGATATTGAAGACCATCATATAAAGCACTTGCTTCTGCTATAAGGCTATTAGAGTTACCATAAAAGTGTGAGAAAGCAAGGAGGACATTTCCAGCATGGTCTCGGATGACACCACCACCACCCGAAATACCAGTAGATTTGCAAGCACCATCAGTATTCAATTTGATGAAAGGCCATGGTGGACACAACCACTTTATAAGCTTTGGACGTGGGCAATCTGTAGCAGCAACTTGAATATTAAAATCAGCCAATATAATCTGATTGTTTTTTGATTTTTCCTTGAGGCCTGAAAGGGCAATGATTTCCTTTGCTTGAGTAGTGATTTTGTGGAGAACAGCATGCTTGGATATTCTCTTGTCTTCATATTTAACCATATTTCTGTGTGTCCATAGTTCCCACATCCCATAGCCAATAATGGAGAGAGTGAAGCAATCCAGTTTAGACTGTCGGCTGAGATTTTGAATTGTATTGAGAATGATGTCTTTGGCATTTCATCCATGAATCTGCAAGCCTTTGGATTGAAGAGCCGACCAAATGAAAGATGCAATGTCACTTGTAATAAATAAATGGTTTGTTGTTTCCTCAGATGGTGTATTGCAGCAGAAGCATTTTGAGCACATAGGAATGCCAATGGATTTTATCCTATCATCAGTTTGTAGGCAGTTGTGAGTGATTTTCCATAAGTGGATTGAGAGTTTGGCTGGCAGCCAATTGAACCATAAGTTGTTCCATTTAGTATAATGCTGCTGAGTTTGGACAGATAGAGCTTTTTTGTAAATAGAGGGGACTGTACAGTCACCTGTGGATGATAAACTCCAAATTCTTGATCTCTGTCCTAAGAGAGGGAGGTGTTCTGAACAGCGGCCATAATGTCATGGGGTAGATAACTGCTAAGTAGATTCCGCAGGTCAGTGCTAGGCTGAGTATAAAAAGCTTGGATGATGGAAATCTCAGTTCAAGATTCAAAATTCACGAGCTTTGTGGGTTTGATGAGATCGACAGTTTACACAAAATCTGAGCTGAACCTTCTCCGAGTCAGGAAGTTTGACGGAACAAGCATCTCCGAGTGATCGGCAAGCAGCTTCATCAACAAATGCAATCAAATGGGCCATTCCATGCTAATCGTCTCATTTTATTGGGCCGTATACATGGGCCTAATGGGTCATCTCTATGAAATTTTATTCACAATAAAAGAGTCTTATTATGTATTTTAGTCTTTCGGTGTCTTTAAGTATTCCTAGGGAATCATGATAAGAAGGTATTAAGTGTTAAGGAGTCTTATTATTTTGATGTTTCCGATAGGGTGTCTTTTAGTATTCCTAGGAAGTCATGATACTAAGTGGTAAGTGTCTCTTAATCTTCCTTGTATGCCTATATAAGAGTCTTGTATCCCACGGTGGAAAAACAGTGAATGAAGATCTATTTTTGGAACCCATGTGAGTCCCACGTAGGGGGACCTTTCCCCCTCCCTTATCTTCTTCCCTTCACCCCCCTGCAATTCCCATGGCCGCTAGTGCCTTTTCTTCCTTCCCTCTCCACGGGTGCGATGCCCACTTCTTCCCTTCCTCAACCACGGGTGAGTGATGCCCTTCGTCTAATTCTCTCTCTCTCTCTCTCTCTCTCTATCTCTCTCCAATTCTCTCTCATCCCCACCCCAAATTCGGAATCCACTCTCTCTCCTCTCTTTCACCTCTAATTAAGACCCCTCCCCCTTCCCTATACCCCTCATTTAAGTCCCCTCCCCTCCCCTAGGTAGAACTCCCACTCCCTAGGCATTCTCTCCCCTTCCCCACACAACCTTTCGTCTTCCCAGGCACCCTTTCATCTCCCCAAGGCCCAATTTCGAATTTGGGTGTTCCCTCCTCTCTCTCTCACCACCCCATTACCTCCCCACCTCCCAAAAGCACCCCCCTGCAACCCCAGCCACGTCCATCCCCCCCCCCTCCCTTAACCCAAACCCACAAATCCCTTCCATCCCCCTTAATCCCCCCTCCTCAATCAGCTCCATTCGCAGGCAGAAATCAAGCCCGAGTTGCAGTCGATATTGGGAGCAGTTCCAGGCAGAATCGGCTTCCGGGTTCTTCATCAAAAACGTACGTTGGCGAGTCTTCTGACCAGGCGAGGTGGAATCGTCCTCTTCCGAGTTCGTGAGCATCGGCAGTGGCCAATCTCCCACGACTGCGCAGGAGGCTCCTGAACCCGACCAGAAGCTGAGGAAGACCACCACCACGCCCAACCCTGACGGAATCCGACTCCGAGCTGTTCAGCAAAGTTCCTCCCCTCTCTGTCAGCTCTCAGGAACAGAAGGCGGTTCGTCGATCGGAGCTCAAGGTGTGAAGTTATCAATTTCCTACCACTGTTGGGTCATTCTGTCCACCGATCCCCTCCTCCGACCCGTCCCCACTCAACGGGACCTGCACGTCCACACCGACATCCGACTGAGGCGAGACCAGTGCCGCTGGAAAGTAGTCGTCCCCACGATTCCAACGCCACCTGCTGCGCACCAAACGGAGTTCGGGATTGCTCGTGGTGTCCATGTCAAGCCGCTGTTCAGAAGCTGCCCCTGCACAGAACCAGAACGGGGTCCCCGCTCAGTCGTCCGTGGCGACCAGGTTCGGGCGGAACCAAAATTCAGAAAAATTGTGCTGCATCCCTACCCTGTTACGAAGCCAACGGCACCAACCGCGCCTCCGGCAAAATTCCAGAGTGCGATCTACAGCCACTTCAACAGCTGCTGGTCACAGATTCCAGAACCGGGCTGATAAAAGAATTTGGAGAAATATGAAAGAAGAGTCAGTTTTATGCCCGACGTTAATTCGTTTCACATCAAGTGGTATCAGAGCTTAGGGAATCGGGCCGTCCCATCGGACCGAGATCCTGAGCTTTGAGGTTCGAGGTCGAACCTCCTCCAAGCGGAGGAGTATGATGGAAATCTCAGTTCAAGATTCAAAATTCACGAGCTTTGTGGGTTTGATGAGATCGACAGTTTACACAAAATCTGAGCTGAACCTTCTCCGAGTCAGGAAGTTTGACGGAACAAGCATCTCCGAGTGATCGGCAAGCAGCTTCATCAACAAATGCAATCAAATGGGCCATTCCATGCTAATCGTCTCATTTTATTGGGCCGTATACATGGGCCTAATGGGTCATCTCTATGAAATTTTATTCACAATAAAAGAGTCTTATTATGTATTTTAGTCTTTCGGTGTCTTTAAGTATTCCTAGGGAATCATGATAAGAAGGTATTAAGTGTTAAGGAGTCTTATTATTTTGATGTTTCCGATAGGGTGTCTTTTAGTATTCCTAGGAAGTCATGATACTAAGTGGTAAGTGTCTCTTAATCTTCCTTGTATGCCTATATAAGAGTCTTGTATCCCACGGTGGAAAAACAGTGAATGAAGATCTATTTTTGGAACCCATGTGAGTCCCACGTAGGGGGACCTTTCCCCCTCCCTTATCTTCTTCCCTTCACCCCCCTGCAATTCCCATGGCCGCTAGTGCCTTTTCTTCCTTCCCTCTCCACGGGTGCGATGCCCACTTCTTCCCTTCCTCAACCACGGGTGAGTGATGCCCTTCGTCTAATTCTCTCTCTCTCTCTCTCTCTCTCTATCTCTCTCCAATTCTCTCTCATCCCCACCCCAAATTCGGAATCCACTCTCTCTCCTCTCTTTCACCTCTAATTAAGACCCCTCCCCCTTCCCTATACCCCTCATTTAAGTCCCCTCCCCTCCCCTAGGTAGAACTCCCACTCCCTAGGCATTCTCTCCCCTTCCCCACACAACCTTTCGTCTTCCCAGGCACCCTTTCATCTCCCCAAGGCCCAATTTCGAATTTGGGTGTTCCCTCCTCTCTCTCTCACCACCCCATTACCTCCCCACCTCCCAAAAGCACCCCCCTGCAACCCCAGCCACGTCCATCCCCCCCCCCTCCCTTAACCCAAACCCACAAATCCCTTCCATCCCCCTTAATCCCCCCTCCTCAATCAGCTCCATTCGCAGGCAGAAATCAAGCCCGAGTTGCAGTCGATATTGGGAGCAGTTCCAGGCAGAATCGGCTTCCGGGTTCTTCATCAAAAACGTACGTTGGCGAGTCTTCTGACCAGGCGAGGTGGAATCGTCCTCTTCCGAGTTCGTGAGCATCGGCAGTGGCCAATCTCCCACGACTGCGCAGGAGGCTCCTGAACCCGACCAGAAGCTGAGGAAGACCACCACCACGCCCAACCCTGACGGAATCCGACTCCGAGCTGTTCAGCAAAGTTCCTCCCCTCTCTGTCAGCTCTCAGGAACAGAAGGCGGTTCGTCGATCGGAGCTCAAGGTGTGAAGTTATCAATTTCCTACCACTGTTGGGTCATTCTGTCCACCGATCCCCTCCTCCGACCCGTCCCCACTCAACGGGACCTGCACGTCCACACCGACATCCGACTGAGGCGAGACCAGTGCCGCTGGAAAGTAGTCGTCCCCACGATTCCAACGCCACCTGCTGCGCACCAAACGGAGTTCGGGATTGCTCGTGGTGTCCATGTCAAGCCGCTGTTCAGAAGCTGCCCCTGCACAGAACCAGAACGGGGTCCCCGCTCAGTCGTCCGTGGCGACCAGGTTCGGGCGGAACCAAAATTCAGAAAAATTGTGCTGCATCCCTACCCTGTTACGAAGCCAACGGCACCAACCGCGCCTCCGGAAAAATTCTAGAGTGCGATCTACAGCCACTTCAACAGCTGCTGGTCACAGATTCCAGAACCGGGCTGATAAAAGAATTTGGAGAAATATGAAAGAAGAGTCAGTTTTATGCCCGACGTTAATTCGTTTCACATCATTGGACTAACCGATTGGGGCTTTAAATCAGATCAGCAGGAACAAAAGAAGCCATAGTTTGGTTTCCAAGCCAAATATCACTCCAGAAATTGGTATTGAATCCATCACCAAGAATGCATAATTTGTGTTTGACAATTAGATCTCTAGCATGTAGCCAGGATTTTCGAGCAGAGCCCTTCATGTTCTTGAATTGGGCAGTAGAAATGTGACTACCTCGGATGTATTTTGCTCTAAAATAATCTGCCCACAGTGAATCAGCATGGATGGCTCTCCATAACATCTTGACCCTCAAGGCTATCTCCATCTGCCGAAGGGACATGACACCCAGTCCACCCTGAGATATAGGCTTACAGATTTTGGTCCAGGATTTCCAATGCTTTTTATTCCCAAAGGGGGAGGATCCCCAGAAGAAATTTGCAAAGCTTCTTTCCAAGGCATTGTGAGTTCCCACATGAAGAGATGAAGAGGCTAGGTAATAAATGGGAATGGAAGTCAGCACATGTTTAATCAAACACAATTTAGCTCCTTGGGAGAGAAACTTTGCTGACCACCCTTGAATTCTTTTCTGGATGGAGGATAGAATACCTGCAAAATGCAGTTTTTTCTTCCTGCCAATAATCAGAGGGTAGCCCAAATACTTGTGGGGAAAAGAATGCTTAGAGAAACCTGTCAAACCATGTATCTTCTGGGCAACAGAAATTTTCACATTTGGGTGTAAGAAGTAACCACTTTTTCCAATACTGATAAGTTGACCAGAATCCTGTTCATAGATATTAAGAAGGTGCAGTAAGTTCCTGACAGTGGTAGCTGAAGCTTTGGTGAAGATGAGGGTGTCATTTGCAAACAACAAATGAGAGATGGTGGGGCAGCCTCTAGGACCCTTAAACCATTCCACCGCACCTGTATTGAAAGCATTCTGCAAGCATCTGCTTAAGGCTTCTTCTGCAATGATAAAAAGGCTAGGAGCAATGGGATCCCCTTGCCGAATTCCTCTAGAGGATTTAAAAAACCCTGCAGAGTCACCATTCAGTAAAACCGAAAACCAACAATTGCTGATCATGTTATTAATGAGAGAGATAAACTCCAAATTGAAACCAAATTTCCTAAGCACTGCATATAGGAAGTCCCATTCAAGTCGGTCATAAGCTTTGGCCATATCAAGTTTAAAAATCACATTGCTTCCCCTTGTTTTTCTTCCAAGTTCTTACACAAGTTCTTGAGCCAATGCTATATTCTCCACTATAGTTCTCCCCTTCACAAAAGCAGACTGTTGGCTAGAAATAATTTTTGGAAGGATGCCTGCTAACCTGTTGTTTAGAATAGTTGGAATGATCTTATAAAGAAAATTGCACATGCTAATAGGTCTGAAATCAGAAATTTCAGTGGCACTACTTTTTTTGGGATGAGAGCAATTAGAGCAGAAGTAAAGCTTCTAGGAAGAGGACATTTGGTGTTGAAGACATACTGAATAGCAGCCACAATATCCCTGGCAATGATGGAACAGCCAGGGGTAGAGCTGGTGAAACAGCCCCCTCGGCGTATGAGGCCAAAGCTCGTCACTCAAATATGCAAAGAGGTCAACAAGCTCATTGATGTGGGTTTCGTTGAGGAAAATTAATATACCACATGGTTAGATAACATCGTGCCCGTGAAGAAGAAGAACAGACAGATCCGGATATGTGTTGACTTCCTGGATCTGAATAAAGCCTGCCCTAAAGATGACTTCTCAGTGCCGATAACGGAGGTCATGATAGATGCAACAACTGGTCATGAGGCCCTATCATTCATGGATGGGTCATCTGTCTACAACCAGAT
This sequence comes from Amorphophallus konjac, assembly GCA_022559845.1. Taxonomy (NCBI): domain Eukaryota; kingdom Viridiplantae; phylum Streptophyta; class Magnoliopsida; order Alismatales; family Araceae; genus Amorphophallus; species Amorphophallus konjac. The sequence continues at coordinate 202,325,208 of CM040124.1, forward strand.
ATGGATCGCAGAACATGACCGGATCCACACTGCCTTCCGGACCCCCAAAGGCATTTATCACTACAAAAGAATGCCGTTCGGATTAAAGAACGCCGACGCAACTTATCAGCAGGCGATGACTAGAATATTTGATGAGCTGCTTTACCATAAGGTCGAGTGCTACATAGATGACCTGGTAGTCAAGACGAAAACGAAAGAAGACCATCTGCAAGACCTCCGAGTCATTTTCCAGAGGTTGAGGCAATATGAATTAAAAATGAACCCTATGAAGTGTGCATTCGGAGTCTCGAGCGGAAAGTTCTTGGGTTTCATTGTCAGGTATCGGGGAATTGAAATAGACCCCGCCAAGATCAAGGCGATTCAAGAGTTACCCTCGCCAATGAATCTCTCTGAGCTAAGATCCCTTCAGGGCCGCCTTGCATACGTCCGACGGTTTATATCCAACTTGTCGGGGCGATGCCACCCCTTTCACAAGCTGATGATGAAGGATGTTCCCTTCTACTGGGACAAAGAATGCCAGATAGCCTTCGATAAACTGCAGGATTACCAGAAAACCCCTCTAGTGCTGGGTGCGCCAGTGAAAGGACGGCCGCTGATCCTCTACATAGCAGCCACACACAATTCCCTGGGGGCAATGCTAGCCCAGAATAATGAAGAAGGAAAAGAACAAGCCCTCTACTATCTCAGTGGAAGAATGGTCAGAACTGAGGAAAGGTACACCTACATCGAGAAGATTTTCCCGGCATTGGTCTTCGCGGTCAAGAAGTTGCGGCACTACATGCTGTCGCACGAAGTTAAGCTGATTTCTAGGGAAGATCCGCTTAGATACATCATGTCCCAACCGACCCTCAAAGGCCGCCTGGGCAAATGGGTGGTGATTCTTATGGAGTATGACATCTACTATGTACCGCAGAGGGCCGTCAAGGGCCAAGCTATTGCAGACTTCTTTGCTGAACATCCAGTACCCGAAGACTGCCCTCTGGAACCAAAGCTTCCTGAAGATGAAACTTTAGAGGTCGGCCAGGTGCGGTCCTCCCTATGGCAGCTGTATTTTGATGGTGCTTCCAGAATTGACACCTCAGGGACGGGATCGGCCAGAGTCCGCGCAGGAGCAGGCATAGTCTTGAAGTCTTCTGAAGGGGAAGTCATACACACGTCTGTTGTGCCCCTATGGTCATTTGAGTTCATATGGTCACTTGGGTCATTCGACATCATTCTATGGTCATATGAGTTCTGTGGTATTCTTGGTTTTGATAATGGCTAAACACTATTAGTCATTGATGTTTTTCACTTTCATGTGATTGACATATGTGATATTTTTTTTCATGACAGGTGCGCCAATGAATGGACAAGGAATCAAGTGGAAATGGCGAACGTGAAAGCTCAATGTTGCGCCATCGCACGGGGATCGACCTGCGCGGTCAGGTCACGGGGATCGACCTATAGAAATGCTTATAGCATAATCTAAATTGATTTCAATCCCAAAATACATGAAATTGATGAGAACATGAATATCTTGACCTATGGACATGTTTCCTTGGGCTAACAGTTCAATTTTGCAGGTACATGTCTTTCCGGTCGACCTACACGCTTTGGCCGGTCGACTTGATTTGCCAGAGCCTCAGAATGTCAACGTTTACAGATTTCGGTTGACCTATACACCTTGGCCGGTCGACCGATTTTCCCAGAATCGAAATGATGACGTTGTTACAGGTTTCGGTCGACCGCCCCCAGGCGTCCGGTCGACCAGTTTTGCCAGAGCCGAAAAGTTCTGGCTGCAGCAGGTTCCGGTCGACCGGCCCATGAATTCCGGTCGACCGCCAGCCCTGATTCAGCCTTGTTTGACTTCGAAATTAACCTCGTGACTAGCCCCTTTCCATGGATTTGTTTAATCAAACCTTACCTAATCTTTCATGATTTGTGGATCTGGTCTAGGGGGCATCTATGGACCATTCAAGGGTTATAAAACTAACACATGAGGGGTTAGAAACCCTAATGCTTCAAGGGGCTTCTTGTGAGATCTAGGGTGGCTGCAAGGGAGGTTACAAGAGAGCTTGGAAACGAGCTACTGTTCACGTGAACAGTAGTTCGTGAAGGTGTTCTTCATCCAATCAAAGGGGAATCAAGCTCAAATCAAAGCTAACAAACCTCAAGGAAGATTACATCAAAGCAAGGCTATCAAAGTGATCCAAGGAAGCCGGTTTGATTCAAGTTCTTCAAGGGAAATCATCTACATCCATTCAAGCTCTTTCAAGCTCATCCAAGGTGATCTTTCAAGCATTCAAACTCCTAAGAGCTAAAGAAGCAATCAAGATTCAAGGTAGCTTCATCATCTCCTTCATTCATTCAAATAAATTCAAAGAGAAGATCAAGAGAGAAGAATTGAAGGAAGAGGTACTGTTCACGTGAACAGTACTCCGTGAAGAACATTCATCCAATCAAAGGTGAATCAAGAAGATTGAGTTGAAGCCAAGAGGAGCCTTGTTGCTGATCAACATTCCATACAAGGGCCAATTCATTTTCACTCATAACTCAATCTCTTGTTTTAGTTCCTTCACATTTGTTTCATTTTCATTATTGTTTAAACATTGAAAGTGTGATTCATCCCTACCGGTGGTTAGTAGGAAGGCAATTGGAGGTTGTTCCAATTTACGGTTGACATCCCTACCAGGTGGTGAGTAGGAAGGCAATCGGTGATTTTCGATTTGCGGTTCTGTGCGCTGCACAAGTGAAGCCTCACCGGGTTTTGGTGAGGGGTGGACGTAGGGCTGAGGATTCAGTCCGAACCACCTTAAAATCATGTCTAGTGTGGTTTGCTTGTGTGATTGATTCGTTCTAGGTGCATGCTTAGGATCGAATTGTTATATATCTTGCTTATCTTGCTAAGAAAATCATAACGCACTTGGAAGCTAGTTTCTATTCCACTGCAATTCATTTTAACTAGCTATATAGAGGGCCACATTACGAAAAGTGGGGCTGATCTATTCACCCCTCCCCTCTAGATCCGATGTCCACTACACAACAAGTGGTATCAGAGCCTAATCTCTCATTATGGGGTCCAACGACCTTGAGGGAAATGGTGGATCAGCGTCCAAGGGTTTTTTACCTGAAGGACATGCTGTGAATAGGCCTCCTTATTTCACTGGATCTAATTATCCCTATTGGAAACATCGTATGCAGGTGTTCATTGGCGCCCAAGACTACGAACTTTGGCGAGTGATCAGCAAAGGTCCGTATGAGCTTACGGATAATGAGGACTTGTGGTCCAAAGAATAGATAAGGCAATCCACTGTCAACTGGAATGCTAAACACATCATGCAATGCACACTCCATCCAGTAGAATTCTCAAGAGTGGCCACCTGCGCATCTGCAAAACAAATGTGGGATAAGTTAGAGGTAATCTACGAAGGAACCTCTCAGGTACGAGAAACGAAAGCCAACATTTTAGTTTCTGAATATGAAATGTTCCGCATGAAGCCCGATGAGTCAATTCGAGATATGTATGCTCGATTGACTGTGCTTACTAATAGTTTAACTGATTTGGGAAAGAAATATACAGAGCAAGAAATTGTAAGAAAAATTCTCAGATCATTAACTCCAGCATGGCACACGAAGGCTACCGTGGTGGAAGAATCCAGAGATCTTTCCACTACAAAGGTAGATGCACTCATTGGGTCACTAATGACCTATGAGATCAACCTTAAGAGCAAAGAGGTTGAGGCACCAAAGAAAAAGTCTTTAGCTCTTAAAACAGGACCTAGCCGTCAAAACTCCTCCGATGAAAGTGAGGATTCAGCTAGTGAGCGAGATGAGGATCACGTGGCCATGCTTACACGTAAGTTTGGAAAATTTCTGAGAAAGGAAGGTAAGAGGTTCTTGAGAGGAAGATCTAAGGTGAGAAATGGTTTCAAAACTAATTCTGAAAATTTCAAGGAACCTGACAAAATCATTTGTTACTCTTGCAATAAACCAGGGCATTATAAGACTGATAGTCCTGACAGACTCAAAAAGGGTGACAAATGGAAGGGCAAGAAGAAGAACAAGGCCATGGTGTCCACTTGGAGCGACAAAGAAGAAAGTGATGATGAAACCAGCTCCTCGGACAAGGAAAGAGGAGATCTTTGTCTTATGGCCAAAGGTGACGAAGAAACTGAGGTAACTTCTCCATTTGAAGATTATACTGTTTATGATTGGGAGGAAGCATATATACAACTTATGGAAAAATATAACATGTAAAAAAAGGAAAATAAATCATTGAAAAAGAAAATCAATTCTTTTGCATGATCATGAAACCAATCATAAGAATGCAATACTTGAGACTGAAATTGAAGATCTTAAGAAAATGATTGAAAATTTGGAGGAAGGAAGAAAAGAAATGGCTGACTTGGAAACTGAAAATGAGGAGTTGAGAAATGAAATTGATAGCATGAAGCTCAAAATACAAAGCTATGAAAAAGATAGTAAATTGAGCAATGAAAAGTATGAAGCTGTCAAACAAGTCAACATTCAACTTCTTCAAAATATCGAAAACCTACAAAAAGAGTTGAAGGATAAATAACATTCTTTAGAAAAGTTTGTGGATGGAAGAGAAAACCTAGATGCACTGCTAGGTACTAGAATGAACTTCCACAAGGAAGGGTTAGGTTTTGAACCAACAAACAAAAGGCCAATTGGGCTCAAAACTATTACATTCATTTCATCTTCCGAAGCCTCCACCTCGAACACAATTCCCACACAAAACCAGCAAAAACAAAAGGAGAAAGGGAAAGAAAAGATTGAAGAGGCAATCACCAAAATCCCCAAGAAGATTGCCCAAAAGCCTAAGAAAGGCCAATCTTCCCAGCAGCATAGGTCAACACATTCTTGGCCTTTACCTGCTCAGCCTTCTAGGTATCACTATAACTGGGGTGCTCCATCACTTAGGCCAACACCACCTCACTTGTGGGGTAATTGTGATTTCTGTGTGCACCAATCCCCTAGGTGGCAAAACAATCATTTTCAATCTAAAACCAACCAACGGCCTCAATGGTTTAAGAAGCAAGCCTTTTCAAACTTTCACAAAGTTCAACAAAGAACCTCCAAACAGAAAATGAATGTCAAAGTTGAAAAGAAAATTCCTTCATTAAGCAAAGAAAACATGAATGCTAGAAAGGTTTGGATTCCGAAAGAGATGGTATCATGTTTTGAAAACTTGAAGAAGTTGGTGGGACCCAAGTTTTGCTGGGTTCCAAACCCCATTGCTTAATTCTTTGTGCAGGAGTGTCTTGCAGCCATGCATAACAGGTGGTACCTTGATAGCGGCTGTTCAAGACACATGACGGGAGACAAATCAAAATTTTATCTCTTGGAGGAAAAGGAAGGAGGATACGTCACATTTGGAGGAAATAACAAAGGAAAAATCATTGGAACAGGTAATGTAGGTAAGAACCTCTCCAACTCCATTGGAAATGTGTTGTTAGTTGAAGGATTGAAATACAACTTGCTTAGCATAAGTCAATTGTGTGATAAAGGTCATAAAGTATTGTTTGACTCTCAAGCATGTAAAATCCTTTAACCAAATTCTGACAAGGTAAAATTTTCTCGTAAAAGAGCCAACAATGTCTACATGATTGACTTAGATTATCCTGCTCATGCAAATCTTTGTCTTGCTGCACCAAAATCTGAACTTGCATGGTTATGGCATCGTAGACTAGGACATGCTAGCTATAATGTTCTACATAAATTGTTAAAGTATTCAATGGTGAAAGGTTTGCCTGGATTATCTTTTAAACAAGAAAACAAGTTGTGTGATGCATGTGCCCTTAGTAAACAAACTAGAAAATCCTTCAAGGCTAGATCCTCATATTTGTCTTCCAAACCACTCGAGCTAATTCATATGGACTTGTTTGGTCCAACCAGAACTGCTAGTTTAAGTGGTAGAAAATATGGATATGTCTTGGTGGATGATTTCTCTAGGTTCACATGGGTTTTCTTCCTCACACACAAAAATGATGCTTTTAATGAGTTTCAGGCACTCTATTTGAAGATAAAGCAGGACGGTGAGTTTAAGATTTTCAAGATTCAATCTGATCACGGTGGTGAATTTGAGAATACTGATTTCTATAATCTTTGCAGGTCAGAAGGCATTTCACACCGATTCTCTTCACCAAGAACCCCCGAGCAAAATGGGATTGTTGAAAGAAAGAATCGAACACTCATAGAGATGGCGAGGACAATGCTTGCCGAACGGCAACTTCCAAGGAAATTTTGGGCCGAAGCGGAAAATACGGCGTGTTACATTATCAACCGGTCAATGGTAAGGTCTCACACCAAAAAGACTCCCTATGAGTTGCTCAAAGGTAAAATGCCGTCTCTGCATCATATGAAAGTTTTTGGATCAAAATGCTTCATTCACAATAATGACAAACGAGATTTAGATAAATTCGAGCCCAAGAGCGATGAAGGTATATTTCTTGGATATTCTGATAGATCTAGGGCTTATAGAATTTATAACATTAAAAGTCAAACTGTGGAAGAATCACCCCATGTTTCCTTTGATGAATATCATGATTCTAACAATGATAACTCTTGCAGGAAAAATGATGAAGATGGGGAATTTCTAAGTATGAAGGACAAGAGTGATTCTCCACAAGAAGAAATAAAAGAAGACGGTGACCTAGCTGAATCAAGCAATGCAAGGGATCAAGTTCCAGGAGAAGGTAACGATTCTACAAATATTAGAACTCATAAGGATCATCCCTTGGAGAATGTCCTTGGCAGCTTGAATGACCCACCTAGAACAAGGTCACATTTTAAAATTATGGAAGAATTAGATCAACTTGCTCTTGTCTCGCAGCATGAACCCAAAAACATTGATGATGCTTTAAAAGATGAAAACTGGATAAATTATATGCAAGAAGAGTTAAACCAGTTTGAGAGAAACAAAGTTTGGCATCTTGTTCCTAGACCATCATCACAATCTGTCATAGGCACTAAATGGGTTTTTAGGAACAAATTAAGTGAGGAAGGCAAGATAATCATAATCAAAGCTAGATTGGTGGCTCAAAGGTATAATCAAGAGTTTGGGGTCGACTTTGATGAATCTTATGCTCCAGTTGCTAGACTCGAAGCCATCAGAGTTTTACTTACCTTTGCATGCTCCCTTAGAATAAAGCTTTATCAAATGGATGTTAAAAGTGCTTTCTTGAATGGCTTGATCAAAGAAGAAGTCTATGTTGAGCAGCCCCCTGGCTTTGAGAACTCTAACAATGCAGATTTTGTATACAAGCTAGACAGGGCACTTTATGGACTTAAGCAAGCACCAAGAGCTTGGTATGAAAGGCTAAGCTCATTCCTCATTGAAAAAGGGTACACACGAGGTAAGGTAGATCAAACACTCTTCACCAAGAAGCAAGGTAAGAACATCTTGATTGTTGAAATTTATGTTGATGATATTGTGTTTGGTTCTACAAAATCTGAAATGTGTGAGGAATTTGCTAACCTCATGACTAGTGAATTTGAGATGAGCCTAATGGGAGAACTTCAATTCTTTCTCGGTTTGCAGGTCAACCAAGGAGACGATGGGTGCTTCATAAGTCAAGCCAAATACATTAAAGAGCTATTGAAAAGATTTGACATGGCAAACAGCAAAATCATTGCAACTCCTATGAGCACCTCAACTTCACTAGATTCGGATGAAAATGGTAAATTGGTGGATACAAAGGTCTATAGAGGTATGATTGGCTCTTTACTTTACTTGACTGCATCTCGACCAGATATCCAATTTAGTGTTTACCTTTGTGCTAGATTTCAAGCTAGTCCTAGAGAATCCCATTTGACTACCGTCAAACGTATCCTTCGATATCTTACCGGCACTCAAGATTTGGGATTGTGGTATCCGTCATCATGTGATTTATCTCTTATATCTTATTCTGATGCGGATTACGCTGGATGCAAGCTGGATCGTAAGAGTACTAGTGGCTATTGCCAGTTTCTAGGTGGGTGTTTAGTTTCTTGGGCCTCCAAGAAACAACACTCGGTTGCCCTCTCAACCGCAGAGGCAGAATATGTTGCTGCGGGGAGCTGTGGCACCCAAGTGTTGTGGATTAAACACCAACACCAAGACTACTTGGTGGATCTTGGTTGTGTCCCGATTCTATGTGATAACACTAGTGCTATCAACCTTGCCAAAAATCCAGTCCAGCACTCTAGGACTAAGCATATTGAGATTAGGCATCACTTCATTAGAGATGAGGTCGGTAAGAAAAACTTTGAACTGCATTTTGTTGATACATTGAATCAGATTGCTGATATCTTTACCAAGCCCTTGTGTAATGACAGGTTTTTAACACTAAGAAGGGAGCTTGGTCTTTGCCGACCTCAGGCCAATAAGAATTTGAATTGATAATCCTGTTCACTTAGTTGTGTGTTTTGCATTCATGCATTATTTATATGTCAATATGTCTTTTTGCATATGGTGTCGCATTGCATGTAGTTGCATACTAATGAATTGAGTTCATGTTCATAATGCATTGTATGGTTTGTGTAGCATCATTCTCGCATGGCCATGGTATATCAAATGTTGATGTATGAAAGGGCAAGTTATGCTTGTCACGAAGCACTCAATATGCGTGAGGTTTCACCTCCGCCACGTACCATGCGTCAATGTCGCATATAGGCCATATAGTAAGGGGGAGTTGTCCTTGTGCAGCATTCATGCATATATTTCATCTTCATTCTGTTGTATTTAATAAGTGTACAACCATGGGTTGGGTCATACATTTCATTTCTGGCACCTTCATGAGTGACTAGGCCAACCTCATTTGTCATTCAACCTGATTGCAAATATAACTCCTTCGCGCATCCATTGCATATCTTTAGGGGGAGTTTTGCTGATTCTCTTAACCTCTTGCAATCTACTTCTTGGCTTATAGTCTGGTTTGCGCTCCTGAGATTGTCGAATATATGGTGTAAGAGCTTTCTATTATATGCCCTCATGATTGTCCAATCAATGAAAATGGTTCAGATTTAATGATTTCCTTGCAGCTCTGAAATATTCATTTTGAAATCATCTATGTTCTATGGTTTTAATAGACCTTAACTAAAGATTGCATATTATGCTTTGAATGACTATCATGATATCTGAAAATCCAGACTTCATGACAATCTTGGTGATACTCTAGAGCTTAGTATTGTTTTTAAACATCTTGATGAGCTGGACTTCTTGAAAATCTATTTGCTGAGCAATGATATTGTTGCACGGAGAAATATGTCACGTCATCACATCAAGTGACGAATGATATGTCATGATGTGCCTCTATTATCTCTGTCTTACTTCTGTTTGGACTCTAGGCAGAGCACTAGCATAATTGCTGAGAAATATATCTTCTCATCATAGAAATGAGATCGGATATGTCATGAAGCGACTCTGCTATCTCTGTTCATTCTGAAGTATTACAGTCAGTCTTGCCAAATACCTAGGGATATTGGCGTCTAAACAACGTGTATTCTTACGGCTAGGAGGCATGTACTAGACTTGACTGCTCGTAAAATATGAGTCATGTGCCTTCATATACTACAGATATTGAAAATCAAAATATGAAATCTCTTGCCTCAATCATACAATTCCATGCTCTAGTCATGATTGTTTAGCCTCAATACGAGTTCTTGTGTTATTCCCTTTCTAGTTATTGACTATGGATATATAAGACAAGGGACGGTTAAGCACTGCTATGATATGCCTTTTTGGTTTATTTCTATTAAATCTTGGATGTAGCTGCTTTTCGAACTATGTTGATGAATTCGGATTTCATTAGCTTTGAACCATACATGTTGCTCACAATCTGCTTCAGGTTTGCATATAATGGCTTGCTCTTCACTCCTTTCCGCTCTGGTCTCACAGATATTTCACTTTATTGCTCCTTTTTGCTGTTGGCAAAGGGGGAGAATTCTTGTTGTGAGTCCTTGTTGAGGTTGTGGACATGGGAGTCCTTGTTGAGGGGGAGAGCCTTCATCTGTTTCATCTGTCATCATCCAACCGTCACATTATGTATAGCATTCCTATTATGCATAGTATTCCCATATAGCATTCACATGCTTTGATCATCATAGTATTCCCATATAGCATTCACATGCTTTGATCATCCATGTATCCAAATCCGCATTCTCATGTTTTACTATCATGGATCTTGAGCCGCGTAGGTGCCATCATGTCATACACTTTGCCATATTAGATATCTCTGTCATATAATAACTCACAGTGTTGCCATCATCAAAAAGGGGGAGAATGTTGTGCCCCTATGGTCATTTGAGTTCATATGGTCACTTGGGTCATTCGACATCATTCTATGGTCATATGAATTATGTGGTATTCTTGGTTTTGATAATGGCTAAACACTATTAGTCATTGATGTTTTTCACTTTCATGTGATTGACATATGTGATGTTTTTATTCATGACAGGTGTGCCAATGAATGGACAAGGAATCAAGTGGAAATGGCGAATGTGAAAAGTCAATGTTGCGCCCTCGCACGCGGATCGACCTGCGCGGTCAGGTCGCGGGGATCGACCTATAGAAATGCTTATAGCATAATCTAAATTGATTTCAATCCCAAAATACATGAAATTGATGAGAACATGAATATCTTGACCTATGGACATGTTTCCTTGGGCTAACAGTTCAATTTTGCAGGTACAGGTCTTTCCGGTCGACCAGATTTGCCAGAGCCTCAGAATGTCAACGTTTACAGATTTCGGTCGACCTATACACCTTGGCCGGTCGACCGGTTTTCCCAGAACCGAAATGATGACGTTGTTACAGGTTTCGGTCGACCGCCCCAGGCGTCCGGTCGACCGGTTTTGCCAGAGCCGAAAAGTTCTGGCTGCAGCAGTTTCCGGTCGACCGACCCATGAATTCCGGTTGACCGCCAGCCCCGATGCAGCCTTGTTTGACTTCGAAATCAACCTCGTGGCTAGCCCCTTTCCATGGATTCGTTTAATCAAACCTTACCTAATCTTTCATGATTTTTGGATCTGGTCTAGGGGGCATCTATGGACCATTCAAGGGTTATAAAACTAACACATGAGGGGTTAGAAACCCTAATGCTTCAAGGGGCTTCTTGTGAGATCTAGGGTGGCTGCAAGGGAGGTTACAAGAGAGCTTGGAAACGAGCTACTGTTCACGTGAACAGTAGTTCGTGAAGGTGTTCTTCATCCAATCAAAGGGGAATCAAGCTCAAATCAAAGCCAGCAAACCTCAAGGAAGATTACATCAAAGCAAGGCTATCAAAGTGATCCAAGGAAGCCGGTTTGATTCAAGTTCTTCAAGGAAAATCATCTACATCCATTCAAGCTCTTTCAAGCTCATCCAAGGTGATCTTTCAAGCATTCAAACTCCTAGGAGCTAAAGAAGCAATCAAGATTCAAGGTAGTTTCATCATCTCCTTCATTCATTCAAATAAATTCAAAGAGAAGATCAAGAGAGAAGAATTGAAGGAAGAGGTACTGTTCACGTGAACAGTACTCCGTGAAGAACATTCATCCAATCAAAGGTGAATTAAGAAGATTGAGTTGAAGCCAAGAGGAGCCTTGTTGCTGATCAATATTCCATACAAGGGCCAATTCATTTTCACTCATAACTCAATCTCTTGTTTTTGTTCCTTCACATTTGTTTCATTTTCATTATTGTTTAAACATTGAAAGTGTGATTCATCCCTACCGGTGGTTAGTAGGAAGGTAATTGGAGGTTGTTCCAATTTGCGGTTGACATCCCTACCAGGTGGTGAGTAGGAAGGCAATCGGTGGTTTCCGATTTGCGGTTTTGTGCGCTGCACAAGTGAAGCCTCACCGGGTTTTGGTGAGGGGTGGACGTAGGGCTGAGGATTCAGTCCGAACCACCTTAAAATCCTGTCTAGTGTGGTTTACTTGTGTGATTGATTCGTTCTAGGTGCATGCTTAGGATCGAATTGTTATATATCTTGCTTATCTTGCTAAGCAAATCATAATGCACTTGGAAGCTAGTTTCTATTCCGCTGCAATTCATTTTAAGTGGCTATATAGAGGGCCACATTGTGAAAAGTGGGGCTGATCTATTCACCCCTCCCCTCTGGATCTGCTGTCCACTACAGAAAAACGTCCTGCTCAATAAACAAGCCTTGCACAAATAATGAAGCAGAATACGAAGCCCTCATAATCGGGCTACAGATTACTCTGTCCATGGGGATTCAAATGCTAGAAGCGTTCGGGGACTCCATGCTGGTTATAAAACAATTGGAAGGGGAGTTCGAGGTGCAAAAGCAGGAGCTCGTCCCTTACTACCATCTGGCCCTGCGCCTAATGACAAGATTCTACTTCGTCAACATCAAGCACATCAACCGAGGACAGAATGCTCAAGCTGACGCCCTCGCAAAGCTAGCAAGTTCCTTGGCAGTCCCGCCTGATACGCGCCTGAACATAACAGTGATCAACCGGCGGCAGGTCCCCAGTATGATAGAAGCTTTAGTCGATGAACAAGCCAATGAAGTAGCAGTTGCTGAAGCAGTCCAGCAGCCCGACTGGCGGGAATACCTCCTGCATTGGTTCCAACACCAACAGCTCCCGAAGGTGAAAGAACAGAGAATGAGACTCCTGAGAATCAAAGATTCTTATGAGATGAGGAATGGAACATTGTTCCGAATAATGGCAGATGCCCAAAAGAAGGTATTACTTCGATGCTTATCTCCAGGGGAAGCTTGGCAGGTAATGCAAGAAGTCCATGCCAGGTCAGCCGGGGTGCACCATGCCGGTCCGAAAATGAAGATTGAGATAAAGAAATTGGGTTATTATTGGCCCACTATATTTGATGATTGCTGCAAGTTTGCTAAGGCTTGTCAGAAATGTCAAGAGCACGCCAATGTGCCAAGAAGACCTCCAGTGCCTCTACATCCTACGTTACCAAGCTGGCCGTTTGCCCAGTGGGGTACGGACGCGGTGGGGCCACTACCAGCATCTTCATCAGGGTGCAAATGCTTCTTAGCAGCTACAGATTACTTCTCCAGATGGGCAGAGGTAGTAGCACTAAAAGAAGTCATGGGAGAATTAGTTGTGAGATTCATTCGGCAGAATGTAATATTTCGGTTGGGATTCCCAGCCGAATCATCTCCGATAATGGCAGCCACTTCAGAAATCAGAAGGTTTATCGACTAGCTGACAAATACAAGATTAATTGGAGAACATCATCTCCCTACTACCCTCAGGCCAACGGACTTACAGAGGCCTTCAACAAGACGCTGTGCACTCTGCTGGCGAAAATTGTCAAGACTAACAGAAGAGATTGGGAAGAATGAATGTACGAGGCACTGTGGGCTTACTGTACGGTCTACAAGACCCCTACCGGCTGCTCACCCTACTCCCTCGTGTATGGGTTAGAGGCTGTGGTGCCAATTGAGCTGGAGGTCCCCTCGTTACGGGTCACCATCCAGCATGGATTGGTGGGCAACGAGTAGACAAACGTAGAAAGAAGACTAGAAGAGCTCGCTGAGCTTGAAGGAAAGCATCTCCGGGCACAACAGAATATTCAACTCTATCAAGCCCGCATGGCCCATGCTTTTGATAAGCTGGTCAAAGGACATGAGTTCAAAAGGGGCGACCTGGTGATGGTTAAAAGAAGAGAAGTGATGACCTCTAACCCTAAGGGGAAGTTGGTTAAAAATTGGGTCGGACCGTATGTCGTCCACCGAGCATATGAAGGGGGTGCGTATGTCCTTGCAGACCATAAAGGAGTCATCCAATTCTCTACTCTTAATGGGAGGCACCTAAGGCTGTATCACACGGTTCAACCGGCGTTCCCCGAATGATTTACCTCAAACTCGGTCTAGTGGCACTCCGCCCTGGCCGAGTTACCTCAAACTCGGTCCAGTGGCGCTCCGCCCTGACCGAGCTATCTCCACCCTTGGTCCAATGGCACTCCGCCCTGACCGAGCTACCTCCACCCTTGGTCCAATGGCACTCCGCCCTGACCGAGCTACCTCCACCCTTGGTCCAGTGGCACTCCACCCTGACCGAGCTACCTCCATCCTCGGTCCAGTGGCACTCCGCCTTGACCGAGCTACCTCCACCCTTGGTCCAATGGCACTCCACCCTGACCGAGCTACCTCCATCCTTGGTCCAGTGGCACTCCGCCCTGACCGAACTACCTCCATCCTTGGTCTAGTGGCACTCCGCCCTGACCGAGCTACTCCCACCCTTGGTCCAGTGGCACTCCGCCCTGACCGAGCTACCTCCACCCTTGCTCTAGTGGCACTCCACCCTGGCCGAGCTACCTCAAACTTGGTCTAGTGGAATTCCGCCCTGATCGAGCTACACTTACCTCGATCTATTGGCGTTCCGTCCTCATCGAGCTACACTTACCTCGGTCTAATGGCATTCTGCCCTGCCCAGACTCGCATAATACCTACATCATTACCATTACGGGCCCTACGCCCGAATTGGCACAAATCTATCCTTTGTGTTATCATTACCTTTTTGCTAATGAATAAACCCTTTTTCTGGCGCAAGACTTCGTGTCCCAGCCAACCTTTATACATCTTCGCCATTACGGGCCTTACACCGGAATCGGCATAAATCCATCCTTTGCGTCAGCATGATCTCCTTGCTGACGAGTAAATCCTGCTTCTGGCGCAAGACTTCGTGTCCCAGCCGACCTTTATACATCATTGCTATTGTGGGCCCTACGCCTGAATCGGCTCAAATCTATCCTTTGCGTTAGCATTACCTTCTTGCCAACGAATAAACCCCTTGTTCGGCGCAAGACTCCGTGTCCTAGCCGACCTTTATACATCATTGCCATTGCGGGCCCTACGCCCGAATCGGGTCAAATCTATCCTTTGCGTTAGCATTACCTTCTTGCTAACGAATAAACCCCTTTGCTTGATGCAAGACTCCGTGTCCTAGCCGACCTTTATACATCATTGTCATTGCGGGCCCTACGCTCGAATCGGCACAAATCTACCCTTGGCGTTGGCATTATCTTCTTGCTAATGAATAAACCCCTTTTTTGGCGCGATACTTCATGTTCTAGCCGACCCTCTCAGCATCCTTCTGCTACATGAGTTCAAGAGAAAGAAACAGAAATGGGGTTAAAAATAGAGATACCCCGCCGGCCTTGTTCCTAAACGGGGACGAGGGCAAAAATGGCTATAACCCAGCTGTGGTGAAAACCCGAAAGGGCGCTGCAGGCAAAATCGGGTGCCCCGCCACGTGAAAACCTGAAAGGGCGCGTGGGCAAAAGCAAGAGGGGGCTGGCCTCGGTGAAAACCCAAAAAGGGCGCTTAGGTCAGCAAAGTGGTAATCCAAAAGTTTCTCTTCATCCTCCTCTCAATGAGATTCCTAAGGGATAACCATCAGAAGTCCCACCCGATATCCTAACAAACCTGTGTCCGACCCTCGTCATCATCGGAGGGATCGGTCGACCTCTATCCTATTACTTGGACCTTTCGTCCTCGTTAATGAGCATGTCCCTTGCTTCGACATGTAACCCATGTCGACGAACAAACCCGTGTTCGACCACCGTCATCATCGGCAAGATTGGTTGAACTCTACTCCTTTAACTTGGACCTTCCGTCCTTGTTATTGAATATATCCTTTACTTCGACATGTAACCCATGTCGACGAACAAACCCGTGTTCGACCCTCGTCATCATCGGCGAGATCGGTCGACCTCTATCCCTTAACTCGGACCTTTCGTCCTTGTCAATAATCATACCTTTGCATCGACATGTAACCCCTGCCAATGAACAAACCCAGGATTCGACCCTCGTCATCATCGGCGAGACTGGTCGACCTCTATCCCTTAACTCGGAGCTTTCGTCCTTGTCAATAATCATACCTTTGCGTCGACATGTAACCCCTGCCAATGAACAAACCCAGGATTCGACCCTCATCATCATCGGCGAGATAGGTCGACCTCTACCCTTAACTTGGACCTTTCGTCCCTGTGAATGAATATACCCTTTGCTTCAGCGTGTAACCCACATCGATGAAAAAACCCAGGTTCGACCCTCGTCATCATCAGTGAGGTAGGTCGACCTCTATCCCTTGGCCTGGACCTTTCGTCCCGGTCAAGAACCATATAGCCTTTGCTTTGGCATTTAACCAATGTCGACGAACCAAACCAGGATTCGACCCTTGTCATCATCGACAAGGCCGATCGGCGTCCTAGCAAACAAGCTCTCATGTGTTCTGGATCCTCCGGGCAATTAAAAGAAAAAAAAAGAGAAAAGAAACAGAAATGGGGTTAAAAATAGAGATACCCCGCCGGCTTTGTTCCTAAACGGGGACAAGGGCAAAAATGGCTATAACCCGGCTGTGGTGAAAACCAGAAAGGGCGTTACAGGCAAAATCGGGTGCCCCGCTACGTGAAAACCCGAGAGGGCGCGTGGGCAAAAGCAAAAGGGGGCTGAGTCCGGTGAAAACCCGAAAGGGCGCTTGAGTCGGTAATGTGGTTAAAAAAAATGATGAAATGAATGAATAGAAAAAAATGATGATAAAAAATGATGATGAAATGAAAAGATGATGTAGTAATGGGGTTATCCTTGTTCGTCATTCCATCCCAAACTACCTTTTCGACCCTTGTCATCATCGGCAAGATCGGTCGCTACCCTTTCCGGTCCTTGTCACCATCGGCAAGACCGTCTACCTTTTCGACCCTTGTCACCATCGGCAAGATCGGTCACTACCCTTTCCGGTCCTTGTCACCATCGGCAAGACCGTCTACCCTTTTCGGTCCTTGTCACCATCGGCAAGACCATCTACCTTTTCGACCCTTGTCACCATGGGCAAGATCGGTCGCTACCCTTTACGGTCCTTGTCACCATCGGCAAGACCGTCTACCCTTTACGGTCCTTGTCACCATCGGCAAGACCATCTACCCTTTTCGACCCTTGTCACCATCGAAAAGATCGGTCGCTACCCTTTCCGATCCTTGTCACCATCGGCAAGACCGTCTGCCTTTTCGACCCTTGTCACTATCGGCAAGATTGGTCGCTACCCTTTTCGGTCCTTGCCACCATCGGCAAGACCATCTACCTTTTCGACCCTTGTCACAATCGGCAAGATCGGTCGCTACCCTTTACGGTCCTTGTCACCATCAGCAAGACCGTCTACCCTTTTCGGTCCTTGTCATTGTCGGCAAGACCGTCATCCTTTTCGACCCTTGTCACCATCGGTAAGATCGGTCGCCACCCTTTTCAGTCCTTGCCACCATCGGCAAGACCGTCTACCCTTTTAGGTCTTTGTCACCATCGGCAAGACCGTCTACCCTTTTCGGTCATTGTCACCATCGGCAAGACTGTCTACCCTTTTCGGTCCTTGTCACCATCAGTAAGACGGTCTACCCTTTCCGGTCCTTGACACCATCGGCAAGACCGTCTACCTTTTCGACCCTTGTCACCATCAGCAAGATCGGTCGCTACCCTTTCCGGTCCTTGTCACCATCGGCAAGACCATCTACCCTTTTCGGTCTTTGTCACCATCGGCAAGACCGTCTACCCTTTCCGGTCCTTGTCACCATCGGCAAGACCGTCTACCTTTTCGACCCTTGTCACAATCGGCAAGATCGGTCGCCACCCTTTGCGGTCCTTGTCACCATCGGCAGGATCGTCTACCTTTTCGACCCTTGTCACCATCGGCAAGATCGGTCGCCACCCTTTGAGGTCCTTGTCACCATCGGCAAGATCGGTTGCTACCCTTTACGGTCCTTGTCACCATCTGCAAGACCGTCTACCCTTTGTGGTCCTTGTCACCATCGGCAGGACCGTATACCTTTGCTGTCCTTGTCACCATCGGCAAGATCGGTCGCTACCCTTTACAGTCCTTGTCACC
Organism: Amorphophallus konjac; assembly: GCA_022559845.1. NCBI lineage: Eukaryota > Viridiplantae > Streptophyta > Magnoliopsida > Alismatales > Araceae > Amorphophallus > Amorphophallus konjac. Next base: position 202,343,043 of record CM040124.1, read on the forward strand.
ATCGGTAAGACCGTCTACCCTTTGCGGTCCCTGTCACCATTGGCAGGATTGTCTACCTTTTCGACCCTTGTCACCATCGGTAAGATCGGTCACCAACCTTTGCGGTCCTTGTCACCATCAACTTGACCATCTACCCTTTCCGGTCCTTGTCACCATCGGCAAGACCGTCTACCTTTTCGAACCTTGTCACTATCGGCAAGATCGGTCGCTATCCTTTTCGGTCTTTGCCACCATTGGCAAGACCAACTACCTTTTCGACCCTTGTCACCATCGACGAGGTCGGCCAGCATTTCCCCAAATCAGGCCTCGGCGAAAACCTGAAAAGGGCGCTTGGGTTAGTAATGTGATTACTATAAAGTATATGCTATGCCTCTGAGTGGCACTCCCATAAGTTGTCCCACCGATAATAAAGCCTATCCCGGATGGACCTCTCATCAGCCAGCAGTCGTATTTTCGACATTTCTTGTCGGCAAGACTTACATCTGCACCAATCTGGCAACCTCTGGAACCCCATCACGTGGTGGAGCGAGGCCCCCATCCTTTCCTTGAAAGGGTGGACGCTCTCCTGCGGCACAGATATGGGTATACTTCCAAGCAGGTCACCAAAGTTGCCACAAGATATGATAGAATACAAGTGCAAAGGTGGACACCTAAAATAGTAAAGGAAACTTGTATTTCATTGCAAAAAGGAGGGGAATGAATACAAAAGGGGCCCTTCAGAGGGGAAGAATTACAAAGGCAGATCAGCTAAGACCACCTGAAAATATCTGCAAAGTCAATGAGCCCAACATGTGGAGCCGCTCCCAGTTCAAGGAGCTGCATTTCTTGCTCCTGAACGCGAGTCACCTCAATCGCTAGGGATGCGACTCGGCCCTCCAGTAAAGAAGTTTACTCAATGCCTTGGACTTCTCCAGCCTCTAGCCGTGGTATCTCAGCTTCAATGGTAGCCAATTCAGCCCGTAGTTCTTCCCGTCGGCTTCATAGAATATGTGCCCGAGCAGCTGAAGTTTCAACATGGGCCTTGCTCTCCTGAAGATCGAAGGTCCGAGACGTCAGCTCCGACTGACAGTCAGCTTTCTACAGCTTGAGGGCCGCTAGCCGGTCGTTCATCACCCTCCCAAGAATGTCCCGGTGGTTTACAAATTTTAGCAGGAACAGCACCTGCTGGGTCCAGGTGTCCAAAGGACAGCCTAATGCCTGTAGCCCGATCGTCAGTCGCCCGGCCACTTCCTTCAACTGGGGGTAAGATAGTGTCGGCTGAGACTCCACAACCTGGCGCAACATCTCTAAATACTGCCAGACAAAGTCCTCCGATGAAGTAAAGCCCAGGGAGGCTGTCGGAGCCACCTCAAAGGTCACCTCCCTATCTATAGAAGCCCATAAGCCAATATCTGGTTCGGAAGAAGAAGATGGAATGGCTACCAGAGTCGAAGTAGCAGGTACCACGGCAGCATGCTCTTGCTCTGTCGGGCTCCTTGAAGAACTCTCTTCTATAGGTGTTGGAAGAGGCAGAGGTTCCAACTCCATTTCTGGCACGGATGGAGTTGTACGGTCAGGCACAATAGTCATTATGGCCACCGAGACAAAGGTAGAACCCCTTGACGGGTCAGCTTCAGCTCTCAGTTCTGTTGTTGGCACCAGGGCGAGACCCTCTCCCAGCGGGCTCGGCTCCATTGATGATACTTCGGTAGCTGGATGTATCATTACAGGCACAGGGCGAAGTATGGTAATTGCCTCTGAAAAAGACACAATGGCCAGTGGTAGCATATCCAAAGCCTCCGATGAAACCACGATAGCATCAGAAGGTGATACCAGAGGGTGATTGGCTACGTCAGGCTCCTGGAACAAGATTCCAGTAAGCACCAAGATGGCAGAAAAGAATGAAAAGATATGCGGCTCTGCAGAGGGGCGGGCAGAACTTACTATGGCCGTAGCATCCATCTCTTCAAGTGCCTGTATGGAAGATTCTAACTCTGCAGATGAAGCAATAAAAGGAGGGGTTATCTCCACCTCCATGTCTAGCCTGGCGAATTCCTCCGGCAACATTCCCTCAGATGATGTCACCGGTAACCTCGGAAGACTAAAGATCAAAGGACCGCTCAACGGTATGAGGGGTGTCGCTGCCCCTTTGATGGCTGCCGCAGGTGCTCGTTCATCACCTTCTGAAGAATAATAGTGAATTTCTTCATCAGAAGGGGTGGCAGAGCTACTGGAGAAAATATCTATGCTGATCTCGGGTTGGCCCGCTTCCTCTGTCGCCTGGCGGGCCGCCGAGCGGGTGATTACACGCCACCATGGGATAGCACCTTTCTTTAGTGCAGTCTTATGTCCTTCAAGCTGTGAAGGAACATCCATGGCAGGCGTCTCAACCACTGTGCTAACCTCTCCTGCCGCTACAACAAACATATACATAAGGCATGGCAAAAGATCAATAAGAAAGAAGAGTCAGAAGGATGGCAGTCACTTGGCTCACCCTCGGCCTCACTGGCAAGTGTGGGAGAAGGAAGTCTGACATCCTCCTCAGTAGCGGGGAGACTCTCCCCTATGGCTTCAACTGTTTTGGTCGCCCCCGCCATGGCTATGACAGAGGACCCTATGTCTCCCGTCTCCAGGACAACCTCCTCAGCACGTGTGGTGGTGCCAACCGCTCCTTGAGCTGAGGTCAAACAAAGAAAATGTCAAAGGAGTGACTACGTCATGAAGAGAACACTCCTTTAGACCATGAAGAAAAGTAATGTCACCTTCAGCTACTTGCTGAGTGGCCTCTTTCTGAGCGGTAAACTGCTCAAATGACGGCACTTCAGGCAGAGGAGCCTCAGCCGCATCAGTCGAATACTGCTTGGAAGAAGTTTTTCGAGCTTTCTTCGCTCGGCCTATTGCAACTTTCAGCGCGGAGGCCGCTCTCTTTTTACCAGGTGGCAATGGAGTAGTGGTCAGCACCGGTGCGGGAGCCTCAAAATATTTCGGCTTTTGGGCCTTGCTGCTTTATAACTGGACGGTCTGTCAAATGAAGCACATGCGGTTATAAAAGAACTGAGCAACAAACTACTCTACATGTCGACTGAAGAAGACTTTACCTGTCGGGCCGTTGTAAAAAGACGAGAGGGGCCAATACTGATAAGCCACCTCCTTGCCTCGGGATGCAACCTCCCGAACGAGCCAGCTGATGTCGACAATCTTCTTGCACTTCTCAACTAGGTCGGCCAAGTCTGCATGACCACGGGAAGCTATGCAATGATATAAGCCAAAATGGTCGAAGCCCCAGCCATCAGCATAATGAAAAGATACAAACAAAGGCTTGTCCAGAACACTTGCTACGTGACTGTCAAGGGTCAGTCCATGGATATTCATCAAGACGAACAACCAAGACGTGTGTTGATAATATGTCAGGGTTCTGTCTTCTCTATTAACAAACGCCCGGTATGGGCAAAAGCGGTCAACCTCACACTTCCATGAAACTGCTTTGGAGAGCGGCTCCTCAATGGGGAATGGGTGCTGCTGAAGTTCCAAGCGGGAACCACCAATTTGGCACAGATGTTCTAAATTCTACGTGAAAGTATCTTCATCTATGTCAGCAAGCACAGGCACCAGCTATTCAGTTGCTTCCTCTTTTGCGGCTTTCTTGCATGCTATGTATGCCTCTACCTCCTTCGGATGTTGGGAGAACAGCCTCTTCAAATGGGCTTCTTCAATATCAAAAACTGGCCCAGGCTGTTGGCTAAGAAAGGTGCGCTCAGCTACATCCCAGCATGCCACCCTAGCATTGCGATAAAAGCCCGTTCGAGCATTCCACCACTTTATATACTCTGGAGTGACCCGGGGAACGCGGTTCGGCACCGACACTCTGAAAACATTAGCGTCCCGCCAATGAAAGTAGTCCAACCAGGAGCGACCCTCAGCTACAACAGTCGAGCCGTGCTTCGACCTGCTATCCAGAGGAAACAGGGCAACCGAAGGCGAGATGTGCTGATCATAGCCAAAATTTCGGCCAAACCTAAAAGGATAGTAGGGTTCTAAATGAACCACGCCCCCCTTCTTAAACACTAAGACACTGGGGCGAATTGATAAAGCCCAGTCAATGAGCTCAGGCTCCAAGATTGGCCGGGTCACGGTGTTGCCTGAAATGAAATGTGTGAAAGTCTCCACTGCCTCAAGCTTACATTCACGCTGGCGATTCACCAATGGAGCGGAATGTGCGGCCAAATTCCAAAAATGGATGGTCCCCGCTGAATCCATCGGAACCCTTGTCAGCCAGCCTCGGATGGAGAAAAGCTGATGAGACACCGGACCGGGTTCAACACTAGCAAATTCCAGCATCCTGGGGTACAATGTCACTGTCTGTAGAGTCCTGGGAGCCAGCTCTGGGAACAAACTGCACACCCAGGCATTGAAGAAATGAAACGGCCCCACTGTTCTAAAAGTGCGGAGGACCCGATGCCTATGAATATCTCCAAGAGATTTGTAGATCAGGCAGAGTGCTGCTGGGTATAGTGCAAGCCGCATGCCCCAAGCCATCTGACAAGCCGGGTATATTGCCTCCAGCCTAATGACTGTCTCATCTCCCAGTGGGAGGGAAAAAGTGCACAACCATAAGGTGAGGTAAGCCGCATAATGCGTAAGGGGATCCGCCCCAGTGGGATTTGGTCCTCTGCGACTAATCCGTCAAAGGGAAGCAGGCAGCGTCGACTTGAACTTCGGTGGTTTGCTGGGCTTACCTGCAACAGGAGCTACATGTGGAAACTCACTGTAGTTCAGAGGGCCGCCAAAGAAATACTGAATCCAATGTCCCACTCGGACTCTCAATTTGCTGCTCTTCTCTCGGGGCTGATACCCCTTCGAGGATCCCCTATTCAGCGCCAAGCAGAGGGAGCGGTACGCTTTCCTCAAGTACCGATATGAGTAGCCAAAATAGTACTGGCCCTCACCGTCTGTCTCATCCTTAATGAAGTCATGGAGGCATACCTCCTCATAGGGCTCTCCATTGATCGGCAGACCCAATAGCCGTGACAGGCTTCAGAGGTCCAGAGAAGTTTCGCCCTCCGCTGTATAGAAAGTATTGAACTGTGGGCAGAACACTTCGAACATGCGGTAGCACAACCCTTTCAAGATGGGGTACCTAAAACGGGACGCATACACACTGTGATACACCCCGGCCCTGACCAGCAACGGCGCATACTCTTTCAGAACATATTCTGTGAATTCTACCGCTCCTACGTGTAAGAGATGGGCGTCGGTCACTTTCGTGTCGGCAAACCACCCAGCAGCCAACTGGAATTTGAACTGGACAGCCAAGCAGTTCCGGACGAATGGCTCGTCTCTATAGCCCCACTTGATGGGTGCCAAGAATAAACCGTAGCCGGGTTTCTCCCTATTGACCCGACCTGCAGTGGTGTCCCACATAGCTGGTGTGAATTCTGTAGCCCGTGTCAGCATTTTCTGCTCTGCCTCCAGCTCTGTTACCCCCTGGACGGTGTTCCACTTGCGTCGCTCTCCCGGGAGATAGATGGTGTCTCCGCGATACACGGAGCCTTTCAAGCTGTCCCGGTCCACCAACATGGCCCATTCCACCATCCGAGCCCGCATGACGTCTCTCTTCCCCGAGACACTGAAAGTGCAGATGAATGGTGCAAGATGACAGTCCTTCGGGAAGTCCGGGCCATACCCGTCATCGCGATTGAAGTTCAGCCCTCCCTCGACGGTCACAACGCGAGATGAGGATACTGTATCTGTTTCGGAGTCGAAAGATTCATCGACTATGGCGATCCTCCCAAGACCCCGGTCCAGTTGTCCGACGTCCCTCCAAGTTACAATAGGGCCAGATGCCCTACCCTGGGAAGAAGCGTCGACATCAGTAGCGCCGGAAGCAACACAGCTAGAAGGGGAGGCCATTTCAGCAGCTGTAGGCAAAATCAAAGGAAAATAAGACAATATGATGACACAATGGAAAAGAAAATTTCAAGAAAATTTTGACAGCACCTGCCCATATTCGGGGTATGCCTAGAAGTCAAATAGGAGAACACCCACCAAGAGGGGGTGACTCCGTAATGAAGAGGGACATAGTCCCGAATGAGAAAAAAATAGAGGAAAACCTCGCGGTGAGAATGGAAGAAGTGGGGAGCAAAAATCCCTCTCGTCGATCGCCACCGCGGTGAAGATGGAGAAGAGAAGAGAGAGAAGGCTCAGGGTAAAATGAGCCTTCTCCTCACCCTCTCGGTGCTAAATAGGGTGAAACCCTAAGGCGCATCGAGAATCCTCCGGCACCGAGAGCGCTAGGCCAAGAAAAGGCGCGCCGACGCCATCGCGCCGAGAGCCCAAAGTGGAAAAGGCACGCCGAGACTATCGCCGCGCCGAGATGGGCATGCCGAAATTGCCAGTAGCACCGGTTAGCTCACCAGGGGTGCTGCAATCATCAGATCAAGCCAAAGATGCTGGTGTCCGTCCAAGTATGCTTACAAAGCACTGGGGTTATACAAGCAGAATGAGAATTCAGAATCACAAGAATGAACAATGAGCAATGAATAGGAGCAGACCTGAAGAAATTACAAGGTGCGGTGCAATGTACACCCGCATGTCCCGTGTCACTCAACCTTCACTTACGCCACCTGCGGGTGGGGGGCATATGTTGACACCTAAAATATACCAGAAGAGACCGAAGCAGACTCAGGGCTCTGAAGGTCGATCAAAGGTGCGGCTCCTGTACCATCCCTGGAAGTTCTGAGAATCAAAATAGAAGAGATCCACTACCCATAACACTCTGTCCGGCTAAAGCCATCTCTGGCTAGGCCGCTGTCCAGTACGGCTGTCATTCAGATAGTCGAGCTGATAAAATTATAACAACATTCAGGCAACCATCTGCCTGCTAAAGAGGATCTTCGGACAGTTCTGATGCTCGTAGAAAGGGATTCACATAGCCTGACAGCTGGTCGTAAATGCGAGATGTTGAGCAAGCCTTGAATGGAACAGATATCTACTCTGAAAGCCCACTAAAATGATGAGGAAGACCCTTTAGGCGAACCCTCACTTGGCGCCGGATGATGAAGAAATGGGCCAAGCCCAACATGAGTTGAGGCGCGCCGAGAAGCTTCATGCTGGCGCGCCGGGGATTTCGTGCCAAGAGACTGAGGGACATGCATCTATAAAGACAACCTGCTGCCTTCGAATAAAGAGGACGAGAACAACAACAACAGAAGAGAGAGGGCAGAAAGAGAGAAGAGAAGATAGAAGAAAAAAAGGGGCAATAGAGGGAACAGGGAGCAGTAGCCACCGAAAGGAAAGGGAGCTCGAGAGCCCTCTAAGGAAGCTGAGGAGAAGAGAGAGTCGCAGAGATTCGAAGGAAGAGTCAAGGTGGGATCGGTTTCAAGATGCCCTGAGGGGCTACAGTTTCCATTTCCCCATGTCTTTTATTTGAATATCCCTTTCTTCTTTTGTGTCTGTTTTTGAGCATCCTCACTCCAGTAGCATCGAATGCTAATGTAGCCCCGTTATCAAGGATAGAGTCTATGTATGATTTTTCTCAGTTGGATTTTCTTCTGAGCTAGATGATGTGTATGCTGTTTGGATGAATAGTTAATAAAAGAGGGCTGAAGCTCGCCCTTTCCCTTTTCTTTCTTCCTCTGCATCCGAGGTTCAATGTATTCAATAGCTACTGCAAGCGTATCCCATCTGCACGAGCGTGTTTTGCCGTAGTCCTTCCCAACCTCACCTCCACATCTAGAGCCAGAGACATTCTATCTCCTGGCTTCTCGATTGTGAAACTAGGAGGAATAGACTCAAACTGGAATTCATGAGGATCAGTTTGTGATCATGCTCCCAGTGAGGTCCCTGAGGGAAGGCCATTTTCTCCCTGGATTACTTTCTCCAGAGCCATCTCCAGTGTTCACCATAAATATTTGAATAAACGCCCATTAGAACCCCCCCCAAAGCCCTCCGAAGTCATCACCTCAGAAACCCCTTCAAACCTTACTAAAACCCTTGTTTCAGAAATCCTCCCAACCTCCCGGCACGACCCTCCCTCGGCACGAGTCTCGCGCCGAGTGCTACCCGTGCCGGTTGTCTGTCATCCCATAGCGTCGAGATCTCTTGGGCTATTGGTAGCGCCGAGGCCTCCATCTCCCCTTTGTGCCAAAGCCAGCCATGCCAATAGCTTCTTGCCGACACCCTTCTGAGCCATGCCATCCTTGGTCATAATACCATGTCCTTCTGAGGAGAAACATTATCCTTCTCTCAACACCCATGGGAGCTATATCAACGGGGTTAATCCCCCCACATTCCGCCTCCCCATCAAGTCATGGTGTTCTACCGCTGTATGTTATCCATTGGCTATACAGGGGATATCAATAAATCCCACAATAAGTGGATAACGTCCGATAAGATTGAGATCCTTTTTGGGTCTAGGGTTACGCCCGCCTCTTTTTTTGGCTTCCACCCCGGCATTCCGTAGGTGGATGACCTATACTCCCCTTTTGGCATAGTCCAAAATGAGGGGAGATGCTGCAAAAATTCATCTGCGAGCTTTACTTTGTCGTGCAGTGCGACGCTTTCACTGAGATTATGAATCTAACCCCAACTGTGTGGCAGAGATCTGAGCTACACCATCTCATGATCCTCTGCTCACCACCGTCAGAGGGGAATATAACCATCATAGTCATGTGGTCTCCTTAGAATTTCTATGGATGAGCCTACCCTCACTCTCTATCCCACTCAAATACAACCATGGACAAACTCATGAAACCCCTATTGAACACAAAGGACCCCTTTGAATTTATAAACCCCTCATAATACTTGAAAACTTAGAAACACCCTTTTATCGGCGCCACACAACTCCCGACGCAGCCTCCTCTCGGCGCCAATTTCGCGCCGGGTGATGGGTGCGCCGGGGAGCTTGTCACGCCGACCCCCCTTCATTCCCAGCCGCGCCGGTTCGCTTTCGTGCCGAAACTCCGGTCGCGCCGATTCACTCTAATATCAGCCATCACTCGAACATCTAACTTCTCAGCAACTTTACTGTGCATGGAACCAATCTAGACTTTGTACCCTAGCCTCCATGGACCATCATATCAGTCCCCATCATATCATGAGGGTTTCATGGTTCTTCATCCATGTCTAAATGGAGCTATATTAACGGGGTCTTACCCCGATATTCTACGCCATTAATCGTCGGGTTTTTCTTCCAACCCTGCCGACCCTGGGAGTCTTGCCATTGCAAGCCCTCCAGTGGTCTCTAAAGGGGAACATCAACAAACACCGTGGTAACGAACACTGTCCCGTCACACTCAAATCCTTCTGGATCTCGGGCTACGCTCGGCTCTCCTTTCGGCTTCCACCCCGACATTCCGTGGGTGGATGACCTATATTCCCCCTTTGGCATAGTCCAAAACAAGGGGATATGCTGCCGGATTTGTGCCATAACACTGTTATCATGTCCCGCGTAGCATGGTTTTCTATGCATGTTTCGCATCCCGTTGGCGGAGATAGCGTAATAGTCTTATCTTATTTTGCCCCCGAGACATCCTTTCTTGGCAACTAATCAAGCGTTGTCCTTCTTTGGAAGGACGTAATTAACGTCATAGCCTTTATGGTATGACGGACTTTGGGTCCTGACACGAATATCACAATCGACTGACCGAGTCAGATCGAGCGCACAATAAACTGTCACGCCAGTGACTAGCACACCTAATTAATAGACCAAAGAAATCAATAACAAAATATCCTAATAAAATCCCATTTCCACACCAGCTGAGATTGGAGTTTTAGAATGATGTGGAAGAGGACTCAATCATCGACCAAGTTGCTGTGGTGGTAGGCGGCACTTGTATGTCCTGAAGACGTGTGCCGAGGATTGTTAATGTAATATCCTAATTTATTAACAAATAAAAATTTCTAGAAAATTTATAAGAAATTAATTAGAAAATCCTTAATAAATAGAATAAGTTAAATTTTGACTATTTTGTAAAAATCTGGAAAATTTAGAATCTTGTAGAAGACAAAATGTTTAACAATAGTATCTTCTGTGACCGACCCAAATAAAATTTGTAATTAGGCCAAATCAACTAATTAAGGCCCAAATCCACACTTAATCTAATTGGACCTTAAAACGTGATCATTTAGGCTGAGACCGGATCCAAATGGAAGGCTAAGATGAGAGGATCGTTTCACCTCTTAGTTCTCCCCGAAATCCTAACCCTAGAAAATGAATTTTTGGTTGAGAAGGTGGCGGCTAACCCTATCCGCGCGGTTCCCACACGTCCAACTTGATTGGACTCTATCTCCTCGAATAGAAGACTGTAGACGTTGTGTGACCTATAAAAATGACCCTCAGGAACCCTATTTTCGTTTGGGTGTTGTGGCGGCCGACGAGGATCGTGGACGAGGGCAGATTCCGGCGATCACCGGTGAGGTGTTCTTAGCGTGTCGTCGTCCATTCTTCTTCCTTCTTCCTCCGTTTAAGGTAGGGTATAGCAAGCTGAACCTTAAGTATTATATATGGTTAGAACCAGCTTTGAGTGATCTTTCTATTGAATGTAAAAGCCCTAAAAGGTACTTAGTATCATGCGAGAATTTTAGGATTTAGTAGAAGCATGTCAGATCTAAGGTTGTATTTGTTCCATCTCGTTTAAGTAGGGATTGCAGGCACTAAAGATTAAATTGAGCATGCTTTATTGTAAAACTTTTCGTGCTCTTTCTTTTGAATCTAAAAGCTCTAATTATTATCCTCTGTGCTATGCGTATTTAGCAATTCTTCCTAACCCTAGCCAACTCACCGAAGGCGGGCAGGGCGAAAGGGGGTTTGGTTGATTTTTGACTTGTGCAGCCTCGCGATAGACCGCCCAACCTAGTTAGGCGGCATATTACTAACCGTTTATGTTCTCTGGTTCGTATTATGTTTCTGGGAAGAGCGGCTTTACCTAGACCGCCCTTCTGTCAGGTGGCCAGCAATTGACTGTTCGTCTTCCCCAGTGGCTCATTATAGAACGCTCATCTCCAGAAGGTCTTCTGACCTGAGGGGGATAAACGGCCTATCGTGTGACCGCCGAGGAGGATGAAAGGTCCATACTAGACCGTCCATCTTTACAGAATTTATTAAGTTTTCTTTTTCACATTATTTATGATGGTAGATTAATGGTTAAATGTAAGTTAGCAACATGCATAAAAACTCTGGAAAATTGTAACAGTAAATGATTATAAATCTTGTTGATCTTGACCTTGGATCATCTTCTTCAATGTTAATATTAATATGGAAATGTTATTAGGGTTATGTGACAGTCGTTCTACTCCGGTAGGATTGACTGACCGTCTCACTGGTTTCTGATGTTTTATTAGCCCTATTTCCTTGTAATGTTTGGGACTCTCCGCTGGATATTCCTTTCGTCGGACTAGGACCTTCATTACGGGACCTCCGTAAGCCCCCGCGAGCCTGGGATTCTCATGAGGACGCCGGGCAGGTTGTACCATCAAGACCTGAACCTGTGTACGTGATCGAATCGATTGAACTATCGTATTGTAAGTCACGGCTCGACTTGGACCCCCTGAGAATTGCGCGGCTTGAAAGGGAACGTTCATCTTATTGGGCGGCCCATAACGAATAGTACATCCCTGGCCAAGTGCCACTTACATTGGTCGATTAACCTTGATCTATCTTCGACCAAATTGTGTTTGGATCGACCCAATAAGCCGTAGGTTGACCAGTGGAGAGTGGGCTGGACCCTGGTTCAGTTCTGCCCCACTTATGGCAGCCCGGAGCCCGTTTGGATAGATTTCTAGTTGATTAGTTGAACGGACCTATTGGAACTGCCCATGTTATAGCGCGGATATTATTGGACCGTCAGTCTGTTGGACAACCCTATATGGACCGTTTATCTTGTTCTTGGGCTTCCAGCTACACTAGTCTTGATCGACCCATTTTCAACCGTCCAATTACTCGAGCGGCCCTACATGGACCGTGTATCCTTGACTTCAGTGTGGCTAGTCCTAAGCCCATCTCTTTCCTGAACGGTCCACTCTAGACCGTTCATTGCTTGAGCGGTCCTGTTACGACCGCTTAGCATCCAGAAGTGATTTTCATGATTTTTCGTGTTGAATCCAAGGACCTGATTGGTTCTTGATAACTTGAACTTTCCAGACATGATGTCTACTTCGAATTACCCTTGAAACTTTGGTAAGTTCCACATCTTGAAGTATTGGCCATCTAACTTGATTAATGTGTAGACATAACTTGGGATCTCAGATCCAACAAATCAATGTCAACGCATCGTAAGGGCCCGGTCTGGTCTTGGGAGGAGCGCCTGAAAAGTACTTGTGCCCCGGGGAGTTTGAATGACATTGTGAAGCATTGCACCAAGTGCATGACTAGCGTGATGTCTATGACAGTAATCTCTTTCTTGAATTCTATTGACTTGGTTAAATCTTGCTTGTTGGCCAAAATCTTGGTTATATAATGTTCTTGCCTTCTTTTCATTATTTTGTTGCATAGTTATTTCCTTTCGTTCTTTATTTGCGCGCTCAAACATGCATTTTAATTGGTTAATTACTTAAACTTGCCTGTTATTACCTACTGAGCGTTCGCTCACCTAGTTTCCCCCCCCTTTTCAGGTAGCTCAGGTGAGGACTCGCAATCTGATGGGAACGGGCAAGAGTGATGACCGTGGAGTGAAGCTGATAGAAACCTGTGAAACTAGTTCTAGTTGTGGAGTCTTTTTGTATTTAAGAGTATTTTGGAAGAGTTGTAATTCGAAGTTAGCCAATGTAATAGTGTTAAATGGATGTTGTCAAAGATTATGTTAAGTGGGATCATTGTAGTTGGAACGTGGTTTGGTTATGTGCTGTTAAATGAATGGAGTAGTTTCTATTTATGGTGATGTTCGATCTTTTAGCTTTAACCTATCATGTCTAGAAATAAACATATTATTGTGATAATTACTTGTCTCTACTGCCAGTCCCGATATTCCGGGTTGGGGCGTGACAGTTAGGTGGTATTAGAGCCTAGGTTTCTAATATTCCTAGGTTATTTAGGTTCTAGGATTCTATGTGTTTGTCGTAGAACCTATACCCTTGTTATGAGTCAAAGGACCAAACCTAGTGAGAATTTGGGTAGAGACTTGGGTCGAGTTAATAATCAACTCTAAACTTTTTCTCATAAATGAACTTAAGATATTTTTTTTTTGTGCAGGACGTTCCGATGGCAGCTGAGCGTGCGCAGTGGCGGGACATGCAACGGATGGTCCAAGGACTTATGTGGGCTTTGCAACAAGTGGCCCAAGGTGGAGCGGTGAATCATGGTGCTGGCGATCTACACCGGAATTTTCGTGGGATGAATCCCCCACGTTTTGGAGGTTCAACTGATCCCGATGAAGCCGAGCACTGGCTTAAGGAGATGGAGAGAATTTTTGAAGTTATGCAATGCAGCGACCAGGAGCATGTACTTTTAACAACCTTCCAGTTGGAACGGGATGCTAGGACTTGGTGGGAATCAGTAAAGGCAACCCTCGGTGACAGATAGATTTCGTGGAAGGAATTTGAAGAATTATTCAATAGCAAGTACTTTTCTGACAGAATCCAAGAGAAGAAAGCGGCGGAGTTTGCTGCTTTGAAGCAGTGAAGTCTATCTGTAGCGGAGTACGAAGCTTAATTTTCTAGACTCTCTCGTTATGCTACTCATTTGATTTCTACAGAGAAGATGAAGGTGAAACGTTTTTTAAATGGGCTGAAGTTGCATTATATTAACCAGTTGGCGCCGATGGAGATTCAAACCTATGCAGAGATGGTGAGGAAAGCCCAAGTTTTAAAAGATACCTTGGAAATGACAAAGAAAATCCGTGGGAAGAATGTTAAAAAGGAGCAACCTACTGGTTCCGGGAGTGCTAAACCCGAGAATAACAAGAAGAGGCCCAATGGCGAGTCTGGTTCATGGAAGGGGAAAATGCCAAAGAATGAAGACAAGAAGCCTGGCCCGATTATTCCATTTAAGGGCATATGCAAGTATTGTGACTACCCCGGTCACAAGATGGAAGAGTGCTGGCGCAAGCTGGGCGCCTGTTTGCGTTGCGGGAGTAGGGATCACCGCATTCCAGAGTGTCCTCTCTTATCCGAGCAAGCTACCCCGACGAAACCTCAAGGCGGCAAGAAGCAGTAGGGCAAGCTCCAGGCCCTACAAGAGGATGACACAGGCACCACCGAGGAGGGTGGACTTGTGGAAGGTACTCTCATTGTTCAAGGAAAGCCAACTTTTATTCTTTTCGATACCGGTGCTACTCATTCATTTGTTTCTCGGAGGTTTGCTAAGATGATAGCTATGAAGCTGATTTTGATGAATCCCCCTTAGAGATATCCACTCCTATTGGTTCTAAATCAGCGATTAAATATTTTTATCCTTCGAGCAAGATTATGGTTAATGAACAGAATTTGCCGGCTGATTTAGTATGTATGGATATGAAAGATTATGATGTAATTCTTGGAGCAGATTGGTTGGCTAAGCATGAGGCCAATGTTCATTGTAGTTCCAGCTCTGTGTCTTTTTCTAGACACCCTGGACTTTCCTTTATAGGGGTTAGGCACCATAGATCTGTGCCACTTATGTCGACCATCCGAGCCGATAAGTTGATGAGCAGAGGATGTCAGGCATTTTTAGCCTTTGCTTATGTGACCCCTGAGAAGAAGATCGAGATTAAGAACATTCCTATTGTCTGAGATTTTCTGGATGTTTTTCCTGAGGAATTGCCAGGTCTTCCACCAGAGAGGGAAGTTGTGTTTTCTATTGATCTAATTCTTGGCGCGACCCCTGTTTCTAAGGCTCCTTATCGTATGTCTCCTGCGGAGTTGAGGGAATTAAAGCAACAGTTAATGGAATTACTTGAGAAAGGGGTTATTCGTCCAAGTACATCCCCGTGGGGGGCTCCAATGTTATTTGTAAGGAAGAAGGATGGCTCGATGAGGTTGTGTATTGATTATCGGCAACTGAACCAGTTGACTATAAAGAATAAATATCTATTGCCGAGGATTGATGAGTTTTTTGATCAGATAGCAGGAGCTCAGTATTTCTCTAAGATTGATCCTCGATCAGGCTATCATTAGTTACGGATTAAGGAGGAGGATATTTATAGGACAACTTTTCGTAGCAGGTACGGGCACTTTGAATTTATTGTAATGCTTTTTGGATTAACGAATGCACCTGCAGCTTTCATGCAGTTGATGAACGATGTATTCCGGCCCTATCTGGATCAATAGGTCGTAGTGTTTATTGATGACATTCTGATTTATTCCAAGAGTGAGGAAGAACATGCTGAACATTTGAGGATGACGTTACAATTATTGAGAGACCATCAGTTATACACCAAGTTTAGCAAGTGTGAATTTTGGCTACAAGAAGTGTCCTTTCTAGGGCATATCATTACGAAAGAAGGTATTTCTGTTGATCCGTCGAAGGTAGAGGCAGTTAAAGGTTGGGACATGCCTACTAGTGTAATAGAAGTTAGAAGCTTCCTAGGCTTGGCAGGATATTATCGGAGGTTTATTAAAGATTTCTCCAAGATTGCGGTACCCTTAACAAGATTAACCCGCAAGGATAATAAGTTTGATTGGAAGGAAGATTGTGAGAAAAGCTTCTAGACTTTGAAGGAATGTTTAACTACTGCTCCTGTTTTAGCTTTACCATTAGGAGAAGGAGGCTTCGTGGTGTACATGTTGTGCCCCTTGTGCTTTGTTGATGATGTGGTGTTTTAATGATAGCAACATGAATGAGTCACCATATTGTTTTGCTTCAGCATCACATTGAATGATAGCAACATGAATGCATATGACTAATCTATTATGTGGAGAATGCATGAGTGTGCTATGTCTGATATATTCATTGCTATAGTTCATTGTGGTTAGCATACACTGCATCAGTGCATTAACAGTTGCTGCATGCATTAGCATATACAGAGTCTTTGTAGTGTCTGGCTAGCAAGTCCATACGCTACTCATGCGTATACAGTGTCTGCACGCTAAAGTCTATACATTGCATTGCTGTCTTGCTGCGTTGCATGCCATATAGTCTATACATCCTTTGCTGCAACGTTTGCACATCATGCACTCACAAGTCTACACACTGCATATGTTCGTGCATCAATGCATAAGTCTGCTAAGTCTATATATTGCACTATAGCATGCATTTCTTCAAGTCTGTATAGACTTTGCACACTTCACATGTTCATGCATGTTCAAGGGTCAAAGTCTGTACATTCTTCAGGTGCATATCTCAGCAAGTCTATGTTAGGTTAGGTGCAGTATTCAGAGGGGGGGTGAATGAATATAACCCTTTAAAAAACCTTTACCCAATTAAAAATCTTATGCTCACTAATAATGCTAGTTCGCAGACTAGACAAACTTGAAAGCTAATGAGCAGTTGCCGAACTAAATAAATACATAGTGAGATCACTAGAGTGCTAATAACAGATAGCTCAACTAGAAGTTCGCTCTCTTGACAGATAAAAATACTCAGAACAAAATTTGATCAAATCATTTACTCAACCTGTAAGCAAACACTAGAAGCGCCCCTATGCAAACATCTAGCGGAAACACAAATAGCCAAATCAAACCACAGCGCACAAGGGGTTTTTAGGTGGTTCGGTCCAGCAGACCTACATCCACCCCACACTCAAACCGAGTGTGGCTTCCACTAGCTCACGCTAGAAACAGCAGACTCAGTCTGCAACAAACGCTGCCAAACAGCTTGACCAGGGGAACAACCTCCCCTCTTCCTCCCAACCGGAGGGAACCACTAGTGACACCAGTCACTAGCAAACCAGAGACACAAGGTCTCTCTTCCTCCAGACCTGGAGGGAACCCCTGGACTTGAATCCACAAGCCCAGAACCGGAGACAAGTCTCCCTTCCTCCAAACCGGAGGGAATCAACAAGTAGCACCCAGCTACTTGCAACCGGAGATAACAATCTCCCTTCTCCTGAACAAACAGGAGGAACCCACAAGTGACTCCAGCCACTTGGAAATCAGAGACACACGGTCTCTCTTCCTCCACACACGGAGGGAACAACCGGGCTTGCTACTCACAAGCCCAGAGCCAGAGGAACAAGCCTCCCTTCCTCCAACCTGGAGGGGAACCTAGAGACCCAAGTCTCTCTTCCTCTGAACCCCAGAGGGAAGCACAATCAGAGATAAATCTCCCTTCCTCCAACCCGGAGGGAAACAACCGATGACACCCTGTCAAAGGCAACCAGAGACGCAAGTCTCTCTTCCTCCACACGGGAGGGTACCAACCACAAGTAGCACCCAGCTACTTGCAAACCGAAGACACAAAGTCTCCCTTCTCCTGAACCCACAGGAGGAACCCCGACCTCTCTACAGAGGATCGGAAATACAGTAAATGGATAAAAACAAAAACGAAACCAGCAACAGAAGGCTGAAAAGATAAAAACAAATGTGGCTCTCGCAGGAGCTGGCTGGCCTGGATTTGATCCACGGTACAGCAGGAACAGATCTTCTGTTGAAGCTTCTATCACTCTAGCTCTCTCTTCTTCTTCTTCTCTTTCACTCTCTCGATCTCTGCTCCTCTATACTCTTCGGCTCACACTTCTATCTCTCTCTTTCTCTTTCTTCTGCTCTCCTCTCACTCTCTGCTTCTTCTTCTCTTCACACTCTTCTCAAGCTCTCTACCTCTCTTCTTCTCCTTCTGCTCTTCTTCTTTCTCTTTTCTTCTTCTATCTGGATCGTGGCTCTCTGTATACGCTTTTCTTCTCGCCAACTCGATCACCTTCATCTGTGGACGAAGGTCTCATATATATAGCAGCAGCAGCAGCATCAGCCACGACGTGTGACCTCCACATTTCCAGCCCTAAGAATTCGGTCCACGTGGCAGTCTCTCAGCAGGCTTCATTCCAGCCTCGGATCACGTGCTGCCCAGTCACGTGGAAATATTTCTTCCTCGGACCTGCAAGGAGATGAAAAGCCATTAAAACTGAGGGCCACAATAACTAGATCTACACGAAGTATGTAGTAGCAATACTAGATGCACTGAGAACGACACGAGATACACAGGGTGACTACAGCACGAGGTAAGGAAAGAATGACACGAGATACACTGTGACAGAACAGACACAACGAAGAGAACGACAAGAAGTGAGGTTATAAAACAACACGAGGTAAAAAGAAGAACGACACAAGATACATGGAGACAGAACAGAAACCAACACGAAGTGTGGTTTCAACATACGAACGACACGAAGACCTGAGACGGAGAAACGACACGAAGTAAAACCATACAGACATAAATGATAACACGATATGCAACTTGTAACAGAGATAACACTACAAAGAGAACTACACGCAGAAGATGAAAACAATAACCGACGCGAGGTGAAAAACAACACGAGGACAACATGGGCTGACAGCAGAAACCGACACGAAGTGGTTGCAAACAAGCAAGACACGAGGTCTACGTAAAGCAACACGAAGTGTGGTTAAAGCGAGAACGACACGAGGTCTAATGAGAAAGACCAACATGAAGACGGTGTAATCAGCACGAAGTGAAGAACAACGACACGAAGTATAGTGGTGACAAAAACACACACTACACAGAGAACGACACGAGGTGGTGGCACAGAAAGCAACATGAAGTGCTGCAATGTTCTGCACGCAGTGGAACAAAAATGACACGGAGTGAAAAACGACACGAAGACGTGAGAAGAAAAAACGACACGAAGTGAAACATGACACGAGGTCTGGGAGACACGACACAAAGTCATAAGAGCGACAGTAACCAACACGAAGTGTGGTTACGAAACATGAACGACACGAAGTGTGGAAACATGACACGAAGTCACAGAAACAACAGTAACCAACACGAAGTGTGGTTACGAAACATGAACGAAATCACAGAAACACTAACACGAGGTTATGAAAACACAAGACAAAGACAAAAGATGAAATCGACACAGAGTGTAGGAACAACACGAAGACAGAACAGTGATTTGACACGAAGTCAAGAACAGTAATTGACACGGGGTAACACGACGACGTAGACACTAAAACAATACGAAGAACTACAGTAAGTGACACGAAGACATAATAGAGGGAATGACACGAACACAACACGAAGACAATGGATGCTACAGTGCAATGTCTAGACATGAAATCCAATGCAAACGGCTGTACAGACTTGAAGAATAAGCCAGTGTATAGACTTGAAATCGAAGACCAATGTGCAGACTTGACAGTGATCTCTGCAGCGAATGTATAGACTTAAGCAGAGCTGCCAGTGTATGAGCTTGAACAGTGCAGCAAGTGTATAGACTTGGATGACCCACACCAATACACAATCCAGTGTATAGACTTTGCTACCCAGACATGATATATGCAGAGACATGATATCTGACATAATGCAATGCACATATATAAAGAGCAAATGCCATCAATGCTAAACATCATCATTCATGTTGCTATCAATATGCAGAATGCTCAAGAATAAGAATGCATAGAAATGTACTTTGTTTATTGCAATCATCAATGCACAATAACATTGCTATCATCAAAATACAATATCAAATGCACTCAAATGCACTCACTGTCTTGCTATCATCAAAACCAAATAGCATTGCTATCATCAAAGTAACATAGCACATGCTTGTGCCTAAGAGACACAACATTCTCCCCATTTTTGATGATGGCAACACAATGTGACAGTGAGTCACACAAGATTTTCTCCCCCTTTGACATGATCAAAAAGAGAAAAACAGTAAAAACAAGAGTGCAAAGTGCATTATGTATGCAAGTGACTGCTAGAGCAAGAAGCTCCCCCTGAAGGTATGACTTCTCCTGAAGTATTTCTCCCCCTAAATAAATGCTCCCCCTTTGAGAAGGAATATGAACAGATAAACAAGGTAGAGAAGGTAGGAGGGTCACTTGATAACAACTGAATCATATGTTCAGAAAGGAAACATGATTATAAGCCACTGTTAAAGTATAAGAATCAGCAACATACATTTTTCAAAAATTCAGGTTTAACAGTGATAAATCTTAGAGTAAAGAACCTGACCCCTGAAAAAGAGTTTGTAGACTCCATTTATAGCAATGAATCTAGGGCACATGGTATTAATAGATAAGTCAGAAATAATACCCTTTTGTGTCTAAACAAGGAAATTCAAGAGAGGCAACTTGAATATGTATTAATAAAAACAATTTCCACTCATAGACTTTTGATTTTCGAAGGGTTACAGCAGTTTGATTTTCATTTTCCAAATACCAGAGCCTGAACTAAGTAAATAGATCAGTGGCATTTATGCTGTTGACATTAGGTGTACACCTTGATCAGAGACAGGTACCCCCAGTTACTAGGCATAAACTACTAGACCTATTTCAGATCAAAAACCCACAAGGAATAGTCTTCACTTTTGACATTAAGGGTATACCTTGATTAGAGGCCAGTACCCTCAGTTACTTGGTGAGGACTCCCCTTATAGATTTGACCCTATGAACAGAGGTAGTCTAAAGCACTTCATGACATGTGAATTTTCCTACTTCTTTGGAGGAGTTCACAGTTTCTCAGTGCAATCAGCCATTGCTCTGTCACAATGATCAGTTCTTTACATTTAAGATCTTATTTACTGCTGCCCTTAATTCTTTTAGAGTGATTGTTTGAAAAACATTACACACTCTTGTTCACCTGTTCTAGACATTTCCAGATTAACACATTTAGGCATTAAAAAAAACTGTTTCTATTTTAGCCATGAGACAAAGATTAAGAGCTATAAAAGTTTTCTTTTATCTCAATTTCTGAAGTGCAGACACTTAACTCTCCAATTTATAAAGTTTAAACCTTTAGTTCTTTTCAATTTGTAAGAGTGATTCTTATAAGTGAACAATTGCAATAATCACCATTCAATGTACTAAACCAGATGCAAAGCTGTTGTTTTAGTGAAACTGATGAGGAAAAGATAGCAAGTGGCAATATGGTTCAATGAGCAACCGATGTCAAAGAATATGAATCATTTGAATGAGAACACTGAGAAGTGAAAAGGATTCAATGAATTGAATAGAACTCTCAGCTCCCCCTGACATCATGATGCAAGAGATATGCTATGCAACATACTGTCCTACATGCAGACTATATACCAAGGATACATTAGACAGGTATGCAATCAATTCAGGTTTATGCATCCAAGTCATGAGCATTTTTTTTTATCCTTTTTCAGATTTTTTCAACATATGATGCAGTGCACTGGTCTATATGAGGACAGGACCCATGGTATTTGGCGGAGAACCTGGTCACAAAGACCATCTCACACATGGTAGAAACCTCCGGGCATATTTCCTTGCCCTTTAGTAACAAATCATTTTTATATACCGGGGTTAAGCAAATGATAATGTAGTGCAAAGCAGCCCTATTATGCATTGAAAAATATGCAGTCTACAATAATAGGCAAATGACAGACATGCAAATCAGTCCTATATGCATTGATCAATTTCATTGACAGTCATGCATATGATGTATGCAGACACTAGACACATGTATTGACTGTATGCACTAACTTACCCATTCAAGCTCAGTCCACGTATGTACTCAAGCATGCAATGCATTGACACAAGACATGCATTTACTCTATACACTGAAGAACTATACACAATCAGCAAGTTATGCATTCAACAACAAGCATGCAGTCCATTTGCTCAGTGCAATAATCAGTGAGAGAAGAGCATCAGATATATGCACAGTAACGCTCAGTACATGAAGAGATCATCAACGATCAATCAGGCAGATCAACATGAAACTTACAATTTTCATGCTCACAATTTCAGATAATGGAATTTAAAACAGATTTCAGAACTGACCTGAAGAGTTAAATCATGGGGTTTCCATTTGAGTGCCTTGGTTTGTTAACCCCTGTTTATTCTTTGACCCAAGGCACACCTGCAATATAATGATCATTTTGATCCTGCAGGGACCCAAGCAGCTTTGGGTCCTGCATTTACCCTGACAGGTGTTCTGCACAGTTTCTTAGGAGAGTTAACATCATATTCCATCAGAAAACAATCAACCATAGAATGTCCAAATAGCCCACAATAATAACAGGAAGCAACATGCTTTGATTTCTTGTTATGCACACAGTTATTTGCATGATGTGTTTGTGCATTAACATGACACCTTCTATTGTCGGCATGAACATATTATTTTCCATAACCTGCCATCCAGCAGTCAGAGGCTTTGTGGCCAGATTTTCACAGTTAAAGCAGTAACAAATCTTTTTCATGCATTCAATTTTCTTATTATCATCAGCATTGGGAGCAGGAAATTTTACAGATTTAGAATGAAATCTACTTCCTTGAGCATGCCAGCAGTCCTTGACTATGTGGCCATGCCTTCCACATTCGAAGCACCTTGGATGCTTACCTCTGGAGCCAAGGTTATTTCTATCAAAAGCATTTTTGTTAACATGGAAATTAACAATTTCAGAATTGAATCTCTTTCTCGGATTCTGCCAACATTGAGCAGCAATGTGGCCAACCTTCCCACAACAAAAACAATTCAGATTCTTTCTTTTAGAATCATGGTTTCTAGCATGAAATTCTTTAACATTCAGTTTATTTCATTTTTGAATTTCATGAGCAGCAGCTTCTTTCAAGGATTTATTTGAGGGACCAGCTACTTTAGAACTCGGCACAACTGTGGTGTATAGCAGGTTTCTAATACCATTCTTAACTCCAAATCTATTTTCCACCCTTTCACTTTGACTACTCACTTCATCTTCCAGAACCATTTTCATTTTGCCTTTATCCTTGGCCAACTTAGATGAAGTACCATTCAGCTCAGTGATTTTATTTTCCAAGGAGATTATAAAATTTCCTGAATGAACTTTCTCCTTCTCATAACTAGCCAGTTTTTCTTTTAACAGACAAAGTTCTTTTTCCAAATCAGCAGTGTGTATAACAAAGCTAGTGATTTCTTCGTCACTGCAATTGATATACTTTTTCAAAATAGATTTCTCTTTTTCAATTGTCAGCCATCTCTCGGAGAAGACAGTATTCAGAACCATCAACCTTTTATTTTGATCTTTCAAGTAGACATTTTCTTCTTTTAGAGATTTGATTGATTCTTTTTGCAAATTATCATCATGATCAAACTCATTTATCATATCTTCTAAAATAGCACATGCATTGCAAGACTCATATTCTCTAATGTGCTTATTTCTGAGATTCTCATTTTCAGATTTCAAGTTTTCATTTTCTGCCTTCAGACGAGTGACTTCAAGATTCATGTCTTTTCTCAATTTTTTATTTTCAGATTTTAATTTCTTGGATACATTGAACAAATTTTCATACATCTCTATCAATTCATCAAAGGAGTATCCATCTGATTCAGAGCTTACCTGAGATGAGATCTCATCTTCATCA
The DNA here is from genome assembly GCA_022559845.1 of Amorphophallus konjac. Lineage (NCBI taxonomy): Eukaryota > Viridiplantae > Streptophyta > Magnoliopsida > Alismatales > Araceae > Amorphophallus > Amorphophallus konjac. Next base: position 202,366,419 of record CM040124.1, read on the forward strand.
TCTCGGTTGGCCATCAAGCAGCTATCACCTTGCTGATTATGCGCAGAGACGACTCTGTCATATATTTCCTTTCCAGATATGCACCTGAGAGCAAAAGGGTACATATCAGTATTAATAGTAGCTCTCAAGATATTAAGAATTATGACATTGTCACGGTTCTTAAAGGTGTCCTCACTAGACCACTTGGTCTGATCTTTGGGTAATCGATGTGGGCCTTTGGATAGCAGACTCCATAATTTGGGATTTATGGAATCTACATACACAGCTAGGCCTCCTAGCCAATTTTCAAAGTTAGAACCATCATAGATTGGAGGACGATCCATTTGGACAGATGGCAGACAGATTCAACTCACTAAAGCAAATGACAGGGAATGCAGCAAAACCAGATGGGCAAAACAATTCACGAGTCGATAAAATAAAATATCGAGCACTGAAAGCACACTCTGAAAAGCACCAAACAAATCAGCAGGATCCTCTGCAGATTGTCAGATCTGATAGATCAGAGACCTGCTCTGATACCAATTGTTAGGTTAGGTGCAGTATTCAGAGGGGGGGTGAATGAATATAACCCTTTAAAAAACCTTTACCCAATTAAAAATCTTATGCTCACTAATAATGCTAGTTCGCAGACTAGACAAACTTGAAAGCTAATGAGCAGTTGCCGAACTAAATAAACACATAGTGAGATCACTAGAGTGCTAATAACAGATAGCTCAACTAGAAGTTCGCTCTCTTGACAGATAAAAATACTCAGAACAAAATCTGATCAAATCATTTACTCAACCTATAAGCAAACACTAGAAGCGCCCCTATGCAAACATCTAGCGGAAACACAAATAGCCAAATCAAACCACAGCGCACAAGGGGTTTTTAGGTGGTTCGGTCCAGCAGACCTACATCCACCCCACACTCAAACCGAGTGTGGCTTCCACTAGCTCACGCTAGAAACAGCAGACTCAGTCTGCAACAAACGCTGCCAAACAGCTTGACCAGGGGAACAACCTCCCCTCTTCCTCCCAACCGGAGGGAACCACTAGTGACACCAGTCACTAGCAAACCAGAGACACAAGGTCTCTCTTCCTCCAGACCTGGAGGGAACCCCTGGACTTGAATCCACAAGCCCAGAACCGGAGACAAGTCTCCCTTCCTCCAAACCGGAGGGAATCAACAAGTAGCACCCAGCTACTTGCAACCGGAGATAACAATCTCCCTTCTCCTGAACAAACAGAAGGAACCCACAAGTGACTCCAGCCACTTGGAAATCAGAGACACACGGTCTCTCTTCCTCCACACACGGAGGGAACCACCGGGCTTGCTACTCACAAGCCCAGAGCCAGAGGAACAAGCCTCCCTTCCTCCAACCCGGAGGGGAACCTAGAGACCCAAGTCTCTCTTCCTCTGAACCCCAGAGGGAAGCACAATCGGAGATAAATCTCCCTTCCTCCAACCCGGAGGGAAACAACCGATGACACCCTGTCAAAGGCAACCAGACACGCAAGTCTCTCTTCCTCCACACGGGAGGGTACCAACCACAAGTAGCACCCAGCTACTTGCAAACCGAAGACACAAAGTCTCCCTTCTCCTGAACCCACAGGAGGAACCCCGACCTCTCTATAGAGGATCGGAAATACAGTAAATGGATAAAAACAAAAACGAAACCAGCAACAGAAGGCTGAAAAGATAAAAACAAATGTGGCTCTCGCAGGAGCTGGCTGGCCTGGATTTGATCCACGGTACAGCAGGAACAGATCTTCTGTTGAAGCTTCTATCACTCTAGCTCTCTCTTCTTCTTCTTCTCTTTCACTCTCTCGATCTCTGCTCCTCTATACTCTTCGGCTCACACTTCTATCTCTCTCTTTCTCTTTCTTCTGCTCTCCTCTCACTCTCTGCTTCTTCTTCTCTTCACACTCTTCTCAAGCTCTCTACCTCTCTTCTTCTCCTTCTGCTCTTCTTCTTTCTCTTTTCTTCTTCTATCTGGATCGTGGCTCTCTGTATACGATTTTCTTCTCGCCAACTCGATCACCTTCATCTGTGGACGAAGGTCTCATATATATAGCAGCAGCAGCAGCATCAGCCACGACGTGTGACCTCCACATTTCCAGCCCTAAGAATTCGGTCCACGTGGCAGTCTCTCAGCAGGCTTCATTCCAGCCTCGGATCACGTGCTGCCCAGTCACGTGGAAATATTTCTTCCTCGGACCTACAAGGAGATGAAAAGCCATTAAAACTGAGGGCCACAATAACTAGATCTGCACGAAGTATGTAGTAGCAATACTAGATGCACTGAGAACGACACGAGATACACAGGGTGACTACAGCACGAGGTAAGGAAAGAATGACACGAGATACACTGTGACAGAACAGACACAACGAAGAGAACGACAAGAAGTGAGGTTATAAAACAACACGAGGTAAAAAGAAGAACGACACAAGATACATGGAGACAGAACAGAAACCAACACGAAGTGTGGTTTCAACATACGAACGACACGAAGACCTGAGACGGAGAAACGACACGAAGTAAAACCATACAGACATAAATGATAACACGATATGCAACTTGTAACAGAGATAACACTACAAAGAGAACTACACGCAGAAGATGAAAACAATAACCGACGCGAGGTGAAAAACAACACGAGGACAACATGGGCTGACAGCAGAAACCGACACGAAGTGGTTGCAAACAAGCAAGACACGAGGTCTACGTAAAGCAACACGAAGTGTGGTTAAAGCGAGAACGACACGAGGTCTAATGAGAAAGACCAACATGAAGATGGTGTAATCAGCACGAAGTGAAGAACAACGACACGAAGTATAGTGGTGACAAAAACACACACTACACAGAGAACGACACGAGGTGGTGGCACAGAAAGCAACACGAAGTGCTGCAATGTTCAGCACGCAGTGGAACAAAAACGACACGGAGTGAAAAACGACACGAAGACGTGAGAAGAAAAACGACACGAAGTGAAACATGACACGAGGTCTGGGAGACACGACACAAAGTCATAAGAGCGACAGTAACCAACACGAAGTGTGGTTACGAAACATGAACGACACGAAGTGTGGAAACATGACACGAAGTCACAGAAACAACAGTAACCAACACGAAGTGTGGTTACGAAACATGAACGAAATCACAGAAACACTAACACGAGGTTATGAAAACACAAGACAAAGACAAAAGATGAAATCGACACAGAGTGTAGGAACAACACGAAGACAGAACAGTGATTTGACACGAAGTCAAGAACAGTAATTGACACGGGGTAACACGACGACGTAGACACTGAAACAATACGAAGAACTACAGTAAGTGACACGAAGACATAATAGAGGGAATGACACGAACACAACACGAAGACAATGGATGCTACAGTGCAATGTCTAGACATGAAATCCAATGCAAACGGCTGTACAGACTTGACGAATAAGCCAGTGTATAGACTTGAAATCGAAGACCAATGTGCAGACTTGACAGTGATCTCTGCAGCGAATGTATAGACTTAAGCAGAGCTGCCAGTGTATGAGCTTGAACAGTGCAGCAAGTGTATAGACTTGGATGACCCACACCAATACACAATCCAGTGTATAGACTTTGCTACCCAGACATGATATATGCAGAGACATGATATCTGACATAATGCAATGCACATATATAAAGAGCAAATGCCATCAATGCTAAACATCATCATTCATGTTGCTATCAATATGCAGAATGCTCAAGAATAAGAATGCATAGAAATGTACTTTGTTTATTGCAATCAACAATGCACAATAACATTGCTATCATCAAAATACAATATCAAATGCACTCAAATGCACTCACTGTCTTGCTATCATCAAAACCAAATAGCATTGCTATCATCAAAGTAACATAGCACATGCTTGTGCCTAAGAGACACAACAGTCTATACATTGGACTTAAACATTCATGAAGTCTATACATCGTCTGCATGTGAGCAAATCTACAGATTCTTCCATCTCACTCAAAGTCTATACATCTGTTTGCCTCGCTTCATATTCAAAGTCTATACATTCATGGCATATGTGCAATGCTTGTTCTGCAAGTCTATACATCGGTTGTTCATTCACGTTCAAAGTCTGTACAATGGTCGATGGCATGCTAGTACATTCAGTTTTGTTGTGCATACTTCATCTTGTGCACACTGCTTCACACTTTAGCAAGTCTACACAAGGATGCACGTTGAGTCTGCATATTCATCTGGCATGTCTGTACATTCATTTGTAATGTTCATAGTCTTGCATACGTGAAGTCTATACATACTTTAGCTTTGCATTCACAATGTGAAGTCTGTACATGCTTTGTCTTCGAATTGCAAAGTCCATACATCACAAAGTCTACACACTGCATTCGCATTCACAAAGTCTATACAGTGCAAATTCTATACAATGCATTACACCCTACAAAGTCTGTACAAGGTGTCGACATTAAACTGATAAGTTTCTCTTTGTCTGACAGGGACTCTTCGTGAAGCCTAATGAAGGCACGTGATCCGAGGATAATAGGAGTGCCCTGATCGTGACACGTGTGCTGAAGCTTGCTGAAATGCTGCCACGTGGTCAGGTGCTTTGGGCGGGAGATGTGGCAGCCACACGCCCTCTTGCTTGCTGCTGCTATAAAAGGAAGTCTTCTTCCTCAGGAGAAGACTGATCGACTGAAGCAGAGGATAGCCTGCACGATCCTATGAGAAAGAAAAGAGAAGCAGAAGAAGCGGAGAAGAAAAAGAGAAAGAGAAGAAGAGCAGAAGAGAAAGAAGAGAAAGAGAGAGTTAGAGAGCTCGAGCAGAGAAAGAGAGAGTGTGATTAGCAGAAGAAGAAAAAGAGAAAGAAAGATAGTGAGATCGAGAGAGATCTACCTTCACTGGACCGTGGATCAAATCCAGGCCAGTCGGCTCATTCTGAGCCACATTGTGCTTCATCATTTACAGCCTTCTGATTGCTGTTGTCTATGCTTTTGTTTTCTTTTTGAACTCATTTCTTCAAGCTGTTTGTTAGCGTTTGCAGTGGAGGATTCCAATGGACGGCTAAGCTGTATTGCCCAGCGGAGCAAGCTGTGATGCTCAGCAGGCGAGGAGGATTCCTCGGACAGCAAGCTGTGAGGCTCAGTGGGTTGTATGGCAAGCTGTGATGCCCAGCTGTTCAAGCTGTGAGTCAGTGGAATCCACACTCTGGTTTGAGTGTGGGGTGGACGTAGGTCTGCAAGACCGAACCACCTAAAAACCCTCTTGTCCATTGTGGTTTGATTTGTCTAATTGTGCTTCCGCTAGTTGAATGTTTAGGCGCGCTATATATGTTTGTTTACTGGTTCAGCTGAAACTTTGATTAGCTTTTCAGATTGGCTAAATTTGTCTAGTTAGCATTCTAGATCTTATTGAGCGAAATTTTTAAAGGGCTGATCCATTCACCCCCCCTCTGGATCCAACGCACCGAACCCAACAGTACACCGATGCTTCGGGAATTGGTTTAGGTTGCGTACTGATGCAGCACGGGAAAGTGATAGCCTATTCTTCTAGACAGTTGAGAAAGCATGAGAAGAATTATCCTGTCCATGATTTGGAGCTAGCAGCCGTAGTTTTTGCCTTGAAGATATGGAGGCATTACTTATATGGAGAGACATTCACAGTATTTTCAGATCACAAGAGTTTGAACTATTTATTTTCTCAGAAAGAGCTAAATATGAGGCAGAGAAGATGGTTGGAGTATCTAAAGGATTTCGACTTCTCCATAGAATATCATCCCGGGAAGGGTCATGTGGTGGCGGATGCCCTAAGCCACAAGCCAATGGCTAAATTGTCAAGTCTCATGATGCAAGAATGGAAGCTGTTGGAGCAATTAGCCAGGTTGGATATTAATGTTGACAAGGATCGAGTCATGATTGCTCATATTCAGCTTAAACCAGAATTATTGGCAGAAATCAAGTCCTTGCAAGACAATGACCCAGAGTTGGTAGAAATCAAGAAGAGCTTAAGTAGCAGACCAGAATTCATGATAGCTGACGATGGCAGACTGTTATTTCATGGAAGGACTTGTGTACCTGATGTGGCCGAAGATAAGAACAAGATCCTCGAGGAAGCTCATAGTTCCCGATATACCATTCATCCTGGAGGTACGAAGATGTTTAAGGATTTGAAAAGATCTTTCTGGTGGCCAAATATGAAAAGGAAAATTATAGAATTTGTGAGTAGATGCTTGGTGCGTCAGCAAGTTAAGGCCGAGTATTTCAGACCTGCAGGGAAGTTGAAACCACTAGACATACCTCAATGGAAGTGGGAGAGTATTGCCATGGATTTCATTTTTGGTCTACCTAGGACTCGTAGCGGATTTGATGCAATTTGGGTTATCATTGATAGATTGACAAAGTCCGCTCATTTCTTATCCATTAAATCTAAGTGGACTGTTGATGTTCTAGCAGATGGAAGATTTGTGACTCCATGGTATTCCGATCAGTATTGTGTCTGATAGAGACCCCAGATTCACTTTACATTTTTGGAAAGGATTGCAAGAATCTTTGGGAACCCGTCTGAACTTCAGTACTGCTTTTCATCCACAAACAGACGGACAGACAGAAAGAACCATCCAGATAATGGGAGATATGTTTAGAGCCTGCATGATTGATTTCGGAGGCAGTTGGAGTGATCACTTGGCCTTGATTGAATTTGCTTATAACGATAGTTATCAGTCCAGCATTCAGATGGCTCCGTTTGAAGCTCTGTATGGAAGAAGCTGTCGGTCTCCATTATGTTGGAACGAGGTTGGTGAGAAGTAATGGCTGGGGCCGGATCTTATTTCTGAATCATCAAAGAATATTCGTATTATTAGAGACCGATTGCAAGTAGCATAATCGAGACAGAAGAGTTATGCAGACCACAGAAGGAGGGACTTGCAATTTCAAGTTGGTGAACATGTGTTTTTGAAAGTTTCTCCTACAAGATGAATCCGAAGATTTGGTATTCAAGGAAAGCTAAGTCCCAGATATGTCGGTCCATTCAAGATTTTGAAAAGAGTGGGGGAAGTTACGTACCGTCTGGCACTACCAGCTCAGTTATCTGGCGTACACAATGTCTTCCATGTGTCGATGTTGAGAAAATATGTACATGACCCTACTCATGTCATTCAGCATGCGGATCTTGAGTTAAAGGAAGATCTGACTTATGAAGAAAGACCTGTTAAGATTTTAGATTGTAAGCAGCAACAGCTCGGGAACCGGTCTATACCTATGGTCAAGGTGCAATGGAGTCGGCGTGGAACTGAAGAAGCTACTTGGGAGTCAGAATATACCATGCGAAAATAGTATTCCGACTTGTTCTAGGTGAGTTGTTCCACTCCCCATCGTGTTGAAGTGCAGTGAATTTGTTGGACCAAATCCTTTGAAGTGGGGGAGGGTGTAATATCCCGATTTATTAACAAATAAAAATTTCTAGAAAATTTAAAAGAAATTAATTCGAAAATCCATAATAAATAGAATAAGTTAAATTTTGACTATTTTGTAAAAATCTGAAAAATTTAGAATCTTGTAGAGGATAAAATGTTTAATAATAGTATCTTCTATGACTGACCCAAATAAAATCCGTAATTAGGCAAAATCAACTGATTAAGGTCCAAATCCACACTTAATCTAATTGGACCTTAAAACGCGAAATTTGAGCGCAATACCCGATCATTTAGGCTGAGACCGGATCCAAATGGAAGGCTAGGATGAGAGGATCATTTCCCATCTTAGTTCTCCCCGAAACCCTAACCCTAGAAAATGAATTTTTGGTTGAGAAGGCGGCGCCTAACCCTATCCGCGCGGTTCGCGCACGTCCAACTTGATTGCACTCTATCTCCTCGAATAGAAGACTCTAGACCTTGTGTGACCTATAAAAATGACCCTCAGGAACCCTATTTTTGTTTGGGTGTTGTGGCGGCCGACGAGGATCGTGGACGAGGGTGGATTCCGGCGATCACCAGTGAGATGTTCTTAGCGTGTCGTCGTCCCTTCTTCTTCCTTCTTCCTCCGTTTAAGGTAAGTTATAGCAAGCCGAACCTTAAGTATTATATATGGTTAGAACCATCTTTGAGTGCTCTTTCTATTGAATGCAAAAGCCCTAAAAGTTACTTAGTATCATCCGAGAATTTTAGGGTTTAGTAGAAGCATGTCATATCTAGGGTTGTATTTGTTCCATCTCGTTTAAGTAGGGATTGCAGGCACTAAAGATTAAATTGAGCATGCTTTATTGTAAAACTTTTCGTGCTCTTTCTTATGAATGCAAAAGCCCTAATTATTATGCTCTGTGCTACGCGTATTTAGCAATTCTACGTAACCCTAGCCAACTCGCCGAAGGCGGGCAGGGCGAAAGGGGGTTTGGTTGATTTTTGACTTGTGCGGCATCGCGATAGACCGCCCAACCTAGTTAGGCGGCATATTACAGACCGTTTATGTTCTCTGGTTCGTATTGTGTTTCTGGGAAGAGCGGCTTTACCTAGACCGCACTTCTGTCAGGCGGCCAGTAATTGACCGTTCGTCTTCCCCAGCAGCTCATTACAGACCGCTCATCTCCAGAAGGTCTTCTGACCTGAGGGGGATAAATGGCCTATCATGCGACCGTCGAGGAGGATGAAAGGTCCATACTGGACCGTCCATCTTTACAGAATTTATTAAGTTATCTTTTTCGCATGATTTATGATGGTAGATTAATGGTTAAATGTAAGTTAGCAACATGCATAAAAACTCTGCAAAATTATAACAGTAAATGATTATAAATCTTGCTGATCTTGACCTTGGATCATCTTCTTCAATGTTAATATTAATCTGGAAATGTTATTAGGGTTGTGTGACAGTCGTTCTACTCTGGTAGGATTGACTGACCGTCTCACTGGTTTCTGATGTTTTATTAGCCCTATTTCCTTGTAATGTTTGGGACTCTCCGCTGGATATTCCTTTCGTCGGACTAGGACCTTCATTACGGGACCTCCGTAAGCCCCCGCGAGCCTGGGATTCCCACGAGGACGCTGGGTAGGTTGTACCATCAAGACCTGAACCTGTGTACGTGATCGAATCGATTGAACTATCGTATTGTAAGTCACGGCTCGACTTGGACCCCCTGAGAATTGCGCGGCTTGAAAGGGAACGTTCATCTTATTGGGCGGCCCATAACGAACCGTACATCCCTGGCCAAGTGCCACGTACATTGGTCGATTAACCTTGATCTATCTTCGACCAAATTGTGTTTGGATCGACCCAATAAGCCCTAGGTTGACCAGTGGAGAGTGGGCTGGACCTTGGTTCAGTTCTGCCCCACTTATGGCAGCCCGGAGCCCGTTTGGGTAGATTTCTAGTTGATTAAGTTGAACGGACCTATTGGAACCGCCACATGTTATAGCGTGGATCTTATTGGACCGTCTGTCTGTTGGACGGCCCTATATGGACCGTTTATCTTGTTCTTGGGCTTCCAGCTCAACTAGTCTTGAGCGACCCATTTTCAACCGTCCAATTACTCGAGCGGCCCTACATGGACCATGTATCCTTGACTTCCGTGTGGCTAGTCCTAAGCCCATCTCCATCATGAACGGTCCACTCTAGACCGTTCATTGCTTGAGCTGCCCTGTTATGACCGCTTAGCATCCAGAAGTGATTTCCGTGATTTTTCGTGTTGAATCCAAGGACCAGATTGGTTCTTGATAACTTGAACTTTCCAGACATGATGTCTACTTTGACTTACCCTTGAAACTTTGGTAAGTTCCACATCTTGAAGTATTGGCCATCTAACTTGATTAATGTCTAGACATAACTTGGGATCTCGGATCCAACAAATCAATGCCAATGCATCGTAAGGGCCCGGTCTGGTCCTGGGAGGAGCGCCCGAAAAGTACTTGTGCCCCGGGGAGTTTGAATGACATGGTGAGGCATTGCACCGCGTGCATGACTAGCGTGATGTCTATGATAATTATCTCTTTCTTGAATTCTCTTGACTTGGTTAAATCTTGCTTGTTGGACAAATTCTCGGTTATATCATGTTCTTGCCTTCTTTTCATTATTTTGTTGCATAGTTATTTCCTTTCGTTCTTTATTTACGCGCTCAAACATGCATTTTAATTGGTTAATTACTTAAACTTGCCTGTTATTACCTACTGAGCGTTCGCTCACCTAGTTTTTCTCCCCTTTTCAGGTAGCTCAGGTGAGGACTCGCAATCTGATGGGAACGGGCAAGAGTGACGACCGTGGAGTGAACATGATAGAAGCCTGTGAAACTAGTTCTAGTTGTGGAGTCTATTTGTATTTAAGAGTATTTTGGAAGAGTTGTAATTTGAAGTTAGCCAATGTAATAGTGTTAAATGGATGTTGTCAAAGATTATGTTAAGTGGGATCATTGTAGTTGGAACATGGTTTGGTTATGTGCTACTAAATGAATGGAGCAATTTCTATTTATGGTGATGTGCGATCTTTTAGCTTTAACCTATCATGTTTAGAAATAAACAGATTATTATAATAATTACTTGTCTTTACTGCCAGTCCCGATATTCCGCATTGGGGCGTGACAGTTAAGGTTGTGTCCAGTGGCTCTGTGGCGAGAGCGGAGCCAAGGATTGGCAGGCATCCACTTGGAGTAATTGAGATGAGATAGGATTTGATGAGACAGGACGGTGCCTGTGTGCGAGATCCCTTGAGGAAGTTCACGTTGGATGGTGGTCCTTGATCTTGTGACCAACATGGGAGGATTTCCCTGTAAGCCTGAGTCGAGTGAGGTGAGGACTGAGGATCCCACAATCTTTTCCTTTGGTTTCGCCGTGCTTCCCTGAGAGGGTATGTAGGAATGGATTTATTTATTTTGATGGTTTATTGGATTTGTTTGTTGATTTGTTAGTTAGTTTATTAGGAGTGCTAGGCTTGTTCGATGCGTGGAACTCTTTCCTGTCTTTCGTTTCGCGGGTCAATCAACCATTTGACTAACTGGTAGTCAACTAACCGATTGACGACGCGGGCATGCCAGTCACATGAGTGACGATCTTATTGTGTGCTCATGCTGACCCATACTGGGCGAGTGTGAGGTTCTGTCGGGACCAGCAGTCCGCCATACCATAAAGGCTATGGCGTTAATTACATCCCCCACGAGGAGAGAACACCTTTGATTAATTGCCGAGATAGCAGGCTGTCAAAGCCAGAATGAAAAGAGCTACATGGTGACCATGACGAAGGCATGCAGGATGCATTTATTTATCATACATGGGATGCATAGTTCATCGAATTATGGACCCTTGGTACGTGGCGGAGGGCGTAGGTCCGAGGACCACCATCGCGCATAGCGGAGACTTCTGGTTGGGCATAACCTGACCTTCTGTCAACACCATTTAATATACCCGAGGGTCGATGCAGACATGCACGAGGAACCGTGATATGCGAGGTGTGATGACGATGTTATAACACAAATTCGGCAGCATGTCCCCTCCCTTTGGACTATGCCAAATGGGAATATAGGACATCCATCCACGGAAAGCCGGAATGGAAACCAAAAGAGAGTTGGGCGTAGCCCTGGGTCCGAGGAGGATCCAAATATGACGGGACAGTGTGCACCATTGCGCCGTTCATTAATGTTCCCCTCGAAGAACCATTGGAGGACATGCGGTGGCAGAACTCTGAGGGTCAGCGGGGTGACATAAGAAACGTCGTATTCGGTGTGTTGTAGGGGTGAAACCCTCCTCATTAATGTATCTCCCATGGACCTGGGTGAAGAACCCTAGTCCCCTCGTGAGGTAACGGGGGTTGGCATGGTAGCTGATAGTGACAAAATGTTGAATTTAGGCTATGTTTGGGTTTGGTGAAGTGGGGAAGACATCAGATATTCAGATGACAACCAATACCGAGGTGAGACGGCACAGCGATGGAGTCGGCGCGAAGGCCAAACGGCACGGCATGCGCCCGGCGTGATGGGAGGATCGGGGGTAATCAACCCGAAAGGGGATCGGCACGCCAAAGCAAGGGCATTCGGCGCCCCCTCCACCCGGCGCAGGTTTGGCGCCGGGAGGAGGTGGCACCGGGGAGTAGTGGCGCCGAGAGGCAGTATTTTGTTGATCTTGCCAAAGGTATTATGAGGTTTTCCTCGCCCAGTGGGAATTTCAGGGTGATGAACGGATAGGAATGGAGGGTGAGGGTGACTCCACTCACGAGGGGGGTTCCAAGGAGATTACCAGTTACAGGATATATTCCCTGTGATGTCAAGATGCCATGAGATTACACAGCTCGGGCCCTCGCCATATCAGGGGATTAAATGCGTGATTCCGATGAAACATCGTGCCATATTATGGAATAAAGCTTCGGGCAAATTTTGGCAGCATCTCCCCTTATTTTGGGAGTATGCCAAGAGAATACTATGGGCTATCCACTCACGTGTCCCGGAGTAGAAACCTAAATGAGAGCCGGGGCGTAGCCCGTGATTCGAGGGTCTGGATCATATAAGACCTCATCCCCTGTGTTGTAATGTCCCCAATGCAATCCATTGGAAAGCCTACAATGGCAGGACCCCGTGGTTTAATGGGTTACAGAATGTAGGGGGAGAATTAACCCCTTTGATATAGCTCCCGTGGGGCCAGAGGGGAGGGCAATGCACACCCATGAGGGTAGGATATAATGGACGAGGTCTGTATGGCTCGCTGTGGTAACGAAGGCATCAGGATGGCCAAACGATGTAAGGTATCAATGCACAGAAGAGGGGTGGTTTCGGCACAGAAACTAGGTAGGCTCGGCACGATGGGGAGGTCCAACCGGCGCGGGGAGCCCTCGGCGCGAAACTCACGCCCGGAGATACCGGCACCGGAAGGCTTTCAGAAGGGATTTTAAGGAGGTCTTCGAACAGGGTTTCGGGAGTTGTTAGGAGAGGGGTTTAATCTCGACTGTTTTGGATGATCAGAGGGGGAAGACTTTGAGGGAACACCTTTCCTCTGGGGGCCTCATTGGGGGCGGAACCACGGACGGAAATCCCTGAACCACGCCCCCCTTTATTTCACATACGAGGAGCCATGAGATAGACTGTCTCAGGTCCTCGAAATGTGGCTGGAGGGGGGGCTGATAAATAATGGTGGTGAAGACACTTCAGCAGAATTAGAAAACCAAACGATAAAAAACGCCTAGTTATCAGTATCCTTAGCACATAGCGAACCTCGGATGTAGAGGCAGAAAGAAGAAGGTAATGAAAGGGCGGAGTTCAACCCATTCTCTCATTCTTTATTTCATCTAGACGACTTACACGCATGCTACTTAAGAGAAAGAAATCTGACTCAACAGAGAAAGAAATCTAGGCTTAATCCCTGAAAGCAGGGTTACATTGGCATTCGATGCTATTGAAGCAAAGATGCTAGAAATCAGAAGTACAAAGAGAAATATTCAGACAGATAGGGAGGGGAAAGAGAAGGAGCTGCAGCTGCCCGACACTCCCACCTGGATCCCTCTTCGAGCCTCTGCCTCTCTCCCTTTTTCCTTTCTTCAGCTTCTTTCAAGGGCTCTCGAGCTCCCTCCTTCTCTTCGGTGGCTAGGCACTCCCTTTTCACTCTTCTTTTTTCTTTCTTCCTTTTCCCGCTCTGCCTTTTCTTCTTTCCTTTTTCTTCGCCTCTTTGCCCACACTCCTTTCGTTCGAAGGGCAGGCCTCTTATAGAGGCCAGGCCTTCACCCTTCCGACATGAGCTTCCCGGCGCGCTAGGATCGTCCTTCCGGCGTGTCCCACCTCATATTTGGGCTTGGCCCATTTTCTTGTCATTCGGCCCATTCGACCCAGGATCCACTTGGTGGACTCCTTTCGACAATGGGATTCTTGATATATATATATTAAGACCCCACCGGGACTGTTTACACCTTGCATTCACAAACATGTGCGAGGCACAGTACATCCCATTTCAGGAGTATCAGATATGTCTGAACATCTGTTTCAGCAGGCAGATGGTTGCCTGAATGTTGGTATAGTTTTATCAGCCCGACTATCTGAATGACAGCAGTACTGGACAGCGACCGAGCCAAAGATGGCTTTAGTCGAACAACATGATAGGGGTAGTGGGTTTCTTCTATTCAGACTCTCAGATCTCCCAGGGATGGTACGTGAGCTGTGCCCTCGACTGATCTTCAGAACTGTGAATCTGCTATGATCTCTTCTGACATATTTTAGGTGTCAACAGGGTAGAGTTGGCATAAGGATAGGTCTGGATGTGGCGTCTGAGTGAGGTTCGGCTCGAGTTATAGTGTTCGCCAGTGCGAGAGTCAGCCGATGGCCTCGAGAGTTGGAATGTCCTCATTGGATCTGGTGGAAGACCAGGAAAGAAGGAAGAAGTTGAGCAAGCAGTGGTTTCTCATTGATGAATCGCTGGTGACTAGCGGATGATCTTTCACAGACAGGAGATGCTGATGGTTGTGCATCAAGAACGGTGAGAGCCGTGTGCAAGTGAGGCCTTTGGTGGCCGTTTCCGTGATGTGCCTTTTCCCAGAGAGGATGTAGGCTTTGTCAAAGCTTGAGTTCTAACAGAGCCGGTCCAGTGCGGTTATAGGCTTTCAGCTTGCCAGGTGTGAGATGGTCCTTAGCACAGAGCCGACGGAATTTTCACAGTCAGTTGACATGACTGTGTGAGCTGGTTGAAGCTCAGTGATGGTCGTCCCTGATGCAGGGTGTGAGACCAGTCAGCTGGTGCTGAAGCTCATGTTTGATTGGTCCATCGAGAATGGGATTTGATCGGTGGTTGTTTCTCGTGACGAGGATTGAGTTTTCCTCGGTGAGCGAGATCGTGGCAGCGATGCCACGGTTGGATTTTTCGTTATGGCTGGGGCGACGCTAGACTTGTGCCTTTTTGTATATGCCTGCTCTGATGATCGATGACTGGTATGTGTTGAACGAGGCATGTTGATCGTGATCATTGTCTAGCTGTGTCCCTCAGGATCTGTGCTCTCGCAAGTGTCGAGGCTTGGCTAGAGCTCTGGGAGCGTCGCCAGCTGGGTGTGTTGTTGTTCCCCTGTGTCTTGGGGGTTGCCTCAAATTTCGAGGATGAAATTTCTATAAGGAGGGGAGGACTGTAACACCCTAGATTTTTTGTCGATTTTTTCAGATCAGGATTCGTGGGTTCGGAGCGCCTTGGTGAGTCTCGGAGAGTGTTTTGGGCTTTACGCGTGTTTTTACCTGTCAGACCTTCAGAACTTCGTATAGAGTGAACCGATGAGTTGTCCGACTCTAGGACGTTACCAACATGTTGTGCATTTTTAGAGAATCATGGGGAGTAATTTTCCCTATTTTTTGTATTTTCTAAAAATTCTGGATTTTCTATTTAAAACCCCCACCCATTTTCTCTCTTCCTTCACTCTCATTTCTCTCATCTCTCCCCCTCTATTATCACGCTCTCTTCTCTCTCCGTCTCTTCTCCGGCGGCCGACGGAGGTGGACGGGGGCGAGGCGACGAGGATCATGGGGCGTGGAGCAGCGAGGATGGAGCAATGATCGAGGTGGAGGCGCGGTGTTCATCGTTCGTGAGTTCGGGGCATCGGCAGTGGTTCGCGAGGCATTTCACGATGGAACGGCACCCACGATGCGTCAAATCTTCGGTGGAGGTAGGGGGATGGATCCTTAACACCTGTACTTCATTTCTCGTGAGTTTCATAGGGCGTGGTGAGCCGAGCGAGGGTTTCCTTCTCGTTGGGGTGACTTTTGCATATTTTAGGGCGTGAGATGGTTTTTCCCAATCGAGCAAGGTTTCTCTCTTCTTTTCCCTCCATTTTTGGGTTTTGGGGTCAGGGGAATGATCTCCTATGTTTTCCTCTTCGATCAAGATAGAATAGGGCATAGATCGGAGCCCTAGGGCAGATCTGGTCGGGGTTGCCGCCGCGTTCGGGTGACCGACTGGTCGGAGCCGGTCGATCGAACGCCGTAGCGTTCAAGGATGCGACCACCCGTGACAGGGGGTCGACGCAATACTCGCTGTGGCGACGATGCCTGGGGGTGCCAGTCGACTGACCGGGCTAGTCCGATCGACTAACCAGGGTAGACCCCTGGTGGGGTCGTGGCCACGTCGAAGCAGCGCTGTGGCCGCGTCGACGCAGCTGTGTTGGTCGACTGACCCAATGGGTTTGGTCGACCGAACTGCCCTGCCCTTGCCCGTTTTGGGTCTCGGTCAGTCCGGTTGCGACCTAATGACCGACCTTTAGCCCCGTGAGTGTCCTAGACACCGCGTGCGTATCATGACCATGTTTTTTGGTGTCCGGAGGTACCATTTTACCTCAATTAGCATGCCCGTGGGTTTAGGGGTCCTGGTGACCCCCATGTGTTCTGGGCTTTCATCTATTTTCGCTAGATCGAGTCGCCACGGGTTGGCATGTGTGCAGAGGGATATTCTCGCATGTTGTTAGCTTCTTTGGAATGCGGTTTCCGTGTAGGCCGTGCGTATGTCCTGTGGACTGTGAGTCCAATTACCCAGCCTAGGGATGAAGGGTTTTCTTAGCTTCCCTTTGGATAGGATTGAGTTGGCGGTTATGTCCCGCCTTAAGACTTATATCGGGTCGAGGTTTCTGACCTAGGGATAGGCCAGATTGATGTCCTAGGGCTGTCCTGTGCAATGGACTACCTAGAGTCCAGTGGCAACGTGCCACACGTCTTTCGAGATGGACATGACAGGGCATGTACGTGGCCTAAGCGATTTCAACCGAGAGTCGCTTCTGTGGTGACCCCCACTGGTAGTAGCTTCCTGGGCATGCTTGTGCCAACCCACCTGGGAGTAGGTGGAGAGCTAGAGTGGCTTGCCTGGGCACGTGTGTGCTAACCCACCTAGGGGGTAGGTGGAGAGCCACACCCGTTAAAGATGATTTTTAGGCTGGTTACCGTAGGGCCTCCCCTGTAGTGACTTGACTCCAAGTCGGGAGGAAAACCAGCATGAGGGCCTGGCATTATACAGTCTGTCAGTGTGTGTACACATGGTTGGGGGCTTCGGACGCGTGCAAACGAGCACGACCCCGACTAGACCCTTGTTTCTATTGTGGTTTGTGATGTGTCTTGATTTCCGCCAGGGGTGAGAGAGACACTTGAGGCATGGAATAAGTCGTCGGTGGATGCTTCCAGCCATGCTTTTAGTGGGCAGGTGCCCCCATCACGGGACGTGAGTTTCCGTGACTCGAGAGTCCATTTTCTGACCGCGAGGCGTGGTATCCTGTACCATTTCTATGTGTTTTTCAAGGTTGAGGCCAGGGATGCTCTGTAGGATTACCTGATGGGGACATCCCTTGCCCCTCCACATTTTCTGAAGCTCGGATTGATCGTCGGTGTACGCCATTATGTTCCTCATGTGTTTGTGAGTCGAGTCATGTAATTTTCTTATTTTTATTTGAGTCTTAAACATGTAATTTTCCCTTTATTGAGTCATGTACCTAGGTTAGAAAGTCATTTTCCTAAGTCCTGAAGTCATTATGTTGGTTTGATAGGTTAATGGGCCCAATTCATTGGGCTAGGCCCAGGGGCGCCCCTCCCTTGGACTGTTTGGTCATTAGTTAGTTTGTCAGGGTCAGTTTGGTCTTAGGAAAAGTGTGGGGTCTATAAATAGCCCCACCCCTCTCTCATTTGTAACAATTATGCTTGAATATTGAATCCAAAAAATTTCCACACCTTCTAGTTCCCTCTCAATATCTCCCTCTCTCTCTCTCTTACTATCACTCTCTCTAAGTGGGTTGTGCCCCCTCTCTCTCTCCTCCCCACCCCAATTTCAAAATTCATTCTCTCTCCTCCCCATTCACCCCTCATTAAGGCCCCTTCCCCATGCACTCATTCAATTCCCCCTCCAACCCCTAGGTGGAAACCCTTTCTCCTAGGCACCTTTCCACTCTCCGAACCAACCCTCCCTCTCCCCAAGACTGAAAGAGCCCTTCCCTAGGCCAAATTTCAAATTTCCCTCTCCCTTGGGCTGTGCCCTTTCATCTCCCCACCTCCCTAACCACCCAAGGTCGCACCCCCCCTTCCCCATCCACCAAATAACCCCTTATTCATGCCCTTCCCCACACCCTCTCCCCCACCTATTCTGTCCCTGTTGCAGGTTTTAGAAAAGCAGTGATTTACAGTAGTAGCCACGACTTCCCCTGAAGGCTCCCGGTGGCATATCTTATATTGCTGGAATCATCTCCAAGTCTTCTTTCCAACGGTGGTACTCCTTCCTGCATCCAAGTTCGGAGCTGTCCGGAGGAACGTCATCTTCAACGACTGCGCAATCTATCCCAGACTGAAGGCTAGAGCGATCTTGGAAGCCGTTCAGCAGCCAACCTTGGAGGAATTCGATCACGCTTCCTTCTACAACATTCTTCTTAGTCTAGTCCTCCATCAGTAACAGAAGGAACGATGCCAATCGCCCGCCCGAGCTATTTGTTCTGAATTTCTTCGCCGGAGTGTGCAATCTGCCCCCTGCTGGTCCAGGTTCGACCTGTCTTCACTTCTCCAGCCACCATTCTCCTCTCCGACCTCGGAATTTGGCCCTGTCAATTTCTACTCGAAGCTACGCTGACCACGATCGCGTCACCACCAGTTTCGTTTGATTTGGAGTTCGGCAGTGACCGCAGTGCCTTCTGTAACCCACTGTTACATTTCTGCATTAGTCAGAGGTAGAGTGTTGCTGTCCTGCTCCAGTCGCCGGTCCGATCAGCCCCAAGTTCCAGAACTTCCCAAAAAATTCAAGCATCATCCTCGGCCAGTTGGGGAACTTTTGGCACTGGTTTCATCAAATTTAAAGCTCGGTTGAGTCCGTGGCAGCATCTTCATCAACAACCTATTCAGTAAAACTGAAGAGTGGCAGAACCGGTGAAGCTTGGAGAGTCGGCATTCTCTTCATAATTTCCCCACCCCGCTTGGCCGGCTGAAGGCCCCTCCCTGCGTGGAGGTAATCTTGGTTGTAATAAGTCTAACCCCCACCCCAAGAGCCCCCCTCCTACGAGAGGTGTAGTTCATGTAATAATATTTTCACAGATTTGAAGCGACACCGACGCGGCTTGCGGGCGCAAACCCTTGCCTCCCCGCTCGCCCCCGTCTTCGGTCGGAGTTGGCGTCTTCACGCCGGCTAGGTGAGCCTCGGTCCCCCTTTCCTTGCTGGTCAATATAACTTGCTTAGCTTAGTATTCTTGCTTTGCTGTGTCGGACGGAGAGCGAGGGCCCGGCCCAAATTGCCGAACACGTGAGTGTCCATCGCGGGCGAGTTATGAGCGAGCCATTTCAACCCACACCCATGTTGTGACGACCGCCCGTGAGTTGGCATCCCTGGCCCAATTGGGGTTCTCCCCAAGCTTGCCAAGCACCAGAGCATCATTGTCCCACCCCGGACCCTCTCCATTATCGTTTAGTTGCCCACGGGCACAAGTGTGCACCAAGCGAGTGAGCCGCTCGAGTGGTATCATCGCCAATTTACTTGCTTGCAACCTTAGGTCCAAGGGTCATATTGTCTTGTGGTCATCACCCCAAGGTGGTGTCACATCAAGTGGTATCAGAGCAAGTTCACAACTTGTCTCTATCAAGTTGGTCCTAGGACGCTCATATGCATTTAGAGTCTTCGGTTGCATCTCTTTTGTCCACTAGCATGGCTACTTCATGTAAGTCACATCTATCTCACTCGGCCCTCCGCAAAGGTCCGATTGACACCCCTTTGGACAAAGTCCTATTTGAGGACCTTATCTTTAACGGATACCACCCTAGTGCATATTTAGAGTGGGATGAAAACATGGATAAATACTTTAAAAGGAATCCAATGACTAAACCCATGAAAATCTACCTTGCCAAGAGACGACTTGTGTACCATGCCGAGGATAGGTGGAAGTTCATTGAACAATTTAGGAGGGTTATGAGGTTAGAGCCTATTAACACATGGGAGAACATGAGAGCCGAACTTAGGAAAGTCTACACTCCCCGACCTCCTCCCTCCTACCCGGGTTACCAAAACTCGAGGAGCACTCCCACTCCTCCAACCCTACCCGTCCAAACCCTTACCACTAGAACCCAAGTGTCCAAGGCCTCCACCTCCCCACCTAACCCCATGAGGGCCCCTACACCCCAACCAAACCCCCCTTCCCTAACCTACACTAGTCAAGCCCCTTTAGCCCCCACTTTCACCCCAAACGATCCCAAGGACAAGAGACCCCTAACCGACCCAATTCCCTCCATGGTGACCACCACTTATCCAACCCTCACCATTAAAAACCAAGTGGACACCGCGTCCACCCCTCTAACTAGGCCCATAATGGCCACCACCCCCAAACCCAAAACCCCTCACAAAACCCGTACCCCACAAGCCCCCTTGACCACCACCACAAACCCACCATCGTCCCCAAAAAGGGACACATCTCCCAAAACAAATCAACCCAAAACCCCTCACCCAACCCACCTCCCACTTCCTACACCAATCTTTCCCCAACCTAGGCCTCCTCTACTTCCCCTTCTTATCCCAACCCAAGCCCATGCTTGTTCACCACCCCGGGTGTGTCATACGCTAGCTATCACCAAACCACCCATCATAGATCCCCCTACTCCATTAGCAATAGAAGTTTCTACCCACACACCTACCCAAGTGGAGAAGGATGCCCATCCGAATCCACCTCCCAACATAGAGGAAATCCAAAGGCCAAACAACTCACACACCTCTAGTCTAGCTCCTCTAGAGACACCCAACCTCACCATAGATAAGTCCATACTCCAATGGCTCAAGAAAGGTCTCACCATTCCTAGTTCACAACCATGCCACCTATCCATGGGATATCAATCCCAAATCATTACCATTCAGCCACATGTCACTTATCAAACTTCCTATTGTGTGGAAGATTTGGGAGACTTAGTGAACTACCTACATTGGCAAATTCACTTGACCACTATGCTAGCCTTGAGGCCGTCCGAAACTAACACCATTAGCCTAGCATATCCCTCCATTGGCTCCATCACTTCCATCTACACTAATGGCCAAGTTACTAGTGAGATCATCATCCTTCTTCCCATGGAGGAAGAACCTATCCTAGTCCACTCCCCAACCATTAAGATCCCAAGTGCTTTGATCGGTCAACCCATTAGCAACCTTGGCCCAATTATTGAGGAGGATGACTCACCATTCGAGGACCTTGAGAGCATAGAGTACCCCTACCAAGGTGACCCTTACCATGATACCTTTGACCCTTTTCTATGGGAGCCTAGATCTCAATGTAACCCACTCACCTTATTCACCACCCACCTTACTCTACCCTTACCACCCATGATAACCCAAAACCTTCCCTTCCTAGAATTGGGTTACACCAAAGAAGCCTTAACCATAGGCAACATACACAATGGGATTGATAGATGGCCCCACTCCATGATGTCTCCCTTCTTAGATCTCTTTGACTCATACGAATGGAAGCTCAAGGGCCACCCCACACCTATGCACATAGAAGTCATCACTAGGATTCAAATGCATGTGCTTAGGCATACCACCCCACTTGACATGATTAGAAAGTCGGGTCCATTCATTCATATCACCCACATGTCAAAAAGAAAATATGAGTGGTCAATATTTGGTTGTAATGGTCCACCATCATTCATCATAAATCTCAAGCATGTTAGGAGCATTCATGGATGTCCGGGTCCCCCGGCACTCATCACACTCACACATGAAAGGGACACCTATGGATGCCCCGGTCCTCCCAAGACATTCAAAGTCTTCATAACATCAATGCATGATAGGTCTACATGTGGTTGCCCTGGACCACCTTTGCATACCACGCACTACTCACTCACACCGCATCTTAGTACATGGCATATGCATCAAAACATGCATCAAGCAAAAAGCGGTGAGAATTACAAAAAGCGGGCAAAAACTCGTGAGCGCCACTTGAAATTCCATGTTGGCGACTTGATGATGATGATGATTTTGGAGTGGCTCTACTCTAGGGTCACCTCCAATTTGAGGACACGAGGACTTGGACCTTGCCAAGTTCCGAGTGGCATTGGCACCCGACTTGCGGGTTGAACTTACCAATGGGTTTTAGGATTCATCCCACTTCCCACGTGGCGGATCCGGCACCCTCTAAGGGTACCGCGGTGGATCCTAGTGAGTGTCTTGAGCCTACACCTATCCTTGTGAGAGACACCCTCGGAGTGCCACCACAAACAAGCCCGAGAGCCTGACGTCAGCACATGGCGGCAATACTAAGCAAAGCAAGATCTCTTCGCCAGCCTAAGGGTGTGTCCGAGCCACTTTGTCGAGTGGAAGCACCGTTCCTCGGCTATGGACATGGGTCGAGTTTGGAGAACAAGGTTCGCCCGGAACTGCGTTTGGGATGCTACTTCCCCGGTGGACCCATACTCGACAGGGTCGAGTTTTCCCCACCATGGGGGTATGATGGGGACATCCCTTGCCCCTCCACATTTTCTGAAGCTCGGATTGATCATCGGTGTACGACATTATGTTCCTCATGTGTTTGTGAGTCGAGTCATGTAATTTTCTTATTTTTATTTGAGTCTTAAACATGTAATTTTCCCTTTATTGAGTCACGTACCTAGGTTAGAAAGTCATTTTCCTAAGTCTTGAAGTCATTATGTTGGTTTGATAGGTTAATGGGCCCAATTCATTGGGCTAGGCCCAGCGGCGCCCCTCCCTTGGACTGTTTGGTCATTAGTTAGTTTGTCAGGGTTAGTTTGGTCTTAGGAAAAGTGTGGGGTCTATAAATAGCCCCACCCCTCTCTCATTTGTAACAATTATACTTGAATATTGAATCCAGAAAATTTCAACACCTTCTAGTTCCCTCTCAATATCTCCCTCTCTCTCTCTCTTACTATCACTCTCTCTAAGTGGGTTGTGCCCCCTCTCTCTCTCCTCCCCACCCCAATTTCAAAATTCATTCTCTCTCCTCCCCATTCACCCCTCATTAAGGCCCCTTCCCCATGCACTCATTCAATTCCCCCTCCAACCCCTAGGTGGAAACCCCTTCTCCTAGGCACCTTTCCACTCTCCCAAGCAACCCTCCCTCTCCCCAAGACTGAAAGAGCCCTTCCCTAGGCCAAATTTCAAATTTCCCTCTCCCTTGGGCTGTGCCCTTTCATCTCCCCACCTCCCTAACCACCCAAGGTCGCACCCCCCCTTCCCCATCCACCAAATAACCCCTTGTTCATGCCCTTCCCCACACCCTCTCCTCCACCTATTCTGTCCCTGTTGCAGGTTTCAGAAAAGCAGTGATTTACAGTAGCAGCCACGACTTCCCCTGAAGGCTCCCGGTGGCATATCTTATATTGCTGGAATCGTCTCCAAGTCTTCTTTCCAACGGTGGTACTCCTGCCTGCATCCGAGTTCGGAGCTGTCCGGAGGAACGTCATCTTCAACAACTGCGCAATCTATCCTAGACTGAAGGCCAGAGCGATCTTGGAAGCCGTTCAGCAGCCAACCTTGGAGGAATTCGATCACACTTCATTCTACAGCATTCTTCTTCATCTAGTCCTCCATCAGTAGCAGAAGGAACGACGCCAATCAACATCCCGAGCTATTTGTTCTGAATTTCTTCGCCGGAGTGTGCAGTCTTCCCCCTGCAGGTCCAGGTTTGACCTGTCTTCACTTCTCCAGCCACCATTCTCGTCTCCGACCTCGGATTGTGACCCCGTCAATTTTTACTCGAAGCTACTCCGACCACGATCGTGTCACCACCAGTTTCGTTTGATTTGGAGTTCAGCAGCGACCGCAGTGCCTTCTGCAACCCACTGTATCATTTCTGCATCAGTTAGAGGCAGAGTGTTGCTGTCCTGCTCCAGTCGCTGGTCCGATCAGCCCCGAGTTCCAGAGCTTCCCAAAACATTCAAGCATCATCCTCGGCTAGTTGGGGAACTTTTGGCACCGGTTTCATCAAATTTGGAGCTCGGTTGAGTCCGTGGCAGCATCTTCGTCGACAACCTGTTCAGCAAAACTGAAGAGTGGCAGAACAGGTGAAGCTTGGAGAGTCGGCATTCTCTTCATAATTTCCCCACCCCGCTTGGCCAGCTGAAGTCCCCTCCCTGCGTGGAGGTAATCTTGGTTGTAATAAGTCTAACCCCCACCCCAAGAGCCCCCCTCCTGCGAGAGGTGTAGTTCATGTAATAATATGTTCGCAGATTTGAAGCGACACCGACGCGGCTTGCGGGCGCAAACCCTTGCCTCCCCGCTCGCCCCCATCTTCGGTCGGAGTTGGCGTCTTCACGCCGGCTAGGTGAGCCTCGGTCCCCCTTTCCTTGCTGGTCAATATAACTTGCTTAGCTTAGTATTCTTGCTTTGCTGCGTCGGACGGAGAGCGAGGGCCCGGCCCAAATTGCCGAACACGTGAGTGTCCATCGCGGGCGAGTTGTGAGCGAGCCATTTCAACCCACACCCATGGTGTGACGGCCGCCCGTGAGTGGGCATCCCTGGCCCAATTGGGGTTCTCCCCAAGCTTGCCTAGCACCGGAGCATCATTGTCCCACCCCGGACCCTCTCCATTATCGTTTAGTTGCCCACGGGCACAAGTGTGCACCAAGCGAGTGAGCCGCTCGAGTGGTATCATCGCCAATTTGCTTGCTTGCAACCTTAGGTCCAAGGGTCATATTGTCTTGTGGTCATCCCCCCAAGGTGGTGTCACATCATTACCTGAGCTTCATTCCCTTGGCTAGGTCGGGTTCATGACAGCGAGGTCGTGATGATACCCATGGACCGTGTGGTCCAGGTTAGGCCTCGTCTTGGTGACAGGCCTCCACAGCATAGTTGCCATGTGTTTTCCCACGGTAGTTGTGGTGTTAGGTAGTCCGGTGGTCCCCCGACTGTGAGATCAGGGTGAGTTTCCCGGTACAATAGGAGTAGCTATAGAGCTGAGGTTTTATCGGCCACCGTGATTTCAGCTCCTACTTTTTGTTGCCGCCGTTGTTTACGGTTGGCGTTCCGCGAGACCCCCACTGAACCAGTGAGACGAAGCTCACCCCTGCTATTCAGGTGGGGCAGTTCTTCCTCGAGGTTCGAGGGTGCTGTGAGGAGGTTCGAATTTGCCAGCTCGCCGGGTCGAGTGTTCAATCGGTAATGGGTACGTTTTTTTTTTCTGTAGATTGTACTTTCTTTAAACTAGACTCTATAGTTTATTTATTATTATTGTTCCTGCTTTATTTCTTATTCCTGTATACTGCCACTCACACACACCTTTTAGCCCTTCCGAGCCCTCCTGCTCGTGGGCGGTGGACCAGGATTCGAATGGTATCGGGTTCTTCCTGATATCCGGATCTTGGGTCGTTACAAAGCGTTTCTATCCGAACATGCACTTTACCCTTGGGATAAAGCCTTAACCTGTTGTGTACTACGTGAAGGGAATTTTCCAGCCAATGAGATGACAATGTGCCTTATCACCTTGGAGCCAATCAGTGGCCACTCTTGTTCTGATTTGAAAGTTCCTATGGATCTGGACAGTCCAGATTTCCTGCTACCAGATTAAGGGCAACACACTTTGTTCCATGCATGTAGAGAGCGAATATTGTCTGAAAAGAAAAGGAATGCGTGGGAGCATGTTTCGCGCATCTTTTTTTCTTTCGTTCGCGGGTCGATCGACCAACTGACTAACTGGTAGTCAAATGATCAATTAACGACGCGGTCGTGCCAGTCACGTGCGTGACGATTCTATTGTGCGCTCATTCTGATCCATGTCGGGCGAATGTGAGGTTCGGTCGGGACCAGCAGTCCGCCATACCATAAAGGCTATGGCGTTAATTACATCCCCCACGAGGAGGGAACACCTTTGATTAATTGCCGAGATATCGGGCTGTCGAAGCCGGAAAAGGAACTACATGATGATTATTAGTTGAGGGACTTGCATCCTTCTGTGATTGACACAAGAGATCATCCCATAAGTGAGAAAGGGGTTAGAATGATGCGACGACACGATTCGGAACGAAACCGGTGCAGTGCGTGCGAAGACAGGGATCAAAACGCTTGAAACGGCGCCCTGAAACGTAGGTAAAAGGTTTAAAATGGCGCCAGAACCGTAGGTAAAAGGGGCAGCCTGTTAAAACGGCGTGGGAAGCCCGCCGGGAAGGCCGCGCCGGGAAGGGCGCGCCGGGAAGACCGCGCCGGGAAGGGCGCGCCGCTTTAAGGTGTGATCGCGCGTGGACGCGCCGAATTAACAAGATTTCAAGGAGACAGGGGCCTCGTTGGTTTATTCATAGATTTATTAAGATTTTGGATGGTTTTGAGAATTTATTAAGTTGATTGTTCGTGGAATCGGTGCCGAGTCATTTAAAGGCCGAGTCACGGGCTCGCGTGAGGCGATTGTTCCGAGCTTAACTCGTTCGAGCCGAAATTTCGGCAGCATCTCCCCATCCCAAAGGATGGTCGGGGAGACGTAGGGAGTACTCACGTGGCGGAGTAAACCCCTAAAAGCCGGGTGGCGCAACGGCGGCCGGCAGACCCGAACGGATAGGAAGACCCCGAGGGCTAGCCTGCTAGGGGCACCGAGTTTGTGGGTAACAGTGAGTGAGTGAGGCGACTCGATGTGGGAGCGAAAACCCCGAGGGCTAGCCTACGAGGGGCACGCGACCCGAGCCACCACGACACTCGAATCGGGATGACCATATAGGGAAGGGATCCCCGAGGGCTAGCCTATGAGGGGAACACCACCCACGGTCACTGTCGAGTCTATTAAGGACTGCAGATTCTGAACTGTAAGGCTTAGCCCCATTATTGTACATCCAGCGGTCCACAGGGAGATTCGTCATCGAGAGACGATCGCTCCGTCGACCGAATGATTGGTGAAAAACAAGGTTTTGGGGAATGTTCCCCCTCCCCGGATGCTGGAGTGATGCTACATAGCATACTCCCATCAAAGTACAAATGCCATAACAGGAAGGAATATGAAACCTCGCTTAACGGTGCCAGACAGACAAGCTAATTGCCTAGAAATATATTGAAATGATGGAGCCCCACGGATCGAGCAAGTCAATCACCAACAGAATACGTAGCCAGCGCATAGCCCGGAGCACAGATATACTATACGTGTATATGTTATTCGGGAACAAACCCACATGGGGCTCACCGTCGAACGACTAGAAGCCATCCAAGGATTCTTCCCATCCCCCTGGTCCATGAAACAGAACGTGAAGGGAACGGTGAGAAACCTTATTCCCTAGGCAGAGACCAGACAGAGATATGCACACAAGTACATCTCTGCTCGCAAAGCCCATGAAATATCAAATGCTGAACCCAGCCATTGCATCAAACTCGAAAGAAAGGGAACCCCGGGGAGGGGGATGAATGATTCATGTAGCCCGAAGGCATATCCAATGTCGGAGAAATCGGTTATACGAGAGTATATACATATGTTGGAGAAATCATTAAATACACGCTCGAAGGAGGGTTGGAGAGTGGGAGGAAGAGATACAACATCAATCACAGCAACTCTTTATTCATCCCATGGAAGACACAGTCATGTATATGCAGAGCACGTAGATTCCGGCGCCGTCGTTGTCGACCGGCCGCCATTTCCATTAATCGAAGAAACGATTACAGACGGAATAAAAAAAAATGCAGAAGGGAAGATGAGGAAAAGGGGGAGGAAAGGCTCGTATCATCGCCCCTCCCCCTTTTCTCCATTTACATTGCAGCCCTGGGGCGAATATGGCAGAACAGAAGCGGGGAGATTCGGCGAGAAACACGATGACGACCCACCTAGAAGGCAGGGGAGCAGTCGATCGTCCTCTCCGACACCGGGGAGCTCGAGTGGAAGAGGGTAGCGGCCGCCGAGGGACCTCAGCCGGGAACTCCTTCAGAAGAGCAACACCCCCTGGACCTCCCCCTTTTCTTTCTAATTCCCTTTTCTTTCTTTTTTGATTCCGCTTCCTCTCTTGATCGGGTCCCCCTTGATCTCCTCCCTTCTCTTTTGATCTCTTCTGTCGACAGGCTATATATAGCCTTGGGGTTAAAACGGCGCCCCAGGAAGAAGCGCGCCGGGTTGACGGCGCCGGGGAAATCCCCCATTTTGGCCTTTGCGCGCCGGATTGACGGCGCCGGGGAACACCCCTATTGGCCTTTGCGTGCCGGATTGACGGCGCCGGGGAACACCCCCTTTGGTTCTTGGCGCGCCGGTTTGACGGCGCCGTTTTAACCTGTTCACTTGGCGTGTAGCCCGGTGGGCCCGGAGATGATTCCGGAAGCTCCCGTTGACTGTTCCTCTCACCCTGGCCATCGAAGGGCCTTGATGGGGTGTTCACGAAGCTCCTGATAGGTCGAATGGCCTTAAACAAGACTTCGTGTGTGTCCGGTCCGAACACACGGGTGTCCTACTGACATAGTCTTCGGCACTGTGATTTATGCTTCTGGCTGAGACGAACTCGGGCTTGAAGCTTCCTTGCAGGATGATGTTACATCCCGGACAATTCCACCTTGAATTGGTGATCAATCGGCCACTAACGGGCCCACTATGGCAAGAAGCCGAATCCATGCCGGATAATCGGGGTCTTCTGCTGACAGGACCTTCGGCCCCTTGTTACGGATGGCCGAGGACATTCTTCCTCCTTAGGAGAGTCATTGGGTAGACCGTCGTCCTTGGTCGGGCGACGGATGTGGGGTAGCGGCATGACGAGGTCGATGCCGGATCATTGGGTAGGCTTGATCGCGCTGTCGGTTGGTTGCGGGTTCACTTCGGCTCTCCTGAGGTAAAGTCCCCGACGTTCCCTTCAAGGTGGCTCGGGTCTTTGTCAGCTTGAGGGGTCCTCTTGATAAGTTGATCTTTATCGGCTTCTGTTCTTCAGTGGGCCATATCATTCATCCTTGCGGCTTGGTTGCCAAAGGATCATATTTTGAGTGCCAACAAATGCCCCCCAGACGTAGGCGGTGCAAGTGAGGCAGGAATGCGACAAGGCCTGCGGATGAGCTTCGTTTGGCTGACAGAGGCTCGACCGGCATTTAATTCTGGCGTCGGATGTTGATCCGGCGAGGCAGGAAGCCTGACGGCGTTGCTTAAAACGGCGCGGCCTTTGCTTCGAGTTAAAACGGCGCGGCCTTTACGGCGCGCCCTGGGCCTTCGGGCTTAAAACGGCGCCGCCTTCCCGGCGCGCCCTGGCCCTTTGAGGGGTTAAAACGGCGCGCCCTCCCCGGCGCGCCATTTGCTTAAAACGGCGCGCTCCGGGGCGTGCCGTTTTAACAAAATGAGGGGGGGGCCTATATAAGCCTCCCTCCTTTGTTTTTTTCTTCGCAAGTCTTCATTTGCAACATTTTTTTCTCTCTCCTCATTCCCCTCCACCGCGGCGCCGAGTGAGTTCTGGTTTTTTGGGTGATTTCGCGCCTTGAGCGGGTGAGCCGAGTGATATTCTGTTCGGGTTCTGAACCCATTATTCGGGCCCCGGGAGGCTTCTCGTAGGACTTGTCCTCGGAGCTAGATCCCTCGGGTGTCCCATTCGGCCCTGGCTTAATGCCTATGGCTGCTTTTAGGGGCCGCTCCCTTTGTGGACGGCTTCCGCTTTCTTTTTGGCAAACCCTCGAGCTGAGGAGATGCTGCCGAAATTTTGTCAGAAATATTGTTTTGATCCACTAATTTCTGACTCTCGTTTGTTCTTTTCCGGGTGCTGTTTTGTAGATAGCATGGCTTCCGGCTCTTCTTCCTCCGTATCTCGGGTCGCCGT
This sequence comes from Amorphophallus konjac, assembly GCA_022559845.1. Lineage (NCBI taxonomy): Eukaryota > Viridiplantae > Streptophyta > Magnoliopsida > Alismatales > Araceae > Amorphophallus > Amorphophallus konjac. Next base: position 202,396,019 of record CM040124.1, read on the forward strand.
GACATGGGGGAACGTCCATTCCCTTGATCGGGGGCTCCGACGTGTAGCCGTGGTGGCTGAGTCTTCGGACTCAGAAACCGACACCGTCGACACCGGCCGTTTGTTGATTCTTGATGGCAACCAATTCAGATATGACCGAGGGGACGACATCAGACGGGACCACCCCAAAGATAAGCACCTGATGGCGTTCCTCGAGGGAAGCGCGATTTAATTCTGGTCCGCAGAGCTGAAGGAGCGCTACTGGGGGAGCGGGACAGCCTGACTGAGTCAGTCACCTATGGTATGCCCATGTACATCCCCGGGGAACCCAGGAAATGGGGGGTCGTGCTCGGAGTGCAGGAATTATCTCCCGAGGCTGGGATGCTGACGAGAGCGCCGCAATACACACCAGCTCGCTGGAATGAGACCGCCGGCCGTGTTGACAGGGAGAAGCCCATATATGGTCTATTCCTCGCACCGCTCCATTGGGGATACCGAGACGAGCCTTTTCTTTTGGACTGCTTGGCGGTCCAGTTCAAACATCAAATTTCAGTGGGGTGGTTTGGAGAGCTCAAAGCCACCGATGCTCACGCCTTCAGACCGGGAGCGGTTGAATTTACAGACTTCGTGTTGCGGCAATACGCCCCCATCTTGGTGCACGCCGGAATTTATCAGAGCGTATACGCTTCCCGGTATAAATACCCGATCTCCCGAGGCCTATGTTGCGGGATGATTGAAGTCTTCTGCCCAGAGTACAATACTTTCTACACTGCAGAAGGTGAAACTTCATTGGATTTATGGAGCCTTTCTCAGCTGAGCGTCCTGCCGATAGATGGAGAGCCGTATGAAGAAGTGTGCTTCGCAGACTGGCTGAAGGACCAGACAGATGGTGAAGGCAACTATTTCACGAGCTTCGCCTATCGTTATTTGATGAAGGCGTATCACACCCTGTTGCGCCTGACACTTGACTCGCTGGAAGCGCGAAAGCCCGGTGAGAAGAGGCGCGTGCGGATGGGCACGTGGCTTCAATATTTCTTTGGTAGGGAGCAGCATTACGAGGACTTCCCCACAGTGGTTCCAACAGTGGTGGCGCGGAAGAAGAGGGCTCGGCGGCAAGCAACCTATCCTGCTATCTCAGGGAGAGGGCGGCAGGCCTACCCGAATCCCACGGGAGTTGACGCAGTTACACACTGTGCTGCGTACTTGACATATTGGCTTTGTTCATTCGCCCTTCCTCAAGGAGATGAGACGGTGATCAGGCCGGAGGAGATCTACCCTGTCTGTTTGATGGCTTGGGGGACGAAGCTGTCCCTGTGCCCTGTGGCTTTATGCCTTATATACAAAATGTTGGGGGATTTGCACAAGTCGCGCATCCCCAGGAATTCGCGGACAGTTGGTCCCCTCCACTTTTTTAATGCTTGGGTCTGCACCCTATTTCCGGAAGTAGCTCCCCGGTCAATGCAGTCAGATCGTCCTTTGCCGCGGATGATCGAATTTGCCAGTGCTGAACTGTCTTCGCTGGCGGACCAGCTTTTCACCATTCGGGGGAAGTTGACGACAGTTCCAATAGATTCCCCTGGCGTTCTGCATTTCTGGAGTTTGGCTGCCAGCTCCAGCCCTCTTGTCAACAGGATGCGGCAATGTCGATTATTTGAGACAGAGGAATTTATTCATCAGCTGACCGGGTCGAAGAGCACAAGGCCAATCTTGGAGCTGGAACTGGTGGAATGGGCGTTGTCTATTCGCCCCAGTGTCCTAGTCTTCAGGAAAAGCGGCTTGCTGTGGCTGGAGCCGTATTATCCTTTCTGTTTTAGCTGCAATTTTGGGTATGACCAGCAAATTCCTTCTTCTTCAGCCCGATTCAATCTGCCGAATAGACACCGGGCTGGTCAGACGGCTACTGATGAAGCCCGTGGATGGTGGGACTACTTCCATCGCCGAGAGGATGTATCATTCAGGGTGCCAACCCCGGCTCGCCTGCCCCGAGTGACTCCAGACTTCATCAAGTGGTGGAATGCACGAACGTGCTTTTATCAGAATTTCCGGAAGGATTGCTGGCATGCTGCCGAACTCCGTTTTTTAGACTCCCAGCGGGAGCCCATTCTGGATGTTGATCCAGCCTACTTGAAGAGGCTGAAATCTTGGTCCAATACTGAGGTGGCGGCATATGTAGAAGCCAGGAAAGTTGCGAAGGGCAAGTCGTCCCGAGCCGACCCGAAGATGCCAGAGATCCAGAGGGATGATTATATTAAGACTCTCTGGGGGCTGTGCCGGGTTAGTAGTGAGAGGGTCGCTCTCCAGACGATCCCCCTTCCGGTGGAGGAGCCCCTTCCTAGTATGGCGAGCTGGCGCCCGGAAGTCGACCATTTTCATCCTTATTGGACCTTCATCGGGAGGGAAAATAGGCGGGCTGACTTGTACACCACCACCCCCTGGATATTCGCCCTACTTCATTCTCATGGGCTTTCAGTTGACAGTCCGTTAGAAGCCATTCGGAACCATCAGCTTCAGATATCCTTCAAGTATGTCGACGGTTGGGGATTCGACCACCTGAGCTTATATCATCACTTGTCCTCCTGCGGCCATGAAGATTTGGCCCAACTGACGGAGAAAAGTGAAACAATTGGTGATGTATGCTGGCTGATCCGCGAGGCGGCTTCCCGGGACAAGGCGCCAGTATTGCTTTACTGGACACTCAGTCCTCGATATACGGGGATGCCAGGTAATGCTTGTTTTCTTCTTCAGCCCTGGAGCTGCTTCCCCTATATTCAGTGTGCATCTTCTTACTCATGTGTTTTTTGCAGCCCGCCTTTCTGCGGGAGCGACTCGACACTGTAGGGAGCTGATATCTAAGGCGGAGAAGCCTTCATATTTCAACATTCCAGAGCCGGCTCCGACCACGATGCCATTACCCCCTGGGGACTCGCGGAAGCGGACCAGGTCTCAGGTCAGGGAGGCCATCAGCAGGGCTAAGAAAGCCAAGAGGGTAGAATCCCGTGCCACTCGGGCACGTCGGAGGAAGGCTGCTGAAGAGGAGTCTACGGTTCCCCTTCCTCGAGTTCCGTCATTTTCTGAATTTGAGGCCGCCCGGACACAAGGGCCTGAAGGCGAAGGTGACTTCTTATTCTTGCATGGCTTATTTGCTTGTTTCGGTTGCCTGGGCTGACCATCTTTCTTTTCAGTAGCTGCCGGCACTATCCCTGCCGTTGTTGGGTTGGAGGCGGCAACCGGAGCTGCTGCTGGGGAGAGGGAGAGAGAAGTCCCCTTGACCTCTGTTGAGGGCGACTTGCCTTCACCGACACCTCATCGAGAAACAGAAGGTAATTTGCAGCTCACCTGTAGAGCTCAGTGGCATGTTGTATTTTTAGTCAAGTCTTGACTGTTTATTGTCCTTTGACTCCAGTCGACATTCGGCCCATACTGCTCCCTGAGGTTGGTGCCTCGACAGAGGTTGTCACCGGAGAGCAAGGGCTTCCAAGGGACCAGCCCCTGGATACTTCGCCGATAGATGTTCCCGAGATGGCAATCGCCGAGGAGGTTCTGGATAGAGGGCCTCCTCTCAGCGGCCCGGTTCATGCTCAGGTCCTGGAGATCAGAGGACAAGTAGAAGAGTCATCCTCTTCTGAACAGGTTGATTACGGCGGCGGCTCCGGCGATGATGAGGGGTTCCCGATGGCGGACACCGAGGCTGAGGACGCCGGGGCTTCATCAGCTTATGAGAGCGACCTGCCAACGTTTAGCCCTCCGAGGCTATTGGGAGCCGAGCACGGGCCATCATACCCGGCTATAGGAGAAGGGCCAGAATCTTCAGAGGTCACTTTGGGAGGCCTAAATATAGTGCCGGTCGAGGTAGGAAGTATTCCGATTCCTACTTGCAGCACTTCTTTTAATTTTCAAGCCAGCTGGCTGACGTATATACATGGAATGCAGGCTGAGGTGGTAGCACCGGCTATAATGATCCGCATACCCCTTCCAGACGTGGACATGGTTCAGTCGGCCTTCCCACCAGTTGTGCGTCCCATTGCCCTGCGGCTTCCACGGACCTATGCTGCTGCAGCGGCCCCAGAGGAACCCGGTGTGACTGCCGAGGTTTGCGGCCCGCCCGAGGTTGCAGGGGCTCAAGCCCTGGTTGCCGGTGACGAGTCATTGCTGAAGCCGAGCGACCCCCCAGAAATAGAGACAGGGGAGATTATTGCAGGCGAGGCCGATATCATTAAAACTCTGTCGATCACAGAGGGCTCTCCTGCCTCAGCGGCCGGTGAGACTGCTCAGAAAGAGCAAGCGCCCTCCGTCGCTGACACGGTTGTTGTAGCCTCACCGCAACGGGCGGGCAAGGAAGCTGCCATCGTGGAGGTTCCTCCAGTTGATGTAGCAGCAATAGTCGGGCCGGATGTGGGTGTCGTACAGACTATGCCGTCGACGTCCCTCAGGGTGGCCGACGATATCTGGGCCGAGGTAGACAGCAGGGTAGACTTTCAGCTCCCCGAGACTTCGCCACTGGGCCTACAATTTTCTGGAGACATGGTGTGGCAGTCTCTGGATAACCTCCAGCGGGCCATGTTAGCTTCTCCGGACCTGACTTATTTGCAGCTGAGAAGCTTGATAGATCATCTCTCCCGATCGCTTTTAGCATTCGGCTGCCCAATGGATGATTGGACCCCGCGGGTCGTGATGTTGTTAAAACATGCCAACAGGCGGGAGTTCCTCAGTCGAGAGGTTTCTGATCAGCTGACTGCCGCGAAGCTGGAGAAGGCAGATTGCCGCACCGTCGTTAGTTCATTGAGGATGACCGTGGGACAGCTGAGAAATGTTGCCAGCAATATCTCGGAACGTCGGATGCTCCTCACGGCACGGATGGATGAGTTGCACTCGGAACTTGCTAAGGTCGAAGCCGAGCTACAGGAAGGCGAGCGCCTAGAGGTCCAGACAACGGAAGAGGCTGACCTGGCTGAAGGACAACTTGCCTCACTAGACGAGAGGTTATCCCAGCTGACAGCCACCGAGACCCGTTTGCAAGAGTTGACACGATATCCTTCGCTGGGCCTTTCAGACTAAGCAGATATCTTCCGGTGCCCTTTGCCGTGACCTTGCCCCTTCTTTTTTTGTAACGCTCCTTTTGTCTTCGGGGCTCATGTACCCCCGGGGAATGCCCCGAGTAAAAAAAAAATGTGTTCCACCCATTCTCATTAAATGGAAATATTTCTTTTTGTTGTCGTCAATCGCGACTTCTTTTCTTTCCTTTATTCTGGATGGTCACCCGAACCTAAGGATACTTGCTGATGGCGCAGGAGAGCGCTCACGCCTTCAAGGAAGGGGTGAGGTGTTCGCTCCACCGCGATGTAGCCGTTCCTGGAACGGGGCCTTCGCTAATGTGGGGCATAGGCAGCGTAGGCAGATGCCCCTAGCGAACCTTGCCGATGATGATGAGAGGTGTGTTATGACCCTTGACATGGGTCAAATGTCGATGCCACGATGTTTTGTTGGTCAGTGAGGGCGGAAGGCCCAGGTTAGAGAGTAGTCGACCGATCTTGTCGCTGGTGACAAGGGTCGAAAAAGGGGTAGACGGTCTTGCCGATGGTGACAAAAACCGGATAGGTAGCGACCGATCTTGTCGATGGTGACAAGGGTCGAAAGGGTAGACGGTCTTGCCGATGGTGACAAAAACCGGATAGGTAGCGACCGATCTTGCCGATGGCGACAGGGGTCGAAAGGGTAGACGGTCTTGCCGATGATGACAAGCACCGGATGGGTAGCGACCGATCTTGCCGATGATGACAAGGGTCGAAAGGGTAGACGGTATCGCCGATGGTGACAAAAACTGGATAAGGGTAGCGACCGATCTTGCCGATGGTGACAAGGGTCAAAAGGGTAGGCGGTCTTGCCGATGGTGACAAAAACCGGATAGGTAGTGACCGATCTTGCCGATGGTGATAAGGGTCAAAAGGGTAGACGGTCTTGCCGATGGTGACAAAAACCGGATAGGTAGTGACCGATCTTGCCGATGGTGACAAGGGTCAAAAGGGTAGACGGTATTACCGATGGTGACAAAAACCGGATAGGTAGTGACCGATCTTACCGATGGTGACAAGGGTCAAAAGGGTAGACGGTATTGCCGGTGGTGACAAAAACCGGATAGGTAGTGACCGATCTTGCCGATGGTGACAAGGGTCAAAAGGGTAGACGGTATTTCCGATGGTGACAAAAACCGGATAGGTAGTGACCGATCTTGCCGATGGTGACAAGGGTCAAAAGGGTAGACGGTATTGTCGATGGTGACAAAAATTGGATAGGTAGTGACCGATCTTGCCGATGGTGACAAGGGTCAAAAGGGTAGACGGTCTTGCCGATGGTGACAAAAACCGGATAGGTAGTGACCGATCTTGCCGATGGTGACAAGGGTCAAAAAGGGTAGACGGTATTGCCGATGGTGAAAAAAACTAGATAGGGTAGTGACCGATCTTGCCGATGTTGACAAGGGTCAAAAAGGGTAGACGGTATTGCCGATGGTGACAAAAACCGGATAGGTTAGTGACCGATCTTGCCGATGGTGACAAGGGTCAAAAAGGGTAGACGGTCTTGCCGATGGTGACAAGAACCGGACAGGTAGCGACCGATCTTTCCGATGGTGATAAGGGTCGAAAGGGTAGACGGTATTGCCGATGGTGACAAAAACCGGGTAGGGTAGTGACCGATCTTGCCGATGGTGACAAGGGTCAAAAAGGGTAGACAGTATTGCCGATGGTGACAAAAACCGGATAGGGTAGTGACCGATCTTGCCGATGGTGACAAGGGTCAAAAAGGGTAGACGGTCTTGCCGATGGTGACAAGAACCGGACAGGTAGCGACCGATCTTGCCGATGGTGACAAGGGTCGAAAGGGTAGACGGTCTTGCCGATGATGACAAAAATCGGATAGGTAGTGACCGATCTTGCCGATGGTGACAAGGGTCGAAAGGGTATAGACACTAGACGTGTATAAGTGGGATATCGATGAAGATCCTCGTCACGACCTTGAAAGTGGCCTTTTGGACGGCGGATGGTTCATCACTATTCATCATTCAAAATTTTTATTCACATTACTGACCTAAGCGCCCTTTCGGGTTTTCGCCAAGGCCAGCCCCCTCTTGCTTTTGCCCGTGCGCCCTTTCGGGTTTTCACGCGGCGGGGTACCCAATTTTGCCTGCGATGCCCTTTCGGGTTTTCGCCACAGCCGGGTTATAGCCGTTTTTGCACTTATCCTGATATAGGAACAAGTCTGGCTGGGTATCTCTATTTTTAACCCCAATTTCTTTTCTCTTTTTTTTTAATTCGAGATTCAGAAGAACTGGATCGCGGGAACGCCGACCGTCCTTGTTGATGAGGACAAGGGTGGGTCTTAGGTTTATTTCGTCGACACTGGTTAAATGTCGAAGCAAGGAAGTGGTTTATTAACAAGGATGTAGGATCCAAGTTCAAGAGTAGAGGTTGACTGATCTCGCAGATGATGGCGAGAGTCGAAGAGGGTTTGTTCGTCGGCATATGTCACTGCCGAAACAAGGATGGGGTTGTCAACAGGGACGTAAGGTCCAATGTTGGGGGTAGAGATCGACCGATCTCGCCGATGATGACGAGGGTCGAAAAGGGTTTGTTCATCGACATGGGTTACATGCCGAAGCAAAGATGAGGTTATTAACAAGGACGTAAGGTCCAAGTTATGGACAGAGATCGACCGATCTCGTCGATGATGACGAGGGTCAAAAAGGGTTTGTTAAAGTATTCCCGGTGGGACTTTGATGATTGTCCCTTTCGGAGTTTTATTGGGTGGAGAATAGGAGAGGCATTTGGGAAATTACCACTTTACTGACTCAAGCGCCCTTTCGGGTTTTCACCGAAGCCAGCCCCCTCTTGCTTTTGCCCATGCGCCCTTTCGGGTTTTCACGTGGCGGGGTACCCAATTTTACCTGCGACGCCCTTTCGGGTTTTCGCCACAGTCGGGTTATAGCCATTTTTGCACTTGTCCCGTTGTGGGGTCAAGTCTGGCGGGGTATCTCTATTTTTAACCCCCTCTTTTTTTCTTTTCTTCTTTTTTTTTTATTTGGAATGCGATCCGAAAGAGGGTAGCTTGATCAGGGCGAGATGCCACTAACCAAGGAGAGGTAGCTTGATTAGGGTGGAAAACCGCTAGCCAAGGAGAGGGTAGCTCGATCAGGGCAGAGTGCCATTGACCGATGAAAAGTAGCTTGATCAGGGCGGAGTGCCACTAACCAAGGAAAAGGGTAGCTCGGTTAGGGCGGAGTGCCACTAACCAAGGAAAAGTAGCTTGATTAAGGCGGAGTGCCACTAACCAAGGATAAGTAGCTCGATTAGGGTGGAATGCCACTAACCAAGGAAAAGTAGCTTGATTAGGGCGGAATGCCGCTAACCAAGGAAAAGTAGCTCGGTTAGGGCGGAATGCTGCTAACCGAGGAAAAGTAGCTCGATTAAGGCGGAATGCCACTAACCAAGGAAAGGGTAGCTCGGTTAGGGCGGAGTGCCACTGACCAAGGAAAAGTAGCTCGATTAAGGCGGAGTGCCACTAACCAAGGAAAGGGTAGCTCGGTTAGGGCGGAGTGCCACTAACCAAGGAAATATAGCTCGATTAAGGCGGAGTGCCACTAATCAAGGAAAGGGTAGCTCGGTTAGGGCGGAGTGCCACTGACCAAGGGGAAGTGGCTTGGTTAGGGCGGAGTGCCACTAACCAAGGAAAAGGGTAGCTCGGTTAGGGCGGAGTGCCACTGACCAAGGGGAAGGGTGGCTCGGTTAGGGCGGAGTGCCACTAACCAAGGAAAAGTAGCTCGATTAAGGCGGAGTGCCACTAACCAAGGATAAGTAGCTCGATTAGGGCGGAATGCCACTAACCAAGGAAAAGTAGCTTGATTAGGGCGGAATGCCGCTAATCAAGGAGAAGTAGCTTGATTAGGGCGGAATGCCGCTAACCAAGGAAAAGGTAGCTCGGTTAGGGCGGAATGCCGCTGACCAAGGAAAAGGTAGCTCGGTTAGGGCGAATGCCGCTAACCAAGGAGACGTAGCTTGATTAGGGCGGAATGCCGCTAACCAAGAAAAGGGTATGTTCCAACCGATCACTCGGTGTGTGTCGGCTGCGCCACATGATACAGCTTAATATGTTTTCCGTTGAGGGGAGAGAACTGGACGGCTCCTTTGTGGTCTACAAGGACGTAGGCACCCCCTTCATATACTCGGCGGACGATATACGGTCCGACCCAGTTTTCGACCAGCTTCCCTTTGGGGTTAGAGGCCATCACTTCTCTTCTTTTGACCATCACCAGGTCTCCTTTCTTGAACTCTCGACCCTTGACTAATTTATCAAAAGCACGGGCCATGCGAGCTTGGTAGAGTTGGATGTTTTGTTGCGCCTGGAGGTGTTTTCCTTCGAGCTCAGCGAGCTCTTCCAATCTTCTTTCTGCGTTGGTCTGCTCACCGCTGACTAATCCGTGCTGGATGACAACTCGTAATGAAGGAACTTCAAGTTCAATCGGTTCTACAGCTTCCGACCCATAGACAAGGGAGAAGGGTGAACAACCGGTTGGGGTCTTGTAGACAGTACGATAAGCCCAAAGTGCTTCGTACATCCTTTCTTCCCAATCCTTTTTGTTAGACTTGACAGTCTTTGCCAATAGTGTGCACAAGGTCTTGTTAAAGGCCTCTGCTAACCCATTGGCTTGAGGGTTATAGGGGGAGGATGTCCTCCAGTCAATTTTGTATTTGTCGGCCAGCCGATAAACCTTCTGGTTCCTGAAATGGCTGCCGTTATCAGAGATGATTCGGCTGGGGATCCCGAACCGAAATATTACATTCTACCGGAAGAATCTTGCAACTAGTTCTCCGGTCACATCTCTTAGTGCTACTGCCTCCGCCCATCTGGAGAAATCGTCTGTAGCTGCTAAGATGTATTTGCACCCTGATGAAGATGCTGGAAGTGGCCCTACCACGTCCGTGCCCCACTGAGCAAACGGCCAACTTGGTAGAGTGGGATGTAGTGGCACTGGGGGTCTCCTCGCCACATTAGCATGTTCTTGACATTTCTGACAAGCCTTGGCGAACTTGCAGCAATCATTGAATATAGTGGGCCAATAGTAACCCAATTTCTTTATCTCTATCTTCATTTTCGGACCGGCCGGGTGTGCCCCAGCTGATCCTGCATGAACTTCTTGCATCACCTGTCCTGCTTCTGCTGAAGACAAGCAACAAAGTAGGACTTTCCTTCGGGCATCTGCCATAATTCGGAACAAGGTCCCACTTCTCATCTCGTAAGAATCCTTGATCCTCAGGAGCTTCATTCTTTGTTCCTTTTCTTTTGGAAGTTGCTGGTGTCGAAACCAGCGTAGGAGATGCTCTCGCCAGTCAGGCTGCTGGACCCCTTCGATGACTGTTACCTCCATCTCTTCTTCGTCGGCCAGAACCTCTGTTACGTTGGGGACCTGTCGGCGGTTGATCACTGTTATGTTCAGGCTTGTGTCTGGCGGGACCGCCAATGAACTGGCCAACTTAGCGAGGGCGTCTGCCTGAGCATTCCGGCCTCGATTGATGTGTTTAATGCTGATGAAGTAAAATTTCGACATCAGGCGAGTTGCCAACTGGTGATAGCGGAGGAGCTCTTGCTTTCGCACCTCGAACTCTCCTTCCAGCTATTTTATAACTAGCATGGAGTCTCCGAATGCTTCCAGCATCTGAATTCCCATGGATAGAGCAATCTGCAACCCGATTATCAGGGCTTCATATTCTGCTTCATTGTTTGTGCATTGTTTGTTTATGGAGCAGGAAGTATGCACCACTTCTCCTTCTGGGGACTTCAAGACTATGCCTGCTCCTGCTCTGACCCTGGATGATCCAGTAGCAGAGGTGTCAATTCTGGAAGCGCCATCGAAGTATAGCTGCCATGAGGAAGGCTGCACTTGGGCGGCTTCTAGGGTCTCATCCTCGGGGAGTTCCGGTTCCCACGGGCTTTCCCCGGGTATCGGATGTTCAGCAAAGAAATCTGCAATAGCTTGACCTTTGATGGCCTTGCGCGGTACGTAGGAGACATCAAACTCCATAAGGATTACCGCCCATTTGCCTAGGCGGCCTTTGAGTGCCGGCTGGGACATAATATATTTCAGGGGATCCTCCTTGGACACCAAGCTGATTTCATGCGACAACATATAATGCCGAAGCTTTTTAACTACGAAGACTAGTGCCAGGCAGATCTTCTCAATATAAGTATATTTCTCTTCAGTTCTGACCAGTCTCCGACTGAGGTAATAGAGGGCTTGTTCTTTCCCTTCTTCATTATTCTGGGCTAGCATTGCCCCCAGAGAATTGTGTGTAGCTGCTATATACAGTATCAACGACCGTCCTTTTACCGGTGCGCCCAATACTGGAGGAGTCTTCAGATAGTCTTTTAGCTTGTCAAAGGCTGTCTGGCAATCTTCATCCCAATAAAAGGGAACATCTTTCATCATCAACTTGTGAAAAGGCTGGCATCGCCCTGACAAATTGGAAATGAACCGCCGGATGTAAGCCAAGCGACCTTGTAGTGACCTCAGCTCGAAGATGTTCCTTGGTGGAGGTAACTCCTGAATTGCCTTGATCTTTGCGGGGTCTATCTCGATCCCCCGATATCGGACGACAAAGCCCAAGAATTTTCTGCTCGACACTCCGAACGCACATTTCATAGGATTCATTTTTAGCTCATGCTGCCTCAGCCTCTGAAAAACAATCCGGAGGTCTTGCAGGTGATCTTCTTTTCTTCTGGTTTTGACCACCAGGTCATCTATGTAGCACTCGACCTTGTGGTAGAGCAATTCATCAAAGATTTTGGTCATTACGCGCTGATAGGTTGCGCCAGCATTCTTCAGTCCAAATGGCATTCTCTTGTAATGATAAATGCCTTTGGGAGTTCAGAAAGCAGTATGGACCCGGTCGTGCTCCGCAATCCAAATATGATTGTAGCCGGACGACCCATCCATGAATGACAGGGCTTCATGGCTGGTTATAGCATCGATCATGACCTCGGTTATTGGCACCGGGAAGTCATCTTTAGGGCAGGCTTTGTTTAGATCTCGGAAGTCGACACAAATCCGGATCTGTCCATTCTTCTTTTTCACGGGGACGATATTCGCCAGCCATGTGGTGTACTGATTTTCTTCAACAAATCCCACATCAATGAGCTTGTCAACTTCGGCACAGATTCGGGTGATGAGCTCTGGCCTCATACGCCGCGGCGGTTGCTTCACCGGCTCGGCTTCAGGGTTGATTGCCAGCTCATGTTGTGAGACGGTGGGACTTAGACCCGGCATCTCTTTATAAGTCCAGGCGAAGCAATCCCGGTATTCTAGCAGTAGTTGAATGTACAGCTCCCGTTCTTCCGGGGCTAGTTGGGCACTGAGGAAGGTAGGCCTAGGGTCCTTCTCATTTCCCAGGTTGACTTCTATCAGTTCGTCGACTGTGGCTTGGCCTCCGTCTTCTATCTCCGGAGGTGCCGGTTGGAGGTCGACGAAGTCTGGAATACCATCTTGAGGGTCGAGTACTTCGACTTCCTCGTTAGACACTGTCAGAGCTTCCTGAGGTCTCTTGATCTCTTGTGCTAGCGGCTGTGTGGATGGATCTATTGACACTTTCATCGCCGTTGCAGCTCTCGAGGGTGAGAGAACAGCTTCAGTGCTCGCAGATGAGGTTGCAGCCATGACAGGCCAGTAGTTGTTTGCCGCCGGACTCGGACAGCATATTGGATTTGTAGCAGAAGTTGAGGGAGTCTCGCCTTCTGGGACAGTTGTATCTTCCGCAGAAGTGGCTTTTTCATTTCTGGTAGCCGCCTCCCCTTGATTGGAGTAAACCGAGGCTCTGTTGACTGGCAGAAAGGGTGTTGAAGTCGTCATTAGCATGACCCCTGCGGAGGGAGAGACTTCTGCTTCTTGAGCATCTTCGGCTTCGCTGCTACTGGCCGTATCAAATTCGGCTTGAAAGGCCGCTCCTTCAGGACGGACTTGCTCCCAGCACCGGCAGGAGATCAAGGTCTCCATTTGTTGATTCCCGGATAGGGCTAATTCAGCATGGTCGGCTTCCGCCAGATATTCATCAAAGGTTGCCCCCAGAGGGCTGTCTTCAGTTGGATAGAAGGTGGAGATGGTATCCACCTCGTACCGCCCACTGTAATAGTAGTCTTCCAGGGTGAAGCCCAGACCCGGATGTTGAGAGACACGTCTCATTTCTTTGTCCAGATTTACAGGATACCACATCTTCTGGAAAGCTTCCTTGCGTTTTTGAGGCTGATCGGGAGGGATGTGTTGCTTTTGAAACATCCTGGCCGTCCGATCAGTGGTGAATGCCAGGCCCTGCACAGGGACCCGTGGGTTGGCTAGATCTTCAGGGAGGCTACAGTATGCGTCTTCCTGAGTGGGATGCTCCTCAGCTGTATAGAATAAGCTGCTGGGCCCATCTTCTTGTGCCACCTCCCAGGCTTTGAAAGGTTCGACAGTGGGACCATCGAGGCCGGAGACTGGCTTGGTGTCACGCCCCGATGCGGAATCTCGGGACGTACAGTTAGGGGCACGCGAGCAAGAATTTAATATTCCGAACCATTGCAAACCATTGCACAAAAGGTTGGAAAAGGTAAATATCAGAGTTTTATTGATAATAAAATGCTGAGTACATTTGGGTAGACAACTACATTCGAATAGTAATCCAAACTAGAACAACTTCTCACTATTACATAAGGAATACAAACTGACTGAAAAGCTATAACTAACACTCGTATCACTCTAGTCCATCCCCGACATGGTCATCACCTGGAAAGAGGGGAAAAGTAGGAGTGAGCTAAACACGCTCAGTAGATAACCGTAAGCAGGTATAAGTATTTAACCAATTATTACAATTTACATGAAATGCAGTAAATGAACAAATGTCAACACGATAAAGAACAATATATGATATCGAGAATGTAACACTTTTACCACAAGTAATGATCAAGTAATGAACAAGTATAGCAACTACAAGATAAAGAACTTTGGCCATCATTCAAGTATGTTACACATGTAACCAGGTAATCACGCACGATTCAAGTATCACGAATTGTCATAGACGTAACAAGTCAAGTCAAGTACTCGGGTGCAATGCCTCACCCTGTCATACACATCCCATGGGCTCACTATCGTTTCGGGTGCTCTCCCCAGGACCAGACCGGGCCCTTATGATGCGTTGGCATTTCATTGGATCCATGATCCCCCGTCTAGACATAGTCAATTTATGGCCAATCTAATCAATAGAATTTCTGTCAAGTGTAAGATGAGAGGACGACCCTTGTCTCCTCTGATTCAAGAGTATAACACAACGGAAAACCCAAACTAAGGGTAGTCGTACGGCGAACACCGGGCCGTACTCACACGAGTAACGAGTCACGGAGTCAAGTATGAACGGTTGACAGTAAGCCGTTCGAGAAAAGTAAGTGTATAGATTTAATATACGAACCTCTCGGGTCGTATACGGAGATACGGTTCTAGAAAATCCGTATTTAAGTATAACAATAATTCTAATCATAAGATGAGTTGTGTATAAAATAGTTACCGGAATACAATGACCATTTAACCCATTAAAAATAATGGTTGATTCCGGGCTCGAGTATGACCGAAGGTTAATCAAGGATAATCGGTCATTTTAACAAGTTAAAACGATGGCGATTGGGACATTAGAGGATATACGGTATATGCTTATACACCGTATAGGCCTAAGTTGCCCATTTTATACTTTAAACAATAAAACACCGGTCTAAATCATGCTTTCTATTGTAGACCATGGATAAATTTACCATTTGGTATCATTTCCTTTCATGGTAACAATTTAGAATTTACCGGATAGAGTGTCCGGCGTAATTTTACATCGGCCAAGACTTGCATAAGTCGACCGTCATACTAATCTTGGCTAATATATACTTAATCTTGCCTAATCCTATGTAAACTTGGTTAATCATGCTTAAACATAACTAATTATGCTTTAAACATGACTAATTATGTCTTAAACATGACTAAACATGCTTAAACATAACTAATTATGCTTTAAACATGACTAATTATGTTTTAAACATGTCTAAACATGCTTAAACATAACTAATTATGCTTTAAACATGACTAATTATGTTTTAAACATGACTAAACATGCTTAAACATAACTAATTATGCTTTAAACATGACTAATTATGTTTTAAACATGTCTAAACATGCTTAAACATAACTAATTATGCTTTAAACATGACTAATTATGTTTTAAACATGTCTAAACATGCTTAAACATAACTAATTATGCTTTAAACATGACTAATTATGTTTTAAACATGACTAAACATGCTTAAACATAACTAATTATGCTTTAAACATGACTAATTATGTTTTAAAAACTTGAGTTTTGTGTCTATCCAGTGTTTACAATGAAAATAAAAGTGGATTACAATGCCTTTTAAGCTTAAAACATGATTGAACAATTAACAATCATTACAATAACAGAAATTTAATCTCCTGATGATATGTTATTCATGTGGGTTAACAATTGGTTACTTAACAAGGAATACTATCTACGGATGGTATCATGATCACTATAAACACGATGTAAAACATGTAAAAGCATGATAGCTCCTTGTCTAATGATGCTAACAAGTTCATTCTTCTATGCTTAGATTGGTGCCTTGGTTACCTACCGAATTTAACGGAAGAAGGAGAAGGAATAGAAAGAAGCAAAGGAACTCCTGGAGAACGAAGTGATGAATAGTAAGCTTGCAGAGAGTTGCAGAGCTCCCCACGGCCTCTTCTCCCAGCAGCTTAACTAACGAGGGAAGCCTTAAGGCTCCCTCCCATATATATAGGCTTTTAAAAGCCACGAGTTCCTCATTCGGGTGGGAATGGTCGCACACGTCGCCGCAACGGGATGACCACAGTGTGGACTCCGTGTTTGCCGACTTAAACACGTTCTCACGTGTTTTATTGAGGTAGGAGATTAAGTTAAACCTCCTTAAAGCTTAGGATTAGCTTAAGTGATTAAGGGTGCTTAGCTCATAAATCCCACTAAACGATTTTTAATGAGTTTGACCCAGAAGACAAAATTGCTAATCAAGACGTGATCTTTTAGATTATGATTTTTATGGAATTTTATCACAAGGTTTAATGTTAATCTCCCAATCTTAAGATTAAAATAATAATTTAACCGAATGTTCAACGGTTTAGTCGATAGAGAGAGTTTTTGATTTTTACCGATGAAACTCCAGAAGACAAAGTTGCTAAGAAAAATACTCTCTATCAGATGTGATTTTTGCAGATTTTTCCAAGATAGTTATATTTTCAGGTGAATAGTGTTTTCCGCGTTTTTAAGTCAGGCTTAAATCACTGATTAAGCCATGTAAATGATTTTATTAGGGTCAGGTACAGGAGACCAAAGTGTTTATCATGGTGTTTACTAATTAACTATCATTTTTCAGAATATTTACACGATAGTCAAAAATATTTACTATTTACTATTTACCTCAGTCACTATTCAACATTTACTATTTACGAAATTTAATATTTGTACAGAAACTCGGGGTCTTACACCCTCCCCCACTTAAAGAATTTGGTCCTCCAAATTCACTGGACCAAAATACAGTAAAGGAAAGATAGCTCACCTAGAATAGGTCGGGATAACGCTTCCGTATAGCGTCCTCGGATTCCCAGGTAGCTTCTTCAATTCCACGCCGACTCCATTGAATCTTAACCATTGGTATGGAACGATTCCGAAGTTGTTGTTCCTTCCGATCCAGAATCTTTACTGGTCGTTCTTCATAAGACAAGTCCTTCTTCACTTCGAGGTCCGCATGTTGAATGACGTGACTAGGGTCGTACACGTATTTCCGAAGCATAGAAACATGGAACACGTTGTGTACTCCAGCTAGTTGAGGAGGTAAGGCCAATCTATAGGCGACTTCACCCACTCGATCAAGGATCTCAAATGGACCAATATACCTTGGGCTTAACTTGCCATGAATACCGAATCGGCGAATACCTCTCGACGGAGAGACCTTCAAAAATACATGCTCGCCAATCTGGAATTTCAAATCTCTTCTTCTATTATCAGCATAACTTTTCTGCCTTGATTGAGCTACAAGTAACCGGTCTCGAATAATTCGAATATTCTGTGATGATTCTGAGACAAGATCCGGTCCAAGCCATTGCTTCTCGCCAATCTCATCCCAACATAATGGAGAACGACAACTCCTTCCATACAAAGCCTCGAAAGGTGCCATTTGTATGCTGGATTGATAACTATTGTTATAGGCGAATTCTATCAATGCCAAATGATCACTCCAGCTGCCATCGAAGTCAATCATACAAGCTCTCAACATATCTTCCACAATCTGATTTGTTCTCTCGGTCTGTCCATCTGTCTGCGGATGAAATGCAGTACTGAAATTCAGACGGGTACCAAGAGATTCTTGCAAACCCTTCCAGAAATGAGATGTAAATCTCGGGTCTCGGTCAGACACAATGCTGACTGGAATACCATGAAGTCTAACCACTTCCTTCAGATATAATGCTGCTAGTACATCAACCGTCCACTTGGACTTAATAGCTAGAAAATGGGCTGACTTAGTCAATCGATCCACGATGACCCATATTGCATCATAGCCACCTCGAGTCTTAGGAAGACCCATAATAAAGTCCATACCAATACTCTCCCACTTCCATTGGGGAATATCAAGTGGTTTCAATTTACCTGCCGGTCTAAAATGCTCGGCCTTTACTTGTTGACAAACAAGACATCTGCTTACAAAATCTGCAATTTCCCTTTTCATGTTTGGCCACCAAAATGTCCTCTTCAAGTCTTTGAACATCTTAGTGCCTCCCGGATGGATAGTGTATCGGGATCTATGTGCTTCTTCAAGGATCCGATTCTTTATATTAGCCTCATCCGGTACACAAGTTCGACCTTGAAACACCAGTCTTCCATCATTGGCTATCGAGAAGTCAGGTCTGCCACTTAAGTTTTCCTTAATCTCGACTAGCTCGGGATCAATATCTTGTAATAGCTTGATTTCCACTAACAGTTCGGGCTTGAGTTGCATCTGGGAAATCAAAATCCGATCATTATCAATATTGAGATCCAGACTAGCCATCTGCTCCAGTAACTTCCATTCTTGTAACATAAGACTGGATAACTTAGCCACAGGCTTCCGACTTAACGCATCAGCCACGACATTGCCTTTGCCAGGGTGATACTCGATAGAGAAGTCGAAATCCTTTATATATTCCAACCACCTTCTTTGCCTCATGTTTAATTCCTTTTGAGAAAATAAGTATTTCAGACTTTTGTGATCCGAAAATACCGTGAATGATTCTCCATATAAATAGTGCCTCCAAATCTTCAATGCGAATACTACGGCTGCCAATTCCAGATCATGCACGGGATAATTAACTTCATGCTTCCTTAACTGCCTGGAAGAATAGGCAATCACCTTGCCATGCTGCATAAGCACACAGCCTAAGCCAATACCAGAAGCATCTGTGTAGACCACAAAACCGCCTTCACCCGAAGGTAAGGTCAAAATAGGGGCAGTAGTCAAACAATCCTTCAGAGTTTGAAAACTCCGTTGGCATTCAGCTGACCACTCAAACTTGATTTCTTTGCGGGTTAATTTGGTCAAAGGTACCGCAATTTTAGAGAAATCTTGAATGAACCTTCGATAATAACCAGCCAGGCCAAGAAAACTCCTTACTTCAGTAGCATTAGTAGGCTGTTCCCAATTCTTGACTGCTTCCACTTTAGATGGATCCACAGAAATTCCATCCTTAGTAATAATATGTCCTAGAAAGGACACTTCACTCAGCCAAAATTCACACTTGCTGAATTTGGCATATAATTGGTGATCTCTCAATAATTGAAGAGCCGTTCTTAGATGCTCGGCATGATCTTCTTCACTCTTTGAGTAGATCAAAATGTCATCAATAAATACCACGACCCATTGATCAAGATAAGGTCGGAACACATTGTTCATAAGTTGCATGAAAGCTGCCGGTGCATTCGTTAACCCAAAGGGCATAACGACAAACTCAAAGTGACCATATCGGCTTCGAAAAGCTGACTTGTAAATATCATCTTCCTTAATTCTCAATTGATGATACCCAGATCGAAGATCGATCTTAGAAAAATACGAAGCTCCAGCAATCTGGTCAAATAACTCATCAATCCTCGGCAGTGGATATTTATTCTTGACAGTTATCTGGTTGAGTTGCCGATAGTCGATGCACAACCTCATCGAACCATCTTTCTTCCGAACAAACAATACAGGAGCTCCCCAAGGGGAAACACTCGGGCGAATAAAACCCTTCTCGAGCAACTCCAACAATTGCTGCTTCAATTCCCGCAATTCCGCAGGAGACATGCGATAAGGGGCTTTAGAAACAGGAGACGATCCAGGAATAAGATCAATAGAAAATGTCACTTCACGCTGAGGCGGAAGTCTGGTAACTCCTCTGGAAAAACATCTGGGAAGTCTCGGACAATAGGAATGTCCTTAATCTCGGTCTGCTGTTCAGGGGACGCATGAATAAAAGCCAGGAAAGCTTCACATCCACGCCTCAATAACTTATCAGCACGAAGAGTCGAGATAAGAGACACCGGACTAGGATGTTTCACTCCTTTGAAGAATAATCCGGGGTGCTTAGAAAAAGACACCGAACAAGAATTGCAGTGAACATTGACCTCATACTGGGCCAACCAGTCGGCTCCTAGGATTACATCGTAATCCTTCATGTCTATGCAAATCAAGTCGGCTGGAAAATTCCGATCATTCACCATAACTTTACTAGAAGGATAATAATGCTGAATAGCTGAACTGGTCCCAATAGGGGTTGATATCTCTAACGGAGAGTCCATCAAAACAGGTTCTATAGCTAATAACTTAGCAAATCTCCGGGATATAAAAGAATGTGTTGCACCAGTATCAAATAGAACAAAAGCCGGAAAGTCGGATATAATGAGAGTACCTTCGACGAGTCCACCATCCTCGGAGATACCCTTTTCCTTTGTATGAAGAGCCTGGAGCCTGCCCTGAGGCTTCTTGACGTTTAGAGGTTTTGCCGGGATAGCTTGTTCCGATAATAAGGGGCAGTTGGGAATGCGGTGCTCCTTGCTTCCACATCGCAGACATGCACCTTGCTTGCGCCAACAATCCTCCATTTTGTGACCGGGACGATCACAATATCGGCATACGCCTTTGAATGGAACCACAGAATCAGGTTTCTTGTCTTCTTGTCTTGGCGCCTTGCCCTTCCACGAACCAGAACCAGAACTAGAACCAGTACTAGTGAAAGGTCTTTTCTTGTTAGGACCAGTGCCAGAATCAGTCTTATCATTCTTGAGTGCCTTCGGTTGATTCTTCTTACTACCTTGACCACGAATCCTTTCCGTCATTTCCAATGTATCTTCTAATACTTGTGCCTTTCTTACCATCTCAGAATATGTAGAAATTTCTAGTGGTGCCAGTTGATTAATATAATGAAGTCGAAGACCATTAAGGAAACGCTTCGCCTTCATTTTCTCAGTTGAAATGAGATGTCTCGCATAACGAGAGAGTCTTGCAAACTGGGCTTCATATTCTGATACCGATAAGCTTCGCTGCTTCAGAGCTGCGAATTCCGCGGCCTTCTTTTCTTGCACGCGATCAGAAAAATATTTATCATTGAAGAATTCCTCGAATTCCTCCCACGAGACTTGTTGGTCACCGAGAGTCGGTTTAATAGACTCCCACCAAGTACGTGCATCACGTTCCAGTTGGAAAATGGACAAGAGAGCACGCTCCTGGTCAGTGCATTGCATGACCTCAAAAATCCTTGCCATCTCGTCGAGCCAGTTCTCGGCTTCATCAGGATCGGTTGAACCAGCAAACCTAGGCGGGTTCATCCCTCGGAAATTCCGATACAATTCACCAGTACCATGAGCTGCGCCATGAGGTGCCGCTCCGGCTCCAGCTCCTGCCTGAGCCAATGCATTCAAGGCTTGCGTAAGTCCTTGAACCGTACGTTGCAAATTCCTCATCTCAGCACGATTGGCTGCCATTTCAAGTACCTATAAGGTAATCCATTGTTCATGAGTCGATTATTATGAGAGAAGAATTCTCTGATGAGAGGAGAGAGAAAGAACTAGAGGAGTGAGACATGATTACGGTTAATAGCTTAACCCGATTTCTACCCAAATCTCACAAGGTCTAGTTTTTCCTAAACTTATAGGAGAGAAGGAAACCTAGGACAATTTTAACCTAAATTTCTAGGTCAATGCGACCTAGGCTCTGATACCAACTAAACTGTCACGCCCCGATGCGGAATCTCGGGACGTACAGTTAGGGGCACGCGAGCAAGAATTTAATATTCCGAACCATTGCAAACCATTGCACAAAAGGTTGGAAAAGGTAAATATCAGAGTTTTATTGATAATAAAATGCTGAGTACATTTGGGTAGACAACTACATTCGAATAGTAATCCAAACTAGAACAACTTCTCACTATTACATAAGGAATACAAACTGACTGAAAAGCTATAACTAACACTCGTATCACTCTAGTCCATCCCCGACATGGTCATCACCTGGAAAGAGGGGAAAAGTAGGAGTGAGCTAAACACGCTCAGTAGATAACCGTAAGCAGGTATAAGTATTTAACCAATTATTACAATTTACATGAAATGCAGTAAATGAACAAATGTCAACACGATAAAGAACAATATATGATATCGAGAATGTAACACTTTTACCACAAGTAATGATCAAGTAATGAACAAGTATAGCAACTACAAGATAAAGAACTTTGGCCATCATTCAAGTATGTTACACATGTAACCAGGTAATCACGCACGATTCAAGTATCACGAATTGTCATAGACGTAACAAGTCAAGTCAAGTACTCGGGTGCAATGCCTCACCCTGTCATACACATCCCATGGGCTCACTATCGTTTCGGGTGCTCTCCCCAGGACCAGACCGGGCCCTTATGATGCGTTGGCATTTCATTGGATCCATGATCCCCCGTCTAGACATAGTCAATTTATGGCCAATCTAATCAATAGAATTTCTGTCAAGTGTAAGATGAGAGGACGACCCTTGTCTCCTCTGATTCAAGAGTATAACACAACGGAAAACCCAAACTAAGGGTAGTCGTACGGCGAACACCGGGCCGTACTCACACGAGTAACGAGTCACGGAGTCAAGTATGAACGGTTGACAGTAAGCCGTTCGAGAAAAGTAAGTGTATAGATTTAATATACGAACCTCTCGGGTCGTATACGGAGATACGGTTCTAGAAAATCCGTATTTAAGTATAACAATAATTCTAATCATAAGATGAGTTGTGTATAAAATAGTTACCGGAATACAATGACCATTTAACCCATTAAAAATAATGGTTGATTCCGGGCTCGAGTATGACCGAAGGTTAATCAAGGATAATCGGTCATTTTAACAAGTTAAAACGATGGCGATTGGGACATTAGAGGATATACGGTATATGCTTATACACCGTATAGGCCTAAGTTGCCCATTTTATACTTTAAACAATAAAACACCGGTCTAAATCATGCTTTCTATTGTAGACCATGGATAAATTTACCATTTGGTATCATTTCCTTTCATGGTAACAATTTAGAATTTACCGGATAGAGTGTCCGGCGTAATTTTACATCGGCCAAGACTTGCATAAGTCGACCGTCATACTAATCTTGGCTAATATATACTTAATCTTGCCTAATCCTATGTAAACTTGGTTAATCATGCTTAAACATAACTAATTATGCTTTAAACATGACTAATTATGTCTTAAACATGACTAAACATGCTTAAACATAACTAATTATGCTTTAAACATGACTAATTATGTTTTAAACATGTCTAAACATGCTTAAACATAACTAATTATGCTTTAAACATGACTAATTATGTTTTAAACATGACTAAACATGCTTAAACATAACTAATTATGCTTTAAACATGACTAATTATGTTTTAAACATGTCTAAACATGCTTAAACATAACTAATTATGCTTTAAACATGACTAATTATGTTTTAAACATGTCTAAACATGCTTAAACATAACTAATTATGCTTTAAACATGACTAATTATGTTTTAAACATGACTAAACATGCTTAAACATAACTAATTATGCTTTAAACATGACTAATTATGTTTTAAAAACTTGAGTTTTGTGTCTATCCAGTGTTTACAATGAAAATAAAAGTGGATTACAATGCCTTTTAAGCTTAAAACATGATTGAACAATTAACAATCATTACAATAACAGAAATTTAATCTCCTGATGATATGTTATTCATGTGGGTTAACAATTGGTTACTTAACAAGGAATACTATCTACGGATGGTATCATGATCACTATAAACACGATGTAAAACATGTAAAAGCATGATAGCTCCTTGTCTAATGATGCTAACAAGTTCATTCTTCTATGCTTAGATTGGTGCCTTGGTTACCTACCGAATTTAACGGAAGAAGGAGAAGGAATAGAAAGAAGCAAAGGAACTCCTGGAGAACGAAGTGATGAATAGTAAGCTTGCAGAGAGTTGCAGAGCTCCCCACGGCCTCTTCTCCCAGCAGCTTAACTAACGAGGGAAGCCTTAAGGCTCCCTCCCATATATATAGGCTTTTAAAAGCCACGAGTTCCTCATTCGGGTGGGAATGGTCGCACACGTCGCCGCAACGGGATGACCACAGTGTGGACTCCGTGTTTGCCGACTTAAACACGTTCTCACGTGTTTTATTGAGGTAGGAGATTAAGTTAAACCTCCTTAAAGCTTAGGATTAGCTTAAGTGATTAAGGGTGCTTAGCTCATAAATCCCACTAAACGATTTTTAATGAGTTTGACCCAGAAGACAAAATTGCTAATCAAGACGTGATCTTTTAGATTATGATTTTTATGGAATTTTATCACAAGGTTTAATGTTAATCTCCCAATCTTAAGATTAAAATAATAATTTAACCGAATGTTCAACGGTTTAGTCGATAGAGAGAGTTTTTGATTTTTACCGATGAAACTCCAGAAGACAAAGTTGCTAAGAAAAATACTCTCTATCAGATGTGATTTTTGCAGATTTTTCCAAGATAGTTATATTTTCAGGTGAATAGTGTTTTCCGCGTTTTTAAGTCAGGCTTAAATCACTGATTAAGCCATGTAAATGATTTTATTAGGGTCAGGTACAGGAGATCAAAGTGTTTATCATGGTGTTTACTAATTAACTATCATTTTTCAGAATATTTACATGATAGTCAAAAATATTTACTATTTACTATTTACCTCAGTCACTATTCAACATTTACTATTTACGAAATTTAATATTTGTACAGAAACTCGGGGTCTTACACTTGGTGAGGCCGACAGGGACTCCGATGCGGTCGTGCTGTCGATCAATATGCGCTTCCTTAGCTTTGGGGTATAATGCTGGCGGTGTCACCCTGCCGACATTTCCAGAAGCCGTGATGTGGGAAACCACCTTCGGCTTGACATAACCGTGCGGCGGTGGTGGATACCAACCGTCACCCGATCTATTCTTCGATGCCCCTACGGGGGCTTCAGTTTCAGAAATCTTCCGGGGAGACCCCGTATACAGATTGGCGTCCGCCAAGTGACACTCAAACACCTCGAATGGGTGGATGTCAGCAAGTATCCTTTCCTCCTTCCCCTGGAGGCTGTATTTGATGCATTGGTGGAGTGTGGAGGGCACCACCAAGTTTTCATGCAGCCATGGGCGGCCGAGCAGTGCTTTGTAGGAGGTGCGAGAGTCAATGACGTGAAACTGCACCGTTGTAGTGAAATCTGCCAGAGTCAGTGTGAACTCTGCCACCCCCATAGATACTTCACATTTTTGGTTGAAGCCAACGATGCGCATATCCCCGACTTTCTTGAGATGCACATTGAAGTGGTACCTCTCGTATATTCTATATGGCAAGATGTTGACTGCTGCACCAGGGTCAACCAGAATCCGGTTCAGTTCTCTTCCATTCAGATGTCCTTTCATATATAGCGGCCTGTTGTGACTGGCAGTAGGCAGTAGCATGTCTTCTGGAGAGAAGGTCATACTGGCTTCTGGTATAGCCTTAGCTATGCAGGTTTCAAACTGGGCAGGCGTCTGCAGAGCAGTAATGATTGCCTATCGAGTTTCTTCACTCAAAGAGAGAATTTCCCAGATCGTAAAATGAGCAGAGAGCTTCTTGAGCAGCTTCATTATTCGGCTTCCAGCCCGGACATTGGAGAGCTTCATCTCCTCAACCCACCTGGGCTTAGGGAGATTTTGATTTGTGGGTCCAGATGGCCCTGCTTCATCTTCCTCAGACTCGGCACCTTCCAGGCTGGCACCGACTGTCGGGTCTTCTTTATTGGTTGCTGCAGGGCAAGCCCCATCTGCATTTGCATCCTCAGTAGATTGCACTGGCCGAGGGTGATTGACCCTGGGTGTAGGGTTAGCGTCTTGACAAGGCTGCTTCCCCTTTGACATCTTCACGAATTCAAGGAATGGAGGGACTGTCTTGCCCCCAGTCTTGCTGTATAGACCTGACGGAGGAGGGATTTGGACTCCCTTAACTTCCGGCGGGGGTGTCTTGTAGCGTTGCTCCCCTCTGAACATAATGTTGTGATTGGGTGGTGGCTGGCGCCCCCATTTCCGGCCTGACCGAGTGGCATGTGCAGTAGTTACGGTCTCGACCTTGCCTTCCCCAGCATGGGATGTGAAGCAAATTTCTTCTTCTTCCTCTTCTCCTGGTAAGTTGAAGAGTGCTGACAGGGTATTGCAGGAGACGACCTGTGTTTTATGGGCCCCAGGGGCCTTTCTCTTCTTTTTCTTTTACTTTTTCTTCTTTTTGATTTCTGCAGGTGCTTGCCCCCAGAACAGGTTGCTCTCTTAAGGTGGTGCTGCTTCAGCTTCCTCCCCTTGCTTGAGTGAGAGTTGCTCCAGCTCTTGCCATGGGACGTGGTCCCGTACCAGCAGAGGTTTCAGTTCGGGCTGTACATATTCCTCTAGCCCTTCAATTAAGTGTTGCAGTAGAAGGACCCCAGGATTGGTTTCCTTGATTACTGGCAGCGGAGTTTGTCTCCTCCTGTTGGGTGTATATATTCTGACAGCTGTAGGTGGAGTGACCCATACGGGCGCTACCACTGGCGGAGCAGGCCGAGGTGTAATGCCACGGATATGTGCCCCCTCTTTTGGGCGGGGTGCCCTCTTCTTTTTGTGCTTCACAGGGATTTGCTGCCACCCCTGCTGTTCCTTCACGGGCTCCAGGAAATGGATTTCGTAGGTGCTCCGTGTGCTTGCTTCAGAGATCTCCTCAGGTAACGCCTGGTAGAGGGAGACCATGTTGACTGCTGCTCTTCGGGGAGGAGCTTCATGTGGCTGAGGAGGGTCTACTTTGTACTTTCCCAGCTCTATCTCATTCTTCTTCACCATCCGTTCGATGGTGTCTTTGAAAACATAACAACCTTTGATTGAATGTCCCAGCATCTGGTGATAGGGGCAGAATCTTGGACTGTCTCTTCTTTTGAGGTCCTCTGGTCTTCTTGGCTCAGGCAGAGTGACCATACTGTATTCTGTTACCTAGTCAAACAGGATCCGGGTCTTATCCTTAGGAAAGGAATAAGCCTTCTTCATTTTGTCCCTCAACGAAGGACCCTCTTTGTCATCTGGAGCTTTCGCAGGTTGCGGGGGAGCCGCCTTCTTGCCTTTCTCCTTCTGTTGTTCGAATGCCTTGATATCAAGCGCATTTGCTTCTTTGGGTGCGGGGCGCCGTTCCGCCGCCTTGCCTTTCTGGGCTATGCTGGCAGTTGACGGCGGGACAGGCTTGGCTAGAAAAGCCTCTACCTCGGCCACCACATTATTCAGTCGGTCGAACGACCGTATTTCCATTCCGATCATTTTTTCCAGGACTTCCCTCCTGAGATTTTGTTTACATATTTACACAGCGTCCTCCTGATGCGGGGGTCGCTTGCACCTCATTCCGAGGTTCCTCCACCTCTTGATGTAGTCAAGGGCGGTCTCATCTGCCCTTTGTTTTGTCGAATAGAGTTCGGCCACTGTGACCTCCCTCTCTGTGACATGGAATCTTTCTCTGAACTTCCTCTGCATATCTGACCAGTCATTGATTGACCCGGCCGAGAGGCTGGAGTACCATTCAAATGCGAGCCCCGTCAGCGAGGACCCGAAGAATTTCAGCAGATATGACTCGTCGGTGGACAGATCACCCATAACGGTCATATAATATGCAATATGTTCTTTTGGGGAACCTTTCCCGTTGAATTTGTCAAATTTGGGTGGCTTGTTGACTCCCGGGGGAAGTCGCTTAGCCGCATGGTGTTGCGGGTAGGGCACCCGGTAGGCATCGAATGCGACGTAGTCGCCTTCGCTCTTCTCTGCGAGCTTTAGCTCGATCATCCTCTCCACCATCATCCGGTTCACGACCGTGGGGTCGACTGGCTCCGGATAGAAGTGTGCTGGCTGTAGGTACGGGGTGACCAGGGTGGTCGCCTGTGGAGGACGCAGCAGCGGGGGTGTTGGGTGCACCTGAGGAAGCACCGGAGGTAGCAGCGGCTGAGGCTGTGGCGGCCGCTGTTGTGCTGTCGTCACAGTTGGCTCCGACGGCTGGGGTAGTGTATAAAGTGGTGGAGGGTCGTCTCGACGAGCCGCTCCCCGGGATGATTCACCTTGGACTTCGGGTGGCTTGGAGGCTGATGAGTGTTCAGTTTTCTCCATCAGCTGTTTCTTCAGGGAATCTATTTCCCGTTGATATCTTTGCAGCAGCATCAAGACTGATGGATCTATAGTGGCGGAGACACCTTCTGTTGTTTCTCCGGACGTACCCTCGGGCAGTATGTCGAGGAGTACGTCGTCTTCTTCTCCCGTCGTTACCACATTAGCGGTCAAGACGGGGGCTTTGTCGTCCCAGTGGAGGTATAACTGGGGCTGTTTCTCTTTCATCGTTGTCAGAAGCCCTCTGGCTGCTTCTGTCCTGCAGGTAGCTGGTCCCGGCCGTACGGCCAACTGAGCCAGTTCTTGGGGGTCTTCAGGAAGTTCCCCATATCGGCTGCCTACACCAGCCATGTTACAAGTGAAAACCTGCATCCTCCTTCTTTGTCGATGGACCCTCCGCCTTGCTTGTTGCGGAAAGGTCAGCCTCTCGAACACAGAAATTCTTCTTCTTTCTTCCCGCTCGGGGAAGGCTTCATCGGCTTTGATCTCAGAGACGTCATTGTGTCCGTTGTCGTCGACCGACGACATCCTCATTATATCCTCCATTTCTTCTTCATCTGCCGTTGATGGGCAGTAATTTTCTTTAGTGGTGACTGTCTGCATCAGCCGCTGCTGTCCGAGCGAGGTGTTACCCAATCCTCGGAAATAGCTTCTGACCAGGCATGCCATTTCTTCTCGACCCCGTTCTTGATGTAGCACGGGGGAGAGTGGTCGACCTCCAGCAGGAGGAATGTAGGCCAGTCGAGCTCTGTCGGCTGGCTGTTGGAACCTTCGCCCCGTGGCAGGGACGTTGGCTTGACGGGCCGCAGCCCAGAAACTTCTGTGACGCGGAGGATCTGCAACCACCTCTTCTTCATTCATCGGGGGCAAGCCCCTTTCTCTTCTCGCTCCCGCCTCGTCGTTCATAGGACGACGGCGGGTGGGCGTTGGATGGTAGGCAGGTTGGGTCCGCTTGGGAACCCACACCTGTTTGAATTTCCTCGGCCTGAGCGCCGGGTTTTCTTGGCCATGGTGGCCGGCTTCTTCTCTTTCTGCCCTCCTTCCAGCGAGAGCTTGATAGTTGTTGTAGACAGGGACGTTCGGGATGACGTGGTCTGGGGTCACCCGTGCCGTGCGCCCGTTGAGGAAGACACGCATGCCTCCCACCAGCATCGATTTTTCGGACTGAGAGATAGTTCCGGTGATCACGGTAGTGTTCTTGCGAGCCTGGCGACGCTAACGTTCCTCAGGGGGTCTGTTGGTGACAGCGGGATGTGTCCCGCGTACAATGTGGTGCACCAGGTAGCTAGCGGCTGGGGCTGGATGTTTGAGCGAACCATGATAGTAGGGAGCCTTCAGAAGCTCCATTTCCTTCACGGTTTCCTTGACGGGTTTCGTGGCTTCGACTTCCAGCATGTCAACAAAGGCCAACCCCAAGAAGTTGGGGAAGCCCACAGCAGGAGGAAAGCTACCAAACTCCATGGGCACCGCCAGGTACCCTTGCGCGTGTCTGGCGACGATCGCAGGACTGAAGCCGGCGCCGGCTATCCCGTGAGTCGTCATTGTTCGCACTGCAAAGACAGACAGGAAAACAATCAGTGGTCTTTGAAAGGGCTTCGAAGCCCGAGTATCTCGGTAAAGAGATGAAAGGTGACACTGGTCCCACCGGGCATGCCAGACTTGTTTCGCGCATCTTTTTTTCTTTCGTT
The DNA here is from genome assembly GCA_022559845.1 of Amorphophallus konjac. Lineage (NCBI taxonomy): Eukaryota > Viridiplantae > Streptophyta > Magnoliopsida > Alismatales > Araceae > Amorphophallus > Amorphophallus konjac. Next base: position 202,425,452 of record CM040124.1, read on the forward strand.
CGTGGGTCGATCGACCAACTGACTAACTGGTAGTCAAATGATCAATTAACGATGCGGGCGTGCCAGTCACGTTCGTGACGATTCTATTGTGCGCTCATTCTGACCCATGTCGGGCGAATGTGAGATTCGGTCGGGACCAGCAGTCCGCCATACCATAAAGGCTATGGCGTTAATTACATCCCCCACGAGGAGGGAACACGTTTGATTAATTGCTGAGATATCGGGCTGTCAAAGCCGGAAAAGGAACTACATGATGATTATTAGTTGAGGGACTTGCATCCTTCTGTGATTCACACAAGAGATCATCCCATAAGTGAGAAAGGGGTTAGAATGATGCGACGACACGATTCGGAACGAAACCGGTGCAGTGCGTGCGAAGACAGGGATCAAAACGCTTGAAACGGCACCCTGAAACGTAGGTAAAAGGTTTAAAACGGCGCCAGAACTGTAGGTAAAAGGGGCAGCCTGTTAAAACAGCGTGGGAAGCCGGGGCGCGCCGGGAAGACCGCGCCGGGAAGGCCGCGCCGCTTTAAGGCGTGATCGCGCGTGGACGCGCCGAATTAACCAGATTTCAAGGAGACAGGGGTCTCTTTGGTTTATTCATAGATTTATTAAGATTTTGGATGGTTTTGAGAATTTATTAAGTTGATTGTTCGTGGAATCGGTGCCGAGTCATTTAAAGACCGAGTCACGGGCTCGCGTGAGGCGATTATTCCGAGCTTAACTCGTTCGAGCCGAAATTTCGGCAGCATCTCCCCATCCCAAAGGATGGTCAGGGAGACGCAGGGAGTACTCACGTGGCGGAGTAAACCCCTAAAAGCCGGGTGGCGCAACGGCGGCCGGCAGACCCGAACGGATAGGAAGACCCCGAGGGCTAGCCTGCTAGGGGTACCGAGTCCGTGGGTAACGGTGAGTGAGTGAGGCGACTCGATGTGGGAGCGAAAACCCCGAGGGCTAGCCTACGAGGGGCATGCGACCCGAGCCACCACAACACTCGAATCGGGACGACCATATAGGGAAGGGATCCCCGAGGGCTAGCCTACGAGGGGAACACCACCCACGGTCACTGTCGAGTCCGTTAAGGACTGCAGGTTCTGAACTGTAGGGCTTAGCCCCATTATTGTACATCCAGCGGTCCACAGGGAGATTCATCGTCGAGAGATGATCCCTCCGTCGACCGAATGATTGGTGAAAAACAAGGTTTTGGGGAATGTTCCCCCTCCCCGGATGCTGGAGTGATGCTACATAGCATACTCCCATCAAAGTACAAATGCCATAACAGGAAGGAATATGAAACCTCGCTTAACGGTGCCAGACAGACAAGCTAATTGCCTAGAAATATATTGAAATGATGGAGCCCCACGGATCGAGCAAGTCAATCACCAGCAGAATACGTAGCCAGCGCATAGCCCGGAGCACAGATATACATATACGTGTATATGTTATTCGGGAACAAACCCACATGGGGCTCACTGTCGAACGACTGGAAGCCATCCAAGGATTCTTCCCATCCCCCTGGTCCATGAAACAGAACGTGAAGGGAACGGTGAGAAACCTTATTCCCTAGGCGGAGACCAGACAGAGATATGCACACAAGTACATCTCTGCTCGCAAAGCCCATGAAATATCAAATGCTGAACCCAGCCATTGCATCAAACTCGAAAGAAAGGGAACCCCGGGGAGGGGGATGAATGATTCATGTAGCCCGAAGGCATATCCAATGTCGGAGAAATCGGTTATACGAGAGTATATACTTATGTTGGAGAAATAATTAAATACACGCTCGAAGGAGGGTTGGAGAGCGGGAGGAAGAGATACAACATCAATCACAGCAACTCTTTATTCATCCCATGGAAGACACAGTCATGTATATGCAGAGCACGTAGATTCCGGCGCCGTCGTTGTCGACCGGCCGCCGTTTCCATTAATCGAAGAAACGATTACAGACGGAATAAAAAAAAATGTAGAAGGGAAGATGAGGAAAAGGGGGAGGAAAGGCTCGTATCATCGCCCCTCCCCCTTTTCTCCATTTACATTGCATCCCTGGGGCGAATATGGCAAAACAGAAGCGGGGAGATTCGGGGAGAAACACGACGACGACCCACCTAGAAGGCAGGGGAGCAGTCGATCGTCCTCTCCGACACCGGGGAGCTCGAGTGGAAGAGGGTAGCGGCCGCCGAGGGACCTCAGCCGGGAACTCCTTCAGAAGTGCAACACCCCCTGGACCTCCCCCTTTTCTTTCTAATTCCCTTTTCTTTCTTTTTTGATTCCGCTTCCTCTCTTGATCGGGTCCCCCTTGATCTCCTCCCTTCTCTTTTGATGGTCTGTCGTGCGGCCGCTCATCTCTACAGGCGGTTCCTCCTGAGTCGCCCATCTTCGTAGGGCTGGTCCTAAGGCGAATACCTCCCCCTCTTTCCAAGGTACGGCGTGTTCATCACGTTCAGCATCTTGGTGGCGATCACACACACTCCACACCCTTCACCTTGTTATTTACTTATTGCTTAATTCTTTACATTACCCTAGTAAAGAAGTGGTTGGAAGGGTGTTGACACCTTGAAAATGAACAAGGGTGGAAGCAGATCATACCCACAGTGAAAGACCAATGATGAAGCTCGTCAACCATTTACCCGGCTGAAGCCTTTGTCGGCCGAGCTGATGTCCGGTGCCGATGTCACTCAGAGGGCAGCACTAACAAAGCAGTAGTCGCTTGACTAATGAGACTTCCTAGCACACTTTAATAGGAACTGTGTTGCTGCCCCATCCAAGAATCCACAGATGACATGTCATGGTAAGTCAGATGTCGGCTTATTAACAGATGTGATGTAAGATAAAGATGAAGCCGGTACCGGTAGATGAAGATTGCAAAGGCTTTTGCAAAGTCAGAACACAAGAAGAATCGTCTCCACAGATTACACACCCGGCTGAAGTCTTCCCAGAATAAAGCTGATGTCCGATCTCGTAACCATTCAGGTGCCGATATCGATAAAATGATGCCCGGTTTTGTCATCATTCAGGTGGCAATACCGATGAAACCCCTGTCTGCAGAGTGATGAAAACCCTACTAACGATCTCAATACAAAATATATTACCAACGGGGGACCCTCTTGGGTACTGATGTACGTGAGGGGCCTATGAAAGGCCTGGTCAAAGAGACCTAAATGGGCCTGTAATAGTGGCGCCGGGAGCCACCTTGTCAAAGCCCAATGGCTGCACCAAGAGGCTGGAGCTTGCGCGCCGGGAAGCCCTCAGCTGAGGCGCGCCGTGAGGTGCCTGCCGAGAAGGCAAAAAAGGGACGGCTATAAAGCCCCTTGCCTTCGAAGAGGAAACAAAGACGGAAGAAGGAGGAGGAACAGTAGAAACAAAAACCAGATAGAAAAAAAAAAGCCAGAAGAGAGACCGAGAGGGAAAGAAAGAAGAAGCTGAGAGAAAAAGAAAAAAGGGAGATTCAGGTGGGTAGCCGGGGAGGGAGAGGAGTCAATGCTCCGCCCTCCCCCATGCTTTCCTTTCTTTGTTTCTTTTCTTCTGATGCAATCTGGCGAGGCTTTCTCGATGTATCAATGTAGCCGGAGGATTCCGGTCTTGATTTCCATTTCTCTGTCTTTCATTTACCTTCTACGATCTGTATAGGTTTGGGATGATGCAATGAAATGAAGGATCAACATGGCTCGTTTGAGCATTCGATCGATTGGAATGTCTGCTGTCTTTCTCCCCTTCTTGCATCAGTTGTTCCTCTGAATATCGTTTTGCCCAGATGTTACAGCTTTCCGATTCATGTTTCGACCGCCCCCTCCCTAGCCTGTTTTCTGGTGAAGGATGAAAACGGAACCTCAACCCTCGTTCAATGGGTTATTGGGCTCTGTCCCCCCTCTTCCTTCCCCTCAGATCATGATTTTCCCGGATATTATAGATGTCTGTCGAGCTCCCATCTCGTTCATGGTCAGAGACATCAATCTCTTGACCGTCTGAGCAGCAGGTGAGTAGAGGAAATGCCATACGTCCCACGAGGATTCAATAATGGATGATCTGCCCTTCGACTGATGCTAACCCCCATGTAATCCCCTCCTGCAGCCCAGATCTTGCCTCAATCTGAGCCAGAAATCCCAGAAATCTTCTGAGCAGGGTATCGCAACTAAGCCATAAACCCTTTAGCCCCTTCCCGGCGTGGTCATTTCCCCGCCGAGAACTACTCCGCCGAGAGATCCCCCTTGCTTTAGCCCCTTCAGCAAGCCAGACAAAGCTTCTTGCGATACAGCCTTCCCAGCCTGGGGGCCTCCCGACGCCGGGTTCCCGGCGCGGTCATTACCGCGTCGAGAACCCCTGCGCCGAGAGCTCCCACCTTTTTGGCCAATGAAACCTACGCCGGGAACTACGCTTCCTGCCATCGTTTCTTTACGCTGTGAATCCTCCATTCCTTGAACCCCGGATGAAAGCCTTCCTGCTACAGGCCAAGGAACCACACAGATGCCCTTTGAAGTCCGATCAACCGAGCTTTGCATCCGGTCGAAGGATACCCCAGATCATCATATGTACCTAAGGGATAAACATCATTGGGGATAACTCCCCTACATAACCTTACGAGCCAGAGAAACTCTGCCACTACATAAGTTTCAATGGCCTCAAAGGGATATTAAGTTGGTGGTGTGATCACATACACGGGCTAGGGGTCCCATACCCCCCTTATTTTGGCTTTCATCCCGGCACTCCGTGGGTGATCATCTATCACTCCCTGGCATACACTAGGTACGGGGGAGGTGCTGCTAAAATCCTCCCAGGCTGATGAAAGATAATACTGAAGCTATCCTCTGGACTCCGCATAGTAATTGTGAAAAGGACCTCTGTGTGGGGCTCTTCCCCTCCAATCCCTCTCAGCTCTCGGCCTCCTTTGAAGCATATACAACTAAAGCCAGTTAAACCCCATCTCCAGTCCCCAGAGCCAATCTACTTCATATAATTCCCAGAAAACCCTCAAAATCCTAAAAATAGGGTACCGGAAAATCCTGGACTCCTCACGGCGCCCAAACATCCACCTTCTCGGCACCTGCCTCTCGGTGCCACCAGCTCCCGGCGTGGCCCTGACCGCGCCGGGAACCCTCACGCCGAGAGTTCCTCTTCCCCCTTTTAGCCTATGCCGAGAACCCCCTTTGAGAATCTTTAGCGCGTCGGGAAGTCGGCGCCGGGAGCTTCCTGGACTTTTCTCCTCGGTCATGCCGGGAACCTCCACCTTCTTGCCACTCATGCCGGGAGCCTTAGCCTCCCATCTGTGGTCATACCGAGAGCCTAAGTTGCCATCCTATGAGCCCAAATGCCCAGAGCTAACCTACACAGAGATATTCGTGGATCACCAGATGTGTCCCGAGGATAAAGTTAAAGGGAGGTAGACTCCCTTATGTTCCATCGATTCGTGCCGAAGTCACAACAACGTGCCTCCCCCTTAGCTCCGGTGAGCCATGCCAATGCATGAGTGCCACCAGCTCCTGTGAGGGAAGAATCAAACATCGCCTTAGGGCATACATGTGTAACGTGGAGAGGCCCGACCTCTCTCTTTCTTCCGACTTTCACCCCAGCACTCCGTGGGTGATAGCCTATTTCCCCTCTGGGCATGATCCAGACCATGGGGAAGTGCCGCCGAAATGTTAACCGATGCTTTAAACCTCCGTCATGATCGTGGCTCATCCTGTCTGTGATTGATATCCTCTGTTTCACCTTTCCCCTGAGTCTGATTGTTTTTGAACCGTCGATTCAGCGAGATAGTTTGTTTCTGTGGTTAATGTTATTCTCTTACTCGCCTTCCGGGCCTGGTACGAAGTTCAAAGTTATGTATATGAATATCTGCTTGCCTTATGAGGCCTCCTATTTTGGCATTTAATCAAGGGTTGTCCTTCCTTGAAAGGACGTAATTAACGTCATAGCCTTTATGGTAGGACGGACTTCTGGTCCTGACTCGGACCTCACAATCGACTGACCAAGTCAGATCGAGCGCACAATGAAATTGTCACACACGTGACTGGCACGCCTAATAAACAAAATAAATAAATAAGTCAAATAAAAATAAATAAAAATCAATATTAAAAATAAATACAGATAGACCCATCCCCACAAGCTGGCACGCCCAGTGGGACCTAGTCTCCCTTTATCTCTATGCCAAAATAGGAGGCCCAGCGGGCCCCCCTCAAATTTCTGATCCTGTGCGCTTTCCTTATTTTCAGGAAGATGACTACTGGACTTATGTCTGTACGCTTCGGCCAACAACCAATCGATATGCATGTGCGAGAGGGTTACCTGGCGGTACCCCTGTCATTCGGAGCAATGCCCCCTGCTGTCGGGCTGCCCAACTGTCTGGGCCTCGTCTTTACCGACCTTCTGCAGGTCAACAACGACGAGCAAGGCACCACTGCAGGTGCCCCTATGAAGACTACTGGTAAGAAGGCTGGCTTACCGGAGAAGACGACCTCGACGGCCGTCGCCTGCTATGTACACCAAGTTCAAAGGAGGGATACGGTTCCCGCTGCTGCCCAGAGGGGAAAGAGAAATAACCGGAGAAGCCGGTATGCTGCTGCTGAGCGTCGTCTTCCCAATTCTGGGAAGACAATGATGATGGGAGATGTTAGGGTGAACCTCAACGGTCGCCCTAGAGAAGTCCGTCCGGACATGATTGTCCCGACTGTCCAGACCGACAACAGGTTCCGCGTTCTGGCCGCTAGGAGGGCCAATTGGGAAGCTGATGAAAGGAAGCCGCTGGCGCCCAAGCCAGCAAAATATAAACAGGTCTGGCGACCAAAGAAAATTCAGAGCTGGGCCCCAGCTCGATATGAGAAGAAGACTACTGAGGATGCTGTTGCCAGCTTCAAGGCAGGAAGCAGAAGAGAAGAAAGAAACTACAGAAGAGATGCTGTTGCTGCTTACCCCAAGGCTCGGGGGAGGAGAGATGAAAAAAATGATGAAGGAAGGAATCTGATTACTACTCGCCCTGTGATGAAGGGCAGAAGATATGAGAAGAAGTAAGATCTTACTATCACCCATCCCAGGGCCAAAGGCAAAAGATGGCAAAGGAAGAACTATGATGACACTGCCAACTGCTGCCAAGATGGCGATATGGGAATGAGCGAACCAGTCACGGTTGCCATTCCAAGAAGACCAAGAGCTTGTGCCAGACAGACTGACATATTCAAATATTCCAAAGCCGAGCATTTGAATGCTCAGATGACAAGACTAGCTCATCAGCAGAAAAGCCAGGAAAGATTGATACTCCTTCCAGAGCCGCGAAGGCACGATCCAGAGGAGATGAAACAAGTGGTCCAAGACTACTTCCATTACCTGGGGAACTCTGCCCTCGGTCAGCAAAGATTATCCCGTGCTCTGGGCACCGTGGATGAAGTAGAAGGAGAAGCCCTTCAAGAAGTGATGCTCGGAGTCTCCTCCTCCGATTCAAATAATTATGAAGAAGGCCGCAAGGCCGGATATGATAAAGAAGACCTGTGTAGGGAAGAAGCTGAAGAAAGAGTATCGGTCTTCGACCGACTCAAATACCTTGACCAGGCAAAAAGAAAAGTTTGCAGGCAGAAGGGAAGAATGCAAATCTTCGCCTGTAACATGGCTGGAATCGCCAGGGGGCAGGATATGCTACCAACTAAGCCAGATGAATTGCTCAGGCTGGCTACCAGACCAGGCCCCGTCACAAGAAGAGGTCAGGCTGCAAAAGATAGGATGAAAACTGATTATGAAACCCGCAAGATCACCACCATGACAGTCAATGTGGTGACAACGGAAGAAGGAGACAATCCCTTCGTTGATGATGCTGAAGGGACTTCAGAAGATATACAGATCCCATCGACTCTGGATCCCATGATCCAATTGATGTTTAGAAGATATCAACAGGAGATCAGTGCTCTCAGAAGACAGCTCAATGAGAGACATGAAGCTACACCGGTCTCCAAGCAAGCAGAGCCTGTCGGGCATACTTCCAGCTCAACAGACACGGCTATCCCAGCTAATCCTCTCCTGGCTGATAAGGGCAAAGCACCGAGCCAACCTGTTCCACAGCAAACAGTAGCTCAGCCCTCTGCATCTCAGACACAACCTACCGCGCCCACCTTGCGCGCCACTGTGATGACAACTCCTCACAGCCAACAACAAGCTCACTTCTTCCCAGAAGAGATAGATCCAGCCCTAGCCCACAGGCTGATGATTGAAAGAATTGTGGAGATGAAGCTGTCTGAGAAGACTGGTGACGGTGTAAGTACCTATGATGTGTACAAAGTACCGTATCCTCCCCAGTATGCTGCTAAAAGACTACCCCCAGGCGTCAGTAAGCCGCCGAAATTTGAGAAATTCAACGGCCAGGGCTCTCCCAGGGAGCACATTGCTTACTATACCACAATTATGGGCGACCTGGCAGCTGATGAAGCCTATCTGCTTAAGTTCTTTGGCTCATCCCTCACTGGGATAGCCTTTGAATGGTATTCAAGCCTGCTCGCTGGATCAGTGATTGATTGGCCTGATATGCAAAGAAAGTTCCGCGACAGATTTCATGTCACGGAAAGAGAAATTACAATAGCGGAACTATATGCAACCAAGCAAAGGCAGGATGAAATAGCACTGGATTACATCAAAATGTAGAGAAACTTAGCCATGAGATGCCGAAGACCTCCTCATCAGGAAGATGCAGTGCAGATATGTAAACAGAGCCTCAAGAGAGAGGTGCTTGAAAAGATGATCGGTGCAGATGTCAGAACATTTGACCGGCTGAACAATATAGTGGCGGAAGTCGAGAGGTTCTTGTCCAAGCGCCCGACCGCCAATGCTCCCACTATGCCGAAGGGTAAAACCAATGATCGACGGCCATCACATACTGAGGCTAACGCCATCGATTTCAGAACCTTCGAGCAACAGAAAGGGAAAAAGGAGGTAGATGAAGCTCCCCCGCCTGAGGGTGCAACAGAAAGAAAAGATAAGGTCTCTCTGAGAGACAGAATGAGAAGGGCTTACTCTTTTCCCAAAGATAAGACATTAGCACTATTTAACTGGGCATATAAGTTCAACAAGGTAACGTTGCCTGAACCGAAGAGACCTGCGGATGCAACAAGGAAAGATGATCCGTTGTTCTGTCCATTTCACTGTGCGCTGGGGAACGCAATTGAAGATTGTTATGTCTTCAAGGATAGTATGGAAGGAATGGTCAAAAAGGGTGAGCTATAGTTGGGTGATTACCAGGTGAAGCCACCTCATCCGCATGAGCCTCCGCCCTGGAGGATGGCCACCAATGTGATTTCAGTCTATCAGCAGCTGCCTGAGGAAGCCGTTGAAGAATGTACCAGGCATACTTATGAAGCTTGCATCCTCACCCCACTGAAAGATCAGGAAGGATGGCAGACGAAGCCCATAAAGAATAGGAAAAAGACTCTTGCAGCCAGCACCAGTGGGGCAACTATCCGGGGTGTCACCCCAAGGCCTGAGCCGCTTCCAGTAAAGCCAGTATGGCATACAGCTGAGACCGGGCCAGTCATCCGGATCCCTACTCACAACCGGAGGAGACAAACTCCCCTACCTGCACATAAAGAAGTAAGTCCTGCAGCCAGGCGTCTACAGTAGTATATCAATGAGCTCGATGAATATGAGCAGAAAAAGCCCAAAAACCTGCTGGTAAAAGATTGTATACTCTGGGAGCAGCTCGAAGAATTGAAAATTGAAGAGCAGCCAGAGGCAGAGCAAAGAAAAGATGAGACTGAGCCCTTCTGGGGGCAGGAGCCGGCAAAGCCGAATTCCCAGAAGAAGAAGAGACGGCCCAAGTCCAAAAGGGGACAGAAAGTCACGACAGTACAATGCAACACCCTATCGGTACTCTTTTCCATGCCCGGGGAGAATGATGAGGATGAAGCATCAAATGCCCCGCTAAAAGCCAACCATGCTGAGGCCTCTACCTCAGCCCATGCAATACGTTCTGGGAAAAGATGGGGGCGCCCGCCACCAGCTAATCATAATATTATATTCAGAGGGGAGCAACCCTATCAGATCCCCGAGCCAGAGGTACGAGGTGTCCAGGTTCCTCCCCCTGCCAGCTTGTACCAAGAAAAAGAAGAGGCTCCTTCATTCCTAGAATTCTTGTCCAGTTTGGAAAATGAGCAGCTGGCTCACACTGCTTCAGCTGAAAACAATAAATGCCAGTAGACTGCAGTTAGGAAGCAGAAGCAGCATGAAGAAAATAAAGGAAGTAACCCTCTAGCAGGAACAGGGGTCGTTACTACAGAAGAAGCCTCCCGGGAAACCGATCAAGAGGGTAAAACCGGCACTGGGCAGCAAAGGCCACAGGCACCACATGAACCTCCAAGACCCCGTTGGGTGGAGGAGATGAGACTGTCTAACGTCTGGGTGGGCAGCCGGATCAAGAAAATGCTAAAGAAGCTCCCTACCAGGTTCTCCATCTGGGAAATCCTCTCTCTGAGTGAAGAGGCTCGCCAAGCCATTATTGATGCCTTGCAGTCACCGGCACAGTATGAAGCACTCTTGACAGAAGTGAATTCTAGTCCATCAGTCACATTCACAGAGGATGATATGCTAATCCCAAATTCCGGCCATAACAAACCGATGTATATGAGGGGTTCCCTGAACTGTTAGCTGATAAGCAGAATACTGATAGATCCCGGGGCTGCTGTGAACATTCTCCCATATCGCATCTATCAGAAATATTACTTTGATCTATAGCTCACCAAGGTCAGAGACATGAAGATTGCAGGATTCAACCAAAAGTGTGAGACATCTCTTGGGGTAGCTGATTTCAACCTCACATTGGGAGACCTCACTACAGTGGTACGATTATATGTGATCGACTCCAACACCACGTATAAGGCCCTACTGGGGAGACCGTGGCTGCATGAATATCAAATAGTGCCATCCACACTACATCAGTGCATTAAATACTGCCATGAAGGAAAAGAAGAAAGGGTGTTTGCGAATCTGCATCCCTTGAAGTGTTCGAGTGCCATATGCTCGATGCATCCTACTACACCGAGGTGTCGCAAAAGTGCGAAAGGAAAGAGGCTGTGGTTAGCCAGAAAAAGCCTGAGACAGAGATAAGGAACTAGTCTCCACCGCCACCAAAGGGCTATGTTAAGAAGCATAATGTATCTCACATCTCTTATGCCGGTGACTTTGCTCGGATTACCCCTCCTAGCGTCCACCTGGATAATGCCGATGAAGAAATGAAGCAAAAGTACACTCAAGTGGAGGTGCCACAGGGTTTATTTAAACCCATCGTCAGCCTTGAGTACCAAACGGTGCCACCACTGAAGACTATGGAAATCCCTTGCTTCTGCGAACCTCCTATTATATTCTACACCGGGGAGCCAGTCGAAGAAGATGATCAAGACTGTATGGCCCCTGAAGAAACTGCAAACCGGATGGTACCGATTACAGGCTTGGATTATACTACCCAACGGGTTTCACAAATGTTCTCCAAGATGCAAATGCCATCAATGCAGCCTGCTGCTCAGAAGAAGGCATTCAAGGAACTGTGGGATCCGCCTCGAGATAGTAAAGAAATGAGGAAGATCACTCAACACCTAGGATTGGGTTATACCCTCCAAGAATACTATGAGGCTGAGGTCGATGTCATATCTGTCTCCTACCAGCATGACGATCCTCCCGAGGTAGGATATGACAAATACCCCTCGGAAGATGAAGAAATCATTTATCAATCCATAATGAGCAATGAAGCCCCAGACAACCTGCCAGAAATAGAGACATCTGATGAGACAAAGAAAGTTTGGTACTGGGAGGACCTATCTTCCAAAGAGGATCTGTTCCGGGCTAAAGCAAAATTTGATACGGGAACCCCGGATGAAGATCAAATAGCCAGAGAACTGGAGGAGTGTCTAGAGTTCGGGCGCATCCTAGAAGAATTCTGGGCTCTGCAGAATGATGACCTTTCAGGGGAGCCCACATTAGAAGAGCCTCTAAGGATGGAGGGGTCCACTTCTGAATTTCCTGCTGAACCAGTCTCGCCCTCGGAGCAGACTGAACAAGATCCGGTAATATTGGCCCTATATGATGTGCCAGCATCCGCTGATGACCAGTATGATGAAGCAGAGGAGCATGAAGCTGAAGAAGATTATATCCCGGGAGGCTTTATTGATTTGCAAGAAGCCCCGCCCGAAGTTGAAGACGGAGGCCAAGCCACCGTCGATGAGCTGATAGAAATAAATTTGGGGTCCACAGATGAGCCAAGGCTGACATTCCTCAGCGCACTGTTGGAGCCAGATGTCAGGGAACAATATATACAGTTCTTGACAGAATTTCGAGATTGTTTTGCATGGACATATGATGAAATGCCAGGACTGAGCTCTGATGTGGCACAGCACCGATTGGCAATAAACCCAGAGGCTAACCCTGTAAAGCAGCCTTCCAGGAGAATGCGTCCTGAATTGATAAACCAGATTAACAAAGAAGTTGACAAGCTGATTGAGGTAGGCTTTGTCGAAGAAAACCAGTATACTACATGGCTGGCTAATATAGTGCCCGTAAAGAAGAAGAATGGGCAGATCAGAATATGTGTTGATTTCCAGGACCTTAATAAGGCCTGCCCGAAAGATGATTTCCCGGTGAGGTGATGATCGATGCAACTACTGGCCATGAGGCCCTATCGTTTATGGATGGGTCATCCGGATACAATCAGATCTGGATTGCTGAAGAAGATAGAGTGCACACTGCATTCCGCACTCTGAAGGGGATATTTCACTACAAAAGAATGCCGTTTGGCCTTAAGAATGCCGGCGCTACCTACCAAAGAGCCATGACAAAGATCTTCGATGATTTGCTCTTCAAGAAAGTAGAATGCTACATTGATGATCTGGGGGTAAAAACCAGCAAAAGAGAAGATCATTTGCAAGACCTAAGGATAGTATTCCAGAGGTTGTGCAAACATGAACTCAAGATGAATCCTATGAAATGCGCCTTTGGCGTGTCCAGTGGAAAATTCCTCGGATTTATTGTCCGACATAGGGGTATTGAAATTGATCCATCCAAGATTAAAGCTATCCAGGAGCTCCCTCCACCAAGGAATCTGCACGAGTTGAGATCCTTGCAAGGGCGTCTGGCCTACATCCGACGATTTATATCAAACCTATCGGGAAGATGCCACCCCTTTCACAAACTCATGATGAAAGATGTGCCGTTCCTCTGGGACGATGGCTGTCAGGAAGCCTTTGAGAAGCTGAAAGAATACCTCAAGACCCCTCCGGTGCTGGGGGCACCCATTAAGGGCAGGCCCTTGATACTGTATATCGCAGCCACATACTGTTCCCTGGGGGCAATGCTGGCACAGATTAATGAGGAAGGCAAAGAACAAGCCTTGTACTACCTAAGTAGGAGGCTGATGAGAACTGAAGAAAGCTATAGCTACATAGAGAAGACCTGCTTGGCACTAGTCTTTGCTGTCAAAAAGCTCCGACACTATATGTTTTCCCATGAAGTCAGATTGATATCTGCAGTAGATCCACTCAAATACATATTGACTCAGCCAGTACTGAAAGGCCGGTTGGGCAAATGGGCAGTAATTCTGATGGAATTCGATATCACATATATACCCCAGAGGGCAATAAAAGGACAGGCCGTGGCTGATTTCTTCGCGGAGCATCCTGTGCCGGAGAATGATATGTTGGGGACTGAATTACCCGATGATGAGACACTCGAGGCCTGTCAAGCTCAGCCAGTTATGTGGCAACTGTTCTTTGATGGATCATCCAGAACGGAGACAGATTCTGATGGAAAGACCAGAATACGGGTTGGAGTCGGTATTGTGCTGAAATCACCAGAGGGGGAGGTTGATGTGACACAACCTCAGACCTAATGCAAGCAAGCACAATCGCAATCTAAATGGGCCAATTTGGGCCGCTGCTCTCTCGTCGCTCACCCAAGCCCGGGGTAACTTGGCAATGCCAAGGTGAGGTTGAGGGGTTGGGCCCTTGCTGGTAGAGGGCCAGCAAGGCCAAGATTTGATTCCCAATGGATTTGGAAGCCCAATTCAACGGGGCCGACGAAGTGCCGAAGGCACCGGTTGCACTCTTCCCACGGTGATCACTCAAGGCAATGGGGCTTGAGGATCGGGCGCTCACTCGCATAACCAGCGGAAATAGAACTAATATTGAAAGACAAGCACTAAGTGGAGTGAAGGTTTGAGCACTTACTCGATCGGTTTGAAGAAACCGGTCCCGGTCGGAGACGAGGGCGAGCGGGGAGGCGAGTGGATCCCCACACGCCGCGGCGGTGTCGCTTGACCTGCCCAAATAAATTACACCACTACACCTCTCGCAGGAGGGGGAACTTGGGGTGGGGGATAATGATATTACATCAATACTACCTCCACGCAGGGAGGGGCCTTCAGCTGGCCAAGCGGGGTGGGGAAACCAAAGCAAAGAACGAGGAACAAGGGTGGACGCCGAATCTACCTGCTGTCTGTGAACCAGGACAGAGGGTCGGTGTTGCTGTTGTAGATCTTGCTCAGGAATTTTGCTGATGGCGAGACTGGCGGTGAAATCTTCGTAACAGGAAGGGGAATGCCTCAGAATTTTTGTAAATTCTTCTGGAGTCACTGCAGGTCGGGGCAGGAGCTTGAACAGGGCCTCTGTTTCTCAGACTAGCAGGGGTAGGTCACCAATAGTAGGATGCAGAGGCTGTCCTGGCCGCTCCCGAACTCCAAATTTGATGCCGTCAGCGCCGTTAGAACCGTGGGTGAGTCCTTTTTGCAGCAATAGAAACAGGGATGCCAGAAGAGAACGGAGACGATCTGTGGAGCCAGAAGAGTGAGGAGGTGTTGATGCAGACTAGGGAAGGCAGAGCCGCGCGACCGTGGAAGAAAATTCGTAACGTCTGTTCTCAGATGCTGAATGGGCTTCCGCTTCTTGATTCGGAAAGTAGACAGGCCGATGAAGAACTTTGAAGAAGAACTTCAGGACTGATTCCTTCGGAGTTCGTTGTGGCAGAGCTTCTAATCTGGCTCAGGTCCTCAGCCGAGGCAGAACCGCGCAGCTGTGGGAGAATGGACCTGCTAGACGACTCGGAGACCGGAAGAAGACGAAACCACTTTGGTTGTGAAGGCGACTGGCAGAAGCTTCCGACGATGGCTCTTGGGTCTTCAAACTCTTCCGGAGGAGGTCGTGGTGGCCGCTGAAAGTTGCTGGTCTACTGTAGATCTTCAGTTGAGAGCTGTAGGTTGATGATGATGGGGGGGAATGGGGTATATGGGAGGGGAAATGGGGGTGGATGAGTGTGGAGAAAGTCCGGGCTGTGAGGGGGTCTAGGAGGGGGTGTTCTAAGGTGGGAGAAGGGAAGAATGGGGTCTGGAAGGGGGTCTAACAGGTGGTGGGAGGAGGAGCTATGAATTTGGGAAGGTGGGTGAGAGGAGAAAGTGAGGGGGGGCCACAAGTGAGTGGAGGGAAGGGTGGATTTCAAATTTGAAATGGCCTTGGAAGTTGTGGGGTTGTGTGGGGAAGGGGTTGATTGTGTTGGAATGGGGAAAGTGGTGTTGGAATGTGGAAGATGGTGTTAGAATGGTGAGGGATCTTCTTGGGACTAGGGGGTGGAGTAATGGAGGCCATGGGGAAGTGGAGGGCTTTAATGATGGTAGGTGGGGGTTGAGGTGGTTGGGAAGGGAGGAGAGAGAAGAAAATTTGAAATTGGGTGTTGAGGAGAGAGAAAGTGGAGTAAAAAAAGAGGAATTAAGAGAGGGAAGGGTGGGGAATCTCTCCCCTAGGGTTTCTCACCCAAAGAATATTGGAATCACTCCACTAAACTAAGCTTTGGACTCTCAAATGGCATTTTTTTCATTGATTGATTCATTACCTCCAAATGAAGAAAATGGGGCCCTATATATTGGAAACCCACATTTTACAATAAGACCCTGACAAAAGACTCATTGACAAATAACCGAAGGGGTAGGGGAGCTCATTGGGCCAAGCCCGAAGAAATGGGCCCAATTAGCACATTACACATTCTAATGACACTCAAATATAGGAAAATAAATGCAAGACCTTGGGACATGACTCAAATAAAATGCAAATTACATCAAATGACTCAAGTAAAATTACATAGGACTCAAAATTAAATGACTAAACCATGTCGGATGCAACCGGGGCGAGGAGACGAGCTATGAATGTGGGCATGGAAGGTGATGTCCACATCATACTCCCGGGGTGCGGAGAACTCGACTCCGTCGAGTAAGTATCCTTCCCTCCTTGGAAGGTGTAGAAGTGGTACTGCCTTCAAGTCTTCCGAACGAGACCGATCCATCCACCTGCCGAGATAGCGCTCATATACCTTGCTCCGAGTGGTAGTGACTTGTTCATCCAATATTTGTTCAATTTGTTCACGCTGGACTCTCTTGGCTGGTGGTTTATCATCATGGGTGGGTGCTCTCTCAAGGGAAGAAGTAGGCTCAATCTCCTCACTAGGTACCACCGTGGGTCGATTATATGGCACTAGGTCGGCAACAATGAATGTGGGACTTATTCCATACTCCTCAGGGAGATCTAACTCGTAGGCAATTGCACCAATGCGCCTCAAGACCTGGAAGGGACCAGCCCCACGTGGCCTCCGTTTAGAGTTGGCTCCCGGGGAGAGCCTCTCCGTCCTTACCATCACAAAGTCACCCTCATGGAATTCTTGGTGACGCCGATGAGAGTCGGCCCGCGTCTTATAAGCCTCATTCTTTTTGCTTATGTGCTTGCAAAGGCTTTCATGCAATTTTATGAATGTTGACATTCTAGGGGTGATGGGTGGACCTGGGCAACCAAAAGTAGACTAATCATGCTTTGATGCCAAGAAGACTTTGATGGATTTTGGAGGGCCGGGACAACCATATGTGGACTTATCATGCAATGTTGTCACGTAGACTTTGGTGGGCCTAGTTGGGCCGGGGCACCGTTAGGTGAACCTATCATGCAAAGTGGTGATGAATGTAGGGGGACCTGGACATCCGTAGATACTTTTGACATGCTTAAGACCCATGATGCATGAAGGTGGACCATGACATCCAAATATGGACCACTCATACTTTCTACTTGACATGTGGGTGATATGAATGAATGGACCCAATATAGTGTTCATGCCAAGGGGTATGGTAAGCCTAGACACATGCATGCTTTTCCCAAAGGTGACTTCCATGTGTATAGGTGTGGGACAACCCTTGAACTCCCATTGGAAAGGATCGAATGGATCTAAGAAGGTGGTCATCATGGGGTGGGGCAAAACTTTATTACCTAGGGATATGTGGCCCAAGGTCATGGCTCCCAAGGAGTAACCCGGGTCTAAGATGGAGTGAATTGGGTCAAACATTGTGAGTTGGTTTAGGGAAAGGTGGGTGGTGGATAAAGTGTTTGGGTCACACGAGTCTCTTGACTCCCATTGGAATGGATCATATTGATTATAAAATGGGTTACCTAGGGGGAGGAACTCCATGTCCTCAAGATCCTCAAAAGGTGCTAAGTCATCCTTCTCCATGATAGTTGGGCCAATGTTCTTGGCAAGTGGGTCAGCCATGAGTGGAGGGCTTGACTTTCTACCCGAGATAAGAAGCTCTAAATCGAGGAGGAGGTTGGGCTCATCGGGTGTAGGTAGGAATAGAAGGAGGTCGCTAGTGTAGCAACCAATGGTGCAAACCGAGGTGATAGACCTTATGCATAGGTGTAGGAGGCTAAGGCTCCTAGGTTGTTCTACCATAGGGGTCAACATGCTAGTCATCTCTAATTGCCAAGCTAAGCCCTTGAGAAGGTCCTCTAAGATTTCCACTTGGTAGGATGTTTGGATTATGGTGTGATAGGAGGAGATGTGCACTATGGGAAGGTTTTCCTTTATGGGAAGGCAATCGTGGGCCGTGATCTCTCTTATTGGGCTCTTCTTTAGCCAACTAATAAGGGGTTCCTCTAAGATGCGTTTGGCCCTAACTAGAGAGGGTGGTGTAACGTGAAGGTCACCATGTGATGCTTCTTCTTCTTCTTGGTCATGGGTTTCCTCCAAGGTAGGGAGTGAGTTTGGGGTGTTCACCACTATTAGATCGGGTATGGGTTCTTCTTCCAAGGAGGTGAGAGGGGCTTTTGGTGTGGTGATGATTGGGGCATGGTGTATCCGGGGTGGTAGGTAGTGGGAAACTTGGGTTAGGATAGGTAAGGGTAGTAGTGGAGGCTTTGGTGGGAGTTGGATTGGGGTAGGGAGAGGAAGATGGGTGGGTTGAAGGGGTTTGGGTTGATTGGTTTTGGGAGGAGTGACCCCTTTTGGGGGTGATGGAGAGGTAGTGGTGAGGGTTACCATGGGCCTAGGTGGAGAGTTGGCCATGGGGCCCAATTGGGTATGGGGACCTATGGTTGTGGTGTGGACTTGGAGGTGGGGTGTAAATGTAGTGGTTTGGGTGGGAGAGATGGGAAGTGGTAGGGAATGGGTGATTGGGGTCTTGGATTGACCGAGTGGGGATGAAGGAGTTGAAGTGCTCCTTGGGCTTTTGTGATTTGAGTAGGAGGGAGAGGGTTGGAGAGTGTAGGTTTTCCTAAGCTCGACCTTCATCTCATCCCAAGTGCTAATGGGGGCCTCCCTGCGGATCCTTCTTAAACCTTCCACAACTAACCAATGAGTTTTAGCTTGTTTGGAGAGGTGTGCCTTGGCTAGCCTCATTCTCCTTTCTTCGTTCAAGGGGCAAATTTTAAACAATTGGTCTAGGAAAATCTCCCAATCTAGGTAAAGGCTTGGGCTGTTGGATCCATCAAGGCGGGGGTTTTGATTTTCAAGTGTTCTAAAAATATGGTTTCTAGATCTCCCCAAAGGTCACTCTCATTCACTCTTGGTGTACGGCAATTTCCTTCAAGTCGGTCGAGTCGAGACATGATATCTTCAAGCCGATTAAGTACATTAGGTAGGGCTTCTATGATAGAGGTGTTGCTACCCACTTTGTTGGCAATGGAGCTTCCATGAGGATTTGGGCTTCTTGGGAAAGTTGATGGGGATGGATATGACGGGTATGAAGTGGCCATTCTAATTGACATGGGAGATGCAACCGAGCACTCTAAATGCATAAACATGCCCTAGGACCAACTTGTGGAGAGACAAGTTGTGAACTTGCTCTGATACCACTTGATGTGACACAATCTCGGACCTAATGTAAGCAAGCACAATCGCAATCTAAATGGGCCAATTTGGGCCGCCGCTCTCTCGTCGCTCACCCAAGCCCGGGGTAACTTGGCAATGCCAAGGTGAGGTTGAGGGGTTGGGCCCTTGCTGGTAGAGGGCTAGCAAGGCCAAGATTTGATTCTCAATGGATTTGGAAGCCCAATTCAACGGGGCCGACGAAGTGCCGAAGGCACCGGTTGCACTCTTCCCACGGTGATCACTCAAGGTAATGGGGCTTGAGGATCAGGCTCTCACTCGCATAACCAGCAGAATTAGAACTAATATTGAAAGACAAGCACTAAGTAGAGTGAAGGTTTGAGCACTTACTCGACAGATTTGAAGAAACCGGTCCCGGTCGGAGATGAGGGCGAGCGGGGAGGCGAGTGGATCCCCACACGCCGCGGCGGTGTCGCTTGACCTGCCCAAACAAATTACACCACCACACCTCTCGCAGGAGGGGAACTTGGGGTGGGGGTTAATGATATTACATCAATACTACCTCCACGCAGGGAGGGGCCTTCAGCCGGCCAAGCGGGGTGGGGAAACCAAAGCAAAGAACGAGGAACAAGGGTGGACGTCAAATCTACCTGCTGTCTGCGAATCAGGATAGAGGGTCGGTGTTGCTGTTGTAGATCTTGCTCAAGAATTTCGCTGATGGCAAGACTGGCGGTGAAATCTTCACAACAGGAAGGGGAATGCCTCAGAATTTTTGTAAATTCTTCTGTAGTCGCTGCAGGTCGGGGCAGGAGCTTGAACAGGGCCTCTGTTTCTCGGACTAGTAGGGGCAGGTCACCAACAGTAGGATGTAGAGGCTGTCCTGGCCGCTCCCGAACTCAAATTTGATGCCGTCAATGCCGTTAGAACTGTGGGTGAGTCCTTCTTGCAGCAAAAGAAACGGGGATGCCAGAAGAGAAAGGAGACGATCTGTGGAGCCAGAAGAGTGAGGAGGTGTCGATGCAGACTGGGGAAGGCAGAGCCGCGCGACCGTGGAAGAAAATTGGTAACTTCTATTCTCGGATGCTGAATGGGCTTCTGCTTCTTGATTCTGAAAGTAGATAGGCCGATGAAGAACTTTGAAGAAGAACTTGAGGACTGATTCCTTAGGAGTTCATCGTGGAAGAGCTTCTAATCTGGCTCAGGTCCTCAGCCGAGGCAGAACCGCACAGCTGTGGGAGAATGGACCTCCTGGACGACTCGGAGATCGGAAGAAGACGAAACCACTTTGGTTGCGATGGCGACTGGCAGAAGCTTCCGACGATGGCTCTTGGGTCTTCAAACTCTTCTGGAGGAGGTCGTGGTGGCCGCTGAAAGTTGCTGGTCTGCTGTAGATCTTCAGTTGAGAGCTGTAGGTTGATGATGATGGGGGGGAATGGGGTATATGGGAGGGGAAATGGGGGTGGATGAGTGTGGGGAAGGCCCGGGCTGTGAGGGGGTCTAGGAGGGGGTGTTCTAAGGTGGGAGAAGGGAAGAATGGGGTCTGGAAGGGGGTCTAACAGGTGGTGGGAGGAGGAGCTACGAATTTGGGAAGGTGGGTGAGAGGAGAAAGTGAGGGGGGGGCACAAGTGAGTGGAGGGAAGGGTGGATTTCAAATTTGAAATGGCCTTGGAAGTTGTGGGGTTGTGTGGGGAAGGGGTTGATTGTGTTGGAATGGGGAAAGTGGTGTTGGAATGTGGAAGATGGTGTTGGAATGGTGAGGGATCTTCTTGGGACTAGGGGGGTGGAGTAATGGAGGCCATGGGGAAGTGGAGGGCTTTAATGATGGTAGGTGGGGGTTGAGGTGGTTGGGAAGGGAGGAGAGAGAAGAAAATTCGAAATTGGGTGTTGAGGAGAGAGAAAGTGGAGTAAAAAAAGAGGAATTAAGAGAGGGAAGGGTGGGGAATCTCTCCCCTAGGGTTTCTCACCCAAAGAATGTTGGAATCACTCCACTAAACTAAGCTTTGGACTCTCAAATGGCATTTTTTTCATTGATTGATTCATTACCTCCAAATGAAGGAAATGGGGCCCAATATATAGGAAACCCACATTTTACAATAAGACCCTAACAAAAGACTCATTGACAAATAACCGAAGGGGTAGGGGAGCTCATTGGGCCAAGCCCGAAGAAATGGGCCCAATTAGCACATTACACATTCTAATGACACTCAAATATAGGAAAATAAATGTAAGACCTAGGGACATGACTCAAATAAAATGCAAATTACATCAAATGACTCAAGTAAAATTATATAGGACTCAAAATTAAATGACTAATCCATGCCGGATGCAACCGGGGCGAGGAGACGAGCTATGAATGTGGGCATGGAAGGTGATGTCCACATCAGAGGTTGTGCATATTTCCTGTTCGATAAATAAGCCATGCACCCATAATGAAGCCGAATATGAAGCTCTGATAATCGGACTCAATATCAGCCTCAACATGGGTATCCAAATGCTTCAGGTATTCGGAGATTCGATGTTGATAATAAAACAAGTCCAAGGGGAGTTCGAAGTGCGGAAGCCAAAACTAAATCCCTATCACCAGAAAGCTGTACGCCTCATGGCAAAGTTCTATCATATTGAACTCAAACATGTGGGCCGTGGACATAATGCCCAGGCTGATGCACTGGCAAAGCTGGCCAGCTCGCTAGCAGTCCCGCCAGATGAAACACTGAACATTATTGTTATAAACCGGCGGCAAGTCCCCAGTATTCTATAAGGGTGCCCCGAAGAGGAAGAAGTTACCACTATCAGCGCAGTACAGGCGTCTGATTGGAGACAGCATTTGCTACAGTGGTTTCTGCACCAACAGCTGCCACAGAAAAGAGAGGAAAAGATGAAACTCCTGAGAATCAAAGATTCCTATGAATTCAGAAATGGAACTTTATTCCGAATAATGGCGGATGCACGCAAAAAGATTCTACTCCGCTGCCTGTCCACTGAGGAAGCTTGGCAAGCGATGAAAGAAATACACGCTGGGACAGCAGGCACCCACCAGGCTGGCCCCAAAATTAAGATAGAAATCAAGAAGCTGGGCTACTATTGGCCTACCATGTTTGAAGACTGCTGTAAATTTGCAAAGTCATGCCAGAAGTGTCAGGAGCATGCTACCGTGCCTAGAAGGCCACCTACAACTCTGCACCCTACAGTCCCTAGCTGGCCGTTTGCACAATGGGGAACTGATGTAGTCGGGCTACTGCCGACCTCCTCGGCCGGTCATAAGTACATATTGGCCATGACAGATTACTTCTCCCGATGGGCGGAAGCTGTAGCATTAAGAGAAGTGACTGGTGAACTGGTCGCCAGATTTATCAAGCAGAATATTATCTTCCGGTTCGGGATCCCCAACCGAATAATATCTGATAATGGAAGTCATTTCAGAAATCAGAAAATCTATCGGCTTGCCGAGAAGTATAAGATTGAATGGAGAACCTCCACTCCCTACAATCCCCAGGCAAACGGATTGGCAGAAGCTTTTAACAAGACTTTGTGCACCTTGCTAGCCAAGGTTGTCAGTTCTAATAAGAAGGACTGGGAAGAAAAGATGTATGAAGCTCTGTGGGCATACCGCACCGTCTTTAAGACACCTACAGGGTGCTCACCATACTCATTGGTATACGGCTCGGAGGCAGTGGTTCCACTAGAGCTGGAAGGCCCGTCACTCAGAGTGTCAATCTAATATGGCCTGGCCCGTGGCGAATAAACAAATGCTGAAAGAAGGTTAGAAGAACTGACTGAATTGGAAGGGAAGCGCCTCCAAGCTCAGAAGAATATCCAAATGTATCAGGCCCGCATGGCCACTACATTCAATAAACTCGTACGGGGACGAGAATTCAAGAAAGGTGACCTCATCATGGTGAAGAAAAAAAAAGTCATGGCGTCCAACCCAAAAGGAAAGCTGAATGCTAATTGGGAAGGTCCTTATGTGATACAAAGGGTCTACGAAGGAGGGGCCTACGTAGTTGTTAACCATCGAGGGGAAATTCAGTTCTCGCCACTCAACGGTAAACACCTCAAGCTGTATCATGCTGCACAACCAATATTCCCCGAGTAATCGGGCCAAAACTACCTTTCCTTGGCTTAGTGGCATCCAGCCCTAGCCGAGATACACCTTTCCCTTGGCCTAGCAGCATTCCGCCCTAGTCGAGATACACCCTTTCCTTGGCTTAGTGGCACTCCGCCCTAACCAAGCTACCTTTCCCTTGGCCTAGTGGCACTCCGCCCTAGCCGAGCCACCCTTTCCTTGGTCTAGTGGCATCCAGCCCTAGCCGAGATACACCCTTTCCTTGGCTTAGGGGCATCCATCCCTAGCCGAGATACACCCTTTCCTTGGCTTAGTGGGATCCCGCCCTAGCCGAGATACACCCTTTCCTTGGATTAGTGGCACTCCGCCCTAACCAAGCTACCTTTCTTCGGCTTAGTGGCATCCAGCCCTAGCCGAGATATACCCTTTCCTTGGTCTAGCAGCATCCCGCCCTAGCCGAGCTACACCCTTTCTTGGTATAGCGGCACTCCGCCCTAGCCAAGCCATCCCTCTTCATGATCTAATGGCATTCCGACTTGTCACCCTCCCAAAAAAAGAGGGGAAGAGAGAATAAAAGAATGAAAATAAATAAATAAAAAAGATGGGGTTAAAAATAGAGATACCCCGCCGGCCTTGTTCAGGTTTTTTGAGCAAGGGCAAAAATGGCTAGAACCCAGCTGTGGTGAAAACCCGAAAGGGCACTTTAGGCAAAATCGGGTACCCCGCCACGTGAAAACCCGAAAGGGCATGTGGGCAAAAGCAAGAGGGGGCTGGCCCCGGTGAAAACCTGAAAGGGCGCTTGAGTCAGTAACGTGGTGATCCTAAAGACGTCTCACCTCCCGCCATAAACCTCTCGTCGATCGACCGGCATCTTGCCCGATCAATGATCAAACCCACCCAGTATAGACCCTACGTCTGTCCTGATAAAACCCTCATACCTTGTCCAAAGTCCCACCATGGTGAAGTTCACCGTTGATCGATCGGTATCCTGCCCGATCAATGATGAAACCTATTCAGTTTAGACCCTACGTCTATCCTGATGAAACATATGAAATCTTTACATTGGTATAAACCCAATACCGATGATGAAACCTGCTGTTGATCGATTGGCACACTGCCCGAACAGTGATGAAACCTGTCCAGTTTAGACCTTACGTCTATCCTGATGAAACCTATGAATTCCTTTACATTGGTATAAACCCAATACCGATGATGAAACCTACCTTTGGTTGACGGGCTCGCTGTCCGATCGGCAAAGAAACCGGTCCGGTTTAGACCTTACGTCTGTTCCGACTAGATCTGCATATCTCTTTACGTCCCGCCGTGATGAAACCTGATGTTGATCGATTGGCGCACTACCCGATCAATGATAAAACCTATCCGGTTTAGACCTTACGTCTATCCTGATGAAACTTACGAAATCCTTGCATTGGTATAAACCCAATACCGATGATGAAACCTGCTATTGATCGGTCGGCATCCTACCCGATCAGCGATGAAACCTGTCTGGGCTAGACCCTACGTCTATCCTGATGAAACATATGAAATCTTTGCATTGGTATAAACCCAATACCGATGATGAAACTTGCTGTTGATCGATTGGCGCACTGCCCGATCAATGATAAAACATGTCCGGTTTAGACCTTATGTCTATCCTGATGAAACTTACGAAATCCTTGCATTGGTATAAACCCAATACCGATGATGAAACATGCTGTTGATCGATTGGCGCACTGCCCGATCAATGATGAAACCTATCCAGTTTAGAGCTTGCGTCTATCCTGATGAAGCCTATGAAATCCTTGCATCGGTATATACCCAATACCGATGATAAGAGCAGCCACTGATGAAGCAGCACATCGCCTGATCCGTGCTAAAATCCCAATTCAATATATATATATATATATATATATAATAATAATAAAAAAAAAAGATGGTGTTAAAAATAGAGATACCCCGCCAGACTTGTTCGGACATTCTGAACAAGGGCAAAAATGGCTAAAACCCAGCTGTGGTGAAAACCCGAAAGGGCACTGCAGGTAAAATCGGGTACCCCGCCACGTGAAAACCCAAAAGGGCGCGTGGGCAAAAGCAAGAGGGGGCTGGCTCCGGTGAAAACCCGAAAGGGCGCTTGGGTCAGTAATGTGGTAATTCGAAGTTCCATGCCAACCGGCACGCTGCCTTTACCTCCCCTTCACTGATGAAACTTTCCATCGGTCAGTTGGCTCCATTCCCCACCGATGATAAAACCCTTCCGGGGCAGACCTTACGTTTACCCTGATGAAATCTACATACCCTCTTTCAAACGTCCCACTGACAATGAAACCCATCACCATTCTGATGAAGCCTGTCCAGCTCAGACCTCACGTCTGTCCTGATGAAGCCTACACATTTCTTGGCAAGCCCCACCTGCGATAAAACCTGTTGGAATAGACCTTACGTCTGTCCTGACGAGACCTACACCTTTACGTACATCCCACCGTTGATCGACCGGCACCTCGCCCGATCAATGATGAAATCCTCTATCCGGTTTAGACCTTACGTCTATTCTGATGAAACTCATGAAATCCCTTTGCGTCGATATAAACCCAATATCGATGATGAAACCAACTGTTGATCGATTGGCACCTTGCCCGATCAATGATGAAACCCTATCCAGTTTAGACCTTACGTCTATTCTGATGAAACTCATGAAATCCCTTTGCGTCGATATAAACCCAATATCGATGATTAAACCAACTGTTGATCGATTGGCACCTTGCCCGATCAATGATGAAACCCTATCTAGTTTAGACCTTACGTCTATTCTGATGAAACTCATGAAATCCCTTTGCATTGATATAAACCCAATATCGATGATGAACCAACTGTTGATCGATTGGCACCTTGCCCGATCAATGATAATACCCTATCCAGCTTAGACCTTACGTCTATTCTGATGAAACTCATGAAATCCCTTTGCGTCGATATAAACCCAATATCGATGATGAAACTAACTGTTGATCGATTGGCACCTTGCCCGATCAATGATAATACCCTATCCAGTTTAGACCTTACGTCTATTCTGATGAAACTCATGAAATCCCTTTGCGTAGATATAAACCCAATATCGATGATGAAACCTGCTATTGATCGACCGGCACCTTGCCCGATCAATGATGAAACCCTACCCAGTTTAGACCTTACGTCTATTCTAAAATCCCCCTTGCATCGATATAAGCTCAATATCGATGATGAAGTCAACCGTTGGCTGATCGGTACATCGCCCGGCCAATGATACAATCTGTCCAGTTCGTACTTTATGTCCGTTCTGATGAGAACCGCATATCCTTTTCAATGTCCCACCTGCAATAGTCTCTACCCAGCCTAGACCATACGTCTACTCTGATGAGACCCCCTCATTTGCATTCCGGCAAATCGTCTCCCTTACGGCACACATGGCCAATAGGACGTTTGCTGCCACCAACAAAATTCGGTTCAAGCACCTCCTCGGATGCCGTCACACGGTGGAGCGAGTTCCCCATCCTTTCTCTGAAGGGGTGGACGCTCTCCTGCCAAGGTACGAGCCATTCGCATGAGGGATTGTCAAAACCGCTACCCCACCTTCCAAAGTGATAAAACCATGATGCGGGACGGAACTGACAAATGGACTAAACCTATGATGAAGACCAAGTGCGGCCAGCACTCACACGTGACAAGGCAAGCCGAGAGATCGACCTCCATACTATTCCTCCGAAGAGAGGCGTCTCTCAACAAGAAACCCAAGTCCACGGTCGTCCTTATGAGGGAAGCGAGTGGATCAAAGCGGCAAAGGAGCCGACGCGCAACTATAGGAGTCTAGTCCGAGCTCGGTGCTCGACTAGGGACACGGAATGGGATACTCTCACTCACGATCTCGCGGTGTTGAATGCTAGCTAGGATCCCTACACTCTCACGCGGCATACAACATCACATACTAGTAAAGCAAAATGCCAAGGGGGGGAGCGTCGCACGTACCTCCACGCCTAGGCGTGGGGAAGGAACCCCGGCCGAGACAGACAACCCCGATACACACAATGAAAGAATAGGTACAAGCCAGCAATGGTGCCCACTCCTCGCAGGGAGATAATAGGCTACAACAATTCCATTTGGGGCGGCCGATACACGGGCTGACGGGCGGCACTCGGTGAAGGGTTGGCCGCGAGGAGGGTCCGGATGACGATCGGCAGAATCGCAGCAACGCGCGACTCGGTGGTAAACGTTCCCACGAATGGATCCGGAGTCCGATTGGGGCGCCGTCAGTGAGGGCGCGTAGTTAGGTCGCAGGAGGAAGCCTCGGCCAAAAGGCGTGCTCAGATTCCGTCTGTGGAAGCCGTGGCCGCACCTGCAAGTGGGGACAAGGAATCTGCTCCCAGAACTGCGCTGTCGAGCGGGGAAAATGGTAACTCGCTGCTCTGGTAGGCGAACGAGGCCCCGCTTGTGGGAGGACGTCGGGGACGCAGAGCAGCAGGTCCGGACCAAAGAGCTTGATCAGGTCTGGTCGTGGTTGGACGCTGTGAACTTTGGAAATCGCCGGTTGTCCTGGCACCGGGTGGACTGGGCAGACCCGCACGACCTCACGGGAACGGACGCCACGAACAGCTCGGACGTCGGAACGAGACGAGGTTGGCGGCGTTGGAAAGAGGACGACGAGAGGTACAAACCCTGAAGAAATCAGCTCCAAACTCGGAGTTGTCCGTCCTGTGTGATTTTCGCAAGAAGGAGGGTGGATCTGGGCGCGCAGAGAGGGAGGCTCCTGCGCTAGCTCACGAGAAAACTCGCCACGGGTGGTGCCGACCTCGGATCGAGGCGAAACCAAAGCCCACGCGCTGACGACTCGTAGAAGTATCCACCAAAAAAAGGAGGGGCTCGGATTCGATCCGCACCGGATGGGGACGCCGCTGCAACTCGGGGCCGAATCTGGAACACGCGAACTCGAACCGGAGACGAAGTAGAAGGGAGGAAGAACCTCGGCGTCGCACCGAGGGGATGGGGAGTCGCACCCCGGGGTTGCTCCCGTCGCAGGAGCAGAGGAGGAAGAGAGGGTCACCCTCTCCAAGGGGTGGCTGCGCCAATGGCTGCTCAATCAAAATATTTCATGTATTCATTAATTTCCTCCAAAGAAAATGCTAAGACTATATAGTTGGGGAGGGGAGCTAGGGTTTCTACCACCAAATGGGGAGATGGGGGCGCAAATGGGAGGGGGTAGGGGCGGCCAGCTCTCCTCCCATCAAGGAGGGAATCTCTCCTTCAATCAAGGAGGTTCCTCCAATCAAGGAGGGATCAAAGGAAGGGGCGGCCAAAGGAGGGAGTGGAGAAAGGGGAAGGCGGCTGCCACCTCTTCCACTTGGAGGAGGTGAGAGGTGCGCCCCAAAACCCTAACCCTAGGGGTTGGATGCGCAAACCCCAAATGGGCCAAGAGAAGTGGAGCACAAGATGGCCCACTAACCCCTTTGCCCTCTAAATAAGCCCACAAAGCACAAAAGATGTCTAATTGGCCTACAAAGGCCTACAACTAGATAGAAGTGTCCACGCAGGGACTAATCCAAGGCCCAACATGGCCTAAAGCATGAAATAAATGGGGATAACTCTGCTAGTCTGCTAAATGATCGCCGAGCCAAAGGGATGCTGGCGTGCTCCGTGTGATCCATCGAGTGAAGCGGCGCGTGTCCTCACCAATTCTCCCCGGGTGGGAAGAACTCGACCCCGTCGAGTAAGGGTCACGGTCGCTCAAGTAACGCTCCAGCAGGTCCGGGTCGATCTGCTCCAGCTCTCCACGTGTGATCCAGGTGTCGTCTGTCGCAGGGTGCCCTCTCCAACGCACTAGAAAGCGCTGGTAGGCTCCGCTCCTGGTCGTGGTCACCTGCTCATCCAGTATGCAATCTATATGCTCGCGTGTCTGTAATGGGGCTGGAGGAGGTGGACGCTCAGATGGTGTAATGCTCTCAACAGGAGGGGTAGGCCCAAAAAGCTCACTGGGAATCACCGCGGGATCCCGATATGCCACCAGATCAGAGACATTGAACGTCGAACTGATCCCATAGTCGTCTGGTAGCTCAATCTCATACGCATTCGACCCTATTCGCTTCAGAACTCGGAAGGGTCCTGCACCACGGTCCTGGAGTTTCTTCACGGCCCCCGAAGGGAACCGTTCAGGTCTAACCCTGATCATGACGTACTCTCCCACTTGGAACTCACGGGTGCGTCGATGCGCATCAGCTAGATCCTTATAACGTGCGTTGCTGGCCTCGAGGGGGTGATGATGATGTAGACTCCAAACTAGTGGCGTGGACTCATACCGATATGAATGAATGGGTGGCCCAGGGCATCCAAACATAGACCCAGCATGTCTATGACGCCTACATGACTGGACAACACGGGGAGGACCAGGACAACCAAAGTTGTATCTATCATGCATGGGTGTCCTACGTAATGTGGTAGACTCATGGGGACTAAATTGCCCAAACTCACTCATGACATTCCCTATATGAGACAAACCCCTATATGATGGTGGACATGAAGAAACATGGGGAAGAGACATGTGTCCCTGGCCTCCTAAGCTCGGGCATCTGGATGCCGGTAAGGTGAGGTGTTGACTAGAAGGCCTAGGTGGTGTATGATAGTGGACCTCCTCGACAAGGTGGGGAAAAGAATATGGGTCGAGAGGCTCACTAGGGAGGGGATCGAAAGGGTCAAAGAAATGATGACCCCTCCCGACAGGTCCCTTCACTATACTTGCCCATGTGCGACATTCGCCCAGGTGCAGATAATCACCTTCAGGCACTCTCATGTATGGGGCAAGAGGCTCATGAGGAAGGCAAGGAAGGCAAGGTTCCTCCCTCGGGACCGTAAAACCATAAGCGGGGACAAAAACAACCTCCACGGGTATGGGAAATAATAAAAGGACCTCGGATGTGATATGTCCTATGGTGTAGACCGAGGTAATAGACCCCAAAGCAGGGAGTGTAAAGCTATGACTATAGGGTTGGTCAGACCCTAAGGTCAACATATAAGTCAACTCCCATTGATAATCTAAACTCCTAAGGAAGTCCTTCACATTTTCAAGAAAGCAGAAGGACCGAAAAGTGGTGTGAAAGGAGTTAAGGGGTATTATTGGGAGGGCTGGTCCCATGGGTGTATAGCAAGGAATGGAGACATCTAGAAGTGGACCCTCCCTTAGCCAGCTAGCTAAAGACTCTCCAATGACCAGTTCACCCTCGGAAGGTAAGAATGTCTCTATATGAGGGTCTAAGGGTGAAGCCTCTCTCTCGGGAGTGGAAACTGAGTCCTCTATGATGTGGAGGGGATCACTCCCTAACTCCTCAACCTCAGTTAGGTACTCCTCAATCAACTCCTGTTCAGCCTCGTAATTCACTGGAACAAACTCAGGTGATGACATGGAGGTGGTCGGCGTAACGCCGTCATGGAAGACAAACTCACCGGGAAGGTGAGATGGGTGTAAGGTGCAGGTCCTCCTATCCAGGTCGATGGTCGCACTTCTTTCCTCCAACCAAGTTCGCCCTAAAATGATGCATGGACCAGCAAGTGTGCTGATCTTTCACCAAGCGCCATCGGAATATTTAACGGGGCCAAACCACCGTTGAAACTCGATAAAAGCTAAACCATCACGGAGAACAATCTCCCCAGTCTTAGAGAGTTACTCAATAATGTCTTGTGAGACACAGTTAGACGACACCCTACTGATGAAGTCGATCTCCGTATGCTTCCCATTAGGTAGGATGGCAGTGGACATGACAGGGCGCTGGAATGACTCGGTCATCGGTATAGGGATCGGGTCTCCCGACGACTGAGTGGTAGGGGCGACACTTAGGGGTCGTACCATAAGAGCATCGAATCGGGCCAATAGGGATGACTAATCTGACATGTGGGCTCGAGGAACCACCATGGGGTTGGCGCGGAGCTGGACATGCAAGACTCAACGAGACAAGGACAAAACTCTAACTAGACACAAACCTAACATTACAATGCAATGGTGGGTTACCTAGATGAACTAAGAGACTCAATGCAACCTAGATAACTCTAAGGCCTCAATTGCACCCTAGACAACCTAAAGACTCGAATGACCTAAGACCCCAATTTGTTAGAACAAACTGGTTCCCTAAGCTCTGATACCAAATTTGATGCGGGACGGAACTGACAAATGGACTAAACCTATGATGAAGACCAAGTGCGGCCAGCACTCACACGTGACAAGGCAAGCCGAGAGATCGACCTCCGTACTATTCCTCCGAAGAGAGGCGTCTCTCAACAAGAAACCCAAGTCCACGGTCGTCCCTATGAGGGAAGCGAGTGGATCAAAGCGGCAAAGGAGCCGACGCGCAACTATAGGAGTCTAGTCCGAGCTCGGTGCTCGACTAGGGCCACGGAATGGGATACTCTCACTCATGATCTCGCGGTGTTGAATGCTAGCTAGGATCCCTACACTCTCACGCGGCATACAAGATCACATACTAGTAAAGCAAAATGCCAAGGGGGGGAGCGTCGCACGTACCTCCACGCCTAGGCGTGGGGAAGGAACCCCGGCCGAGACCGACAACCCCGATACACACAATGAAAGAATAGGTACAAGCCAGCAATGGTGCCCACTCCTCGCAGGGAGATAATAGGCTACAACAATTCCATTCGGGGCGGCCGATACACGGGCTGACGGGCGGCACTCGGTGAAGGGTTGGCCGCGAGGAGGGTCCGGATGACGATCGGCAGAATCGCAGCAACGCGCGACTCGGTGGTAAACGTTCCCACGAATGGATCCGGAGTCCGATTGGGGCGCCGTCAGCGAGGGCGCGTAGTTAGGTCGCAGGAGGAAGCCTCGGCCAAAAGACGTGCTCAGATTCCATCCGTGGAAGCCGTGGCCGCACCTGCAAGTGGGGACAAGGAATCTGCTCCCAGAACTGCGCTGTCGAGCGGGGAAAATGGTAACTCGCTGCTCCGGTAGGCGAACGAGGCCCCGCTTGTGGGAGGACGTCGGGGACGCAGAGCAGCAGGTCCGGACCAAAGAGCTCGATCAGGTCTGGTCGTGGTTGGACGCTGTGAACTTTGGAAGTCGCCGGTTGTCCTGGCACCGGGTGGACTGGGCAGACCCGCGCGACCTCACGGGAACGGACGCCACGAACAGCTCGGACGTCGGAACGAGACGAGGTTGGCGGCGTTGGAAAGAGGACGACGAGAGGTACAAACCCTGATGAAATCAGATCCAAACTCGGAGTTTTCCGTCCTGTGGGATTTTCGCAAGAAGGAGGGTGGATCTGGGCGCGCAGAGAGGGAGGCTCCTGCGCTAGCTCACGAGAAAACTCGCCACGGGTGGTGCCGACCTCGGATCGAGGCGAAGCCAAAGCCCACGCGCTGACGACTCGTAGAAGTATCCACCAAAAAATGGAGGGGCTCAGATTCGATCCGCACCGGATGGGGACGCCGCTGTAACTCGGGGCCGAATCTGGAACACGCGAACTCGAACCGGAGACGAAGTAGAAGGGAGGAAGAACCTCGGCGTCGCACCGAGGGGATGGGGAGTCGCACCCCGGGGTTGCTCCCGTCGCAGGAGCAGAGGAGGAAGAGAGGGTCGCCCTCTCCAAGGGGTGGCTGCGCCAATGGCTGCTCAATCAAAATATTTCATGTATTCATTAATTTCCTCCAAAGAAAATGCTAAGACTATATAGTTGGGGAGGGGAGCTAGGGTTTCTACCACCAAATGGGGAGATGGGGGCGCAAATGGGAGGGGGTAGGGGCGGCCAGCTCTCCTCCCATCAAGGAGGGAATCTCTCCTTTAATCAAGGAGGTTCCTCCAATCAAGGAGGGATCAAAGGAAGGGGCGGCCAAAGGAGGGAGTGGAGAAAGGGGAAGGCGGCTGCCACCTCTTCCACTTGGAGGAGGTGAGAGGTGCGCCCCAAAACCCTAACCCTAGGGGTTGGGTGCGCAAACCCCAAATGGGCCAAGAGAAGTGGAGCACAAGATGGCCCACTAACCCCTTTGCCCTCTAAATAAGCCCACAAAGCACAAAAGATGTCTAATTGGCCTACAAAGGCCTACAACTAGATAGAAGTGTCCACGCAGGGACTAATCCAAGGCCCAACATGGCCTAAAGCATGAAATAAATGGGGATAACTCTGCTAGTCTGCTAAATGATCGCCGAGCCAAAGGGATGCCGGCGTGCTCCGTGTGCTCCGTCGAGTGAAGCGGCGCGTGTCCTCACCAAACCACATGCAGAATAAGATGGAGACGCATGAAGCCAAGAGATTCCTTTCCATTAAAAAGGGAGTACATTCCTTTCCATTAAAAAGGGAGTACATAAAGGGCCCCGAGGGGACACCATATCACAAAAGAGAACAAAAAGAAAAAGAAGGGATAGACAATTTATGGCCGCCGAAATATATCTTCGAAGGCCAGAAGACCCACATAAGGAGCGGCCCCCAGCTCATGAAGGCGCGCCTCCTCCTCCTGAAGTCCAATGGACATGTCCTGGAGAGACATCACTCGTCCCTCCAGCGAGGCTACCTCCTCTTCGGACCGCGACCGGATAAAGGACAATTGCTGCAGTTCGGCTCGAAGTCCAGAGAGCTCCGTCTCCAGGATGGCCATCCGGTCCCGCACAGCTTCTTCCCGCTGAATAGCACCTTGTAGCTCGGCTCGACATCCATCAAGCATAAGCGTCAGCTTCCCCAGCTCAGATTTATATTCTGACCTCTGCAGCTTCAACGCCGTTAGCTTATCAACCATAGTCCGTGCTAGGAAGTCTCTCCGATGCACGAATTTTAGTAGAAGCAACACCCGCAGAACCCATATGTCCAAAGGGCAGCCCATGGCCTGCAAGCCAGCGGTGAAGCGATTGGCGATTTCCTTCAGTTGCAGATACGTCAAGCTAGGCTGGGATTCTACCAGCTGACGTAGCATGTCCAGATGCTGCCAGACAAAGTGGTCAGAGGAAGCGAAGCCGAAGGAGGCAGAGGGGACGGCTTCAAAGGTCACCTCGCCATCGATATCATCCCACAATGCAACGTCCGGCTGAGAGGACGAAGATGGCATATCTGCGGTAAGGGCTGGCCAGTCCTTCTTTGTGCTCTCCTGCTGAGCTGAAGATTCCTCCCCTATCGCTGTATCGGAAGCTATAGCTTGAACATCCACAGGGGGAGAATCGATGAAGGATGGAGATGCCTCTTCATGAGTCTCTTGAATAGGGGCTTCATCTTCAGCTGCTCTTTCTGGTGACAGGGAAGGAGCTGCTATAGTCGGAAAAGGCAGAAGTCCAATCTCTATAGCCACTATGGCAGGGACTACTGACTCGGGCGCAATTGACATTACTGCAGCCGGTATAAAAGCGGAGTTTCTAGATGGATCGGCTTCGGCTCTGAAATCCGAAGCCCTGATAGGAATGCAACTCTCTCCTGAGGCCCCTAAGTCCAACGATCCTAAATCTATCGAAGACTGTATCCGCACTGGCACAGGGCGAATGATCTCAGGAACTCCCATGCAAGTTAAAGGCAGAAAAGGGACAATAGCCCAGTTCGTAGAAGAAATGTCCGTGATAGCTGCGGTTGTGTCTGAGCTAGCAGTGACAATGCCCTAAGACCAAAGCAAAGCAACTTTCAGCACTAGATGAAAGAAACAGATGAAACAACAAATATGAAAAGGAACCCACCTTTAAAGCAGGGTCCACACCCTCGAAGTGGGGTGAAAGAGAAGGAAGCTCCGTAGTCGGAGTAACAAATGGTGGAGTTATGTCAATCTCAGTGTCGAGCCCGGCAAACTCCTCTTGCAACTCCTCCTCAGGAGATAGCGCCAGCAACTTGGAGGGGGTGAATAATGGGACAATGGCGGGGCATGCGGATGGGGCCTCTAATTTGGAAACACCCTCCGTCTCGCTCTCGCTGAAGCCTGCTTCTTCTCCATCTGCCTCAGAAGCGGTCGCGGAGCTACTTGAAGAAATTTCTACACTATCCACGGGCGGGACCGCCATTTCTAACGTCCGCTTGGATGAAGACCGGGTAACTATACACCTCACAGGGACGAGGCCCCGTTTCGTCTGGGTCTTATGACCCTCCTGTGGCTGAGTAATATCGCCAGCCTCTCCCGTAATTTCAGTCTCCTCACCGACTGTCACTATAGGGAAAAGCTTGTGAGAGGGACAATGAAAAGTAATTGAAATATGCAGGAAAAGATGAAAAAGGCATGCTTACCCTCCGCCTCACTAACCGGCGTGGGAGAAGGTAGCCTGGTCTCCACCACAGAAGATGCCACAGCTGGCTCTTGGGCTGTGCAAAAGGGAGGGGTCAGATTCAAGGACTTCTTTGAAATCCAGCAAAAGAGGATGAAGAATGCAATTGCAGGTTATTGATGTTACCCTGAACCGATGTCTGAGCAGCCTCCCTTTTAGATTCGAACTCATCAAATGAGGGAATATCAGGGAGAGGGGTCCCGGTGTCCATAGCTACCGAAGCCGATTGCTGAGCATAAGTCTTCTTGGCCTTCCTGGCATTTCCCAACTGCAGCCTTAACTACGGAAGCCTTTCTCTTCTTGCCGGGAGGCAGGGGAGTAGTAGTCGGTGCTGTTGCAGGGATTTCAAAATAAGTAGGCTTCTCAGCCTGCGCAATGATTTTTCTATAAAGCCCATGTCGCTTTATATCAGGCCTGTCTGTTGAAGATGTCAGAGAAGTAATGTGATCAGTGGATGCAAAGTGTGAATACTGAGCAGAAATCACTGCAGTCAGAAAAGAAGAGATCATACCTGCTGGGCCGTCGTAAAAGACAGAGAGCGGCCAGTACAGATAAGCTACCTCTATGGAGCGGGAAGCATCCTCCTTGATAAGCCAGCATACATCGCCAAGTACCTGGCACTTCTCCACTAAAGCTGCCAGGTCACTATGACCATGAAGGTCAAGACACCGAAATAAGTCGAGGTGGTCCATATCCCAACCGTCGACATAATGAATAGAGACAAACAACGGCTTGTTCAATATGCCGGCTATCGGGCTTTCTGCAGATAACCCATGTAAATTCAGCAGAATAAACAGCCAAGACGTTTGCTTGTAGTACGTCTGGGTTCTATCTTCCCGGCGCACAAACGTCCTATAGGGATGAAATCTATCTGTCGGACCCCTCCAAGGGACTACTGCCGAGAGCGGCTCTTCGACAGGAAATGGGTATTGTTGCGCCTCCAAACGAGCGCCCCCTACATGGCTCAGATGTTTCAAGCTCTACATGAAAGTGTCCTCGTTGATAGCAGCGAAAACAGGAGCAGGCGGGTCGGAATTCTTTTCCTTCAAAGCCCGACGCTGGGCCAGATAGTTCTCCGCCTCCCTCTGGTGCTGTGAATAAAGCAATTTCAGGTGGGCCTCGGGGATGTCAAATACTGGCCCGGGCTGTTGTTTCAGAAAGGAATGCTCGGCCACGTCCCAGAATGCACCTCTACTATCCCTGTAAAAGCTGGTTCGAATGTTCCACCATTTGATATATTCTGATGTTACCCGGGGAACACGGTTAGAAACTGTGGGAACTCTGAAAACTGCACCGTCCTGGTGATGGTAAAAATCCCACCACAACCAGCCACCGCCGACAATGGTGGACCCATGCTTAGCCCGGATATCCAGGGGAAATTGAGCAACCGTTGTGGGGATATGCTGGTCGTAACCAAAGTTCCGCCCAAAGCGGAATGGATAGTATGGTTCCAGAAGGAGCAGGCCACCCTTTCTGAAAACTAAGACACTAGGCCGGATGGCCATGGCCCATCTGACCAGCTCCGGCTCCAGGATTGGCCGAGCAGTGTTAACCCCTGAGACAGGATGAATATAGGTCTCTACCTCTTCCAGCTTGCACTCTCTGTGAGAATGAATCAAAGGAGCTGAACATGCCGCCAAGCTCCAGAAACAAATACTGCCAGGGGCATCCACCGGCACCTTTATCAGTCGACCCCTTATTTTGCACAGCTGATCATAGAAAGGACCAGGTTCAACATTGGCAAACTCAATCATTCTGGGCAGTACTGTATCTGCCTGCAAAGTTCTGGGAGCCAACTCAGGAAATAAACTGCAGACCCAGGCGTTGAAGAAATGAAAAGGACCCATGGTCCTCAAAGCACGGGGAGTCCGATGCTTGTACAGATCCCCCAAAGACTTGTATATCAAACACAGGGCCACTGGGCAGAGCGACAGCCTCATTCCTCAGGCCATCTGACAGGCCAGATATATAGCTTCTGGCCGGATGATTGTCTCGTCCCCTTGAGGGAGAGCGAAAGTGCACAGCCAGAATGTGAAGTAAGCCGCACAATGTGTGATGGGGTCTATGCCTGCTGGGTTGGGACCACCGCTGCCTGCATGGCGCAATAAAGATGGCAGCGCCTACTTATAACGAGGAGCCCTTACCTGCTTGCTAGCAGTCGGACCCACGGAAGGGAAGTCGGCATATTTCAAGGGCCCGTCAAAGAAATATTGAATCCACTGCCCTATCCGGACACTCAGCTTACTGCCTTTCTCTCGGGGATGATAACCTTTGGAGGACCCTCTACTGTACGCCAGACAGATGGAGCGATATGCCTTCATCAGGTACCGGTATGAGAAGCCAATGGAATATCTGCCTTCACCATCGGAGCTATCCTTCTCAGAATCTGCCAAGCAGACTTCTTCATATGGCTCGCCGTCAATAGGCAGTCCGGAAAGCTGTGACAGACTCCAGAGGTCAAGAGATGTCTCACACTCTACTGTATAAAATATGTTGAATAAGGGGTAGAAGACCTCGAACATCCCACAGCATAACCCTCGGGATATGGGATATCGAAATCTGGAAGCAAAGACACTATGATATACCCCGGCTCTGATCAGCAGAGGGGCATATTCCTTCAGAACAAACTCAGTAAATTCCACGGCTCCTGCTCAAAATAGGTGGGCGTCAGTGATCTTGGTATCCCCAAACCAACCAGCGGCCAAATGATACTTGAACTGAATGGCCGAACAATTCAGCACAAAAGGCTCTTCGCGGTACCCCCACTTCACTGGCGCCAGGAAGAGACCATAGCCGGGCTTCTCCCTATTGACTCGGCCACTGGCATTATCCCACCGAGCAGGTGTGAACTCCGGGGCCCGGGTCAGCATTTTCTTTTCCGGCTCTAGCTCCAATATGCCAAGGACTGCATCCCAGTCACGCTTCTCCCCGGGAAGATATATAACCTTTCCGCGATATACTGAATCTTTCAGGCTGTCTCTCTCAACCAGAATTGCGGCTTCAACTGTACGAGCTATTCGGTAGTTCCGCATTCCACCCACGGTGAAGGTCCGGATAAACGGCAGCAAGTGTTTGTCCTTCGGGAAATCCGGGCAATAATCAGTGCCCCGTCTGAAGCATGTTTCCATGGCAGTGGAGTATACCCGGGATGTTGACACCATATCGGTATCAGAATCGGATGATTCATCAACGGAAGCAATCTTGTCGTATCCGAAGTCGAGGCTGTGCACATTCAGCCAGTTTACTGTGGCCCGTGATATATCTGGCTGGGCCGATGAACTGGCCTCGACACCTCCAGGGGATGCCGCAGCAGAGCCTGAAGCCATTGCAGTGTTTGCAATCAAAGAAGAAAAGTGAATTAAAAGTCTTAGAACAATGGGCAGTCTTTTAAAGATTGTAACATGAGACCCTATGAAAATTTTGGCAGCATCTCCCCTTATTTGGGGTCTGCCCAAGAAGAATAGGGAGTCACCAACCAAGAGGGGGTGATCCCGGAAACAAAAGGGATTAAATCCCAAAGATCGTCATACCCAGGCGAAATCAAATAAGACGGGAAGAAGCCGGATGGTCGGAGGGGAGGAGCTCGCCGCCACCGCCGAGAGAGAAAAGAAAGTGAAGAGAGAGAAGGGGCTGTGAATAATGAGAAGCCACGAGGATTTCGGCGCCTCAAATAGAAGCTCGAAGCGAAGGGTTCTCATCGCGGTAAAATGCGGGCCGAGAACCCCCAGACCGAGAGCCCCCCATCGGCCAAAATGCGCGCCGAGAAGCCCTCCGCGCCGAGAAGCTTTCCGCGACAAGAAGCCCTCCGCGCCGGGAAGCTAGGCACGCCGAGACCCCAGTCTCCACGCCGAGAGGTCTTCACGCGCCAAGAAGCCTATGGCCTCGTGCCGAGAAGCTCTAAAAAGCTGAAAATAAAGTCAAACAATATGAAGATAGAAAAGAAAGATACGTGTGCAGAATATTGTTGCAACGAGATGATCAGGTCTAAGGATCGGATTGAAAAGAAATTGAGGAAGATACCCTCGAATAATGAAAGTCACCTGCACGCCCCGTGCCGCTTATTCTGCGCTTACGCCGCCCGCAGGTGGGGGGCATTTGTTGACACCTTGAAAATGAACAAGGGTGGAAGCAGATCTGTAACACCCTCAAATATAGCTAAGTTGTACTCTATATCAATCGAGGCGCCTTTTCAAGTATCGGCTCAGTTCTTGGAAAGAACTCCCAAGTTAAGCGTGCTTAATGGGGAGTAGTACTGGGATGGGTGACCTAGCCAGGAAGTCCGTCATTCTGGAGCCGATCACTGTTAAAAAGGGATAAAACCGTGAGGCCGGTAGGCCAAAGCGGACAATACCTCGACGGTATAGAGTACGGGGCGTGACAGAATGGTATCAGAGCGATACCCCAGCCGGAAGTGTGGGAACTAAGTGCCATGCAAGGCAAAGTGCTACGCTATGGGAGCCACCTCTTGAGTCCGTAATGGAGCAAAGTGCTACATAGTGGGAGCCACCTCTTGAGCCTGTAGGGGCCACCTCTAGAGTCCTACCTGCCTGGGGGCTTGATTGCGTGCTATATGTGCCCAGCGACGAGGACGTCGCCTATATAAGAGGGGTAGATTGTAACACCCTCAAATATAGCTAAGTTGTACTCTATATCAATCGAGGCACCTTTTCAAGTATCGGCTCAGTTCTTGGAAAGAACTCCCAAGTTAAGCATGCTTAATGGGGAGTAGTACTGGGATGGGTGACCTACCCGGGAAGTCCGTCATTCTGGAGCTGATCACTGTTAAAAAGGGATAAAACCGTGAGGCCGGTAGGCCAAAGCGGACAATACCTCGACGGTATAGAGTACGGGGCGTGACAAGATCATACCCACAGTGAAAGACCAATGATGAAGCTCGTCAACCATTTACCCGGCTGAAGCCTTTGTTGGTCGAGCTGATGTCCGATGCCGATGTCACTCAGAGGGCAGCACTAACAAAGCAGTAGTCGCTTGACTAATGAGACTTCCTAGCACACTTTAATAGGAACTGTGTTGCTGCTCCATCCAAGAATCCACAGATGACATGTCATGGTAAGTCAGATGTCGGCTTATTAACAGATGTGATGTAAGATAAAGATGAAGCCGGTACCGGCAGATGAAGATTGCAAAGGCTTTTGTAAAGTCAAAACACAAGAAGAATCGTCTCCACAGATTACACACTCGGCTGAAGTCTTCCCAGACTAAAGCTGATGTCTGATCTCGTCACCATTCAAGTGCCGATATCGATAAAATGATGCCCGGTTTTGTCATCATTCAGGTGGCAATACTGATGAAACCCCTGTCTGCGGACTGATGAAAACCCTACTAACGATCTCAATACAAAATATATTACCAACGGGGGACCCTCTTGGGTACTGATGTACGTGAGGGGCCTATGAAAGGCCAGGTCAAAGAGACCTAAATGGGCCTGTAATAGTGGCGCCGGGAGCCACCTTGTCAAAGCCCAATGGCTGCACCAAGAGGCTGGAGCCTGCGCGCCGGGAAGCCCTCAGCTGAGGCGCGCCGTGAGGTGCCTGCCGAGACGGCAAAAAAGGGACGGCTATAAAGCCCCTTCCCTTCGAAGAGGAAACAGAGACGGAAGAAGGAGGAGGAACAGTAGAAACAAAAACCAGATAGAGAAAAAAAAGCCAGAAGAGAGACCGAGAGGGAAAGAAAGAAGAAGCTGAGAGAAAAAGAAAAAAGGGAGATTCAGGTGGGTAGCCGGGGAGGGAGAGGAGTCAATGCTCCGCCCTCCCCCATGTTTTCCTTTCTTTGTTTCTTTTCTTCTGATGCAATCTGGCGAGGCTTTCTCGATGTATCAATGTAGCCGGATGATTCCGATCTTGATTTCCATTTCTCTGTCTTTCATTTACCTTCTACGATCTGTATAGGTTTGGGATGATGCAATGAAATGAAGGATCAACATGGCTCGTTTGAGCATTCGATCGATTGGAATGTCTACTATCTTTCTCCCCTTCTTGCATCGGTTGTTCTTCTGAATATCGGTTTGCCCAGATGTTACAGCTTTCCGATTCATGTTTCGACCGCCCCCTCCCTAGCCTATTCTATGGTGAAGGATGAAGACGGAACCTCAACCCTCGTTCAATGGGTTATTGGGCTCTGTCCCCCCTCTTCCTTCCCCTCGGATCATGATTTTCTCGGATATTATAGATGTCTGTCGAGCTCCCATCTCGTTCAGGGTCAGAGACATCAATCTCTTGACCGTCTGAGCAGCAGGTGAGTAGAGGAAATGCCATACGTCCCACGAGGATTCAATAATGGATGATCTGCCCTTCGACTGATGCTAACCCCCATGTAATCCCCTCCTGCAGCCCAGATCTTGCCTCAATCCGAGCCAGAAATCCCAGAAATCTCCTGAGCAGGGTATCGCAACTAAGCCATAAACCCTTTAGCCCCTTCCCGGCATGGTCATTT
This sequence comes from Amorphophallus konjac, assembly GCA_022559845.1. Lineage (NCBI taxonomy): Eukaryota > Viridiplantae > Streptophyta > Magnoliopsida > Alismatales > Araceae > Amorphophallus > Amorphophallus konjac. The sequence goes on from CM040124.1 coordinate 202,467,295, forward strand.
CCCCGCCGAGAACTACGTCGAGAGCTCCCCCCTTTTTGGCCAATGAAACCTACGCCGGGAACTACGCTTCCTGCCATCCTTTCTTTACGCTGTGAATCCTCCATTCCATGAACCCCGGATGAAAGCCTTCCTACTACAGGCCAAGGAACCACACAGATGCCCCTTGAAGTCCGATCAACCGAGCTTTGCATCCTGTCGAAGGATACCCCAGATCATCATATGTACCTAAGGGATAAACATCATTGGGGATAACTCCCCTACATAACCTTACGAGCCAGAGAAACTCTGCCACTACATAAGTTTCAATGGCCTCAAAGGGATATTAAGTTGGTGGTGTGATCACATACACGGGCTAGGGGTCCCATACCCCCCTTATTTTGGCTTTCATCTCGACACTCCGTGGGTGATCGTCTATCACTCCCTGGCATACGCTAGGTACGGGGGAGGTGCTGCTGAAATCCTCCCAGGCCGATGAAAGATAATACTGAAGCTATCCTCTGGACTCCGCATGGTAATGGTGAAAAGGACCTTTGTGTAGGGCTCTTCCCCTCCAATCCCTCTCAGCTCTCGGCCTCCTTTGAAGCATATACAACTAAAGCCAGTTAAACCCCATCTCCAGTCCCCAGAGCCAATCTACTTCATATAATTCTCAGAAAACCCTCAAAATCCTAAAAATAGGGTACCGGAAAATCCTTGACTCCTCACGGCGCCCAAACATCCACCTTCTCGGCACCTGCCTCTCGGCGCCACCAGCTCCCGGTGCGGCCTTGAGCGCGCCGGGAACCCTCACGCCGAGAGTTCCTCTTCCCCCTTTTAGCCTATGCCGAGAACCCCCTTTGAGAATCTTTAGCGCGCCGGGAAGTCGGCGCCGGGAGCTTCCTGGACTTTTCTCCTCGGTCACGCCGGGAACCTCCACCTTCTTGCCACTCATGCTGGGAGCCTTAGCCTCCCATCTATGGTCATGCCGAGAGCCTAAGTTGCCATCCTGTGAGCCCAAATCCCAGAGCTAACCTACACAGAGATATTCGTGGATCACAAGATGTGTCCCGAGGATAAAGTTAAAGGGAGGTAGACTCCCTTATGTTCCATCGATTCGTGCCGAAGTCACAACGACGCGCCACCCCCTTAACTCCGGTGAGCCATGCCAATGCATGAGTGCCACCAGCTCCTGTGAGGGAAGAATCAAACATCGCCTTAGGGCATACATGTGTAACGTGGAGAGGCCCGACCTCTCTCTTTCTTCCGGCTTTCACCCCGGCACTCCGTGGGTGATAGCCTATTTCCCCTCTGGGCATGATCCAGACCATGGGGAAGTGCCGCCGAAATGTTAACCGATGCTTTAAACCTCCGTCATGATCGTGGCTCATCCTGTCTGTGATTGATATCCTCTGTTTCACCTTTCCCCTGAGTCTGATTGATTTTGAACCGCCGATTCAGCGAGATAGTTTGTTTCTGTGGTTAATGTTATTCTCTTACTCGCCTTCCGGGCCTGGTACGAAGTTCAAAGTTATGTATATGAATATCTGCTTGCCTTATGAGGCCTCCTATTTTGGCGTTTAATCAAGGTTTGTCCTTCCTTGGAAGGATGTAATTAACATCATAGCCTTTATGGTATGACGGACTTCTGGTCCTGACTCGGACCTCACAATCGACTGACCAAGTCAGATCGAGCGCACAATGAAATTGTCACACACGTGACTGGCACGCCTAATAAACAAAACAAATAAATAAGTCAAATAAAAATAAATAAAAATCAATATTAAAAATAAATACAGATAGACCCATCCCCACAAAGGGTCATCAAAAGGGGAAGAGAAGGAAAAACATGTCAACACCCCTCTTTTTTGGCGATCACGGTGGGACACCTAATGCCCATCGTGTTAGTGTTTACTGACCCCCTGTTTGGTGTTTGTTAGTCTCCTTTGTGTTGAGTTGTCACAGGTAGTTTGCTGGATCTAAGTTTTAGTGTTTCTGGTGGTTGTGCGGTTCTGTGAGAGCCGTCTAGGACTTAGTGCGGCCGAGGATCTTCTACGTTTCTTTGCTGCCAGCCCTTTTCGTTCTGTGAGCCTGCTACCTTCTGTGGTCAACTACCGCCCGTGTTTCTCTTCTGCAGTCACATATTGGCCGCCCATCTTCCTATCACAGGTAAGCCTACCTATCTACGCCGTCGGTTTTGCTGACAGCCTGCGGTTTTTGCCGGACCGTCCCATAGTTCGTGCGGTCTGTTACAGGCTGTCCATCCAGGTACGTTTCCAGCCATTTCAATTTTTTTAGTTTATTTTAACGTCGCTGAAGGCCTATTCTTTTGTCATTACCCTTGCTGTTGAACGGTTCACCCATAACTGTCTACCTCCCTGAACGGTTTCCTGTAGACCGTCTGTCTTTGCCACAGGGCATCCGAGCCTTACTTTATCATGTTGTATCATTTTCATATCGTTCGGCGCCATCAGTGATCTCCCCTTTGTTGTTCATATGAGTGCATGATTAATATTTGTTTCATCCTTATTTGCTTGATCATTGCTTGCTAGATCTAGGCTAGAATCTTCCATGCACTCCGGTGCATATAGGATCATACGTACTCTCATTAGTAGTTGCATTCCTACCGAGGTAGGGTTTCCTCTCGTCTCCATACTCCTTGGAGCCGACTCGGGGGCCTTGCTGAGGACCTCCGTAAGCCCCCGTGAGCCGTGGATTCCAACACGGACGTCGGGCAGGTTGTACCGTACCACCCCCCAGTCAAGGGTTTGCATTAGAGAGAGAGAGAGTCCTCTAGTGTCAGCCAGTTGCCTTATTTCCTACCTTGGAGAGGTACCTCGTGGTGGAGTGAATTCAAATCTTAATTAATTCACCAAGGTCCAAGAAAGGGAGAACTTTAAAATTTTGTGTGCATCATTTAAAGCTTGGTTGCATTAATTGGTTGATTCTCTTCTCATCTCTCCTCTATGTTTTTGCATTTGATTTGAGTTGTTTGTCTTAGATTCCCACTTAGGGTTGTTTGCTTACTCCTCCCCATTGTCCTCAGTGTATGTGGAGTTGTCTCACACCCTCGGGATTGTCTCCTAAGGGTGGTTCACCTTCCCATTCTTATTTCAATCCCTTGTTCGATTCACTGCCAATCATGTCGTCTTACAACTTCTCCCACCCCCCTGAAGATTCTCTCCCACAGGGACTTCTAGAGGACTCGCCTAGGGTTGCTCATGTGCAAGGGAGAGAGGGGACTGTCCCTCCTCTCCCAACCATTGTTGCTGAGGGTGCCCAACCCTCCCTCTTAGATCCATCCACTCCCGGCTCGGCCAGTCAGGTTCTCCAGATGATGGCCCAGCTGGATCTTACTCAACTCCACCTGCTGAAACAGGCCTTGCAAGAGGCAGATGCCCCGCCCTCAGTTCTTTCTACGGGCACGACTACTGCTATCACTTCCACACCCCCGGTTGTTGGTTTAGGGGCCACCTCTGCAGCCCCCATCTATCTTACTCCCATCCGTGCTCAGGCTCTTAGATTCTCCACCATGGAAGCGGGCCATGCTTCCACCTCGGCTCATCAGTCACTCGATAAGAGGAAGCCCAGATCCCCTCCATCTCTTATGCCGATCCTTACACCACGTTCCCTCCAACATCGCAAGCCCTCGTGGCCCCGGCTGATGCCGTCCGTCTGCAATCAGAGGCCGCCCAGTTGGCTCATGCGGATATGGGCCCTTGCCTTGCCCATTATCCATCTTATGGGCTACCCCCTAAGTTAGTCTATCCTTCAGTTCCCTACTCAGGTTCGATCCTTCCTGCTGTATCTCCTCCTTCCCGGGAATGGGAACTTCTTGCCAAATGGGCCGCCATGCAGCAGCAGATTGACCTCCTCCACAAGCGGGTCGGCCCGCAATCATTAGCTGATGTCCCCATTCCTAACTTCAGGGACATTCATTTTCCTCCTCAGTCTGAGCTCCCCGTGTATCAGAAGTATGACGAGAATGGCAACCCGTTTATTCATGTCAGGGAGTTTCTCTACGAATCGGCGCAATTTCAGCATGACGACCGCCTGATGGCGTACTTGTTCTGTCGATCCTTGGACGTGGTCACCCCGGAGTGGTTCTATACATTGCATCTGGAGGAGGCCGAAAGTTTCAAGACTGTCAAGGAGAAGTTCATTCAGAGATTCCAGGATCAGGTCAGTCCCGAATATTTTTTCACCGACCTGATTGTAGAAAAAATGAAGTCGGATGAAGACTTTGCAGCATATGCCGATAGATGGAGGCAGATGGCCTCGCCTGTGCCCGGGCAGATCCCGGAAGAAGAAAAAGTAAAATTGCTGATTTCTTGTGCTACTCCGACGTTCCAGAATATCTTGGCAATGAACAGCATTTCTAACATGCACCAGTTGTACAGTCGGGCCCGGTTTATCCTGACCCAATTTAAAGACTCCCCTATCCATTCATTGTTTGAAGCCCGAAAATCCAAGACTACCAAAAAATCCCAAGGCCCAGTTACCGAGGGAGTCCAAGTCAACAAGCAGGTCCAGGCTGTTCAATTCCCTAACCAGCCTGCTTCATCCCGTTTCCAGCAACCCTCACGCAACCCCCAGTTTGCCGCTCTTCAAGCTCCCCGACCCACTTTCCCAGCTTTTCAGCATCCGCAACAACCACCTCCGCCACCACAGCCTCAACAGCCACCCCAGTACCACAACGTTCCTCCACCCGCTGGCTATGGACCTGCTCGGCTGGGACCCAAGAGGGTCAACTATCCACCACTTCCAGAAACCCTCCCCGACATCTTCTCAGCTCTAATGTACACTGGTGACATCCAATTGCCTCCGGAACGTCAGAATTGGAATCTGGCCGCCGATCAGTCAAGGTATTGCATCTACCATCGGCAGCCCGAGCACACAATAGAGAGATGCTTTCAGTTTAGAGATTTTATGTATGACCTGCATGAGGGCCAGATAATTGATTGGGCCCAAATGCACAAGATAATTGAGGATATTAAAAAGAGAAGAAGACAAGCCAGGCCGCAACAGGCGGCACCCCAGTAGCAGCAGTTCCAGTAACCCCTCCAACAACAACAACCACCACAGCAGTAGCAACAACAGCAAGACCTCGGGTTCCATCAGAATCCCATGCCAGAACATCCCCCTGCTCCTCAGCAGCAACAACACCAACAGTCGCCGGCACCAGCTCAAGTTAATGCAGTCCACCGCCCAGCCCCTAACGTTGGGTGGTCCTTTGAGGATAAGACCCCCGCTCACCTTCTGGCCTTCCACCATACCAATTCCCCCGCTCCTTCTATTCCTTCCATCCTCCGGCCCACCACCTTCACCTCCGCTCCACCCACTATCCCCTCCTGACCACCTTTTACGCCCGCCACACTCCCCGCCATTCCGCCATCCCTTCCACCATGACCTGCCATACCATCCATCATCACCCCTCCACTCAACCCTTCACCAATTACCACTCTGCCAGGGCCCGTCAAGCCGACCTTCGTCATCTTCACTCCTATTTCTACCCCTTCCACCTACCCCACGGGTCCAAGCGGGGCCCCATCCCAAGCTGTGTCGACACAACATTGCGCCCTTCGGAGCAGGCGTCCATTTCATAGAGTTCACCCTTCCTCTGGTGCGTCTGCACCCAACCCCCAAGTTCCTTTCTCTACACTTGAAGCAGAAGAAATAGACCCTGTGCCAGGCATGAAATATGACCTATTACAGCACTTGGACCGAATGACGGCCAAGATATCAGTTTTGGAGTTGATTAAGAGATCCACACTACACCAGGACGCCCTCAGGGTCTTTTTGTAAAAGGTTATGGTTAGCGAGGACGTAGCGGTAGACAGCTTGCCGTCAATGTTGGCGACTATTACCCGGGGGCCTTCCATTTCATTTTCCGAGTCTGAATTAGCACCCCCAGAGGCACGACAGATGCCACTATGCATTACCTTTTCTTTGAACAAAGTGGCCGTTGAGTCTGCCCTAGTGGACACGGGAGCATCGATAAATGTGTGTCCGCTGAGTACACTGCGTGCCTGTAACATTTCGGAACACATGCTTAAGCCAACACCGACCATAATTGTAGCCTATGACAACTCCAGGCGAGCGTGCCACGGGGTCGTGACAGTCCAGGCCAAGCTAGGGCCCCAAGTAATGGATGTGGAGTTCTACGTGTTGGACATAGACCCAATGTTCAAAGCTATTCTTGGGTCGTCCATGGATAGACAGTCTAAATGTTGTACCCTCAACTGCCCACCAGTGCCTGAAGTTTCCATTCCAAGGCCGGGTGGTTAAGGTGAAAAGTATCTCCACACTCCAGTCAGTCGATGCAATTACAGACAAGATTCTCCCCACTCTGTGGCCGAGTAACAGGCCAACTCTTTCAGTGATGGACTTAAATTATTCATGGGCATATGCATCACACAAGCCCGACACTACACCAGTAAACATGAAGATTAAGTCCAAGATTAGAGATTCGAAAGGGTGGCATATGATTCTGAAGTTAGGCTATCAACCAGGCTTGGGCCATGGCGCGCAATTGCAGGGGCGGACTAAGCCCGTCCCTAAAGGCAGAAAGATGGGCCGCAGAGGCCTTGGTTATCGGGAGTCAGCATTGTCCATTATGGGAGACTACGGGCCACTGACGTGGGATTACCGTCAACATTTTGTGAAAGGCCCATTGCAGCCCGGTACCTTGAAGAAGCCGCCGCACTGTGCTGATGTGAAGATCGATGCTGCCTGTGATATTGCTAACCCATTGCCGCCGCTGAAGGGGCTAGTGGGTGACGTGGAAGACTTTTGCATCTATTTTGAGAAGCTGTTCAGTGAAGAAGAAGACCGTCCGAAGAAGAAGGAGATGCAGGTGGTGAAGCACTCTCCAACTCAGCCAGTTCCCCGGAGGCCACAAAAGGTGGGGAGCTCTATCACTACCTTCTCTTTTTCCCCATCCCATTTTGCCTCCTTGTTTCAACAATTGGGGTTTGTTCCCCATTCCCCTCCGATTATGGTCGACCCGTACTTTACGGAAAGGCCGCATGAAATTCTGTTCGTGCCATGTGCATGTGGGCGCTGCCCACCCATTGACTTGTAAACCCTATTCACTCCTCCCTCCCCCAATGCTCAACTCCATGAGATGTGGTTTTCATCCTCTGATCCATTCTTCGATTCCATCTTCCCCGATTTGTTCCCCATGCAACTCCGTCCTCCCCTGTCTTCTTCTTCATGTTGCGTGATCTCCTCCGACTTCCAAAAAAAAATGCCAATTTTAAAACGGAGGTTTCAATGGAAGATTACGATGTTTTCAGTCCATCCTCTTCCCAGGGGCTTGAGACCCCTGCTTCTTTCCCAGTATATTTCTTATCTCTTAGGTTAGATGTACAGTGTGCAGAATCTCCTAGGTTAGTTGAGTCAGTTGGGGTAGAGTCCAGTTCGAGTCTAGTCGGCCCATCCACGTCTGCGGCGCACCCTGTGATGCGTCATTCTAAGTCCGTTCCAGATAGGTTTCTGCAAGACTTAGCTCAGAGATGCCATGCCCTTCTTAAGTGCCCGGAGTTTGTAGAGACTGCAATTGTTTTAGAAGATGATGAGGAATTAGAAGGGGTGTGGAGCAATGATGGATTAGGAGTATATGAAATCATTGATGAGAAGGACCCAGCCATGATGTGGGAAAGCGATGTGATGACACGGCCGATTTGTACGAGCAAGGTTTGAAGAGGTTTGATGAACCGTCGTCAGCAGTGGATGAACCCACTAAAGAAATTAATCTTGGAATAGAAGAGGATCTCAGGCCCATACTCATCTCTGCTAATCTCCCCCCCTCAAGTTGAAGAGGAGCTAATCAAGGTGTTGAGGGAGTACATCGATTCTTTTGCCTGGTCCTATGAGGACATGCCGGGTCTTGACCCCACGTTGGTCGAACATCGACTGATTCTTAAACCAGGGGCAACACCCGTTAAACAAAAGGCAAGAAGATTCCACCCGTAAATGGCCTTAAGGATAAAGGAGGAAGTTGACAAATTACACAAGGCCAGATTTTTTAGAGTTGTTTTATATCCGCAATGGGTGGCAAACAAAGTCTCGGTAATGAAAAAAGATGGGAAAATTCGGATTTGTATCGATTTCAGGGACTTAAACAAGGCATGTCCGAAAGATGATCTCCCACTTCCTCACATTGATGTACTGGTGGACAACACGGCTGGGTATGAGGCCCTCTCATTCATGGATGGATATTCTGGTTATAATCAAATCCGTCTTGATCTTGAGGATCAAGAGAAGACCTCTTTCACAACGCCCTGGGGCACATACTGCTATGTCGTTATGCCATTTGGATTGAAAAATGCAGGTGCCACATATCAACGGGCAATGATGGCTATCTTCCACGACATGATGCATGTGTACTTAGAAGCTTACGTGGATGACATCCCGGTAAAGTCGAGGTCCAAGGAAGAGCACCCCGCCATTTTAGCCAAGATGTTGCAAAGGGCTAGGGAGTACAAATTGAAAATGAATCCAAAGACATGTGTATTCAGAGTTGCATCTGGAAAATTGTTGGGGTTTATAGTTAGTAAACGGGGGATTCAGATCGATCCGAATAAGGCAAAGGCCGTTATGGAGATGCCGCGGCCTAAGAAAATCACCAAACTCAGAGGTTTGATTGGGCATTTACAATTCATTAGGAGATTCATATCTCAACATTCGTAAAGGTGCCGCCCATTCTATGAGTTGTTAAAGGCGGGAGCCAAATTCGAATGGAATGAACAATGTCAGAAGGCCTATGAGGATCTCAAAGTTTATCTTTCTAATCCCCCCGTTCTGCAACCACCCGTCCCTGGGAAACCCCGGATCCTATACATTTCTGTGATTGAGGACTCCCTAGGAGCTGTCCTGGCTCAGGTGGATGATGAAGGAAGGAAAAGAGCAGCATACTACCTTTCGAGGTTGTTTAATCCGACTGAATCCAAGTATACTGCCATGGAGAAGACCTGTGCAGCGCTAGTGTGGATAGCTCAGAAACTCAAGCACTATTTCCTTGCCCATGAGGTTAAGCTGATCTCTAGAATGGACCCCATTCGTTACATGTTAGAAAAACTTGTCCTTTCTAGCCGATTAGCTCACTGGCAGAGCTTTCTTTCCTAGTTTGATATCACCTTCATTGTCCAAAAAGTGATCAAGGGATACGCCATTGCTGAGCATCTTGCCCATTCTCCTATTCCTCACACTGATTCGATCCAGGATGAATTTATTGATGAACACTTGGCAGTAATTACTAATCTTCTCTTTTGGTCTCTTCACTTCGACGGTGCTCTCAACTCTCAGGGCCGTGGAATCGGCGCCATTCTCCTCACTCTGGAAGGTGTGACCATCCCTATTGCTTATCAACTCTCTTTTCCTGTCACGAATAATATAGCCGAGTACGAGGCTCTCCTTGCTGGTCAGAAGCACTCCTACCTCATGGGCACGCGATACCTAAACATCATAGGAGATTCTCAATTGGTGCTGCGTCAAATTCTGTCAACTTACCGCACCAGTGACCCTAAACTCAAGCCCTATCAAGATTTGGTCACGCTCTTGGCTAGGCAAATCTTGGAAGCTTATCTATATTCATACTCCTCGTTCTCAGAACATTCTGGCTGATGCTCTTGCATCGCTTGCTTCTTCTTTTTCGTTCCCCCTCAGTCGCGCCACAAAGACCATTGTGGTCTAGCGGTTAGATGCTCCTTCCCTTCAAAATCCCTGGTTCGATAACCTTAGGAAGTCTGTAGAAAGGAAGGCGGAGAGGGAAGATGTGAAAGAAGTTTCATTAACTGAGCTTAAGGAGATCATCAAAGAAGAAGAATTGCCGTGGTATTATGAGATAGAGCAGTATTGCAGGGATGGTTCCTTTCCCGAGATGGCGAATGCCGAGCAGCGCAAGGCCATTAGAAGAGCCGCCTCCCGATACATGATTATTGCTGGAGAGTTATATAGGCGGGCTCTCAATGGAGTTCTAATGAGGTGTTTGGATGACGATGAGGCATGGAAGGTAGTTGAAGCCGCTCACTCGAGTGAGTTTGGAGGGCACGTAAATGGGCAGGCGTTGGCGAAGAAGATTCTTAGGCAGGGCTATTACTGGCCAACCCTAGAAGAAGATTGTTCCACCTATGTCCGTAGGTGTCTTCAATGCCAACTTCATGCCGATAAAATACATGCTCCAGCTTCTTCTCTCCATCCTCTATCCGCTCCTTGGCCATTCTCGATGTAGGCCTTTGATATCATTGGACCACTTGGTGACCCTAATGCTCAAGTTAAATAGAAATCATTCATTCTGATAGCTATAGAGTACTTCACCAAGTGGGCGGAAGTGGAAGCTTATGTAGAAATCAAAGCCACCACAGTATGCCACTACATCTTGAATAATATCTTCTCACGGTTCGGGGTGCCAAGTGATATCGCCACCGACAACGGGCCTCAATTTGTTTCACAGGAACTTCGGGACCTCTGTAAGAGATTTAATATTTCATTGCATCTTTCATCACCATACTACCCCCAAGGTAATGGCCAAGCTGAGGCGACGAACAAGACCCTTCTAAAAATCATCAAGAAAACATGCGAGTCACACAAATTTATTGATTGGGCCGATAAACTGGTAGAAGCTCTATGGGCTTATCGCACCTCCGTCTGTACCCCCACGAGGCAAACTCCTTTTGCTCTCACCTATGGGATGGAGGCAGTACTCCTGTACGAGATCTTGATCCCTTCCCTAAGAGTGCAGCTAGACAAGGAACTTAATCTCGACGAGCGTCAAGAGGCGTTGCTAGTCTAACTGGAACTCTTAGACGAGAAGAGGCTTAACGCGGCCAATCACGTCTCGGTTTATCAAAAGTGTGTCTTGCGGTATTTCCAAAAGAAGGTTATTGAAAGAAAGTTCCAAGTGGATAATATGATTTTAAAATGCAAATTTATCAGATCAACAGGTCCCAGGTCTAAGCTGCAACCGAACTGGGAAGGGCCGTTTGTAGTTAAGGAAGTCTATCCTGGTAACGCGTATCGTTTAGTTAACGCGGAGGGTGAAGAATTGCCGAATCCGTGGAATGGGCTGTATTTAAAATGTTTTTATCCATAGTGTCAAGTCAGCAATGGCCCGGCGGTGGGGTGTGCCTTTACTTGATCGCAAAGGGAGATCCCCGGTTCAACATTCACACACTACACGACCCTTGTAGTCCAGTTCGCTTCTTTTGCGCAACACCGTCTCTCCCTTGGCCATGCTTTGGGGGAGTGAAAATCCTTATTTTTCTTCTCTCTTGACCGAAAATAGGGGCAAGTGGTGAACAAGGGGGCGAGGGCTGATCTAGGCCCCCCGATAAAAGAGGTCTCAAATAGGGGCAGTCTGTTATGACCTTATTCTGCAGGATAAAAGAGCAAGAAAAAGACAAAGAAAAGAAATAGAGAAAAGGGGCAAAATCAAAGATCAAAGCTAAAATCTCACCCAAAGCTCGAAGCTCGAAAGTCTGAAAGACCCCAAAATGATGAAACTAGGCATGACAAGAGTGGCAGTACAGTTTCCCCGGGGGATGTTATGAGCCCGGTCGCATGCGTGCCTAGAGCGGATGCAGGTTCGACGACGGACAAAAAGCCCAGGCGCAACAGACCAAATTCTTTGAAAAGGGGTGTCATGAGAGGAACTCAAGCCCTAAAAACCCATATACCTATCGCCAACTTTTCTATCAAATTCTCTTTTATTTTCCAAGGAATGGATCTTACCCCCGAGTATGGCCTCGGTAGAGGCACCATTAAAGCGAAATTGGCTCCGACCGCGGGTGGTCCTTTATATCGCACGTTGAGCCCGAGAGACCCCTAGTGAGATAGGAGGTTCCCCGTCGTTAGGTTTAAGCTGGTTTCAAAACTAAAAAAAAATCAAATATTGCGAAACTAAAAAAAAATCAAATACTTCAAAATCTAAAAAAATCAAATTATTCAAAACTCAAAAAAAAATCAAATACTTCAAAATCTAAAAAAATCAAATATTTCAAAGCCCGAAAAAATCAAATATTTCAAAACTCAAAATAATCAAATACTTCAAAATCCAAAGAAAAATCAAATATTTCAAATACTTCAAAATCCAAAAAAAATCAAATATTTCAAAATCCAAAAAAATCAAATACTTCAAAACTAAAAAAAATAAATATTTCAAAACTCAAAAAAATCAAATATTTCGAAAAAATCGAACATTCCAAAATCCAAAAAAATAAATATTTTCAAAATTATAAAAAGGGTTTTTCATGATTTGCATTCATAGCATGCATTGCATTCATTTCCATTTTTGTCATTTGCATGTTTAATAAGGCTTACCCCCTTGACCAAAAATCAAGAACTGGTCATCTCCTAACTGGATACCGGCAAGGGGTTAAGCCTAAAGCAGATTTAATCTGTTTCTTTTTGTTTATGTGTGTGCAGGGGCAAGTTGAAGTTGAAAGGTCGGTCAGTCCGTGACCATGCATGTTCCAAAGTCATACCCCAACTCACTCAATAACACAAGGAAAAGCCCAAACTCAAACCAATCAAACCATCAACTTTATTCATCCATCTATCAAACTCTCTAAGCATAAATCTTTACATCAAACATCAGGAAAGAATAGAAATAAAAATCACTCAGTCCTCCGCTGGGCATCCCCACGGGGACGTATCTCTCTCAGCTCTCTAACATAGGCCTGGCGTGTCGCCGGAATCTCTGCAACCTCCGCTGGAAGGGTAAGCACCATGCTCACCTCCCACAGGATCAGGGCACTCCTAACCGCCTGCTCGTCCTCCTCCGTACCGATCCTCCTCGCCTGTAGTACAGGAAGGTGGGGTAGCTCTGGTAGTACAGTCCGAGGTAGTCCAACCCCTAGGTAGCACCGGTGCGGGCTGTACATCGCTAGTGCGGTGTCGCTCAATAACCTCTAATCCAAGCTCGGCCTCCTGGGAACTCTGACAGTGGTGTCCCGGAGAAAGTCCGGGCGCATCACGAACCAATCTAGGGGCAGCCTGTTGATGTGCAGTTGCCACTCATCCCTGGTCTTCTTCTCTGCTGTCCTGCACTCTACCTATGGAGAGAACCCGAATGCGACGCCTATGAAGAAGAGCGGGTGGCTCCCAAAGATCCTGCTAGCTGAAGTGACATCCTCCTTCTGAATGAATTTCATGCAGACACCCATCCAGCACTCTAAAAGTATCATGGAACCAAAGAGAGGACCTCTTAGGGCTGCTAAAGTAAGACCCTCGTACAAGTAGGCAAGGACGGCCTGGGAGATGGAAAGACCCTGCCACAGGCCACTGATGGTACTTAGAAGGGGAGTCTCTAGCACATGGTCAACCGAGGGGAACGAGATAGCCCCACACAAGCAAATAGACGTGGCCTTGGCTATGGCCTCATCCCATCCACACCGATTCGTACAATGTTCTACTACCCACTGGCTAAGAGGAAGAAGGTGAATCTGACGTGGGCCTATGAAGGTGTGGACGTCCCTACTGTCTGATATGAACCCTCCCAAGATAAACTTAGGGTCTATAAGGGCCGCTGTATGACACACTGAGTCCTCCTCTCCCACCTTACACCTAGGAAGTGAGAAGTAGGTCTCTACCTCCTCTAATAGGATAGTGACCTCGAAGGCTGGGAACATGAATGTGTGGGTCTGAGGGTGCCAGATTTCTACTAAAGTTGAGATGCTATGCCAGTCAAGAGAAAGTTTTGGGTAGTTCTAAGCCATTACTAGGAGAGGTTGTAGGTTCCAAGATCGTAGGATGGATGTCACTCCTAGGGGCAACGCAAGGACCATCGGAGCCATCCACTTCAAAGTGGAATAGCGCCTAGGGCCAGGGAGAAGCTGAGATGAAGAAAGAAGAGAAGAACACGTAAGTAAATGATAGATTTGAACTGAAGGAATTCATGATAACTTACCTCCCTCAGAGGGCTCGAGCTGAGATGTCGTGGGATTACGGTCAACCGTTGGAGCGCTTCCCGCTCCTTTCTGGCCGGTCTTGGCCCTTCAAGCGCCGCTCCCTCCATGGAACTCCCCTCCAAGGCCCTTTTCATAATGATTTGGTGATGAGTAATAAAGGTTTCAAGGCTTAGAAGAGGGAGGATGTGTGAATCACGAATTTAGACTCCCCTCCTACTTATAGGGCTTGGTTAGAGGCCTACATTCCTTAGGAGTGAGGTTGGATAAGTTTAGGATGGGATAAGATGGCTTTGGATTGGGTTAAAGTGGTTTACCCTCGGTTTAGGACTCTCCAGGAGAGTCCCATTCAAATTCGCAGGGCGTCCATTTGCACGGTCTCGCGATAGACCGCCTATCTCAATGAGCGGTTTGATGAGGACCGTTTAACACCTTCTAGAGACCCCGAGTGCTGGAGTTTGAGCGGACTAAAGTTAACCGCTTTACAATCACGCGGTCGTTTATAGACCATTCTATATTTTGAACGGTAAGATGAGGACCGATTTTCTTCTTGTTTGTACGGTATATATTAGACCATACGTTTCTTGGGGCGGTCTATGTGAAGACCGTGCCAGCATCTGAAGCTTTGCTTATAACCTGTTTTGTACCTACCCCATTCAACTTGTCGTCTCTAACTTTTCTCGCTCATTTGGCGTCGCTCTTCTTACTCATTTGGCGTCACTTTTCTCACTCATTTGGCGTCACCCTTCTCACTAATTTGGCGTCGCCCTTCTCACTCATTTGGCATCGCTCTCCTCACTCATTTGGCATCACTCTTCTCACTCATTTGGCATCTCTCTCTCGCTCTAAGTTGGCATCTCTCTCTCTCTCACTCCAAGTTGGTGTCTCTCACTTGTAGTCGTCTCACTCGTAGTCGCATCGTCGCACCCATAGTCGCGTCTCACCCACGGTTGTCTCTCACTCGCACATGTCGTCTCACTCGTGTCGAGTCAGTAGTCGTGGTTAGTATTTATTCATTTATTCATACATTCATGCATAAAAATGAAGAAAACAAATGCATATCACTATCATATCATATCATGTGTACAAAAGTAGAGTCGTAGTACAAAGTCAAGCCGGGCCCTCTCCCTCCGGCCTGTCGCTGTCACCTCCGCCCTCAGGCCTCTTCGATGGCAGGGCCGTCGGGGAAGTCACCTCGTCTCATCGGTGCCGCCGCCGCTCCTCCTCCTCATTCCTCCTGTGGCCGGAGGAACCCATCAGGTAGGTCCTGTAGGAGCCATGCGTCGCACTCGGAACCCCGCTCCTCCCTGGTTGCTGACTCACCTCTCGGAGGACCTCCACCATGCCATCTAATTTGGAAATCTGGCGCTGAGCCTACTCTGCCTTGGTCCTGTAGCGCTCCGCCTCGATAGCGCTAGCTCGAATCCGCTCGAGCTACGCCCGCATAAGGGCTATCTCGAGGTTGTCGGCTGGTCGGCCTTGTGAGAGCTCCTCTCGTAGCCGTGCGGTCTTCTCTCTCAAGTGCGCCGCCTCCTCCCGAGCCGCTACCCGGCTCTGCTCCAGCTCTGCTGTCAACAAGGTCAGTTCGGTCGTCTGCATACACATATCATGGTTAGTCAATTGCATTTCATACATTTCATAAGCATAAACAACAAGGGAAAGTGTCATGATTTGCGTACCCTCTCGATGAGCGCCACCTCGGCCGCCTTGGCCCGCGTTACCATCCAAGTGAAGTCGGCCTCCCGCTCAGCCCGGTCTGTGGGAGTCTGGGTCTGTGAAGAAGAAGGAGCATTGGCCCCGTGTCGCTATGCCCCCTCAGCGCACTGCATCCAAAACATCAGGTCAGTCACACACATAATCATAATCATAGGCATTTGCATAATTTAAAGAGTGGAGGGTTTAGAAAGCTCACCAGTAGGGCCAGGGCCAGGGCCTGCTGGGCCTCATCCCGCTCCCTGATCATGGAGTGCAGGAGCCCCTGCTGCTCCGCAAGTCCTCCCTCAGGGTCAATCTGCATTTAGAGGTCCAAGTGGCAGTGCATCATCATATAGAAATCATAAGCATAATAGGTAGAGTTTGAGTTTAGAAGTCGTACCGGTCGGTAGGTGTGACGACCCAGAGCTCCGGATACCGATATACCGATAACATCGATACACCGATACCAAGAACTGGGGAAGCAACCCAAGAGGCTGATGAGGCCCCTGAAGGGTTAGTGGAGTTTGCTGAGGAGTTGCATAACGAATTGGGACCGCAGGCGCGCAATATTAATTATGACAACAATTAATAAATAAGTGCGGAAGCAATTTAAAATATCAGAGTGGTAGAATATATACGATAGTCCAGATTTACAAATAAAAAGAAGTCCACTGCGCAACTACACGGGGCATACCCCGGCACAACAGAACAAAAGACAACCCAACACAGCTGGCACTCTAACGACGCTCGGCACAACCACGAGCAGAACCGGCGGAAGACTGGGGCAGCTCACCTGAAAGAAGGAAGGGTGAGTCACAGCCAGACTCGGTAGGGGTCACGCGGATCCCTACCTCAAACTAAACAGACAAGCAGGCGAATATAAAAGCAATTAAAGCATGCATTTAAGTAATAAGGTAGATGCATAATTTAATAGATAAATAACGACAGAAAATAAATCTACCAACATAATAAACAATCACTAACCAAGTGAAGCGAGAGACGGAACAACCCACTAGAAGAACAAGACCAGATGCATCCCCTGACGACTTACACTGCGTCTCGGCAACTCGTGAGTCTGGCTCATGACAAGCGAGAGGCGTAACAGGACCAAACCAAGTACTAGTCAGAGCGACACTCATCAGTGCCAGTCCAAGTCTCCGACCACGTGTGCACACAATGACTCCTGCCTAGAGCCAGGCCTCTAGCTAGTTTTCCCCCCCGTTGGACGCAACGGTAACAGCAGGGGCCCACGGTAACTAGCTTACAAACCGTTCAATGGGAACACCCCTCCACCTCTCCCGGGTGGGACGACACACTCGGTCGCTGGGCTACGACTAGTGGTTCCATCACAAGGAAGTGGAAGCAACTCTATTGGAATCGAATAAGCAGACGGCTATTGAAAACCCCAGGGAGTGTAACGGTCTACAGTACCAGCGTTACAGTGTGTAACGGTCGGGGTGTGGCGCGTTACATGAACTGTAACGCGCTTGACCCTGGCAGTTACAGCCACCCGAAACAAAAACTGCAACCGCAGTTTGCACAGGGCGTAACGCGTCCCATGAGGCGCGTTACGGCACCCTGACGGCCGCCCGATAGGCCATCAGGCCAACCGCCTCATGAAGTCAACGGAAGTCAAAAGGAGTGTAACGGTCAGGGGCCTGACCGTTACACACACTGTGACGCCCCTACCAAGGGCCGTTACAGTGCTGTAACGCGTCCCGTGAGGGCTGTTACACGTGTGACGGTTTCTGGTAGGACCGTCACACCGACTGGGAGCTAAAACCGAAACGCTTAAAACCAAGCCCCCGCCCGGTTGAGCCGGATCGACGGGGAAACGCAGAAAAATTATAAAACCTACCAAACCACAACATTCTACAACTAAAGCATGCATCAAAACATAAAAATAATGCCCATGGAGTGATTTTCAAGAATTTAGCCTAAATTACACTAACATGGAATTTTGCATGGAAATTGAAGAAAACGACGTTGAATGGGCGTGCATTGTTGAGGACATTACCGGCAATTTCATTTGATCGAGGATCCCGATGCTCGCCACCTATGCTACATCTTGTTCACCAGTTTATTTCGAGTCATATGATGTAATTTTCATTTTCTTATCATGTACTTTTCCTTTTATTTGAGTCCAATACCTAGGTTAGGTAGCTATTTACCTAAGTCTTATGTCATTATGTGTGTTATTGGGCCCAATTATATGGGCTAGGCCCAGGGGCGCCCTCTTCCCCTTGGTTTAGTGTTAGTAGTCCAAAAGTCAGGGACTTAAGTTAAATTGTGGGATCCCTATAAATAGGACCCCAATCCCTCATTTGTAAGCTAATGAATTGTTGAATGAAAATTTTGAGTTTAATATTGAAACCCATGTGCTCTCTCTCTCTCTCTCTCACTCTACCTCTCTAGCTCTCTCTCTATTTCTCTCTCTCTCTCTCTCTAAAGGGGGCGAACCCCATTCTCTCTCCTCCTCTCTCTAAATTTTGAAATTCACACTCTCTCCTCCCTATTCACCCCTAATTAAGACCCCTCCCCCTTCCCCATACCTCCCATTTAATCCCCCACCAACCCCTAGGTGGAATCCCCTTCTCCTAGGCACCTTTCCCTCCTCCCAAGCAACCTTTCCCCTTCCCCATACAACCCTTCATTTTCCCAAGAGAGAATCCCCACTCCCAAGTAACCTTTCCCCTCCCCAAGGCAACTCCTCCCCTTCCCAAGGCCACATTAACCAACCCCACATTAAACTCAGTTCAAATTTCCCTCTCCCTCCAAGCCACTTGCGCCCCCCCTCTCTCTCTCACCCTCCACCCTTGGTCGCAACCCCCTCCCCGTCCACCTACTAGCTGCGACCCAGCCCTCTTCTCCAGCCTCTCCACCACCTCTATCCACCTCCATCCAAGCCCCACAGCCATTAGCCCTCTCCCCATTGCAGCCCCTTCACCCTTCCCACCACTATCAACTTCATTCACCAACCTACTCTATCCAGTTCGCAGGCAGCAGAAGAATCTCCACTTGCAGAGATTGCCCTGGTGCTGTCCGACATCATCTGGAGGTGCACCATATATCGCCGGAAAGGTCTTCCAGTCTTCTTCACAGGCGAGGTGGAATCGTCTTGTTCCGACTTCCCTACAGATTGTGGTGCCCATTCTCGTCCGACTGCGCAACCGGGACCAGAACCTGGACCAGAGCTGCAGTACAGAAGCTACTACGGCCACACCCCTCAACTTCTGAAGGCGCCGCTTGGCCGAGGTCTGCTAATACAAGGCATCTAAAATCACCCACAAGAGGCATCCCGTTCGGAATCAGGAAGAGCAGTTTCCAATTTTTCTCTCGCAGGTGCGCAGAACAGGCCATAAGGGTCTTTTCCTGATCCCCCCTCACTCAACGGACCTCTCCTCATGACCCCGACATCGTCTGGTGCCCATCTTGGTTGCTGCTCGTAGAAGACTCATCCATGGTCGTCCTCGACTTGGTCCTGCCACATTTGGACTTCGGGAGCTGCCGTGGTGACTTCATCCATCTGCTGCTACACCCAGGGAGCAGTCCGAATCTGATCGCAGGGACCCTGTTCCAGAGCCCATCCCAGCAGGTGTCGACTTCGGAAGCGCCCACAAAAATTCACAGACGTACCTAGGTCTGTCAGTGACGTTTTGGCGCCAGTCTCGTCGAATTCTGAGTTCGGAGGAGTGCACAGAAGCGACCACTCCGACCACCTATTCTGCTGTTCCAGACCGGGACAGAATCGGCAAGGTGCTCCATCGGCGCGATCCAAGCTAATCTCCCCTCCCCGCCTGGCTAGCTTAGTGCCCCTCCCTGCGTGGAGGTAGTGTTTGCTTGTACCCTACTCTCCCCACCCCAAGTTCCCCCTCCTGCGTGAGGAGTAGTGCATGTATTAGCAGGTCATCGGCCGAAGCTTCAACGGCGCGGCGTGCGGGTAGCCCACGCTTCCCCGCTCGCCCTCCTCTCCGGCCGGGATCGGCGTCTTCACGCCGATCAAGTGAGCTCCTGGTTGCACTCCTCTTGGTTAGCACTTCTTTCTTACCTAGTATTGCTTTTTAGTTCCATCGGTGGCGAGGGAGTGTCCGATCCAAAATCAATCAAATCGAGTGTCCGCCGCGGAGCGAGTTGTGAGAGAGCCACTACATCCCACGCCCTTGGCGTGCTGGCCGCCCACGGATTTGGGCATCCCAGGCCCTTAGGGGTTCAGCCCAAGCTAGTCAAATCCTTGGAAAGGCGAGGTCCATCCTTGGACCCTCACCACTATCGCCGGTCCACCTACGGACCCGGGTGTGCGCGACGCGGGTGAAGCCGCTTGAGTGGGTCCGCCGTTCGGTTCGATTGCTTGTAAATCTAGGTCCGAGGGGTCGTGTCACATCAAATTGGTATCAAAGCCAGGTTCTAGACTTGTCTCTACTAAGTCTTGTCCTAGGGCCATTGCATGCATCACACTTGTCCTCCATCATGACTACCTCATACTTGGCATATTCGCCACTCTTAGGCCCATTAGAAGCCTTTGTGTTTGATGGGACTCGCCCTAGTATATATATAGAGTGGGAGGACTCCATAGATCGACACTTTGGGAGGTTCACTCTATCAGGGCCTATGAAAGTCAACTATGCCAAGAGTTTGCTATGGCGCCAAGCTAGGGAAGAATGGGAGAACATTGTAGGATTGAGAGAAGCCAAAGGGGAAGCACCCATTGAATCTTGGGATGAAATGAGGGCCAATCTTGGAAAGATCTACGCACCCCAATCCAAACCGCTTCAACCAACCGATCTTCCACCCCCGACCCCAACTCCAACCCAAGAACTTCCCCGACCAAACCCAACCCAAGTCCACCCATGTTCACCACCCCGAGAGTTACAAGATGACCAACCAAGTCCCCCCACCCATCCCTCCATGAGAATTGTAATTTTATGGGAACCCCTCATAGAGTGGCTAAAGCAAAACCTCCTCCTCCGCGTCACATGCCCCTCCATGGATAACCACAACCCAATCGTGCCCACCCCACACCTCCACACAACCTACCATTCATTCTACCTTGTAGGGACCCTGAGGGACTTGATTAGGGGAGTACTACGGCAAATAGAGGTGACAAACCTGCTGGCCTTAGGGGAAAGCGACACTGGATACCTTAGTTTCTCACACACCTCTATTGGATCCATCACCTCCATTTACACTAAGGGTCCTTGCACAAGCAAGCTATTATTGATCTTGCCCGAACCCGAAGAATTTTGCCAAAACCAACCCTATGACCCCCACCTCCCTCAAGAAAAGGGCACCCCTTCTAGGGAGTCAACCTTGGTGATTGTCCCACTAGGTAACGAGTGCACAGTCCGCACTAGGCAGTGTGTGACTTGGAATACTATAAGTCTAGAAATGGAAGAAGCATCCTTCCCCACAAGCCAAGCCCACCTACATCCTTGTGACCTATTCCCTTGGGAGCCCCAATGCCAACCTGGCCACTTTCCCTCCTTCACCATTGCCCACCCCTCATCCAATCCCAAGGGCCATTTCATTATACGCAACTAGGCCCATTGCTCCCACACCACTACATGCCTAGTAGGCCTCAAACTGATCCCTTGGGGCGAGCAACACCCACCTCTCACACCCTTCAATTTTCCCGTTGACGAGGTCCCAACCTACATTAGGGAATCTATGGAATGGACTTTCTTGATCCATGGGATTGAAAACACCCCCTTCACCAAGGGCCTAACCATACTTGACCCATTTGATCCCTCCGCATGGGAACCCCCAAACCTGCCATCCTTGTCCCATTTCTCCAAAGAATTCCTAAGCCTCGCCCCTTGCCGAGACCATTGCGCCAAAGTTGAACCAAACCCCTCCTTGTCAACACCCACGCTTTGGAAGATAAGACTTAACGTTTGGGTAGAGTGGCATGGTAGGATCACATTTGGGTGTCCTGGACCCCCTATAGAAGTCAACATTGTTAGGAGACACATGCATTTTAGGACCACATGTGGATGCCCCGGTCCTCCAACCTTCCGTAGAGAACCTATGCATGATAGGGCCACGTTTGGATGCCCCGGACCCCCAGTCTTCACCCACCTTGATAGGAAACCTAAGCAAGCTAGATCCACCTATGGTTGCCCTGGTCCCCCTGATTCCATGAAAGTCTTCATCACATCTATGCATGATAGGTCCATGTACGGTTGCCCCGGCCCACCTTTGCATGCTATCCTCCGTCACACCCACTCCCCGCATCATGATGCATGGCATGAGCATACACGCAAGCAATTCTTGACAAGCGGTGAGGTTCACAAAGAGCGGGCAAGAGCTCGCGAGCACCACTTGGAATTCCATGTAGGCAATCTGGTGATGATGACATTGGAGTGGCTCTACCCTAGGGTCACCTCCAATTCGAGGGCAAGAGGACTTGGACCTTCCCAAGTTCCGAGTGACTTTGGCAACCCGGCTAACGGGTTGGACTTACTAATGGGTTTTGGGATTCACCCCATTTTCCACGTGGCGGATCGGGCACCCTATATGGGCACCGCGGCGGATCCTAGTGAGTGCCTCGAGCCTTTATCTTCCTTTGAGAGAGACACCCTCGGAGAGCCACCAAAAATCAGCCTGAGAGTCCGACGTGTGCACACGGAGGCAGTACTAGGCAAGCAGGGTTCCATCGCCAGCAAGAGGGTGCGCCTGAGCCACCTCGAGAGGATGAAGGACCGTCCCCTGGTTGCGGACGCAGGGTTGAGTTTGGAGGTTGAGGCTCACTCTGAGCTGCTTGAGAGGACCACTTCCCCGGTGGGCCCATACTCGACGGAGTCGAGTTTTCCGCACCCCGGGGGTATGATGAGGACATCACCGGCAATTTCATTTGATCGAGGATCCCGATGCTCGCCACCTATGCTACATCTTGTTCACCACTTTATTTCGAGTCATATGATGTAATTTTCATTTTCTTATCATGTACTTTTCCTTTTATTTGAGTCCAATACCTAGGTTAGGTAGCTATTTACCTAAGTCTTATGTCATTATGTGTGTTATTGGGCCCAATTATATGGGCTAGGCCCAGGGGCGCCCCCTTCCCCTTGGTTTAGTGTTAGTAGTCCAAAAGTCAGGGACTTAAGTTAAATTGTGGGATCCCTATAAATAGGACCCCAATCCCTCATTTGTAAGCTAATGAATTGTTGAATGAAAATTTTGAATTGAATATTGAAACCCCTGTGCTCTCTCTCTCTCTCTCTCTCACTCTACCTCTCTAGCTCTCTCTCTATTTCTCTCTCTCTCTCTCTAAAGGGGGCGAACCCCATTCTCTCTCCTCCTCTCTCTAAATTTCAAAATTCACACTCTCTCCTCCCTATTCACCCCTAATTAAGACCCCTCCCCCTTCCCCATACCTCCCATTTAATCCCCCACCAACCCCTAGGTGGAATCCCCTTCTCCTAGGCACCTCTCCCTCCTCCCAAGCAACCTTTCCCCTTCCCCATACAACCCTTCATTTTCCCAAGAGAGAATCCCCACTCCCAAGTAACCTTTCCCCTCCCCAAGGCAACTCCTCCCCTTCCCAAGGCCACATTAACCAACCCCACATTAAACTCAGTTCAAATTTCCCTCTCCCTCCAAGCCACTTGCGCCCCCCCTCTCTCTCTCACCCTCCACCCTTGGTCACAACCCCCTCCCCCTCCACCTCCTAGCTGCGACCCAGCCCTCTTCTCCAGCCTCTCCACCACCTCTATCCACCTCCATCCAAGCCCCACAGCCATTAGCCCTCTCCCCATTGCAGCCCCTTCACCCTTCCCACCACTATCAACTTCATTCACCAACATACTCTATCCAGTTCGCAGGCAGCAGAAGAAGCTTCACTTGCAGAGATTGCCCTGGTGCTGTCCGACATCATCTGGAGCTGCACCATACATCTCCGGAAAGGTCTTCCAGTCTTCTTCGGAGGCGAGGTGGAATCGTCTTGTTCTGACTTTCCTACAGATTGTGATACCCATTCTCGTCCGACTGCACAACCGGGACCAGAACCTTGACCAGAGCTGCAGTGCAGAAGCCACTACGGCCACACCCCACAACTTCTGAAGGCGCCACTTGGCCAAGAGCTGCTACTACAAGGCATATACCACCACCCACAAGCGGCATCCCGTTCGGCATCAGGAAGAGCAGTTTCCAATTTTTCTCTCCCAGGTGCGCAGAACAGGCCATCAGGGTCTTGTCCTGATCCCCCCTCACTCAACGGACCTCTCCTCGCCACCCCAACGTCGTCTGGTGCCCATCTTGGTTGCTGCTCGTAGAAGACTCGTCCACGGTCGTCCTTGACTTGGTCCTGACACATTTGGACTTCGGGAGCTGCTGTGGTGACTTCATCCATCTGCTGCTACACCTAGGGAGCAGTCCGAATCTGATCGCAGGGACCCTGTTCCAGAGCCCATCCCGGCCGGTGTCCACTTTGGAAGCGCCCACAAAAATTCACAGACATACCTGGGTCTGTCAGTGACGTTTTAGCGGCATTCTCGTCGAATTCTGAGTTCGGAGGATTGCACAGCAGCGACCACTCCGACCCCCTGTTCTGCTGTTCCAGACCGGGACAGAATCGGCAAGGTGCTCCATCGGCGCGATCCAAGCTAATCTCCCCTCCCCGCCTGGCCGGCTTAGCGCCCCTCCCTGCGTGGAGGTAGTGTTTGCTTGTACCCTACTCTTCCCACTCCAAGTTCCCCCTCCTGCGTGAGGAGTAGTGCATGTATTAGCAGGTCATCAGCCGAAGCTTCATCGGCGCGGCGTGCCGGTAGCCCACGCTTCCCCGCTCGCCCTCGTCTCCGGTCGGGATCGGCGTCTTCACGCCGATCAGGTGAGCTCCTGGTTGCACTCCTCTTGGTTAGCACTTCTTGCTTAACTAGTATTGCTTCTTAGTTCCATCGGTGGCGAGGGAGCGCCCGATCCAAAATCAATCAAATCGAGTGTCCGCCGCGGAGCGAGTTGTGAGAGAGCCACTACATCCCACGCCCTTGGCGTGCTGGCCGCCCACGGATTTGGGCATCCCAGGCCCTTAGGGGTTCAGCCCAAGCTAGTCAAATCCTTGGAAAGGCGAGGTCCATCCTCGGACCCTCACCACTATCGCCGGTCCACCTACGGACCCGGGTGTGCGCGACGCGGGTGAAGCCGCTTGAGTGGGTCCGCCGTTCGGTTCGATTGCTTGTAAATCTAGGCCCGAGGGGTCGTGTCACATCATGCATGCTATGCCAATGCGATCCTAGCGAGGCAAGGATTCCATCCCCTACCTTAATCACGACGAAAACCAGATTTGGGCCGCATGCAAGCAAGAGGTCACCGCGGCTCCTCTCGCCCCGTCTCGTCTCCACGCCCGACGAATCGCGACGAGGTCAGCGCCTATGCGTTCCTCGCGACGAGCCGATTCCGATGATACCTCCCAAGCCTCGATCCGCGGCCCACAGCGCCGAATCTGAGAGAGAGGGAGAAATAGACCGCGTGAGGGAGAGAGAGGGTGAGAGAGAGAACGAGTGAGGGAGAGAGAAATTGGTGGGGAGATATATATATATATAATTATTATTATTATTATTAAAAGTCAACTCTAATTGCCATTAATCTTAAACAAAATCCAATAAATGCCAAACGAACTCCTAAAAATCTACAAAAATAGCCAAAACGATCAGGACAAGCCTAGATCCGAACTGTTAAGAATCCGCTAAGGTACGAGCGCTGCAGTCCCTCCCTCCTTAAAGAAATTTCGTCCCTGAAATTTAAACAGAAGGTGAAAAGAGGCAACTGCAAAAATAAAGCATACCTTGAAAATAAAAGGCTGGCTTCCCACGTGGTATAAAATAGACGCGCTTGTATCTGCAGTCAACCACGGCACTATACAATTCCAGCCAGTCCATGCCTAGAATAGCGTCATATTCGGCCAACTTCAATGCATAAAGTTTCACAGGCATCGGCCGATTGCTGACGACAATAGGGGAATCTTCCAGGCACACCGGAGTAGACATGAAATATCTAGAGGGTAACTCCACGAGCAAGTTACAGGACACTTCGGTCATCGGCTCCTCGATGCGAGCAAGAAAATCCTCACACACAAAAGAATGAGTAGCACCAGAATCGAAAAGAACATGAGCTGGACGACCAAAAATCGAAATCGTACCTTCTACCAGATTAGCTGCCACAGCTTCTGCACGAGTGATGTGAGTAACTCTGCCTGTCGGAGGACGGCTGGCTGCAGAAGACTACTGGGAAGGAACTGGAGCAGGTAGATAAGACGGCTAAGGTTGAGGCGGCGGAGGAAGATGAAACTGAGGCTGCTGCGGCTGGGTAAACTGTGAGAACTGCACCAGCCTCGACTTTAACGGATAGTCTCGAGCTACAAGACCCAGCTGATCACAGCGATAACCCATGATCGGCAAAGAACACGGCACGCCTAGATGACTGCCACCACACCTCGGACACGGACGCTGCTGACCACCGAAAAAATCTTGATGCGGTTGAATAGAAGGAACGAACAACTGACTCAGATCGGAAGGCGCCGAATGCTCAAACTTCTTCTTCGACTTCTTGTTCTTGAATTGCCGGAAATGGGAGTCGGAAGAAGGAAGAACATTGCTGATGGTAGGAACGACGGAAGGAACTCCTGGGACTGACGGTTGGTAATTCGGATGAAACTGCACAGTCGGCTGCACCATTCTTGCCTGAGAAAGCACTCGAGTCCTCGCCATCTCCATCTCCATTGCAACAGCTGCCTGGTACGCTGAATCCAACTTAGACACTCGGGTAGCAAACAACGGTAGGCTCAATTCCGCTTTCAGCCCGCACAGAAACTGCTGAGTCTTCATAGCCTCATCAGCAAAAATATGGGGCGCATACCTGCCCAACTCAATGAACTTATCTCGGTACTACAACACAGTCATGTCACTTTGCGTCAGCTCTAGAAACTGATACATCTTCGCTAACTTGAGACAGGCTGGAGTGTAAGCACGCTCGAAAGCAGCAATGAACTCAACCCAGGTGATTTGCCGAACTGGACGAGAATGGAAGGCAACATCCCACTCTGCGGTCCACCACGTGCGTGCGGTACCTTGAAGCTGATAAGTAGCCAAGATGACTTGCTCATCATCTGTGCACTCCATCGACTGGAACACGTACACGGTGGCATCGAGCCAATCTCTAGCTGCCTCTGGATCTGATTGACCCCCAAAAGTCGGTGGGTGGAACAGCTGAAATTCCTTTAGCGCTCTACCACGGCCACCTGGCACTTCTTCACGAGGAGCAGGGTTAACAGGGGCTGACACAGCTGGGGCAGAGGAAGTGCCACTCTCCTCCCGCGGAGCCTGAGCCTTTTTCCATGCACGAGGCAACATCTTGAACCTAGGAAACACACGATAATGGAAAAACCATCAATAATCATGAGAAACACCCTAAGCCAGCAACAGACGACACAGTGGACTAGCTCTGGACCAGCGCAAGTTTCAATTCCTAATACAAATCCCCAACACAGCTCTGATACCAACTGTGACAACCCAGAGCTCCGGATACCGATATACCGATAACATCGATACACCGATACCAAGAACTGGGGAAGCCACCCAAGAGGCTGATGAGGCCCCTGAAGGGTTAGTGGAGTTTGCTGAGGAGTTGCATAACAAATTGGGACCGCAGGCGCACAATATTAATTATGACAACAATTAATGAATAAGTGCGGAAGCAATTTAAAATATCAGAGTGGTAGAATATATACGATAGTCCAGATTTACAAATAAAAAGAAGTCCACTGCACAACTACATGAGGCATACCCCGGCACAACAGAACAAAAGACAACCCAACATAGCTGGCACTCTAACAACGCTCGGCACAACCACGAGCAGAACTGGCGGACGACTGGGGCGGCTCACCTGAAAGAAGGAAGGGTGAGTCACAGCCAGACTCAGTAGGGGTCACGCGGATCCCTACCTCAAACTAAATAGACAAGCAGGCAAATATAAAAGCAATTAAAACATGCATTTAAGTAATAAGGCAGATGCATAATTTAATAGATAAATAACGACAGAAAATAAATCTACCAACAGAATAAACAATCACTAACCAAGTGAAGCGAGAGACGGAACAACCTACTAGAAGAATAAGACCAGATGCGCCCCCTGATGACTTACACTGCGTCTCGGCAACTCGCGAGTCTGGCTCACGACAAGCGAGAGGCGTAACAGGACCAAACCAAGTACTAGTCAGAGTGACACTCGTCAGTGCCTGTCCAAGTCTCTGACCACGTGTGCACACACTGACTCCTGCCTAGAGCCGGCCACTAGCTAGTTTTCTCCCCCGTTGGACGCAACGGTAACCGCAGGGGCCCACCGTAACTAGCATACAAACCGTTCAATGGGAACACCCCTCCACCTCTCCTGGGTGGGACGACACACTCGGTCGCTGGGCTATGACTAGTGGTTCCATCACAAGGAAGTGGAACCAACTCTATTGGAATCGAATAAGCAGACGGCTATTGAAAACCCCAGGGAGCGTAACGGTCTACAGTACCCGCGTTACAGTGTGTAACGGTCGGGGTGTGGCGCGTTACATGAACTGTAATGTGCTCGACCCTGGTCGTTACAGCCACCCGAGACAAAAACTGCAACCGCAGTTTGCACAGGGCGTAACGCGTCCCATGAGGCGCGTTACGGCACCCTGACGGCTGCCCGACAGGCCGTCAGGCCAACCGCCTCACGAAGTCAACGGAAGTCAAAAGGAGTGTGACGGTCAGGGGCCTGACCGTTACACACACTGTGACGCCCCTACCAAGGGTCGTTACAGTGCTGTAACGCGTCCCGTGAGGGCCGTTACACGTGTGACAGTTTCTGGTAGGACCGTCACACCGACTGGGAGCTAAAACTGAAACGCCTAAAACCAAGCCCCCTCCCGGTCGAGCCAGATTGACGGGGAAACGCAGAAAAACTATAAACCCTACCAAACCACAACATTCTACAACTAAAGCATGCATCAAAACATAAAAACAATGCCCATGGAGTGATTTTCAAGAATTTAGCTTAAATTACACTAACATGGAATTTTGCATGGAAATTGAAGAAAATGACGTCGAATGGGTGTGCATGCTATGCCAATGCGATCCTAGTGAGGCAAGGATTCCATCCCCCTACCTTAATCGCGACGAAAACCAGATTTGGGCCGCATGCAAGCAAGGGGTCGCCGTGGCTCCTCTCGCCCCGTCCCGTCTCCACGCCTGACAAATCGCGACGAGGTCAGCGCCTACGCGTTCCTCGCGATGAGCCGGTTCCGATGATACCTCCCAAGCCTCGATCCGCGGCCCACAGCACCAAATCCGAGAGAGAGGGAGAAAGAGATCGCGTGAGGGAGAGAGAGGGTGAGAGAGAGAACGAGTGAGGGAGAGAGAAATCAGTGGGGAGATATATATATATATATATATATATATATATATATATATATATAATAATTATTTTTATTATTATTATTAAAAATCAACTCTAATTGCCATTAATCTAAAAAAAATCCAATAAATGCCAAACGAACTACTAAAAATCCACAAAAATAGCCAAAACGATCATGACAAAGCCTAGATCCGGACTGTTAAGAATCCGCTAAGGTACGAGCGCTACAGTGGGCACCCCGGAACACCTGGTCCCGGTAGTGTCTAGCGTACGCGGTGTAGTACGATGAGTCGCTATCTACTCGTGTGGTCACCACCCGCCCAAGCGCTGCCCAGTCCGCTATCTGCACGGCATTCCTCGTCGTCCAATCAAAGGTAGCTCCTAGACCGCGGGTAGTCCGTGTGACGAGCTCCCCTGGCCCCTCTACTGCCAGAAACTCCACGGCTAGCTGATGGACCCCAATGGTCCTCATCACCAGCCGGAAGTGTAGTGGCTCCACCACGTTCATGCAATGGAGCCACACGTCTCGTCCCGAGAATGTGAGGGCCCCTGCCACCCAGGGCTGACCCTCCTATCCCTCCTCCGTGTATGGTGTCCATCGTACCTGCAAAAGTAAGGAGTCGCATCAGCATCATCATTTAGAATTGTATTTAATTAAAGAGTCTAAGTTTAGAAGCATACCGAGGCAAACGGTAGAGCATCCAGGTCGTCCTGCAACTCTTGGACATGTCTCCTGAGAGTTGCGGTCTCTCGAGGTGTTGTCCACCTCTGGGAAATTGGCAGGAGCCCAGGACGGGTCTCCTCACCTCTGCCTAGCCCACGTAAGTGCACGTAGGCCCACACCTGCATCACAGTGTTGCATCAGCATCTAAGAAACATGTAGAATTACATAATTAAGTCTAGAGTAGGAGTCATACCTGGAGTATGGGGGAGAAGCCCCTGAGCATGATCCGACGGGCCGTCGAACTTAGTGTGTCAAAAAGAATGGCGAGGATCGCCGCTCCCCACGCGTAGTCGCCCACGTGGCTGAGCTCGTCGAGGAAGGGAAGGAAGCGGCAGCTCATCACATCCGCCCGAGTGGAGAAGAGAAGTCTCCCGAACAACAGCATCAAGAATCTCCGCAACACTCTGTCTGCCTCTGCTCCTGGCTCCGCTGCTACTCTCGGTCTTGCCAGGTCCATCAACCGCTGTAGGGTCTACTACCTCTTGGGGCGCCATAGCTCTAGGCCCAGCAGCTCCCGAGCCATCACTTGGTAGTCGGGAAAGGTGGTCCCGCTAACCGGTGGCCTGTGCACCTGCAGGCCCGTGAGTCGGGCCACGTCCTCCAACGTAGGGACCATATGCCCCCACGGGAAAAGGAACGTACGACTCACTGGGTCCCATCGGCCGTGCAGGGCGTAAAGCAGAGCTGTGTCAAACCGACACACCTCAATACTCAAGAATGGGGTGAACCCCATGGCAGCCAGCCACTCTCGCTGGAAGTTCGGCAGTGCCAAATACACTGCGCGGACCTGCAGCCACGAGGTGCGGGTCCTGCATTTTCCCTGCATGCATTCATTCATTTTGTGCATTTAACAATATGTTCAAACTTTTTTTATCCAACAAATAAATGAAAGCAATAGAGGTTGCATTTCTGTCATAAGGGCGGTTCCCTATGGACCACTCTTCCCGATACACGGCCCTAAATGAGCCGCATGAGTTCTCCCCAAGGGTTTGAACGGCCAATGGAAGTCCGTTCTTGTGTTATGATGTGGATTCCCACCGTTCACCTTCATGCTCAGCCCTATCATTTCTTGGTGTTGGACGGCCAATGCTAGGCCGCACGGGGTTGTAGACGGTCCGATATGGGCCACATGAGTTCTGAGTCCCCAAAGTTCGGATGGCCCGTTATGGCCCGTTCTTGTGTTGTGCTGTGGACTTATGGCCAATGCTCATCCTTTTATTCGACTCTCCCGTCTCCTGGTTTTGAATGGCTACCCCTGGGCCGCATTTGTTTTGGGCGACTCTATGTGGGCCGCATTTTTTGGTTGTGCGGTTTTCTGAGAACCGCTCATCTGTCGTCTTCCCTGACGACGGTGAGGGCCTCCCCACCGGCGGGAGCACCCCATGGCCCCCAAACCGGTTCCAAAGCAATCTAATCCCCATAATCCCCTAAAAAAAAAAACTAACATGCAGTGATTAAAAATTAAAATGGGTGAGGTTTTGGGGCCTACCTCAGGGTCCGTGAGGTTTTCCCCTTCGCCACCGTGGGCACCGCCGTCGATTCGCCTGTGAGTTCTTCAGCCATTGCCTCTCCTTCCTTCGCCGCAGCGGCCGGGGGTGCGTCCTCCTCTTCGGCGACGGGTGGCGGTGGGGCTCCTCCTTCGATGGCAGTCGGCACCGCCCTCTCTTCTTCCATGGCCGTCGGTGGCGGCGTCTCCTCGCCGATCGCCCGGTCATGGGCGGCTTGGTGCTTCGTCCGCATGCTTGAGGGTGTGAGGGAGAGAATGAGAGAGTGTGAGATTGAGAGAGGGGGAGGTGAGGGTGCTTTGGTTCCCTTCGTCCTCCCTCTCCCACCGGCGGTTACGGTAGGGAGGAGGGAGACAAAGTGTTTTTTTTGTTTCAAAATCCCCAGGAGTTATACGGCCTAACGATAGACAGTTCACCATTTACGCGGTTGATGCTTGGCCGTTCTTCTCTAACGGTATACTGCCTAAGCCTGGTTCAAATTCCATGTTTTTAGACGGCTGATACTTTGCCGTTCTTCACTTTGGGTAGTTTATATTGGACCGTTCATGAGCTAGAGAAAATGGTTTCCCGCACTTTGTGCTCAATTGATAAATGTGGTTATTTGATGATATCCTTGCAAATCTTGCTACTGACATTTCTTGCAGCATCACCTTTCACTTGCCGTTTCGCCTGCATAGGTAAGTCAAGTATGGCTTTCTACCCCTATATCCCTTACTACATTACTATATGGTATTATATGATATATTATCTCGAGAACCGGTTGGTTGTTCACGTGTTCCATGATCTGTTGTTCCCCTTTAACAAAAACGATGATGATCCAGGTTCATGTGTTTGATCTTCGGATAGGCCGTTAGGATGGGAAAGCTTGGGGAGGATGGTTCTATCTTGCATGCCGTGGTTGCGGATAGTTTCTTGACTATGACTCTCCTAACCTAGCAATATTATTCTCGAGTATTTTCTATTTTTATGGTTTTCTTTGCATTTATTTTAATGATTTCTTTCATTTTAGCCCAGCATGCATCATACACATCTTTTGAGCATTCATGACCTATGGTTTACCTATTAATGTCCCATCAGTGATGGTTAGCTATGTGTTCACTGTTTGAGTAAGAGGAACAATTCCACTCTGACTTTGAAGGTTCTCTCTGGTTTGTTCACTTGATTTGGTTGATTAAGAGGTCCCCCGTTTGGAGTTTTAATCTGTTTCTTCATTTTCACTGCTTATTCCGGTCTCCTCATTGGTCCGAGGGATTGTGTCCCCCATGAGGTTGATCATGTGTTTCTTTTTATTTAGTTTAATTCCTCCAGATTGGTGTCGCTTTTAATCTAGCTGTTCCTCGTGAATGGTTTGGAGTTTTTGGAAGATTCCCATTGCTTGTTGGTGAAAACGGGTGTCTTTTACCTTAACACCCGCTTTTTAGTCCACTCTGCTGTGTTTCCGCTTCACCTCCATGTTTCATTTCGCTTCCGCTTCACCTCCGCTCGCTCCCCTGCAAAGAGGACGTTAAGGAGGGGCATCTGTTGACACCCGTTTTTTGTCGAGAAGTTGAGTTATTCCCCTTACCGCTATTTTTGATGCCTCGAGTTGTCCATTACTCATTGGGCTATTTACAGGCAACATCTTCAGGCTTATTTTATGGATAGCCTCCCTCCCTGGCTAGGTCTGCTTCAATTCAGGGTTTAATGGGCCTTGATTTTGGTTAGGCAAGCATTCTCATGAATTTCAAGAGCCAGCAACATGTACGGTTCACCCCTAGCCGCACAACCATTCGAGCGGTCGCTTATGGGTCGTCCATATATTTATGGGATATTTTGGTTGATTTTTGAATTTCCATCGACACGCTTTCATACGGTCTCAATATTGGCTGTTCAACGTGATGGGCGGGCTAATAGTAGCCGTTCTACCTCCAGAGTCCTGAAGCTCGGTTGGTTCTCAGATAATTATCTAATTATCCATTTATCACCGACAAGGATAAAACGGTTGACTCTTGGCCGCTCTTATCCTTGGACGGTTGTTAATTAGCCGTTCATCTGTGACAGTCCAACGGCGAGGTTTTCGGTTGGTTGGTAGATAAATTGACTTACATGTCTTTTATATTTGAATTTCCATCGACAGGGATAAACGGTTTATATCTAGCTACTCAACTTGATGAGTGGTCCATCGTAGGACCGTTTAATTGCTCGCATCCTGAAGATTTAAGAGATTTTCTCTCTCCATTCATGGATTTATCCCCAGTTTCATCGAACTGTTTCTCTGTGAATATGGAGTCAATTTTGGTGCCGTTTCTTCTGGTTGAAAGATAATTCAATTAGCTTCAACTTTTCTTTCATTATCTATACCTAAAAATGCATAGAAACTCTAATTTTGAGCTAAGACTCTAGGTGCTCTATAAATAGACCCTGAGGCCCAGCTTTGAAAGGGGGGGGGGGGATTTTGGTCGACGGCGAAGCCCTGCCGAATCTTTGAACGACCTAGCACCAGGGAGGGATGCCTTCTACGTCCATACAGGCCTCCGGTTCAGGGAGTAGTTGTCCTTTGAGTCATTAGTACATTTAGTTTCGTCGTTCTCCCTTGTTTGCATGCATCACTTTCTCCACGTTTCTTCCACGTTTTTCTCATTCTTGTGCATCATTCACGCACCCTCCTATGCTTTTTGACGCCCCCAGTGGTTTAAAAATCCCCAAGTATCCCCCATTTCATTTAGTCATGTTCATTTCCGTATGTTTGAGCATTTACTACACTTTCTAGCTCTAACTTGGGTTTTCCTTTGTGTTTTACACGTGGTTTTGTAGGTCAACAACACACTAACGCAAGGCCCATCCTTTCCGGCCGGTCGGAAAGGGTGGAGATTGGACCTTTGCAACTCACGGCGTGGCAGTCTTAGGCGGCTCCCAACTGTCCGTTCACGAAGACGGGCGATGGCCTCTGGACCGTTCTTCGTCGTCCTGCGGTTGGGTTTGAGCCGTTCATCTGCCAATCGTTCTCCATCCCGCGTTCTCCTTCAGCCCCTGCAGACGGTCTGTCGTGCAGCCGCTCATCTCTACAGGCGGTTCCTCCTGAGCCGCCCATCTTCACAGGGCTTGTACTAAGGTGAGTACCTCCCAAGGTACGTCGTGTTCATCACGTTCGGCATCTTGGTGGCGATCACACACACTCCACACCCTTCCCCTTGTTATTTACTTATTGCTTAATTCTTCAAATTACCCTAGTAAAGAAGTGGTTGGAAGGGTCACCAAAAGGGGAAGAGAAGGGAAAACATGTCAGCACACATTTGTGCACTTCTGCACAAAACCTCATTTCATCATATCATTTTTCCACCCTTTGCGTCCAAAAGGGGTTTAAACAACACCAACCAGGTGTGTAGATGTTCATGATTTGATTATCTTCATCACAAGGGATTGATACTACACTGCTTTTGTTCTAATTCACTTGGTGTTTGTTCACTTTCTTGCAAGTGTAACCAAGAGAAATCCCTCTTCATCAGCCGCCGAAGGAAGAGGAAGAAGGAATCCACAACAATCTCTCGCTTCAGAGGAATAAATGTGATCACATACTTCTTCATTTTGGGGTCTTTGACCTCTGGCGATCACACAATCAACACACACGCAATCACGCATGATCTTCCATTTCTTTTTTTCCATTCTCGTTAAAACCCGCGGAGAGTAAGTTCCCGCAGTGGTTCCATTTTCTTTATTTCCATTCCCGTTAAAACCCGCAGAGAGTAACTTCTTGCAACGGTTCCATTTCCTATACTTCAATTCCTATTTAAACCTGCGGAAAGTAATTTCCCGTAGCAATCCCTTATTCCATTTTAATTCCGTATTTTTTCTTTCCGTCAAAACCCGTGGGAGCAACTTCCCGCACGGTATTTTTCCGTGTTTGTCGTGTGTTTCTCTTCTTTTCCCATGATGTCGTTCACACACGATAGTCTGGAGCTACAGCAAGGTTTATCCTACGAAGAGAAGCATGTGAAGATTTTGGACCGTAAGTTGCATCAACTAAGCAATGGGGCTATACCTATGATCAAAGTTCAATGGAGCAGGTGAGGTCAAGAAGAAGCTACCTGGGAACTAGATGAGTCTATCAAGAAGAAGTATCCGCAGTTATTTTCTGGTTTATGTTTAACTATCTCTCTCTTGGGCCTTGTGTGAATTTGGAGACCAAATTCTTTTTAGTGGGGGAGGGTGTAGCAACCCAATAAAATGTGTATAAATTTTAACCCGAGTAATAGGCCTTATTAATTTTAACTTAAATAATAAAATAGGCCTTTTTAACCCTTTACGTTTAGCCCAGTTAGTTAATAGGCCAAAAATCATTAAATGGATTTAATAATGGGCAGTCTTAGTGGGCTGTAGGTCGATCTCTGTTAAACAACTAGGGTTTGGAGTTGAGTTTGATCAGTGATGGGAAGGCGGCTGTAAATCAAGGAAGGATAGGATCGATCAATAGAAGGTTGCACTTATATGAAACTAGGATTCCTTAAAATGGGTTTCAGAGGGTAGAATTATTATAAATAAAACCCCCCCTACGATGGTAGAATCCATCGTGATGTTGCCGTTGTTCCTGTGAGCGTGAGTAGCTGAGGCACGCGGGGGAGAGCGCTGACTTCATTCCTTCATCTTCCTTGCTGCATGGGACGTCTGTGTTCTTCTTTATTCGACGTCCCTTTCTTCTTCCTCTTCATCCGTCTTCTTCCGTCATTCTCTTCTTCCTAGCATCAAGGTAGGTTATCTCTCTTCTCGAGTAGAAAAAGCTAAACTCTTGGTATAATAGAAGCATGCATGTAGTTCCTAGTTCTTTAGCATCTATGAAAATCCATATTTTGTGTTTAAGTTACATGTTTTACGTACTCTGTTTTCATTTCTGTTTCACGTTGAATTTGCGACAAGAGCAGTGGACGTTTCTTAAGTGGCGTCTTTATACGCAAGCGCTAATTCTTGAATTAGCGTCAAGCCTGCGGGCATCTCTTAATGCATGTCAACCACTTTGACGTGAATTCCCTAATGATTTAAATAATTCACCAATGTTTAAAAATCAATAAATATTAAACCGTGTTCCATATGATTTATATGAATATGTTTTTAGGATCCTTAGAATTTTCTCTTAACTTTCATGTCTTTAGTTCTATCAAAATCTTTGCCATTTCAAGGTGCTACTGTTCATCCTAATAGAAAGAAATGAACAGTGCGTTGAGTCTGCGATTATATCCACTAGATGCGTTGTAGTGCGTAACTGTAAAAGAATTGGTGTCTTCATGCTTGACGCGTATTAAACAAAGTTGTGCCTCTCTACAGAGACGCGAATTTAATACACGTCAGACACTTAGATGCGTGTTTAATTATTCATATTAAATAATCTAGAAAATCATGAAATTAACGTCCCGATTCTAGATGCGTATCAATGTACTAGCGCCTTTTTATAGCGACGCCAGTTTTAAAATTTTATAAATCTGGTTAATTCTTAAAATTGGTGCCTCTGTACGAAGATGCGAATTCCAGAATTAATGTCATTATGGTGGGGGAGGAGTTATTAGGGATCCTAAAGGAAACATTCTTCTAGCTTATTCTCACTACTATGGTCCCAGCTCAAGTATTATCGCTGAAGCTAGAGCTCTCCTCGATGGCCTTAAATACCTTTCCACCATCAATACACATCCTGCATTGATTGAATGTGACTCCAAGGTTCTGGTGCAAGCTGTTAGTAAACAGATTAATTGTCCATGGGCCATTCTTTCCTATATCAGAGAAATTTGGGATATGCTCTCACATAGGGATTCCTTACTTCACATATACAGAGAAGCCAATAATGTTGCAGATTCATTAGCTTCACTAGCTTGCCTGAATAAATGTAATCTTTTCTTTTCTTATCATGAGCTCCCCAAAAATGTTCAGGGTGCTGCCCGACTGGATAAGCTAGGTTTGCCTAGAATCCGAACCTTGTAATTTTCTTCATTTTTCGTTCTCTCATTAATAAAACTAATCTCCTAGTGGTATGTTGGGAATGCTCCTCTTTGGGTCATTCTCCAAAATACTCCTAGGTAGGGTTTTCCAAAAAAAAATGTCATTATGGCTGACGCGAATTTTTATCTCTCTGATTTTCTAGCAGTTTTGGCCTATACTGCGGGTCTTTTATCACTACTATCTCATGGCTGATACTTAGTCCCTATTTTTTGAGTTTACACGATACACCCTTTTCATTGAGATAGAAGGACCCTCCGTCGAGAATTCCTCTCGCCAGATCAAAAATTCTGTCTCTATGGCCTCCGTAAGTCCCCGACATCGAAGGATCCCCTCGTCGATCACTAGGCGGGTTATACCCTAAAAACCGTTGAACTTGTTCTGGTCATGTCACTCTGAAGAAACATGACATCTAGCCATCACGGAGCGCCTAGATTTGGGTGTTCTATAAGAGTCCTGACTCTATCCAGAGTTGGCGTCTGGTATAGTAGTTGCTATTTAATGAATTAGCGTCCAGATAGGTGACGCAAATTCTTTCGTACCTTGCTATTCATCCGAATTAGCGCCCTTTCAGATGGATACAAATTCTTGAATTCACGGCATCCTAGGTGGATGCCAATTTACCCAGATTTCGTGCTTGTCATGATTTTAAGTGTTACTTTTCTCGTCTCTATTCCTGATGTCCACAAAATTTTCCTTGTCGATTTCCTTTTACTGGTTCTATCCTTTACTTCAAGTCTCTCTATTGGATTATTCTAAAGTGTTCCTATTATGTTAAACTCCTTGGAATTCAATTGGCTATACATTTATAAAGTGGATGTCTAGATAACGTGGGATCTTTGATCTAATAACTCAATGCCTGGCGTTAATGGGGCCCGGTCTAGTCCTGGGAGGAGCACACGAAAGTACTTGTCCCCATGGGAGCTATTATTAACCACGGTGTGACATTGCACCGAAGTGCTTGACTTGTTAGATTGTTTCTATGGCATTCCACTATCTCGACTTGATAATATTAATGACTTAACATAAATCATGATTGACCCGGAAAGGGTATTTACTTTTACATGAATAGCCAATTCTTTATTACATGTAAACTTGATAGACTCGTTATATTCTTGCGTACCATGATGATTCCTTGTTATATCTATCTCGAGCATTATCATGCATATACACAATTGCATCCCATGTAATATGTTAATTACTTTAAGCAAGCCTGATTATAGAGATGTAATTCCTACTGGACTTTTTGCTCATCTAGTGTTTTATCCTAATTTTTAGGTAATTCTGACGAGGATACCCAATCCGACAGGGATGGCCAGGAGTGATGAGTGTAGAGATGTGCCTGGATCTAGAGTCTTGAGTCTTATGCCTTGTCTCTTTTATATGTTGTAATTTTCTTTTTTTGAGTCTAGTGGATATGGAGTTATTGGTTGGAATTGTGAATGTAACATGGATTATTATTATTAATAAAGGAGTTTGTGGTTATTATCTTTAGCGTACTCTGTCTTGTGTGTTGAATGCCTTAAGCTCTGATTGACATGAATGATATAAATTGTCACATTCCGGATTCCTTCCGTGCTCGGGGCGTGACACACATACCCGTCACAAGTAACACGAAATATCGAGTGGCTCAGCGCCATCAGACTCTGGACGGCTAGCTAGACCTACAAATTCAATGGTCCTTGAGTCACATGACTCAGGTCAAGACCGTCACATGATACGCCCCCATGCAGTCAATCTGCCCTACTCTTAGAGTCGGAAACCATGGTCAAAATAATTCTTAAGGCGACTCATAACCACCGAGTTCATTCCCTTTCCAAGGGAAACTAAGAACCCCCAGCCCCAAGTTGGGTCACAAAACTCACCCTCATAGGCCATACACATGGCCCACATGAAAATCACTTTCAAAAAGAAGCTACCGTCGTGCAGGGACAGCCCTCCGCACCTACACAAGTACACGGTGACTCGATCTAGTGAAGCAAGGAAGCCCAGAACACATGGGGTCACCCAGACCCTCTAAACCACACAAGCATGCTAATCGAGGAACAAATGTTCTTCCGGACACCCAAAAACATGGTCTTGGTCCCCACGAGGTGTCCGGGACATCCACGGGGCCAAAGGTCGACCAAAGGGTCTCAGCCGGGTCGACCTGAGGCCAAAACGGGCGAAAAGGGCTGGGTTTGGTTGACCTATCCTTGGGGTTGGTCGACCTACCAGCGGGGGTCGGGCGATAGCCCCTGCATGGGCCGGTTGATAGGCTGGGAACGTAGTTGAAGGCTCGACTGTGTTATGTGATCACGGTCTACCTGATGGCTGCGGCCTGCCACGGACGCGGTGGATCGCGCGATCGCGTCCACGACCGCCTTACCCTAGTCTTCTTCAAATGAACGTAGTGTACTTGGCACACCGCGTTCACCTTCCAGAAGCCAAACGAGGTTGGGGAACCGACCGCGATATCAGTTCTGATCCGGACCTTCACGAATACGCGCGAGATCGTCCGATCCACGCCCCAATCTCCCCAAGTGATAGGGAAAACATGGGGAAACTCTTCCCCAACCTCCTTAGCATCGGGAAGTCCCAATCAAACCACAAAAACCCCACACAATCGATGGATTCGTCGCTCAACCCAAAAATGCACGTTTTAACACCGATATGGAAAGGAATCCACTCTTGGCCTCACCTCTGCCTATAAATCGTGGGAAAAGGAAATGCACGGGTTAGAGATCCGTCCCCCTACATCCACTGACGATTTCTCACGCCGAGGATGCCGATTCCTTGCAAAAACGAGCCTTGAACTGCCGTTGAGCTCGCGAACTGGCGCAGGGAAAATGCCGCGCCACTGCCCCGTTCCTCGCCCCACGATCCTCGCCGCCTCACCCCGCTCAGACTCCGTCGGTCGCCGGAGAGAGAGGGAGAGAAAGAGAGAACCGAGAGGAGAGAGAGGGAAATGAGAGAATGAGGGAGAGGGGGTGAAAGGGTTTTATTTATACAAAAAAATTTGGGGTTTTAAAAATACAAAAATGGGGAAAATAATTCTCAAGATCCATGGAAAACGCACGATGCACCTGCTACGTCCTAGAGCTCGAAAACACATCGGTTCACCCTACATAGGGATCCGAAGGCCTGACAGTCAAAAATCAAATTTAATCAAAAAATACAATTTGGGACCCACGAAAATGCTATGAAACCCCCAGATTTTGATCTGAAACATCATGGGCATTACAGTCCTCCCCTCCTTACAAAAATTTCATCCTCAAAATTTAAAACAACCATCATCACACAGGGGGAGAATGACTCATCCAACTGGCAACACTCCTAGAGCTCAAGCTAAACATCAATTCTCGCGAAACCACCTCTCCCGAGGGATACAACCAGGCTATTGCCACGAACATAAACATCTCACTTCACATAACAATACACACCGATTTTCAGAGCTAGCATAGCATACACAAGGGTACAAGTTTTGCCCTGCCTTAGCCACAACAAACAGCCATAGCATTGCTGCCACCAACTTGATCACCGAGGAGATGCAACCCGCGTCACAAAAACCTACCACCGATAAAATCCCATGATCGACGGACCAGCCAACCATCAGCCTCTCTACATACTGACTAACCTCACGCCCTGTACAAGGGACAACCATCACCAGCTCACACAATCATCTCAACGGCCTGCCATAATTCAGTCGGCTCTACACCATGAACCATCTCACACCTAGCAAGCCGAACGCCAATAACAGCACTGGACCAGCTCTGGTCTAAACACAAACATTCAATAGATCCTATATCCAATTTTGAGAAAAAGGTATATTTTATAATCGGCCACCCAAGGCCTCGCCTGCACATAACTCTCGCCATTCTCGATTCACTACAACTGACATCTTCTGTCTATGAAAACCCATTCGCCAGTCACCAGTTACTCATCAACAGAAAACCCTCACTTGCTCATCTTCCTCTAACATGCTCCTTCACCAAGCCCGATAAGCACATTCCTAATCTCGAGAGGCCATCCATTGACTCTTATCCTAACCATTACTGCCTCTCGAGTCGATCCTCACTCGGACACTGCATCCGCTCCTGATTCTCACTCCAACTCTACCGTCTAAGGGGAGCACGGCGAAATCAAATGGTAAGATTCCACAATCCTCGATCGTCAACATCACTAGACTCAGAATCATAGGGAATTCCTCCCATGTTAGTCACGAGACCAAGGCTCTCACTCCACGACATCTGTAAAGACCAAAGATCTGGATACCGGGGATAACCCAATACCATTCAAATCCTGGCCCGCCACCCACGAGTCGGAGAGCTCAGAAGGGTTATAAAGAAGTGTGGAGGTACATTGAAATTTAAAATAATACAGCCAACAATTATAATTAGAAATTTAAATAATAGGAGCTAAAATTGCATTCTCAAATAAATATCTAACTATAGAGTCCAGTCTAACAAAGTACAGTCTACAAGGAAAGAAACGTACTCAACGTCGGGTGTACCCCCAGCTTTGTCGAGATAGCAACTACAAACCTCCGCGCTGTACCTCCGAACCTCGAGGAGGAACCGCAACACCTGAAAAGGCATGGGTGAGCCTCATCTCATTGGCTTAGTAGGGGTCCGACGGATCCCCACCACAAAACAACGGGGAAAAACAGCAGCGACGCCAAGAATAGCAACAATAGTAACAGTAACGGCAGAAGGGACAGCTGTAACAAGAACAGTAAACACGGTAGCCGATGGAACCACG
Organism: Amorphophallus konjac; assembly: GCA_022559845.1. Classification (NCBI taxonomy): domain Eukaryota; kingdom Viridiplantae; phylum Streptophyta; class Magnoliopsida; order Alismatales; family Araceae; genus Amorphophallus; species Amorphophallus konjac. Next base: position 202,509,177 of record CM040124.1, read on the forward strand.
ACTCTAAAACCTACTCCTAATGGCATGAAAAGTAAACCCCGATCCCTCAGTCGGGGGACCACCGAACCAACGGAAAGTCCTAGCTACGCCACCAGGAGGAACAACACGGCAACTCTATCGTGAAGGCCCGTCTTCACAAACGAAGGAACAATACAAGACCATGCGGTCTGGGGGCACAGTCACGACCTCGCAGTCGCGAACCCTACACTGTCAACGGGTAAGCCCTCGGTAACCTATATCGAAAACCTGTGGACGCACTTTTTATATCTATGTCATCTTCTTATCTTTATCTTTTATATTGTTTATATCATCTTTCGGCTTATTAGTGCGTGGGCATGCCAATCACAAAGTGACAATTTATGTGGACTCCAAATACCAAAGTGATATGGAGCCGTTGGTGCGCGCCGTCTGACTAGTCAGACAATGTGAGTATCGTATCGGGACCAGAACCCGCCGCGCCATAAAGGCCACGACGTTAATTACATCCCCTTAGAGAGGAGAAAACCTTTGATTAGTCGCTAGGAGAAGGGGCCCTACGGCCTGGAATCAGCATCAATGAAATAAATGAAGGACAAGATCCAGATCAGAAGATGGAATTTTCTCTCTCCTTGTCCCGTTTTGGCGATCTCGTTCCTTCTCGTAGGGTTCCCCGTTCTCGCCCATGGGCGGGTGGCCTCCGGCCATGGCCGGTGCCGGGCGAGGCAAGCCTCCCTCCCAGCCTGGTAGTGCTTGTTGACAAAGTATCTACCCAACCCCCCTAACTATGCATGTATCATATGAGCATGAACAAGCATGAAGTATGAATCAAAAGGGTGATGAATAGATGAAGAAACTGACCGTGATCGCCACCAAGGTTGCAGCAACGCTAAGAGAAGAAGAGATGGCGCCGTGTAACTTGGAAAAGATGAAGACTTGATCGCGCTTGAGGAACGGGGTGCGGGGAATGATGTGGATTACACCTCTTCTCCTTCCAGCCGGCTAGAGGAAGAAGGCCTCATGTTGTGTTCATGCTCTCCTGCAAAACAAAGATGAAAACACAAGAGAGAAACCCATTAGAACATGAAGTGTAATATCTATCCCGAAGTGATAAAATAAGGGTAGAAATTGAGGAAGAACGCACTGGGGGAGGTTTTTAACCCCTGTGGAAGGGTACAAATAATAGGAGTGTGTGTTGCGAATGCATGAGAGTTGAAATCACGAAATATGATGAAGGGAACAGAGAGAAAATGATGATGCAAAATGTGCAAAAGTATAGGTGTAGCAGAGAGTGTAGAAAACTGTGATAATTTGTGAAAAGTAGGAGGAGAGAACCAAGAGTAGAGACAATGAAATCAAGCCCTTGAGCATGGAATAGAAAGCTAATACTTCCCTCTTTAAGCCAGGGTTGAGGAGATGGGATGACGTTGCAAGATGGCTTCGCCCCGAACTAAGAAAGAGCCCCCTTCACAACCTGTGAACCGGGTTCTATTTATAGGAGTGCAGGAAACCCTAGTTTGAGTTAGGAGATAATGACCCACTTTCGGGGATTTAGATTGATAAATCTTGAGATAATAGTGGTGGGAAGAGACCCAAGTCGAAGGAAATCGAGATGGAGGCTTATCTCCGTCAAAAGTGGTGTGAACAAGGAGTCCAAAGAGTCTAGCGGCGAAGAAATTAGAGTTCAGGAACATCCGGACTCTCTGTTCTAAAAATAGTCAATCGTAGGGTCATTTCTTGATGAAAACTATCATGGAAGGACCGCAAGGGGATGTCAAACAGTCTAGGGAGTGACCACAAGGCTCTAGGGGTGAAATAGGGTGATTTCGGGCAAGTTAGGGGCCTGACGGTCTAGTGAAGATCGTTTCTTATGACCTAGCAGTCTTCCTATTACTGCTAGGCTAATGGGAGAACATTTTCTGGATAGACTTTGCGCGACTTTAGAAATCTGAGCATATCTCAAAAATAGTGCAGAACTAGTAAAAGTGGTAGAAAAAGAAATTGTAGATAACAAAAAGATGAACAACTTTCATGAAGAAAGTAGGATGAAATGACGACCAGAAGAGGGCAAAAATGGGTCGAGAACAGAGAGGAAAAATGTTAGGACGTAGGTGAACAACACAATCTGCCAGAAAAATGCAAATAACTTGAAATCGGTGGAGAACTAGCCAATGGCGTAAAAGAAAAAATGTAGATCATTAAAAACCGAACAACTTTGGTGAAGGGCACATTTTGAATAGAGGAATAGAAGAGGATGAAAAAGGGCCTTTTTCAAGATTGCACAGTGAAAAGGGGCTGAATGCTTGATGAAAGTCGACCTAAATGGGCCGTAAGTCGACTTGGAAGGTTGGAAGGTTATAAGAATAAGCCCCAGGGCTCTAAGAAATCATCATCTCTGAAGTTCAAAGGCTAGGAAACAATCAAATGGGCTCAAAATTCATCCAAGAAAGGCTCCAAAATAATAGTTAACTCGGGACATCAAAATGACGAATAAGAGAAATGACTCAACTTACGGGCTAAAATGGGTGTCAACAAATGCCCCTATTTGATGTCCGCTTTACAAGGAATCGAGCGAAAGCGGCGCGAAGGCAGAATCGAAAGGAGATGGAGCGAAAGCGATAGCGACGTGAAATGGAGATGAAGCAGAGAGAACTGAAAAGCGGACATCAGGGTAAAAGACACCTATCACAATCAACAAGTGACATGAATTCTCCCGAAAATGTCGAACTAGCCACAGGGAATGGATGACGAGGATGAGGCATGTCTAGAGAACTAAACTAAAGGAAAGGAAACACGACCAACCTCATCGGGGACACAATCCACGGACAATGAGGGGATCGGAAAGAGACACTGCTGAAAAGTTGAAAAAGTAGAAAGTAAAACTGAGATAAAATCCAGACAAGAATCACACTGGCCAACCAGACAAACACGGCAGATCAGAAAAGACGTTCAAATTCGGAGTAGAATGACGAACTCTTATCCACGAGAAATGAAACACAATTAACCATTGTTTAGGAGAAACCCTGAACGGATCACAAGACGTGAATGCTCAAAAATGATATGATACATGTTGGGCTAAATAAAGAAATCATCAAAACGAATGCAAAGAAAGATAAAATAGAAAGTACTCAAGGATACTATTACTAGACTGAGCCAAGATGGGGTCAAGAGTATTCTTGCAACCACGGCGTGCGAGACAGAGTCTATCGTCCCTCACCCGAATCAATTGAGCGGCCTATCCAACGATTAACCGTATGATCCTAGATCGTCATCATTTTTGTTAAAGGGGAACATCAGATCTCAGAACACACGGGCAACCAGTCGGTCCTTGAGAGGTTATAGTAATATAGATAACATATAGTAATGCAACAATGAGCTGGGATAGAGGGCCATCCATGGCAAGAATTCCTTATAGAATGTATTTCACTTTACCTTGATTGGGGTTTGAAACCTATGGACTTTAATTCATTACATATTTCATTTTGCTTAGTCCATGGACAAGGGTCGACCCTTGCGACCCCAAGGGTCAACCCCTGAGAGTTGTTTTTCCAAAACCCGCATGGGTTCCTCTCTGGCAATCATAAGGGTCGACCCTTGGGAGATTATGTTTTTCTCGCCAATACTTTCACAGACCTATTTCTGCTGTTTCTTAATGTGCTTAGACTTTGCTTCATGTGCACAGACTTGGTTTCCAAAATGTGCACAGACCTTAGGCGTCACATGCACAGACCTTGGCACTATATGCACCGACCTTGTGCATACATATGCTTAGTCCTGACCATCTTTGCACCGACCTTGGCAAGTTGTTTCAAAACTTGCACCGACTTGCATTTGCATTGTGCATGCAGTATAGTTTGCACCGACCCATCCTTCTTCCAAAAACTTGCACCGACTTGCATTTGCATTGTGCACGCAGTATAGTTTGCACCGACCCATCCTTCTTCCAAAAACTTGCACCGACCGTGGGTGCATCTTTATAAAAAGTGCACCGACCCCATCTTTGCTCGATGAAAACCTGCACCGACCCATCCTTGATGAGAATCTGCACCGACCCCATCCTCGCACGGACCTTCATAGTCTGTACAAATGTGTGCACCGACCTCATCTTCTTCATATGTGCACAAACTCAATCTTTGCACCGACCTCATCCTCTTCATATGTGCACTGACCCTATCTTTGCACCGACCCTACCTTCTCATTGCATTGACCATGGGTTTATATGCTTAGCCTATGTGTTGGTTTTCCTGTATGTTGGCAGAGCGTTTTAAAAAGAGTGTCGACTCCAAGAGTCGACACTTCTTCTGGTTTGTTCGGATCGTGTTTTTCGGATTGATTTTGAACTCTCCATTGGGGATCCATTGGGCATGGCCCTTTACCCTATAGCCCTTAGGGTTTACATGAATGCTTGTATGTGGTATGGAGAGGTATTTGCTGGGGTATACTGGTCTAAATGGCTTGGTTACTCCTTTGTATATATGGCCGCCATTTGGTCCGATGGATAGCAATCTTGGGAGTTTAACGTTTTCATCCTTTCTTGCAAGAGAAGAAGGAGTTCGCACACTGTTGGAGGAGAAGGAAGATGACACCGAGTTCGATCTCTAGGAGTCCGAGCTTCGATCTAGAGGCCGCAGCTGCTTCCTCGTAGTCCACTACTTCAGGCGTACCATTCTTCAAGACCGGCTTCTTCCATCACTCGCGGTTTATCATTCCAGTGCTCCCTTTGTTCATCTCCGAGTCTGGTTGAAGATTTAAGGGGAAGATCTACATTGTTTATTTCATTTTGAGCGTAGATTGTTAATCTCAGACTGAGCTTTGTATTTTCCTATACTTATTTGTCTTAGACGATTTTGGAGCTTGCTCCATGTGTGTGCGGTTTCTCATCGTCGTGCGAGAACCCATGTGTGTGGGTTGTCGTGCCCGCGTTTGTGTGGTGGGTGCTGCCGTCGTGCACTGTGTTTAGTGGAATCCTCTCGAGTTGAGAGGAGTTGACGTAGGATGGCACTTGGGTGCGTCTGAACCACCTAAAAGATCGTTGTCCTGTAGTCTGGTGGTTCTTTCCATCCGTTCATATTACGAGTCCAATTCGGTGAGCCGAGTGTTTTATCAACTATCTTATCATTTATTGTTATCCAAGTGATCATGATCTAGTGCTTTGAAGTTGTGAGTGCTTGATTGCTTATCATTTTTATATTTTAATCAAGCTTGAATCAGTGAGCATCATCATTTAATATCATTGTCTCTACATTTTATCAAGAGAGGGCTAGTGTTTATCTACCATGTACATGATTTACTTTAATTTTGTTTTAAAGGGTGGGCAATCAATTCACCCCCCTCTCGATTACCTTCCTAATCGGGCCAACAAATGGTATCAGAGCCTTGGCTCTATTTTCATCTAGAAACCATGCGGTTTAGAGAGATCTATTAGGAATGTCTAACAATCTTAACAAGGGGTTAATGCCCGAAGGGCATTCTATTCATAGGCCACCTTTCTTTGATGGTAGTAACTACCCCTATTGGAAGAATACGATGACTATCTTTCTACGTGCTCAAAGTCATGAAATATGGACTGTCATTAGGAATGGACGTACATCTTACACCCGGATGAGAATATGTGGGATGATGATAGTATCAAGAAGGTCACTGTGAATTTTAATGCATTAAATATTATTCAGTGTGCTATTCACCCGAATGAATATGCTCGTGTTTCTATGTGCAGTAGCGGGAAAGAAATGTGGGACAAGCTCAAGCTAATTTATGAAGGTACCACAGAGGTCAAGGAAACGAAAGTGAACATGTTGATCCGAGATTATGAGCTATTCCATATGAAAGAGGAAGAGAATATCTCTGAGATGTTCGCACTATTGAGTTATGGTTTTGATGATTGTTGTGATTGTTAAGTTATGATTTTGATGATAACTAAACTTAATGTGTGACTAAGCAATGATAAGTAAACTTGTGGTTGATTGCTCATGCTCTTGTTATCTATGTATGGTTGAGATGGCAAATGGCAACGGTTACATGGTCTTGATCTTTGGTTTGCATATGTTGGTTTTACAAGAGGCAAGAGGTTTCATAACCTCTTTAATGTGAACAAGCATGGTATTAACCCTTACTATCTTGCTTGCAGGATTAAACTCATGGTAGTCATCTGGTGAACCAAGCGTGTGGATAAGCACCCTGCTCCTCTTCAATCCAAAACAGGTGGTATATGTCATATACTGTCAAGAACCATTGGTAAGGCTCTTACCCTATTATACACTCCTTATTATTGAGTTTTCCATGAGGTTATTTCATGAATAATTTACTTGGGAAGATTGAGTTTTATCTCTTGATTCTTAGTCCGGAACTTGATCCTTACCTCAGAACATGTGTGTTTCAAAGTGTTCATATGCACCTAGTTCATGAGGTTTGAAGCCCTTGCAAAACTCGCCATCGGGCGCCCTCGCACGCAGGTTGACCTAAATACGCGCGAGGGTGATATTCCTTTAATTTGTTAACTTCAAGAGTGAGCATTGAACTTGTTTCAGGAGATTTCATGTAATGAGAAATGCTCAAATGGTCTAATGCATAAACCAAGTTGAATCCAATCCCTAAATACGTGAAGTTGATATGGACATGAAGCCCTTGACTTATGGATAGTTTTCACTAGGCTAACACTTGGATTTTGCAAGACTGGGGATTTTCGGTCGACCTCTACACCATTGGCGGTCGACCTGAAATAACAAAATTGAACGAAGCCCACCTGTAAAAATAGCAGTCGACCGCCAGACCCATAGTAGTGGACCGTATTTTCCAGCAGCCCAACATCTATAGGAATTCTCAGAACGGTCGACCGCCAGCCTCCACCGGTCGACCGCAAGCCCCGAAGCCTTCATTGTTGACTTTCTTGTTCCAGCTCGTGGAGAGATTCTTTGGCACAATTTTTTAAGCCCATTGCCCCAAATCAAGGAGGATTTCGTGGATCTGGTCTAGGGCTTGTCCAGGACCATTCAAGGGTTATAAAACATCTCATTGGAGTCATAAACCCCATCTATCTAAGACATCTAAGGGGAGGCTGTCCAAGGAGGAAGAAGAGGGTACTGTAGCTATGTGAACAATACCTCATGCAGCAAGTTCTTCATCTATCTACAAGCCATTCAAGGTACTTCTCAAGCCAACAAGCATCTATGAAGTGAAGAATCAAGCAACCAACAAACAGAGATCAAGGGTGAGGCTATCAAGAAGTAAGCAAGGGTTTAAAGAAGAGATCAAAGGAAGGTTATCCAAGTGAAGAAGGAAGAGTACTGTAGCCATGAACAGTACTCCATGCAGCAACTCTACATCCACTCCAAGGCCATTCAAGCTTAATCTGAAGCTATTCAAGTGAAGCAAGAAGCATCGTTCCAAGCTCTACATCATACACTCAGTGGAAGCCAAATCATGAGTCTTCTAAACAGTGTTTCATTGTCCTTGTGCTTTGGGCTTTATGTTTGTGTTCCTTATAATCTGTAAACATTCGTGTGTGTGTGGATCGCTTTGGATCTGTTGTCTTGTGTTCCATTCGTGTGTGTGTAGATCTTCTTAGATCTGCTGTGTGTGTGTGGTTTTATCAAGGTCTTAGTGTTTGTGTGTGGAGAGTGCTGCATCTGTCGCAGAAAGTGTGTGTGTTGTTGATCTGGTTGTTGGATCATGTTGGAGACCTCGTCTCCATGTGTGTGTGTGTGTGTTGGGGCGCGTCCCCATGTGTGTGTGTAGGCGTCATCCTGCGTGTGTCTTTGGAGCGTCGTCTCTATTTGGGGATTTATCCCCGAGTGAAGCCTCACCGGATTTGGTGAGGGGTGGACGTAGGATTGCCGTCGTTGCATCCGAACCACCTGAAAAATCACTGTGCATTATGTCTTGAATTGTGTGGTTTGATCCTTTTCCTCTACCCCCATTCTTCATGAGTGTTAGTGTACTTTATTGTTCAGGATTTATCCACGTTCATCTTGCATAATCTATCTTATCACCATATATACTTTGTGAAATCCAATTTGTGATTGAATAGATTTGAATCTCTTAATTAGTGTTTTATCACATATTTTAAAAAGGCCAAAAGTTTTTTTAAAATTTGTAATCACCCAGTTCACTCCCCTCTTGGGTGTCATTGATCGCGAGACTTCACGCACGTCTCATGGAGATCACAAATGGGTTGAAATCACTCGGAAGAGAGTTTAAGGACGCCGATTTGGTAAGGAAAGTGCTGAGGTCCCTATCACCAAGCTGGCACACCAAGGCGACCATGATAGAGGATTCGAAAGATTTGTCTACCCTCACCGTGGATGCGCTCATCAGATCTTGGATGGCCTATGAGATTAATTTAAAGAGGACGGAAGAGGACACAAAGAAGAAAAGCCAATCGCTTTGAAAGCATACCCGGAAACCATCTCAAGTCAAGAGGATTCAATGGGAACCACAGACGATGAAGAAGTTGCCATGTTGACAAGAAGAGTTAGACAATTTCTGCGCCAAAGGAGAAGGTTTGGCGGAAGATTCAAGAAAGGAAAGAAGTAACCTAAGCAAAGAAATGAACCACCTAAAGCAGCTGAAGTAATGTGCTATGAGTGTAAGAAGATGGGGCACATGAGAGGTGAATGCCCTGAGTTGCAGAAAATGAAAGGAAAAATGATCAAGGGTAAGAAGCCCAAGGCAATGAAAGTAACGTGGAGCGATGAGGACGAGGATGAGCCTACGTCCGATGAAGAAGAAGACATTGAAGAGCTGGTAAAGAACATGTGTCTTATGGCCAGGAGCGACCATGAACAGGTAATCTCTGACTCAGAGTTTATCACAAATGAACAATGGGAACTTGCATATGAGGAATTAGATTAAAAATACAAAAGAATGAAAAATGAGAATATAACCTTGAAGAAAAAGATCCATGAAATAATGAATTCATCTAATTCATGTGAGAAATGCAGTTTGTTTGAAATGCAAGTTAAAAACTTAAAAAATGCCAATGACACCTTGGAATCAAAGTTGATTTTGTTTGAAGATGAAATTGCATGCTTAGAAGTGGAAAGGAGAAATGCTTTTAAAATCAAAGATGAAATCCAAGAAAAGCATGATACGTTGAAGAAAGAGCTGGAAGAACTGAATGTTAAAATGGCTGAATGTGAGAAAGTTAAGGAAGAATTGAAGAAGAAAAATGAAAAACTCATCACAGATTTCAATGAAATGAAGAATGCTAATGAAAAGATTTTGAAAGGTAAGGAAAATTAAGTTGTGAAGAGTTCAAATTTCATGCATGGCAACACAAATGCTTTTCATTATGCTGTTAAGAGTTCACCATATCATGGAGAGTGTTCAAACAAACACAATAATACACAAACTGTTAATTCTTGTTTCCCCTATACTTCTACACATGTAAATAATAGGAAAAAATTTGGTAGGAAGAGACCCACTTGTTTTTATAGTGGGAGAGTAGGGCATGACATGTACATATGCCAATTAATGAAGTATGATGAGGACATATTTTTTAGCAAGTATAGTGAAACTTTTGTGAATGCTAACATCAAGGGACCCAAGCTTGCTTGGGTACCCAAATCAAAATGAGCTCGTTTGCTTATTGATGCAGGTCTGCATGAAGGCGACAGAGAATAAGTGGTACCTGGACAGCGGATGCTCCAGGCACATGACAGGAAATAAATAACTTTTTATAGACCTTGCAGAGAAAAATGGTGGTACAGTAATTTTTGGCGGACAGGACAGAGGTAAGATAATAAGAATTGGGAGAATTGGTAAGGATCTCAACCATTGCATTAAAGATGTTCTACTTGTTAGAGATCTTCACCATAACTTGTTGAGTATAAGTCAACTCTGTGACAAGGGTCACAAGGTCGTATTCGAGTCTTCTCACTGCATAATTATTGATGCTAATTCACATGAAATCAAATTCATAGGAGTGAGGAGTAACAACACTTATCAGGTTGACTTTAATGAAATTGCGTCTGAAAATTTTTGTCAAGTTGCAAACAAGAATGAAGATGTTTGGTTGTGGCATCGTCGCCTTGGGCATGCTAGTTTTAATGTCATTAGGAAGCTGAATCATCATGGCTTAGTTAGAGGTCTTCCTAGTTTAAATTTTGAAACTTCAAAAGTTTGTGAAGCATGTAATAAAGGAAAACAAACCACAACGTCATTTAAATGCAAAAACATTGTTTCAACTGAAAAACCCCTTCAATTGTTGCATCTGTATTTGATTGGTCCCACCAGGACTCGCAGTCTTGGAAGGAAGCTTTATGGATTTGTGATTGTTGATGATTTTTCCCGATATGCATGGGTTTTGTATCTAGCCAATAAGAGTGATGCATGCAATGAATTCATTGATTTTTGTGCTAGAATCCAAAATGAAAAAGGTTATTCAATTCAGAAAATTCAAAGTGACCACGGAAAAGAATTTGAAAATCATGAGTTTGATGAATTTTGCAGGAAGCAGGGGTACGAACATCAATTCTCATCACCTAGGACCCCGCAACAGAACGGAGTGGTCGAAAGGAAGAACAGGACGCTCGTGGAAATGGTGCAAACCATGCTAGCTAAAAATGGTCTTCCACGGTATCTATGGGCAGAGGCAGTGAACACCACCTGCTACATTACAAATCGAGCAATGGTAAGACCGATCCTTAAGAAAACTCCTTACGAGCTGTACAAAGGTAAGAAACCCAACATATCACATTTTAAGCCATTTGGGTCTATTTGTTATATTTTAAACAATGGTAAAGACAATCTTGAAAAATTTGATGCAAAAAGGGATAAAGAGATTTTCCTCGTGTATTCTCTATCATCTAGAGCTTACCGTGTTTATAACACTTGAACACTTGTTGTCGAGGAGAGTCCACATGTTGTTGTTGTGTCCCTGTGATTTTGATGATAGCAAACACTATAAGTCACTTGAATGCATACAATTCTGTTTGTAGTGCATATGAATGTTTCATTGAAAATCTTATATGAAATATTGCTGCATTTAAATATGGCTGTGTGGTGTGTGCTTTGGTGCATTTCATTTATTGCATTTATCTGGATTATTTGATGTCATATGTGTTTACTTCATTCAGAACTGCTCATTCAGAACTTGGTACATTGCTTAACTGTGAGCATGGCATAGACTGTACACTCGTCTGTCTGCATGAGTCACCAAGTCCACACATTGCATCGTGTGTTCTTCATGAAGTCTATACATTGGCATGCAGCGTCTCATGAAGTATGTACATCCTCTTCAAGCATTTCCAAGTCTATACATTGCTGAGCCATTCGACAAGTCTGTAAATTGGCTTCAATTCCTCAAGTCTATACATTGGGGTCGGCTCTGCAAGTCTGTACACTGGTCGAGAATTCAAGTCTGAACATTCACAAAGTCCATACATCGACATTGTAGCTTGCATAACTCAAGTCTGCACATTGGGCTTTCAAGTGAAGTCTACACATTGGTCTCCACTTGAAGTCTATACATTGGCTAAGGGTCTTCAAGTCCATACACAGTCGTCTGATGCATATTGATTGAAGTCTGTACAACATGCCTTGTTGCTCACAGCCTTCTTATTTGTGACTTCCCTAGTGTTTTGATGATGAGCATCACTATGTTAAATATTGTCATTCTAATTTAGATATCTTGCGTAATGTTATGCATTTGAAATTTCCATGATTAACAGGAAAACTGCTATGAGGTAGTACCTTGTATGTCCGAACTGTTCCTTTCATACTTCGTGTTGTTTGTGTTCACTACACTTCGTGTTGTCATTTTGTACGTCGTGTTGTTCCAACTATGTTTGTTGATTGTCTTCGTGCTGTTTACTGGAGCAGCTCGATTTGTTCTGTATGAACCTCGTGTTGTTAGCACTTAGTTGCTCATCTCGAGTCAGTCCTCTATGTTTGCTCATGTGTCTTCGTGTCAATTACTGTAGTTCCTCGAGTTGTTCTTCTGGTTTCACTGTTTCGTCACGTGTCGTGATAGCCATGTCTATTTTTCTATCCTCGTGTTGTCTTTCCTAGACCCCGTGTCTGTCTTGCCTTGTGACCACACTTCGTGTCAGTTTTTGTGTTTCGCCTTCGAGTTGGTTTCAGTCCATGTTGTTCTCGTGCCGTTCTCTTTGCTGTTTATTATGTCGTGTTGTTTTTTGTATTCGAGTCTTCGTGTTATTCTTGTGTTCATAATCTCGTGCCGTTCTCTTTGCTGTTTATTATGTCGTGTTGTTTTTTTTTTGTATTCGAGTCTTCGTGTTATTCTTGTGTTCATAACCTCGTGTCGTTCTCTTTGTAATATTTGTTTTGTCACCTTTGAACCTCGTGTCATTCTTGTTTTACCTCGTGCTGTTTTAATCTGACCTCGTGTCATTCTCTCTTTATTTTCTACTGTAGTAATCTTGTGTATCTCGTGTCATTCTCAGTACAGTGCATCGTGTATTGCTATCACATACCTCATGCAGCTTTAGTTATTGTGGCCCTCAGTCTTAATCGTGTTAATTCCTTGCAGAAGAAGGTGGTCCGAGGAAATATTCCCCAGTGACTGGGTAGCACGTGATCCGAGGTGCCTGGCTCGTGATCCAAGGGTGAACGAGATACCAGGATGCTGCCACGTGGTCCGAATACTTAGGGCTGGAAATATGGAGGTCACACGTCGGGGCTGCTGCTGCTGCTATATATATGAGCCTTCTTCCACAGAAGAAGATTGATCGAGTTGGCGAGAGGTGAAGTCCATACAGAGAGCCACGATCTAGACAGAGAAGAAGAAAAGAAAAAGAAGAAGAGAAAGAGAGTGAGAAAGAGAAAGAAAGAGAGATTGAGTGAGAGATCGAGATAGCAGAGTGTAAAGAGAAGAAGAGGAAGAAGAACAGAGAAGAAGAGAGAGCTAGAGTGATAGAAGATTCAACTGAAGATCTGTTCCTGCTGGACATTGGATCAAATCCAGGCCAGCCAGCTCCTGCGAGAGCCACATTTGTTTTTATCTTTTCAACTTTCAGTTGCTGGTTTTGTTTTTCTTTTGAACTATTCATTTGCTGTTCTTCCGATCCTCTAGTGTGAGATCGGGTTCCCTTCGGTGTGGAGGAAGAGAGACTTGCGTCTCTGGTTGCCTTTGACTGAGTGTCATTGGTTGTTTCCCTTCGGTTGGGAGGAAGAGAGGTCCGAGACCTCTAGTTTTCAAGTGACTTGGTGTCACTTGTGTTTCCCTCTGGGGTTCAGAGGAAGAGAGACTTGGGTCTCTAGGTTCCCCTCCGGTTTGGAGGAAGGGAGGTTTGGTCCTCCTGTTCTGGGCTTGTGGGTAGCAAGTCCAGGGGTTCCTTCCGAGTCTGGAGGAAGAGAGACCGTGTGTCTCTGGTTTCCAAGTGACTGGGAGTCACTTGGGGTGTCCCTCCGGTTGGGAGGAAGAGGGGAGTTTGTTCCCCTGGTCAAGTTGTGTGGCAGCACCTGTTGCAGACTGAGTCTGCGGTTTCTAGCGTGAGCTAGTGGAAGCCACACTCGGGTTGAGTGTGGGGTGGATGTAGGTCTGCTGGACCGAACCACCTAAAAATCCCTTGTGCACTGTGATTTGACTTGTCTATTTGTGCTTCCGCTAGGTGATTACATAGGGGCGCTCCATGTGTTTGGCTTCTGGTTGAGCAGAAGAGTTTATTAGTTTTTAGATTGACTAAATCTGTCTTGTTTGCACTCCAGTGATCTCATTGTGTGTTTGGTTAATTCCACAACTGCCATTTAGCCTTCAAGTTTGTTTAGTTTGCGAACTATAATTTTTAGTGAGCGAAATTTTAACTGGGTGAAAGGTTTCTTAAAGTCATATTCATTCACCCCCCCCCCTCTGAATACTGCACCGAACATAACAATTGGTATCAGAGCAGGTTCTCTGATTGATCAGATCCAATGATCTGCAGAGGATCCTGTTGTCTCTTGGTGCATTTCTGATTTTACTCTTTGCTGCATTAATTTGCTTACCGATTTATTCAATGGGTTCTCCACCGGTTTTCAATGGCTCTAATTTTAACTCATGGGTTAGCAGTCTACATAACTATGTGAATTTAATGGATCCAGATCTGTGGAAGTTAATTTCACATGGTCCTCATAGACTGCCATAGGAAGAGTCCAAATGGACTAAAAGTGACAGATCAAGAAATGGAGAGAATCAGAAAGTTTTGAAATTAATGAAAGAAGCCACTGACAAGGTTCTACACTCTTGTTTTTATGACTGCAGGTCCGCTAAAGACATTCTGGATCAGCTGAAGATAGCTCAGAGGATGAATGTGGACAGCTGCCTGATGGCTGACAAGAGCAACCATGGCAGTGAACAAGATGAATTTGAAGATGCTGTGGAGGTAAACCCTTTCGAGAATTTCACCTTAGATGACTGGGAAGATGCCTATGCTAATCTGTTACACTCCCATGAAAAACTGAGGAAGAAAAACAAAAGTCTGATAAAGAAGATAACAAATCTAGGGGATCCCATTTCTAGGACTGAAAATCTTGAAAATCCTGAAATTCTGAAAACTGAAAATGAGATACTCAGAAGACAAGTGTCGAAATTAGATGGAATTCAATTAGAACTTGATCATGTTAAATCTGAAAACACTAAACTCAGAAATCAATGTCAAGAATCTGAACAAAAACTAATCAGTCTTGAGAATGAAAACAAATTGATCAATGAAGAGTTCGAGGCTGTTAGTGTTGCAAACTTAAAATCTCAGGAAAACTTTGAAAACTGTAAATCAGAATATCCAAGTTTCCTAACTGATGTTTTGTTTGATGATGATAAACTTGAGGAGGAGAACACTAGTCTAAAGGAGGAAATTGAGAAATTAAAACAGTTGAACTCCACCATGTCAGAGAGATTGCTGACATTTGAAAAGGGAAAATATGTTGATGAAAATCAAAATGAGCTCAAATTGAAACAAGCGATTGAAACACTTAAAAACTTGAATGATGTGATGCATCAACAGATTCTGGTCTGTGAAGAAGATATAGTCAACTATGAACATCAGATTTCTTCTCTTCAATCTGAAATAAATGATCTGAACAATTCTCTGTCAAAATTTGTAAATGGGCAGAAAAATCTAGACAAGCTACTAGGTGTAAAAATCAACACTAGGAAGGAAGGGCTGGGCTACAACAATGCTAATAAGAAAGAGTTTCAGAGCAAGTTGATGACATCTTTTGTAAAAGCTTCAAATGTAGCCACCACTTCAAAAGATAAACAGCCCAATGTTCAGAAAACTGAAGAAAAGAACAAAAATCAGAAAAAGATTGGAAAACAGAAAATAAATAAACAGGGTTCATTAGGGCATGTTGATCAAAGTTCACACACACATTCACATGCATCTAAAAAGAAAGTGTCATGCCATTATTGTCATAAATTTCGTCATCTGATGCATGAATGTAAATTGATGGAGAAGGATGATATGACTGCTAGGAACGTTCATGATAGAAATCCTTCATTTCAGAAAAAGAAAATTGAATGTTTTCACTGTGTAAATTAGGACACACAATTGCACAATGCTGGTTTGCAAATGATAAGAAAACATCTCATTCATATCATGGTAAATCTCCTGCAAGCCAACATGGTCCTAATAAGAATAAATTTATTTTTAAAGATAAGCTCATTACATGCTTTGAGTGTGGAAAGACAGGCCACAGGGCCATTGAATGCTGGATGAGGGCTGGTGGAAGAAATTCTAGTTCATACTTTCACTATGGCAAGATGGGCCACATTGCAGCCCAATGTTGGCATGCTCAGGGAAGGAAGTTTAACAATAAATCTGGTAAATTCCCTGTCAATAGAAATATTTCTGATAGAAATGAATTTGTGTTTGAAAAGAAAACACTTACATGTTTTGAATGTGGGAAGCCAGGCCATAGAGCTGCTGAGTGTTGGCTGGCTTATATTGGTAAACAGAATCTTAATTCTGTTAACAGAAAATTTCATACATATGCACATAGAACTCATACTAATCAGAATGTGCATAAATCAAATCTGAAATCTACTACCTCTTGCTATTATTGTGGTATATTAGGTCATTCAATGAATAATTACCATCTGATGAGATCTGATGACCTACAAGCTAAGAGGTTGTTTAGAACACCTGCCAAAGGTGTCACTATTAACCATAAAGGGCCCAAGACAGTTTGGGTACCTGCCCATGCAACATAGTGTGCTAACTTGCAGGTGTGCCTTGGAAGCTGAAGAATAATAAAAAAAGGGGGGGAAATAAACCAAGGCACCCGAGTTGATAAAACCCCATTCAGGTAAATTCTTCACATCTGTTCAAATGAAATTTATGGTTGATCTGATAAGTCATAGTTTCATGCATACATGCTTTTTATTTGGTTTGACTCTTGTATTGAGCTTTGTAGGCTTTCTTGCTTGTACTGGGAGCTGTGTGCATATATGTTGATTGCATATCATGCACTTTGTAACGGGGAGTTTGATTGATGCTTGCATAATCATGATAATCTCATTTGCTGAATGCATACATGTAGTTAGTTACAATTGTATTTCCTTACTTTAAAAAAAAATGATTCATTGCATCTAGATAGGGGGAGCATTCCTGATTCATCTTTTTACCTGTTGAACTCCTTCTGTCTAGCAATCTGATCCATTCTTGGCAAATGTGTGGTTCACTTGAATTCTCTGTTGTCTACATTGATGTAGCTCCATTGATTCTGTCTACTATGAATTCAATTGATAACTTGTTACTATCATACACCTTTCTTCATATCTTGTCAAGACTGGCCCAAGCTAATCTGACTGAATTCTAGTCTGTAAGGCTTGCTTCTGAATTGCTCAATTCTCTCAACTACTGGTATCTGAATTGCTCTCTACTAATTTCTCTTGACAATGTCATTGATTCAGCCAAATGAGGAAAGATTTAATCAGTGCACCCTAGGCATAAATCAGACATCTTGAAAAGAAGAATCTTCTATTATACTGGCTTAAGAATGTTTTGATAAATTAAATTGATTTAAGCCTAATGTATTTTCTAAGTTTTTGATGTAAAAGACTTGAAAATATTTGAATCATCATGCTTAATAAGTCTTAACCAACTGCCTCATGAATTTCATGCAAAACCTTCTGAAATCTGAAACTTTAAAAGACATGGCTTTCTTTGGTTAAGATACATGTAGAAAGTATTGTTCTTAATCATTTCAAGTGTACTGAGCTTTGTTTGAAGAATCTGAAAATAGTTAAAATTTAAAGCTAGAGCAATGACTATGGTCACAGAGAAACTGGGTTTTCTATCAATGAAATAGAGTAAGTCCATGTCATGAAGTGCCATAGTTACCTCTTTTCAATATGTTTGAAAGTCTGGCAGAGCAATGGCATGGATGTGTTGAGTAACTGGGGATTCTGGCCTCTGATCAAGGTGTCTCCTCATGTAAAAAGATGCTCCACTGCTAACTCTGTTCTCTTTGAGAGGCAATACGGTTGTCACATTGAGTAACTGGGTCACTTCACCTAAGACGTGTTGTGCCTTATGTAAAAAGGTGTTGACTGAATTAAAATTGCTCAGGAAAAATAAGTGCTGCTCAATTGGTATCAGAAAATTCTGAAAATCTAAAGACAAGCTCAATTTCATTTATTTCTGTTTAATCTTAATATGATCTTGTGTATTTTCCATAGGAGTTACTGAATTTAAATGACTAAGATGGAAGGAGGTTAAACATGAATATCAAATGAGTTGTTGGTTCACCTTTATTAAAAGGTGTTTCAGATATGAGTATTGAATTTTTCTTGATAAACTTTGAATACATCTCTCTTAAATCATGATGGTCAGTTTAAACTCATTCATAATCTATTATGATTGAAGAAGCTGACATTCGTTTACAAAGATTTATGAATTTGGTGTGCTAATGAAAATCTGTCTTCCTCATTTATTCACTGTGATTACAGTCTGTGTTTTGCTGATAGATGCTCATCACTTCACTATATCAATTGGTTTCACTCCATCATCTAATCAGGGGAGCTTTCCTGTCTTGCTGAGTGTCTTTCTTAAAGGGGGAAATCTAGTCAGCATTCTTGAGTGTCCCTGTGTTTTTGTTGATATTCTCCCTTCATCTCAATTGGTTTCAACCTTCAAAACGTTTCTGATCATATTGCCCTCTATCAATGTGTTTTGATTGACATTGGTTCTCTCTTATGTAACGCATAACTCTCAGAATTCTCTTTGGATAACCAGAGTTCATCCTTGTAGATTTCTATTGCATCATGGATCATAAGGGTAGAATTCTCTGGTTTGTTTGAGAGACTATATGCATAAGGGGACAATGTACTAAATTGTCTGATCATGTTGTTTGTCTGCATTAGCTCTATAACTTCTGCCATGTCAAAGGGGGAGTATTTGTTGCATATGCATGACTGCATAAGTTGTTTGACTAAGAGGGAAAATTGATTTAAATGATTCTGATATTGTTTATCAAAGTATTTTTTTTTGATGAAGTCAAAGGGGGAGAAATATTTTGATCAAGTCAGTATGACTCATAGTGTTGCCATCATCAAAAAGGGGGAGATTGTTGTGTCCCTGTGATTTTGATGATAGCAAACACTATAAGTTACTTGAATGCATACAATTCTGTTTGTAGTGCATATGAATGTTTCATTGAAAATCTTATCTAAAATATTGCTGCATTTAAATATGGCTGTGTGGTGTGTGCTTTGGTGCATTTCATTTATTGCATTTATCTGGATTGTTTGATGTCATATGTGTTTACTTCATTCAGAACTGCTCATTCAGAACTTGGTACATTGCTTAACTGTGAGCATGGCATAGACTGTACACTCGTCTGTCTGCATGAGTCACCAAGTCCACACATTGCATCGTGTGTTCTTCATGAAGTCTATACATTGGCATGCAGCGTCTCATGAAGTATGTACATCCTCTTCAAGCATTTCCAAGTCTATACATTGCTGAGCCATTCGACAAGTCTGTAAATTGGCTTCAATTCCTCAAGTCTATACATTGGGGTCGGCTCTGCAAGTCTGTACACTGGTCGAGCATTCAAGTCTGAACATTCACAAAGTCCATACATCGACATTGTAGCTTGCATAGCTCAAGTCTACACATTGGGCTTTCAAGTGAAGTCTACACATTGGTCTCCACTTGAAGTCTATACATTGGCTAAGGGTCTTCAAGTCCATACACAGTCGTCTGATGCATATTGATTGAAGTCTGTACAACATGCCTTGTTGCTCACAGCCTTCTTGTTTGTGACTTCCCTAGTGTTTTGATGATGAGCATCACTATGTTAAATATTGTCATTCTAATCAGATATCTTCCGTAATGTTATGCATTTGAAATTTCCATGATTAACAGGAAAACTGCTATGAGGTAGTACCTTGTATGTCCGAACTGTTCCTTTCATACTTCGTGTTGTTTGTGTTCACTACACTTCGTGTTGTCATTTTATACGTCGTGTTGTTCCAACTATGTTTGTTGATTGTCTTCGTGCTGTTTACTGGAGCAGCTCGATTTGTTCTGTATGAACCTCGTGTCGTTAGCACTTAGTTGCTCATCTCGAGTCAGTCCTCTATGTTTGCTCTTGTGTCTTCGTGTCAATTACTGTAGTTCCTCGAGCTGTTCTTCTGGTTTCACTGTTTCGTCACGTGTCGTGATAGCCATGTATGTTTTTCTATCCTCGTGTTGTCTTTCCTAGACCCCGTGTCTGTCTTGCCTTGTGACCACACTTCGTGTCAGTTTTTGTGTTTCGCCTTCGAGTTGGTTTCAGTCCATGTTGTTCTCGTGCCGTTCTCTTTGCTGTTTAATATGTCGTGTTGTTTTTTGTATTCGAGTCTTCGTGTTATTCTTGTGTTCATAATCTCGTGCCGTTCTCTTTGCTATTTATTATGTCGTGTTGTTTTTTTTTGTATTCGAGTCTTCGTGTTATTCTTGTGTTCATAACCTCGTGTCGTTCTCTTTGTAATATTTGTTGTCACCTTTGAACCTCGTGTCGTTCTTGTTTTACCTCGTGCTGTTTTAATCTGACCTCGTGTCATTCTCTCTTTATTTTGTACTGTAGTAATCTTGTGTATCTCGTGTCATTCTCAGTACAGTGCATTGTGTATTGCTATCACATACCTCATGCAGCTTTAGTTATTGTGGCCCTGAGTCTTAATCGTGTTAATTCCTTGCAGAAGAAGGTGGTCCAAGGAAATATTCCCCAGTGACTGGGCAGCACGTGATCCGAGGTGCCTGGCTCGTGATCCAAGGGTGAACGAGATACCAGGATGCTGCCACGTGGTCCGAATACTTAGGGCTGGAAATGTGGAGGTCACACGTCGGGACTGCTGCTGCTATATATATGAGCCTTCTTCCACAGAAGAAGATTGATCGAGTTGGCGAGAGGTGAAGTCCATACAGAGAGCCACCATCCAGATAGAGAAGAAGAAAAGAAAAAGAAGAAGAGAAAGAGAGTGAGAAAGAGAAAGAAAGAGAGATTGAGTGAGAGATCGAGATAGCAGAGTGTGAAGAGAAGAAGAGGAAGAAGAACAGAGAAGAAGAGAGAGCTAGAGTGATAGAAGCTTCAACTGAAGATCTGTTCCTGCTGGACCGTGGATCAAATCCAGGCCAGCCAGCTCCTGCGAGAGCCACTTTTATTTTTATCTTTTCATCTTTCTGTTGCTGGTTTTGTTTTTCTTTTGAACTATTCATTTGATGTTCTTCCGATCCTCTAGTGTGAGATCGGGTTCCCTTCGGTGTGGAGGAAGAGAGACTTGCGTCTCTGGTTGCCTTTGACTGAGTGTCATTGGTTGTTTCCCTCCGGTTGGGAGGAAGAGAGGTCCGAGACCTCTAGTTTGCAAGTGACTTGGTGTCACTTGTGTTTCCCTCTGGGGTTCAGAGGAAGAGAGACTTGGGTCTCTAGGTTCCCCTCCGGTTTGGAGGAAGGGAGGTTTGGTCCTCCGGTTCTCGGCTTGTGGTTAGCAAGTCCAGGGGTTCCCTCCGAGTCTGGAGGAAGAGAGACCGTGTGTCTCTGGTTTCCAAGTGATTGGGAGTCACTTGGGGTGTCCCTCCGGTTGGGAGGAAGAGGGGAGTTTGTTCCCCTGCTCAAGCTGTGTGGCAGCACCTGTTGCACTTTCTAGCGTGAGCTAGTGGAAGCCACACTCGGGTTGAGTGTGGGGTGGATGTAGGTCTGCTGGACCGAACCACCTAAAAACCCCTTGTGCACTGTGGTTTGAGTTGTCTATTTGTGCTTCCGCTAGGTGATTACATAGGGGGGCTCCATGTGTTTGGCTTCTGGTTGAGCAGAAGAGTTTATTAGTTTTTAGATTGACTAAATCTGTCTTGTTTGCACTCCAGTGATCTCACTGTGTGTTTGGTTAATTCCACAACTGCCATTTAGCCTTCAAGTTTGTTTAGTTTGCGAACTAGAATTTTTAGTGAGCGAAATCTTAACTGGGCGAAAGGTTTCTTAAAGTCATATTCATTCACCCCCTCCTCTGAATACTGCACCGAACATAACAGTTGTTGTTGGTGAGTACACCATGAGAAAATCAAATGATAATGATCATTTTCTGATTACAGGTGAGAGTGATGTTAAGAAAGGAGAGTCGAGAAAACAAGGTGAGGCAGGAGATCAAGATCAAGAAAAAGATAAAGAAAAAGAGCAAGAGCAACAAGAGGATCAAGTACATCCGACCCTTCTACACCGATGGACCACGCACAAGGACCATCCGTTGGAGAATGTGATCGGTGGTGTGGATGATGGAGTGAGAACGCGGGCTTCAATGAGGGAAGTTGAAATTCATGATAACTTAGCTTTACTTTTCAACATTGAACTTAAATCTTTAGATGATGCTTTAAATGATAATTCTTGGGTTCTCGCCATGCAAGAAGAATTACACCAATTCCAAAGGAATCGGGTGTGGTTGCTCGTGCCCCGGCCTGATAACCATCCTATAATCGAAACTAAGTTGGTTTTCCGAAACAAACTTAGTGAAGATGGGGTGGTTGTGAGGAATAAGGCAAGGTTGGTAGCCAAGGGCTACTCCCAAGAATTTGGTATATATTTTGATGAATCTTTCGCTCCTGTGGCTAGATTAGAAGCTGTACGAATCTTACTTGCTTATGCTTGTCATATGAACATCAAGTTGTTTCAAATGGATGTGAAGAGTGCCTTCCTCAACGGAGTAATCAAGGAAGAAGTATACGTGGAACAACCGCCGGGCTTTGAAGATGAAAGATTTTTGCACCACGTCTACAAATTGGACAAGGCACTGTATGGATTAAAATTGGCTCTCCGGGCATGGTATGATCGTTTAAGTTCATTTCTTATTGATAATGGCTTCAAATGAGGTAACATAGATCAGGCGTTGTTTACAAAGACTTGTGATCAACGTGCTTTAATTGTTCAAGTTTATGTAGATGATATAATTTTTGGAGCCTCAGATTTGAAAATGAATGATGAATTTGCTCAATTCATGCAGGGAGAGTTCGAGATGAGCTTGATGGGCAAGCTGAACTTCTTCTTGGGACTTCAAATAAAATAACTAGACGATAGAATCTTCAAATAAAATAACTGGACTGGTAACTATTATTGTAGACGAATTCGATCAGAGCCAAATGCTCATGCTAACAGCCTCCAAAATCAATCACACAAGCTCTAAGCATATCTTCCACAATATGGTTGGTTCTTTTAGTCTGTCCGTCCGTTTTTGGATGAAAAGTCGTGCTGAAATTCAGACGAGTACCCAGGGATTCTGGTAATCCTTTCCAGAAATGCGAAGTGAACATGTGGTCTCTATCAGACACAATACTGATTGGTATTCCATGAAGTCTTACAATTTCCTTCATATACAAAGCAGCCAAAACATCAATTGTCTATCTGGACTTAATGGACAAGAAATGGGCAGACTTAGTCAATCTATCGACAATGACCCATATTGTGTCGAATCCACTGCGAGTCCTAGGTAGACCCATGATAAAATCCATACCAATGCTCTCCCACATCCATTGAGGTATATCAAGTGGTTTTAGATTCCTTGTAGGTCTGAAATGTTCCGCCTTGACTTGTTGACACACCAAACATCTGCTTACAAATTTTGCAACTTCCTTCTTCATATTCGGCCACCAAAAGGATCTCTTCAAATCTCGATACATCCTAGTACCTCCAAGATGAATAGTATACCTGGACCTATGAGATTCTTCTAAGATCTTGCTCTTTACTTCAGTTATATCTGGCACACAGGTCCTTCCTCGAAATAATAATCTGCTGTCATCAGCTAACAAGAAATCAGGTTTATTGCTCAAACTTTCCTTGATCTCTACCAATACCAGATCATTGTCTTGTAAGGACTTGATTTCCATTAATAACTCTGGACGAAGCTGAAACCGTGCAATCATAACTCGGTCCCCGCCAACATTGATGTCTAAACTAGCCAGCTATTCTAACAATTTACACTCTTGCAACATGAGACTTGATAATTTTGCTATCGGTTTGTAGCTTAAAGCATCTGCCACCACATTGCCCTTTCCAGGATGATACTCTATAGAAAAATCAAAGTCCTTCAAATACTCAAGCCATCTCCTCTGCCTCATATTAAGCTCGTTTTGAGAGAACAAATACTTCAAGCTCTTATGATCTGAAAACACCATGAAGGTCTCACCATACAAATAATGCCTCCAAATCTTCAAGGTAAAAACTACTGCTGCAAGTTCCAAATCATGAACAGGGTAATTCTCTTCATGCTTCCTTAACTGCCTAGAGGAATAAGCTATCACCTTCCCGTGTTGCATAAGTACACAACATAAGCCAAAACCTGATGTATCCGTGTATACTACAAAACCTCCTTCTCCAGAAGGTAAAGCCAAAATAGGAGCAGTAGTTAAACACTCCTTCAGAGTCTGGAAACTTCGCTCATAATCTTTCGACCAATCAAATTGGTTCTCCTTGCGGGTTAGTCTTGTCAGAGGTACCGTAATTCTGGAGAAATCTTTAATAAACCTTCGGTAATAGCCTTCCAGGCCTAGAAAACTTCTTACTTCGATTACATTAGTAGGCCTATCCCAATTCTTTACTGTCTCAACTTTCGAAGGATCAACAGATATACCTTCCTTAGTGATAATATGTCCCAGAAAAGACACTTCTTGCAGCCAGAAATCACACTTACTAAACTTGGCATACAACTGATGGTCTCTCAATAACTGCAACGCCATCCTCAAATGTTCAGCATGCTCCTCATCAGTCTTAGAGTAGAGCAAGATGTCATCAATAAATACCACGACCCATTGATCAAGATAGGGTCAGAACACGCTGTTCATCAACTGCATGAAAGCTGCAGGTGCATTGGTTAGTCTAAAAGGCATTACTACAAATTCAAAATGCCCATACTTGCGACGAAAAGCCGTTTTATAAATATCCTCATCCTTGATCCGCAACTGATGGTATCTAGATCAGAGATCGATCTTAGAAAAATATTGAGCTCCCGCTATCTGATCAAGCAGCTCGTCAATCCTCGGCAATGGGTACTTGTTCTTGATAGTAAGCTGGTTCAATTGCCGATAATCGATACATAGTCTCATCGAGCCATCCTTCTTCGGGACAAATAACACTGGAGCTCCCCACGGGGATGTACTTGGACGAATGAACCCCTTCTAAAGCAATTCCATCAATTGTCACTTCAATTCCCTCAGCTCCGCAGGAGACATGCGATACGGGGCCTTAGAAATAGGAGACGCGCCAGGAATTAAATCAATAGAGAAGACAACCTCTCTCTCAGGCGGTAGTCCTTGCAAATCCTCTGGAAAGACATCTTGAAAATCTCAGACAATAGGAATGTCCTTTACCTCAATCTTCCCTTCAGGAGTAAAGAAACAAAGGCTAGAAAAGCCTGACATCCTTTCCTCAACAACTTCTCAGCTCGAAGCGCCGAAATAAGCGGCACAGACTTAGAGTGCCTAACCCCAACAAAAGAAAGTTAAGGGTGTCCAGAAAAAGACACTGAACTAGTGCTGTAGTGAACATTGGCCTCATACTTAGCCAACCAATCAGCTCCTAGGATTACATCATAATCCTTCATATCCATACAAAACAAATCTATTAGCATATTCTGTTCACTAACCCTGATCTTTACTAGAGGGATAGAAAGTTTTAATAGCAGATCCAGAGCCAATAGGGGTTGAAATTTCTAATGGAGAATTCATCAACACAGGCTTCACAGCTAAGGACTTAGCAAATTTCCAAGAATAAAAAGAATGAGTCGCTATGGTATCAAACAGAACAAATGCCGGCTTATCATGTATAATAAGTGTACCTTCAACAAGTCCACCCTCCTCGGATGTTTCCACATCATCTTCATGTATGGCTTGAAGCTTGCCCTGCTGCTTCCTATTTCCTTGTGGCTTGGTCGGTGTAGCTTGATCTGACAGGAGGGGACACTATGGAATACGATGGTCCATGCTTCTATAGCGCAGACAAGCGCCCAACTTGCACCAGCATTCCTCCATCATGTGACCTAGACGATCACAATACTTGCACTGGCCTTTGAATGGTACAATCGGGCCATGTTTCTTATCTTCATTCTTCGGCACCTTGCCCTTCCACGCAATAGACCTACCATTAGGCCTTTTCTTGCCATTATCGAGTTTAAAGTTCCCAGATCCAGTAGTTTGTTCCTTCTTAGGATTCTTTCCACGAATTCTCTTCGCCATCTCTAAAGTGTCCTCTAAGACTTGGGCCTTTCTAGCCATCTCAGCATAAGTTTGGATTTCTATTGGGGCCAACTGGTTGATATAGTGTAGATTCAATCCATTAAGAAAGCGCTTGGCCTTCTTCTTCTCTATGGATACCAAATGGGTTGCATAATGGGACAACCGAGAAAACTGAGCTTCATACTCGGCGACTGAAAGGTTCCACTGCTTCAGAGCAGCAAATTCTCTCGCCTTCTTCTCTTGCACTCTTTCCCAAGTCTCTACCCAAATCTCACTAGGTTGGATCCTTAGACTTGTAATGAGGTTATAGGTCCTATGACACCACTTAGAATCCTAGAACTTAGAAAAACCTAGGAATATTTGAAAACCTAGGCTCTGATACCACCAAACTTTCACGCCCCGAAGCGGAATATCGGGACCGGCAGTAGAAAGAGTTAATAATAATATGTTGATTTCCAGACATGCTATGACCTGCGCTAGAGAATCGAACATTCATCACAAAACCAAAAGATTGTACCAATCTAATAATTACTAATTTATCAAAAACCAAGTTTTACATCAATCCCAATCAAAAGAACTTAATAAAACTTCTAACATGACATTCGACTTAATCAAAGTTATATCCACCAACTTTATTACAACATCACTAGACAACACTCTAAACCATAATTTGACTAAAGACTCTCCGAACGACTCTACATAGTCTTCTAACTAGTTCGCTCCAGGGCTTCACTCTTGCCCGTCCCCATCAGTTTGCGAGTCCTCACTTGAGCTACCTGAAAAGGGGGAAACAACTGGGTGAGTGAACGCTCAGTAGATAATAGCAGGCAAGTTTAAGTAATTAACCAATTTGCATTTATGTTGTATGAGAAATAAAAAGAACAGACGATATAAATAATCGAATAAGGATAGTAAGAGAACATGAACAAAATATAAATAGAATTCACCAATCAAGCATGAAATAACCAAGTCATGTAACTAATTCTGAAGGAATTCAGCAATTTAGAATACAAGAGAGAGATCATGTACAAGAATATGTCGTAGACATCACGCTAGTGATGCACGCGGTGCAATGTCTCACCATGTCATTACAACTCCTCGGGGCACTAGTACTTTTCGGGCGCTCCTCCCAGCACCAGACCGGGCCCTTATGATGCGTTGGCAATGATTTAATGGATCCAAGATCCCAAGTTATGTCTAGACATTAATCAAGTTAAATGGCCAATAATTTTAAGGTATAGAACTTACCTCGGATAATTCCAAGGGTAAGTGAAGTAGATATTTTGACCTGAAAGTTCAAGTTATCAAGAACCTATAGGTCCTTGCATTCTAACACCAAGAATCACGGAAAACATTTCTAGAAGATACACTGTCCATATTGGGCCGCTCAGAGAATGGACGGTCTCTAACTGGACAGCGCTAAAAGGATTGGGCTGAAGAACAGCCAAATAAAAGCCAAGATGAACGGTCTATTATGGGCCTTTTAACAGATCTGGATGGTCCACTTTGGGCCTTTCACGACAGAAAAGATCTGAAGCCCATAATGAGAGTAAGCAGGCTGAATTGGGCCGCTCAGGAACTGAATGGTCCATGATTATCCGTTCTAAAGAATGAGCGGGCCTGTACAGTCCGTTCAATTGTTGGGCCTAACTAGTCCAGGGAAAGTCCACCCAAATGGCTCCTGCATGCCATAGGCGGGGTGTAACTGAACCCAAGGTCCAGCCCACTGTCCGCTGGTCGGCCTAGAGGCTTTTGGGTCGACAAAACATGACTAGGTCAAAGATAGATCAAGGGCAATCGACCAATCAAGATTGGGCATTCTGCCAGAATTGCACGGTTCATACTGGGCCATCCCGAGTGTTATACAATCCAGTTCTGGCTGCGCAATAACTCGGATAGTCCAATGTGATCCGTGGCTCAAACCAGGGTAATCCAAGTGATTCAATCGAGTCAACAGGTGGAGGACTTGTGGTACAACCAGCCCGACGTCCTAGTGGGAATCCCAGGCTCGCGGGGGCTTACGGAGGTCTCATAATGGAGGTTCTAGTCCGACGAAAGGAATATCCGGCGGAGAGTTCCAACCATTACTAGAAATGAAGGCTGGAAATCATCGAAAAATGAGTGTACGGTGGTCAGTCAATTCCGTCGGAGTAGAATGACTGTCAGTCAACCCTAGTATCATTCTTTCATTTTCAATAGAACATGTTTAAGATTAAATTTATTGGAATGGTGAATCAAGGTCGTGATGAGAATAATCGAGCAAGAAAATTATAAATTTTTAACTTTCATAAGTTTCAATTTATAAACATGTTGCTATCCTACCATTAACATTATTCAACTAAGATAATTCATGCTGGGACAATGATGAGGCAGTTCTGCGTGACAGAACGGTTAGTTCAGAACCTTCCAATGGCCTCGACGGTCAAACGAAAGGCCGTTCAGGCCCCACAGGTCCGGAGGCCTAGCAGGATCTGAGTGGTCTGTAGTGTGCCATCGGGGTCTATGCGCGGTCTGAACCTGCCCGCCGTCAAACAGAACGGTTAGGGTTTGGCCGTTCGGTTTATGAAACAATCCGAAGTACAAAACACATGAACGGTTAAACACCAGCCATCTCTTTAGACTACGCGGTCTATCGAGGGGCCGTTCTATATGGAGTGGTTCCTGTTGGACCGCTCTAAGGTCGCCATGCCCGACTCCAGTGAGCTCGGCTAGGGTTAGTAAAAATGACTAAATACTCCTCATGTACAGCATGAAAATTGGGCAAACACCCATCAATAGAACGAGAACAAGAAGATGTAAAAGATGGCATGATCAATTTAAGATTTAGGCATGCTAATCCCTACATTAATCAAGGTTAAACAAGGAAACCCTAGATTGACATGATCTTACTAATTCGATTAATATGCGTAAGATACCTAACCAAAATAAGGGATTTTTAGATCCTTGGAAAGAGGACACAATGATGATTCTAACAGTTTATTAAACATTAGATTTGGTCTACTATCACCTACCTTAAAGAAGGAAGACGGGGAAGAAGATCGCCGATCGCACCCGGAAGACCTCTCCGATAATCGTCGGAATTCGCCCTCGTCCGCGCTTCTCCTCAGCCGGCACAACATCCAATCTCTTCTAGGTCGACTAGGGTTTGATTATATAGGGTCAATTGAGTCTAGAAGGGTCGATTAGGGAGGATAGAGTCCTCCGAATCATGGAGTGTGCGAATCGCGCTTGACTGGGTTGTCGCCGTCGTTCCCTTCCAAATATGCCCCTTAGGGTTACGGTTTCGATGGAGATCGAGAGGGGAAATGATTAGCTAATCTACGACATTCATTTGGCTCTGGTTTGGGCTTAATTGATCAAGAATTGGGCTCCAATTTCGTGAATTAAGGTCCGGTTAGATTAAGTGTTGATTTGGGCCTAAATCTGCTAATTCGGCTCTCATAGGATTTTCTTTTGGGTTGGTCATAGAAGACAAACTTGCTAAGCTATTTGTCCTTTTCACGAATATCATTTTTCGGGGTTTTTATAAATTGGTTAAAAGTTGACCTATTATATTTTTTAAGAATTGTCTTTATAATTTCCTTTATTTTATTTAACAATACACCGGGGTGCTACACGATTCTTCAAGACCAGCTTCTTCCCTCACTCGTGGTTTATCATTCCAGTGCTCCCTTCGTTCATCTCTGAGTTTGGTAGAAGATTTAAGGGGAAGATCTACATTGTTTATTTCATTTTGAGCTTAGATTGTTAATCTCAGACTGGGCTTTGTATTTTCCTATACTTATTTGTCTTAGACAATTTTGGAGCTTGCTCTATGTGTGTGTGGTTTCTCATCGTCGTGCGAGAACCCACGTGTGTGGGCCGTCGTGCCCGCGTGTGTGTGGTGGTTGCTGCCATGTAAGACCCCAAATTCTTTAAAAATTTATTTGAAGTTATTCGAATTAATGAGAATTATCCAAATTAATTAGATTAATTAATTAATTAATAGAATAAGTCATTTTTCAACTATTTTATAAAAACCCCCAAAAATCACATCTTGTAGAACTAATTTTGTTTAGCAACTTTGTCTTCTATAATTAAGCCTAAGAAAATCATTTATTACGCCGAATTAGTGAACTTAGTCTTCCGAACTTAATATTTAATTAATTACGGAATAGTATAAGTAATAATTCGACTATCTCAGAAAAATCTGTAAAAATAGTAAATAGATTAATATTGATGTAGATAACAACTTTTCCTTCTAGCTTTAAGCCATGGTAAATCCGTGGTAAGATCTATTTAGAATTCAAACCCAAATGTGCACACTTTTGACTCATACCTAACCCTTAGATTAAAACGCGAAATTCGACCTCCATACTCAACCAAATGATCTGAAATCAGGGGCAAATGGAAGGCCACAATGTAAGGAACATTTACCCTCAATCAATTTGAGGTAAACTTAGCCCCAAAACGTGCTGCCGACATAGTTTGGTCAAGTCTAGGATTTCGGCGCCGTTTCTAAACACGCGGCTTGCAGCAGCAAATACTCCCAATTCCGAAGGCTCCAGAAGCTCTATGAGCTATCAAAATGAAGCCCTACGAGTCTTCTTTCATTTGGCTGCTATGGGGTTCGCTGAAATTTCGGATCTGAGGAGATCTAGTTCGATTTGTGGAGGTCAGTCAGTAGGCCGTTGGCTTCTCTTCATCCTTCTTTGATCCATCGATTGAGGTAGGAATTCTCAACCAAATCTTGATCATGAGTATAGTAAATTGTTCCTCTCATCGAGCTCTATCCATTGGTGGCAAAAGCCCCAATTTTCATTAGGTATCCGTGGAGAAATCGAGCTTTTGGTGAGGTGCTGTCCAAGTGTTCTTCATCCTAGGGTTTCGAGTTTTCTCTCTCCGATTTGAGGTAGGATCTAACAACCAAATTCTAATTAATTCACATGAAGTAATAAGCATGTTATTATCTTTCATTTAACGTAGAAAGCCCCAAATTCCACTGAGCATGCCATCGTGAATTTCGATTTTTGTAGAAGCATATCTAGAACATGTTTCATATAGTTTCCTTTAAGCCAGAGCTTGATTTCGGGCTAATTTTGAGCCCTGTAACTTGATCTTCATGTTGCATATCATACATGGTTGGATTCGTAATCGAGTTAGCTTTCTTTTGACACCTAAAGCCCTAAATTCTATTGAGTATGTTAAGAGAATTGCATGATTTAGTAGAAGTAGGTCAGAAACTAGGGTTTTCATGTATTGATCATGTATAAGTTGAGATTTAATCGATTTCTGTGAAAATTCATATTTTTAAACTCATGTATTATGACCCTAGAATGTCTATTAGGATTCTTAGATCATGTGGTTTTGATTTCAACTCAATTGGACCCCATTTGGATGAGTTTATGTGGTTTCCGGAAGCAACATTCGTTGCTATTCTTGCAGGGGTCGACCCCAGGGGTCGACCCATTTTCTGGGCAGCCCTGCAGGCCCGAGGGTCGACCCCAGGGGTCGACCCATCAGCTCCCTGCATGGGGGTCGACCCCAGGGGTCGACCCATTGCACAGGAATGTAGGGGTCGACCCCAGGGGTCGACCCATCTGAAGGAAATGGAGGGGGTCGACCCCAGGGGTCGACCCATTCAGCTTCCAGACCCCAATTTTTCAGGGGTCGACCCCAAGGGTCGACCCGTACACCAGAAAACCCGTTTTCTTCGTTTTTCGAACCGAAAATGGATCCGAATCAATGGGAAATCAACCCATTTAACTTAGACCCATTGAAATTATATGTTTGAAGAACTTTTGATCTATTCATGTACCCCTCTTGATTTCAAATTTGGATGGGTTCCTACATGCAAACTTAGCATAAAAACGCACCGTTTACCATCTTCATTTCAATGCATACAAGATTAAATAGAAACTCACTTAATTAATGATTAATGGTGTAACTAAATCTCTGTTAATACATTCTTTTTCACTCCTGTGAGAGCTTGTTCTTTACCTTGATAACTTGTTCTAGCTTGTTGGCACTTTGGCTAATACAAATGATAATGGTTAAGCATGATATCTTAACTTGGTGATTAGGATTAATATGTTGATTAGCTTGTTTGATTGCTGCTGTTTTACAGTAGCGCAACATGATTAACTCTGTTTGTGACTTGATTTCAATCTCTTTGATAATTATACTTACCTTGGAATTCTGGAAATGAATCTCTTTCCTACTTGATGTTGTTATTGCTACTTAGCTTAAACCTTGGAATCCTGGCCATAAACTGTGGAAGTCTAGATTCGTGGGATCTTTGATCCAAAAGAAATCAATGCCTGGCAAACAAATAAGGGCTCGGTCTGGTCCTGGGAAGAGCGCCCGAACACTACGTGTACCCCCGGGGAGGTGAATGACTAGGTGTGGCATTTGGCACCAGTACTTGACATGTGTTAAATCTAGGACTGTCCACTACTCACTACTCTTTCCACTACTCTCTATATTACTTGCTACTACGTTTCACTTTCCACTCTTTACTGTTCTATACTCTACTTGTGGTTACTCTACTTGTTGATTACTTGGAGGTGGAAATGAAAATACATGCGTGCTTGACATGACTAGAATTGACTTGAGATGGCCAACTTCTTATCGTTATCTCCTGTAGTAAATTCTTGTCTTACCATTCTATTCATTATATTTCTTGACCTTGCAAGATCTTTGAATTCTGTTTCGTGATATCATCGTTATCTTTTTATTGTTTTATCATTTGTAGCATGACATTTTAAAATGTAATTAAACTGTTAATCACTTATACCTGTCTGTTATTTCCTACTGGGCGTCAGCTCATAGTTGTGTTTTCCCCCTTTCCAGGCTTTTCAGGTGACGCGCTTACCGATGGGGAAGGGCAGGAGTGATGTCTTGAGTGTATCAGTTCTAGTTGTGTTTTGGAGAACATTTAGTTTCAGTTATGTCATTGAGTTTTAGTGGTTGATTATTCCAGTTGTATTAAGTTAAACTTGAGGTTATTGTATCAGTTGTGGTTTGTTAATGATCTTTTAGTTTCCATCTTGTAGCACTTGTGTATCATTTTAGATTTTGTTCCCTCTCTTGCTAGCGTGTCCCTAACTGTACGTCCCGATACTTCCGCCTTGTTCGGGGCGTGACAGTTTAGTTGGTATCAGAGCCCTAGGTTTCACATTCCTAGGTTCCCTCAGTTTAGGTTTTCTTGCATTGCATCCCAATAATCGGTATATCAAAAGGTGTTGTCCGAACGTTAGGCTATGCCTATCGGAATGGTCGCACACTTGCGCGAGTGGTCTTCGGACCGATTACCTCCGCCAGGTACCGAGTTTTGGTCGTGTCTAGGTGCATTAGATCCCTAACCTTGTAAAAGTCTAGACCTGACCTGTGAGATTGGGTAGAACTTGGGTTAAGTTCGTTTCTTAATCGTATAACTATTTATCTTGATTAAACCTAAGTAATCTATTTCCCTTGTAGATGGCAGCTGATCGTGCTGAATGGAGGAACCTGCAGCGTACAGTTCAAGGCCTTACTCAGGCCCTTCAGCAAGTAGCTCAGGCAGGAGCGGCACAACACGGCACCGGTGATCTATACCGGAACTTCCGCGGAATGAATCCGCCTAGATTCGCTGGTTCGACTGACCCTGACCAAGCCGAGCACTGGCTAGATGAGATGGGAAGAATCTTTGAAGTTATGCAATGCACCAACCAGGAGCGTGTCCTTTTGTCCACATTTCAACTGGAACATGATGCACGTACTTGGTGGGATTCTATCAAGGCAACTCTCGGTGATCGGCAAGTTATGTGGGAAGAGTTCGAAGAATTCTTCAACAGCAAGTATTTTTCTGATAGAGTGCAAGAGAAGAAAGCGGCAGAGTTCGCGGCCTTGAAACAGCGAGGTTTGTCCGTGGCAGAGTATGAGGCTCAATTTGCACGGCTTTCTCGATATGCTACACATCTCATTTCCACCGAGAAGATGAAGGCGAAGCGCTTTCTTAATGGATTGAAGCTTCATTATATCAACCAGTTGGCACCGATGGAGATTTCCACTTATTCCGAGATGGTAAGGAAAGCACAAGTTCTAGAGGATACTCTTGAGATGACGGAGAGAATCCGTGGGAAAGGCACCAAGAAAGAATTACCTACGGGTTCCGGGAGTGTCAAACCCGGGTATACCAAGAAGAGGCCTATTAGTGGACCTGGTTCGTGGAGCGGGTCCGGATCGTGGAAAGGCAAGATGCCGAGGCATGAAGACAAGAAGCCTGGCCCTATTGTTCCATTCAAGGGCGTGTGCAACTATTGTGATCGTCCGGGTCACAAGATAGAGGAGTGCTGGCGCAAGCAAGGCGCATGTTTGCGGTGTGGAAGCAAGGAGCACCGTATCCCCAATTGCCCTCTCATATCGGAGCAAGCTACATCGGCAAAACCTCTAGTCTTCAAGAAACCACAAGGCAAGCTTCAAGCTTTACATGCAGATGAAACTGGGATTTCTGATGATGGCGGACTCGTCGAAGGTACCCTTACTATAATCGATAAGCCCGCTTTTGCTCTCTTTGATACTGGTGCAACACATTCTTTTATTTCACGGAGATTTGCTAAGTCATTAGCTGTGGAACCTGTTTTGATGAATACTCCGTTAGAGATTTCAACCCCTATTGGCACTAGATCAACAATCCAGTATTTCTATCCTTCTAGTAAGGTTATGATTGGTGAACAGAACTTTCCAGCAGATTTGGTCTGCATGGATATGAAGGATTATGATGTAATCCTAGGAGCAGACTGGTTGGCCAAGTATGAGGCCAATGTTCACTGTAGTTCTAGCTCAGTGACTTTTACTGGACATTCTGGTTTATCTTTTACGGGAGTCAAGCACCATAACTCTGTACCGCTCATCTCGGCTCTTCGAGCTGATAAGCTTTTGAGGCATGGGTGTGAGGCTTTTCTAGCCTTTGTTTGTGCAACTCCTGAGCAGCAGATGGAGATCAAGGACATTCCTGTTGTCCGAGATTTTCCTGATATCTTTCCAGAAGAACTAACAGGACTTCCGCCTGAGCGGGAAGTTATCTTTTCTATTGATCTTATTCCTGGCACAGCTCCTATTTCTAAGGCTCCTTATCGTATGTCTCCTGCGGAACTAAGGGAACTGAAGCAGCAACTGATGGAGTTACTCGAGAAGGGTTTTATTCGTCCTAGTACTTCTCCGTGGGGAGCCCCTGTGTTATTCGTCAGGAAGAAAGATGGTTCGATGAGGTTGTGCATTGATTATCGGCAAATAAACCAGCAGACTGTCAAGAACAAATATCCCTTGCCGAGGATTGACGAGTTATTTGACCAGATAGCGGGAGCTCAATATTTTTCTAAGATCGATCTTCGATCTGGATATCACCAGTTGCGGATTAAGGAAGAGGATATTTATAAAACGGCTTTCCGCAGCAGGTATGGTCATTTTGAATTTGTCGTTATGCCTTTTGGTCTAACGAATGCTCCAGCAGCTTTCATGCAGTTGATGAACGACATATTTCGGCCCTATCTTGATCAATGGGTCGTAGTCTTTATTGATGACATCCTGATTTATTCTAAGAATGAGGAGGAGCATGCTGAGCATCTGAGAATGGCATTGCAACTGTTGAGAGATCATCAACTATATGCTAAGTTCAGTAAGTGTGAGTTC
Source organism: Amorphophallus konjac (assembly GCA_022559845.1). Taxonomy (NCBI): domain Eukaryota; kingdom Viridiplantae; phylum Streptophyta; class Magnoliopsida; order Alismatales; family Araceae; genus Amorphophallus; species Amorphophallus konjac. Next base: position 202,544,444 of record CM040124.1, read on the forward strand.
TGGCTACAAGAAGTGTCCTTTCTCGGACATATTATCACCAAGGAAGGCATTTCTGTTGATCTTTCGAAGATTGAGGCAGTGAAGAATTGGGAACAGCCTACTAGTGCAACTGAAGTTAGAAGTTTCCTAGGCCTGGCAGGCTATTACCGAAGATTTATTCAAGATTTCTCCAAGATCGCAGTACCTATGACAAGATTAACCCGTAAGGAGAATAAGTTTGATTGGTCAGATGATTGTCAGCGAAGCTTTCAGACTCTGAAGGAGTGTTTGACTACTGCACCTGTTTTGGCCTTACCTTCTGGTGAAGGAGGATTTGTTGTTTATACTGATGCTTCAGGTATTGGCTTAGGCTGTGTACTCATGCAGCATGGGAAGGTGATTGCCTATTCCTCTAGGCAGTTGAGGAAGCACGAAGATAATTATCCTGTTCATGATTTGGAACTTGCTGCAGTCGTGTTTGCTTTGAAGATATGGAGGCATTACTTGTATGGAGAAACCTTTACAGTGTTTTCGGATCATAAGAGTTTGAAGTATTTATTTTCTCAAAAGGAACTCAACATGAGGCAGCGGAGATGGTTGGAGTACTTGAAGGACTTCGACTTCTCGATTGAGTATCATCCTGGCAAAGGTAATGTTGTGGCAGATGCATTAAGCCGGAAGCCGGTAGCTAGACTGTCAAGTCTCATGTTACAAGAATGGAGATTGTTAGAACAATTATCTAGTCTGGATCTCAATATTGACAACGATCGGATCTTGATTGCTCAGATTCAACTTAAACCTGAATTATTGATAGAGATCAAGTCCTTGCAAGATAATGATCCCGAGTTAGTAGAGATCAAGGGAAACTTGAGCAGTAGACCTGACTTCATGTTGGCCGATGATGGTAGATTATTATTTAAAGGCAGAACTTGTGTTCCGGATGAGGCTACAATAAAGAACAAAATTCTTGAGGAAGCTCATAGATCCAGATATACCATTCATCCTGGAGGCACTAAGATGTACCGAGATTTGAAAAGGTCCTTTTGGTGGTCGAATATGAAAAGAGAAGTTGCAGATTTTGTGAGCAGATGTTTGGTATGTCAGCAAGTTAAGGCCGAACATTTCAGACCAGCAGGGAAATTGAAACCACTCGACATACCCCAATGGAAGTGGGAAAGCATTGGCATGGATTTCATTATGGGTCTACCTAGGACTCGTGGTGGATTTGATGCGATATGGGTGATTGTCGATCGTTTGACAAAGTCGGCTCATTTCTTACCAATTAAGTCCAAGTGGACGATTGATGTATTGGCTGCTTTGTATATAAAGGAAGTGGTGAGATTGCATGGTATTCCAGTGAATATAGTATCTGATCGAGACCCCAGATTTACTTCACATTTCTGGAAGGGACTGCAAGAGTCTTTGGGTACTCGTCTGAATTTCAGTACTGCTTTTCATCCACAGACAGATGGACAGACTGAAAGAACCAATCAGATAGTGGAAGATATGTTACGAGCTTGCATGATTGATTTTGGTGGTAATTGGAGTGAGCATTTGGCATTAATTGAATTCGCCTACAATAACAGCTATCAGTCTAGCATTCAGATGGCTCCTTTTGAAGCACTATATGGTAGAAGTTGTCGTTCCCCGTTGTGTTGGGACGAGGTAGGTGAGAAACAGTGGCTTGGACCAGATCTTGTTTCGGAATCATCACAGAACATCCGTGTTATCCGAGACCGGTTACAAGTAGCCCAGTCAAGATAAAAGAGTTATGCCGACAACAGGAGGAGAGCATTGGAATTTCAGGTTGGCGAGCATGTGTTCTTAAAGGTCTCTCCGACGAGAGGGATTCGGAGATTTGGCATTCACGGCAAGCTGAGTCCGAGATACATAGGCCCATTCGAGATTCTAGATAGAGTGGGAGAGGTGGCATACAGACTGGCTTTACCACCGCATTTGTCTGGCGTACACAATGTTTTCCATGTGTCTATGTTACGAAAATATGTGTACGACCCCACTCATATCATTCAGCAGGTGGATTTTGAACTGAAGGAAGATTTGACCTATGAGGAAATACCTGTCAAGATTCTGGATCAGAAGCAACAACAACTCCGGAATCGTTCGATACCGATGGTCAAGATTCAGTGGAGTCGGCGTGGGACCGAAGAGGCTACATGGGAATCTGAAGAGACTATGCGAAAGCGTTATCCCGATCTATTCTAGGTGAGCGATCTTTTTCTACTCTCAGTTTTAGTGCAGTGAATTTGGAGGACCAAATTCCTTTAAGTAGGGGAGGGTGTAAGACCCCAAATTCTTTAAAAATTTATTTGAAGTTATTCGAATTAATGAGAATTATCCAAATTAATTAGATTAATTAATTAATTAATAGAATAAGTCATTTTTCAACTATTTTATAAAAACCCCCAAAAATCACATCTTGTAGAACTAATTTTGTTTAGCAACTTTGTCTTCTATAATTAAGCCTAAGAAAATCATTTATTACGCCGAATTAGTGAACTTAGTCTTCCGAACTTAATATTTAATTAATTACGGAATAGTATAAGTAATAATTCGACTATCTCAGAAAAATCTGTAAAAATAGTAAATAGATTAATATTGATGTAGATAACAACTTTTCCTTCTAGCTTTAAGCCATGGTAAATCCGTGGTAAGATCTATTTAGAATTCAAACCCAAATGTGCACACTTTTGACTCATACCTAACCCTTAGATTAAAACGCGAAATTCGACCTCCATACTCAACCAAATGATCTGAAATCAGGGGCAAATGGAAGGCCACAATGTAAGGAACATTTACCCTCAATCAATTTGAGGTAAACTTAGCCCCAAAACGTGCTGCCGACATAGTTTGGTCAAGTCTAGGATTTCGGCGCCGTTTCTAAACACGCGGCTTGCAGCAGCAAATACTCCCAATTCCGAAGGCTCCAGAAGCTCTATGAGCTATCAAAATGAAGCCCTACGAGTCTTCTTTCATTTGGCTGCTATGGGGTTCGCTGAAATTTCGGATCTGAGGAGATCTAGTTCGATTTGTGGAGGTCGGTCAGTAGGCCGTTGGCTTCTCTTCATCCTTCTTTGATCCATCGATTGAGGTAGGAATTCTCAACCAAATCTTGATCATGAGTATAGTAAATTGTTCCTCTCATCGAGCTCTATCCATTGGTGGCAAAAGCCCCAATTTTCATTAGGTATCCGTGGAGAAATCGAGCTTTTGGTGAGGTGCTGTCCAAGTGTTCTTCATCCTAGGGTTTCGAGTTTTCTCTCTCCGATTTGAGGTAGGATCTAACAACCAAATTCTAATTAATTCACATGAAGTAATAAGCATGTTATTATCTTTCATTTAACGTAGAAAGCCCCAAATTCCACTGAGCATGCCATCGTGAATTTCGATTTTTGTAGAAGCATATCTAGAACATGTTTCATATAGTTTCCTTTAAGCCAGAGCTTGATTTCGGGCTAATTTTGAGCCCTGTAACTTGATCTTCATGTTGCATATCATACATGGTTGGATTCGTAATCGAGTTAGCTTTCTTTTGACACCTAAAGCCCTAAATTCTATTGAGTATGTTAAGAGAATTGCATGATTTAGTAGAAGTAGGTCAGAAACTAGGGTTTTCATGTATTGATCATGTATAAGTTGAGATTTAATCGATTTCTGTGAAAATTCATATTTTTAAACTCATGTATTATGACCCTAGAATGTCTATTAGGATTCTTAGATCATGTGGTTTTGATTTCAACTCAATTGGACCCCATTTGGATGAGTTTATGTGGTTTCCGGAAGCAACATTCGTTGCTGTTCTTGCAGGGGTCGACCCCAGGGGTCGACCCATTTTCTGGGCAGCCCTGCAGGCCCGAGGGTCGACCCCAGGGGTCGACCCATCAGCTCCCTGCATGGGGGTCGACCCCAGGGGTCGACCCATTGCACAGGAATGTAGGGGTCGACCCCAGGGGTCGACCCATCTGAAGGAAATGGAGGGGGTCGACCCCAGGGGTCGACCCATTCAGCTTCCAGACCCCAATTTTTCAGGGGTCGACCCCAAGGGTCGACCCGTACACCAGAAAACCCGTTTTCTTCGTTTTTCGAACCGAAAATGGATCCGAATCAATGGGAAATCAACCCATTTAACTTAGACCCATTGAAATTATATGTTTGAAGAACTTTTGATCTATTCATGTACCCCTCTTGATTTCAAATTTGGATGGGTTCCTACATGCAAACTTAGCATAAAAACGCACCGTTTACCATCTTCATTTCAATGCATACAAGATTAAATAGAAACTCACTTAATTAATGATTAATGGTGTAACTAAATCTCTGTTAATACATTCTTTTTCACTCCTGTGAGAGCTTGTTCTTTACCTTGATAACTTGTTCTAGCTTGTTGGCACTTTGGCTAATACAAATGATAATGGTTAAGCATGATATCTTAACTTGGTGATTAGGATTAATATGTTGATTAGCTTGTTTGATTGCTGCTGTTTTACAGTAGCGCAACATGATTAACTCTGTTTGTGACTTGATTTCAATCTCTTTGATAATTATACTTACCTTGGAATTCTGGAAATGAATCTCTTTCCTACTTGATGTTGTTATTGCTACTTAGCTTAAACCTTGGAATCCTGGCCATAAACTGTGGAAGTCTAGATTCGTGGGATCTTTGATCCAAAAGAAATCAATGCCTGGCAAACAAATAAGGGCTCGGTCTGGTCCTGGGAAGAGCGCCCGAACACTACGTGTACCCCCGGGGAGGTGAATGACTAGGTGTGGCATTTGGCACCAGTACTTGACATGTGTTAAATCTAGGACTGTCCACTACTCACTACTCTTTCCACTACTCTCTATATTACTTGCTACTACGTTTCACTTTCCACTCTTTACTGTTCTATACTCTACTTGTGGTTACTCTACTTGTTGATTACTTGGAGGTGGAAATGAAAATACATGCGTGCTTGACATGACTAGAATTGACTTGAGATGGCCAACTTCTTATCGTTATCTCCTGTAGTAAATTCTTGTCTTACCATTCTATTCATTATATTTCTTGACCTTGCAAGATCTTTGAATTCTGTTTCGTGATATCATCGTTATCTTTTTATTGTTTTATCATTTGTAGCATGACATTTTAAAATGTAATTAAACTGTTAATCACTTATACCTGTCTGTTATTTCCTACTGGGCGTCAGCTCATAGTTGTGTTTTCCCCCTTTCCAGGCTTTTCAGGTGACGCGCTTACCGATGGGGAAGGGCAGGAGTGATGTCTTGAGTGTATCAGTTCTAGTTGTGTTTTGGAGAACATTTAGTTTCAGTTATGTCATTGAGTTTTAGTGGTTGATTATTCCAGTTGTATTAAGTTAAACTTGAGGTTATTGTATCAGTTGTGGTTTGTTAATGATCTTTTAGTTTCCATCTTGTAGCACTTGTGTATCATTTTAGATTTTGTTCCCTCTCTTGCTAGCGTGTCCCTAACTGTACGTCCCGATACTTCCGCCTTGTTCGGGGCGTGACATGCCATCATGTAGTGTGTTTAGTGGAATCCTCTTGAGTTGAGAGGGGTGGACGTACGATGGCACTTGGGTGCGTCCGAACCACCTAAAATGTAACGACCCGAAATCCGAACATCGGGAAGGCCCGATAGCCCGAATCTCGAACCGCCACCCACGAGCCCGAGGACTCGGAAGGGTTGAAAGGATGGTGTGGAGATACACAAGAATCTAAAATAATGTTAAGTAGTGGACAGCGGATCTAGAGGGGACGGGTGAATAGATCTGCCCCTCTTTTCGCAATGCAACCCTCTATATAGCTAGATAAAATAAATTGCAGCGGAGTGTAACTAGCTTATCGAAGAACACTATGATTCACCTGGCAAGATGAGCAACTAATATATCGATTTGAACCTTAGCATGCATCCAGAACGAAGCAATCACATAAACAAACCACAACACAAAGGATTTTAAGGTGGTTCGGATAGAATCCCCAGTCCTACGTCCACCCCTCACCAAATCCGGTGAGGCTCCACTAGTGTCACGCACTGAACCGCAAATCGGAAAGACCTCTGATTGCCTTTCTACTAACCGCAGATAGGGACGTCAACACCGCAGATCGAACAACTTTCGATTGCCTTCCTACTAACCACCGATAGGGACGATCTTCAGTTTCAAATGTTTGAATGAAATGGAAAGAGAACAAATAAAAAAACACTCAAATAAGATGTGAAATATGCTCAAAGAGAAAAGATCTTGTCTGAGATTGCTGAAGCTTGAATCCGATTCTTCAATGGTATCTTCTTCCTAGTGACATGGTCTTCCTTGGATCACCTTGAGTTGATGAAGAAGATGAAGGATGTAGATTTGATCTCCCTTGAGAATGAGCTTCTATGGATCACCTTGAGATGATGAAGAGGATGAAGGTTGCAGCTTTATCTTCACTTGGCTTGGTGTTGATCTCCTCTTGAACTAGCTTGAATCACTTGAGGATTTCATGAAGAACTTCTTCCCGGAGTACTGTTCACGGCTACAGAACTTGAACTCCTCTCCCTTGAACACACCCTTGTAGCCTCCTTTGATCTCCCCACTTAGCCTTAGGGTTTCCAACCGTTCTTGTTTGTGTTTTATAACCTTTGAATGGTCCTTGGACATCCACCAGACCAGATCCACAATCCATGGGGGATTGGGTGACTTTGGGGTTAAACAAATACAAGGAAAGGGGCTCTTCTCGAAGTGTAAAACAAAGTCAACATTGATGGCTCGGGGCTGGCGGTCGATCGGAAGCTTCTGGCAGTCGACCGCTACTGAGAATCGATGTAGAAATTTAGTCCCTGGAATTTTCGATCGATCGCTACTGGGCTGGCGGTCGACCGCCACTGAAAAACGTGTAAGCGGTTGGCTGATGGCAGGGGCGGTCGACTGCCCCTGGGCTGGCTGTCGACCGCCAGCTGGGCAGACCCCGGGTTATGTCGGGTCAGTCCGTTAACCCCTTTAGCTCCATCGCTTGAGTCATTTAGCAGCTCGTTCTCATCTGTCGCATCAACCTTGACAGTCTTGAACATTTCTATTGATTATGTCGCTCTTATAATCAAAATTTTGTTCCGGGGGCTCCGTCCCTGGAAACCCCCGCAAGGGGTGCTGCCCCCTTGACCCCTCGATCCCCGCGACCTGACCGCACAGGTCGAACTGCGTGCGAGGGCGCAATCATTGAGTTTTCACATTTGTCATCTCCACTCCATTCCTTATTCATTTATTGGCTTATCTGTCATGAGCAAAACATCACGTATGTCAATCATATGAGAGTGGAAAACAACAATGACTTATAGTGTTTAGCCATTATCAAAACCATGAATATCAAATAACTCAAATGACCACAGGGGCACAACAAATAATTGCAGAGTTACGCAGATTAAATGAATTAAGTAGGAAGCAATTAATAACATTAATTAAATTACATGGTCCATAAAGATAACATCAGTCTAAAAAGATAGTAGTCCACAACTAGTACAGTCCAAGAAAAAGTACAACTACACGGGGCATATCTCGGAACCAGCAACTGGCAACTAACCCTGGGCACCTGAACCACGTGGAGCCTCTAAAGCGCTCCCCTAAAGCCTCGTCTCACCTGAAACACGATGAAAACACGCAGGGAATGAGCCTCAAAACATAAGGATCAGTAGGGATCATCCGATCCCCACCTTGTAAACCGAGAAACAGCGCGGAAAGTAACTATAAGCTACTACGATGGCTAGTACCGAACACACGACAAAAAAATCGAGACAACTCGTCAAAAGCCAAAGAAAACCCAAGAGTCACTACCAGACAAAGATAGGAGTACCAACCCACTAGAAGCAAGGCCGGATGCGTCCACTGACGACTTAAATCGCACCTCGGGTGTCCCCCTCGACCCTTGGTGGAACGGGGACACCGTACTAGTAACCACAGAACAAGTGACTAGTTGGGGTCGCGCGGGTCCAACTGCCCCCAACCACGTGCGCACACACAGACTGTGCGTCCCTAGTCTGGCCCTCTGACTAGTTTTTCCCTCAGTCGGACTCTGGCTGCAAGACGTGGGGCCCAACGGAAACCAGCCTAAAAACCGCCTCTTGGGGTAGCCTCATCACCACTCCCTGGTGGGACCACTCGCTTGTCGGAAGGCTACGACTAGTGGAGGGTCACTGAAGGAGTAGACTCTCTAGTCAATGGAAAACAACGTCTAAATCAGACAAAGTACAAGGGCCGCTCCTCGTACCGACACCGACTCACAGTGACACATGCCGAGAACACCAACTCCCTGGATCCCACGGCACCCTCACGTGTCGCCCCCACATGATGCCCATCATCAGTCAGACCACGGGTCAACACGCGGATCGAGATCCACTCACTCAGGACTCTAATCGGTAAAACATAACTCTGGTCGGACATAGATCTCTGGAGGTCCACCTTTGGGCCGCCATAGAGTCTGGCGGTCCAGAATTGGGCCGCCACAGGGACTGTAGCGGTCCAACAATGGGCCGCCACACCCTGGGTTGCGAAAGAAATGACAGTCCTATATAGGGCCGCCACAGGGATGTGGCGGGCATACCTTAGGCCGCCACACTCCAAAAATCCCCAACGGTCGAAAACCAACAGTCGAAAATCAACGGTCAGACCGCCAGAGGTCAACTCACCCTCTGGTGGTCTGACCCTCGACCGCCTCATCTTCTGGCGGTTTTTCGTGCAGCCGCCAGAAGGCATGGGGACCTGCCCACAAAATAGTGTCCTGCACCCACCTGGGGCTGCCACAGGCTCTGGCGCACCTATCCTAGGCCGCCAAAGACTCTGGCGGTCTCTGGAAGGGGTGCCAAATCGTCGCGGGAACGGGCTGACGGGAACAAACCCAAAAACCAGTTCCACGACTAGATCATCCACGGATGAGGGGGAAAACAAGGGGGAACCTCCCCTATAACCAGCATGCATCTACGCCCTCGAATCGGTCCGAAACGTGATGAAACGGTTGATCGGCACACAACCCCCAAAACATGGATTTTGCCCTTCCCGGCTCAAAGACGCCCCTCTCGACCACTCCTCGGCCTACAAATCACGGGGGACGACAGGATGAGCATGGGATTCATCTCCCTACCTCAATGGAGCATGAGCTCCACTGAAACACCACCGAACATGAAGAAGAAGCTTTTAGAACCCTCGTTCCTTCATGAAATCCCATGAGCCACACGTTGCCACGATCACCTCGCCGCCGTCGTCGCCGCCACGCCGTCGCCTCGCTGCCGTCTGCAGCCGGGGAGGGGAGTCGCCGCGGTCACGCCGGATGAAGAGAGAGAGGAAGGGGGTGGTCGCTCACGGGAGGAAGGAGGAAGAGGAAGAAAGAAAAAGAAAAAGAAAAAAATGAGTTTATATAGAAAATCCAGAAATTTGAGAAAATACTGAAAAATAAGAAAATATACTGTCGCGATCGTTGGAACGCGTTGATCACTATGGTACAATTCCTGAGGAGGTGAACGACCCGGTTCACCCGCTATGGACTTCCGTAGGTCATGTCAGGGAAAAACACAGGAAACTGCAGAACAGGTTCCGGGACCTTCGAAATTGATCCGAAACGCACAGATCCGAACCCGAAAGATGTCCGAAAGATAACCCCGAAAAAAATGAGAACAAAATCTCCGAGAAAATAGATTCGAGACCCAAGGAGAAGGATCCGAAGGGTCCAGGATATTACATCCCTCCCCCCTTAAATAAATTTCATCCTCAAAATTTTAAATAAAGCACATGGGAAGAAATGGGGTACTCACTCGAACAAAAAGGGGAACTGCTTACGCATCTCATCCTCATGCTCCCAAGAAGCCTCACCACCAGAGTGCCACTGCCACACCACCTTAACCAAAGGGATAACCTTGTTCCGTAGGTGCTGCTCTTGTCGATCCTCAATACAGATAGGGAACTCCAGTAGAGAGAGATCGGGAGTCACCTCAGGCCAAACCGAGTCCCCCAACACATGAGAAACATCGGGCATATACTTCCTTAATATCAAGACATGGAACATGTCATGCACGACTGCAAACTCAAGAGGTAGCTGCACTCGATAAGCAACCTCGCCGATGCACTCCACGATGAGGAAAGGACCAACATAGTGGGGACTCAACTTCCCACGCTGTCCAAATCTCATCACTCCCTTCATGGGAGAAACCCTAAAAAATACACGGTCACCGACTGTAAAATAGAGTGGCTGCCTTCTCCAATCGGCATAACTCTTCTACCGACTCTGCGCCGCCATCATGTTCTGACGGACTAGATGCACCACGTCAATGCACTGCTGCACTAGCTCCGGTCCCGTCACAACACACTCACCAACCTCTGACCAATCGAGGGGAGTCCGACACGGTCGCCCGTACAACGCCTCATAAGGAGCCATCCCAATGCTTGAATGATAGTCGTTGTTATAGGCAAAATCCACTAATGGCAGATGGTGAATCCAACTCCCTTGCCATTCCAGGCAACATGATCTCAACATATCCTCCAACGTTTGAATGGTCCTCTCCGACTAACCATCTGACTGAGGATGATACGCTGAGCTAAACGCTAACTCCGAGCCAAGAGCTCGCTGGAAACTCCTCCAGAATCCAGAACTGAAACGTGGATGTCAATCTGACACAATGGAAATGGGAATGCTATGCAAAGGAACGATCCGCTCCACATAAAGATGAGCCAACTTGGACACACCCCAACTGACTTTGATCGATAACAACCGAGCCACTTTCGTCAGCCTATCCACCAGCAACCAAATACTATCTTGCCCGCTTGAAGTCCTCGATAATCCCACCACAAAATCTGTGGTCACGTGATCCCATTTCCACGTGGGAACCTCCAATAGTTGAAGAGTACCTCCTGGTCGCTGATGCTCTGCCTTCACCTGCTGACAGGTCAGGCATCGCGCCAAATACTTGGCAATATTTCTCTTCATGCCTGGCCACCAGAATTGCCTCTTCAAGTTCTGATACATCTTCGTCGCACCTGGGTGCACAGTGTACCGACTCCTATAAGCCTCCCGTAACACCGCACGCCTCACCTGCTCCTCGGCTAGGACGTACAGCCTACCACGGAATCTTAGAGCTCCGTCCTCGATGTAGTCCACATCAGCCAAAGCCAAAATCCAAAAGAACTCAAGGTCTGCACGCTGAGCATCTGTCACCTGGCGACAAATCACAGGCGTGACAGTCAAGCTCGCAAGAACAGTTGACTCCGGCTCCGGGGGAACCTTAAGCCTAAATGTCACGGCCAGCACCTCTTCCCAGAGCCTCCACTTCCCCATCATCATGGTGCTGACAACGCCCTTCCTACTCAAGGCATCGACAATGATGTTCATCCTGCCTGGCAGATAAGACAGGGTGAAGTCATAATCCTTCATATACTCCATCCATCGCCTGTGCCTGAGGTTAAGGTCCTCCTGAGTGAACACATACCTCAAACTCTGATGGTCTGTGAACACCTCAAACTTCTCACCGTACAGATAATGCCTCCAAATCTTCAATGCAAAGATCACAGCCGCTAACTCAAGGTCATGTGTAGGGTAGTTCTCCTCATGGGACTTTAGCTACCGAGATGCATAAGCCACCACTCTACCGTGCTACATCAGCACAGCACCCAACCCAATTCCAGAAGCATCTGTACACACCATAAAACCTCCCGATCTAGAAGGCAACACCAACACTGGTGCCGAGGTGAGCAACCTCCTAAGCTCCATGAAGCTCTGCTCACACTCACCAGTCCAGACGAATGGCACATCCTTCCGCGTAAGCCTGGTCACCGGGGCTGCAACACGAGAAAAATCTTGAATGAACCTCCTATAATAGCCTGCAAGCCCCAAGAAACTTTGAATCTCTTTCACGAACCTTGGCCTCGGCCACTGCATCACTGTCTAGACCTTGACTGGATCCATGAAAATACCATCACCAGAATGTTGTGCCCCTAGTTTTGATGATGACAACCATGAGATATGAATGATGTATTCAATTCAATGATGAATTAAAGTTTGATTCAATAATACTATCACTTGATTTCATCCTTGTGCTAGAAAGAAACAGGGTCGACGCTGGGAGCTTACAGCGTCCACGCATTAGTCGAAGAAGCCCTCACCAATATCTTCACAAGTTGTTCCACTGCGTCAACGCCAAGATAGAGCGGCGTCGACGCAGCAGTTACAAAGGGAGAGCCAATGGCTTACTGGAATACTCTGATGCGTCAACGCTTTGATCAAGTAGCATGAACGCAGCAGTTCAAGCATTCCTTGTTATAGCCTCTGGAGTACCGTGGCAGCGTCGACGCTACAGTTCGATGGGTCGATGCTGCAGTACGATGGATTGCCATAACTATCTAAAGCGCAACTAATGAGTGGATGCAGCTGCAACTTGCGTCAACACACTCAGCATGAAACCTGAAGCTAGAAGAAGGGTGCGTTAACTCCTTGGGTGCAAGAGGGTCGACGCCATCTCATTCAAGTTGCAGAGCACGATAAGTGGATCCCAACTTCCGTCATTATCTGCCACATCAGCCACCAAGCTGATAAGGTTTCGTAGCTTCTACCACTCCAGAAGGTTCCCCACGTGAGCAATCATGAGGATAACCAGAAAATCAGGGTGGTGGCCCACCTGCCTCACGTGAACAATTGTGTGCGCGGGAAGACAACAAAATAGGTTCACCCGAGAAGAAAAGAAAACATAGGAGAGGAAAAAGAGTAGAAGGAGAGAGGCGAACAGAGAACGAGATAGGCTGAGAGCAGAACTGGACGAAGGCTGCTGAAAAGTCAGATCAGAAGATCATCGCGCCACCAAGACTATTCTACATTCCAGACGGAGGAGAGTCAAGGATTGAAGCTCATGCGTATGGACATGGATCTCTCTGTTGGTGATCTAAATTCCGCTGCGTCCAAGTGCTGAAGTTTGATTTCTTATCTTTTAGTTTTCCTATTATTTTTGAACATTGTATTCCTCTCTTTCACTGGATTTAGTGAAGAGAGGGTGACTCTGATTCAACGGGCTGTGCTGAGATCAGGGGTGTCAAGGCTGTGTGCCTTCAAGCTATTTGACAGCGGATCTGAGGATTTGTTCCTCGTTGTCTTCTGTTGGGGTAGTCAACAATATAGAGGAATTACTTCCTCGGTTTAGCAAAGCTGTGAAGCTCAGCAGGGTTCCTCACTAGTTGAGTGGGGAGGTGGACGTAGGTCTCCATTGGGTGACCGAACCACCTTAAAATTGCGGTCTCTTGTGTGGTTTAGTTTAATCTTCGCAATCTGTTCCTCGCTAGATGCATGATAGGCACGCTCTCTGATTGGCTTGGTTCAGTGTTTCAATTAATCATCTAGGTGTGGTGCTTCTGATGCAAATTGCTCTACTATAATTTTTATAAGGTCAACCTATTCACCCCCTCCCCCTCTAGCTTGACCGTCCTCTCGATCCAACACGTGGTATCAGAGCGCCAGGCTCTCTTGCAAAGGTTTCACAGCCTAGAGAGAACTAATGGAGAACAGAGGACTCATGTCTGAGGGGTATGCAGTGAATAGGCCACCATTTTTTGATGGGACTAATTATTCGTACTGGAAAAATCTCATGCAAGTATTTTTAAGAGCGCAGGATCATGAAATCTGGAGAGTAGTGAGCAAAGGGCCATACCAAATTGAAGGCGATGAAGAACTCTGGGTGAAGGAGCAAATTCGAAAGTCAAATGTAAATTGGCATGCCATGAACATTATGCAGTGCTCACTCCATCCCAAGGAATTCTCGCGTGTATCCTCATGCTCCAACGCAAAAGAAATGTGGGATACACTCGAGGTAATCTACGAAGGTACCTCAGAGGTAAGAGAGACAAAAGCTAACATGTTAATTTCAGAATATGAATCTTTTCGGATGAAACCTGAGGAAAGTGTATCTGAAATGTATGCCAGACTAACTCTTCTTGTGAATGGTCTTAAAGGTTTGGGAAAGATCTATAGTGACTATGAGGTAGTTAGGAAGATTCTTAGATCCCTAACTCCAATCTGGCATACCAAAGCCACGGTCGTTGAGGAATCAAGGAACCTTCCCACCACCAAACCAGATGAGCTAATAGGTTCTCTTATGGTTTATGAACTGAACTTTAAAAGAACAGATGAGGACATGAAGAAGAAAAAACCCCTTGCATTGAAGGCTGGTTCCAGCAGCAAGGAAAGCCCAGATGATAGTCAGTCACCTTCATCTGATGATGACTCAAGTGAAATAGCCATGCTTACTAGAAAATTCAGAAAATTCTTAAGAAAGGGAGGTAAGACTGATAGATATAAAGGATATCAGGTAAGAACTAGCTCAAAACTCAAGCCAGATAATCCAAAGAAATCTGATAAAGTTGTTTGCTACAAATGCAGGAAACAAGGACACATCAAGTCGGAGTGTCCTGAGAATGTGAAAAAGACACAGTCAAAGTGGAGAAATAAAAAGCCCAAGGCCATGCTAAGCACTTGGAGTGATGAAGAAAAAGATGAAGATGAAGAAAGCACCTCTGAAGAAGAAAGCGAGGTGAAAATGTGCTTCATGGCAAATGGTGATGATCAAGTCGAGGTAACCTCTCCCTTTGCAGACTTCTCCTGTGATGATTGGGAAGAAGCTTTTAACGAATTGCTGGATAAGTATGAAGATGTTAAAAAGGAAAATAAATATCTAAAGAAAAAGAAAACTCAAACCAGTCCAGAAGATGATTTGAATGAAAGAGTCAAAACGCTAGATGCTGAAATCGTGTGTCTAAAAAGGGGCTTGGAAGAAAAAGATGAGTATAAGAGACAACTAATTGAAATAAAGAGAGACAATGATTTTCTATTGAAGATGCATGATGAATTGAAATTAAGAATGCAGAAATTGGAAAAAGAAGTAAAAATTGCTGAAGAGAAATATGAGGCCATTTGTGGAGTCAATGCAAAACTTCAAGAAAATCTGAAGAAATTAGAGGAAGAGAACCTAAGCAAACAAGCATCCCTCGAAAAAATGACACAGGGTAAAAACAACCTTGATGCTGTTATGGGAATTAAGTGTAACTTTGGAAAAGAAGGGCTTGGATTCAATCCTACTAAAAAGAAAGAACTAGGAACTAGTTTGGTGACATTTGTCTTTGGGAAGGACACATCTGAAGAGAGGCAAATGGATGAAAATAAAAAGGATGAGAAGAATGAGAAAGGATCAAAACAATCTAATGAAATAAGAAAAGAAAAAGGAAATGAGAAAGGGAAGGCAACATTGAATTTTAACAAACAGAAAAGCACATTTATGTTCAAATATGCCTCTTCAGGTCAATATAGGAATCCTAGATTTGATTCATCAACCCAACAGCAATCTTATAGAAGATCAGAAGGCTTAAGGCGTGGTAGAAGTCAACCGCGTCAACGCACTGCTCACATAGCGTCAACGCACCTAGCCTTCCAGAAAGGGCATTCGGTTAGAAATACTCAGATGCGTCGACGCAGTCACTACCATGAGTCAACGCAGTACATGTACCAGAACCCCCATGATAGATATGGTAGGTGGATGAGTCAACGTAGCAACACTAAAGGGTCTACGCACTCAACTCTCAATCAACCAAGAAGCATGCATTCATCTAGAGTCCTTAAGTCAAATTTCCCCAATACTTCATGGAGTCATCACTATCAATGGCATAGGAATAATCACAAGTCTGTCAAATCATTGAACTTACCATATCAAAGACCCTCACAACAGCAACTATGGATCCCCAAGAGCTTGATGTCCTACCTGAATACGTCCTATGGTTTGAAGGGACCCAAGTATATCTGGGTTCCAAAATCTCTTGTTTAATGTGTTTTGCAGGAGTGTCTTGCAGCTGTACATAATAGGTGATATCTCGACAGCGGCTGCTCAAGGCACATGACGGGGGATAAAGCAAAATTTTGTGTCTTGATGGAGAAAGACGAGGGTCATGTTACATTTGGTGGAAACAATAAAGGGAAAATTATTGGAAAAGGTAAGGTAGGTAAAAATCCTTCGAATTTCATTGATGATGTGTTACTTGTTGATGGCTTAGAATATAATCTACTTAGCATAAGCCAGCTGTGCGATAAAAGAAACTAAAGTTGTGTTTGATGATCACACTTGCACCATTTTAGAGATGAGTTCTGATAAAGTTAAATTCATTGGAAAAAGAATAAACAACATGTATGTGGTAGATTTAGATGACCCTGCACATAACAATCTGTGTCTTGCTGTGAATAAAAGTGAACTTGCTTGGCTGTGGCACCGCAGACTAGGGCATGCTAGCTATAGTGTCTTGCATAAGTTAGCAAAGTTTAACATGGTGAAAGGTCTACCAGATGTATCATTTAAACGAAATGACAAAGTTTGTAGCGCATGCACTCAAGGTAAACACACCAGAAAATCATTTAAGTCTAGACTTGAAATTCAATCATCAAAACCTTTTGAACTCATTCATATGGATTTGTTTCGACCAACTAGAACAGCTAGTGTGAGTGGAAATAAATATGGATTTGTTCTAGTGGATGATTTCTCTAGGTTTACTTGGGTGTTCTTTCTAACTCACAAGAATGATGCATTTGAAGAATTTCAAGCATTCTTCAAGAATGTGCAACATGATGGTAAGTTTGCCATTTCATCTATCTTGTCAGATCATGGAGGAGAATTTGACAATTCTGAATTTGATGATTTTTGCAGAGTCACAGGAATTTCACACAAGTTCTCATCTCCAAGAACTCCTGAACAAAATGGGATTGTGGAAAGAAGAAATAGAACCCTTGTGGAGATGGCAAAAACTATGCAAATTGAAGGACAACTCCCAAGGAAGTTCTGGGCAGAGGAGGTAAATATAGCTTGCTATATTGTGAACAGGGCAATGGTAAGACCTCAGTCCAAAAAGACTCCATATTAATTAATGAAGGGTAAGAAACCTTCTGTTGCTTATTTTAGAGCCTTTGGATCAAAATGCTTTGTTCAAAATAATGACAAATGGACGTTGGACAAATTTGAACCTAAAAGTGAACCTGCCATCCTTCTAGGATATTCTAGTCACTCTAGGGCCTACAGAGTCCTAAATCTAAAAACACATGCTGTTGAAGAATCACCTCATATTGTGTTTGATGAAATGAATGAAAATTCTAAGATTGAGGAATCATGTAGGGATGAAGATGAAGGGAATTTCCTTAAAGAAAAGGAAGAACATAATCTCCAAGATGAAGAGACAAGGCCAAATGATGATCATGCAGAATCAACCCACCATGGTGATTCAGGTATAAATGAAGGTAACTCTCTAACCGATGTCAGGATGCTAAGGGATCATCCTTTATCCAATGTCATTGGTAACTTGCATGAACCTGTTAGAACTAGATTTCATTTTAGAGGTGTTGAGGAAATGGATAATCTAGCCCTTGTCTCTCAAATTGAACCAAAAAATGTTGCTGAAGCATTGAAAGATAGTAATTGGATAAACGCAATGCATGAAGAATTACATCAATTCAAAAGAAAAAAGGTGTGGTATCTTGTGCCAAGACCCAAAGAGCATTCTGTAATTGGAACTAAATGGGTCTTCAGAAATAAACAAAATGAAAATGGTATGGTAGTTAGGAATAAAGCTAGGCTGGTAGCACAGGGTTATAATCAAGAATTTGGCATTGACTTTGAGGAATCCTTTGCTCTAGTAGCTAGATTAGAAGCCATTAGATTATTACTTGCTTATGCTTGCTGTCATGGAATAATGTTACATCAAATGGATGTGAAGAGTGCTTTTCTAAATGGGTCAATAAAGGAAGAAGTTTATGTTGAACAACCCTCTGGTTTTGAATGCACAGAAAATCCTAACCATGTGTACAGATTGGACAAAGCTCTTTATGGACTTAAACAGGCACCTTGAGCGTGGTATGATAGACTCAGCTCGTACCTCACAGAGAAAGGCTACTCTAGATGTAAAGTGGACCAAACTCTGTTCACCAAGGTAAGAAATTCAGATATTATTCTGGTTCAAATTTAGGTTGATGATATAGTTTTTGGTTCCACTAAAATCAGCATGTGTGAGGAGTTTGCCAGCTTAATGACCACTGAATTTGAAATGAGTCTAATGGGTGAGCTTAAATTCTTTCTAGGTCTGCAAATCACTCAGAGCAAGGAAGGATGTTTCATCAACCAGGCAAAGTACATCTCTAAGTTGCTTAAGAAATACAAAATGGAAAATCTGAAAGTAATCAGCACACCTATGAGCACCACTACAAACTTGGATGTAGATTTGACAGGTAAACAGGTTGATGCAAAAACATATCGAGGTATGATTGGATCACTCCTCTATCTTACTACATCTAGGCCAGACATTCAATTTTGTGTATGCATGTGTGCTCGTTTTCAATCTGATCCTAGAGAATCCCACTTAAGTTCTGTCAAGCGTATCTTTCGATACCTTGCTGGAACTCGAGATTTAGGGATTTGGTACCCTGCGTCTTGTTCTTTTGATCTTGTATCCTATTCAGATGCAGACTATGCTGGATACAAACTGGACAGGAAAAGCACGAGTGGCTATTGCCAATTTTTGGGAGGATGTTTGATTTCTTGGGCTTCCAAGAAACAGCACTCAGTGGCACTATCCACTGCAGAGGCAGAATATGTCGCTGCAGGGAGTTGTGGTACTCAAGTGTTGTGGATCAAACACCAACTCCAAGATTATCAAACTGATATTGGGTGTGTCCCCATATTGTGTGATAACACAAGTGCCATAAACCTGGCCAAAAATCCTATCCAGCACTCTAGGACCAAGCACATAGAAATTAGACACCATTTCTTAAGAGATGAAGTGATAAAAGGAAATTTTAAACTCATATTTGTTGAATCACAATCTCAATTGGCCGATATTTTTACCAAGCCTCTGAACAATGATAGATTCTCTTATCTTAGAAGAGAGCTTGGTCTGTGCAATTATAATATGGATGCCTGATTTGTGTGCCTGACTTATCTTCTAGAATATGAATGATTAAACTTGTCTTGGTTTGAAGTGTATCTGTCATAAACTCAGGGGGAGCTTAGTCTTCTGTGCTTGGTATGTCTATCTTTCCATCAATAAATTCATAATGAATATAGTTTCAGCATGATACTCATTTTATTGGCTGTTATAATTTCATTCATGCATGGTCTGAGGGGGAGTTAGCTTCAGATTATGATGAACAAAGTGCAGAGTTGTTATTGCTGGTTGGTTGTTTGAGTTAACGTAGTGTGGAAATAGGGTTAACGCACCAGACAGCTTGTTCTTTGAGAATCTGGTGTGAAGTGTCTCTTGCTGGTTGAATGAGTTGACGCAGCAATGAGACTGAGTTGACGCTGTGAGCAGTTGTTTTCGGAAACAGAACCATTCTATGAGCGGCCTTGATGGATGAGTTAACGCAGTTATAAGGCTGGGTCAACGTAGCAGTGTTATATACTCTTCTTTTGGAGACTTCCCTATCTAAAATCAACTTGCTCTGTTCATTTATCTCGTCCCTTCCTTTCTTATCTCTAAATAAAGCCTCCTTGACATTCTTGTATGAGGGAAACACTCTAGAGCACTGAGATGTGTAGACGATGTCTTAAATTCAGGGGGAGTTACAGTGAAAATTCCTATTGAGTATGAGATATGTTCTGAACAGCTCTATGAAAAGCTAATGATAGGAGATCTATAATTCTTATGGTGTTTGAATTCAAGAACTTTTGAACCCAATAATGCACTATGTATGGAATAAAAGCTGAACAATTTAATAAAACCAGGACCTTGTCATCTCTCAAACCTTATATTGTTCAACAGTAAAGAAACCACTGTGTGTAGAGGAATTAAATATTTGTATTGGTAATAAACCTAGATATTGAGTATAAAAGCTGAAGAAACAATCTCTTACACATGCTATAAAATGCAGAGCAATGGTGGCTATTCACTAAGAAACTAGCCCTATGCACCAAAGAAGTGCTAAAGAGCAAGTCATGAGGTGCGCCACTATCTCTGTCTTCAAGTGAAAAATAAATCATTTCAGAGCAATGGTAACTATTGACTGAGAAACTACCTTCAAGCACCTGTGAAGTGCTGATAGGCATGTCATGACGTAAGTTGCCAACTCTGGTCCGTCTATACAGAATAGTTTGCTATGCTGAGTAGCCGGGGACTCGGGTGTCTAATAAACATGTGTACCCATGTCAAAAGGCTAGCCATACTTGACTGCAAATGAAAACGTAAAAATAAGTTGAAAATGCTGCAAATGTGAAAAATAATAAAAACATGTAAGTGTGATTGATCTGAAGCTCGTTATTCAACTTAGTATGTTATCAATGCCAGTTAAATTTCTCTCTCTCCAAAAGGCAACTTGAAATTGACAGATATAAGGAATAGAAATGAAAATGGTTCTAGTGTGAAAAGAGTTCCTCTTTTTCTCTAGGCAGGTGCCTTTGGTGGTTCATATTTTTTTTAATTCAATGCTTTAAGATTATTTCTTCTCTTTATCATTAATTGAATTGGAGCCTATTTACACATCTCTCTCATGGGAACTCGATCTGCAATACTTAAAAATCCTTGACTATGAGCATCTCTACTCCATATCTCAGCATCTTAAGAAAATTCCTTGTAGAGATGACCTTCTTGCTACTCTTCTTGCATATATTCGTTTGTTTCTGCTTCACTGCGTCGACGCTGTATCCCTTGGCGTTAACGCAACAATTCCAGAACCATTTTCTACTTTTTCCGATTCGCGGACTTGAACCGGCTGAGCCGCTCACTGAAAAGGGTTTCGAAGCTCCTTTAAAAGCGGAATGTGACCGCCGTTCGTCTTCATCTCTTTTGAAAGCCTTTGTCATTCTATCTTCCGAGCTCTTCCAAACCCTTTCATGTTTCATTCTTCCTCATCCCGCTGCCATGGCTCCTCCGACATCCACTCACAAGGGGAAGAAGAAGGCAGAGGATCATCCAAGAAGCTCAGCATCGGCTGAAGACAATCTGGAGCCCCGCTCCAAAGCTGCTAACGATAAAGGGAAGAGAAAAGAGATGCGTCCACGTGCTCTGAGCCCGCCAACCAAAAAGAGAAGGGAATCTGATGTCAGGTCAGACAAGAAGGGTTCATCTGCAAGTGCTGCAACGGGACAGAAAGGTGCGGACAGCTCTCTTACCGTCACCTTGGACAAACCTCTGAAGGTTCTTATTTCCTGGTTTATTGCTGCTACCGACCATCAAATGCTTGACATTTTTCCGGAACTGTTTCCTACCTTGGACTATCAGGGATGGTGGTCTTTTGTTACAACCCACAAGGTATATTACCCCACCCTGGTCAGAGAGTTCTACAAAAATTTGACGTATGAACCTCACGTTCCAAAACTCACATCAACTATCCGGAATGTCAATTTTGAGTTATCAAATAAATTGTTTGCCAGAGCCTAGAAAATCCCCAAGAATGGAGTTCAACTACATAGCTTTGAGTATGATGAGCATGAAGCTTATGCTCTCCTGACTGATAAACCGAGTGGTCCTTCCGATGTCAGGGAAACTTATTTATCCAGTCTCAAAGCAAATCAATTCCCTCCATTGAATAGACTGCTCCACCACATTTGCACATCAATGATCACACCACAGAGCAGTGGTAGTGAAAGGGTGACTGAGATGCAGAGATTTCTACTCTACTGTATGCTGAAGAGAATACATATTTCCTTGCCTGATGTAGTTATTCAAACTATGGGGTCATGCTTGACATAATCCAGAACACTTCCATATGCTGCTCCCTTGACTGCTATTTTTCGAAAAGTAGGAGTAGACGTTGGTTCTGAGAAGAAAATAATCATCCCTCAAGGGAATGTTTACACACTTTCTTATATTCAGAAATTTATGGGTTTTGAAGCCATTGATGGTAAGCCCGTTCGAATTCTTCCTAGTCAGCAAACAGCTCCATTAGAAATAGGTTAGACATCAAGAATAGGCACTGCGGATGCTAGTCACGCAAATAGGACAGATGTACCAATTCCTCCTGTGGTGAGAGAAGACAGACAAGAGGGTAGTTCACCAAGAGAAGAGCATGAGTTTGAGGAACCATTTGCTCGATCATCAAGCCCTCAGCTGGAAACTGGGCAACCCAGTGGCACTGCACCTACATTGAAACCCCTTATGACTGGAGCCATTAGAATTTATAGAAGACCTTTTCCAACTTCTGATGAAGCTCCACCTCCAGCCACTGTTGAAGAGATGTTTGCACACATGACTATGATGTTGCAACGTCAGGATGCAAAAATGGACAAATTAATCGAGTTTACAAATTATCATCTCAACAAACTGACTTCTCGGATTGTCCAATTTGAAGTCTCTGTCTTATCCGAGTGGCAAAAATTCTTACTCACCAAGATGCTATCTGACCAAGCTACAAGGAAAGTCTTGCAAAACATCTCATCTCTTCTTGACAAGTTATCTACATTGGTGAATGATATGCACAGCAATCAAGCTTCATTTTTTCAATCCCTTGCCAAGATTACTGATTTATGCTTTGATGTGAGGATAGCCATTGAAACCATCAAAGGTCCTGTCAATGCAGTTCCCCAATGCCTCAAAGCAATGTTAGAAAAGATTGACAAAGTGACTGCAGAAATTCAGTCAATTGGGGACAAGTTTCAACATAAGGACTCTATCACAGCTGATCTTCCTTCTGCCATTGACAGTGTACGCTCCACTCTAAGTCATCAGCCGGGTGAACTCTCGCAGGATATCCGAGATTTACTGGCCAGAGATTCATCTGCCTCAGGACAGCAGCAGCCTCGCCAACCACCTCCAGGATCTCAGTCTACTCAAGGGCAATCCTCTCGTCAGCACCAACAACCTCCTTCTGCCAGAAGATATAATCGCTTCTTCCACTCTTGAGATAGCTCTTCCACGTTTCCTCCCCTTCCTGATGAAGTCAAAGGGGGAGAATGTTATGAATGCCATCAATCATGAAGTCAAGCTGGAAACTTGACCAAAGTTCATTGCATCTGCATCAATCATATTGACTAACTTGAATGATTGTTTTCTTTTTGTCTGGTTCTATAATGTAAAATCTTGAACTTGAATGAATGACAAAATTATAGTTTGATTTAGTCAATGATTTGATTTCCTGTTAATCTGAAGTTTTTTTACTTGATATGAATAACCTTGATTGTTTAGATGCAATGTTATGAATGGCATTCACCTCATAGTTGCCATCATCAAAAAGGGGGAGATTGTTGTGCCCCTGGTTTTGATGATGACAACCATGAGATATGAATGATGTATTCAATTCAACGATGAATTAAAGTTTGATTCAATAATACTATCACTTGATTTCATCCTTGTGCTAGAAAGGAATAGGGTCTACGCTGGGAGCTTACAGCGTCCACGCATCAGTCGAAGAAGCCCTCACCAATATCTTCACAAGTTGTTCCACTACGTCAACGCTAAGATAGAGCGGCGTCAACGCAGCAGTTACAAAGGGAGAGCCAATGGCTTACTGGAATACTCTGATGCGTCAACGCTTTGATCAAGTAGCATGAACGCAGCAGTTCAAGCATTTCTTGTTGTAGCCTCTGGAGTACCGTGGCAGCGTCGACGCTGCAGTTCGATGGGTCGACGCTGTAGTACGATGGATTGCCACAACTGTCTAAAACGCAACTAATGAGTGGTCGCAGCTGCAACTTGCGTCAACGCACTCAGCATGAAACCTGGAGCTAGAAGAAGAGTGCGTTAACTCCTTGGGGGCAAGAGGGTCGACGCCATCTAATTCAAGTTGCAGAGCACGATAAGTGGATCCCACCTTCAGTCATTATCTGCCACATCAGCCACCAAGCGGATAAGGTTTCGTAGCTTCTACCACTCCAGAATGTTCCCCACGTGAGCAATCATGAGGATAACCAGAAAATCAGGGTGGTGGCCCACCTGCCTCACGTGAACTATTTTGTGCGCGGGAAGACAACAAAATAGGTTCACCCGAGAAGAAAAGAAAACATAAGAGAGGGAAAAGAGTAGAAGGAGAGAGGCGAACAGAGAACAAGATAGGCTGAGAGCAGAACTGGATGAAGGCTGCTGAAAAGTCAGATCAGAAGATCATCGCGCCACCAAGACTATTCTACATTCCAGACGGAGGAGATTCAAGGATTGAAGCTCATGCGTATGGACATGGATCTCTCTGTTGGTGATCTAAATTCCGCTGCGTCCAAGTGCTGAAGTTTGATTTCTTATCTTTTAGTTTTCCTATTGTTTTTGAACATTGTATTCCTCTCCTTCACTGGATTTAGTGATGAGAGGGTGACTCTGATTCAGCGGGCTGTGCTGAGATCAGGGGTGTCAAGGCTGTGTGCCTTCAAGCTGTTTGACAGCGGATCTGAGGATTTGTTCCTTGTTGTCTTCTGTTGGGGTAGTCAACAGTATAGAGAAATTACTTCCTCGGTTTAGCAAAGTTGTGAAGCTCAGCAGGGTTCCTCACTAGTTGAGTGGGGAGGTGGACGTAGGTCTCCATTGGGTGACCGAACCACCTTAAAATTGCGGTCTCTTGTGTGGTTTGGTTTAATCTTCGCAATCTGTTCCTCGCTAGATGCATGATAGGCACGCTCTCTGATTGGCTTGGTTCAGTGTTTCACTTAATCATCTAGGTGTAGTGCTTCTGATGCAAATTGCTCTACTAGAATTTTTATAAGGTCAACCTATTCACCCCCTCTCCCTCTAGCTTGACCGTCCTCTCGATCCAACGCAGAAATCACGTGCCCCAAAAAGTGCACCTCGTGAAGCCAAAACTCACACTTACTGAGCTTAGCGTACAACTAGTGATCTCGCAAAGTCTGCAACACAACCCTCAAATGATACACATGCTCATCAGCAGACCGCGAATAAACAAGGATGTCGTCCACAAGCATGACCACGAATTGGTCCAAGTAGGGACAGAACACCCTCTGCATCAAATCCATAAATGCTACGGGGGTATTGGTGAGCCCAAACGACATCACCAGAAACTCATAATGCCCGTATCTCGAGCTAAACGTAGTCTTCTCTACGTCAGACTCTCGAATCCGCAACTAATAATAACCAGAACACAAATCAACCCGCGAGAACACTCGAGCAGACTGAAGCTGGTCAAATAAGTCATCAATCCGCGACAACATATACTTGTTCTTAACGGTCACCTCATTCAACTACCGGTAGTCAATGCACAACCTCAAACTACCATCTTTCTTCTTCATGAACAACACTAGTGCACCCCAAGGGGAAAAGCAAGGACGAATGTACCCCTTGGCCAGCAACTCCTGCAACTGCGCCCTCAACTCTCTCAACTCAGCGGAAGCCATACGGTAAGGAGCCTTCGATAAAGGTCCCGTACCAGGCACAATCTCGATCACAAAATCAATCTCCCGCTGGGGAGGCAATCTAGGTAGGTCCTCGGGAAAAATATCAGGAAACTCGTACACCACCGGAATGTTCTCCACATCTGGCTCCGAATGGTCCACCGCAACCACAGAAGCGAGAAAACCCTGACAACCCGCATCAAGCAAACGACGAGCCCTGTATTGCAACACTGACATGTTGCCCTGAACCAGCTCCAAAAATTGATGCATCTTCTGCGTACCAACTATAAGATGGGAAGTAGGTACACTCGAAGACCGTAACGAAGTCGTTCCACGTAATCGCCTGAAGTGGACGAGACCGAAAGGACGTCTTCCACTCCGAAGACCACCAATCTCGAGCCGTACCCTGCAACTGGTTACAAGCCAACATCACCATGTCCTCCACAGCATAGCGTATGGAACTGAACACTCTCTCCATCTCATCAAGCCATCGCCTGGCCACATCGGGATTTGGCTGGCTCTCATAATAGGGTGGGTGAAACTGTAAGAAGTCCCTCACAGCATGAGTGGGTCCACCCCTAGCCGACGTGCCTTCGCCAGCATCACCGTCAAACTGCTGAGCCATGGCCTGAAACATACTCTGAATGAAATCCTCGGCCCCCGGAACTCTCGCTACATTTCCTGCCTGGTTGGTAACTGGTGGCACTCTGCTCTGCTCCTCCTGCTCCTCTGTCGACTATCCCAGCTGAGAGCAAGTCCTCCGCCTCGGCGCCATACTCGCCTACTGCAAACAGATAGAAGACACGAGATATGGCAAAATCAATAAAACACACGATGCCCTAAAGCCAGTGCCAACTGTACATCATCATTGTGGACTAGTGGACCACTACAAATATTTACAATTCTTATATACCCACAACCGTGTTCTGATACAAGCTGTAACGACCCGAAATTTGAACACCGAGAAGGCCCGATAGCCCGAATCTCGAACCGCCACCCACGAGCCCGAAGACTCGGAAGGGTTGAAAGGAAGGTGTGGAGATACACAAGAATCAAAAATAATTGCATAGTTACGCAATTAAATGAATTAAGCAGGAAGCAATTAATAACATTAATTAAATTACATGGTCCACAAAGATAATAGCAGTCTAAAAAGATAGTAGTCCACAACTAGTACAATCCAAGGAAAAGTACAACTACACGGGACATATCCCAGAACTGGCAACTGGCAACTAACCCTGGGCACCTGAACCACGTGGAGCCTCTGAAGGGCTCCCCTGAAGCCTCGTCTCACATGAAACACGGTGAAAACACGTAGGGAATGAGCCTCAAAACACAAGGCTCAGTAGGGATCATCCGGTCCCCACCTCGCAAATCGAGAAACTGTGCGGAAAGTAACTACAAACTACTATGATGGCTAGTACCGAACACATGGCATGAAAATCGAGACAACTCGTCAAATGCCAAAGAAAACACAAGAGTCACTACCAGACAAAGATAGGAGTACCAACCCACTAGAAGCAAGGTCGGATGCGTCCACTGATGACTTAAACCGCGCCTCGGGTGTCCCCCTCGACCCCTGGTGGAACGGGGACACCGTACTAGTAACCACAGAACAAGTGCCTAGCTGGGGTCACGCTCGTAACCGCGGGTCGAACTGCCCCCAACCACGTGTGCACACACGACAGCGCGTCCCTGGTCTGGCCCTCTGACTGGTTTTTCCCTCAGCCGGACTCTAGCTGCAAGACGTGGGGCCCAACGGAAATCAGCCTAAAAACCATCTCTTGGGGTAGCCTCGCCACCACTCCCTGGTCCGACCACTCGCGTGTCGGAAGGCTACGACTAGTGGAGGGTCACTGAAGGAGTAGACTCTATAGTCAATGAAAAATGACGTCTAAACCGGACTAAGTACAAGGGCCACTCGTCGTACCGACACCGGCTCACGGTGACACAAGCCGAGAACACCAACTCCCGGGATCCCACAGCACCCTCACGTGTGGCCCCTACATGATGCCCAGCATCAGTCAGACTATGGGTCAACACGTGCATCGAGATCCACTCACCCGGGACTCGAATCGACAAAACATAACTCCGGTCAGACATAGATCTCTAGCGGTCCACCTTTTGGCTGCCACAGAGTCTGGCGGTCCAGAATTGGGCCGCCACAGGGACTGTAGCCGTCCAACAATGGGCTGCCACACCCTAGGTTGCGAAAGAAATGGCGGTCCTATATAGGGCCGCCAAAGGGATGTGGCGGGCATACCTTCGGCCGCCACACTCCAAAAATCCCTGACGGTCAAAAACCAACGATCAACTCACCCTCTGGCGGTCTGACCCTCGGCCGCCACATCTTCTGGCGGTTTATCGTACAGCCGCCAGAAGGCATGGGGACCTGCCCACAAAACAGTGTCCTGTGGCACACCCACCTTGGGCCACCACAGGCTCTAGCGCACCTATCCTGGGCCGCCAAAGGCTATCACGATCTCTGGAAGGACCGCCAAATCGTCCCGAGAACGGGCCGGCAGGAACAAACCCAAAAACCTCATTCCACGCCCCGATCATCCACGGATGAAGGGGAAAACAAGTGTAAAGCTCCCCTATAACCCCTAGCATGCATCTACGCCCTCGAATCGGCTCGAAACGCGACGAAATGGTGGATCAGCACACAACCCCCAAAACATGGATTTTGCTCGTCCCGGCTCAAAGATGCCCCTCTCGACCTCTCCTCAGCCTACAAATCACGGGGGACGACTATAAAGCAACATTACTCTTCAAAGAAGGGTGCTGGTGTTGGACAAAGCTGGAGAAAGCTGCCGCAAGAGCTTCCATCTTCTCTACCTGAAAAGGGAGCATCTCCAGGAGAAAGAGATATCGTGAGAAACCCAGTTCAAGCCAAGAGAAAGATTGAATAGTCTTTGAGAGCTACTAGCCAAGAGAACTTGTTTAGTCTTTACGCTTCTTTGAAGCTACATTCTCCTGTGTTTTATCGTTTATTGTTTTTCATTTTGATCCAAGTATTATCGCTATGTTTTTGGGTTCCCTCTGGTGTAGAGGAAGGGAGATAGTGTCTCCGATTTGTAAGTGACGGGGGTGTCACTTGTGGGTTCCCTCCGGTCTGAGGAAGGGAGACTGAGTCTCCGATTGCTAGTAATGGGGTGTTGCTAGTGTTTTCCCTCCGGGTTAGAGGAAGAGAGGAGTATGTTCCTCTGGTCAAGTTGTGAGGCAGCCGTTGTCGTAGATTGAGTCTGCTTTTCTAGCCTGTGCTAGTGGAATCCTCATCCGGTGTGGACGAGGGGTGGACGTAGATTGTAGTGGGCAATCGAACCACCTAAAAACCCATTTGTCTCCATGTATGATTGTTGTTTTGCTTTCTTGGAGATTTCTAATCGTTGGTTGGTGGAGGTTGCCATTACGTTGGCTTCTTTAACCCCTCATGTGCTCGATCATTTAGCCATGTATCACCGATTGCTATATGGAACGTTTATTTCATTGTGAGTGTATGTTCCTATCGAGTGAGACGTGTTTTGCATCGTATCTCTCAAGTCATCTAGCATGATCTTTTGATCTTTGTTTTTGAAAATATTGGTGATCTATTCATCCCCCCTCTTTTAGATCACACTCTACATTTCTATCGGAATTCATTTTTCATCTGCATGCATTAATGTTTTGACAATTGATTGTGTACATAGAAAAGGCTAGAAACTCATGAGCATAGTCTGCAATTTTGTGCATATATGTGAATTGCATATGTCAATTGTTTGCTTACACATCCGTTTGTCATACAGTCATTGAAAATCTGATGCATTTAGGATTGTGTTGGTACTGCATTGTCATGTATGACCACTATGGTATATTAAATGGTAAGCTACTAAAGCGCAGATGAAATCTATCTGGAGGTTCTTACTATGTGTGAGGTGGCCCTTTAGACCAAGTCCTCTGCCTAGTACCATGGGTCATATTGCATATAGGGCAGTCTGAATGATCATGAGCTTGAGTCATAAAATCATATGGTTAGCCTTCACTACATATATTGCATAAATTCAGGGGGAGTTTGTCAAGCCTTTGCATGTCTTCATGCCACATGTGATCATGCAATGCACTTAGCTAAAGGGAAGTCACTACATATGCATACTAGCATTTAATTGCATTGCATGTCAATTGCATTTAGAAAATTTCAAAAAGAAGTGACTGACTGCATAATAACAGGGGGAGCATCTTAATTCATTTTGCTATATCTGTGTGTCAGTAATTCATATCATCATATGATTTCTGTTGACTGCCTCTGAATGATCCATAATCTGAATTCATACTTTTCTTGAATCTGAAATTTCTGTCTGCTTTTCCTCTATTTATTGAATGAGAGCTTCATTTCAATTCAGTCAATTCTAAGCTATCTTTTGGCAACTAAACAGTATATCAAAAGACTCAGTTGAAAAGATGGGCGTGGCTTATCTGGAAAACTGACTCTTGCGTGAGTAGATCCCTGGATCCCACCTCCGCCTAAGTACTACTCTAGATGTTATTTCTTTTGGCAAGCTCACCCTTGACATTCTTCACTTAACTGTTAGGCTGGTTTGATTGAAAGTCGATCTATGTTATTGGCTTCTGAACCTCTGTTCAATCTTAACCTCATTGTTCGTGCTACATAACTTGAAATTGATGCGGGACAGGACTGAAATGGGCTAAGACCTACGAATGCAACAAGTGCGGCCAGCACTCGCACGCCAAAGGTAAGCCGGGCGGCTGACCTCCGTGCCGTTCCTCCGGGTGGAGGCGTCTCTCAACAAGAAATCCAAGCCCACAGCCGTCCCTATGAGGGAAGCGTAGGGATCTCAGCGACTAAGGAGCCGCCGTGCGCCTATGGGAATCTAGTCCGAGCTCGGCGCTCGACTAGGGCCACGGAATGGGTGCTCTCAACTCTCAACCACGCGGTGACTAGCAAAAGAGCTAGGATCCTATACGCACTCACGCTGCATGCTAGAGAGTATACTAGTAAAGCAAAATGCCAACGGTGAGGAGTATTGCACGTACCTCCACGCCTAGGCGTGGGGAAGGAACCCCGGCCGAGACCAACAACCCCGGTACACGAAGACGAGCAATAATACAATCTCAATCACAAATGCCCACTCCTCGCAGGGAGATAACAGGCTACACAAGGAGATCCGGGGCTGTCGATGCACGGGTTGACGGGCAGCACTCGGTGAAGGGCTGGCCGCGAGGAGGTCCCGTGCGGGGGTCGGCAGGTTCGCAGCACCGCGTGACTCGGCGGTGGAAGCTCCCACGACCTGCTCCGACGTCCGATTGAAGCGCCGTCAGCGATGGCGCGCAGCTAGGTCACGGGAGGAAGCCTTGGTCAAAGGGCGCGTGCAGATCCCGTCCGTGGAAGCCGGGGGCGCACCTGCAAGTCGTGACTGGATTCTGCTCCCAGAACTGCGTGCTCGAGCGGGAAAAATAATAAGAAATGGATCTGGAAAGCGAACGGGGCTCCGCTTGCTGGAGGACGGAGAGGACGCAGAGAAGCAGGTCCCGCCCGAAGGGCTCGATCAGATCTGGTCGTGGCTGATAGCAGCAGGCTCTGAAATCCGCTGGTGGTTCTAGGGCCGGTTGGGCAGGGCAGACCTGCGTGACTTCACGGGAACGGATGGCACGAGCAGGTCGGACGTCGGAACGACACGAGGTCGGCGGCGTTGGACAGAGGACGGGGAGAGGTACGATCGGTGAGATCCCGTGCCCAAACTCACAGACGTCCGTCCTTTGGGATTTTTGTAATGGGGCGAACAGAACCAGGCCCGCAGGGAGAGGGGTCCTGCGCGCGCTCACGAGAAAAATTGCCACGGGCGGTGCCGATCTCTGAATGAGGCGAGACCACCTCGCACGCGTCGACGACTCGTAGAAGAACCATACAAAAATGGGCTGGTCACCCAAGATCCTCACGAACAGGGGGTGGTCATCGCTGCTCTTGGAGGAGAAATCTGGGCGCACCGAACTAGAACTTGAGAAGGGATAGGAGAGAAAGGGGCCCTCGGCGTCGCACCGAGGGATGGGGAGTCACACCCCGGGCTTGCTCCCGTCGCAGGAGCAAGGAGGAACAGAGGATGGGGCGCAGCCACCTTCAGCAAAAGCTTTTCAATTCTATTCAATAATTCCTCCAAAAATTACATGAGATCTTTTATATGGGGAGGGGAAATGCTAGGTTTGAAACCCTAGCCACAAGGGAAAGGGGAATGCGCAATGGGCTAGGGGGGGAAGGGGATGCGCACCACTCCTAGAATCTAGGAGTGGATTGGGGGATGGGGGCGGCCAAAGGGGGGAGGGGGGTGACCGAATGGGGAAGGAAAGGGGGGGGCCGCACCCCTCTTCCTAAAATCTAGGAGAGGGGCGGCTGCCACCTTCCAAGAGGAGGGAAAGAGGGGAGGGGGCGCCCAAACCCTAACCCTAAGGATGGGGGCGCACATCTCCAGGTGGGCCAAGCCAAGGTTGGGCAGCCATGCCCAATGGGCCAAGGCTTGAACCAAGGAAGTGGCCCAATAACCCCATCTACTACCTAATAAGCATAAAAGACTCAAGTAAAGCCTAATTGGCCCCAATTGGCCTACAGAGGTCC
This sequence comes from Amorphophallus konjac, assembly GCA_022559845.1. Classification (NCBI taxonomy): domain Eukaryota; kingdom Viridiplantae; phylum Streptophyta; class Magnoliopsida; order Alismatales; family Araceae; genus Amorphophallus; species Amorphophallus konjac. The sequence goes on from CM040124.1 coordinate 202,576,330, forward strand.
ACATAACTAATAAAAGTGTCCACGCAGGGACTAAACCAAGGCCCATCATGGCCTCAAATGAGAAGAAAGATCCTCTAGTAGATGCCGTAGTCGCCTAGCCAAAGGGATGCTGGCGTGCTCCGTGTGCTCTGTCGAGTGATGCGGCGCGTGTCCTCACCAATTCTCCCCGGGTGGGAAGAACTCGACCCCGTCGAGTAAGGGTCACGGTCGGTCAAGTAGCGCTCCAGCAGGTCCGGGTCGATCCTCTCCAGCTCTCCACGTGTGATCCAGGCGTCGTCTGTGGCAGGGCGCCCTCTCCAACGCACTAGGAAGCGTTGGTATGCTCCACTCCTGGTCGTGGTCACCTGCTCATCCAGTATACAATCTATATGCTCGCGTGTCTGTAATGGGGCTGGAAGAGGTGGACGCTCAGAAGGTGTAATACTCTCAACAGGAGGGGAAGGCCCAAAAAGCTCACTGGGAATCACCGCGGGATCCCGATATGCCACCAGATCTGAGACATTGAACGTCGAACAGATCCCATAGTCGTCTGGCAGCTCAATCTCATACGCATTTGACCCGATTCGCTTCAAGACTCGAAAGGGTCCAGCACCGCGGGCCTGGAGTTTCTTCACGGTCCTCGAAGGAAACCGTTCAGGTCTGACCCTGATCATGACGTACTCTCCCTCTCGGAACTCACGGGTGCGTCGATGCGCATCAGCTAACTCCTTATAACGTGCGTTGCTGGCCTCTATATGACGACGTACATGCTCATGCAACTGCCTAATATGCTCTGCAAAGGACTCAGCTGACTCAGAAACACGGGCCTGGATGGGAGATGGAACCAAGTCTATCGGCTTCCCAGGTCTACGACCAGTAACAATCTCAAAGGGACTCAGACCTGTAGACCTATTGACCGAGTCATTATATGCAAACTCTGCTAGAGGTAGAACCAAGTCCCAATCCCCGACACGGTCACGCACTAAGCACCTAAGAAGATCGCCTAGACTCCTATTGACTACCTCCGTCTGACCATCGGTCTGGGGGTGATAGGCGGTAGAGAACTTCAACTGGGTGCCCATCATGTGCCACAGGGTTTTCCAGAAATAGCTGGTAAAGCGCACATCCCTATCAGACACTATAGTACGTGGAAGCCCAAACCTGGAGACACAGTGAGTAAAGAACAGACGGGCAACTCTAGAGGCGTCTGAAGTCTTGGAACAGGGAATGAACAAAGCCATCTTAGAGAACCTGTCTACCACCACAAAAATGGAGTCATGCCGACGGAGGGTACGAGGCAATCCTAACACGAAGTCCATGCTAATGTCCTGCCATGGACTATCCGGGACAGGGAGGGGAGTATAAAGGCCGGTGTTCTGCTTCCTCTGCTTGGCCATAGCGCAAGTGCGGCACTGAGCCACGATGCGAGCAACATCCCTCTTCAAACTAGGCCAATAGAACCTATGCTCAACGGCCTCAATGGTCTTGTTCCAGCCGAAATGGCTAGCAAGACCCCCTGCATGTAACTCCCAAGTGAGAAAATCACGAACAGACGTCCGTGGGATGCACAACCTACCACCCCGAAATAAATATCCCTTCTGAAGGACAAACTCACTATGGTCACGGGAGGGGCCCGACTGAAGGGCAGCATGGATCGGACCGAAGTCCGGGCAATCGACATAAGCCTCTCTCAGCCTCTCCAATCCCACCACCTCTACTCCCATGGTGGACAACATCATCATCCGCCGACTCAGCGCATCGGCCACCTTATTCTCGGCCCCTGCCTTGTGCCTAAGCACAAAGGTATACTCCTGAAGGTACTCCACCCACCGACTATGACGCGCATTCAGCTTCTTCTGAGTGTGGAGAAACCTCAAAGCCTCGTGATCAGAAAAGAGCACAAACTCCTGGTGTAGGAGATAGTGCCGCCAATATCTCAATGCCTGGACGACTGCATAAAACTCCTTGTCATACGTGGAATACCGCAGTTTGGCATCGTTCAGCTTCTCGCTGAAAAAGGCAATGGGATGAGACTCCTGACTCAAGACTCCCCCTATACCCACTCCAGAAGCGTCACAGGTGACCTCAAACACCTTAGAAAAATCAGGTAAGGTAAGAACAGGTGCCTGGGTCATGCGCTCCTTGATGCTCTGAAAGGCCGTGGCTGCAGCCTTAGTCCATGTGAATGTCCCCTTCCTAATGCAATCCGTGATCGGGGCAGTGATGGAACTGAAGCCACGAATGAAGCGACGATAGAACGTCGCTAGGCCATGGAAGCTCCGAACATCGTGGAGGGTGCAGGGCTCCGGCCATTCCTGAATGGCACGTATCTTCTCCGGATCAGCGGAGACCCCATCGTGAGACACTATGAACCCAAGGAAGGAAACCTGATCGGTCATGAAAGCACACTTCTTCGGGTTGGCGAATAAGCTCTCTCGCCTCAGAACAATGCAGACCTGCCTGAGGTGGTCTAAGTGGTGCTCCCTAGTGCGGCTATAAATAAGGATGTCATCGAAGTAGATGACCAAAAAGACCCCTATCATAGGGCGCAAGACCTGGGTCATCAACCGCATGAATGTACTAGGGGCATTAGATAGCCCAAAAGGCATCACTAACCACTCATACAGACCATCCTTGGTCTTGAATGCAGTCTTCCACTCATCTCCAGGCCTGATCCTAACCTGGTGATAGCCACTTCGAAGATCAATTTTAGAAAAAATAGTGGCTCCCGACATCATATCTAGCAAATCATCCAGTCGGGGAATAGGAAAATGATATTTTACCGTGATCTTATTGATCGCACGGCTATCGATGCACATCCTCCATGTGCCATCTTTCTTCGGGGCTAGCAAAGCGGGGACAGCGCAAGGGCTTTTGCTGTCCCTGAGGGATCCCCTACTCATCAACTCCTCGACCTGCCTCTGCAACTCGGCATGGTCCGCGGGGCTCATCCTATAGTGAGGGAGGTTAGGCAAAGAAGAGCCCGGGACAAGGTCGATCTCATGCTGGATGTCACGCATAGGTGGTGGTGAGGACACGCGCCGCTTCACTCGACGGAGCACACGGAGCACGCCGGCATCCCTTTGGCTCGGCGATCATTTAGCAGACTAGCAGAGTTATCCCCATTTATTTCATGCTTTAGGCCATGTTGGGCCTTGGATTAGTCCCTGCGTGGACACTTCTATCTAGTTGTAGGCCTTTGTAGGCCAATTAGACATCTTTTGTGCTTTGTAGGCTTATTTAGAGGGCAAAGGGGTTAGTGGGCCATCTTGTGCTCCACTTCTCTTGGCCCATTTGGGGTTTGCGCACCCAGCCCCTAGGGTTAGGGTTTTGGGCGCACCTCTCACCTCCTCCAAGTGGAAGAGGTGGCAGCCGCCTTCCCCTTTCTCCACTCCCTCCTTTGGCCGCCCCTTCCTTTGATCCCTCCTTGATTGGAGGAACCTCCTTGATTGAAGGAGAGATTCCCTCCTTGATGGGAGGAGAGCTGGCCGCCCCTACCCCCTCCCATTTGCGCCCCCATCTCCCCATTTGGTGGTAGAAACCCTAGCTCCCCTCCCCAACTATATAGTCTTAGCATTTTCTTTGGAGGAAATTAATTAATGAATGAAATATTTTGATTGAGCAGCCATTTGCGCAGCCACCCCTTGGAGAGGGCGACCCTCTCTTCCTCCTCTGCTCCTGCGACGGGAGCAACCCCGGGGTGCGACTCCCCATCCCCTCGGTGCGACGCCGAGGTTCTTCCTCCCTTCTACTTCGTCTCCGGTTCGAGTTCGCATGTTCCAGATTCGGCCCCGAGTTGCAGCGGCGTCCCCATCCGGTGCGGATCAAATCCGAGCCCCTCCTTTTTTTTGGTGGATACTTCTACGAGTCGGCAGCGCGTGGGCTTTGGTTTCGCCTCGATCCGAGGTCGGCACCACCCGTGGCGAGTTTTCTCGTGAGCTAGCGCAGGAGCCTCCCTCTCTGCGCGCCCAGATCCACCCTCCTTCTTGCGAAAATCCCACAGGACGGAAAACTCCGATTTTGGAGCTGATTTCTTCAGGGTTTGTACCTCTCGTCGTCCTCTTTCCAACGCCGCCAACCTTGTCTCGTTCCGACGTCCGAGCTGTTCGTGGCGTCCGTTCCCGTGAGGTCGCGCGGGTCTGCCCAGTCCACCCGGTGCCAGGACAACCGGCGATTTCCAAAGTTCACAGCGTCCAACCACGACCAGATCTGATCGAGCTCTTTGGTCCGGACCTGCTGCTCTGCGTCCCCGACGTCCTCCCACAAGCGGGGCCTCGTTCGCCTACCGGAGCAGCGAGTTACCATTTTCCCCGCTCGACAGCGCAGTTCTGGGAGCAGATTCCTTGTCCCCACTTGCAGGTGCGGCCACGGTTTCCACGGACGGATTCTAAGCACGCCTTTTGGCCGAGGCTTCCTCCTGCGACCTAACTACGTGCCCTCACTGACGGCGCCCCAATCGGACTCCGGATCCATTCGTGGGAACGTTTACCACCGAGTCGCGCGTTGCTGCGATTCTGCCAATCGTCATCCGGACCCTCCTCGTGGCCAACCCTTCACCGAGTGCCGCCCGTCAGCCCGTGTATCGGCCGCCCCGAATGGAATTGTTGTAGCCTGTTATCTCCCTGCGAGGAGTGGGCACCATTGCTGGCTTGTACCTATTCTTTCATTGTGTGTATCGGGGTTGTCGGTCTCGGCCGGGGTTCCTTCCCCACGCCTAGGCGTGGAGGTACGTGCGACGCTCCCCCCCCTTGGCATTTTGCTTTACTAGTATGTGATCTTGTATGCCGCGTGAGAGTGTAGGGATCCTAGCTAGCATTCAACACCGCGAGATCGTGAGTGAGAGTATCCCATTCCGTGGCCCTAGTCGAGCACCGAGCTAGGACTAGACTCCTATAGTTGCGCGTCGGCTCCTCTGCCGCTTTGATCCACTCGCTTCCCTCATAGGGACGACCGTGGACTTGGGTTTCTTGTTGAGAGACGCCTCTCTTCGGAGGAATAGTACGGAGGTCGATCTCTCGGCTTGCCTTGTCACGTGTGAGTGCTGGCCGCACTTGGTCTTCATCATAGGGTTAGCCCATTTGTCAGTTCCGTCCCGCATCAGGTGGAAGGCCTCCAGGGAGGTCCTCCGGAAAGATATCAGAAAACTCGCGTAGAATCGCAGCCAACTCGGGGTTTAGCTCACCCTCGGACTCTGAGATGACATCACTCACCTCTCGAACAACAACAGCAAAGAGGGGACTACCACTAGTGAACTCTCTCTCCATCTCACGGGGACTAATCACCATCAACCTCCTAGTGGAAGGCTCCCCTAGGGTGAGGGTAGTGGAGGTGGCAGTAGCAGGCACCAAGGGTGGGGTAGGAGGGCCGGCCTTCCCCTGACGAGGGGTGTTCGTGGCACTGGGGCCGGCTGGCCCGCGAACGGCAGGCTCCCTAGGCTGGGTAGGGTGAAGAGTGATCCTATGGCCAGCATGGTCGAAGATGCAAGTGTTCGACCGACCATGGAGGGTGGCATCCCTATCGAAGAGCCAAGGCCTACCTAGAATAATACTACCCACCTCCATAGGTAGCACGTCACACCAAATCTCATCATGGTAGGTCTGAAACTGCAATGGCACTAGACAACGAAGCCTAACCGGGATAGAGGTAGAATCTACCCAGGATACCCGATATGGAGCAGGGTGGTCCACAGGTGTCAACCCAAGACGAGTAACCGTACCGGTGGATATAGCATTAATGCAGCTCCCACTGTCAATGATCACCTTGCAGACCTTCCCTCCAAGCCTACAAAAGGTGTAAAAGATGGTGGTACGACGCCAGTCGTCACTCACCTGGGGCTGGGTAAGGATACACCGGACTACCCCTAACTGCGCATCTCCCTGATACTGAATACTAGGGTCACCGTCCCGCTCTCCCTCAAGTAACTCATCGAAGAACTCCTCCGCCAACTCCTGGTCGGCCTCATAACTGACTGGCAGAAGCTCAGCCGTGGGATCAGTGGGTGAGGGGTCCGTCACTACAAGCGACTCTCTAGTGGGGCATTTGTTCGCATAATGGCCGACTCCACCACACCTATAACAATTGTTACGTGCCCCTGTGCTAGGAGATGCTCCACCAATCATCGGCCCTTTCCCCTTGTCATCATGACGGGCCGGGGGTGGTGGTAGCTGGGGTCGGGTAGGGAACGCGGGAGGCTGAGGGCGTGAGGTGGGGTAAGGTGGCTGCTGGTGAGGGGGAGGGAGAGTGTCCCTCGGCAAGGGAGGGCGAGGCCTAGGAACAGTGGGGTCCTGGCGAGGAGGTTCCGAGGGCCGAGCCGCCGGAAACTGACTGTAGGAACTGGGTGTGGTGCGTGGGTCGAACCCCCGCTGACTGGTGGTCCCCTGACGCTGAGTAGGAGTGAACTCCGCCTCAAACTGCTCTAGCTCCATAGCGACCTGGTACGCGACCTCTAAGGTGGTCACATTACGGCGAAATAACTCATACTGGTAATGGGGCCGTAGACCACGACGGAAACGAGAGACGGGCATGGCGCTCTCCTCCGTGACTCCGCATCGCAAGAAATACTCATCAAACTCTGTGATGTACTCAGACACGGTCCGATCTCCCTGGGTGAGGCTCTGCCATCTGTCAATGAGCCTCTGGCGATAAGTGGCGGGGAGATACTTTTCTCGGAGTTTGACTTTCATCTCACCCCAAGACTCGATATGGGGGTCCTGACGCTGAAATATCAGACTCTCCACATTCCTCCAATACGTCTGTGCTCGCCCCAGTAACTTCATTTTGGCAAACTTAACTTGCCGGTGGTCCGACATCTCGACCCACTCAAAATACCAGTCCATGCTAGCCTCCCAATCTAGGTAGATCTTCGGGTCCAGGGACCCGTCAAAAGTGGGAGAGTCCGCACGAACGGTCCTAAGGGCCCGATCGTCCTCGTCATCCCTCCGTGGTCGGTGACCACGGTGGCGTCGGCCATTCCCCTCATAATCATTGTCGGATCCGTAATCCTCAAAGTCGGGGACTCATGGCCGTCGCTCCTCCGCCCGATATGGTGGGGCCTGGGCAGCGGCTGCCTGTGGGGCACGATCAACTCTAGGGGGGTCCTGATGGGGCACTTCCTCTACCCTCCCTATCCGCCCAAGCAGACCCTGGATGGATCGGTCAGAAACCTCAGCGCGGTCCTCTATGGCCTTGAGTCGGGCCTCCAGACGGTTGGTCAGGTCCTTAGTGGCTTGTTCAGAATTAGCCAAGCGCTCCATGATCTCGGCCATGAAATCCTCTAGAGAAGGGCCTCCTTGGGTGTTACCACGTGGGTCACCCATGGTGTCCGGGCGATGGTAATGGGTACCACCCCGAGTGGGCATGCAAAGGGACCTAAATGGAGACTCACTAAGACCTATATGGGTGGACACATGCTGAATGGAATGCAAGACTCAACCCTAGACGCAAACCTATATGCTCTGATACCACTTTGATGCGGGACAGGACTGAAATGGGCTAAGACCTACGAATGCAACAAGTGCGGCAAGCACTCGCACGCCAAAGGTAAGCCGGGCGGCTGACCTCCGTGCCATTCCTCCGGGTGGAGGCGTCTCTCAACAAGAAATCCAAGCCCACAGCCGTCCCTATGAGGGAAGCATAGGGATCTCAGCGACTAAGGAGCCGCCGTGCGCCTATGGGAATCTAGTCCGAGCTCGGCGCTCGACTAGGGCCACGGAATGGGTGCTCTCAACTCTCAACCACGCGGTGACTAGCAAAAGAGCTAGGATCCTATACGCACTCACGCTGCATGCTAGAGAGTATACTAGTAAAGCAAAATGCCAACGGTGAGGAGTATTGCACGTACCTCCACGCCTAGGCGTGGGGAAGGAACCCCGGCCGAGACCAACAACCCCGGTACACGAAGACGAGCAATAATACAATCTCAATCACAAATGCCCACTCCTCGCAGGGAGATAACAGGCTACACAAGGAGATCCGGGGCTGTCGATGCACGGGTTGACGGGCAGCACTCGGTGAAGGGCTGGCCGCGAGGAGGTCCTGTGCGGAGGTCGGCAGGTTCGCAGCACCGCGTGACTCGGCGGTGGAAGCTCCCACGACCTGCTCCGACGTCCGATTGAAGCGCCATCAGCGATGGCGCGCAGCTAGGTCACGGGAGGAAGCCTCGGTCAAAGGGCGCGTGCAGATCCCGTCCGTGGAAGCCGGGGGCGCACCTGCAAGTCGTGACTGGATTCTGCTCCCAGAACTGCGTGCTCGAGCGGGAAAAATAATAAGAAATGAATCTGGAAAGCGAACGGGGCTCCGCTTGCTGGAGGACGGAGAGGACGCAGAGCAGCAGGTCCCGCCCGAAGGGCTCGATCAGATCTGGTCGTGGCTGAGAGCAGCAGGCTCTGAAATCCGCTGGTGGTTCTGGGGCCGGTTGGGCAGGGCAGACCTGCGTGACTTCACGGGAACGGATGGCACGAGCAGCTCGGACGTCGGAACGACACGAGGTCGGCGGCGTTGGACAGAGGACGGGGAGAGGTACGATCGGTGAAGATCCCGCGCCCAAACTCGCAGACGTCCGTCCTGTGGGATTTTTGTAATGGGGCGAACAGAACCAGGCCCGCAGGGAGAGGGGTCCTGCACGTGCTCACGAGAAAAATTGCCACGGGCGGTGCCGATCTCTGAATGAGGCGAGACCACCTCGCACGCGTCGACGACTCGTAGCAGAACCACACAAAAATGGGCTGGTCGCCCAAGATCCTCACGAACAGGGGGTGGTCATCGCTGCTCTTGGAGGAGAAATCTGGGCGCACCGAACTAGAACTTGAGAAGGGATAGGAGAGAAAGGGGCCCTCGGCGTCGCACCGAGGGATGGGGAGTCACACCCCGGGCTTGCTCCCGTCGCAGGAGCAAGGAGGAACAGAGGATGGAGCGCAGCCACCTTCAGCAAAAGCTTTTCAATTCTATTCAATAATTCCTCCAAAAATTACATGAGATCTTTTATATGGGGAGGGGAAATGCTAGGTTTGAAACCCTAGCCACAAGGGAAAGGGGAATGCGCAATGGGCTAGGGGGGGAAGGGGATGCGCACCACTCCTAGAATCTAGGAGTGGATTGGGGGATGGGGGCGGCCAAAGGGGGGAGGGGGGTCACCGAATGGGGAAGGAAAGGGGGGGGGGCCGCACCCCTCTTCCTAAAATCTAGGAGAGGGGCGGCTGCCACCTTCCAAGAGGAGGGAAAGAGGGGAGGGGGCGCCCAAACCCTAACCCTAAGGATGGGGGCGCACATCTCCAGGTGGGCCAAGCCAAGGTTGGGCAGCCATGCCCAATGGGCCAAGGCTTGAACCAAGGAAGTGGCCCAATAACCCCATCTACTACCTAATAAGCATAAAAGACTCAAGTAAAGCCTAATTGGCCCCAATTGGCCTACAGAGGTCCACACAACTAATAAAAGTGTCCACGCAGGGACTAAACCAAGGCCCATCATGGCTTCAAATGAGAAGAAAGATCCTCTAGTAGATGCCGTAGTCGCCTAGCCAAAGGGATGCTGGCGTGCTCCGTGTGCTCTGTCGAGTGATGCGGCGCGTGTCCTCACCAGAAATGTATGTCAATTTACTGATCTTCAACTAAGCATCCTGAAAAGCTGCTTGATTCACTTTGATAAACTATATAACAAGCATGAATTTTGAAATCATCACTTTCTATGCATGCTTGTTTACATTTCTGATGTTTGCTGCTGCTCAGATAATGACTGAACTAAGATTTGAAGAAAACTTCAGCCTGTGAACTGCTTCATAAATTTGAAATCATCTTTAATGTGGAATCTTCCATTATACAGGTTTAAGAATATTTGTTGATATGCATTGGGTTACGTCTAATGTACTCTTAAGTTTGAACTTAATGGACTTGAAAATATCTGATTCAATCCTTTTAATAAACCTTAACTATTTGTCTCATATAAGTTCGTGTAAGACTTCCTAAAATCTGAAAAGTTGAGATCTTGATTGAAATACATAGGGTAAGTATTGTTCTTGAATACTTAGTCTGTCTGAAATTATCTTAAAGAAAATTATGGACAGAGCAATGACTATGGTTACTGAGAAACATGTCCAAAGGATTGTGTCATGAAGTACCACAGTTAACTCTGTTTAAAAATCTTTAAAAATAATGTGAAAAGATGGTAGAGCAATGGCATGGTTGTGTTGAATAACTGGGGATTCCGGCCTCTAACCAAGGTATCTCCTCATGTAAAAGATGCTTCTAATGCTACCTCTATTCTCTAAGTAGAGAAGCAATACGGTTATCACACTAAGTAACTGGGTCATTTCACCTAAGACGTGTTGTGCCTCATGTAAAATGGTGTTGATTAAACTAAAATTGCTCATTGAAAAACAAACTGATGCTCTATAAGATAAATCTGAAAAGTATATGCATCAGAAAATTCTGCAAGAACAGTCAAATTCAGATATAAACATGATTGTTTAATTTCAATACTACCTTGTGTTACTCTCAAAGGAGTCATGGAAATTAAACTGATTAAGATGGAACAATGTTGAACTAGAATTTTATATGAGCAAGTGGCTTATTTTTATTAAGGAATTGTCTCAAATATGAGTATTGCATCTTATTATAAGAACTCTGATTACATCATTCTTAAACCATACTTTTTAAATAAAAGCTAATTCATAAGCCCTTACAATGGAAGACTCTGAAATCTAGATATTGATTTATGAAGTTGGCATTATTTTGAAAAACTTTTCATCTCAGATTCTTTGAATATTCACTGATACATCTGTTCAAATCACTGCTCTCTATCCATACCAACTCTTGATCACTTACTCAATTGTTTTTGAAAAATCTGTGTTTTGATTGATCTCTACACAGTAGCTTTGTCAAAGGGAAGAACAAATTCTTATCTATACTGCATTCATTATTTCTCAAAGGGAGAGAATTATCTGTCGTTTCATCTGTTCTATCCAAGGGGGGGAATGTGCTTTGTCGGTTTTTGCCACATCCGTGGGTATCTAGTCTTGATTAGACTGACTTTATTCCATTCAAAGGGGGAGGATAGCTTGTGGCCTTATCTGATTCAGTCAGGGTGTAGATTAAGGTACATTGATCTTTGTCCCATCTGCATCTCTTAAGCATAAGGTTCTACATGACATGCATCCATCTTTCAAAGGGAGAGAATGAGTTCCATTTCTGCTATCTTCATTGGTTTCATTCCATCTATGCATTCTGACCATTCTTTTTGATGAAGTTAATGGGGGAGAATGAGTTGAGTCTTATGAAGGTCATAGGCTGAGAATGTTTTGGTTGTCACTTGGGTAGAATGAATTCATGGATTGTCTGGTTTTTGTTACTCATATGACTCATAGTGTTGCCATCATCAAAAAGAGGGAGATTGTTGGATATTCTGTTTTGATGATGACAAACATTATGACTCATATGTATGATGTCATATGTGTTTTTATGATTCCATACGTGCTTATTGCATTTTTATGATTCTATATGTGCTTATTACATACATCATGGGTTTTGTTACATATAGTGTTTGTTATGTGCATATAATGCTCATATTGCTGTATAGTAGAATTACATGGAATAAATTGCTGCACACGTGCATGTTTGTGGATGTCTCTATACAAGCTTTGCATAAAGTCTGGTACAACCGTTCATATGAGTCAATGCATCACAGGTCAACCATAAGTCAAAGAAAAGTCAATATTGTGTACATAAAGTCAACGCGTCTGCATAAATTCTGTGTACATGATAGTTTACTGAATAACATGTGTGCATGGCATTTGGTCGAACAGGTGGTGTGCATGATCCTCATATTGCACTATGCTTATATAGAGTCAACGCCAGTTGCATCATGCATAACTAGGGTCGGTGCTTGTTGTGATTTCACACAGCTAAGGTTGATGTTAGTTGATGTTGCTTAAGTGCATGAGTCAGTGCATCACATGTAGAGTCGATGCTAGCATCACACATAGTGCATTCAGGGTTGGTGCTAGTTGCACCTTATGCATACATAGTCGGTGCTAGTCACTATTGACTGAATAGTCAGGTTGGTGCACTTGTAAGCATTTTGCATATATGGAAAGTGCACGTTCTAGTTTTTACTGGACCTGAGTCTGTGCATATCTACCTTAGTATTACTAAGATCGGTGCATGTCTCGTTCTTCATACATAGAAGTTAGAGCATATTTAACATAAAAGGTCAGTGCATATCGGCCTAAGGTTTTGCATATAGTCGGTGCACGAATTGCATAGAGCGTAAAGGGTCGATGCAAGCTTTGCTGTGAGCATAAAGGGTCGGTGTAGGTTTTTTTGTGAGCATAAAGGGTCGGTGCAGGTTTTTCTGTGAGCATACATAGTCGGTGCAGTGTCTGCATTGAGCATAAAAGGTCGGTGCATTGTCAGTTGTGTTTTACATAAGATCTGTGCACATCTGCCCTGCGCATAAGAGGTCTGTGCATGTTTTCATATATGCGTAATAACGTCAGTGCACATGCACTTGTATCCTGCCCAACCAAAGTCAGTGCATTGTTTGCTTTACAAGTGTAGATGGTCAGTGCACTCTCTCCTCTATATCACAACACGTAGTGCCTCATGCACACTTAAGGTCGGTGCATGTGTATTTCAGGTCTGCGCTAGTTGCATGATATAGTCTGAGCTAGTTCTTCTTGCATCTGTGCCTGTACACATAGACATATGAGCTGTCTAAGTCCTATAACACATGACTGATACTTTGTTCGTTATAATGACAGGTAAGACTTTTGATCAAGCACCTGAAGCGTGTCCCAACTACTTTCTAACACCAAGTCACGAGCAACTAAAGTACCAGGATAAAAGTGCACGTGATCCAAGAAGGAAAGCAGCTAGGAGCATCTGACACATGGTTTATCAATTATTGTCGGAAACATTCCCTCCACATTACCAGGCGATTCTTTTTGGAGATCGCTGGGATCCTACCACGTGGAACCATCTGACGGAGGGAGCATCATCGTCTCCATCAAATTACCTCCGGCACCCCTGTTATCTGTATAAAAGCATCTACAGAGAAGAACAAGAAAACAACGAGAGAAAAAGGCAGAAGAAGAAAAGAAGTGTGAGAAGTAGAGAGCTAGCAGAAAATAAAGAAAGAGAAAAAGAAAGAGAGGGAGATAGAATTGAAGGAAGTAAGAAAAAGAGATCAGAAAGAAAAAGTAGACTAAGAAGAATTAGAGAAAGTTTTGAGAGCAGAGATCGTAAGAGAGTGCAGCAGTAAGATTGAAGGAGAAAGAAGATCTGTAGCTTCTGGATCAAATCCAAGCTACATTGCTCCAAGAGCGAGCTATATTTTTTGAGCTTTATTTCCAGCTTTCCGTTGCTAAATTTTATCATACTTGTTTTCCATTTTACATACCTTCTCATAAGCTGTGAATCAGCGGTGGCATAAGTTGTAAGGCCCTGCGATTTGAAGCTGTGAATCAGTGGTGGCTAAGCTGTATTGCCCAGCAGAGCAAGCTGTAAGTCAGCGGTTGTAGGGAATCTGTAAGGCCCAGCAGTTTAAACTGTGTATCTGCAGAATCCACACTCTGGTTAGAGTGTGGGGTGGATGTAGGTCTGGAGGACCGAACAACCTAAAAATCCGCTATGCACTATAGTTTGATTGGTCATTCGTTTTACGCTACATGAATGTCTAGGTTCGCTTTCAATCAAGTATGATTGAGTGTATCTTGAATGCATTGCACACCTAGATTGTTTCTATAAACTGCACAGCTACTGCTAAGTAGTCCACTACATAGACCGACGATCTGTTTGTTAGTGTGCCTCAACATAGCGCATAGTCAGTCACCAAGTATTTGATTTGTGCTTCACATTTAGTTAAAGTCAATCAGTTTTGATTTCGCATAATTTACTGATTGTAACTTAACTTTCAAATTGGGCAGAATTTTTAAAGGGGATTCATTCGCCCCCCCTCTGAATCCTTGTGTGTATGCAGCATTGCACCTAGTCCTCACAAACTAACAATTGGTATCAGAGCATATCACTGACTTAACAAAATAGAATTTTCCGAAAGTGAATATATGGACAGGAAGAGAAAAGTAGCAGGATTCCAGAACTATACTCATGCATTAATTTGGACATCACGTTACATAGTTATTAAATTTTAAATATTTATTAAATATCAAAAAGAATGACGACCACTCATAAGGTCATTTTATCTATATAGCGCCCAAGGCTGGGTCGCTAATTCACTGTTTAGCAGACAAATAAAACTCGATACAACTACTTACAGACCTATATGCATGTATATGATCCTGAAATTACTAGTTTGGGCTTAGAACTTGACAACACCTACCTTGTGGGTTGATTCTAATCAATGGATGGCAGAACGTGAAGAATCGGAGAAGAAAATAAGAGCAACAGATACTCAGCAACGACAGATGCAGAGGAAGAGGAAGAAGAAGAAGCTTGTCTTCTTCTTGCAGCAGTATTCGTCCGGGAAGCAGAGGATTTAGAAGAAGTGGAGGATGCCCTTCTTCACGTACAGTCGCCGGAGGAAGAAGTAGTTCTTCACGGCGGCAGAGGTTGACGATGCTGTAGAAAACCTAGAGGCAATAACCTCTACAAGGTTTCGGAGGGATATATTTATAGGGAAAAAGTACCTAATGGGTTTAGAATCCTAATGGGATTAAAATTTCCCACGTACGAATCCAAATTGAGCTAAACCTTCCCGAACGGCAGCCACTATCCCAGTTAGAACGAAACACTACAATTGGGTTTTCTATATTTTATCCTCAGGAAAATAACACCCATTCAAAGGGGCATTTTCTTGAAATGACGCCTTAATCAATGGTGATGTTCCCTTTTTGGCTTGGTTCTGGCCCATTTGGGTTCCCTTTTGTGTAAAACCCATATGTACATAGGTTGTTTATATGTGTGTGGGTTGGGTCTTTGACTTATTTATTTATTTTCACAAATTTCCTTATTTTTAATTTATTTTAGGAATTTTATTCCTATAATTTGTCAAGGTTGCTACACATGGGCTGTACAGGCCCAACCCAACAGGCTGATGAAGGGTGGGTCGACGCAGATCGCTAGCTACATTGACGTGGGGGTATATTGCATTGGCTCGGGGACAAGCTGCGTAGACGCAGGGTCAAGCTGTGTCGACGCACAAGGCCCACAAGGGGTAAGCACAGATCGAGTTGCGTCAACCCAACTTGGTAACTGGGCTGACGCAGGGTGTTGCTGCATCGACCTAGTGCTGCCCTACGTCGACGTAGGGTCACACTGCGTCGACTCACTCTTCATCAGTAAGCAGAGTTCTTCATTTTTTTATCCTTCATTCATTCTTTCTGCGTTCCTATTATGGACTCATTACAGCAGATTGGGGGTGTTAAACTCCCACCCCTTAGCATACATTTCATTTCATTTTTTTCTTTCCTTTCATTTCTTTCTTCATCTTCTATATTTTGCTTATTTGATTTATTATTTTCTTCATCTTGTTCTTTTCTTCTTGATAGTCAGGCAAGGCATGCATATGTATATATATATATATATATATATATATATATATATATATATATATATAAGAGAAAGGGGCGAAACGCCTACTGTCAGAGAGCAGCCAGCAAGCCAGAAAACGTTGAAAGGCGGCGGGTGCGTCGACCCCACCTGCCTCATGCGTCGACGCACTCGAGGGTCGGTCGATCGGAATTGTAGATCAGTCAACCGAACCCAGTGGTGGGTCGACCCAGAGGTTAGGCAGGTCGACTCCCCCTCGTGCTTGCACTGAATTCCTGTCGTTCTCCCTTTTTGAGAATGGCATGCTACATGTTCAGATTAAATTCAAGCACTATCTATTTATCAAGGGATGCATGTGGTCCCTCACAAATGCAAAAGATGGTCCTGCAAGTGCCTTGCACCCAGCATGCAATGGTTTGGCTGCAATCATGCTAGGTGCACAAGGTTCCATCTGCACTAGCAGTGCATGCATGAGGTGTTATCTGCACTCATGATAGATGCAAGAAGTTCTATCTACAGTGACAATGCATTCATGGTGTTTTGTCTGCACTGGCCGTTCATGCAAGATCCACTCTACTCCAGTGGAGCATGGGTGAATGACATGCTCATGCAATCCCAATAGAAATCCCAATAGAAATCTTGTGCGAATGGAGGCCAAGCCCTTAAAAAATGTGGGAAAATGGTTTTTTATCAATCAATGTGCACAGCCTACAGGGGTTCTAACTGCAATCATAAAGAATGCATGGGGTTCTATCTGCACTCATAATACCTACATGAGGCATTATCTCCATTTGCAATGCATATGTAAATCAATGCATGTAAAAAGGTGCAAATGATATGTTTAGTTCGAAAAGATGAGCGGAGGAGTGAGCATGCCTCTGTTTGTGGGACTTCAGCAAGAGCTTGGTATAGATTTTTTGTATCATGCAAATGAGGTGTCTGATTTTTTTTAATCACCAAGGAAGGAGCGGCCCTGGACAGCAGTCCGGCCCAAGGGAGTCGACTCCCTGGGTCGACTCCTGTGCGGATTCTACACCGGGCCATTGAACAACAGTAATACAATAGGGAGGGGGCAACCCATGGGGTCGACCCACCCAGCAACAGACCCCCAGCTTGAATAGAAGAGAGCTTTATTGTAATGCCCCAAATTCTTTTAGAAAGTAATTAGAAATTTATTTGAAATTATTTGAAATTATTTGAATTAATGGGAATTAATTCAAAATTAATTAGATTAATTTTTTAATAAATAAATTAAGTCACATTTCGACTATTTTATGAAAATCCATAAAAATCATATTCGTGTAGAATCAATTACGTTTAACAATTTTTTCTTCTATGGCCAACCCTAATAAAATCATTAACTAGGCCGAATTAGTGGGATTTGTCAAATTTTCACACCTACCTAGCCAAATTCGTGCTCAATGTTAACCCCACATTAAAATCCTCAATTCGAGCTCATTTCTTAACCAAATCAGGTGATTCCATGGGTAAATGAAAGGTATTAAAGAGAGGATCATTTCCCCTCTCACAATGCCACGAAATTTTTATCGTATGGGAAGCATTTGATCGCGCATGGGTTAGGTCAAACATTTCGGCGCCGTTTCAAACACTCACCTTGCATCGACGAATTCTCCTAGCACCAAAGGCTCCAGAAGGTGTATGAGCTATAAAAATAAAGCTCTTTAACCCTAAAATCCTTTGGTAGCAGCGGCAGCCGCAGTGGAGATCGATCTAGGGAGTTCTCGGGAGATTAGTGGAGGTGTGTTGGCATCCCGTCGTCCTCCTTCCTTCTTCTTTGTTCCTTCGATTAAGGTAGGTACCCTCGACCAAAATCTGCACATGAGTATACCATTTTGATCCTCTCGGAGAGCTCTTTCCATTGGTAGTAAAAGCCCCAAATTTTATTAGGTGTGGAGGGCAATCTTGTGGAAATAGTGAAGGGCTATCAAACGGGCATTTTTCGTTCTAACTTCTAAATCTCTCTTTGATTCAGGTAGATGATAACAGACCCAACTCTAATTAATGTATATGGTTGTAATCATCAACATGTTATCTATCATTTGGCGTAGAAAGCCCCAATTTTTATAGACCATGCTTAGAGTATTTCGTGTTTGATTAGAAGCATGCTAAGACTAGGTTTTTAAGTGTTCTTCCTAGATAGGTTGTGATTTCGATTGGTTTTCTGGTGAATTTAGTGTTCCAAACCCTTGTATTGTGACCCTAATATGTCCATCAAGAACCTAGGGGCATGGGGTTAAGATCTCAGTCCAATTAGACCCCAGTTGGGTGACATTCAATGGTTTTTGGAAGTCACGTTCGCGTCTACGAACGCGGTGGTCGACCCATACACAGACAAAGTATGTCTGTGCAGGGGGGTCGACCCATTGGGTCGACCCATACACAGACAGGAGTCTGTCCGTGCATCAGTCTGTCTGTGCAGGGGTCGACCCCAAGGGTCGACCCATACATAGGCAGACCCCTGGTTTTCCAGGGGTCGACCCATAGACTGACAGACCCGGTAGACTGGTTTTTGGCCCGAGGATCGATCCGGACCGTGAGGGGATCGACCCATTCAAGCCTAGTCCAATTGAAAACCATATTTTATGGAACCAATGACCCATACATGCAACCCTATGATCTCAAATTAAGCCCGGTGTTCCTCAATCCAAAATGGAAGAACAATGGTCCCTCACTCAATCAAAGTGTATAAACCATTCCGATTACTATCTCCACTTCAACGCACAAATGGTTAATTAGAAACTCATATAATAAAATGGTAATTGTGAAAGTAAATTGCTGTCTATTGTCATTATTGGCTTGTTCTAGTATCTTGAGTTACCATCTTGCAATTAACTTATCTCTTGAAATTGAGATTATAATAATTCATGAATCAAGGTATTTTGAAATGGCTGTTAGGAAATTAATTAAAAGCCCTTATACCCCGGTAGAATAGACTAATAGCACACTAACAATCTATATGACATTACGGCCATTAAGCCTAAATTACTGTTCCTTAGTACGATTCTACCCGGACACTCTATCCGGCGAGTTAGAATCCGCCATTTTGAGACCCGTATGACCCGACTACAACCTAGAAATTCGTGACCAAATCGCTGAGTTATAAGTCACGGATCAACTTGGGCTAATCAGCACATGAGCAGCCCAAGTTGACCGCTTGTCTCCATGAACGGTCTAGTGTGGTCCGTATAAGTATCGTAATTGTGTTATAAGGTCACGTACTGCTTACTTACCTGAACGTCACACTGTCAACCGTTCATTCTTGACCTCGTGGAATGAGATTTGGTCCAGTTCTTGTAATGCGGCCAGTAGTAGCCGTATGTCCTGTCAAACGGCCCAGAGGTGACCGTATACCGAGTTTTTCAGTTAATGAATCCTAGGACATGTTAGTCCTTAAATCTCATACGTTTGACAGAAATTCCTCTGATTAATTGGCCATTAAACTTGATTAAATGTCTAGACAAAATGTGGGATCTTAGATCCAACAAATCAATGCCAACGCATCATAAGGGCCCGGTCTGGTCCTAGGGAGAGCGCCCAAAAAGTACTTGTGCCCATGGGAGTTTGTAATGACATGGTGAGGTATTACACCGAGTGCATGATCAGCGTGACGTCTACGACAGAAAATCTCTTGTTATACTTGTTACATTATCGTGTTTGACTTGGTGTTTAAAATACTTACTTGTTGGCCAATTCTATATTTCAATTTCCTATTGAACATTCGGATACTTGATATTCTTGTTAATTCTTGTCATCATATATTTCTTGACCTTGCAAGATTTTATATTACGCTGTTTTATCATCTCGTCAGCTATTTCCTTTCTTGTCATTGCATTTGAAAATGTAACTAATTGGTAATCATGTAAACTTGCCTGTTATTATCTACTGAGCGTTAGCTCATATAGTTGTTTTCCCCTTTCCAGGCTATTCAGGTGACGATGCACATACTGAAGGGGAGGGACAGGAGTGATACCCTTGAGTGTACCTGTTAGTAGATGCCGAGTTGGCATAGCTGTTTACATTAGTTACTCCTTAGTGTTGTGTTAGCACTTTATTTACCTTTTGGGAGTCAGTTAATGTATTAGAATCAGTTTGGAAGTTATGGTTGATAGTGTTTAAGCATTGATGGTTATTGTAATAAAACTTGGAGTCTTTTTTGATCAATAGAAGTACTTCTTTCCATAGCACCTGTACGATTTTTTAGTTTAGCATATTAATATTATCTCTATCTAGTTTCTAACTGTACGTCCCGATATTCCGCATTGGGGCGTGACATTTATGCAATGATCATACATACACACACACACACACACACACATATATATACATATGCATACGAACCATTCATTTAGTGATTTTTTCCCGTTTGATTTGAGAATTCTAGCCTTCTTTGGTTTCATGTTCTTCTTTAGCAGTCTTTTAACCATTATCATTATATCATTGTCATTGTGTTATTATCTTTATTGTTATGCTGCTCATCTTCCATCATTATTCGCTTGATTCATCATTTTTATTGCTGATTTTGCAATTAGTCCAGGTAACCCGACGTCAATCCGGCAGCACCTACCCCAGACCCGGAGCGTTTGGGGGGGGTGCAAAGAGGAAACTTGTCCATAGAGAGTCTGAGATGGTCTTGTAATAATAAGGATGTGCACAAAAGTGGCGACGTCCACAGTGGCCGCCTCATAAGCTCCAAGGAAACGGGGGGTTTAAATCAAAGTGTAGCTCTCTTAGAAATTTGGACTGGATAAGAAAACGCATAAGACCTACTGAACATGGGGCGTCAACTATTCCCCTCCTTCACTGTGATAGAATGCAGAGAAAGGAGGTTCAAGCATGATGGCCGCCAGACCAAAGGTGTTTTAGAAAACATAGCTTCATGGGAGGAAACAAGAAAGAATCCTGTTAAGGCCCAGGGGAGGAAGTAATCATATGACCCTGCAGGACCGTGGGAGGCAGAGAGGGAGAGCTCCCAGAAAGTGCGCATGGGCCGCCCAAGAGAATCGATGGTGGGAGGTAATGGCTCGCTTAGAAATTCAGACAGGATAAGAAAATGCATAAGACCTGCTGATCACGGGGCCTCAGCTATTCCCCTCCTTCACTCTGATAGAATGCAGAGAAAGGGGGTTCATGCATGATGGCCACCGGACCAAAGGTGTTGAAGAAAACATAGTGTAACACCCCTAATTTTTCTAGAAATTATTCAGGAATTTTCTGAGATTAAATATAATTGTTAAACATTAAAAGGGCTTAATGGGCTATTAAAGAATTGTGGGATAATTGAATCAATTTAAAGGCCCTATATTAACCAAAGGGTTAAGCCCAACTCAAATAGGCCCAAAGACCCAATTCCATGACCTTTAGGCCCAAGCCCACCTCTAGAAGTGTATTTAGGGTAATTTATGAAATTAAATTGGATAAATATGTTGATAAAAAGGTTAAATGGGAGATAGTAAGAAAATCTGGAATTTTTGAAATAAATGCCTAAACACAGTCTATCGCGAGACCACCTTCTCACAATAGCGGTCGCGCAATGACCGCTACTATGTTCTGTGGACGGGTGAAGAAGAAGCGTGGAAAACTTGGATTTTTCCCAACCCAATCTCTATGATTCGAAGCTACCTGGCATGGAAACATAGTCTAGGACTCCTGGGGATCGATCCTACACCAATTTAAGACTCCTAGATCGATCTAATCCTCAGCCCTAGGTGAAACCCTATAAATAGGTCTCAGGTTCGACCTATGCGAACCCTTATTTTGGAGCGCATGGTTTGAAGGTAAGGAGGCATTATTTCAGGTTGGTTATTTAGAATATTATGTTCCTTTTAGTATTAACTAACATCCCTCCAAGTTTCGTGTTAGGAGGTTGAGCGTCCAGAAAGTTAGAAGCCCCTGAAGTTGTTGTTCCTCTGCACGACGCTTAGGAACCAGCGTGCCGGTCCAAGGAAGATCTAGGGATTGGAAGCCCTAATCGAGGTATTTAAAAGTTCACCCTTTAGAACAATTTGTTACCCTTTATATCTTCTACCTACCCTCTAAATTTAATAGATTTAGGTCAAGTGGTTAAGAAGAACGAGGCATGAGAAGTTGCTGGTTTAGCACAGGACGTGTAGAAACTAGGGCGTCCTTCCAGTCCAAAATTCGAAGTCTAAAGCCCGTTACAAAGATAGGTTATCTCATAGATGGCTAAATTAACATGTTAGGAATAAAAACCCTCTGTTCCCAAACGACCGCTACTGTGTATAGGCGGTTCTGTCAAGACCGCTACTAGGTTTCAGTTTCCTGCACTTTGTTAACTCCAAATAGATTGTAGATTGACCCTATTATATAGATTGTTGCATCCCCTAGTTGGTGTTTGGTTTCAATGATATCAAAACGATTGTGTTTGTGTGTGTATGTATTTCATTGAGCAACATGTGTATATTATGATTGATGAGCTGAAAGATGGCTTTAAGGTTCATTCTTGAAAGCCATATGAATCATTGGTGTTTAAGAAACTAATGCTATATTTATCTTGGTTTGTAGGATCAAATCCATGGCTCACGTTTTGGAACTCAAAGGAGTGCATCAATGGAGTTCTTCTTCAAAAAGGGAGTTACCTTTCTCATTGCATTGCATTTCATCCTTATATAATTTTATATCAATGATTCCTCATGAGATAATGCTTCATAAATGTTAGTTCTTAAACAACAAGAATGCCATTTGAATGAATGTGGTTCCATGATATTATGCATGCTTTACATTTGGCATAATTCTTAACATTTGTGTAATGAAGTATTTTGATGTTGAAGATTTGGTAGATTCAAGAGAGTGATTGAATGGTTGAGCTCCCATGTCATTTTATCTGATTAAGTGAGAGATTCATGTTCATCATATCAAAACCTTGTCAGATGGTGAATATGTTTTTGATGGTTGAATTGAGAAGTCAATTACATGCTTGAATCTGATCAATGATGTATTTTTATGTGAACTAGTTCAAAGAGTTAATACTTGGTTCATGAGTTTTTAATTATCATCTAACCTCTTGGTTTATCATGTTTTTACAGGTTCAAGGAGGGTTTTTAAACCCTCTCATGTCAAGTGGATGATGGTAACATCTAACCATTTTTATGCTAAGTTCCAGGTCATTTTCATGAACATCTTTCATGAGGTTGCATTGCATTGGAAGTGTTTTATGCATCCTTAAAATGAGATTTTGAGCCTTTACAACGTGCTTAATATTTTCTCATTAATCTTGTTGAAATGTGGTTTAGATGGTGTTAATACTTTATTGAATTCATGGTAATTTATTCTTGATTTTTGGGAATTTTTTCGACACTTAATCGGGGCTAAAACTACATTTTCTTGACCCTCAGAAGGAGTCGACCCCTAGGGTCGACCCCCCTAGGCTGAGAGCCCAGCCAACTGCATGGGTCGACCCCTGTAAACAGAACATAATTTTCGTTCTTTTTGGCCCTCTGCTGCCCGAGGGTCAACCCCAAGGGTCGACCCTTCCGGAACGGAAATTCCGGGAGACTCTAAAACCTATTGAAAACCCTTCTAAACTTTACCAAACTACCCCCCATTGGTTCCTAAACATATTAGGGGGTTTCTAACATATTTTGTGAGGGTTATATGTGTCTTTTCATGCTTCTCATATTGGCCTATATAGGAGTTACGAATTTTGGAGATGAGAACCCTAATGTTGATATTGTTCTTTCTTGTAGGTGAAGAAAAGGGGGAAAACAAGGTGGAGCTCTTGCAAGGTGGTTATCATCTACATCCATGAAGATTTGGAGCTCGTGGTAGAAGAAGAAAAGGAGCATCTCGAAGAGAGGAACAAGAGGACGCCAAAATCGCCATCATCCGACAACGAACCAAGAGGAACCGGAAGAATCGAAGAAGGTGGAGCTCTCTACATGCTATATCTTCTTCATTCAGTCTTTAAACTTTGTTTGGGATTCATTGTATCTATTTGTCTAGGCTTCATACATTTCTAAAGGATTATGGTGTGTGGGAGATCGAAGAAAGGGTTCTCCGAGTGTTTGTGTTGACGTATGTGCGTCGTGTGGTGCGAAGCATATCCGCGTGTGTGCTTGGACATATTGTGGGGTGTGTTCCCCGTGTGTGGTTGGGAGTTTACTCCCGTGTGGTTGCGTAGGCGTCTCCCTACACGTGTGTGTTGGAGTTTTACTCCGTGTGTTTGTGTGGGGATTTATCGTCGTGTGTGTGTTGGAGCATCGTCTCCGTGTTGGGGTTTCATTCCCAGAGTGAAGCCTCACCGAGTTTGGTGAGGGGTGGACGTAGGGAGCCCGTCGTCGTCCCGAACCACCTTAAAAACCCTTGTCTTGTGGTTTGCTTTTGTGGATGCATGTTTAATTATTTATATTGGTTGAATGTTCGTGTGTGAACGGTGAGATTGAGAGAACTAAGTTTACCTTGCTTAGTCTAATTTCTTCAATCACGTTCGAAGTTGTTAATTCCGTTGTGTTAGATTTTAATTTACCATCATTCGTGGGGGACAATTCAACCTCCCCTTCTTGTCAACTCGCCTACCCAGGGACCAACAACTGGTATCAGAGCCTGGGCTCTATTTATTGGGTCTAACGACCTTTAGAGTGATCCCTTGGCGAGTTTCATTTAGCAACATGTCTAGTTTTACTCTTCCTCCTCATTTTGATGGTCATGATTTTATTTCTTGGAGAAATAGCACGTGTGCTTACCTTTGCTTTAATGAATGTGAAATTTGGAAAGTCATATGTAACGGTCCACATAAACTTCCATCAAATTAAGCTAAATGGAGTGCAAAGCATGAAAAGAAAAATGATATCAATATTAAGGCTTTGAATTTTATAAGGAATTGTGTAGAATCTAATGTTCTATCTCAAATTTCTTCGTACAGGTCAGCAAGAGATTTATGGGATGAACTGACAAAGTATGAAGCCAATGAAAGGACTTCACAAGTCGGCTCAACCTTCATGGCCAATGATGAAGAAACCAAAGAAAGCTCGGAGGTAGGATCCGAAGGTGAGAAAATTTCTTTTGAAGAACTAATGGAGCTCTATGAGGAATTGTTAAGTAGATACAAAAAGGTCAAATCTGAAAATAAGAAATTGATCAAGAAAAATGAAGATCTTGTGAATTCTCCTGCTTCATGTGAAAATTGTAAAACCTTGGAAAAAAAATTAAAAATCTAAAAGATCAAAATGAATCTCTTGAATCCAAAGTTGAATTACTTTCAGATGAGAATTCTTGCTTGAATGAAGATGTCGAAATGGCTAGAAAATATAATAAATCTCTTCAAATTGAACATGAATGTGATGAATTGAGGGAACAAAATAAATTCTTGATGTCTCAAATCTCTTTGCTTGAGAAAAATGAAGAATGCTTGAGAAGTAAGCTAGCATCTTTGTCTGACGATGATAAAGTGTTTGAAAAACTTCTTGATTCTTAAATTGATAGCAAGAGCATCATGAATGAAAATGAAAAACTTAAAAACGAAAAATGTGCCATGTTGATTCATATTTCCTTACTTGAAGGTAATTTGAAATGTCTTGATAAATTTGAAAAAGAAAACATGTTGTTGAAATCTGAAAATGAACAAATGCTTGCTAGGATTTCAAAACTTGTTGAAACTGAAAAGGTTCTTGAAAAGCTTGCTGAAAAACTTCATTGCACAAATCTAGAAAATAAAAACCTCATGCAAGAAAATGAAAAACTCACATCAAAGAATTATTTGCTTGATGATAAAATCCTTGCATGTGAAAAAGAGATCAACAACTTGAAAAATGACTTGTCTAGATTTGTTAAAGGGAAGGAGAACTTAAACACAAAGTGAACTTTCAAAAAGAGGGTCTTGGTTACATCCCGGTCAACAAAAAATCTTTTGAATCAAAAATAAAAATCTCTTTTGTTCATACCTCCGACATTCCTAGCACCTCCAAAACACCACCTCCCGTTGCTCAAATGAAAATATCTGAAAATAGATTTGAGAAAATGAAGAATGTCAAACCAACCATGTCAAACGGATTTTAAAAATCGAAGTCCAATGTTGAATGCTTCTATTGTGGTATGTTTGGACATGTGATGGATGATTGTCTTGTCATGAAAGAGGATGACAAGTTTGCATGCAAAGGGAAAAATGTTTTCAAATCACAAAGAAATATTTCTTGTTTTCATTATGGTAAGTTAGGCCACATAATGAAAAATTATTTTTCAAAACAGAAAGTTGAACAAAATGCTTTCAAGGAAAAGAGAAATGTTTCTTGTTTCTATTGTCACAAACTTGACCATGTCATGGATGATTGCTTTGTGAAATAAAATGATGATTATCGTGTCATGAATGCTAAGTTTAACTTTCAAAGAAAATTCAGAAATGAACATGCTTCCCATGCTAAAAGGTTTGCATCCCATAAGAAAAATTCATTCACAAACACTCATGCAAACAATGGAAAATCATTCTGTAAACCCACAACTCTTTGTTACTTTCATTGTGGGAAATACGGTCATGTCATGAATGAATGTTGGTTTTTGAAAACTGAGAATTTCCATGTTTCTAGAATGAATGCTTGGTTTAATTTTGTTAAATCTAGATCATTTGAAAATAGAAGATGGAATGCATTTGAAAATTCTTTTGCTCCTAAAAGGAAATCTTTTGACAAAAATACTTTCCCTCAATGCTTTTATTGTGAAAACCATGTCATTGAGGATTGCAGGATCATGAAGGATGATGATATGGTGGCAATAAAAAAGTCAAAGAAAATATTTGGAAGAAATGCTACCAACATCTAAGGACCCAAGAAGGCTTGGGTGCCAAAATCCGACAAATGAGTCGGTTGTTGTGAAGGTGTGCCTTGAGGTAAATAAAGAATGAAAGGTGTTCTAATAAAAAAGGAACAAGGCACACTCATATGGTAAAATCCCAACTTTGCTCTTTCAGTGTCAAATTTGATGGTTTTGAAGCTTTGGGATGATATTTTAGTGTGTTCTCATGTTATGCTTTAAATTCTTCACAAGCCACATATGTCTTCAATGGATGAATATTTGGTATATCAAATGGTGGTTAGAGAAGGTTGGACTACGTTCAACTGGATACTTCCACTAAGCGTGATGGTGGTCTTTACACCTATGTTCTCCGCCTAGTACCAAAATTCAGAAATTGAATTATTTGGCTTATGAGGAACCATATGTTTTGAATGAAATCAATTTGCCTTTGATTTGCATGTGCTTTCAAATTGAATTTGAAAAACCTTCTTGTTTCAAAAGGGCAAAATTTTTGAACTGTGGAATTGCTTGATTAAATGCAACAATTGATATTGAATGTTGACCATGGCTTATCTTAAAGCTCATTGACTTTGTGTGGTTGCCTTGCATGAATGATAGGTTACTTGATTTGTTCAATCTAGAACACATGTCTCATGCAATACTGTTTTGAATGATCAAGGCTGAACGTTTGGGTTGTGAGGAAAATGGCTTTCCATGATGAAATCTAACATAAACTGTTCATGGTTTAGTGCTAGATTCATTGAAAATCCATCTCATGCATTCACTTGCTTCATGCCTTTCTCAAATGCTCAAGTCATTGCAAAAATTGAAAACTTGCATAAAAAGAATGCATTGACATCCTTACATATCATTCACATACTATGTATATAAAATGACAAAAAGAAACATATTGCATATTCATGCATATAGAGCATATGCATATATTTCATGATAATCGCATATCCTGACTCATGAATGTTTACATGAATGTTTCATTAATCCCTGCATGCTTGTAAGTATTTACCCTATGAAACTATTTCTTGATCTTTCTAAGGCCTTACCTCCTTGCTAAACAATAATGCAGTGATTTTATTCACATGTGATACATGTCATATATTAAGGGGGAGGATTTGATTCTGACCGTGCATACATTTAGGGGGAGTCATGGCCGTGTCTTGTCGAATTCACTTTATACATGCAAAATAAAAATTTACCCGCACACTCTTGCACATAATGAATTTAATGACTTTCATTGATAAGGATTTAAGAAATTCCTTCCAACACTTTAAAGGGAACTTGAATCTCTACATGGACATTAAAAAGTAATCGTGAGGAAAAAGTTGTCTACCCCACAAAAATTCAATAAGTGGAATGTGGATCCGAGTAACCGAGAATCCCCCCTGAAACAAAGGAGGAAACTCGTGTCAAAAGGAGAAACAAAAAATCCACATGTGTGACGAATCTAAGTAGCCGGGAATCCCCATTGAGACATATGAGCAAACTCGCGTCGAAAGGTAAAGTCTATTAAAAGAAACAAAATAGGGGTTGTGTGAAGCTACCGATAGTCGAGAATCTAAAGTGAAAATGTAGAGATGAGATTACCTTCTAGTGTTCCTTAAAAAATCTAAAAATCCATATATTTTGAAGCTCATTATTCATTACATCACATTTCACATGGGTATTTTTGTGATGTATGTATTCTATAAATTTGCCTACATTCATGGTTTATGTAGTACTTCTAGTTGTGTACGCACAAATCTCTTAGTTATGCTTCATGTCTTACATTCTTGAATTTGAATCACATGCCCTTTTCTTAACCCGTACCTCATTAGGGGGAGCTACTATATGTAATATTTGTGTGCATGACGATTGTGCTTGTATGTTCATGCATTCCCCTTGTGTGGCGACCCGAACCCCGAAGACCAGGTATACCCGGTAGAACTACCGAATACACGTGATACCACTTGGAATCCGCGAGGCCTCCCAAGAGCAGTAAAGTTTCGAAGGGAAAAAAGATTATCGTGTAGTACATTGAATTGACAGATATAGCAGCAAGCACTTAAATTTCATTAGATCGGGTTGCTAAAGTAGCAGAAATAAAATTACTATTTATTATTAACAGATTTTAGACAATTATATACCTAGAGTCAAGTCCAAAGCTAAAGATAGCAGTCTAGCAGTACAGTCGACAGAAAGAAAAGACGTACCGAGAAGTCGGGGGAAGCCCGACGGAGGTACCAGCTGGAGGCTACGACTCGAACTCCAGGACCCGCGTAAGTAGAACGAACACATCACCCCACATGAAGAGCATGGGTGAGCCTCGTGTCACTGGCTCAGTAGGGGTCACGCGGATCCCCACTGAAAAAAGCGCAGTAACACGGAACAACAGGAACAACAGTAGAAAATAGCACTAAAAAGGTGTAAAAGAAAGGGA
The DNA here is from genome assembly GCA_022559845.1 of Amorphophallus konjac. Taxonomy (NCBI): domain Eukaryota; kingdom Viridiplantae; phylum Streptophyta; class Magnoliopsida; order Alismatales; family Araceae; genus Amorphophallus; species Amorphophallus konjac. The sequence continues at coordinate 202,605,001 of CM040124.1, forward strand.
AGCAGGAGTAGGGAACAGGTAAGGACGAGGGGAATAACCCGAATAGGCAAGCGGGCCAAGAAAGGGAAAGAGGAGTAGGGAGCAACGAGGAAAAAGGGGAAAAACCATGCACAAACTCCCCAACCTACACCTACAATAGGCATGCAAAAGAAAGTCTAGAAAAGACCTAGACAGGCACAGACAACATGACCGGAGCGTCGTGCACAGGACAGGACAGAGACCTCGAGTACAACCACGGAAAGGCCAACCCGGACAGGTGACAACAAACCCCACAAGTGTCTAGACTAACTGCTGCGTACCACCGACGTGAACACGGCCGAGTCGCTGACCCACGCGGAACCACAAGTACAAGTACTAGTCAGGGTCACACCCGTCGGCGTCAGTCCTCCGCCCCTGACCACGTGTGCACACACTGGCTCCTGCCTAGAGCCAGGCCTCTAGCTAGTTTTCTCCCCCCGTAGGACGCTACGGTAACTGCAGGAGCCGACGAAAACTAGCTTACAAAACCATATATCGGGGTCACCCCTCGACTGCTGGACGTCGAGGATGACGAGAAGAGGAAGCTCGAAACGCGGCGCTGAAGTACAGACAGTCGAACATGCACTGTCACCCATACCTCAAACACCAAAGGCAGCACAAGAAACTACCGACCAACTCAGAAACGTAGTCTTAGCCTTCGCAGAAACGTCGATCGATGTCCACGAATAAAGCGGCCAGACCACGGGAACAACAGACAACCCTAACCTTGACCGACACACACACAGCCACGCCACAAACCTACCTCTAACAGCCCCTAACATCACCTAGATGGCCCAACACAGAACAAAACAAACCAACGGCCATTACGGCCACAAGGACTGTAACGGCCTAGCACAGGCGCGTTACACCGCTCTGACGCGCCAGGACAGGGGCGTCAGGGCCAACAGGCTCAAACCCAAAATGCGAGCCACGTAACGGTCGAGGGCGGACGCGTTACAGCAGCCTAACGCGCGAGCGCAGACGCGTTACGCCCACCTAACGAGTGAGGATAGGCGCGTTACGCCAACCGACCCAAAATAGCAAAACAGGGTGTAACGGCCTGGGGCAGGCGCGTTACACAGCCTGACGCACCAGGACATGCGCGTCAGGGGAACCGACTCACCCAAAATGCTAGACGATAAAACTGGCGTGGCGCATCAACCCGGACGTGTCAGAGAGCTATGACGCGCCACCCCTCGCCCGTCACACTCCCAAAATCACGAAGAACTAAAAACGCCCAGACACTGTGACAGTTTGTCGTAGGGCCGTCAGAGACATGTGACAGTCTCTGAGATGACCGCTACACCGGTCACGGCGGGAAAATAGTGGAAACGCCAAATCGAGCCGTTCCACGGCCCATTCACGCCGAAGCGCAGGGGAAACAAACCTAGACGATGAAAAACAACCCTAGGAGGCTCAAAAGTCCACATGCAAGCCCTAAAACGAGAGATCGGGGTGATTTGGGCAAATTGACCCTAAATGGGTCACCGAGGTTCCCTGACTCCTACCGGCCTCGAATGACAACCGATCGACACGAAACTTACGTGAATGGGATCCGGACATCCAAGCGGTCATTTTGACACTAACCACGCCACAAATGGTTGCCGTTTTCCGGCGAACCCTGAAAACCCCAAAAATGATGGTTTTCACTAAGCTGGCCTGATCTCCCCCGATCGAGCACCAAACTACACACAGAAGCAGGGAAAACGTGCAGAATGAAGTGGCAGTCCATCTCCCTACCACCACCGAAGAAACCGTGCCCCAAAGGGACTAACCCATGCCGAAAACCACCGAATCACGAACGACACCCACTCGGAATCCACCGAGGGATCGCGCCTGCCACGCTCCATCCGCTGCTCCTTTCCGCGAACTGATCACCCGAGCATGTCCACGCCTCAGCCAGCTCTGCAACGATGTGTGCCCCTCCCCGAACGGACCAGAGACGGGAGAGAATAGAGTGAGATAGTGTGAAGTTGAAAATGAGCAAGAGAGATAGTGGAATTGAATTTATAGAAAGAAATTAGGAAATTTTCCTAATTTCTGAAAAATCTACTTTTTGGCCCGGTCTTAGAAAAATACGCAAAAATAGTCAAAACGATTGGCTCGAAGAGTACATCGCCACTGTGTCGTCCACAAGTCGATGAATTGAGAAATAAACTCACCGCAGGGTTCCGTAACTAGTACGAGAGAAAGACCCACACGGATCGTAAACTCAACTCGGAAGCCACAAAAGCGAACTGAAACTCACGAAAAGGATCCGAAAGACCCAATAAAGATCCAACAAAGATCTGGGACATTACATCATCCCCTCCTTTAAGAAATTTAATCCTCGAAATTTAAGGACTAGCAAGGGTAAGCAGGGATGAACAACCCGACAACACAACCACAAAACGACCTAATGCCAGCTGAAGACTGTACTGGACTTAGCGACTCTGGAAACTGTATATATGAGATTCCCATGTACTTCACACAACAACACTCTGATACCAACTGTGGCGACTCGGACCCCGGATACCAGGTATGCCCGGTAGGACTACCGAATACACGTGATACGACTTGGAACCCGCGAGGCCTCCCAAGAGCGGTAAAGCTCCGAAGGGAAAAAGGATTGTCGTGTAGTACATTGAACTGACAGATATAGCAGCAAGCACTTAAATTTCATTAGATCGGGTTGCTAAAGTAGCAGAAATAAAATTACTATTTATTATTAACAGATTTTAGACAATTATATACCCAGAGTCAAGTCCAATGCTAAAGACAGCACTCTAGCAGTACAGTCGACAGAAAGAAAAGACGTACAGAGAAGTCGGGGGAAGCCCGACGGAGGTACCAGCTGGCGGCTACGACTCGAACTTTAATTAGGACTCGCAGAAGCAGAACGAATACATCACCCCACCTGAAGAGCATGGGTGAGCCTCGTGTCACTGGCTCAGTAGGGGTCACGCGGATCCCCACTGAAAAAAGCGCAGTAACACAGAACAACAGGAATAGCAGCAGAAAACAGCACTAAAAAGCTGTAAAAGAAAGGGAAGCAGGAGTAGGGAATAGCTACGGACGAGGGGAATCACCCGAACAGGCAACCGGGCCTAGAAAGGGAAAGAGGAGTAGGGAGCAACGAGGAAAAAGGGGAAAAACCACGCACAAACGCCCCAACCTACACCTACAACAGGCATGCAAAAGAAAGTCTAGAAAAGACCTAGACAGGCACAGACAACACGACCGGAGCGTCGTGCACAGGACAGGACACAGACCTCGAGTACAGCCACGGAAAGGCCAACCCGGACAGGTCACAACAAACCCCACAAGTGTCTCGACTAACCGCTGCGTACCACCGATGCGAACACGGCAGAGTCGCAGACCCATGTGGAACCACAAGTACAAGTACTAGTCAGGGTCACGCCCGTCGGCATCAGTCCTCCACCCCTGACCACGTGTGCACACACTGGCTCCTGCCTACAGCCAGGCCTGTAGCTAGTTTTCTCCCCCCGTAGGACGCTACAGTAACTGCAGGATCCGACGGAAACTAGCTTACAAAACCGTATATCGGGGTCACCCCTCGACTGCTGGATGTCGAGGACGACGAGAAGAGGAGGCTTGAAACGTGGCGCTGAAGTACAGACATTCGAACATGCACTGTCACCCGTACCTCAAACACCAAAGGTAGCACAAGAAACTACCGACCAACTGAGAAACGTAGTCTTAGCCTTCGCAGAAACGTTGACCGACGTCCACGAACAAAGCGGCCAGACCACGGGAACAACAGACAACCCTAACCTAGACCGACACACACACAGCCACGCCACCAACCTACCTCTAACAGCCCCTAACATCACCTAGACGGCCCAATACAGAACAAAACAAACCCACGGCCATTACGGCCACAACGACTGTAACGACCTAGCATAGGCGCGTTACACCGCTCTGACGTGCCAGGACAGAGGCGTCAGGGCCAACATGCTCAAACCCAAAACACGAGCCACGTAACGGTCCAGGGCGGACGCGTTACAACAGCCTAACGCGCGAGCGCAGACGCGTTACGCCCACCTAACGCGTGAGGACAGGCGCATTACGCCCACCGACCCAAAACAACAAAACTGGGTGTAACAGCCTGGGGCAGGTGCGTTACACAGCCTGACACACCAGGGCAGGCGGGTCAGGGGAACCGACCCACCCAAAACACTAGACGACAAAACAGGCGTGACGCATCAGCCCGGACGCGTCAGAGAGCTATGACGTGCCACCCCTAGGCCGTCACACTCCCAAAATCACGAAGAACTAAAAACGCCCAGACGCTGTGACGGTCTATCGTAGGGCCGTCAGAGGCATGTGACAGTCTCTAAGACAACCGCTACACCGGTCACGGTGGGAAAACAGTGGAAACGCCAAATCGAGCCGTTCCACGCCCCATTCACACCGAAGCGCAGGGGAAATAAACCTAGATGACGAAAAACAACCCTAGGAGGCTCAAAAGCCCACATGCAAGCCCTAAAATGAGAGATCGGGGCGATTTGGGCAAATTGACCCTAAATGGGTCACCGAGGTTCCCGGACTCCTACCGGCCTCGAATGACAACCGATCGACATGAAATTTATGTGAATGGGATCCGGACAGCCCAGCGGTCATTTTGACACTAACCACGCCGCAGATGGTTGTCGTTTTCCGGCGAACCCTGAAAACCCAAAAAATGATGATTTTCACTAAGCTGGCCCGATCTCCCCAGATCGAGCACCAAACTACACACAGAAGTAGGGAAAATGTGCAGAATGAAGTGGCGGTCCATCTCCCTACCTCCACCGAAGAAACCGTGCCCCAAAGGGACTAAACCATGCCGAAAACCACCGAATCACGAACGACGCCCACTTGGAATCCACCGAGAGATCGTGCTAGCCACGCTCCATCCGCTGCTCCTTCCCGCGAACCGATCGCCCGAGCACGTCCACGCCTCACCCAGCTCCGCAACGGTGCGCGCCCCATGCCGAACGGACTAGAGACGGGAGAGAACAGAGTGAGATAGCGTGAAGTTGAAAATGAGCAGGAGAGATAGTGGAATTGAATTTATAGAAAGAAATTAGGAAAATTTCCTAATTTTTAAAAAATCTGATTTTTGGCCCGGTCTCAGAAAAATACACAAAAATAGTCAAAACGATCGGCTCGAAGAGTACATCGCCACTGTGTCGTCCACGAGTCGATAAACTCATCGCAGGGTTCCGTAACTAGTACGAGAGAAAGACCCACACGGATCGTAAACTCAACTCGGAAGCCACAAAAGCGAACCGAAACTCACCGAAAAGTATCCGAAAGACCCAATAAAGATCCAACAAAGATCTGGGACATTACATCCTCCCCTCCTTTAAGAAATTTCATCCTCGAAATTCAAGGACTAGCAAGGGTAAGCAGGGAAGAACAACCCGACAACACAACCACAAAACGACCTAATGCCAGCTGAAGACTGTACTGGACTTAGCGACTCTAGAAACTATATATCTGAGATTCCCATGTACTTCACACAACAACGCTCTGATACCAACTGTGGCGACCCGGACCCCGGATACCAGGTATACCCGGTAGGACTACCGAATACACGTGATACCACTTGGAACCCGCGAGGCCTCCCAAGAGCGGTAAAGCTCCGAAGAGAAAAAAGATTGTCGTGTAGTACATTGAACTGACAGATATAGAAGCAAGCACTTAAATTTCATTAGATCGGGTTGATAAAGTAGCAGAAATAAAATTACTATTTATTATTAATAGATTTTAGACAATTATATACCCAGAGTCAAGTCCAAAGCTAAAGACATCAGTCTAGCAGTACAGTCGACAGAAAGAAAAGACGTACCGAGAAGTCGGGGGGAGCCCGACGGAGGTACTAGCTGGCAGCTACGACTCGAACTCCAGGACCTGCGGAAGCAGAACGAACACATCACCTCACCTGAAGAGCAGGGGTGAGTGATATGACACAAACCCCTTGGCGGTGGCAGCCACTTGACCAATGCACCTTGGACCTAGATTTGCAAGCAATCGAACCGATCGGCGAACCCACTCAAGCGGACTCACCCGTGTAGCGCACACTCGTGCCCGTAGGCAACTCGACGATGGTGGAGAGGGTCCGGAATGGGACCTCGCTGTTCCAGGGTTTGGCTCGCTTGAGATTGAACCCCTAAAGGCCTGGGATGCCCCAATTCTGTGGGCGGCCAGCACGCTAAGGGCGTGGGATGTAGTGGCTCTCTCACAACTCGCTCCACGGTGGCACTCAAATTGATGATATTTTGAGATCGGGCACTCACTCACCGACCGACGGCACTAAGAAGCAATACTAGTTAAGCAAGAAGTGCTGACCAAGAGGAGTGCAACCAGGAGCTCACCTGATCGGTGTGAAGACGCCGATCCCGGCCGGAGACGAGGGCGAGCGGGGAAGTGTGGGTTCCCCGCACACTGCGCCGATGAAGCTTGATCCCTGTTTAAATTATACAACCACTACGCCTCACACAGGAGGGTGGACTTGGGGTGGGGATTTTAGTAGTACAATGCAAAAACTACCTCCACGTAGGGAGGGGCGTTAAGCCAGCCAGGCGGGGAGGGGAGATTCGCTCGAATCGCGCCGACGGATCACCCGACCGAATCTGCCCGTGTCTTGAGCAGCAGGATAGAGGATCGGTGTAGCAGCCTCTGTGCGCTCCTCCAGACTCATAACTTGACGAGACTGGCTCCGGAACGACGCTGACAGACCCAGGTACGCCTGTGAATTTTTGTGGGCGGTTCTCACGTCGCCTCTGGTCAGAGTGGACCCCAAAACAGGTGCTCAGAGTTCAGGTTCAGGCTGGCCCAGATTGTTGCAGCTGCTTGTAGAAGGTACCACGATCACTCCCGAAGTCTGAATGAGGCGAGACCAAGTCGAGGACGTCCGTGGATGAGTATTCTTAGAGCCCAAACCGAGAACAGCACCAGAGGATGTCAGGGTGGTGAGGAGGAGTCTGTTGAGTGAGGCAGCATCGGGGTAGGACCCAAATGGACTGTCTGCGCACCCGCGGGAGAAAAATTGGAAAGAACACTTCCTAATGCCAAACGGGATGCCTCTTGTTGGTGGTGGTGGATGACTCGTGGATGCAGCTCTCGCCCAAGTGGCGCCTCCAGAAGTTGAAGGATGTGGCCGTGGGAGCTTCTGCACTGCAGCTCAGGTCTAGGTTCTGGTCCTTATTGCGCAGTTGGACGAGGACAGGCAGCACGAACTGTAGCGAAGTAGGAATGTGACGATTCCACCTCGCTTGCGAAGAAGACTTGCAGACCTTTCTGGCGATGTTTGGTGTACCTCCAGAGGACATCGGACGACTCCGGAGCAGCCTCTGCAATTTGAGCTCCAACTGCTGCCTGCGAATTGAGATGGATAGGGTGGTGAAAGGTGATGGGAGACGGAGTAGATGGGGTGGGAAATGGGGTGGATGGGTGTGGGGATGACACCTGACTATGTAGGGGTCTGTTAGGGGGTGATACAAGGTGTGGGAGGGGCAGAAAGTGGGCTGGGAGGTGGTCTAGCAAGTGGAGGAAGGGGGAGCTGCGAATTTGGGTTGGGAATGAGAGAGGGAGGAGAGATCTCTCCTTTGGTTTGAATGTGTGGTTAATGGAGGGTTTAATTCTGGTCTAGGGAATGGGAAGGGGTGTCTTGGGGATGTGAATGGGTGATTGGGAGATGGGATTCTCCCTTGGGAAAATGATAGGTTGTATGGGGAACGGGAAAGGTTGCTTGGGAGGAGGGAGAGGTGCCTAGGAGAAGGGGATTCCACCTAGGGGTTGGAGGGGGATTAAATGAGCGGTATGGGGAAGGGGGAGGGGTCTTAATTAGAGGTGAATATGGAGGAGAGAGAGTGAATTTCGAAATTTGGAGAGAGGAGGAGAGAGAATAGGGTTCGCCCCCTTTAGAGAGAGAGAGAGAAATAGAGCTAGAGAGAGAGAGGGAGAGAGATGCACAAATGCTTTGGCAAACTTTTATCAATACTTCATTAGCTTACAAATGAGGGATTGGGGTCCTATTTATAGGAATCCCACAATTACACATAAGTCCCTGACTCTTGGACTACTAACACTAAACCAAGGGGAAGGGGGCGCCCCTGGGCCTAGCCCATATAATTGGGTCCAATAACACACATAATGACTTAAGACTTAGGTAAATAGCTACCTCACCTAGGTATTGGACTCAAATAAAAGGAAAAGTACATGATATGAAAATGAAAATTACATCATATGACTCGAAATAAAGTGGTGAACAAGATGTAGCATGGGTGGCGAGCATCGGGATCCTTGATCAAATGAAATTGCTGGTGATGTCCTCATCATACCCCCGAGGCGCGGAAAACTCGACTCCGTCGAGTATGGGCCCACCAGGGAAGTGGTCCTCTCAAGCAGCTCAGAGTGGGCCTCAACCTCCAAACTCAACCCTACGTCCGCAACTAGGAGACGGTCCTTCATCATCTCGAGGCGGCTCAGGCCCACCCTCTTGCTGGCGATGGAACCCTGCTTGCCTATTATTGCCTCCGTGTGCACATGTCGGACTCTCAGGCTGATTTTTGGTGGCTCTCCGAGGGTGTCCCTCTCAAAGGAAGATAAAGGCTCGAGGCACTCACTAGGATGCACCACGGTGCCCATATAGGGTGCCGGATCCGCCACGTGGAAAGTGGGGTGAATCCCAAAACCTATTAGTAAGTCCAACCCGATGGCCGGGGTGCCAAAGTCACTCGGAACTTGGGAAGGTCCAAGTCCTCATGCCCTCGAATTGGAGGTGACCCTAGGGTAGAGCCACTCCAATGCCATCATCACCAGATTGCCTACTTGGAATTCCAAGTGGCGCTTGCGAGCTCTTGTCCGCTCTTTGTGAACCTCACTGCTCGTCAAGAATTGCTTGCGTGTATGCTCATGCCATGTATCATAATGCAGTGAGTGGGTGTGAAAGAGGATAGCATGCAAAGGTGACCGGGGTAACCGTAAATTGACCTATCATTCTGTGATGCCATGTGGACCCTGATGAACTTGGGTGGACCGGGGCAGCCACAAGTGGCCCTATCATGCATGGGCTGCATAACAATGGTTGGAGGGCCATGGTATCTGTAGGGAAACCTATCACTCAAAGTGGTGATGAATGCCGGGGGACCCGGACACCCGTAGAGGCTCCTAACATGTATATGATCAATGATGAATGATGGAGGACCAGCACATCCAAATATGAGCCAGTCCTGCATTGGGCCTAAAGTGTGTGTGACATGTATGAGATGACTGGGGTTACTAGCCCTACCAAATGATGCAAAATGTAGTGGCACATGCATTCCCATCAAAATGGCTCCTTCTATGTGTATGGCTTGGTGTGAGAGTTTCCACTCTTAGGGGTCAAAGGGGTCTAGGAAAATGGAGTGGGCTTGGTCCAATATGGTTGGATGGGGTAGGGATAGGTTGGTGGTGAGTAAGGTGGGTGGGTATAGGAAGGGATCGAAGGGGTCATGGTAAGGGTCACCTAAGGAGAGGAACCCTAGGTCCTTTTGATCCTCACAACCCCTTGATGGAGGATTCTCCTCCTCTAGTAAAGTGATAGGGCCAAAGTTTTTGGTGGGATGGTCGGCCATGAATGGAGGACTAGATGTTCTACCCGAGACAAGCAACTCTAGTTTGTGAATAGCATCGGGCTCGTCGGGTGTAGGGAGGAGTAACAGAAGGTCACTAGTGTAGCAACCCACAGTGTAAATGGAGGAGATGGATCCGACACATAGGTGTAGGAGGTCAAGGCTCCTAGGTCGGTCGGTTATTGTAGACATCATGCCAGTTAGCTCCATTTGACAAACTATACCCTTAAGAAGATCCCCTAATGTTTCCACTTGATAGGATGATTGGATTGTGGTGTGATAGGTGGATAAGGGTACTATGGGAAGGTTTTGTTCCATAGGAGGGCAAACATGGGCCATGAGATCTCTAAATGGGTTCTCCTTTAGCCAACGTAACAGGGGTTCTCCTAAGATGAGCTCGGCCCCTACTAGGGAGGGTGGTGTATGGTGAGGACCACTATGTGAAGTGTCTTCTTCTTCCTGGACATGGGTGATCTCCATGGCGGGGGTTGGGTTCGGAGTGTTCACCATTATGGGGTCGGGTATGGGTTTTTCTACCAAGGAGGTGAGCGGGTCCACTGAGGGCGAGATGAAAACGGTTGGTGTATGGTGTACCCAGGGTGGTGAGTGAGGCCGGACTTGGGTTAGGGTTGGGAGTGGAAGTAGCGGGGGGCTAGGTTTGGGTAGGATAGGAGTTGGAAGTGGAAGGTGGGTTGGGTGAGTAACTTTGGGTTGAGGAGTGGTGGCTGTCACGGGCCTAGGTGGAGGGGTGGACATGGGGTCCACGGGGGTTTGAATGGTGAGGGTGGAGTGAGCCATGATGCTTCTTCCACCTGGGATGGGAACTTCTCGGCCTAACCCATGACATTGTGATTCATATTCTTCTTCCCAATCTAGTGGAGCCTCATAGTCTTCGGTCACCTCCTTAAGTTCCTTTTGGAAAGGGGTGGAAGGAGAATTTTTGGAAGTTTGTGGGGTGTGGGTTTGATGGAGAATTTTGGGTTGGGTGGTGGAGAAAGGAGGAGTGGGAGTGCTCCTCGGGTTATGGTTCTCAAGGTAGGAGTGGGAAGGTTGGGGAGTGAAGATTTTCCTAATCTCAATCCTTATCTCTTCCAACAAATCTAGGGGTCCTTTGGGTGGTGGGGTTTGGGTCCTAATGGAGGTCTTGGGTTGACTGGGAGGGAAAGGGGGAGTGGGAGTGCTCCTCAGGTTATGGTCCTTACGGTAGGAATGGGAGGGTCGGGGAGCGTAGATCTTCCTAAGTTCCTCCTTCATATCATCCCACGAAGAAATGGGCTCTTGCCTCCTAACCCTTCTTAATCCCTCTATGTGTTCCCACTTACTCTTGGCTTGACCCCGAAATCGTCCCTTGGCCTTGCGGACTCTTGCGGGTCCATATACCCAAGTCCTTTCAAAATATCTTTCCATGGTAGTCTCCCACCTAAGATAATCACTAGAATGTGATCCGTCAAAGGTAATGTCCTCATCTAGAATGAAATCCATGGGTGGTGAGTAGGCTAAGTAGGTGGCCAAGATGATCGGGGGAATCAATGCAAGGGTCAGATTGATGATGACTCCAATGCAAGCATGCCCTAGGACTTGACTTGATAAAGATAAGTCAATGACTTGCTCTGATACCAATTGATGTGACACAAACCCTTTGGAGGTGGCAGCCACTTGACCAATGCACCTTGGACCTAGATTTGCAAGCAATCGAACCGATCGGCGAACCCACTCAAGCGGACTCACCCGTGTAGCGCACACTCGTGCCCGTCGGCAACTCGACGATGGTGGAGAGGGTCCGGAATGGGACCTCGCTGTTCCAGGGTTTGGCTCACTTGAGATTGAATCCCTAAAGGCCTGGGATGCCCCAATTCTGTGGGCGGCCAGCACGCCAAGGGCGTGGGATGTAGTGGCTCTCTCACAACTCGCTCCGCGATGGCACTCAAATTGATGATATTTTGAGATCGGGCACTCACTCACCGACCGACGGCACTAAGAAGCAATACTAGTTAAGCAAGAAGTGCTGACCAAGAGGAGTGCAACCAGGAGCTCACCTGATCGGCGTGAAGACGCCGATCCCGGCCGGAGACGAGGGCGAGCGGGGAAGTGTGGGTTCCCCGCACACTGCGCCGATGAAGCTTGATCCCTGTTTAAATTATACAACCACTACGCCTCACACAGGAGGGTGGACTTGGTGTGGGGATTTCAGTAGTACAATGCAAACACTACCTACACGCAGGGAGGGGTGTTAAGCCAGCCAGGCGGGGAGGGGAGATTCGCTCGAATCGCGCCGACGGATCACCCGACCGAATCTGCCCGTGTCTTGAGCAGCAGGATAGGGGATCGGTGTAGCAGCCTCTGTGCGCTCCTACGGACTCAGAACTTGACGAGACTGGCGCTGGAATGACGCTGACAGACCCAGGTACGCCTTTGAATTTTTGTGGGCGGTTCCCGCATCGCCTCCGCTCAGAGTGGACCCCGGAACAGGTGCTCAAAGTTCAGGTTCAGGCTGGTCCAGATTGTTGCAGCTGCTTGTAGAAGGTACCGCGATCACTCCCGAAGTCTGAATGAGGCGAGACAAAGTCGATGACGTCCGTGGATGAGTATTCTTCGAGCAGAAACCAAGAACAGCACCAGAGGATGTAGGGGTGGTGAGGAGGAGTCCGTTGAGTGAGGCAGTGTCGGGGCAGGACCCAAATGGACTGTCTGCGCACCCGCGGGAGAAAAATTGGAAAGAGCACTTCCTGATGCCGAACGGGATGCCGCTTGTTGGTGGTGGTGGATGACTCGTGGATGCAGCTCTCGGCCAAGTGGCGCCTCCAGAAGTTGAAGGATGTGGCCGTGGGAGCTTCTGCACTTCAGCTCAGGTCCAGGTTCTGGTCCTTGTTGCGCAGTTGGATGAGGACAGGCAGCACGAACTGTAGCGAAGTCGGAATGAGACGATTCCACCTCGCTTGCAAAGAAGACTTGCAGACCTTTCCGGAGATGTATGGTATACCTCCAGAGGATGTCAGACAACTCCGGATCAGCCTCTGCAAGTTGAGCTCCAACTGCTGCCTGCGAATTGAGATGGATAGGGTGGTGAAAGGTGATGGGAGAAGGAGTAGATGGGGTGGCAAATGGGGTGGATGGGTGTGGGGATGGCACCTGACTATGTGGGGGTCTGTTAGGGGGTGATACAAGGTGTGGGAGGGGTAGAAAGGGGGCTGGGAGGTGGTCTAGGAAGTGGAGGAAGGGGGAGCTGCGAATCTGGGTTGGGAATGAGAGAGGGAGGAGAGATCTCTCCTTTGGTTTGAATGTGTGGTTAATGGAGGGTTTAATTCTGGTCTAGGGAATGGGAAGGGGTGTCTTGGAGATGTGAATGGGTGCTTGGGAGATGGGATTCTCTCTTGGGAAAATGAAAGGTTGTATGGGGAAGGGGAAAGGTTGCTTGGGAGGAGGGAGAGGTGCCTAGGAGAAGGGGATTCCACCTAGGGGTTGGAGGGGGATTAAATGAGAGGTATGGGGAAGGGGGAGGGGGAGGGGTCTTAATTAGAGGTGAATAGGGAGGAGAGAGAGTGAATTTCGAAATTTGGAGAGAGGAGGAGAGAGAATGGGGTTCGCCCCCTTTAGAGAGAGAGAGTGAGAGAAATAGAGCTAGAGAGAGAGGGAGAGAGATGCACAAATGCTTTGGTAAACTTTTATCAATACTTCATTAGCTTACAAATGAGGGATTGGGGTCCTATTTATAGGAATCCCACAATTACACATAAGTCCCTGACTCTTGGACTACTAACACTAAACCAAGGGGAAGGGGGCGCCCCTGGGCCTAGCCCATATAATTGGGCCCAATAACACACATAATGACTTAAGACTTAGGTAAATAGCTACCTCACCTAGGTATTGGACTCAAATAAAAGGAAAAGTATATGATAAGGAAATGAAAATTACATCATATGACTCAAAATAAAGTGGTGAACAAGATGTAGCATGGGTGGCGAGCATCGGGATCCATGATCAAATGAAATTGCTGGTGATGTCCTCATCAGTGAGTCTCGTGTCACTGGCTCAGTAGGGGTCACGCGGATCCCCACTGAAAAATGCATAGTAACACGGAACAACAGGAACAACATCAGAAAATAGCACTAAAAAGTTGTAAAAGAAAGGGAAGCAAGAGTAGGGAACAGGTAAGGATGAGGGGAATAACCCGAACAGGCAAGCGGGCCTAGAAAGGGAAAGTGGAGTAGGGAGCAATGAGGAAAAAGGGGAAAAACCATGCACAAACGTCCCAACCTACACCTACAATAGGCATGCAAAAGAAAGTCTAGAAAAGACCTAGACAGGCACAAACAACACGATCGGAGCGTCGTGCACTAGACAGGACACAGACCTCGAGTACATCCACGGAAAGGCCAACCCGGACAGGTCACAACAAACCCCACAAGTGTCTCGACTAACCGCTACGTACCACCGACGCGAACATAGCCGAGTCGCATACCCACGCAGAACCACAAGTACAAGTACTAGTCAGGGTCACGCCCGTCGGCGTCAGTCCTCCGCCCCTGACCACGTGTGCACACACTGGCTCCTGCCTAGAGCCAGGCCTCTAGCTAGTTTTCTCCCCCCGTAGGACGCTACGGTAACAGCAGGAGCCGACAGAAACTAGCTTACAAAACCGTATATCGGGGTCACCCCTCGAGTGCTGGACGTCGAGGACGATGAGAAGAGGAAGCTCGAAACGCGTTACAGACAGTCGAACATGCACTGTCACCCGTACCTCAAACACCAAAGGCAGCACAAGAAACTGCCGACCGACTCGGAAACGTAGTCTTAGCCTTCGCAGAAACGTCGACCGATGTCCACGAAGAAAGCGACCAGACCACGGGAACAATAGACAACCCTAACATAGACCGACACACACACAGCCACGCCACAAACCTACCTCTAACAGCCCCTAACATCACCTAGACGGCCCAACACAGAACAAAACAAACCAACGGCCATTACGGCCACAAGGACTGTAACGGCCTAGCACAGGCGCGTTACACCTCTCTGACGCGCCAGGACATGGGCATCAGGGCCAACAGGCTCAAACCCAAAACGTGAGCCACGTAACGGTCCAGGGCGGACGTGTTACAGCAGCCTAACGCACGAGCGCAGATGCGTTACGCCCACCTAACACGTGAGAACATGCGCGTTATGCCAACCGACCCAAAACAACAAAATAGGGTGTAACGGCCTGGGGCAGGCATGTTACACAGCTTGACGCACCAGGGTAGGCGCGTCCGGGGAACCGACTCACCCAAAACGCTAGACGACAAAACAGGCGTGACGCATCAGCCCGGACGCGTCAGAGAGCTGTGACTTGCCACCCCTAGGCCGTCACACTCCCAAAATCATGAAGAACTAAAAATGCCCAGACGCTGTGACGGTCTGTCGTAGGGCCGTCAGAGACATGTGACGGTCTCTGAGACGACCGTACACCGGTCACGGTGGGAAAATAGTGGAAACGCCAAATCGAGCCGTTCCACGCCCCATTCACGCCGAAGCGCAGGGGAAACAAACCTAGATGACGAAAAACAACCCTAGGAGGCTCAAAAGCCCACATGCAAGCCCTAAAACGAGAGATCGGGGAGATTTGGGCAAATTGACCCTAAATGGGTCACCGAGGTTCCTGGACTCCTACCGGCCTCGAATGACAACCGATCGACACGAAACTTACGTGAATGGGATCCGGACATCCCAGCGGTCATTTTGACACTAACCACGCCGCAAATGGTTGCCATTTTTCGGCGAACCCTGAAAACCCCAAAAATGACGGTTTTCACTAAGCTGGACCGATCTCCCCCGATCGAGCACCAAACTACACACAGAAGCAGGGAAAACGTGCAGAATGAAGTGGCGGTCAATCTCCCTACCTTCACCAAAGAAACCGTGCCCCGAAGGGACTAAACCATGCCGAAAACCACCGAATCACGAACGACGCCCACTCGGAATCCACCGAGGGATCGTACCAGCCACGCTCCATCCGCTGCTCCTTCCCGCGAACCGATCACCCGAGCACGTCCACGCCTCAGCCAGCTCCGCAATGGTGCGCGCCCCGCGCCGAACGGACTAGAGACGGGAGAGAACAGAGTGAGATAGCGTGAAGTTGAAAATGAGTTGGAGAGATAGTGGAATTGAATTTATAGAAAGAAATTAGGAAATTTTCCTAATTTATGAAAAATCCAATTTTTGGCCCGGTCTCAGAAAAAAATGCAAAAATAGTGAAAACGATCGGCTCGAAGAGTACATCGCCACTGTGTCGTCCACGAGTCGATGAATTGAGAAATAAACTCACCACGGGGTTCCGTAACTAGTACGAGAGAAAGACCCACATGGATCGTAAACTCAACTCGGAAGCCACAAAAGTGAACCGAAACTCACCGAAAAGGATCCGAAAGACCCAATAAAGATCCAACAAAGATCCGGGACATCACACCTTGAGTCTAATTCTCAGCATAAACCTTGCATTTGAAGGAAAGAAGTCATCTTGTGCACAGCTTCATATCTTGCACGATTAGCATTCACATAGTGCATTTCAATTGCATTTGAGAGATGAAGCTCATCATGTGTATATTTGCATATTTGGAATTTTCAACATGCATATAGTTTACACATGATATCATCTTGAGCAACTCATACTTTTCAACAATTGGTATGTTGCATGATTGCTGAAATGAGCTCTTCCACCCTTTGGTATCATATCTTTGTGGCCAACACGTTCATCTCTTGTCACATCACCCCATCTCTGAACAACATTTGGTATCATACTTTTGGGCCCTTGATTAGTATCACTTGGCATTTGCATTGGTATTATATCTTTTGGCCTAACACGTTCATCTCTTGTCACATCACCCCATGTCTTTTTGTAGATGACAAAAAGGGGGAGAATGTTTGTGTGTGCTCAATGTCTTATGAATGTTGTTATTTTCGGGAGAATTGGAGAATTGATGTATGTGCTCAATGTTCAAGTTAATGCTTGGCCTTTCATAAAATGTTTGCAATACTACTCTATCACACACATCGTTTTGTCATCATCAAAAAGGGGGAGATTGTTGCATCCCCTAGTTGGTGTTTTGTTTCAATGATATCAAAACGATTGTGTTTGTGTGTGTATGTGTTTCATTGAGCAACATGTGTATATTATGATTGATGAGCTGAAAGATGACTTTAAGGTTCATTCTTGAAAGCCATATGAATCATTGGTGTTTAAGGAACTAATGTTATATTTATCTTGGTTTGTACGATCAAATCTATGGCTCACGTTTTGGAACTCAAAGGAGTGCATCAATGAAGTTCTTCTTCAAAAAGGGAGTTACCTTTCTCATTGCATTGCATTTCATCCTTATATGATTTTATATCAATGATTCCTCATGAGATAATGCTTCATAAATGTTAGTTCTTAATCAACAAGAATGCCATTTGAATGAATGTGGTTCCATGATATTATACATGCTTTACATTTGGCATAATTGTTAACATTTGTGTAATGAAGCATTTTGATGTTAAAGATTTGGTAGATTCAAGAGAGTGATTGAATGGTTGAGCTCCCATGTCATTTTATCTGATTAAGTGAGAGATTCATGTTCATCATATCAAAACCTTGTCAAATGGTGAATATATTTTTGATGGTTGAATTGAGAAGTCAATTACATGCTTGAATGTGATCAATGATGTATTTTTATGTGAACTAGTTCAAAGAGTTAATACTTGGTTCATGAGTTTTTAATTATCATCAAACCTCTTGGTTTATCATGTTTTTACAGGTTCAAGGATGGTTTTTAAACCCTCTCATGTCAAGTGGATGATGGTAACATCTAACCATTTTTATGCTAAGTTCTGGGTCGTTTTCATGAACATCTTTCATGAGGATGCATTGCATTGGAAGTGTTTTATGCATCCTTAAAATAAAATTTTTGAGCCTTTACAATGTGCTTACTGTTTTATCATAAATCTTGTTAAAATTTGGTTTAGATGGTCTTAATACTTTGTTGAATTCATGGTAATTTATTATTGATTTTTGGGAATTTTTCTGACACTTAATCGGGGCTAAAACCGCATTTTCTTGACCCTCAGCAGAAAGGGTCGACCCTTGGGGTCGACCCCCCTGGGCTGAGAGCCCAGTCAACTGCATGGGTCGACCCCTGGGGTCGACCCACTGCAAGGGTCGACCCCAAGGGTCAACCCCTGTAAATAGAACATACTTTTGGTTCTGTTTGGCCCTCTGCTGCCCGAGGGTCAACCCTTCCGGAACGGGAATTCCGGGAGACTCTAAAACCTATTGAAAACCCTTCTAAACTTTACCAAACTATCTCCATTGGTTCCTAAACATATTAGGGGGTTTCTAACATATTTTATGAGGGTTATATGTGTCTTTTCATGCTTCTCATATTGGCCTATATAGGAGTTACGAATTTGGGAGATGAGAACCCTAATGTTGATATTGTTCTTTCTTGTAGGTGAAGAAAAGGGGGAAAACAAGGTGGAGCTCTTGCAAGGTGGTTATCATCTACATCCATGATGATTTGGAGCTCGTGTTAAAAGAAGAAAAGAAGTGTCTCGAAGAGAGGAACAAGAGGACGCCGAAATCGCCATCATCCGACAACGAACCAAGAGGAACCTGAAGAATCGAAGAAGGGGGAGCTCTCTACATGCTATATCTTCTTCATTCAGTCTTTATACTTTGTTTGGGATTCATTGTATCTTTTTGTCTAGGCTTCATACATTTCTAAAGGAATATTGTGTGTGGGGGATCGGAGAAAGGGTTCTCCGAGTGTTTGGGTTGACGCATGTGCGTCGTGTGGTGCGGAGCATATCCACGTGTGTGCTTGGACATATTATGGGGTGTGTTCCCCGTGTGTGGTTGGGAGTTTACTATCGTGTGGTTGCGTAGGTGTCACCCTACGCGTGTGTGTTGGAGTTTTACTCTGTGTGTGTGTGGGGATTTATCCCCGTGTGTGTGTTGGAGCATCGTCTCCGTGTTGGGGATTCATTCCCCGAGTGAAGCCTCACCGAGTTTGGTGAGGGGTGGACGTAGGGAGCCCGTCGTTGTCCCGAACCACCTTAAAAACCATTGTGTTGTGGTTTACTTTTGTGGATGCATGTTTAATTGTTTATATTGGTTGAATGTTCGTGTGTGAACGGTGAGATTGAGAGAACTAAGTTTACCTTGCTTAGTCTAATTTCTTCAATCACGTTCAAAGTTGTTAATTCCATTGTGTTAGATTTTAATTTACCATCATTCGTGGGGGACAATTCAACCGCCCCCTTCTTGTCTACTCGCCTACCCAGGGACCAACATAGATGTTAAGCCTAGGTAATTAGGTCTTATTCCTCGTTATGACTTAGCATTTATAAACTCGGGTATATTATTCATCTATCATGATAGATTCCATGTCTTTAATGTGTTGTAAACCTATTTTAAACTTATGCTATTTTCATGCCAAAACTCTTATAGTTTGTATTAAAGTTAATTTTACATGGTTCTTGGACTTGTCTTATTGATGTTTTTATCGCTGTTTTATCACGATTCACTCTCATCTTTGGAGTCTTTTCTAAAGTACATGACACATATTCCAGTACGATGTCATTAGTTACACTTTGCACATGTTAGACACACAATCTTGGACTTGTGATCCTCTCCGTTGGATATTCCTTCCACCAGACTAGGTGATCTTGTCTCAAGGCCTCCGTAAGTCTCCGCGAGCCTGGGATTCCTACTAGGATGCCAAGCTGGTTGTACCCTCAAAGCCCATTGAACTAGAGAGCACTCAAGCTTACCGGTGCTTTTTGTAGCCAGGTTAATAGCGATTCTCAGGCGACCGATATTGTGTAGTAGCGGTTATGGGATGATCGCGTCTGTCCAGATTTCACCCCTGTGTCGACCCTTATCTCTCTTGCTCAACACGATTATTGACATTTTTGGATTTATTCCGTTTCATAGATGCATTCATGACATCTAATTTCATAACATGGCAGTCATGCATTACATGCCCTGCCCTATCACAGTAATGACATGAGATTTTATTTTTATGTGCATGTAAATATGTGTGAGGTGTATGATCTATATGCATGGGAATAGGAGAAACAATTTTTTGTTTGACAGTCTTTTTCTATTTTTCAAGATTTTTCAGATTTTTAGTTGGTTTTACTGATTTTTGAGCAGTAAATTGAAAGACAAATGAGCAAGATGTTTTGAGTTGTTCAGAACTTCTCACAAATGAAGTTGAGAGTTTATTTTCAACTTTCTTCTTATTAACTGGATTATAACCGAGTCCTTCTCTCTGAAAGTTCACTTTAGTTCCAAAATTTTTATCTAAATTATTTTTCCCTTCAACAAATTTTGACATGGAATTATTCAAATCATGCATTTCAGATTGTAAGGAAGCAATACTCATCTCATAGCCAACAATATCATTTTCACAAGAAGTTACTTGTTGATCCAGTGCTATCTATGTATAGTGAACATTGATCGATGATGACAAAGTGTTTGATAAATGTCCTCTTTACTGATTGGCAGGAACTTAAGTGTCCTAAAGTTACTGAAAGACCCAAGATCAAACATATGAAAGGCAGCATGCCTTATTCTCAGTTCGGTCACATGACCCAAGGCCTTTATCATATGGCATGTGATCTAGGAAGGAATCTCGTGTAGTGATTAAGCCATGTGGACATCACACTTTCAGTATCTGACACGTGGAGTCCAGCAATAATTTCTTGAGTTATCTTATCTGAAAAGAATGGGTGGGAATGTTCCCTCCACGCGCCGAACTGTCAATTCTGTGGGGACCACGGCATCCCAGAAGCTATATAAAAAGAAGACCTCTGTCATTCAAAGTGGGGATAAAAGTTTTATGAAGATCACAACTGATGAATTGAGCAAGCTTTAGAGAGACGAAGTAGAGAGCAGCCTAAAAAGAGAGAGTGAAGATTTGAGACTTAGAAAAATAGAGTATCATATTTCTGATAGAGAGACGTGAGATAATAAGAGAAAGGGAAGACGAAGAAGAGGGAGATAGTGAGATCGAGAGAAGAGATTGAGAGAGTGAGATCGAGAGAAGAGATTGAAGATCCTGAAGATTTGTCTGATTGGCCCTTGGATCAGATCCAAGCTAGTCTGCTCCTGCGAGAGCTACATGTTATCTGCTTTCATTTCTAGCTTTCTGGTGCTATGTTTCCATCCTTTGTTTTTTTCATTTTTGATTTCATCAAGTTGTGTGTCAACAGAAGCAAGCTGTAATGCTCAGCGGGCGAGGTATGTACCTCGGACAGCAAGCTGTGATGCTCAACGATTTGTAAGCAAGCTGTGAAGCTCAGCGGATGCAAGCTGTGGTGCGCAGCGGTTTCAAGCTATTAGGCAGTAGTAAGCCACACTCAGATCTGAGTGTGGGGTGGATGTAGGTCTCTAGTAGAGACTGAACAACCTAAAAATCTCCTTCTTGTGTGATTGATTCATTAACTATTTGCTTCGATAGATGAATACCTAGGAATGGTTTCGGTTGAGTTCAATTGTGAATGCAAGATCACTCATCTGATCTAAGTGTGGTATCAATCAAAGAAGTATATATAAAGGCATGCCAGAAAAGTTAGCTCACGCCTAACTAGACTAACATCCCTTGCATAGAGACCATCCTCCGCCTAGTACGAGATTTGATTGATAGACCACTTAGGTCAACCGAGTTATTGTTGTAGGTCTAGTTCATCTCAGGATAATACCGCAACTAGATTCAAATTGGTTTAAAACGTGGTTTATTCCTAAAATTCTTAAAAAGTTTCAGTGGGATCCATTCACCCCCCTCTGGATCTTATTCTAAGCGGATCACCAATCCTAACATCTCTGGCGTCGACTCTGTCATAGAAACGGTCCTGGCATGATCGCCTCTTAAAGAAACGACCCCGATATGAACATTTTATGTCTAAGTATTAATTAACCCGGGGTTTGACCCAAGGGTTGATTTTCCTATGCTCCTAGATGGTCTATTGATAATCTAGAACCTAACACCTTGTTTAATAAGTTATTAATGAATTATGAAAGTTAAGGAATATGCCGTTATGCTGCTGGATTTCTTCCATAGCATGACCTTGTCATTAAATCATCCTTGATCTCATGATTTCAATTTGGAACGTTCTTACCTTGTTATTGATATCATGAAAGTATAGTTTGAACTTTACATTATTAGCTTACTTTATTAATATTTCTTGTGGAAGTAGCTTGATTTATAACGTGAAGATTTAGATCGGGCACTGATTGTGTCCAAGGGCTCGACACTAGCCCCCTCGGCTGATTGTCGGAAACACGCTATAAACCATGCGGTATGATGAAATACTGGTGTTGCATTGTGACGGGAGTACTTTTTTTTTATAGACGAGCGAAAATCACGAGGCAATCTAGTGAAATTACATTCTTCCATGTTAAGTGACTTTCTAGTGCATATCCTTTATGGTTATGAAATTTTTGTTCGTGAAAGGCCATATTTACATTCATGCTATATTCTTACTTGACCATACTCCCAGTCTACATGAACTCTCATATCTCATCTTGATCATATATTGTTACTTGGGTTACTTTGGTTTATACCACATGTTTTACCGTATTTCCTTTATCTTATTTTCTAGAGCTAAAATACTAATTACTTAAACATTGCCTTCATGTTGATACGAAGATATCAACTGGGCAAGTGTGCTAATTACCCTACTTTTTCATTCTTTTCAGGACATTCTAGCGGGGCGGATTCAGACTATTCAAGTGATGGATCTGAGAGCGATTGATGGTTCGAGAGAAGCCGTAACTAGTCTAGTCAAGAGTCAATTATGTAATTTTCACTTTTTTGAGTCTCGTTAGTCAAAGAGTTTTTGTAATGCTTTCATTATGATTCAATAAAGTCAAGGTTTTTGGAATATACCCTCTTGTGTCCACTTTTATGTGTGAATGATTAGTACTCTGATTGTTATTATCACTTGAGGCTTCTCTTGCCGACTGTTCACATTCCCGATTAGTTTCCGCTGCATAATCTCGGGGCATGACACATTGGTTCGTGGGAGGACACAAGAAAAAATCTTGTTGAGGCCTAGGGGAGGAAGTAGTCATATGACCCTACAGGACCGTGGGAGGTAGAGAGGGAGAGCTCCCAGGAAATGCACATGGGCCACCCAAGAGAATCGATAGTGGGAGGTCCTGACGGTCCAGGAAAAAGAGAATTTCAGGTGTTTTACATCCTGGGGTCCAACTCATTGCCTTGATCAAACTCCGGGACGCTGGTTGCCATAGCAGAAATCAAACTGTCACGCCAGTAGCATGTTATCAACGGAAAGAAAACATCCATTCGGGGGGGGGGGGGGGGGGGGGGGAGCAAATGCAGTAGAGAAGATATAGTGTTGATTGGAAGAGCTATAACCATGTTCATAAATCAGGACCAAAGGCCCCCATGCTTCATTCATTCATAAGAGAAGGATTACATCGGGTGTAGCCCCCATCGGGCATGAAGGAAAAAGGAAAGAAAGAAAGAATGATGCAAAGACCCACCGTCGGATGGGCCTGTTCTTCTCCTTCTCTCCTCCCCTCCCTTGTTCTCTATTTCATCAGGGCTTTCTTTTTTTTTTCATGTCCTTCCACGTTCTCCTTATACATTTTCTTTGCACGGATGGCTATTTATATGGGGACCAGTTCTTTTCTTCAGGTGAAAACTCTCCCCATTTTTTCTACTGCCATCTTTTTAATTGTAGGAATGGGGAGCATGCACGCGGGACTGCGGGAGCCCTTGCGGGAAGGCCGAAGTGAGGCCCCGCATCTGTCTGGTGGGGCGGTGTTGCTGTTGACGATGTTGCTACCATCGTGCTGTCCGTTCACACGCGAGGGAGGGGGTCGACGTTCGAGCATTGAATGCTCATGAGGACGAGGCTGTCGGAGCAAGGTCCGTGTTTCTTGTTCTTCTCTTCTTTCTTTCCTTTTTTTTCTTTTTTTCCCCTTTTATTCTTTTATTTCATTTTGGCCCTTCTCCTTCTTTTCTTTCCCATAATAATTTTTCTTCTCCCCTTCATGCGGTTGTAGACAATAGATCGCATTTTTTTCTTTATTTTTTTTTAACGCCAACAAATGCCCCCCATCTGCAGATGTCGCCAGCGAGGAACAACTGAGCGGGGCCTGCGGGTGTATCCTCTTGTCTAGCAGGAAGTTGATATCGAGGCAGAGTATCCTCGGCTTCAGATAAAATGTCTAGGCTGCAGGTTATATCAATTGGCCCTGATAGAGAGTCAGACGTGAATCACGCTGATATCGTCGACATTGGGTATATGCCAACGCAAAAATATCGGGTCTATCTGGTCTTAGATGGAAGGACTAAGCCATTGTGTTGTATCGGTTAGCTCTGACTGAGAATCAGATACCAATCATGATGGCATCATTGACATTCGGTTTATGCCAATGCAAGAATATTGGGTTTATCTGGTCTTAGTTGGAAGGTCTAAGCCATTGTATCATATCGATTGGCTCTGACTGAGAATCAGATACCAATCATGATGATATCATTGACATTGGGTTTATGTCAACGCAAGAATATCAGGTTTATCTGGTCTTAGACGGAAGGTCTAAGCCATTGTGTTGTACTGATTATCACAGTGGGACTGATGGGTTGGTTCTGACAGAGAACCACGCACCAACCGGAGTAGTATAATCGGCATTGGGCTTATGTCGACGCAAGGGTCCAGGTTTATTTGGCCCCAGACAGAAGGTCTAGGCTGTCACGCGGTGTCAATTAGTCCTGGCAGGGAGCCAGATACCGATTGCGGTGATATCGTTGACATTGGGTCTGTGCCAACGCAAGGAAATAGGGTTATCTGGCTTTAGACGGAAGTCCTAAGCCATCCGATTGTATCGATCAGTCCTGACAAGAAGCCAGGTGATAATCATAATGACATAGCCGACATTGGGTCTATGCCAGCGCAAAGCAATGAGCTTTATCTGGGTTCAGACACAAGGCCTAAGCCACTGAGTTGTATCGATCGGTCTTGACAGGAAGCCAGGTGCCAATCATAATGACATCGCCGACATTGGGTCTATGCTAGCGTGAGGAGATCAGGTTTATCTGGCTTTGGACGGAAGGTCTAAGCCATCGAGTTGTATCCATTCGTTCTGACAGGGAGCCAGTTATCAATCAAGGTGGTATCATCGGCATCGGGTTTATTCCGACATAAGGAATTTGATTATCTGGCTTAGACGTAAGGTCTTCGCCATATTCTTCGGCTATGTAACGCCCAGAAATTTTGAAGGTTAAATAAGAATAGAAATCATATATGTATTATTATGTATATATTCACGGTTTGAAAAGAAAAAGATAACCTACACGTGATGATATTTATATATTCCTCCAAATAGTTAATAATATTGAATAAATAAGAATTTGGGGTATATTGCTCTTAGGATAAATCAGTGGCTAATTAATATTTCCTTTTTCAAAGAGAGTAAATATTTTCCTAGGATCGAACCTGCCTCTGATACCCAGGTCAATGACTAATAAAATAATTAAAGTAAATGAAACAATGAGGTATAAAAACCCCATATGAAGTATTATGTTCACCAAACTCACAATCGATAAAGACCCTAGTATATGGAAATGGGCTGAACATTCAATGCCAACTCATGGACACTAGTAGACCCTTAAACCCCACGTATGGGTTAGTATCAGTACATAATGGGCTTCAAGAAAAATATATACATAAATATATACATTTATAACTATAAAGGAGCCTTGAAAAAACAACCCATATATATATATATATATATATATGTGTGTGTGTGTGTGTGTGTGTGTGTGTGTGTGTGTGTGTGTGTGTGTGTGTATCTTAACGAGGGCCTTTTAGATAAGCCATGAACATAAGAAAACCTATATAGTTATATGGGTCTTAACCCGAACACGTGAAGGGAACCCATATGCATGAATGTGGGCCCTCACACGTACACCTATAAGAAGCACACACCATTAAAAATATATAAAATTTTAATCCCCTAAATACCCTAATACACAGGATGCCCAAATAATAGGGAGCCATAGCTTATGATGACCCACGTACGTGGGCGTTAAACCCATAAACATGAAGAAAAGAATCCCACAACCCATTCTAACATACCTAACCCAATAGAGGCTTCGAACGTAGTTTTTGCATGAGAACCCTTTAGGGATTCGCCAAGGGTAAAAGGTAGTTGGCTGTTAATATAGTTGGGATTAAACAACGCATGGAAACCTTCGAACCCTCTAGAAATCCCCACTGTTGACAAACCCAAATGCCCATTCGAACTTAGCAAAAGCCCAACTTAATTACCCCACATGTCAAGGGCACCTTTACGAAGATAATAAACAGTATGGCTTTTATAAACTAAACCCTTCCCAATTCGATCGAAGGCCGCATTGAAGGTGGCTGCAGTTTAAGGAATTTTTGAGGATCATTATGATTCATATATAGTAGGTATTAATCTCATTAGGATTTCTACAAAGGGAGATTGCTTCCCAATAGGTTTCTAACGTCTCAAACCTATAAATAAACCCTCATCGAGCAAGCCATGGTTGCTGATGTTCGTGTTATTTTATCTTTATTGAACCCCACCATCGAACGAGAAGAAGAAAGCTCGTGCCTCCTTCCTTTCTTCTTCTTCTTCCCTTCCTCATGAGCGGGCCTCTGTTCTCATCTGCGTGACCCATGTTGCCGCTGTAACGAGGTGGAGGAACGGCTGTGGAGAAGAGCATGCCGTTTCTTCTGGTGTTGCTGCTGTACACTTCTCCTTCCTCCGACGGTTGCAGAGAAGTCATCTTCTTTCTGCAGTGCATCATCCTCATCCTATCATCCTACTAGTGAAGCTGATGCTTCTTATATTTTCTTCTGCCGCAAGAGTGCTGCTGAACAGTCGCTACTACCATCCTTCTATTATCTTCTCTGGTCATCATCCAAATCAACCCACAAGGTAGGTGTTCTCAAGTACAAAGCCCAACAAGTTAACTAGAAGCATGCATATAAGCCTTATAGCATTGATTCCATGGTTACAGTTTTGCGTTTTCTGAGTTTAAGTGAAGAGCGACCATCACTTGGGCGCTATTTTATATGAGCGACGCTGCACACGGTCACTATAACCCTAAGTAATTACTAAACACTCCATGTTTAAATTTTAATAACTATGTAACCTAAGGAACAAATAAATGCATGAGCATAGTTCTGGAATCCTGCTATTTTTCTCTTCCTGCCCATATATTCACTTCTGCAAAATTTTATTTATTAAGAAAGTGACACTATTCATGTTAAATCGCATAAGTATGAAATAACGACTGAACCACAGACTCTATTGAATATAGCGCCCCTGTCTTGGGCGCTATATTCTGAATTGAAGACTTCTCGAGAGGGTGCTATATCCTCTGTGCAAGAACCATCCAGATTTGTTATACATATATAAATATGGAAATTCTAGATATAATGCCTCAACAAGCACGCGCTATTTAATGAAATAAAGGCCCTACCCCAGGCGCCATTTTACTGAACCCTGTTTTCCCGAGTGTTTCCTGTGACCCATAATGTGGGTATCTTTCAGGCACTATATCTCGGTCCGTAGATATAGTCTCACGTTTCTCGATGGTTTCACGATTACCCCACTATTTCTCGGTGATGAATGAGCCCTCCGCACGATATTCCTTCCTTCGGACTGGTGATTTTATCATAGAGACCTCCGTAAGTCTACGCGAAGCCTTGGATTCCTTCAAGGATGCCGAGCAGGTTGTACCCTAAAAACCCATGCACAGTATTCTGTCACGTCACTCTAAAGAAACGTGGTGCATTAGCCCTCTTAGAGCGCTGTTCTGGCCTCTATGAGAAGTGTTCTCTCTATCAATAATTAACGAGATTGACCTTGGCGCCAGAAGGAATTGGCGACCTTCTTAGTGCCGTTATTCACTAAATAGCGACTAAGGACTGGGCGCTATTCACTCTAGCTTGTTCTGTTCATAGAAATAAGGCGACCATTCGTATGGGCGCTAGTTTCTGAAATCACGGTAGCCTGATGGGTGCCATTTACCCGGGTTCATGATATATCTTGTTTTCCGCAATGATTGACGAAGAGTCATCCTTGTTTCTATCCTTGACTTCCTTCCTTGATGAAATCTACCTTATCATCCTACAAGGTTCGTTCCTTTGGAATTCTATATTGGCTATAACTATGGTAGATGTCAAAAATAAAAATGACCCCAATGCCTACGTATTTAGGGCCCGATCTGGTCCTCGGAGGAGCACTCGAAAGTACTTGTGCCCATTGAAGCTATATTGATTACGGTGTGACATTGCACCGAAGTACTTATCGTTCTAGATATGTCATTTCTCTCTCTCTCTCTCTCTCTCTCTCTCTCTCTCTCTCTCTCTCTCTCTCATGACATTACTTGCTATTAATTGCGTGCGTGACTCATCATGGTACTTGCTAGAACTCTAAATATCTCATAACACTATTCTATAAACACATGCTTGATATCCTTCTTGACACTTCGCTTGTCCCATTCTGCAAGAAAATTTCATATCTTGATTTAATTGATATATCATCCTTTCGTTTTGCGATCATTCATGTTTAATAGTCCTGCATTCATGTAACATGTAATTACTTTAAGCTATATTGTTCTTGAGATATAATTCCTACTAAGCGTTCACTCACCTAATTTGTTCCAATATTTGCAGGTAATTAGGTGGATAGCGAGACCGAGACTCACACAGGAGGGACAAGTGTGCAAGAGAGCTCTAGAGTTTAGTGGACCCGAGTCTTTTATCTTTCTTAAGTCTAGCAGGGAGTCTCTTGTTTAGTTTATCATGTCTAACACCGTTACTATGTCATTCTTTTCTATTTATAGTGATGTAGTTGAGTCTTTTCATTTGGAATTCAAAATTTGTAAGAGACTTATATTTGAAATAAAAATTTTGTTATTACTCCAAAATTATTTGGTCTTATGTTTCATGCTCTTGATTATTCACGACTGTTTAACTGCCACATTCCGAGTAAACGACACGTTCCGCTACTATCAGTTCGGGGCATGACAGGCTAAGACCAAGAAGGCCATGGGTGTCGGGATGATGGTATCATCGATACTGGGATTGCACCGACGTAAGGAATTAATTTTCTTCTTCTCTTTTTTTATTTTTTTTATTTTTTCCCTTTTTTTCTTCTCCTCTCTTTTTTTCTCTTTCTTTTTTTTTCTAGGTCGCATCATCGACATTGAGTTTATGTCAACGCGAGGCATCAGACTGATTTGATGATCATGGTGGCACCAGATCATAAGGTTGTATTGGTTAGCTCTGATAAAGAGTCAGGCATTAATTATGGTGGCATCGTTGACATTGGGTTTATGTCAACGCAAGAGGCTAGGTTTATCTGGCTTAGACAGAAGGTCTAGGCCATGCTTCCTCAAGTAAGATGAAAAGTTGACGGCTCCGAGTTAAGAGTATCATCGATACTAGGATTGTACCAATGTAAAGGATATCAAGTTTCTTTGACTTAGATGAAAGGTTTAGGTCATACCCCTCGGGTAAGGCCCAAAAGGCCATGGGCGCCAAGTCAATGATATCATCGGTACTGGGATTGTACCAACGTAAGGACATTGGGTTTCTCTGACTTAGACGAAAGGTTTAGGCCATACCTCTCGGCTAAGACTAAAAAGGCCATGGGCGCCGAGTTAATGATATCATCAGTACTGGGATTGTACCAATGCAAGGAGATTGAGTTTCTCTGACTTAGACGAATGGTCTAGGTCATACCCCTCGGCTAAGACCATGAGGCCATGGGCACCAAGTCAATGAGATCATCGGTACTAGGATTGTACCAACGCAAGGAGATCAGGTTTCTCAGACTTAGATGAAAAGTATAGGTCATACCCCTCGGCTAAGACCAAAAAGGCCATGGGCGCCTAGTTAATGATATCATAAGTACTGGGATTGTACCAATGCAAGGAGATCAGATTTCTTTGCCTTAGACGAAAGGTCTGGGTCATACCCCTCAGCTAAGATCAAAAGGCCATGGGCACTGAGTTAATGGTTGGATTTCTGTCGAATGAAACGCCGATGGTTGAATATCTATCGGTTGGGATGCCGATGGTTGAATATCTGTCGGCTGGGAAGTCGATGGTTGAATATCTGTCTGTTGGAACGTCGATGATAAAATATATGTCGGCTGGAACGCCGATGATCGAATATCTGTTGGCCCGATAGCCGATGGTTGAATATCTGTCGGCTTGAGCGCTGATGGTTGAATATTTGTTGGCTTGAATGCCGATGGTTGAATATCTGTTGACCCGAAAGTAGATGGTTGAATATCTCTCGACCTGAAAGCCGATGGTTGAATATCTGTCGACCCGGAAGCCGATTGGTGAGGACACCAGAGCCAGAGTATGGCTCGACTCAGTGAGCCGCCGGTACTGGACACGCAGCATTAATCGGTCGATGCCGACATCTTTGTGGCTGGGGGACAGTCTGGAGTCCCCACCTGAGCTTTGATATTTCAGTACGTATTTTGGTACGTATTTGTATTTGGTACGTATTTGGTTATATTTGGTGTGTATTTGGTATGTATTTAGATTGTATTTGGTTTGTATTTATATTGTGGGTTTAATATTGGGTCAATGGGAGAATATTGACCAAATATTTGTATTTTGGGTTTATTATGGTCCAAGGGGGATAAAATATTCAAGAGTTGCATTTTTTTAATTGGGGAGAGGGGCGCCCCCTCTCTTGTCCCCTTGTGGGGATTACTTTAATCACCTTTTATCTCCCTTCCCCATTATGCCCCCTTGACCAATGGTATCTTAGGTCATTTATCTAGGTCTAGGGTTTAGTATATAGTCTCTCTTGTATCATTTTGGTGGAAATTAATGAAGAAATATATGTGAAAATTGCCAAGGGCGCCCCCCTCTCTCTCTCTTGTTCTTGTTCTTGTTCTTCTTCTACCTTGCAGCAGCAAGATCTAGGGTTTGAGACCCTTTCTTGGGAGTGATTCTCAACTCTATCTCTCCCTCTGGTTACCAGGTTCGATCACTGCCGCCGCCGCCTCCGTTCGTGCCGCCACAACCATCTTTCCGAGCTGCTGTCCTGAGCTGCGACCTGTAGATTCGAAGGTTAAAGAAGAGGCTATAACTCCAGACCCGACCGTCAGATGGAGCTGATTCTTTGTGGGTTCGTTCCCCCAGTTCTTCTTCACACCCAGTTTAAATTTCACGTAGATCAGAGTCCATTTGAGTCCCTTCTCAGTCATTTGTTTCCCCCTCTCACAGTCTGCCTGTGTGCAGATCTGCGAGATAGTCACCTGGTTGTCTATTTTTCCCACCCCAAAAACCTTGTCAGAAAATTACAAAAAAAATATGTGCGTGATCACCACTTTCTCCCCTCTCTCAACAAAAATCCCCAAGACTAGATCTACCTTTTTTTTTTGGTCAAACCCCATAATGAGGTAGATCCCGTTCAGCCCTGTTAGATCTATCATCCGAGCCAACAACAGTTACTGTGTTGCAAGAGTTTTCATTTTCGGGGGTCGACCAGGGACCCTTCGCCTTCGTTCCGGTTAACTGCCACCTTCAGAAGCTCTCCGGGGGTCATCGTCCCTTTGGAACACCTTGTTAGCTATCCTTCCAGCCCGTATTTCGCAGAATCGGAGCCGCTGCCGCAACCCCCGGAACCCGCCTCCTTGCTACCTGCCAACCCAAGTTTGGTGCTCCTGGCGCCATTGTGTAGCCCTTTACCTCCGTGCGTGGAGTGGGCAATAAAAATGACTGCTGTAATTTAATTTAAACATTGTACCGGGGGTTACGGAACATGGCCGGGACGTCTTCCCCATGCCCCGAGCGTGGAGGTATACTCGCTTCTCTCTTCGTCTTACTTGCTTAGCTAGTATAAGTTCTTAATGCCGCTGCATGTGAGTTAGTAATTTCCTAGATAGTTAAAATTTAGTCACCGCTGTGAGTTGTGAGTGCGAGACCCGTCCTGTGACTCATTCTGAGCACGAGAGTGAGCTGACCACCCGAGACTCAATGCCGATTTCTCAACCATGCAGATCAACACGTTTCCCTCGCTGGGGACGATCGTGAGCGAGTATTTCTTGTTTGGGGCACGTTCACCTCTTCGGGAACCACGTTAGGTTCCGAGCCAATCGTGTCGTGGCTGGTTACGTCATCTTTGGGTCACGTCGTCACCTAGAGTCCAAGGTTCGCAACAAGTCCGAGTCGAGTCTCATTGTCGTCCTGCATCAAATTGGTATCAGAGCCAGTTTGAGTCTAGGGTAGACGGTCCATGGTGCTCCATTTTATCTGGTATATCCAACGGTGTTCCCGGAACGATAGGTTCGCCTATTAGGAAAGGGGCACACTTGCGTGAGTGCGATCTTCGGATCAAACCTCTGCCTTGTACCGGATATTGGAGTCTAGGTCATCCTTCATTTTGCATTGGTCCTTCCATATAGGTCGTAGTGAGTCACCCCTTAGTTCTCTTTAGGTCCCCTCCCCTTGCATGCCTACCCGTGGAGGTACCCAGTACCATCGCCCTGACACTATGGGTGAACATCGAGGTGCTGCCCAGGGAGGCCGATCTCTAGAGGACATGTTGGCTATACTCCTAGAGCGCATGGATAGGTCTGAATAGACCCTTAGGGAGCATACCGATCGCATGGAGGGCCGTCTCAAGTCCATGGAGGACAGTCCCGAGGCTTCCGATCAATCTGTCCAAGGTCTGGTTGGATGGTTAGAGAGTGTGGAGAAAGCCCCCCACCGGGAGCTTCCCGGAGCTGTTCAGGCCCCTCAAGCGCCTGCTGCCCAGCCCGCCCCACCTAGGGCTGAAGAACGACAACCCCGTGCCCCCGACTTTGAGGACCACGAGTCCGACAACGGTTTTGGGGGAAATGGCCAATGACGTCATGGTCACCGACCACAGAGGGATGATGAGGACGAGTGGGTCCTCAGGATGGTGCAAGCAGACCCTCCTACTTTTGACGGATCCTTGGACCCAAAGGTCTATCACGATTGGGAGGCCGGTATGGACTGGTACTTTGAGTGGTTTGAGATGACGACCACCAAAGAGTCAAGTTTGCCAAACTGAAACTTCTAGCGCAGGCGCAGACTTATTAAAGGAATGTGGAGAGCCTACTATTTCATCGTCAGGAGCCCCAGGTTGAGACGTGGGATGAGATGAGAACCAAACTAAGGAAGAAGTACCTTCCTGCCACATACCGTCAGCGTCTCACAGACAAATGGCAGAGTCTCACCCAAGGGGATCGGTCCGTCTCTGATTACATCACCGAGTTCGATGAGTACTTTCTGCGATGTGATGCCACGGAGGAAAGCTCCCTTACTGTTTCCCATTTTCGGCATGCTCTGTGGCCACACCTTCAGTATGAGCTTTTCCGCCGCAACGTGGCCAAGTTGGAAGACGAGTACCAAGTTGCCCTCGAAGTTGAGCAGTTTGGGGCGGAGTTTCCTCCTATCCCGCACTAGGGGGTCACCTATTCGTGTGTGTCTGACCCTCGGACCACGCCTACTTCATACACTCAATGGCCTGTGGCCCGTCCATAGGAACCCCCTCGTCAGGACCTCGCTGCTGCTCGGCGCCCCCTCCCTCCGAGGGACCCTCCCCTGCGCCAGTAGGCACCCGTCCCTGCCCCTAGACCTGTCTAGCCCACCGCGCCGACTCGACCCCTGCTTCCTACACCTCCGATCCATTTTGTGGACAAGGGTAAGGGGCCGATGGCCAGTGGAACATCACCGGGGATCGGGACGCCTGGCAGTTGATGTAGGCATGGTGGAGTTGGCCACTATTCGGCCAAGTGTCCCACTCGAGAGTCGCTTGTTATTTCTGATCCCTTAGTCGACGACCCCACACCTGAGCTTGTACCGATCAGTTACGAGGCTGGTCAAGATTTAGAGAAAGAATTCTTTAATGAACTAATGGAGGGAGAGCAAGTTGATGTCCCCGGTACCCAGTACCAGGGTGATGTGCAAATGGGCATAGTCAGGTGCATCCTAACCCAGCCTCAGGTGAGTGACGACTAGCGTCGTACCACCATCTTCCACACATTTTGTAAGCTGGGAGGAAAGGCCTGTAAGGTGATCATAGATAGCGGGAGTTGCATTAACGCTATCTCTACGGGCACTGTTAGACGCCTGGGTTTGATGCCCGTAGACCACCCCGCACCCTATAGAGTATCTTGGGTGGATTCTACTTCCATCCCGGTCAGACTGCGATGTCTGGTGCCACTGCAGTTCCAGGCTTACCATGATGAGATATGGTGTGACGTGTTACCTATGGTGGTGGGTAACATTATCCTCGGTAGGCCTTGGCTCTTTGATCAGGATGCCACCCTTCCAGGCTGGTTGAACACCTGCACATTCGATCATGGGGGCCATAGGATTACCCTCCACCGCACCCAGCCGAAAGATCCTTCTGTCCGAGGACCAGCCGGCCCCCGCACTTCGACCCCTCCTAGTCAGGGGACGGTCGGCCCTCCCACGACATCCTTGGAGCGGGCTACTACCGCTTCGATTGCTCCCAGTATAGGAGACCTCCCACCTAGGAGGTTGATGATGATTAGTCCCCGAGAGATGGAGCAGGAGTTTGTCAGTGGTAATCCCATCCTGGTTGTCGTTGTTTGTGGGTTGAGCGAGGTAGCTCTAGGGTTAGAGAATGAGCACCCCCCTGAGGTGACTGTGACTCAGCACGAGTTTTTGGATGTCTCCCCGGAGGACCTCCCTGGAGGCCTTCCGCCCATGCGTGATATCCAGCATGGGATCCACCTTGTCTTGTGCCCATCCTTGCCCAACCTTCCCCACTACTGGATGAGTCCCGTTGACCATGCCGAGCTTCAGAGGCAGGTCGAAGAGTTGATGAGTCAGGAATCTCTCAGGGACAGCAAGAGCCCTTGCGCTATTCCTACATTATTGGCCCCGAAGAAGGATGGCACATGGAGGATGTACGTTGATAGCCGTGTGATCAACAAGATCACGGTGAAGTATCGTTTTCCCATTCCCTGATTAGATGACTTACTAGACATGATGTTGGGAGCCACTATTTTTTCAAAGATAGACCTTCGTAGTGGCTATCACCAGGTGCGGATCAGGCCTGGTGATGAATGGAAGACGGCATTCAATACCAAGGATGATCTCTATGAGTGGTTGGTTATGCCCTTCGGGCTTTCCAATGCCCCTAGCACCTTCATGCGGTTGATGACCCAGGTTTTACGCCCTATGATAGGGGTCTTCTTAGTCGTCTACTTTGATGACATTTTTATCTACAGCCGCACTAGGGAGGACCACTTAGAGCACCTTAGGCAAGTCTGCATTGTGTTGAGGCGAGAGAGCTTATTCGCCAACCCGAAGAAGTGTGCTTTCATGACCGATCAGATTACCTTCCTCGGGTTTATTGTGTCTAGGGATGTAGTCTCCACTGATCTGGAGAAGATTAGGGCCATCAGGGAGTGGCCCGAGCCCCGCACACTCCGCGATGTCTGAAGTTTTCATGGCTTAGCGACATTCTACCATCGCTTCAGATCCCGGATAGTCCATGGCAGGACATTAGCATGGACTTTGTGTTGGGATTGCCCTGCACCCTCTGAAAGCATGGCTCTATCTTTGTAGTCGTAGACAGGTTCCCCAAGATGGCATTATTCATTCCATGCTCCAAGACTTCTGATGCCTCTAGAGTTACCGGTCTATTCTTTGCTCATTGTGTCTCCAGGTTTGGCCTCCCTCGTACTATAGTGTCAGTTAGGGATGTGCGATTTACTAGTTATTTTTATAAAACCCTATGGCACATGATGGGCACCCAGCTGAAATTCTCTACTGCATATCATCCCAGACCGATGGTCAAACTGAGGTAGTCAATAGGAGTTTGTGGGATCTTCTTAGGTGTCTAGTCCGTGATCGTGTCAGGGATTAGGAATTACTTCTACCTCTGGCAGAGTTTGCTTACAATGATTCGGTCAATAGGTCTACAGACATGAGTCCTTTTGAGATTGTTACTGGCCGTAGAACTAGGAAGCCCATAGACTTGGTCCCATCTTACATCCAGTCCCGTGTGTCAAAGTCGGCAGAGTCCTTCGCAGATCATATTAGGCAGTTGCATGAGCATGTACGTCGTCAAATTGAGACCAGCAATGCATGGTACAGAGAGTTGGCTGATGCCCACAGGCACCATCGTGAGTTCAGGGAGGTGAGTACGTCATGATCAGGGTCAAGCCTGAAATGTTTCCGTCGGGAACCGTGAAGAAGTTACAAGCTCGCAGTGCCAGTCCTTTCCGAGTAGTGAAGTGAGTTGAGTCTAATGCATTAGTTGTAGATTTGCTCGAGAGCTACGGGATAAGCTCCACTTTCAACATCTCAGACCTAGTCACTTATAGGGACACAACGGTGATACCCAGGGAGCCATTTGAGCCTTCTCCACCCCTTGTGAGTGACACCACCCCTGAGCATCCACCTCCAGCCTTGTTGCCTCAGCAACGTGAGCAGATAGAGCATATACGGGACGAGTAGGTAACGACTACTCGATGTGTGGTGTATCAACGCTACTTGGTGCGAGGGAGGGGATACAGAGGATAGATCCAGATATGCTGGATTGATACCAGAGCGACCCGGATCCCTACTCGACGGTGTCGAGCTTCTCCCACCTGTAGATCGTGATAAATCCACACATGAACATGGGGAGTTTTAAATAAGAGAAAAATATAAATATATATGTGGAGATGATGATATGAAGATAAAGAAGCAAATAAGCACGTGGTGCTATGGAGGAGGGTGATCGCCAGAGGGGTTACCTCAATAACAAATAAAGAAGATCGCGAATACCTGGTGGAAAATTGAACGCGGGATAGATTGTGAATTCCTTCCTCCGCCTTCAATCGGCCGGCCGATGAAGGGGGTTTTTCCTTATTGATTATCCTTGCAAAAATAAGACAAAATAAACAAGAAGGAGATCAGCCAAGTGCACGTAGTATCAATCCAAAGATGACATGAAGATAAAAAAGACAAAAACATGCGCACCTTATTTTTTGTTTTTTTTAAAACCCCTAAAGAGGAATTAGGGAAAAGAAGAGATATGTGATGAAGCTTAATGCAAACGTAAAAGAAGAAGAGACAATGATGATGATGAGACTAATGCAAACGCAAAAGAAGAACCCAGTGGTGATCGGTTGATGAAGACGAAGCAACACAGAAAAAAAAAAAAGAAAACCCTGTTGTCCCTAACGACAGTAAAGGGAAATAAGGTGGACGCGGCCGGCTAGATGCAAAGGAAGCAGAGCCCCTTCAAACAATCGCACATGAGGAAGACGGAGCTCTGTAACCTGTAACCCGTAAACCTTTGTTTGATTTGAACTCTCTGACCCTCTTAACCTGTGAACTCTTCAACCTCTTAAACCCCTACCTCGATCGATCAGAACATCCTTTTATAGGATTTCAATCGAAGAAAAGCTCAAATTTGGGAAGATAAGGATAGGCAATGATCAAAGAAGGCAGGACTCTAGCTCCAATTCGAGCAAGGAGACCAACGGAGGCAAGGAACTCTCCAGGAACGTTGAGTTTAAGCAGGACACGAAAGGTGAAACACGACCTTGCGAAAGGCGTCAAATCCCAAATTGACGTCCTACATCAAGACGTTATTCAAAACACGACCTCCACCAAGGGCGTCACTTCTTGGATTAAATTTTGGCAATAAAACTTACTTTATATGAAAATTAAGAGAACACGCCTATGATGAAGGCGTTAATTGAAAACACGCCCTGAGGAAGGACGTTAATCAATAATTTAAATTTATTTTGAATTTATTTTGAAACCGGATAATACCAGAAATTGACGCCCTGACATTTAGTCATCCTTTCTTGAGAAAACGCCCTAGATAAGGTCGCTATTTAAAACACACCCCTCTTCAGGTCGCGAATCACAAAAATGCAAGAACAAATCAAAACCACACACAAAAAGATAGAAAAACTTCATATTATGAATATATTGAAGTTCACTTTGGGGCGTCATCATAGTGACATGAGATTTGATCAACATAGCGTCAATTTTGGCGTGTCTACAGCTGCCCCGCCTTGGCGTCTGCTTTGCAAGGGAGTGAGACGAAATGGAGGTAAAAAGTGCGACGAGCGGAATGAAGTGGAGTGAACTGATAAGGAGACGCCAAGGTGTGATGTGACACGTCTCAGACACTAAGCATTGTAAATCTTTCCAAGATTCAAAGTGAAACAACTCCGAGTGATTCCAAGGAAGCATCGATTTGCTGGATAAAGGAGATTTAAACTAAGTAAATAAAAAAAATGTAAGGTAAAAGGTGTGCACGCGGGCACGACAGGGAGACACCATTGGAGAGCGGTTACCAGCCAATGTGGACGTGCTACAACCAAGGTGGATTTGCAGAAAAATAAAGGGAATTGAGATGAAGATCCAACAAAGGGACATTTTTCAAGGAATCAGCCCGAGCGGCTTCAGATAGAATAGAGTACTTGATTTGGAATGGAATATCTCATGTCAACTCAATCAAGAGCGAGTGACCTTCATTACAACCATAATATGAAGATTTTCAGCATGAAGCTCAAAGTCCTACATGATGCATGCTGAGCTAAAAGAAAAGATTAAAACAAACTAAGCGATATAGAAAATAACCAAGGATAATATTGCTAAGCCATCCAGATTTGGTCAAGAATCCAAGTTTCTGAGCTGACACTAAGCCGAAGCCCGTTTGTCCGCGCATCAACTCAGAAAGCGGAACCATCGTCCCAGACCTTGAACGACTCAACGGCCTATCCGTGCGATCAAGATTTTCCTGGAACTATCACTGTTTTTGATGAAGGGGAACTCAAATTCCAGGTTCATCAGAACCACAAGGTCCTTGATATAATATAATAGCGTAGATACCATATAGTAAAAATGCTTACAGAAAATAAATACAAGATGATGAGCGCGATGTTACTTCCACGAGCAACCCAAGCGTCTCGAAACCTGCACTCTGTTGCACTTGAAACTCATCAGTCTTCACAAATAATCCTCAATTTCCAAAAAATGATCATAAGTGCTTAAGTTCATCAGATCATATCCAAACTCATAAACTCATAAAACACGCCTTAAGTCATGGCGTCAAAATCATAAAAGGCGCCTTATTGTGAGGGCGTCAAAAGGAGCAACACGCCCTTCATCACGGCGTGAAATTCATCGATAGTTCAAGAAGGGAACGACCCCCTCAAGGGCGCTACACAAAACACGACCTCTGCAAGGTCGTCAATTCAAGAATTGACGCCCTATCAAAAGGCGTTAATCAACCTCAAGCTTCCGTTTCCGATTCGAAAAGCCAAACCCAGTCCTTAAGCCAATCAACCTTCTAACTCCGAACAGCCTTAAGATTTCCCGGACCTCTATAAAGGGAAGGCAATTCCAATTAATCAAAGCAATCCTTCGAACTCTGTTCTACTGCTTCTGTTCTTCTGTCTGTTCTTCTGCAGGCACCGCAACCGTCAGAACTTCTTCCTGGAAACCGAAGATGGAGAGGGCGATTAAGAGGTCCAAGTCCTCCACTCCCAGGTTAACCGATATCAATGGGCATATAAGCAGCAGGATTTCTATGAACCAGGTAATGTATCCTCTGTTCTTCTCTTAACTTGACCCGAACCAAAAGATGTTTCAACTGTTCTGCTGTTCCTGCATGCTCACTTGTTCTTCTGTCCATGCATTCTTTTCTGTTCATTGTTTTCCACAGGACTATCCATTGGTTCCAGGAGCTAGGAGATTTACAAAAAACAAGTGGCTCCCCCTTATCCTTTCCAAGCTTTCTTCAGACATGAGAATTTATCTTGCAAGATGGCACCTTTTGGGCCTAGTCACCCATGCCAAACATCATGATCAGATCCATTTAGATTGGGCAACCATAGGAGCTCTACTTGAAATATGGCACCCTTCCACTCATACCTTTCTCTTTTCAACTTTTGAAGCCACTATCTTATTAGAGGAATTGGAGATCATCTCGGGTTTGAAGAGAATGAAGCAAGGAGATGAAGAAAAGATGGCCATCATGCCAAAACCAATCTCTTCCCAAGAACTGTTAACAAGCTTGATTCCTAGCCCAAACTTAGTGAACCAAATCAAAGCTACCAAAGGCATCAACCTTCTAAAGCTCGCTTCATGGGTGTACAAGAGAGCAGACCAAGGCAAAGAAGATGAGGAGATAGAGCGGGTAGCAAAAGCCTTCGTGGTGTGCTTAGCAGGAGCGATCTTATTCCCGTCCACGGAGGACTTTCTAGAAGAGGCCCAATTAAGCGTCATAGTGAGCTTATGGGAAGGAGATAGAGTTGGACCGGCTATTCTAGCCTATCTCTATAGCGGGCTCACCTCGGCGGCAATGGGAAGGCCCATCTACGGGTGCATGCTAGCATTCTCTAGTTGGGTTGATCTTCACTTCAAGTTCGATCCATGTGATGAGGCCCAACAACCCTCAAGAATCTTTTCAAAAAGCCCACTCTCCTATATGACCGGTTCACTTGGAATAAGCAATAGAGTGATGAACCGAATCCCTCAAATCAAAAAGAGAGTGGAATGGAGAGAGCATCTCAAAGTAATGCCCAAGAATCTCTTCACTTGCGCCCCGGGAATACTCAAGACTCAAGATATCCATGCAAGATTTTCTCCCGGGACGGACCTTCGTCTCATAGGCGCTTCGGAATTCGTGCTATATAATTCACACCGATGCCTCCCTCAACTCAGGCTTCCACGGAAAATCCTCGAAGATCCCTCTCATCTTCCTCCAATCAAGACACGAGATTTAGGCGGCAATGAGGATGGTGAAGAATGCACCACAATTCAAGCTCTGTGGAAAATATGCAAGACTTATCAACCTGTAGAGAACTTAGAAGAAGACAGGGAACAATGGAAGACATATGTAACAGCCTTGAGAAAATTGAGGCCCAAGGTGGCTCATTAAACATTGTAATCTTTCTTTCAAATAAACCAATGATCTTTCCTTACTGAGCCATCTTACTTTTTTTCTGATCAAATGTCCAACGTTCTATGATTCTGCTGCAAGTAACGCCTCTAGCAAGGCCGTTAATTATCAAAAGGACGCCTTATACAACATCGCCTTCAACATTCCAGTTCACACATTTGACGCCTTCCCCATTAGGCGTTAACTAAACAACGACTTAGAACATGGCGTTAATTGATTCAAATTCCCCAAAAGTATTCGTTGAAATTCCAAAAGTAACGCCCTTAGGAAAGCCACGTTTTAACAAGGTAACGCCTCAATTATAGTCGTTACTCAAAAACAGTAATAATTGCTTCAATCACATCAATCAACGCCCATTGAATGCGTCTGACGACGGTTATCATTCCCCATGCAGATAGAATTAACGCCTCAAGATACGTCGTCTACCTTGTAAAAACGCCCACTGCCGCAGTCGCGACTTCAACAAAACACGCCCCTCCTCAGGGCGTGACTTCTTTTCGAATGCTAAAAAGGGCTTTTCCCCTTTCTTCTTCCTCCTTCGTTCCATTTCCTTGTTCTGCAACCCTAACCGAAGCTCCCCCCATCTCCTCTATTCTCTCCCTCTCTCACCCAAGCCCTAGCTATGGCCGGAGGAGGATTGAAACGGCAAAGGGTCAACGCCCCCGAGGTCGTTGATCTAGACGAAGAAGGACACGCCATGGAGGAAGCCCCTCCCGTGGCGGTTGAAGACGCACCGGTGGCGGCGGCGGCGACCGGCGGCGAGGCCGAAGGAGGCCAAGAGGCCAACGAAGAAGATGATGCTAGAGCGGAGGGAGAAAATGAAGAGGGAGAAGAAGGAGAAGAAGGTGAAGAAGAAGAAGAAGAAGAAGAAGAAGAAGAAGAAGAAGAAGAAGAAGGAGAAGAGGGTGGTGATGAACCACCGCCCGCGGCGGCGCCCCCTCCCCGTGCCGGCCAACTCCGACGGCCACGGCCTCAGCCACAGGAACCCAAGCACAAGAAGGTAAGCCTCAACCCAAATTTCCATTTTTATTTATTTTAATTTCATTTTTATGCAGTTTCCATAGCCCTCGGGGTATAAACCCTGCAACCCAGAAAGAAGGCGCCCTCAGGGGCGTCACGTTTTGCAAAAGACACGCCCAACCCAAGGGCGCTACTTAAATCATTTTCATGAAAAACAATTAACCTCATGAGAACACGCCCTAAAGCATGTCGCCCATTTAAATTTACATTATGCTGTTAATTTTCGCATGCTGTTATTTTTATTTCATTTTTTGAAAAATTTGGAAACCACGCCCCACACTAGGGCGTTAATTCAAAAACAGACGACTAAACCAGCGTTCGTCCATTCATTAATTCTTGATTAATTAACGAACCCAAATGGAAAACGCCCCACCCAAGGGCGTGAATTGATAAAACATTTTAGGATTTTAGAAATTAACCACAAACACACGCCCAACACAAAGGCGTTTCATATATGAAGAACGACCTAGGGTAGGTCGTTATCTTAAAGCACAAACAGAACCACGCCCTCCTTAAGGGCGCTACTTCAACGAAAAACGACCTGAGGAAGGTCGTTAATTCCAATAACATCAAAAATCAACCTGGGGCAATCAAAATGAAATAAGCATGAATAATCAAAACAATTAAGCCAAAAATTCTTATTTTATGCATGCAGGGGCTGATGAGGACACGCATCTCATGGGTCATGGTCCGGGCAGCTTACTACGGTCTCCCCGAGTTCCAGAGAGAGAGGGTAGATGCTATGGGGTTCGGGGCCTTCCTTAGCATAGAGCCAGTTAGACCCGACCTACCACTCATTCAGGTTCTATGGGAGAGATGGGATAGGTCTAGCCGGGCATTCCTGATGCCATGGGGACACATGATTCCTACCCTGGAGGACGTGGCTAGGATTACGGGGTTGAGGGTAGATGGAGAGGCTGTGAGTGGGATTACCTACCCAGACTACACCGAGTTCGCCGAGTGGTTGCTAGGATTGGAGATGGTTTATGAGACGCCTAGCGAGTGTAGGACCATCTTCCGCACCGACCTTACTACAGTGATGGGTTTAGGGAATGCTAGGCACAGGTCAGGGGAGACCCTAGAGCAGTTCTCACAGAGGTTGATAGACGGAGCTAGG
This sequence comes from Amorphophallus konjac, assembly GCA_022559845.1. Classification (NCBI taxonomy): domain Eukaryota; kingdom Viridiplantae; phylum Streptophyta; class Magnoliopsida; order Alismatales; family Araceae; genus Amorphophallus; species Amorphophallus konjac. Next base: position 202,647,727 of record CM040124.1, read on the forward strand.
GCAGTCTACTGCCAGGACCCAGCTGACAGGGAGAGAGCGGACCGAGACTTGAGGAGGTTCCTACTACTGCTGCTCGGGAGGCTATTGCTCGGGACAAAGGGCGACGTCATCAACTGCCGATTCCTAGGGATACTCGAGGATCTGGAGGCAGTTGGTAGCTACGCCTGGGGAGCGGCTCTGCTGGCGCATATGATGGCCGACCTGTCCACGGGGACAGGGCGAGAGACGATCGTCAGTGGCTTCTCACCTTTTCTTCAGGTATGCATTTTTTCTTCTTTTCTTTTCTTTTATTTTTGTTATGCATGTGAATGCCTTCCTAATGCAATGCATGGGTGCAAGTTTGGAGCCATCTCTACATGCCGATGGGGTGCGTTGACCCACGGCCTAGAGGTGAGGGAGCTTTCCCTCTAGCACGGCGCTGGGTGCCGATCGTCTTCGGCGCCCCACTCGGCTACGAGTTGTGGGTTTTACGGAGAGAGTTCCACGACTTCCCTCCCTCGCTGGTATGTATGAATGTTATGTATCTTTATTTTGCATTTATTTTGAATTTATTATGATGATGAAATGATGACATGTGTGTTTATGAATGCAGGTTCAGTGGAGACCCTATGAGGGGATGACGGACGAGGGCCAGCCGTGGGTCGTAGCGGGTCGTCCTCGTTTTGAGCGTGAGCTTTGGGTTCACTGCTTGAGCGAGATCGAGCCGTTACGGCTTAGGTTGGTGATGAGGACACTGGGCCTCCACCAGGAGTGGGTAGAGGTAGGCGAGCCGCGGGGCATTGGGAAGAAGACGCGCGGTCGTACGAAGGTGACCGACTGGAGAGTGCGGTTCGAGGAGCAATACGCCGACTGGCAGCGTGGCGGGGCCAGAGTCACCTCTCGCGCGACTGACAGCTCCGAGTACCTCCGACGCTACTGGGAGGTATACGCCGGCCGACCCCAGATGAGGGTCTTAGGGGTATGTATGAATGCACTTATTTCTAAATTAAATGCAAATGCTTATGTGACTATCATGTGACTAACATGCAATGGATGCAGGATGCGCGGGACATAGCGGCAATAGATGCCCAGGCCCACCTACACAGCCAGGAGGACCAGCTATCCACCACACGGGTAGACCTAGAGACCCTGGTGAGTGTTTAAATTATTTCTATATGCAAATGTATATATATTTTTTGAATTATTGATGATTAGCCACTGACGATCTCAATGAATGCAGCGTGCCCAGAAGGGAGCAGTGAGGAGAGACCCAGGGTAGGCCTCCAGCTCGAGAGGGCCCAGTGCAGAGGTGACTGCACTGGTAGAGCAGCTAGCCGGAGCGATTGCACGAGCCGAGGCAGCAGAGCGCGACCTCGCTTCATGGGTAAATTCCAAAACATAAATCCATTCAAATATTTTTTATATAATTTTGCACTGATGAAATATTCATTTTACAGACTGAGGAGCTTCGAGCCGCTCTTACCTGCATAGACGAGGGCTTCCGCGCGACGAGCGCACAGGTAAATAGTTCAATCATATATTGCTTGAATTGAATCATTGCATTAATTGTGGAATTGATGATTTGCTTACCTGTTTGCAGACGACTCAGCTTCAGGCGGTACGTACCGAGTTGGCGATCCGTGATCAGCGGATCTCAGAGCTTGAGCGGTCCCTGAGGCGACGGGAGGAGCTTCCTCAGGACGTGGCCGAGCTGCGGGTGGCTCTTGAGCTGGAGCGACGGGAGCGTGCCCGGGAGCGCGAGGAGCGTGCTTGTGAGCGGGAGGAGTACCAGGCAGAGCGTGCTCGGTACCAGGAGCAGGTAGCAGCACGCGAGCGAGAGCTAGCAGACTCGAGGACCCAGTTGATCCTTACTCAGGAGCGGCTACGAGTGTCCGAGGAGTGTCTCCAGTGGGGGCGCGAGCGAGCACGGGCTGCGGGGTACTCCTTCACCAGCTCCACCTTCGTGGCGGGCTCTTCCCTCCGAGAGAGGAGCGAGGCAGGCGGACACGTTCGGGTTCCTGCTTCTTCATGGGGGCCTATGCCTCCTCCACCAGCGCCAGCTCGGGACGGCGAGGAGGAGGTTGAGAGTAGGAGAGAGGAGGGTGGAGGCGAGAGCTGAGAGATTTACTTGTAGTCCTCCACCCTCACACCTGTACTTAGATATTCATGATGTATATATATATATGGGATTGAGATTTCTTTGTTACCTGAGCACTTTGTGTGGTTGTGGCCTTGTGTTTGTGTACTTTTTTCTTTCCACGTTCCTCGTGTTCACTTTACTGTGCCATGTTTCTGCAGCTGCTGTTCACACTTGAATAAGCAGGTTAATTCATCTGTTTGACTTGGCCCCTTGCCCAATAAGCAAGGGGTAGCAATATTTTGACCTTAATGACGGGTCAAGCGGCCAAGCCTTTAATCAAATAAGGTAAATAAAATGACTGATAACGGGGAGATGCATCATGCAAGCACGCATATGCAAACTATAAATAAAAGATGCCCACGCAAGAGAATGCAAGCATACATTGTGAAGAAATAGATTTTTTTCTTTTCTTTTCACTCATATATATATTTTTTATTATTTTTCTTTAAAATGCGCCTTAGAGTAGGTTGTGGTTCGCATGAAGACACCTTAGAAGACGGCGTGAATTTAAAAAGGAATTTGATTTTTTTGAAAAAGAAACAACCTGCTACGAGACGTTATTCTGGAAAAGATGACCTAATCTAGGACGTTAATTCTATAAAAGGCGCCTTAGTCGAAGGCGTTTAATTGAGTTATTCTGCAAAAAGTTGTCAAGGCTATCAAGACCACAGGTCTTACACGGTCACCATCTAAAATTCATTAACCTTTCTTGAGTAATTAAAAGGGGATTGACGTGATCATAGTTGGCTTGTATTCGAGATTTCGCACAGTGCAATTTCTTTAGTCCGTCTTGACCATCCTGCCAGTTCGTGACTTACCACATAGAAAGGATGGAAGAAAATATAAGGGAAGCCCATAAGGGATTCTGAGATGCTCAAGGCAAAGTTACCTCCCCTACCCTATGCCTGTTGGGGTTCGGTCTTTGGCGTAGGAAATTTGTTGCCTTTTTGCCTCTTTTACATTGCACGCATACGTCCAAGGTTTTCCTTGCGGGGACTTTACCCTCTTGACATGCTTTTCTTTTCACAATTTGACTTTCACTTTGGAATTGATTTGCATTGACGAAAATAAACCTAATTGTACTTGGGCTTTTGTGGCATTTGCTCCCTTTTTGGGCCCTGACTTCCACCTACTAGGGCGGCGGATAGGCTTGGCGTGTCTACCCCGAAGCCTCCCTTCCTCCCTTATGGGCCGAAGAAGAAAAGAACGGGTATTGCCTTTCACTTTTAGTCAGGTTTTCGACTTTCCATCGGATTTTGTACTCCTTGAGCTCAAGAATGAAGCGTGTAGTGTGTGCGGGAATCAACCCCCCTTTTAAATTAGCAAGACTGATGAATGAATTCTGAATTTTGACCTTTCGGACCTTGCTCCTTCGTATGCCATGGCACCAATTTTGATCTCTTCTCTTTTTTTTTTGTTTGCTTTTTTTGGAATTTCTATATTTTTTGGTTTTTTTTGAATCAATTTTCAACATTTTTTTTTGGATTTTGAAGATATAATTTTTTTTTGGATTTTTTTTTTGTTGAATCAAGGGTAGTATTTCTTAAGATATAAACCATTCCAAGGGTGAGTTAACTCTTCCCCTTCAGCATTAATCAGTTTATAAGCATTGCCAGGATAAACTTCTTTTATGATAAACGGTCCTTCCCAATTGGGTTGGAGTTTGGAGCGGGGGCCACCCGGTTTTACAAAAATTCTCTTGATTACCATCTCACCGATTTTGAATTTTCTCTCAATTACTTTCTTTTGATAAAAACGTGAGAGCCTGTTTTGATAAACGCGCGCATGCTCAGCGGCGACCAGACGCTTCTCATCTAGGAGTTCCAATTGGGCCAGGAGTGAATCACGATGTTCATCAATAGAAAATTCCTTATCCAATTGTACTCGCAGAGAGGGAATAAGAATCTCATAAGGGACTACCGCCTCCATTCCATAAGTAAGGGCGAAAGGGGTTTGCCCAGTAGGGGTGCGAATGGAAGTGCGATAGGCCCAGAGAGCTTCAACTAGCTTATCTGGCCAATCCGAAAATTTATTAGCCTCACACGTCTTTTTAACAATTTTTATCAAAGTTTTGTTAGTTGCCTCTGCTTGGCCATTGCCCTGCGGATAATAGGGAGAAGAATGATGCAATGCAATGTTATACCTGTTGCAGAGATCCTTGATTTCTTGAGAGATAAATTGAGGTCCATTGTCGGTGACGATGGTGCTTGGGATGCCGAACCTCGTGATGATGTTCTTCATTATAAACTTGCAGACGGTTGATGCTTTGATCTCTACGTAAGCTTCTGCTTCCGCCCACTTGGTGAAGTACTCCGTTGCCGTGAGGATGAATGATTTTTGTTTGGTCAGGATGTTCGAATCACCAAGAGGTCCAATGATATCAAAAGCCCACATGGAGAAAGGCCATAGGGAGGACGTGGGATGGAGTGAAGAAGCAGGAGAATGAATCTTGTCGGCGTGCAGTTGGCACTTAACACACCTTCGAACATAGATGGAACAATCCTCTTCTAGAGTTGGCCAATAGAAGCCTAGCCTAAGGATCTTCTTAGCTAGCATCTGGCTATTCACATGACCACCACACACTCCAGAATGCGCCTCTTCCACAACCTTCCACGATTCATCATCATCGAGGCATCTTAATAAAACACCGGTGAGCCCTCTCCTATAGAGCACACCTCCAACCAAAACATATCGTTGAGCCACTCTTCTAATTGCTTTCTTTTCTTCTGCGGTGGCTTCCTCGGGATAGGACTGATCATTGCAATACCTGGCAATCTCATAATACCAAGGCTTCTCTTCGTCAGCCAATTCTTCTTCCCAGTCTAGAAGCATGACCTCTTTGCCTTTAAGAGATTCCCTCTGCTTAACCTTTTCAAGCACTTGATCCCTAATATCGAGGAATGCACGATCCTTAATAGCTGGCGTGTCACGCTGATGAATTAGAGGAACATGAAAATCACGCTCAGGGGGGAAGACTAGAGCAGAGGCCAAAGAGGCAAGGGCGTCGGCCAAGATATTCTGGCTGCGAGGAACATGGACGAAGATCAATTTGATGAAGAGCTTGACATAAGCTGAAGCGAGTTCCTAGTAAGGTTTGAGCTTAGGATTGATAGTGCGACACTTGACAAGCACCTGGCGCAGAATAAGCTAACTATCACCCACAATCCTCAAATGGGTGACACCATATCGATGAGCGGTTTGAAGACCGGCCAAAAGAGCTTCATACTCAGCTATATTGTTGGTGACAGGAAAAGTGAGCCGAGCAGCAAATGGGATGGTGACCCCTTCTGGAGTTAAAAGAACCATGTCGATCCCTCTTCCTTGGGAATTTAGAGCTCCATCAAAATGTAATGTCCACATAGGATCGTGGGGTTGATTAGTGGACATCAGTTCTTCATCTGGAAACTCTGAATTGATAGGATCAAAACGAGGTAGAGGGTGATGAGCAAGATGCTCGGCAATGGCGTATCCTTTGATAGCTTTCTGTTGAAAGTAAGTGATATCAAACTGAGAGAGGAAGCTTTGCCAGCGTGCTAATCGATCAGTGAGGATAGATTTTTCAAGGAGGAATTTAATCGGATTCATGCGAGCAATGAGGTGAACTTCGTGAGCCAGGAAATAATGTTTTAACTTCTGAACTACCCAGACTAAAGCAGCACAAGTCTTCTCCATGGCTGAGTACCTCTGCTCACAGGGGTTAAGAAGTTTAGACAAATAGTATACTGCCCTCTCCTTACCTTCTTCGTCCACTTAAGCTAAGACAGCACCTATAGAGTCATCCAGGACTGAGACATAGAGAATAAGTGGTTTGCCTGGAATTGGCGGCCTCAAGACAGGCGGATTGGCCAAATAATCCTTCAACCCGTCAAAGGCTGCCTGACACTTGTCATCCCAATTAAACTTGACTCCCGGCTTAGTAAGCTCGTAAAACGGCCTACATCTTTGTGAATGCTGGGAGATGAAGCGGCTAATGAATTGTAACCTCCCGATTAATCCTCGAACTTCCTTCAAATTGATGGGTGGAGGCATATCTCTAATAGCCTTTGCCTTGTTAGGATCAACTTCAATTCCCCTCTTGCTGACAATAAATCCAAGCAATTTCCCTGAAGAGACGCCAAATACGCACTTCTTGGGGTTCATCTTCAACTGATACTCTCGTGATCTTTGCAAGACTTTAGCTAGAACCCCAGGATGTTCAATCCTTGTCCTTGATTTCACAACCAGATCATCCACATACACCTCAATATAAATATGAATCATGTCATGAAAAATCATCACCATAGCCCTCTGATATGTGGCTTCAGCATTCTTAAGTCCAAAAGGCATGACCACATAGCAATAAGTGCTCCATGGTGTGGTGAATGATGTTTTCTCTTGATCTTCCTCAGCCAGACGAATTTGATTGTAACCGGAAAAGCCATCCATGAAAGAGAGAGTCTCAAATCTTGCCGTGTTATCAATCAGAACGTCAATATGAGGGAGGGGGAAGTCATCTTTAGGACACGCACGGTTGAGGTCCCGGAAGTCTATACAAATCCGAACTTTTCCATCTTTCTTCATAACCGGGACGATGTTAGCCACCCAATTGGGGTAGAGGACAACTCTAACAAATCTAGCCTTATGGAGCTTGTCGACCTCTTCTTTCATCTTTAAAACCATATTAGGGTGGAAACGCCTCAACCGTTGCTTGACCGGCACAGACCCTGGCTTAAGTGTAAGGCGGTGTTCAACGAGCGCAGGGTCTAAACCAGGCATATCTTCATAACTCCATGCAAACGTGTCCTTGTATTCTTGAAGAACCAAAATGAGTGCCTCCTCTTCGGAGGGCGGCAAATTTTTGCTTATGAGGACAATCCTAGGGTCTTCCTCGGTACCCAGATTAATTTCTTTGGTAGGCTCTTCTACGGAGGCTGATGGTTCATCAAATCATCTTATGCCACTAGCAAAAGCATCAGCCTCGTCCTCATATTCTTCATAACTTTTGTTCCCCTCTTCAATAGGGTCCTCGTCATTCATGATTTCATAGACACACAAACCCTCATAAGAGGCAACAGTATCCTCATATTCTAACTCTGGCAGGATGATCGGGTTCTCTATAATTTCAGGGATGGCTAAGCAAGCCTAACATCTAATAGCTAACTCTAACAGAAACCTATGGGGAATCTGCTTACCCTTGGACTTCTTATGTGAATCTACCCCTTGAATCTTAGTGTTAGCAGAAGAAGAGGAGGAGCAGTTAGCTTGATCAGAAGGAGGAAGGGGAGGAAGTAAAAAAGCGGATACAGGAGGTGATACAGATGAGGGCCCCTCACCGGAGGGGGAGAAAAGATCTAGTAATGAATCTTGAAGGAGCGGCCCCTGGGTCGGGACACACTCGGGAAAGAGATAAGAAGTCTCCTCAACGGAGATGGAGGATTGGAAAGTTGGAAATTTGACGTTTTTTTTTCTTTTTTATCTTTTTCTTTATTTTTTTTTCTTTTTCAAGAAGAAAGCAATGTGTGGGGAGAATAGCGGGAGGAGTGGAAATTGCAAGATCGGAGAAAGATTTAATCAGTGACGGCCCGCGCGGGGGCGTGATGGAGAGTTCAGAAAATCGCTCGAGGAGCGAGGGGGGGATTGTGAGAGCAACTTGGAATAAATCTGGAGACAAATTGATTATAATCGGAGGCGGTCTTGGGACGTGACCAAACCAATGGGAATATAGAGAAGTAAGCACAGATGGATGCATGGAAGTGAGAGAAAAGAGGCCGGCCCACAGCCTGTCCACAGTGAAACCTTCTTCAAACGGAACATCCGGCTCTCCAGTATCAGTGTAGTCACTCAGCAGCTGCCTCTTGTCTGTAATTGCAGTTGGCATTTCAATCAATAGGTGTATTAATGGCGGCCATTCTGGATCAGTCGGCATGAAAAGGCGGCTCAAGGAAATAGTGATATCATTCATGTCAAACCACCTATACCAGTCACATTCTGGATCATCCATCTTCCTTCTCTTGTTAGGCCTTAAAGACTCCAGAGCTTTATATGTGGCCAGCGGGGCAATATGACGAGCAAACTGTCTAGCATGAACATCTTGACCGTCTAATATGGAAGTAATTATGGTAGTTTGCTCATTATTTTGAAAGCCACCTGTGACAAAATGTGTCTTCAGTGTCCAAGTAAGCGGCTGGCGATCTGTCTTCAGAGTGGATGTCATAAATGCCCATGGTTCATCTTCATTTTTGCATGGCCCTTTATAACCTAGGCCGCCTCGTGCAATCAGCTTCTGAGGTTTAACGGGCCTAGTCCTACCTTGGAGTTTGATACCCAGGCCTTTGCCACTTTGATACCCCATTTTCATTAAAATGTTCCAGCCGGAGGTATTCATCATATTTTTCTTCTTTTTCCCCTTGGAAGGTAGGGGTGTCATAGCAACTATTGTGACAGTTTTAGATGGCGTTGGCTGTGGACAAGGGACGTCCAGCACAGATAATAGTGGCTTATTGGCAGGCCATATAGAAGGAACTGATGAAGCTACGTGAATATCCTCTTCTGGCAAAATTGGCATACTGGTGACTTTAATAATGCGGCCCTTGTGTGGAAATTTAAGGCATTGGTGATTTGTCGAGGGCACCGCATCGAGCTGTTGAATGTAGGGGCGTCCCAAAATGCCATTAAATGTTGGATCCATGTCCAGAATGTGGAAATCTACTGTAATGGCGGCAAGACCCAAACTCACCTTTAAAGTAATCATGCCTAGAGGAGGCTTCTTCGTGTTATCATATGCAGTGACTATGATGGTGGACGGCCGAATTTGGCTCTCTGGAATACCACACAATTTCAGAGTGCTAGGTGGCAAGACATTGATGGATGCCCTAGTGTCCACTAGACATTGCTTGACAGCCACCTTGTTGATATCAACTGTGATGCACAGAGCATATTTTTATGCTGGGAGTGGTGCCAACTCATGTTCATGAAAAGTAATCGCCGGCTGGCTGCTAGCGGGCGTCAAAACCGTGACTATCTGCTCAACTGGAATGTCATCATTGACCATCACTTTCTGCAGATACTCTTTCAATGCTAACTGATGAGTGGTGGACCGTTTGATCAACTCCAGGATTGAAATTCTTGCTGGAGTCCGGTCCAAATGCTTTAACAAATCATATTCGGTGCCGGGCACGGACCCTTGCTCTTGTTCTTGCTCTTGCGGCCCCTGTACGGGCTCTAGCTCTCTTTGTGGAAAAATACGGTGAAAAATCCGTCCACTGCGGAGCGGTGCCACGCCTTGTAGCGCCTCTGTCGGGGCAAGTATGAGAGGAGTACTGGAAGAAGAAGAAGGTGTGTTGGCGTTAAGAAGTGGTGGAGGGGTGTTTGAAGAAGGATCCCCCACGGGGGGTGTTGATGAAGAATTCAATGGAGATGCCCCTGTAGGAGGTGTGGGAGTAGAAAGGGATACCCGAATCCGGGGGGAATTGGTGGGGGGTGGAATAAGAAGAGACCGAGGCACAAAAGGTGGTGGTACTGAGGGTGGAGGGATCCTTGCCGGCAAAGGAGTAGTGATGGCGGGTGCAGTGGGCATTGGTGATGGGCGGGTAAGGAGTGGCCTAGATGGCAATGGTGAAGGGTTGGCGGTGGATGGGTTTTGTGGTGGCGTAGGCTGTGGAGATGGTATACGTGTAAGAAGGGGGGGGACCGGCAAGGTCGGAGAATAGGCGGAGGTAGGTGGGTTAACGGTGCGCAGAAGGGATCGGCCCGATTGAGGGGTAGGAGAAGGAGTAGGGGTGCGCAAGAGGCGCGGAGGTTGGTTTTGATTGTGGTTAAATGCCCCGACAGAGGCGTTCTCTTCGTGCCATCCCTGCCCTCTCTCCACTTCGTAGAGAGACGTGACAGGGTTCACGTGCTGGTTCGGCGGGTGCTCTGGCAGTGGATTGTGGACGATGCCCATATCGTGCTGAGGTGCTGGAGCTTGTTGCTGCTGCTGTGGAGCTGGTTGCTGTGGCTGCTGAGCTTGTTACTGCCGAGGAGCCCTTCTTTCTTTCATGGTGGTGATGAATTGTCTCATCTCATCCCAATTGATGTCACCCTGGTCATTTAGATCATAAAAGTAATCTCTGAAGTGGAAGCAACGATCAAGGTTATGACCAGGTGCACGATGGAAAGCGTAGTAACGGGATGTGTCAACATTAGCGGGCCACGCTATTCTTTCCCTTGGTAATATGAGCAAATTGGCGGCCATTAAAGCGTTGAAAATATCCGGGAGACTTTCTGGTAATGGAGGATAGTGGTCCCTTTTGGGGCCAAGTGGTGGTCTCCGTTGTTGTTGTTGGCCATAGTTGGCAGGGGGTGGTACCTGGTGGTACTGTTGCGGGGTTGGAGGGTTAGCGCGGGGCGCTTGGTTTGGCGGTGAAGCAAAGGAATGTTGGGGTGCGAATTGGCATTGTGGAGGGGAGTTGAAATGGGGGTTTTGTGGTGGAAGTGGGTTCGGTCGTGGGTTAGCTTGGTGGTGTGGGTGGCCAACTACACCAACCTGCTCATTTGCAATGGTGCCCTCAGTCGTGGGCCCGCTGTTGTTGACATTGGTGGCTTTCTTGAATAGCCGTGACTTCGGCTCAAACATGCCCATAATGGGCGAGTCCTTCATCTGTGTCTGAATATAGCGAGCCCTTTCATAGAGCTCCTCCATGGTGGTTAACCGGTTCATGGCCTGTATGTGCCGGAACTGAGGAGTGGCATTGGAGATAATCATCTTGACTTGTTCCGGTTCGGACAGTGTATCTTTCAACTTTTCGGCCATAGACCGCCATCTATCAGCAAACATTATGAAGTCCTCCTCGGGCTTCATCTTTTCCGCGACCAGATCTGTGAGCGAAAGGGATGGTCCGACCCGGTCTCTATATTTTTGCAAGAACTTCCTCTGAACAACATCGAAGTCGCCGGCATCAGCGGAATCCAGTGAATAAAACCATTCAAGGGCTGGCCCCTCCAGAGATCTCCTAAATAAATAGGCCAAAGAGGCCTTGTTGTCTTGCCAGAGGGAGGTCTCGTACATAAAATCCTTTAGATGAATAAAAGGATTACCAGTCCCATTATATCGCCGGAAGTTCGGCATTTCAGATGGTGGTAAGTGGAAGACGGGCAATGTAGGGAGTGAAATTTCTGGGGCATTCTTAGCCGTGGTGACCTTCTTTAATTGCTCTTCCATGCTTGCCAACTTCTGAAGCAATAGAACATTAGTGTCGGAAATTCGGGGAGGTTGGAGAAATTGGTGCCTAACCGCAGAATGACTCGCCTGTTGGGCCGGCATGGCCGCACCGGGCGTTGGTGGACGGGAAGGAGGTTTATGCAAGACCGCCTGGTCATTAGTGAGGTGATGGCCACTCTCGGCCGGAGGGGGATATGAGGATGAAGAGGGAACAGACTTCCCTTTCAAAGCGGCCTGAATAGCCTGCCGCTGGGAATCGTCTAACTGAGATAAAGCATTAATTAAATCTGTGACATTGAGGGATGGAGGAGAATTCCCTGAGGTGTTGGAGGGTAAAGTTTGAGAAGAGGGCACACCCTCTTGAGGAGTGGTATCAACCACATGGATTTGAGGATGATGGGACTGAGGAGGAGGGTAATTTCCCTCATAATAGATGGAATCCTGGAGGGGGGTCTCATATTGACCAAAAACATTCTCATCCTCATCATCATAAGAATACTCGTAGCCTGCCATGTTGACGATCTTACCTGAACGGAGTTTCATGTTTAAGAGGAGAGACAGCTTTATGAAGGCACTATCAATCAAACAACCACTTAATCCAAACGAGTCAAATCAACCCAAACAAGTTTATGCAACCAAGTTGAGATGAACGCAAGGTTTTAGTGTTATGCTTGAGATTAGAGTGGATTAAATTGTTGAATAGTTCACTTCTGTTTGCAATGTGAAACCTAATTGATCCAAGTGTAACCTCCGGGTCAACTAGATTCTTTCTCTCTCCTCACTAACGATAGGTTCTCTATACTCCGGGTACTTCAAGGGTACAACCAGCCCGGCGTCCGTGAGGGAATCCACGGGTGCGGGGACTTACGGAGGTCTTGGAAAAGGGATTTCCGGTCCAAAGAGACGGAATGCTCAATGAAGGGTCGTCCCGATTCCAAGAGAGGTGTGTGGAGTCCTAGTGTAGAGAGAGGAGGTCTCTCAACCAAATGCCACAATATGCAAAATAAGATGATAAGATCACAACAATATAGGTAAGCAATGATATAACCAAACAAACTATCACCGACAGCAATAGGAAGCAGGATTCTGTAAAACGCAGTAAAGAGACGACCTGGGGCAGGTCGCTATCAGTCAAAGCAACGACAGTGTCACTGTCGTGAATCACTGCGTGAGGCTATGAGCCGACAGCGAGAAATAAAGAAACGCCTCTGATTGAGGCGCGAAATCTGCAAAGGACGCCTCTGAGTGAGGGCGTCAAATCTGAAAAAGCGCCTTGAGGTGAGGCACTATGCAATAAGAGAACGCCCTGGGGCAGGGCGTGAATTCACAGGCAGCGTGATAAAAGCAGTAAAATGATGAAAGACGTCTTGACAGAAGACGTAACACAGTAATAAAACGCCCTGGATGAAGGCATTAAAAGAAAAGGCGCCTCTGGCTGAGGCGTGAATTTGGGAAATACGCAATCACAAACTGGCTGATCCCGGGGAGTGTGCAAGGTGCACAAGGGAGGGTGCCCATGGGGCACAAAGGAGGGGTACCGTAGGTACCTAAAGGGAAAGGACACACGTGGGTGCCTAAGGGGAAAGGGCACACGTGGGTGCCGATGGGGAAAGGGCACACGTGGGTGCCAAAGGGAAAGTGATAATCAATAGGAAACCAGTGGAAGTCCCACCGTGATCGCCAATTTGTAGATCGTGATAAATCCACACATGAACATGGGGAGTTTTAAATAAGAGAAATATATATATATATATATATATATATATATGTGGAGATGATGATATGAAGATAAAGAAGCAAATAAGCACGTGGTGCTATGGAGGAGGGTGATCGCCAGAGGGGTTACCTCAATAACAAATAAAGAAGATCGCGAATACCTGGTGGAAAATTGAACGCGGGATAGATTGTGAATTCCTTCCTCCGCCTTCAATCGGCCGGCCGATGAAGGGGATTTTTCCTTATTCATTATCCTTGCAAAAATAAGACAAAATAAACAAGAAGGAGATCAGCCAAGTGCACGTAGTATCAATCCAAAGATGACATGAAGATAAAAAAGACAAAAACATGCGCACCTTGTTTTTTGGTTTTTTTAAAACCCCTAAAGAGGAATTAGGGAAAAGAAGAGATATGTGATGAAGCTTAATGCAAACGTAAAAGAAGAAGAGACAATGATGATGATGAGACTAATGCAAACGCGAAAGAAGAACCCAGTGGTGATCGGTTGATGAAGACGAAGCAACACAGAAAAAAAAATAAAAGAAAACCCTGCTGTCCCTGACGACAGTAAAGGGAAATAAGGTGGACGCGGCCGGCTACATGCAAAGGAAGCAGAGGAAGCAGAGGAAGCAGAGCCCCTTCAAACAATCGCACAGGAGGAAGACGGAGCTCTGTAACCTGTAACCCGTAAACCTCTGTTTGATTTGAACTCTCTGACCCTCTTAACCTGTGAACTCTTCAACCTCTTGAACCCCTGCCTCGATCGATCAGAGCATCCTTTTATACGATTTCAATCGAAGAAAAGCTCAAATTTGGGAAGATAAGGATAGGCAATGATCAAAGAAGGCAGGACTCTAGCTCCAATTCGAGCAAGGAGACCAACGGAGGCAAGGAACTCTCTAGGAAAGTTGAGTTTAAGCAGGACACGAAAGGTGAAACACGACCTTGCGAAAGGCGTCAAATCCCAAATTGACGACCTACATCAAGACGTTATTCAAAACACGACCTCCACCTAGGGCGTCACTTCTTGGATTAAATTTTGGCAATGAAACTTACTTTATATGAAAATTAAGAGAACACGCCTATGATGAAGGCGTTAATTGAAAACATGCCCTGAGGAAGGACGTTAATTAATAATTTAAATTTATTTTGAATTTATTTTTAAACCGGATAATACCAGGAATTGACGCCCTGACATTTAGTCGTCCTTTCTTGAGAAAACGTCCTAGATAAGGTCGCTATTTAAAACACGCCCCTCTTCAGGTCGCGAATCACAAAAATGCAAGAACAAATCAAAACCACACACAAAAAGATAGAAAAACTTCATATTATGAATATATTGAAGTTCACTTTGGGGCGTCATCATAGTGACATGAGATTTGATCAACATAGCGTCAATTTTGCCGTGTCTACACCACCCGGGGAGAATTGGTGAGGACACTAGAGCCAGAGTACGGCTTGACTCAGTGAGCCGCCGATACCGGACATGCAACACGACTCGCTCGACGTCGACATCTTTGTGGCTGGGGGACAGTCTGGAGTACCCACCTGTGCTTTGATATTTCAGTACGTATTTTGGTACGTGATTGTATTTGGTACATATTTGGTTGTATTTGGTGTATTTGGTATGTATTCGGGTCTTATTTGGTTTGTATTCATATTGTGGGTTTAATATTGGGTCAATGGGAGAATATTGACCAAATATTTGTATTTTGGATTTATTAGGGTCCAAGGGGAATAATATGGTCCAAGGGGGATAAAATAATCAAGAGTTGCATTTTTTGACATGGAGAGAGGGGCGCCCCCTCTCTTGTCCCCTTGTGGGGATTAGTTTAATCCCCTTTTATCTCTCTTCCCCATTATGCCCCCTTGACCAAGGGTATCTTAGGTCATTTGTCTAGGTTTGTCTAGGTCTAGGGTTTAGTATATAGTCTCTCTTGTATCATTTTGGTGGAAATTAATGAAGAAATATATGTGCAATTTTTCAAGGCCCCCTCCCCTCTCTCTCTTGTTCTTGTTCTTCTTCTTCCTTGCAACAGCAAGATCTAGGGTTTGAGACCCTTTCTTGGGAGTGATTCCCAACTCTATCTCTTCCTCTGGTTACCAGGTTCGATCACCGCCACCGCCGCCCCCGTTCGTGCCGCCATCAAGCCACCACAACCATCTTTCTGAGTTGTTGTCCTGAGTTGCGACCAACAGATCCGAAGGTTAAAGTAGAGGCTATAACTCCAGATCTGACCGTCAGATGGTGTTAATTATTTGAGGGTTGGTTCCCCCAGTTCTTATTCACTCCCAGTTTAAATTTCACACAGATCAGAATCCATTTGACTCCCTTACCAGTCATTTGTTTCCCCCTCTCACAGTTTGCTTGTGTGCAGATCTGCGAGATAGTCACCTAGTTGTCTATTTTTGCCACCCCCAAAACTTGTCAAAAAATTACAAAAAAATTATGTGCGTGATCACCACTTTCTCCCCTCTCTCCACAAAAATCCCCAAGTCCTAGATCTACCATTTTATTTTCGGTCAAACCCCATAATCAAGCAGATCACGTCCAGCCCTGTTAGATCTATCATCTGAGCCAGTAGCAGTTACTGTGTTGCAGAAGTTTTCAATTTCAATCCAATTGTTGGATGGGCACTATTTTCGCCCCGATCTCACACTAGATCTGGTCGTGGCGGCCGTTTTTGTGGGAGCGTGCAGTTCTGCCCCAAACAAGGCCAGTAAGGAGGGCGACCGTACAAATTCATCAGAAAATATGCTAGAGAAGATTCGGTAACGACCATTCCCAGGGGTCGACCAGGGACCCTCCGCCTTTGTTCCAGTGAACCGCGGCCTTCAAAAGCTCTCCGGGGATTGTCGTCCCTTTGGAACCCCTTGTTCACTGTCATGCCTGCTAGCAATTCACAGAACCGGAGCCGCTCCCGAAACCCGCCGCCTTGCTACCTGACAACCCAAGTTTGGTGCTCCCGACGCCATTGTGTAGCCCTTTACCTCCCTGCGTGGAGTGGGCAATAAAAATCACTACTGTAATCTAATTTTACCATTGTACCGGGGGTTACGGAACATGGCCGAGACGTCTTCCCCACGCCCCGAGCGTGGAGGTACACTCGCTTCCCTCTTTGTCTTACTTGCTTAGCTAGTATAAGTTCTTAATGCCGATGTATGTGAGTTAGTAATTTCCTAGCTAGTTAAAATTTAGTCACCGTTGTGACTTGTGAGTGCGAGACCCGTCCCGTGACTCATTCAGAGCACGAGAGTGAGCTGACTACCTGAGACTCAATGTCGGTTTCTCAACCGTGCAGATCGACATGTTTCCCTCACTGGGGATGATCGTGAGCAAGTAATTCTTATTTGGGGCACGTTTGCCTCTTCAGGAACCACGTTAGTCACCGAGCCATTCGTGTCATCGCTGGTTGCGTCGTCTTTGGGTTGCGTCGTTGTTGACACCCGTTTTTGGCCAATAAGTCGTGTTATTTCTCTTATTCGTCATTTTGATGTCCCGAATTATCCATTATTTTGGAGCCTTCCTTGGACGGATTTCGAGCCCATTTCATTATTCCACAGTCTCTGAACTTCGGAGATCATGATTTCATAGAGCCCTGGAGCTTATCTTATCAACTTCCAATCTTCCAAATTGACTTACGGCCTATTTTGGTCGACTTTCCTTCTTGCATTTGGCCCTTTTCGCTGTGTAGTCTTGAAAAAGGTATTTTTTTATCCTCTTCTGGTCCTCTATTTAATATGTGCTCTTCACCAAAGTTGTTCGTCTTTCAAAGCTCTACAATTTCTTCTTCTATGCCATTGGCCAGTTCTCCACCAATTTCAAGTTATTTACATTTGTCTGGCAGGCTATGCTATTCACCTGTGTCCCAAAATTTTCTCTCTCTATTCTCGCACCATTTTCTCCCCCTTCCACTCGTCTTTTCATCTTGCTCTCTTCATAAAAGTTGTTCATCTTTCAATTATCTACAATTTCTTCTTCTACCACTTTCGCTAGTGCTGCACCATTTTGGAGATATGATCTGATTTCCAAAGTCGCATGAAGTCTACCCAAACGGTCATGCAAACGACCGTTTCTTAATGCAAACGATCGGTCGAACGACCGTTTATTCCTTAACAGTCGGTCTACCGACCGCTATGCTAGCCAAGAGTCGAGCCTGTGCCGGACTCTATCTCCAAAAAGCTACCCGATGGGCCTATCTTGCGGCAGCCATATCTTCTAGAATATAGCTCCGAATTGACCCCCGTTTGTTGATATCTCTTGCCCTTTATATTATCTCGAGTTTGATCCATAGAACTCGAATTTTCATGAGATATATCTCTTGAAATCATGGTCAAAAGTTTGGGATTTATGTGTCCTAGTACAAGTCAAACTCTGTTTTTCTATGCGACGGGCCTACCTTCCAAGAGCCATATCTTCTAGAATACTCCTCCAAATCGAGTCTCGTTTGTTTCTATCTCTTGTCCTTAGTATTATCTCGAGTTTGATCCATAGAACTTGATTTATCTTGGACTATATCTCTGAGAATCGTGAGAGGAAGTTGGGGCTTTTTCTAAAAACTCTATATAAACTGCCCGGTTCGCTGTGACGATGGGGGGCTCTTCTTCAACTCGGGGTGAAGCCATACTGCACCGCCAACTCAATCCTTCGACCCTAGCTTGAAGAAGAAAGTATTAGTTTTCCATTCCATCTTTTTGAGATTGATTTCATGGTCTATACTCTTAGTTCTCATCTCCTCAAAATCACAAATCATCATAGTTTTCTGCACTTTCTGCTACACTTACAATTTTGCACGTTTTGAATCATCATTTTCTCTCTATTCTCTCCATCAAATCTCATGATTTCAAATCCTATGCATACACAACATATACACCTATTATTTTCACCCTTCCACAGTAGTTAAAAATCTCCCCCCGGTGAGTTTGCCCTCAATTTCTACCTCTATTTTATCATTATGGGATTGATACTATACTTCATGATCTAATGGATTTTTCTCTTGTATTTGGCTTTGTTTTGTAGGAGTGCATCGTATGAACGTGAGGCCCACTTCTTCTAGTCGGCTGGAAGATGAGGAGGTTTGAATCTACATCGCTCCTGCACCCCGTTGTCAAGCGCGATCAACTCTTCAAGTTCCAAGGTACACGGCGCCATCCCTTGATCTCTTCATCCTTTTGGCGTTGTTGGAACCTTGGTGGCGATCACGGTATGTCTTTCTCATCCTTTCATTCTCCTTTTCTTTGATTCACATGTTTATGCATGTTTTAGTTTAAAGGGGGCGGGGTAGATTAATCTATCTACATCCTATTTTTTGGCGATCATAGAGGGACACCAATGCCCTTCACACTTGTTTTCATGCTCTTTTCTAGGTTGGGTGTGTGTATATCCATGCTTGGGTAGCATTTTCTCCATTCTCCCACTGTTTTAGGTGTTTTAAGGCCTCTGGTTGCCTAGCGGTCGTTTGGTAGACCGTAAGGGGTTCAAAAACTATCATTTGGTAGACCGCAAGGGGATTCTGGCAGTTCTGCGCGCATGCTCACGGGGCCCTATTCGTTGGGGCATAACTTCTGATCCCGGAGTCCGATTGCGCTGATTTTTGTTCTGTTGGATAGCCCTTACTATTGTCTTTCCATCGATATATTATTTGCATTAATTGGGTCACATTTGCTTAATCTAATGTTGTCATACTGTTTGAGTTTTCGGCATAAGTTCTACAGGGAGGCTCAGGGATAGGTTCACAGGTACATCTTTGATCTGTGATTTGGTTGCCTTCCCGACATCTGATTGCACTGATTTTTGTTCCATTAGGTAGTCCTTTGTATTATCTTTCCATCCATAGCTTATTTGCATCATTTGGGTCTCATTTGTATAGTTAAACATTGTCATCAATTTAGCATTTTGTGCATAAAATCTGAATGTGGTCTGCGCACAGGTTCACAGGGGTAACTTTCTTGGATGATTTAATTGACCTCACAGGGTCGGATTGCTCTGTTCTTGGGCTCATTGTGTAGACCTTTGTATTGGCTTTCCATCCATATACTATTTGCATCATTTGGGTCACGTTTGCATACTCAAACGTTGTCTCCATTTTTGCATTTTGTGTATAAAATCTGCAGCAGGTTCAGGGGCAGATTCACAGGTACGTTTAGCATTGATGATTTCTTTTCCTTTCGGATTTCGATTTTGTTGTTTTCTGCTCCTGTCTTGTTGTCCTTTGTATTATCTTCATTTTCATATATTATTTGCACTCATATCATTATGTTTGCATAATTAAATCTTGTGCTCATTTTTCACTTTTATACTAGTTTTTTTGCATGCACTCCGGAGCACGCAAGGCCATGCATTGCATATTATAGTTGCATTGCTACCTTGGTAAGTCATCCTCTCACCTCCATATTCCTTGGGGTCGACAAGGTGATCTTATCTGGGACCTCCATAAGTCCCCGCGAGACGTGGATTCTCACATGGACGCCGGGCTGGTTGTACCTTTCCACCCCTTAGGCTTGTATTTTGCATGCGTGTGAGAGAATTAACTTTAGTTAACCCAAAGTTTAGACTTATTCCCATAGCATTCCTATCTTAAGGGAATTATTCTTAATTCAAATCATTAAAAGGTCTATTAAAGCCCCTACAATATTTCTCATTATATTAACTTGTTTGACATGGGTGAAAACTCTCACATTGCATTGTTTATGTTGTTTGGGCTTGTCCAAGCCCATTAGTGGTGTTTGTGTTGCATTCTTTCATCATCCACATGTTTTGTTGTTGTTAGGCCCATTTAGGTTAGCCCATTTTGTGTGTCCATTGTCTAGTCCCTTGGTCCGTTCTCCATTCGTCTTTGCATTAGTGGGTCAGTCCTCCCTTTTATTCTCAAACCCATTAAGCCATTGCTTCCCCACTTGTATTGTCCTTGATATCCTTGTATTAAGTCTCCATTTGCCTTCATGGAGCATCGTTCCAACACCTTGTATCATTCTTCTTCTCAATCTTCTTCCTATTCCCGCATGGAATCCTCTTCCCACGCGGGCCCATCTTCCCGTGGTACTTCTGATCCATCCGAGGAACAGGCAAATCTCATGGCCCACTTATCAAGCCTTGTTCTCCAAATGGACCCGGCCCAGGCCCAACGTCTTATTGCATCTCATCTTCATGGGCCTCCTTCTCTTAATGGGCCTTCTTCTCTCATTAATGGGCCTTATCATCTTAACGGGCCCCATTCTCCAAATAGGCCTTATTTTTCTAATGTGCCTCATTCTTCTTCTCCTTATGTTGTCGGCCCAATGGGTCCTTATGCTCATGCTTCTTCCAGGCCTGCATATCCTTCCACTCCTAGAATGGGCCCTTCTTCTTCTCAGCCCGGATCCTCTTATCCGGCCCAATATCATCATTATGGTCCATATTCACATCCTCTTTCTCAAGTTAGCCCATATTCATCTCGATCTATCCCTACCCAGGAGATGATCACCCAAACCCAGCGTCAACTTGATGAACTCCAACGCCGAATTGATCTCAAAACCTCCTTGAGTGTCCCGCTTGTATTTCAAAATCTTCAGCTTCCGTCTCCTTCTCAAATTCCCGCATATCACCGTTATAGTGGAGTCGGTGACCCATATGTGCACTTGAAGGACTTCGTTTATGAGTCGGCCCAATTTCGACATGACCAACGCTTAATGGCCTATCTATTCGATCTGTCTTTGGAAGGCCCCGCACAGGATTGGTTCTTCTCTCTTCTGCAAGTGCAAGTTGTGAATTTCCAAGCCGTGCAAGAGAAGTTCATTCAGTAGTTTCAAGACCAGGTTGGGCTCAAGTATTGCATGGTGGATCTGGCCCACAAGAAAATGGAGCCCAAAGAGGAGTTCTGCACCTTTGCTGACTGCTGGCACCGCCTCGCCGCGTAGGTTCCGGGGCACATTCCGGAGGGAGAACAAATCAAGATGCTAATTTCTAATGCAACACCCGAATATCGCTTCATCTTAGCCCTCAACGACATTAACTCATGGCAGCAACTCTATAGTAGAGCCCGCTTCATTCGTCAACAAATCCAAGGTTCCCTTGACCCCGAGTCAACACTATCCACCGCCACTTACGCCTCACCCTCCACAAGACAACCCTACGCTCCCATGAGTCATCCTTCCACTTCTACATACCTATACACCTCCACATGTCAACACTCCATGAGTTAGCCGTCCTTTTATTTGTACCCTCATGTGTCTCCGCCTCCATCTCCCCCGATCAAGGGAACACCGCATCCCGAGTAGGTGGATGCCGTCTATATACCCCCTCATCCTGCTCCACATATGCCTTCACCAAATCTCTCCACCACTAGCCAAGCACTCTTGCCTATGCAACCTTCACTTCCGTCTCCACAACCTCCTCCACCATTACATATCCCTCGGCATCCACCTTGTCCGAAGCAGGCTCCTCGTCCTCCGTGTTAGGTTAGGTGCAGTATTCAGAGGGGGGGTGAATGAATATAACCCTTTAAAAACCTTTACCCAATTAAAAGGTTATGATGCTCACTAACAATCTAGAGTGCTAACTAGACAGATGTATCAAATCTGAAAGACTAATTAGCAGTAGCACCATTCTTCCACTCAAATAAACTTTCGCTCACTCAACGGATTAAACACTCAGAACAAGATCTGATCAACCACTTGGAGCGCCCCTATGCAAACATCTAGCAGAAGCAAAACATATAGAGAAATCAGACCACTGCACAGAGGATTTTTAGGTGGTTCGGTCCTCCAGACCTACATCCACCCCACACTCAAACCGAGTGTGGCTTCCACTAGCTCACGCTAGAAACAGCAGACTCAGTCTGCAACAAACGCTGCCAAACAGCTTGACCAGGGGAACAGCCTCCCCTCTTCCTCCCAACCGGAGGGAACCACTAGTGACACCAGTCACTAGCAAACCAGAGACACAAGGTCTCTCTTCCTCCAGACCTGGAGGGAACCCCTGGACTTGAATCCACAAGCCCAGAACCGGAGACAAGTCTCCCTTCCTCCAGACCGGAGGGAATCAACAAGTAGCACCCAGCTACTTGCAACCGGAGATAGCAATCTCCCTTGTCCTGAACAAACAGGAGGAACCCACAAGTGACTCCAGCCACTTGGAACCGGAGATGTCAATCTCCCTTCTCCTGAACTAACAGGAGGAACCCCGACCACTCTACAGAGTATCGGAAACACAGCAAACCAGAAAATAAAGGAAAGAACAATAAACGAAAAAATGACTTCAGCAAAACAGAAAGCTGAAAAACGAAATGCACAATGTGGCTCTCAACGGAGCTGACTGGCCTGGATTTGATCCACAGTCCAGTAGACGGATCTTCAGGTAAGATCTTCCTTCTTCTCCACGAGCTCTCTCGCTCACTCTCTATCTTTCTTTCTCTTTCTTCTGCTCTTCTCTCACTCTCTGCTTCTTCTTCTCTTCACACTCTTCTCGAGCTCTCTACCTCTCTTCTTCTCCTTCTGCTCTTCTTCTTTCTCTTTTCTTTTTCTATCTGGATCGTGGCTCTCTGTATGAGCTTTTCTTCACGCCAACTCGATCGACCTTCATCTGTGGACGAAGGCTTCCTTATATAGCATCAGCAGCAGGTGGATAGGGCACAAGACGCGTGTGCCTCCCACGCTTGATCCAGAACTTTCTTGCCACGTGCCTTCATTGCATTTTGTTCCTCTTGTCTTGGATCACGTGCAGCCCAGGTGTCTGAAATGTTCTTCCTCGGACCTGTAATGAGATTAACACCATTAATCAATCAGAGTTCGCTGCATGCTTATTTAAAGCTAAGGCGCACGAGGTATGTAATGTCAACACAGGGTGACTACTTCACGAGGTTGGAAGTGAACGAACTGTGATACAATGAACAAGGCTAACACAACAAGGAAGATGACACGAGATGCAACTAGAGGACAGAGAGAAGCGACACGAGGTTCACACAGAAAACGACACGAGGTGTACTGTGACAGAACAGACACAATGAAGAGAGTGACACAAGGTCGTGGCACAGAAAGCAACACGAGGTGCTGCAATGTTCTGCACGCAGTGGAACAAAAAATGACACGGAATGAAAACAACACAAAGATGAAACAGTAATTGACATGGGTTGAAATCAACACGAAGACAAAAACTGAAATCGACACGGAGTAAAAAACGACACGAAGATGAAAACAACACTAAGATGAAGTTGACACGGAGTGAAAATGACACGAGGTCTGGGAGACACGACACAAAGTCACAAGAACGACAGTAACCAACACGAAGTGTGGTTACGAAACATGAACGACACGAAGTGTGGAAACATGACACAAAAATGACACGAGGTCTGGAAACATGACACGAAGTCACAAGAAGAACAGTAACCAACACGAAGTGTGGTTACAGAACAAAAACGACACGAGGTCACAAGACAAACGACACGAAGTCCAAAGGTGACAAAACAGATAC
The DNA here is from genome assembly GCA_022559845.1 of Amorphophallus konjac. Taxonomy (NCBI): domain Eukaryota; kingdom Viridiplantae; phylum Streptophyta; class Magnoliopsida; order Alismatales; family Araceae; genus Amorphophallus; species Amorphophallus konjac. The sequence goes on from CM040124.1 coordinate 202,671,187, forward strand.
TACAAAGAGAATGACACGAGGTAGAAAGAAAACAACACGAAGTAAAACAATAACGACACGAAGTGTTACTGTAACAACAAACACTACGAAGTTACGAATACAAAAAGCAACACGGAGACATAGAGAAGTAAAACCGACACGAAGTGTGGTTACAAAAATAAAAGGACACGAGGTATAGGAAGAACAACACGACCACGGAAAAGAGTTGACACGGAGTGTGGTCAAGGCGAGAAGGACACGAAGTCTAAAGAGAAAACAGCACGAAGACAAAAACATAAAAACTAACACGAAGACATAATTGTGAAGACACCACGAGGAGATAGACAGCAAGGAGAACGACACGAAGTGAAACGACACTTGAACCTAGACCGACGTAAAGATCCAGCGAAAAATGACTCGAAGACAGAAATACACAAGCACGACAAGAACTAAGGATGACATGGGGACAACACAGTCACATAGGCTGCACGAAGTGAAAGACAACACAGCTATCTCGACACGTGATGAAATGGTGGAAGTAGAAGAACAACTCGAAGATGAAAACAACACGAGCTGAATTTAACACAAAGGCGAAGACAGACACTGACACGAGGTGTGGACACGAAGCAAGAATGACATGAGGTTCAGGGAAACCAACACGAAGACAGAAGCAGTACGGACACACGAAGTATTACCTCTTAGCAGCTTTTTCTTGTAAAGCATGGAAATCAACACGAAGTGTTGTAAGCTCAGACGACACGAGATCTTTTCGTGTTAGTGAGGGGAAACAACACGAAGACTCAAGTACAGAGACAGCACGAAGACGATGTACAGTATGATGTACAGACTTTGAAGAACAGTCTAATGTATAGACTTGTAGTTTATCATGAAAGAAGGCCAACGTACAGACTTGCTGTCCTCACAGCAGACGATGTAAACACTTAGCCTATGCAGACCAATGTACAGACTTTGGCGAAGCAAAAGGCTGTATAGACTTGGAGACCCAAAGCCATTGTATATACTTTATCTAAGACAGGGCATGAGCTGACGTTGTATACACTTAGCCAATGCAAGCCAGTCCGATGTATAGACTTTAAGGAAATGCATGCTACAGTGCAATGTCTAGACTTGCGATGTGTTCGCCAAATGCACACTACAGTCCAATGTATGGACTTAGACGAATGATGCATGAGACGCTCAATGTATCGACTTTGAGCTTGCTGTGCAGTGAATAGACTTAGGACATAAACCCCACAAAGCACTGTATAGACTATGCACATAACATAAGTCTAACATAAACAATATATCAGTTGTACCAGTCACAGTCATGATGCAATCATCAAGGCACAATGTCATGAAAACACTATATCATTGCTATCATCAAAATACAATATCAATCATCAAAACCACAGCAATGAAGATGACTGAACATTTGATAAGCTCACATCAACAACCAATCATCAAAACCATCATCAAAACCACAGGGGCACAACAATCTCCCCCTTTTTGATGATGGCAACACTTTCAATACATTGAGTCATTCTGATGATGTGAGGCATTCTGAGGCATTCTGAAGACTAACTCAAATTATTCTCCCCCTTTGACTTCATCAAAAAGAAAAATAATTTGAGAAATTATAGCATGTATAAGAGTTTAGTCAATTTCTCCTCCTTTCAAGAACATGATTCTCCCTTTTTGGCAAACAATATCTCCCCCTTTGATACAAACAAAATAAACCATGGGAAGGGTTAAATGCAAAAATGCAGATGCAACAAGTAATGCAATACTCCCCCTAAGTATGTGAATGCAAGGTCACAAATGATATGAACATGATTCAGTGTGACAAGGAATGCTCCCCCTGAATAGATGCCAATTGATATGAAATTGATGCAAGACTTGGAATCTCCCCTTCAATAAGTGGAATCTTATGAGATGAAAGAGAAGGAGACCACAGGGGCAAACAAGGAGAGGTTCAGGTCAATGAGTCAATACCATGAGCAGAAGAGTTTCAATCAACAGATTTTTCAAGGATGTTCCAAACATAAGAAATTCTGCCAGATCTTCAAGGAGATATCAATCTCATAAATCTAAAGCATAAGTTTTCAAAGTCTTCTATCATAAGGGCTTATGAATGACATTTATTGAACATCATGGTTTAAACGTGATGTATGCAGAGTTTATCAATAAAATTCTGTAATGATATCTAAAACCATGGTTTAATAAAAATGAACCAAGCCCTCATATTTATCTTGATTATCCTCCCTTTGTCTTACACAATCAAATCTATTGACTTCTTTCAGAATTACATGTACTAGTATTGAAATCAAGCAATTATGAAGTCATATGATTTTGTCTAGGGTTGTAGCAATTTGATTTTGGCATCAATATTCAGATATTTCAATTTATTCAATAATTTTCCTTGCTACAAATTTTACGTGCACTCTAGTTCAGTACACACCTTGTAACTAGAGGATATACCTTGATCAGAGGCCAATATCCCTAAGCCCTTAGTGTGACTAACTGTCATGCCTTATGTGAACAGAGTTAGCATTTACACATCATGACACACTACAACTCAATTTTTAATGAGTGAATTGTATTTCTCAGTGTGCATGCCATTGCTCTACCTGATTTTCAATGAATTTTTTACAGAGTTAACTAAGGCACCTCATGACACAATCCTTTGGACATGTGTTTCTCAGTGACCAAGGTCATTGCTCTGACAATTACTTTACCCTTTAGACAATTCAAAAACATTCATTTGCTTCAAAACAATATTAATCTCATGTACTTAACCAAATAAAGTCATGTATTCAAAAGTGCAGATTTCAGTAGTTTTCACAAGACATAGCATGAGACAGATGGTTAAGGTTTATTAAACATGCTTCAGATATTTTTTAAGAGATTTTAAAGCCAAACTCATTAAATACATTAAACTTAAACCACATGAGTTATTTCAGTCATTCATAAAAACGTATAATAGAAAATTTCTAGTTCAAGATTTTCAGATTTATGATCGAGATAGCCCATTGAAATCTTCATGAAGGACTGATAGAATTCTGAAGTCAAATGATATCAATTGATAGGAGAATTATCAATTGTTAAGAGAGATTTTTGAAGCACAAAGTTTTTCAGAATATGATCAAGGTTTGTCAACAAAATCAATAAGAAATGATATGCTATGAAATCTGACAAATGTATGCATTTGACAACCTATATGCAATGCATTGACTCCCCCTTACAATATGCATTTAAACATACATGCAAATCACATATATGCACTTCAGATGAGTAGAGTTCAGAGGTATCAAGTCAGACAATGCTGATGAGGAATGATTATGCAAACACAGAATTAACTTGCTATGCAACATACTGTCCTACATGCAGACTATGCAGCAAGGATACATTAAACAAGTATGCAATCAATTCAGGTTTATGCATCTAATTCATGAGCATTTTTATCCCTTTTTTTTTGGATTTTTCAACATATGATGCAGTTCACTGTTTTACATGAAGACTAGACCCATGGTACTAGGCGGAGGACTTGGTCCAAGGACCACCTCACACATGTCAGTAGCATCCAGACATACTCCATATGCCCTTCAACTTGTTCCATTTAATATACCATGATGATCATGTATGACAATGCAACATAAAGCAGTCCTTCATGCTTTGAACAGCATCATTGTCACATGTAATGACAATCAGTCTATACACAATCAGTCCAAGTGTGCATTCAATAACAAGCATGCAATGCATTAACACAAAACACATGCATGGACGTAGAGTCTGTATAGTGCATCAACTGTATATACTAAAGAAGCATTCAAATTCAGTTCAACATATAGTACGAGAAGAGCATCAGATATGCAGAGTTGAATTCAATAGCTGAGTCTTGAATGCAGACTGATCAACTAGACAAGAGAAGATCATACAACAATCAGTCAAGCAGATCAACAATTTCAGATGATGAATTTAAAACAGACAAATCAGCATTTTCAGATTATGAGATTTAGGCAAAGTTCAGAACTAACCTGAAGGATTGAATCCTGGGGTTTTCATTCTTGAGTGCCTTGGTTAACCCCTTTCATTTCTCTTTCCAAGGCACACCTGCATCAAATCAATCAAGTTGATCCTGCAGAGACCCAAGCAGTCTTGGGTCCTGCACTACCCCTATCAGGTGTTCTAAAAGGTTTCTTACCAGAATAATCATCAAATTCCATCAGATAGCAATTAGTCATGGAATGACCAACCCTTCCACAACATCTACATGACACCACCGAATTAGCTGAAGTATGATGCCTATGTAGATGAGCATGAGTATTTCTTTGATTATCATGAAAATTTTTCTTTCCATAATCAACTAGCCAACAGTTGGCAGCTTTGTGGCCTAGCTTACCACATTCAGAACATGTAGAAATCTTTCTTTTATATGCAACTTTATTTCTTCCAAAGTCATTTTTCTTTGTAGGAAATTTAGCATATTTGAAATTCATATTCCTACCTTGGATATGCCAACAATCTTTGACTGTGTGGCCATGCTTTCTACAATGAGAACATTGAAGGGGGTTTCTTTTAAACGACCCTGACCAGCATTGTGCAGCAACATGTCCTATTTTTCCACAGTTATAACAATCAATTTTCTTATCCCATGGGACATGCTTTCTACCCTGATTGTTTTGAGCAGCTGCTAGGTCATCCTTTTCCATCAAGTTACAATCATGCATCAAATGTCCATGTTTGTGACAGTAGTGACAGATCATTTTCTTTCTAGATGCATGCGAGTGTGGGTGAGGACTGTGATCAATATGCATAGAAGAGTTCTTTCTATATGTTTTCTGTTTTTCATTCTCTTTCTGATTTTTGTACTGAGGTGAGAATGAGGTAGAGGGCTTTTCTTGTTCTGAACTTTTAACGAAAATAGTCTTCAGTTTTTCTCCAAAAGCCTTCTCAGCCTTCTTCATGTCTGGACTGTAACCCAGTCCCTCCTTCTGAAAATTTACATTCGCACCAAGGAGCTTATTCAAATTGTCTCTTCCCTTAACAAATTTTGACAGGGAGTTCTTTAGATCTTCAATTTCTCTTTCCAAAGACACAATGTGGTCCTCACACAAAATAAGTTGATTTTGCAATTCATCATTCAGACTCTTCAGAATCTCATTTTCTTGTGTCAATGTGAATTCAATACTCACTTCATTTTCTTTCAGAATAGATTTCCCTTTTTCAACTGTCAGCCATTTTTCAGAAAAAATAGTATTAAGAACCATTAGCTTTTTATTTTGATCTTTCAAGTAGACATTTTCTTCAATCAGCTTATCTTTTAATTTCTCAATTTCCTTCTTCTGAGTCAGCAGAGAATCATTTTCCTCTTTTAAGGAAGTGATTAAGTTTTCCTGTACATTATCATCAGAGTGTACATCTTCAATCAATTCCTTCAACTTAGATTTTAGATTTTCATTTTCAGCCTTTAGACATGTGATTTCAGCATTTTTCTCTTTTCTTAATTTTCTCTTTCCTGATTTGACTCTTTCATATTTATCTAGAAGATGCTCATGCATGGCAATTAACTCATCATGGCTAGTATCCTCGGTCTCAGAGGTTACCTGGGATGAGGACTCATCTGATTGATCACTCCTTCTTGCCATGAGACATTCTTCTCCCTGTTCCACGTGTGTTGTAGTCACTCTATCAAACATTTCCTTTGCAGTGCTACAATCTGAGAAGGAAGGAAAATCATCAGAACCGATTGTAGCCTTCATTAAATTTAGAGCTCTCACATTATCATCATTTTTTAATTTGTGAACATGAGTCCACTTGGACTTATCCTCAGGAAGTTCATGTGGACGGTGAGAGATAATCTTCCACAACTGTGGATTAATAGAGTTAACATGCTTGTGCATACGATATAGCCAGAATTGAATATTTGAACTACTGAATAGTGGGGGATGAGCCATGACAGCACAACAGATTAATGCAACAGGAATATTGATGCACTAAAAGCAAATTAGCACCTAAGACCGCAAGATCGATCTGCAGGTCGCTGGACCTTGTATGCAGACACCGCTCTGATACCAACTGTTAGGTTAGGTGCAGTATTCAGAGGGGGGGTGAATGAATATAACCCTTTAAAAACCTTTACCCAATTAAAAGGTTATGATGCTCACTAACAATCTAGAGTGCTAACTAGACAGATGTATCAAATCTGAAAGACTAATTAGCAGTAGCACCATTCTTCCACTCAAATAAACTTTCGCTCACTCAACGGATTAAACACTCAGAACAAGATCTGATCAACCACTTGGAGCGCCCCTATGCAAACATCTAGCGGAAGCAAAACATATAGAGAAATCAGACCACTGCACAGAGGATTTTTAGGTGGTTCGGTCCTCCAGACCTACATCCACCCCACACTCAAACCGAGTGTGGCTTCCACTAGCTCACGCTAGAAACAGCAGACTCAGTCTGCAACAAACGCTGCCAAACAGCTTGACCAGGGGAACAGCCTCCCCTCTTCCTCCCAACCGGAGGGAACCACTAGTGACACCAGTCACTAGCAAACCAGAGACACAAGGTCACTCTTCCTCCAGACCTGGAGGGAACCCCTGGACTTGAATCCACAAGCCCAGAACCGGAGACAAGTCTCCCTTCCTCCAGACCGGAGGGAATCAACAAGTAGCACCCAGCTACTTGCAACCGGAGATAGCAATCTCCCTTCTCCTGAACAAACAGGAGGAACCCACAAGTGACTCCAGCCACTTGGAACCGGAGATGTCAATCTCCCTTCTCCTGAACTAACAGGAGGAACCCCGACCACTCTACAGAGTATCGGAAACACAGCAAACCAGAAAACAAAGGAAAGAACAATAAACGAAAAAATGACTTCAGCAAAACAGAAAGCTGAAAAATGAAATGCACAATGTGGCTCTCAACGGAGCTGACTGGCCTGGATTTGATCCACGGTCCAGTAGACGGATCTTCAAGTAAGATCTTCCTTCTTCTCCACGAGCTCTCTCGCTCACTCTCTATCTTTCTTTCTCTTTCTTCTGCTCTTCTCTCACTCTCTGCTTCTTCTTCTCTTCACACTCTTCTCGAGCTCTCTACCTCTCTTCTTCTCCTTCTGCTCTTCTTCTTTCTCTTTTCTTTTTCTATCTGGATCGTGGCTCTCTGTATGAGCTTTTCTTCACGCCAACTCGATCGACCTTCATCTGTGGACGAAGGCTTCCTTATATAGCATCAGCAGCAGGTGGATAGGGCACAAGACGCGTGTGCCTCCCACGCTTGATCCAGAACTTTCTTGCCACGTGCCTTCCTTGCATTTTGTTCCTCTTGTCTTGGATCACGTGCAGCCCAGGTGTCTGAAATGTTCTTCCTCGGACCTGTAATGAGATTAACACCATTAATCAATCAGAGTTCGCTGCATGCTTATTTAAAGCTAAGGCGCACGAGGTATGTAATGTCAACACAGGGTGACTACTTCACGAGGTTGGAAGTGAACGAACTGTGATACAATGAACAAGGCTAACACAACAAGGAAGATGACACGAGATGCAACTAGAGGACAGAGAGAAGTGACACGAGGTTCACACAGAAAACGACACGAGGTATACTGTGACAGAACAGACACAATGAAGAGAGTGACACAAGGTGGTGGCACAGAAAGCAACACGAGGTGCTGCAATGTTCTACACGCAGTGGAACAAAAAATGACACGGAATGAAAACAACACAAAGATGAAACAGTAATTGACATGGGTTGAAATCAACACGAAGACAAAAACTGAAATCGACACGGAGTAAAAAATGACACGAAGATGAAAACAACACTAAGATGAAGTTGACACGGAGTGAAAATGACACGAGGTCTGGGAGACACGACACAAAGTCACAAGAACGACAGTAACCAACACGAAGTGTGGTTACGAAACATGAACGACACGAAGTGTGGAAACATGACACGAAAATGACACGAGGTCTGGAAATATGACACGAAGTCACAAGAAGAACAGTAACCAACACGAAGTGTGGTTACAGAACAAAAACGACACGAGGTCACAAGACAAACGACACGAAGTCCAAAGGTGACAAAACAGATACTACAAAGAGAACGACACGAGGTAGAAAGAAAACAACATGAAGTAAAACAATAACGACACGAAGTGTTACTGTAACAACAAACACTACGAAGTTACGAATACAAAAAGCAACACGGAGACATAGAGAAGTAAAACTGACACGAAGTGTGGTTACAAAAATAAAAGGACACGAGGTATAGGAAGAACAACACGACCACGGAAAAGAGTTGACACGGAGTGTGGTCAAGGCGAGAAGGACACGAAGTCTAAAGAGAAAACAGCACGAAGATAAAAACATAAAAACTAACACGAAGACATAATTGTGAAGACACCACGAGGAGATAGACAGCAAGGAGAACGACACGAAGTGAAACGACACTTGAACCTAGACCGACGTAAAGATCCAGCGAAAAATGACTCGAAGATAGAAATACACAAGCACGACATGAACTAAGGATGACATGGGGACAACACAGTCACATAGGCTGCACGAAGTGAAAGACAACACGGCTATCTCGACACGTGATGAAATGGTGGAAGTAGAAGAACAACTCGAAGACGAAAACGACACGAGCTGAATTTAACACAAAGGCGAAGACAGACACTGACACGAGGTGTGGACACGAAGCAAGAATGACATGAGGTTCAGGGAAACCAACACGAAGATAGAAGCAGTACGGACACATGAAGTATTACCTCTTAGCAGCTTTTTCTTGTAAAGCATGGAAATCAACACGAAGTGTTGTAAGCTCAGACGACACGAGATCTTTTCGTGTTAGTGAGGGGAAACAACACGAAGACTCAAGTACAGAGACAGCACGAAGACGATGTACAGTATGATGTACAGACTTTGAAGAACAGTCTAATGTATAGACTTGTAGTTTATCATGAAAGAAGGCCAGCGTACAGACTTGCTGTCCTCACAGCAGACGATGTAAACACTTAGCCTATGCAGACCAATGTACAGACTTTGGAGACCCAAAGCCATTGTATATACTTTGTCTAAGACAGGGCATGAGCTGACGTTGTATACACTTAGCCAATGCAAGCCAGTCCGATGTATAGACTTTAAGGAAATGCATGCTACAGTGCAATGTCTAGACTTGCGATGTGTTCGCCAAATGCACACTACAGTCCAATGTATGGACTTAGACGAATGATGCATGAGACGCTCAATGTATCGACTTTGAGCTTGCTGTGCAGTGAATAGACTTAGGACATAAACCCCACAAAGCACTGTATAGACTATGCACATAACATAAGTCTAACATAAACAATATATCAGTTGTACCAGTCACAGTCATGATGCAATCATCAAGGCACAATGTCATGAAAACACTATATCATTGCTATCATCAAAATACAATATCAATCATCAAAACCACAGCAATGAAGATGACTGAACATTTGATAAGCTCACATCAACAACCAATCATCAAAACCATCATCAAAACCACAGGGGCACAACACTCCGTTGTCGGAGTGTTTCACAGATATCTTTCGGGATTTGATGGCCACTCACGTGTTGCCGCTCTATCCAGTTGTGCCTTGCCGACCCGCGGTCGGGGATATGCTCCAGTTCTGTAATTTTCATCGCCAGCTAGGGCATTTGGTTGAGGATTGCCCCGAGTTCGGGAGTTTGTTTATAGCTTGGAAGATCAGAAAAGGACTGATTGGGCCGCTATTCACAAAGTCATTCTACATCTTCACAGCAAGCAGCAGCAACAAGAAGTGCCGCCCAGGCAGCCGTCTCCCTTTCAAGACCAGGGGCACCCCTGTGATTGCTCATCTAGTGCTGTACTTGCTCCGTCACCTACCCCGTTACCTTCGCCATCTCCTATCCAATCTCCGCAACCTCTACAAAGCCAAGCCTCTGCTCAGGCCAGTGCCTCCCCTTCTTCTCCCCCGTCACTTCCACCACTTCTATCCCTGATGCCACTTGACGTGTTGTGTCAACACATGGATGGTGGGTGCCACGACCTTCCTCTTCACCCTCTCCACTTCCATGTCCAGTACCCTCATCGCCTTCATCACCATCCTCACCATCTCCATTGCCATCACCATCATCTCCATCTCCACCACCAGTGCTTCCATCACCTCCACCATCTCCACCGCCTTTGCCATCTCCGTCACCGTCATGGCTCGAGCCCGAGCAGGCTATACCCCCACCTTCCCCTTCACCTTTGCCCGCACTCGAACCTGCTATCATCTCAACCCCTTTGCCTCCACCTAAACACACCACTCCCGTTGAAGCCTCCACACCTTCCAAACCTTTACATGTGCCACCCATACATATTCCCTCTACTTCTCCATCCACTTCCACCCCACGGAGTGGGTGTGCGTTAATGATGGTGCCCCTTGGTTCTAGTCCCCAGGAGGACAACAAGCCAAGTCAGGATGATTCAGTGCCGGTCGTGCATTTCAAGATTCATGATTTTATCTGTCGCATGCCGATCCATATCCTAGTCCCTGGCTATTTTGGGAATGATGCGCCTGCACTCCCGATGATGGTTGCTAAAAAGAGTTCCCTTGCACTGATGCCAATGTCTTCATTGGCAATCTCTTTGCTCACCGGAGAGTTAACCATTGATGCTGTTATTACTCCTCGCTCCGTTGTAGTTCAGATAATTGGCCTAGAGGGGTTCTCTACCTGGATTGTGCTAACTCATACGACCGCCAAGCATATTATGCACTCTATGTTCAAAAGGCAATTGGCCGTATCTTCTATATTCTCAAAGGACATTTTGCACACCTTATGCAATCTCTCTCAGATTATCAGTACGCCAGCCACATCAACACCGTGTATTACTCTCCCTCAGTCTCGTCCTGCTCTTTTATCAAGAGAGTTGTGTTTCAAGGATGATCGCCGAGTGGAGTTGCCAAATCTCAGGATCCTTGTGCCGAGTTACAGGACTCCATGGTTTTTTGATGTTCATCCATCTAAGGAGTTCACTATTCAAGAATGACCACATGGTGTTGGCACCGGGTGTCTAGGGGCAACCACCCCAGTAAGGCTGCATATTCATAGCCGGTCCAGGATGTCTACTAGATGGGCTCGCTATCTAAAAAGATATTGCAAGGCAGGGTGCCCAAGGATTCGAGCCCGCGCCAGGCAGGTCTATTACAAGCCAGTTTTCCCTAAGAAGAGGAGGCAGCGCATGTTCAAGACCTGCGAGTTGTGCATTCAGGGGTCCACCTCTTCCTCTCCTTCTTTTCATTCATTCTTCCTTCTACTCAGTTCCCACCCTTCGGTGGTGTACCTTCCTCCATCTGATTCTGTTTCCATCATTTTCTCCTCCTTTCGTAGGTCCGTGCATCCCCATTTCTCTCCTTTTTCTCCGGATCCTCCATATTTTCCCTCCTCTCACAATTTTAGGCCTCGGCCTATGTCTTTTCATCCAGATCTCGAGACATCTCTCAATTCTCCGGTATATCCGAATTTTGCCTCTAATTCATCCCCGACCCAGTCGCGTGGTTACCATTCTCTTTCCCCGACTCTGTCAGGTGATTATCATTTTTTTCTCTGACCACATCGGATGATTCTTCTCCCCCTCTTCTTATTCATTCCTCTTCACGCTTTCAGGGTCATTACCCTTTTTCATGCTATTTTCGAAGCTTTAGCCCATCTTGACCTCAGCTGATCTGGTTTATTCTGTATCTGGTTCCTTGTTATCAGGGTCTCTACACCTTAACGAAGGAGTTCTAGCCATCATCTCTCTTCCTTTTCATCCCTATTCGTCTAGTATGATGTATGTCGCTCCTCCGTGTTGAGGAATCTTGAAACCTTGTTATCCTCTCATCTTTGTCCTGTCAAGCAAGGAATATAAAGCTCGATGATAAAGATCGCTTTAGGATGCTACTTCCACACTATGGATTTGCACGGTATCTTTATTTTGTGCAAGAATATGCTATCATTTCCATTATAACTTCATGCGCATTGTTATTATAATGCCATTCCTCAACATCTTTGAGTGGCTTTTAGAAAGTTTGCTTAGTTGTGTCAAAATAAGTTCACTTCTACTGCATCCTTAGGCTGGTGATAGCTCCGCGCTGGGAGTCTAGTTTCTTTCCCCGATCGTCAAGGGTGATCTCTTGAGTATGGGTTTTCCACACACTACACGGCAAGCCATAGCTAATTCCTCTGAGACACACCGTTGCTGCTTTGGCCATACTTTGTGTATGCACAAAGGTCTTTTCTTATCTCTGCTCTGCCAAATGCAAGGGCAAGAGATGGATGGATGAGATGACCAACCTAGGCGCTCCCTAATACGAGAGAGGTCTCAAATAGGGCTAGTCTTGAGTCATAAAAGTGAGCTCTCATGCTAAATCTAGCCAATAAGGGCTGTCAAAAAAATAAATTAATGAATCAATAGTAAAATTATGAATCAAAGGCATGGCAAGAGTGGCAGTACAGTTTCTCGCGGGACGTCATGAGCCCGGTCGCATGCATGCCTGAAAAATATGGGTCCAAAAATCAAAGACACAAAGTCCCGGCGCAACAGACTGTATCTTTGAGGGGTAGTGCCCTGGAAGGAATTGAAGTCCTAATATTTCTCATCCTGTATAAAGCTTGTCTCCAATTGTTCTTATATTTCTCCCTCTTAGGCTGGGTTGTATCCCAGGTATGGCCTTAGTAGGGGTACCGTTCTTTAGAGGCGGTTGTTTGTGGTGAGCCACCCTCATATGCACGCCCTGCTTAAGGGAAGCCTTCAATGAGAAGAGTAGGAATGATGACCCCTAGTCAATAGTTTAAGCCCGTCTTTGGGTGCTGCAGATATCTTTGTTCAAAATTCTAAAAAAAAATTGGATATGTAAAAATTCCAAAAAAATGGAATATTTCAAAATTCTAAAAAAATGAGATATTGTCAAAAACTTAAAAAATCAAATATTTCAAAAATCTAGAAAAAATTAGATATTGTTGAAAATCCAAAAAATCAAAAAATTATAAAAAAAAATGTGTCTTCTTTTTCATGCATTTACATTTGTTTTAAGGACAGATACGAAATCTGTTTGTTAAGTGTGCAGGTTGCAGGTGCTCAAGCTTTCCTTCCTCCTTATCTCTATCTCATGTTCACGACTTCTGATATGTTCTCTCTACTTCAATCTATATCTCTTGATTTGTTCTGAAGCTCGTGTCCTTCTCAGCTCTCGCTTCGCTTCATCATATCTTTATGAGAAGGCATTGCCTCACGACTATGAACCTGGCGATTCTGCTTCATTCTGATCTTGGGCTTTGATTGAAGGGCATATTTGTCATGTCTTTCATCCCCCCATGTCCTTGTCACGTGTTTATGTCTCTCCGTGTCATCCCACGCACGTTGTTTTATCTCTCACCACATGTTGTTAGTTGTCTTGCATATGTTGTTAGTCATCCCTCTGTGTCCCATGTGTTGTCCCAACCGTGTGGTCATCCATCATATTCTTGTCCCAACCATGTGTTGTCCCACCGCGTTGTTATCTTGTCCCACCATGTTCATCATGCATACATGTGGTTTGTTCATGCCATTGCATATGTGCTTGTTTGTCTTGTTGTATTATTTTCCATTCATTTGATCATGTTGTGTTGTCTGTCGTTCAGTTGATCGTTATGTTATCTTTGTTATGTTCATGTTTGTTTGCTCATGTTGTTGTTGTCTTATACAAGAAAATTCAGAAAAATCTAAAAAAAATGCTGCATCGCTTGGCAGGTAAGTCAGGTATGGCTCTCTATCCCTGCTCTCAGTTGCATTACTATATGTTATCTACCTTATTATAGCCTCTCAAGGACCGACTGGTTTTCCGTGTGTTCTACGATCTGATGTTCCCCTTTAACAAAAATGATGATGATTTATAAGTATACGGTTAATAGTTGGATAAGCCGCTCGGTTGAGCCGGGTGGGGGACGATGGACTCTGTCTCGCACGCCATGGTTGCGGATGATTCTTGACCCCATTTTGGCTTGGTCTAGTAATAGTATCCTTGAGTACTTTCTATTTTATATTTTCTTTGCATTCATTTTGATGATTTCTTTATTTTAGCCCAGCATGCATCATGTCATTTTGAGTATTCACGCCTCATGATCCGTTCAAGGCTTCTCCTCAACAATAGTTGATTGTGTTACCTTTCTCTTAGGTAAGAGATTCCTCATTCCACTCTGAATTTGAACGATTTCTCTGATCTACCCGCTTGATCTAGTTGGCCAGCGTGATTCTTATCTAGGTTTTATCTCAGTCTTATTCTCCTTTCCAGCTTTTCAATTGTGCTCATTCTGACCCACTCATTGTCTATGAATTGTGTCCCCAATGAGGCTGGTCGTGTTTCATTTTCCATAGTTTAGTTCTCCAGGCATGTCTCATCCGGGTCATCCATTCCGTGTGGTTAGTTCATTATTTTCGGGAGAATTCCTATCGCTTACTGGTTGTGACAGGTGTATTTTGCGTTGATGCTCATTTTTTAGTTCTCGCCGCTTCATCTCCATTCCTCGTCGCTATCGCTTTCGCTCCATCTCCTTTCCAATCTGCCTCCGCGTCGCTTTCTCCTGCAAACCAGCCATCAAAGAGGGGCATCTGTTGACACCCGTTTTTGGCCAATAAGTCACGTTATTTCTCTTATTCGTCATTTTGATGTCCCGAATTACCCATTATTTTGCAGACTTCCTTGGACAAATTTTGATCCCATTTCATTGTTCCACAGCCTCTAAACTTTGAAGATCATGATTTCATAGAGCCCTGAAGCTTATCTTATCAACTTCCGGCCTTCCAAATTGACTTACGGCCCATTTTGGTCGACTTTCCTTCAAGCATTTGGCCCTTTTCACTATGCAGTCTTGAAAATGGCCCCTTTTCATCCTCTTCTGATCCTCTATTCAATATGTGCCCTTCCCCAAAGTTGTTCTTCGTTCAAAGCTCTACAATTTCTTCTTCTACGCCATTAGTCAGTTCTCCACCAATTTCAAGTTATTCACATTTTTCTGGCAAGCTATGCTATTCACCTGTGTCCCAAAATGTTATCCCTCTATTCTCGCCCCATTTTCTCCCTCTTCCACTCGTCTTTTCATTTGCTCTCTTCATGAAAGTTGTTCATCTTTCAGTTATCTACAATTTCTTCTTCTACCACTTTTGCTAGTTCTGCACCGTTTGGGAGATATGATCCGATTTTCAAAGTCGCGCGAAGTCTGCCCAAACGGTCATGCAAACGATCGTTTCTTATTGCAAAGGGTCGGTCGAACGACCATTTATTCCTTAACGGTCGGTTGACCGACCGCTAAGCCAGCAAAGAGTCCAAAAATATGTCCGATGGGCCTATCTTGCGGCGGCCATATCTTCCAGAATATAGCTCCGAATTGACCCCCGTTTGTTGCTATCTCTTGCCCTTTGTATTATCTCAAGTTTGATCCATAGAACTTGAATTTTTATTGGATATATCTCTAAAAATCATGGTCAAAAGTTTAGGATTTATATGTCATAGTACAAGTCAAACTCTATTTTTCTATGCGACGGGTCTGCCTTCCAAGAGCCATATCTCCTAGAATACTCCTCCAAATCGAGTCCCGTTTATTTTTATCTTATGTCCTTAGTATTGTCTCGAGTTTAATCTATAGAACTCGATTTATCTTGGACTATATCTCCGGGAATTATGAGAGGAAGTTGGAGCTTTTTCTGAAAACTCTATATAAACTGTCCGATTCGCAGTGGCGACGGGGGGCTCTTCTTCACTTCAGGGCGAAGCCATGCTGCACCGCCGACTCAATCCTTCGACCTTGGCTTGAAGAGGGAAGTATTAGATTTCCATTCTATATTTTTAGGCTTGATTTCATGATCTACACTCTTAGTTCTCCTCTCCTCAAAATCACAAATCATCACCGTTTTCTACACTTTCTACCACACTGGCATTTTTGCACTTTTTACATCATCATTTTCTCTCTATTCTCTCCATCAAATCACGTGATTTCAAATCCTATGCATGCACAACACATACACCTATTATTTTCACCCTTCTACAATGGTTAAAAACCTCCCCGGGTGAGTTTGCCCTTAATTTCTACCCCTATTTTATCACTACAGGATTGATACTACACTTTATAATCTAATGGATTTTTCTCTTGTGTTTGGCTTTATTTTGTAGGAGAGCATGGTATGAATGTGAGGCCCTCTTCTTTTAGCAGGCTGGAAGATGAGGAGTTTGAATCTACATCGCTCCCGCACCCCATTGTCAAGTGCGATCAACTCCTCAAGTTCCAAGGTACACGGCGCCATCCCTTGATCTCTTCATCCTTTCGACATTGTTGGAACCTTGGTGGCGATCATGGTATGTCTTTCTCATCCTTTTATTCCCCTTTTCTTTGATTCACATGTTTATGCATGTTTTAGTTTAAAGGGGGCGGGGTAGATTAATCTATCTACAGTCATCACCTAGAGTCCAAGGTTCGCAGCAAGTCCGAGTCGAGTCTCATTGTCGTCCCGCATCATTGATGGTTGAATATCTATCGGCTGGGATGTCGATGGTTGAATATCTGTCGACTTGAATGCCAATGGTTGAATATCTGTCTGCTCAGAAGCCGATGGTTGAATATTTGTCAGCTCAAAAGCCGATGGTTGAATATCTTGTTCTTCTCCTTTTTTTTTGATCATCGTTTTCATCATCCTTTCATCTTCTTCATCATTTTTATCATCATCTTCATTGTCATTATCTTGATCGCTGCGCTGATGGCCCTTTCCAGTCGGACTTTGAGCTTTGGTTCTTTGTCGGGTTCTTCTTCCAGATTGCTAGACTCTTTGGTGCAAATTCGTCCGCAATGCTGGTTGCTTTGCCCGGTGGGGCCAAAAGTCAGCATATGCATATGGTAACTCATTACAAGAGTTCTAAAATACAAGTTTGTTCATTATTGGACATCAGTTTTAGCTGATCGCCGAACTGAGGAAGCAATGGATGGTATAGTTTCAGATGTTTCCCATTGAGGGGTGAAAATTGTGCTTCCCCTCAATGGTTTACAATGACATAGGCTCCGCCTTCATAAACCTTCTGGACCACATAAGGTCCTAACCAGTGTTCTTTCAATTTGCCTTTAGGATTGGCAGGCATGACCTCTTTTCTTTTGACCATGACTAGGTCTCCTTTCTTGAATTCGCACCCTTTCACGAGCTTGTCGAAGGTGCGGGCCATACAGTCCTGGTAGACCTATATATTTTGTTGGGCCTTAAACTGTTGTCCTTCCAAATTGGAGTGCTCCTCCAGTCTTCTTTCTATACTTATCTGTGCATCTTTGACCAATTCGTGCTGGATCTTGACTAGTAGCGAGGGTAACTCTAGCTCTATCGGGATGACTGCTTCTGAGCCATACACCAGTGAGAACGGTGAGCAAGCCATTGGGGTCTTGTACACAATGCGGTACGCCCACAATGCCTCGTACATCTTGTCTTCCCAATCCTTCTTGCTAGAGTTGACCATCTTGGCAAGAAGTGTGCAGAGGGTTTTGTTGAAGGCTTCAGCTAATCCATTAGCCTGTGGGTTGTACAGAGTTGATGTCCTCCAATCGATCTTAAACTTATCGGCTAGTTTGTAGACCTTCTGATTCCAGAAGTGGCTTCTGTTATCAGAGACGATTCGATCGGGCATGCCGAATCATAATATAATGTTTTGACGGACAAATCTGACCACGATTTCTCCAGTCACTTCTCTTCGTGCCATAGCATTTGCCCATCGGGAGAAGTAATCTGTTGATGCTAAAATATATCTGCATCCTGAAGAAGATACGAGTAGTGGGCCAACAACATCGGTGCCCCATTGAGCAAAAGGCCAGCTAGGTGCCGTTGGATGTAATTGTATCAGGGGTTTTCTCAGGACTGCAGCATGCTCTTGGCATTTATGACATGACTTGGCATATTTGCAGCAGTCATCGAACATAGTTGGCCAGTAATATCCTAGCTTCTTGATTTCAATTTTCATTTTCCGCCTAGCTTGATGGGCACCAGCTGATATGGCATGAACTTCCTTCATGATCGTCCAAGCCTCCTCCATAGATAAACATTGGAGGAGTACCTTTCTTCTAGCATCTGCGACAATCCAGAATAGGCTTCTGTTTCTAACTTCATAAGAGTCTTTCATTCTGATCAATCTAATCTTCTCTTCCCTCTGCTTGGGCAATTGCTGGTGTTTAAACCATTTCATTAGGGGCTCTCTCCAGTCAGGTGAGCCAACTACTTCTGCTATTACAGCTTCATATTCTTCTTCTCATAGATCCTCTATCATGCTGGGAACCTGGCACCTATTTATTATTGTGAGACTGGCGAGACTGCCAGCGAGCTTGCTAGCTTTGCTAGTGCATCTGCCTGAGCATTTTGGCTTCGATCGACAAGACTTATCTCAATGAAATAGAATTTGCCCATTAGTTGTTTCGCCTTGGCGCAATAAGGGAGTAACTCGGGCTTTCGGACATCGAACTCCCCTTATATCTATTTGACAATTAGCATTGAATCATCGAACACTTGCAGCATTCGAATCTCCATATGGAAGGCAATCTGAAGACCATTGATCAATGCTTCATATTCTACTTCATTGTTTGTGCAAGACTTGTTGATCGAGCATGATGTATGCAGTACTTCTCCCTCTGGGGACTTGAGGACAATTCCTGCTCTGGCCCTTATCCTTGTTTGCCCTGATCGGGATGTTTCTATTCTAGAAGCCCCGTCAAAGTATAACTGCCATATGGCTTGACGGACCTGATTCACTTTCAATGTCTCATCTTCCGAGAGCTCCGTAATTAGCAGGGAGTTTTCAGGCACTTGGTGTGTTTCAAAGAAATCTGCAATGGCCTGACCCTTAATGGCCTTTTACGGCACATATATGATATCAAATTCTATCAGGATGACGGCCCATTTATCCAGTCATCCTTTCAATGTTGGCTGGGAAAGTATTTATTTCACTGGATCAGCCCTTGATATCAGCTGTATTTCATGTGATAGCATGTAGTGCCTCATCTCTTTGACTGCAAAGACCAATGAGAGGCAGACTTTCTTCATCGGGGTATATTTTCCTTCCACCCCGACCAATCTTCGACTGAGGTAGTAAAGGGCCTGCTCCTTCCCCTCATTGCCCCCAGTGAATATTCAGTGGTGGCTATGTAGAGAATCAATGGCCGCCCTTTAATAGGTGCCCCCAGCAATAGTCGGGTCTTCAAATATTTCTTTAGCTGGTCAAACACCCTTTGGCATTCTTGGTTCTAGCAGAATGGTGCATCTTTCATCATCAGCTTGCGGAATTGCTGACATCGCCCAGATAGATTTGAGAAGAATCTGCGTATATAGGCTAATCGGCCTTGTAATAAGCGCAATTCTGTTAAATCCTTCCGAGGAGCAGCTCCTGAATGGCTCTTATCTTGGAGGGGTCTATTTCAATTCGCCGATATCGGACAATGAAGCTCAAGAATTTCCCATTGGAAACGTCGAAGGTGCATTTCAGCGGGTTCATCTTTAGCTCATATTGTCGAAGCCTTTCGAATATAATCCTAAGATCACTCAGGTGATCTTCTCTTTTTATGGTCTTGACGAACAAGTCATCTATGTAGCACTCGACTTTATCGTAGAGTAGCTCATTGAATATCTTTGTCATCGCCCTTTGGTAAGTGGCACCAGTATTTTTGAGGCCGAAAGGCATTCTTTTATAGTGGAATATCCCCTTGGGTGATCGAAAAGCCATATGGATTCTTTCATGCTTAGCTATCTATATCTGGTTGTATCTAGACAACCTGTCGATGAATAATAGAGCCTCGTGACCAGTAGTGGCATAAATCATGACTTCAGTGATAGGTACCGGGAAATCATCTTTCAGGCATGCTTTGTTCAGGTCCCGAAAGTCCATACGTATTCTGATCTGGCCATTCTTCTTCTTGACGGGCACAATATTGGCCAGCCACGTGGTGTATTGATTTTCCGCTACAAAGCCGATGTCTATAAGCTTGTCGACCTCTTTGCAAACCTGACTTATTAGTTCTGGCCTCATTCGCCGAGATGACTGCTTGACTGGTTCGGCTCTGGGGTCTATAGCCATTATATGTTGAGCAACTATCGGGCTGAGGCATGGTATCTCTTTATTGTTCCAAGCAAAACAGTCTCGGAACTCCTGTAACAGCTTTATGTATCGCTCTCTCTCTCTTCTGGGAGACGGAGGGCGCTGAGGAAGGTTCGCCTAGGCTCATCTTCTGTGCCAAGATTCACTTCAACCAACTCATCAACAGTGGCATGGACGCCATCTTCTATCTCCGGGGTAGTCGGCTGTAAATCGATGAAACCTTCATTGTCTTATTTAGCTTTAAATGGCATCATAAATGTCTCCTTGCCTTATCTCGCTCAGCGGTGGGGCTTCGCCAGCTCCTTTCCCTGGTTGTTGAATCAACGTTGATGTTGGAAACACAGCTTCCGGGCAGCTTGAATATTGGCCCGTGGGTGAATCACCCCTAGGGGCAGCAATGAGCTCCCTAGCCTCTTGTCCTTGCAAAGCATTGCCGGAGGTCATGGTGACCTCTGTGATAATAGATTCCCAGCATTTGTAGGGAACATTGACTTCCAGCCCTTCATGTATCATTGTTTCGGGTTTTGGGGTATCACCTCACCCTAGGAGCCGTAGGATTTCTTCATGATCTTCTTGATAATTATCGTAGACCTCCTCTACGGGGCCTTCACCTGTAGGGGTGGAGAGGGAGGCCACATCTGCTTCACAACATCTTTAATTGGCCGAACTCGTGACCTCCGGGGAGAGGTAGACCATATGGACTCCCCTTTTGTAAATGTCCATCTCATGCGGGCGCGGTGGATCTACTTCATATTCCCCCATGTGTAATTCGCCCTTCTTAATCAGGCTTTGAGCGATATCTTTGAATACATAGCAATCCTCAATGGAGTGCCCTGACACCCGATGATAGGGGTAGAACCGAGGGTCATCACTTCTTATGTCATCCTCTAGCCTCTCCGGCTCTGGCAGAGCAATCTTGTTATAGTGACAAGCCCATTTAAAAATCACCCGAGTCTTATCTTTCGGGAAGGAGTAGGGCTTCTTCATCTTCACCCGCAATGAGGGGCTTTGTTCCGCAGTCTTGTTGTTTGAAGGGTCGGCTACCTCCTACGCCTTCCTCCTTAATTGCTCAAAAGCACAAAGGTCAGCACCTACAGATCTGCTGTCTCGTCTTGCCGTAGTGGTAGTAGGGCAATGCTTCGACAGAAAGGCCTCGATATCTGTTGTCATTGTGCTCAGGTGATCAAGGGGCTGGATTTTGATGCCAATTACCCACGATGAAATTTCTTTCTTTAAGTTTTATTTGCAAATCTGGATAGCGACCTCGTGACTCAGTGGAGGCTCACACCTTTCACAGAGGTTTCTCCACCTCTCAATGTAATCCGAGGTAGATTCATTATCTCTCTGCCTATGCCTACGCAGTTCTATCCTAGTCACAGGGGGACACTTCAGAATTGTAGGCCGGAGAAGCTGATGGAGGATGGCCAGTGTTGGATCAGACTGGGGCATACTCGTCTCGGCCAGCTACCTCTCCAACCTTTTGATCTCTTGTTGCAGCTCCTGAAAAAGCGCAAGCATAGCAGGGTCATATTGAGGGGAATTTGAGACACGACATAGACCACTGCCTTTCGTTCAGATACCAGGCGGGGGCAACAGCACCTCGTCAACATGGCTAGCTACGATCGATCGTTCAGAAGTTAACGTGCCCAGCTCCACATCCCTGCACGGAGGCGGACTCCAGAGGTGTATCTCTTCATCTTGCATTTCACCGTCTGGAGGCATGTGTTGCTCCTGGCCCACAGCTTTCGGCACCTCGGAATCTCCCGTAGGATCTTTGCCAGTGTGAGTAGAGATAGATATCATATCTGCATCATAAAATTCTTCTATCGAGAAACCCAAGCCAAGATGCTTGGTAATTTATAGTAGTTCTCTATCCAAGTTGGGTGGATCCACAACTTTTTGAACATTTGATTTCAACTTGTGGCTTGGAAGAAGGGAACTTTCTGCTTACTTGCTATTTTCACCACTTTACCGGATATATCAGGAAGCCCCATGATCGGGACGACTGGATCATGGATTTCTTTGGGGAATTTGCAATCATCATCCCCTTTCACCGGCTATTCATTAGCCATATAGAATATTGTGGACTCACCCTCAGGATTGGGGACTTCTACTATCTTCAGTAGTTTGACTGTCTAACAGTCTATATATGTGAGGGATTTTGCAATCCCTGGAGGGACTTTCACGTAACCCAGCAAATCCTCGAGCTTTGGCATCTCCGGCTCGGGGTGAATATCAGATGGGATTGCTCTAAACATTCCTTCTATTTCAGAAATGTGTGACACCTCCTGCTAAGCCACATAGTTAGGCGGGGGAGGAGGGAACCAGTCGTTGGCCTCTGCTATCTCCTTCTGTTTACTTTGAGCTGACTGGGGAATTTGCTTCAGCTTCTCCATGTAGAGTGATGCATCCAATAGATGGCATTCAAACATGTCAAAGGGGTGTAAGTCAGCAAATATTTTTTCTTCTTTTCCATCCCGGGGGTATTTAATGCATTGGTGCAGAGTAGAGAGTACCACCCGATTTTGATGCAGCCACGGTCGGCCGATCAGTGCCTTATATGAGGTATCATAGTTTATAACAAGGAACTTCTGTTGGATACGGACTGAATAGATCTAGAGGGGGGGTGAATAGATCTTTCCCCCTTTTTGATAATTTACTGACTATCGAGCAGATGAGCTACTGGTAATTAATGAATCATAGAACTAATGCGGATAGTAAAGATGCAAGCATACGTATAGGAAATCAACCACACACAAGCACACCACAAGAAAGGATTTTTAAGGTGGTTCAGTCTCTTCCTGAGACTTACATCCACCCCTTGCTTAACTCAAGCAAGGCTTCACTATGAGAATCTCTGATCTCAACCAAAACACAGCTGACACACAGCTTGTACCTGCTGACACACAGCTTGATTCTGCTGCCTCACAGCTTGACAATAATTGTAATCAGAAATGAAAAGATGATAAGAACAGGTGATGAAAGACAGGACTGAATATTGGCGTGTGTAGAAGAATAGGTGTTCAGCCTGGGACTTGATCACGCTTATGAAGAAGCCTAGACTCCCTGTTGATCTTCCAGTCAGTTGCCTTCGATTGTTCTGCTGCTGGAGATCACACAGTCTTGAGCTAAGTCTTCCTTCTGCAGCAACGAGATTGCCTTTAACCTTTCTGCAGATTTTTGATTGGTGGAGAGCTCCTTCTTCCTCTTCTGTGTGTATCTTCCTTGGCTTCTATTCTGTGCTCTCTCACCGCTTCCTTCTTTGTGATTAGTTGCCTTATATTCTTCATATAGCTCTTTTTATTTTCAAGAATAAAGTTCTTCCCGCTCAATTTTCAGATCGAGCGCCAATCTGCTAGAAAACAGGGATCGGTTTAAATCCAATCGTTAGAACGAGTTTGACCACTTCTAAGCAAGATTGTTTCCTTGATTCCCGTGCGGAAGCTTATCTCCTGAGCAGCCCAACAACCTGCAACAACCATCTGCAGGTTTTAAGGAACCAAAACAGAATTCGGTTAGAGTTCGGTTTTGGACGATATATAAACCCGTGGTCGACCATGACCCTGTCGCTGGTCGACAATGGGCAGTCCCCAGACGGCCGGTTCTTCTGGCTGAAACTCACGTCGCCCGTTGGTCGACCACAGCCTGGTCGCTGGTCGACAGGGGGCAGTTTCCAGATGGCCAGCAGTTCTGTCTGTTGCTTCTGTCTTTTCTGTGGTCGACCAGAGGCGGGGCTTTGGTCGACAGCCAAGATGCTTCCAGAAGACAGATGATCTGATGCTTTTCTGGTTGAGTTCGTTGGTCGACCATAACCACTTCCCTGGTCGACAAGCGGCCTTTGACACTTCTTCTGATTTGTTGATTCCACTTGGATTTCAGTGGACCTGAAATTACTTAACTTATCAGAGGTAAATTGAATGAGTCCAATACTTTGAAGGAACAATCAAACCACTTGTATTTGTTATGAAACAAGATAGAACTTGATTAATCAAACATATCCTATTGTCATCATCAAAACCAAGGGATGCACAACAACTTCACCTTGGTGATGAAGTCTCCCATCGAAAGCTCGAACTCCGCCATCGCCATGGGGACTTCAAATTTCTAGTTGAACCCAGCGATCCTCATATCCCTGACCTTGACTAGGTGTACATTGAAGTAGTTCTTCTGGTAGACCCGATAGGGGAGTATATTCACTGCTACCCCTAGGTCAGTTAGGATCTTGTTTATAGGCTGGCCATTTAACTGTCCCTTCATATATAAGGGTCTATTATGGCTAGCAGAAGGCAGGAGCATATCTTCTTCGGTAAAAGTGATAGTTGTCCCCGAATGCATCTCGACAAAACAACTCTCAAAGCGTGTCGGGGTTTGTAAGGCTGCAATGACAGCCTATCTGGTTTCTTCATCTCGGGAGAGTATCTCCCAGATGCTAAATCGTGACGGAACTCTCTTCAGTTGCTTCATTATCCTATTACCGGCTCTAACATTGGCCAGCCTGATTTCTTCGGCTTTGCTGTGCTTGCCATTGTTTGGTGCCGGAGAAGTTGACTCAGAAGGTGGTTTATCTTCCTCTTCGAGTATTGTCCGTCCCCGACATGTCTGATCATTTTGTTCTTTTATATGTATGGGTTTGGCAATAGGGGTTGGAGAGGGGGATTTCTGTAGCCCACCTAAAGAGCAGCCCAACAAGACTCAACAGGGTCCAACGAGGCAAGCTCACCCGAGTGATAGCTCACGGGGCCCACTCAGGGAAGAAAAGCCCAATAAACAGACACTCAAGGAACCAACCATCCCCGGCGGCCCCTAGGCTTGGAGGGTCCGAGTGATGGTCAGGTCACAAGGAAGGTCCGGCCCAGGCCATTTTTCCGCTCGGGAGAGACAGGCGCCAACCGACCTATCCGACCCCTCCTTTGACCGAGCTATCCTCCTCGCCCGGAAAGGGCTGGCGTTTCAGGAGCTCGGACTGGACGCTAGCCATTCGCGCTGCCTTTAAGAGTCCCCAACGGACAGGGGAATCAACCAGCCACCTGGTTTCAAGGCGATAACGCCCCCACGATAAAGGCCATGAAAGCCCACGTTGAGCACGTAACTCCCGCCGGAGACCCCCCAGCTGACAGGACTCTTGAAGGCGGCACACTACTTAAAACCAGGGCTACCCTCCGGTGGAGGGTAAGAGAAAAAAGGAAGGTAAAACTCCTGAGCAATCCGCTTTACCCCCCCCCCCTTTTGGTGGAGAGGAGTCTCGCGCATCAGCTTTCCTCCTCCCTTCATTGCTTCCACCACAGCTCTACTGACTTAGCCATCGGAGGGTTTCGCCCTAGGGAAATCCCATGGGCCCTCTAACGCGTTTCCCTGTCTTACAGTTCATCTTCTGGTGATCCACGGCCTGCTCAGGACGCAGCGCTAGATTTCGCCTCTTCATCTGGCGCCGTCTGTGGGAAACGCACGAAGAGCCGAGAAGGTGAGAAGAAGCTCAGGGAGGAGATCCGCCGTCGAGAAGGGTAAGGCCGTGGTGACGGCAGGAGAAGACCCCTCTAGGGCCTCACAGAGCCCTCCCTCCAACACCAGCGTCCCCACCAACGGGCCGCCGCCCCTTCTGACGGCAACGGGGGTAGCCCCCAATGGCGGCGTCGAGATCTTCCAGGCCCTCAGTAAGAAGCTTGACGTTCTCGTGGAGCTCATGAGGGCCCAGGTGGCGAGGGATGCCAGGTCTCGCGCCCTGTCCGAGAGCCCCCCCCGTCGAAGTGCATCCCAGCACACCGCTGGAGGCCGCTTCACCCTCTGCGGTCAGCAGCTCATCCGCAACCATGCGGGAGGACCCTCGCAAGCTCCACCCCCGGAGCAAGAGGCTTCCTCCACGCCCAGGAAAGGGAAACAGGGGGCGAGGCCTCCACGCCCGAGCGTCGGCGGTCCTGAGGATCGCCACGACGCTCCCCCCAGCCCGACGGTGCGACCGCATCCGGAACTATCCCTTCGGCTGAGGGATTTCGAAAGACGCTTCGCAGAGCAAGAGCGCGCCCTCCGCGCCCTGCAGAAGACCTCCCTCCCGGAGGAGGAGGAGAAATCCCTTTTCTCCGAGCACATCTTGAAGGCAGAGGTATCTCCTAGGACCTCCATTCCTACCTTCAAACTCTATGATGGACAGGGTGACCCAGCCGACTACTACGACAGCTTCGACGCCCTGGTGACTCTGCATGGAACACCGGATCCCATTAAATGCCGAGCCTTTGCGGCCACCCTGGTCCAAGGCGCTCAGGCGTGGTTCCGGGCCCTCGCCCCTGGGTCCATCCAGGACTTCAGGTAATTCGGGCGAGTCTTCAAGGAGAGCTTCACCGGAAGCGCCCCCCTGAGGTCAGTAGCGGGGCTCCTGGCCCTCAAATAGGCACAAGGGGAAAGGCTCCGGGCTTATGTCCACCGATTTAAATCGGAAGCCCTCAGAATTCCCCGCCTGGATGTGGCCTCTGCCACGACCGCTCTGACCAGGGGCACCCAGGACGAAAATCTCCACCGCGAACTGGTCCTCCACCCTCCCTCGACCCTTGCCGAGCTAGTGACTCTGGCTCTGCGCCACGCCGAGTGTGAAGAGGTGCTCAGCCCCTGCCGAGACACAACCGGCTCGGGTCGGGAGGGGGACAAGAAGCGGGCCCCCGAGTCAAACCCTGGCTCGGGCAAGAAGTGTGATCGGGAAGGAGAGCGCAAATGGAGGTACGAGCGGTACACCCCGTTGACCACGCCAGTCTACGAGATCTATGAAGACATCAAAGACTCGGGACTCCTCCACCAGCCCGAACCAATGAGATCGAAGAACCGCAAGCGTGACAGACATTGCTTGTTCCACGGCGACCACGGGCACCACATCGGCGACTGTCACCAGCTCCAGGATGAGATCGAACGCCTCATCCGTCAGGGGCACCTAGCCCGGTTCGCAGCTGGGCATAGAGAAGACAAAGACGCCGCCGAGGAGATCAACAACGCCCCCCGAGGGGTCCACATCAACGTCATCTCCGGAGGAATGGCATCGGGCGGCGACACCAGCCGAGGAAGGAAGCGCCATGCCGAGCGGGCCAGCCGGGTCTCAGAGCCCTCAGGGGGCCCGCCGAGGGAGCCCCAGGTCATAGTCTTCTCCGACCAAGACCTGGAAGGGCTAAGCACCCCGCATGATGATGCCCTCGTCATCTCGGCCACAATAAACCATCGTAACGTAGATAGAATTCTGGTTGACAATAGAAGCGCCCCCGATGTATTATCTTATGATTGTTTCCTCAAGATGGGGGAAGACCCATACAAGCTCCGCCCGATCCGAACCCCCCTTTGTGGGTTTAACGGCCTGGCCACCTACCCCGAGGGAGCCCTAAGCCTGCCGGTCACCATCGGCACCCCACCCAAAACCGTTACGGTCATGGTGGACTTCATAGTGATCAAGGGTATGATAGCGTACAACGCCATTTTCGGCCGGAAAATTCTCAGCCGAATGAAGGCCGTACCATCTACCTATCACCAAAAAATGAAGTTTCCCACCAAAAATGGGTTGGGGGAACTCCGAGGTAACCAGGCCACGGCTAGAAGGTGCTACAACATCTCGGTGGAAGCCTCGAGGCCGGACGGAGGGAATAAGGGCCCCAAGGGAATCGAAGGGAAGACCGTAACCGTCGAGCCCGGTGGCGAGTTGCTAACGGTGTTCCTAAACGATGACCCGGCCCTCGGAGTAAGGATCGGAGCCGACCTACCACCTAAGGAACAGCAACAATATAAGAAATTTATTTCTGAGTACGCTCAGGTCTTCGCTTGGGCCGATGATCAACTCCCTGGCATACCAGGGGAGACCGTGATGCACAAGCTCAGCCTTGACCCCACCGTCAGGCCCGTACAGCAACGGAGAAGGAAGCATGCGCCTTAGAAACAGGCGGTCATCAAGACGCAGGTCACCAAGGGACAAGAGACAGGCCTCTTCAGGCCAGGCCTCTACCCTACGTGGCTAGCCAATGTCGTCCTGGTGCCAAAAACCACAGGCAAGTGGCGAATGTGCGTGGACTTCACCGATCTGAATAAGGCTACCCCCAAGGACTGATATCCGCTACCGAGCATCGACCAATTGGTTGATTCAACCTCGGGCAACGAGATACTCAATTTTTTGGATACCTATTCAGGTTATCACCAGATCAGAATGAATCCAGAAGACGTCGAGAAGACAGCCTTCATCACTGACTGCGGCGTGTACTGCTACACCCGAATGCCCTTCGGGTTAAAGAACGCCGAAGCCACATATCAGTGGCTGGTAAACCACGTGTTCGAGGAATAGCTAGGCCGGAACGTCGAGGCTTACATTGATGACATGCTCGTCAAGACTCCCAAGACCCAAGACCACTTCGCTGACCTTGCTGAAACCTTCGGCACCCTCCTGAAGTACAACATGAAGCTCAACCCCGCCAAGTGCGCCTTCAGAGTAAAATCCGGGAAGTTCCTGGGTTTCCTAGTCACTCAGCGCGGGATCGAGGCTAACCCCGACAAAGTCCAGGCCATCCTGGACATGCGCCCGCCAACGTGCATTAAAGATGTCCAGCGTCTGACGGGGCGTGTCGCCGCTCTCAGCCGTTTCCTGTCCCGTGCGGTCAAACGATGCTTGCCCTTCTTCAAATTAATGAGGGGGCCCAAGCTGGCATCTGCTACGTTCACATGGGATGAGGAGTGCCAGACAGTATTCGTCGAGCTTAAGGAGTTCCTGGCTTCACCACCGGTGCTCTCCAAGCCCGTCCTAGGCGAAGTCCTGCTGCTCTACCTCTCGGCGACGCCATCCATGGTCAGCTCGGTCCTGGTCATAAATGACTCGGGAATCGAAAGACTGGTCTACTACACCAGCAAGGTGCTCAGTGGGGCCGAACGGAGGTACCCTGTAACCGAGAAACTCATGCTAGCATTGGTCACCTCCGCGAAGCGCCTCCGCCCCTACTTCCAGGGGCACCCCATCACCGTGCTAACCGGTGAGCCGCTGAAGAAGATTCTGGCCCACCCCGAGGCCTCGGGGCGACTCGTCAAATGGGCCATCATGCTCGGGGCCTACGACATCTCGTACCAGCCACGATCAGCAATCAAAGGCCAAGCGCTCGCCGACTTCATTGCCGAAAGCACCATCCCTGCCGAGGACAGGCCTCCGACCGCGACCGAGCCAGCCTGGGAACTGTTTGTCGATGGGTCGTCCAATTCGGCAGGCAGTGGTGCGGGGATCCTCCTAAGGTCCCCCGAAGGGATAGAGCTACAGTACGCCTTAAAATTCAACTTTCAGGCGTCCAACAACGCTTCCGAGTACGAGGCCCTTATCTCGGGAGCACGCAACGCCCGACGGATGGGGGTCGAGCGAGTCAGGATCCACACCGACTCTCAACTAGTCGCAGGTCAGGTCAACGGCGAGTATGAGGCTCGGGAGGTACCCATGATCAAATACCTTCAGCTGGTCCGGAGCCTGGCCCAACAGTTCGAGGGATTTGAGGTAGTCCGGATAGCTCGGGAGCGAAACTCCCGGGCTGACGCCCTCTCTCGATTGGCCTCCTCCCTAGACCCAGAAGGTACACGATCGGTCCTCCTAGAAGAGCTAGAGCGCCCGAGCATCGACACGGAGCTCCTCGCTGTTGACTCGGCCACCCCAAGTGACTGGCGCTCCCCCTACCTGTCCTGGCTACAAGACTCCCGAGAGCCCTCCGACCCTCGGGAAGCCCGCCGAATGAAGTATCAAGCTCGGCGCTTCGTCATCCTCGACAACGCCCTCTACCGAAGATCGTTCTCCGGTCCCCTCCTGAAGTGCCTCGGTCCCGACGAGGCAGGCCGAGCCATCCAAGAGATTCATGAAGGCTTGTGCGGAGCGCACTCAGGGGCCCGGTCGCTAGCCCAAATCCTGTTACGACAGGGGTACTGGTGGCCCACCCTGCAGCGCGACTGCTCAGCCTATGTTCAACAGTGCGACCGATGCCAGCGGTTCGACCACTTGGTCCATCAGCCGGCAACGGAACTTGTCACCCTAACCGAGCCCTACCCTTTCGCTCGGTGGGGAATCGATATCCTTGGGCCATTCCCAACGACCCAGTCCCAGAAGAAGTTCATCATCGTCGCCATCGACTACTTCACCAAGTGGATCGAGGCCGAGGCTACGGCAAGGATCACCGAGACAGTCGTTTGGGGCTTCGTTTGGAAATCGATCATTTGCCGCTTTGGCATCCCCCGAGTGATAGTAAGCGATAACGGTCGGCAATTCGACTCTCGGTACTTCTGAGACAGATGCGCCGACCTAAATATCTGTAACCACTTCACTTCGGTCGCCCACCCTCAGGCCAACGGGCTGGTTGAAAATGCCAACAAGACTATCTTGAAAGGCATAAAAACTAGACTCGGCAAGGCTAAGGGTAGCTGGCTCGAGGAATTGCATAGCGTACTGTGGTCGCACCGAACAACCCCCTGGACGGCAACCGGTGAAAGCCCCTTTCAGTTGGTATATGGCACCGAGGCCGTCGTTCCGTTGGAGATCGCCAACCCGTCTCTCCGAGTGATCAGCTTCTCACCCGAGGCCAACGGGCAAAAATTGCTCGAGAACCTCGACCTGACAAGCGAACTCCGAGAGATCGCGAACGTCCGGGCAAGGGAGTACCAGCGCCGCCTCACTCGATACTACAACGCCAAGGTCCGAGATAGACGTTTCCAACCGGGGAACTTCATCCTCAGGAAAGCCGAAGCCTCTCGACCACTGGAGGCGGCGGGCAAGCTATCCCCCAACTGGGAAGGTCCCTACCGAGTGGTCGAGACGCTCGGGAAAGGTGCATACAGGTTAGCGACAATGGAAGGGGAGCCTATTCCTCGGACATGGAACGCAGCCGCACTACGCAGATTCTACTTTTGAAATTGCACAGCGAGATGGACAGAATAAAATTCCTGTTCTTTTCATTCCAAACCGTTGGTACATCAGGTAGGCAAATGCCAGTACATCACATAGCAAAAACAAAGCAAAAGTCCGTCTAACATCGTTTCAAGGGGTCATCGCTCGACTGACTCGGTCTTGATCTCCTCGCATCCAGCCACTGACTCTGCCTCGTGCGGAAACTGGCTCGGACAAGAGGTGGTCGAGCCAGTTGGCTCGGATGGCCCGTGACAAAGGTGACAGAGGGACTTCAGGAGGAAGGGAACCTTTAAACGTTGAGGAAGGCTACCTCCCAAGTTGGCAACAACCGAGAAAAAGGAGCGCCGTGAAGGCCCCCCCTCTTCCAAACTGCCAACTCCTTGGAAGGAAGGAGAGAGCAAGCAGCCCCCGAAGAGTGAAAGAAATGAAGAGCAGAAGAGGGAAAAAGAGGTTGCAGACGGAGGAAGGCCTCGGTGAGGAGGGAGCTGGATACGCCTCCTCCCCTCACACGGAGGGAAGTGACGGCAGACTCCCCTGATGCCCCCATCCGTCCTCCGCCTCGGCGTCCGCCCGGAAGCCTTGCCGGAGCCAAGAAGAGGCCAACGGTGTGCTTCCACACGCCAAAGTCCTCCCCAGATCCGCCCGGCGACCGTAGGACCCGTCTCGTGCACGCGCGGCGACCGTGGGATCCGTTCAACCTCACAAGATAGTAGGAGCCCACCGCTCCCCGTCGTCGGCGGCATCGCCCTCCGATGGATCCTCCATGCTCCGGATGCAAAGGCACAACGCGGAGTGAAAAGGAAGGAGCAAGGAAAGACTGTTAGAGACAATCCCAAGCGATGGAGAGGAAAGGGTGCCTTCCGGTCCTTCTTATAGGCCAAAGGAGGCTACACGCCTTAAATGCCCCCCTCGGAAACACGTCGAAGGATTTCTCCCCTGAACAGTCACCTCCAACTCCTCGTTTCCCGCCCTCGCGGGATTCACGAAGCGGCCTGACATTCAAAGCGTGAGGGGACGGAGGAACACCCCGTCAGAAGCCTACCAAAACAGCGTGTGAAAACCGTGCAGGACATATCGGCACCTCTCAACCACCCAAGATTCGCCAACCAAATCACAGCAAGGATAGTACCCAAACAGAGCAAGTCATTTATTATCGTACCAAAAGAAAACCCTCTAAAAAGAGGAAAGAGGGACAAAAAGGGAAAGAGGCACAATGCATCAGGCCTCGGGCCCACTTTTACGCTCGAGACCGGCAGAAGGAGATGCGTCACCCCCGGCGCCTTCGGTGACGGCCGGCTCGGACACTGACCTACCTGTGCGAGAATTGTCTCAGTCGTGTGCCCTCCCGAGAAGCCCGGAGCCGGTGACCCCGACGGAGGTGATCCCCCCGAATATTCTCCGACCGACGAAGAAGAGCGGGAAACCGACTCATCCGAGTCATAACGCTGGCCAAAGGGGAACTCGATCGCGGAGTTTTGTTCATGGGCGCAGCCTACCGCCCGGTGATAGCCCTGCTTGAACCCCTTTCGAGCACCTCGGCGTAGCGCTACCTCGTAGTAAGGTAGGGCGCTTCCAATAGGTCGGCCGAGTAAGCATCCGAGCTCCTGTAACGCTCGATTGCCTCCGCCTCGATCTGTCCCGCCCTACCGATGAACTCGACCCGCGCCCGCTCCACCTCAGACGCACGTTCCTCTGCCCGGGCCCGGTCCACCTCAGCCTCAGCTCGGAGACGCTCCGCCATCTCCGCCCGATCTAGCAGCTCGGCACGCTCGAGCTCCCAGCGATTGTCCAGATCGAGGCGATGCAGACGCTCCTCCTCCAAGAATCGGCTTGCCCTCTCAAGAGACTCTCGGGTCTTGGCGAGCTGTTCGGTCAGCACCTCAGCCTCCAGTTGGCTCACCTGCGTCACCTCTCGGAACGCAGAGAACTCCTGCCGGAGTCCCTCATGCTCCCCCTTGAGTCGGGCCAGCTTCCTCTTGCATCCCCCGAGGGTCCAGGCAAGGTTCGACCGCTCCGTTTCCGTCCGCGCGTGCGCCTCCGCCATCAAAGCCGCCGACCGAGCTATGACCAGGCCGCCTTCCATCAGAACATCGAGGAGGCTGGGGGGGGTATTGCGCCTTTCTCCCCCCTTCGTCCTCGCGGCAATCGATCGGCAGACCCGATATAGGTTGCCCGTAATGCCGAACCTTTCCAAGGGCTCCGGCAAAGGAGACCGCTCTGCCCGGGGCACTCCGCCAGAGGGCTCTGCTCGAGCAACGGGACCGGCCACCTCGCGTGCCACGGTCGGTTGGGGTTGCGACGCCTCCCCGGGCGAACCCCCAACCTCGACCGATGCCGCAGGTCCAACCGCATCAAGAAGCTCCGAAAGCCAAGAAACTAAGGAAAGCCCGAAACCATGGAAGCCTAGAACGACGAACAGCGCCCAACGCCTATAAAGCCCTGGAGGGAGGTGGCGCGTCGTTCCGTGCTCCGAGAAAAAGGGGGGCCCCTTCAGTTCAAATCCGTCAGGATCATTATTACGGGCCCAGGCGACCACTCCACGTGGCACCATAAACGCCAACGAAATTCCACCCACCTGAGCAACGCCGGTCCAAAGCCTCAAAAACTACTCAACCGAGCCTCCATGGCTCGGGAGTAGGAGGGGGACAAGTGGAGAGGGGGATTTCTGTAGCCCACCCAAAAAGCAGCCCAACAAGACTCAACAGGGTCCAACGAGGCAAGCTCACCCGAGTGATAGCCCACGGGGCCCACTCAGGGAAGAAAAGCCCAATAAACAGACACTCGAGGAACCAACCCTCCCCGGCGGCCCCTAGGCTCGGAGGGCCCGAGTGATGGTCAGGTAACAAGGAAGGTCCGGCCCAGGCCGTTTTTCCGCTCAGGAGAGACAGGCGCCAACCGACCTATCCGACCCCTCCTTTGACCGAGCTATCCTCCTCGCCTGGACAGGGCTGGCGTTTCAGGAGCTCGGACTGGACGCTAGCCGTTCGCGCTGCCTTTAAGAGTCCCCAACGGACAGGGGAATCAACCAGCCACCGGGTTTCAAGGCGATAATGCCCCCATGATAAAGGCCATGAAAGCCCACGTTGAGGACGTAACTCCCGCCGGAGAACCCCCAGCTGACAGGACTCCTGAAGGCGGCACACTACTTAAAACCAGGGCTACCCTCCGGTGGAGGGTAAGAGAAAAAAGGAAGGTAAAACTCCTGAGCAATCCGCTTCACCCCCCCCCCCCCCCTTGGTGGAGAGGAGTCTCGCGCATCAGCTTTCCTCCTCCCTTCATTGCTTCCACCACAGCTCTACTGACTTAGCCATCGGAGGGTTTCACCCCAGGGAAATCCCCTGGGCCCTCTGACACGTTTCCCTGTCTTACAGTTCATCTTCTGGTGATCCACGGCCCGCTCAGGACACAGCGCGAGATTTCGCCTCTTCAGGGGTAGTGCCATTATCACCCTTATCTGCCAGAGGCGGTGCACCCGAGGTCAAGGTGGGAGTATTCTTGGTCTTTGACTTGGCCTACTGGCATGGTTGTTTGCTCTTCTTCATGAGTGGAAATTCGGCGAATAAGGGGACCCCTTTGTTGGTTGTATCTTCTGGGTAAAGACCCGGCAGAGGCGGGACTCTCACACCTTTTATTTCAGGTTCAGCGATTTGATATGGCTATTCACCCCTGAACATGATATTGTGATTGGCTTGGGGCAGACGTCCCAACTTCCTCCCAGACCTAGTTGCATGTTGGGAGGTGGAAGCTTTGGCTTGATTTGCTTCGGCTAGCGTGAAGCATATTTCTTCATCCTCTCCTTCAGGATTTTGTGCCATGTTGAACAGGACCTGTAGGGTGTTGCAGGAGATAATAACCCCCTTCTTCTTATTCTTAGATATTTTCTTCTTCTTCTTCTCCTTCACAGTTGGTAGTTGCCCCTGTAAAGGTTCATCCCAGATGCCCGGCACTTCTGCTTCAGCTTCAGCTTCTTCTGCCAATACTAGAGATTCGAAATGTTCCCAAGGGACATACTCCTTCAGCCGGACAGCCCGAATTTCAAGCTGCTCATATTCATCTAGCCCATCTATAATTTCTTGAAGCTGTTCAACTGCCGAACTGACTTCTTTGTGCACCCGCAGGGGGGTTTGTCTCTTCTTATTGCTGGTGGGCCTTCTAAAGATCACTTGAGGAGTCGTCTCATACCAGACCGGGGTTACAACCAGCAGTGTCGACTTAGGCATGACACCCTGTATTTGAAATCATGGGTCGCATCGAGGTGATGCCCTCTTTCTTATTTTTGATGGCACAGTCTGCCAATTTCCTTGATCCTTCGCCAGTGCCATGATATAGGCCTCATAGGTATGGTAAGAGCATGCCTCTACCACTTCTTCGGGCAGTTGCTGGTATAAAGATATCATGTTGGTTGTTGCCCCCAGATCAGGCATTTCATGAGATCATGAAGGACCACCTTGTATTCGCCCATTTAGGGCTCCCCCTTCTTAATCAGACTTTCAATGGTGTCCTTGAACACATACCAGTCTTCAATGGGGTGCCCGAGCATCTGGTGATATGGGTAGAAACGAGGATCATCTTTCCTCCTCGCATCACCCCGTCTCTTCGGGTCCGGATAAGTAATATCATTGTATCTGGTGCGCCATTCAAATAGGGCCCGGGTCTTCTCTTTATGAAAGGAATATAACTTCTTCATCCTGGCCCGCAAGGAGGGGCCTTCATGTTGTTCAGCCGGCTTGGCAAGAGGAGGGTTGGCGACTCCTTTATCTTTATCATTCTGCTGCTTGAACGTCTTGAAGTCAACCGTATTAACTTCTTTGGGCGCAGGCTACTTATCAGCTGGTCAAGTCTTCTGGCTTGAGATGGCAGGGGCGGAGTAGTATCTAGAAATAGGGGTGAGCACGGTTTGGTTTGGTTTGGTTTGAAGAGATTTTTTTCTCAAACCAAACCAAACCGAATTAAAGGTTGAACCCGAACCAAACCAAACCGAATTACTTTGAAACCAAACCAAACGAAACCAAATTAATTCGGTTTGGCTCGGTTTGGCTCGGTTTGAACCATATTTCTGTCCCCTTTTAAAAATTCGAGTGGATTCAAAATGGAGTAAAAAAAATTAGGGTAACATAATTTCTACCAAATAAAGTAAATATTAAAAAAATAACATCAAAGGTTACAATTTGCAAGAGTAAGCTCCATATTTGTACATATAAAAACTAAGAACTTTAATAGAAGGTGATTTGAAACTAATTTCATAACATTATATTTAGAAACCTCACCGAGATGGTGAAAGTTAGACTACCCGAATTGTGTTTAATAGTTATTTATACACTTATATTAAATTGACAAAAATATTCTTAAAATTAAGTTGGACTTTTGGAATTAGAGTTAATGGTTATATATACACTTATATTAACTTCACAAAAATGTCCTTAAATTTGGGTTATTCGGTTCGGTTTGGTTTCTCAAAAATCAAAACCAAACCAAACCAATTTTTTTAATACGGTTCGGTTTGAACCCAAACCAATTTTTTTGAATTTCAACCCAAACCAAACCAAACCAAATCTACCGATTCGGTTTGGTTTTCAGGTTGAACCCGAATAATGCTCACCCCTATCTGGAAAGGAAAGACTCAATTTCTGCTACCACGTTGTTCAACTGGTTGAAGGACCTGATTTCCATCCCGATCATCCTTTCGAGGACCTCCCGCTTCAAATTTTGTTTGTAGATCTGCACTACATCTTCTTGATTTGGCGGGCGCCTGCACCTCATACTGAGATTCTGCAATCTTTTAAAATATTCCAGGGCTATTTCATCATTCTTCTGCCTGGATGCATAGCGTTCGTCCATGGTTACCTCCCTTTCAGCAACGTGGAACCGTTCCCAAAACTTCCGTTGCATATTTGGTCAATCATTGATGGACCCAGCTGGCAGGTTTGAGTAGCACTCAAAGGCGAGTCCTGTGAGCGAGGACCCAAAAAACTTCAATAGGTAGGACTTATCGATCGCCAGATCGCCCATCACATTGACGTAGTAGGCTATATGTTCCTTTGACGAACCTTGCCCATTGAATTTATCGAACTTCGGTGGCTTATTGATGCCAAGAGGTAATCTTTTGGCCTCTTGGTGGACAGGATAAGACACCTTGTACACATCAAATGAGGCATAATCATCACCGCCTCAATCAGCCAACTTCATTTCAATCATTTGTTCTATCATCAGCTTGTTCACCACTACCGGGTCCACCGGATCTGGGTAGAAATGGGCTTCCTGCATTTGCAGCGTCGTCAACACTATCACCTGAGCTATGGCGGTAGTCTCCTGGCATTGAGGGGCTGGATGTAGTACTGGAGCCATGCCCCCAGCGTAACTGGGTATCGGTTGAGAAGCTGCCATTTGAGGTGACGCCTTGAACTCATCGGCACCACGCCGCGACATTTCAGGAGGTGTCTCGACCTGCTTCGAAGCTGAAACGTGCATGCTCAGCTCGCTTAATTGCTATTTCAACGTTTTGACCTCTTGTTGGCATTTTTGGACCAACATCATCATCGTTAGATCGTGGGTGGAGGGGCTGGGGACTTGGCCTCCCCTATCCAACGGGACATCTAGAGCGGGTGCTGGCTTTCACTGTCATCTTTGGTAGTAACCACATTTGCCTCCATGGCGACCACATCTGAGCTTGTTTTGCCAGCAAGGGCTTGTACTGCCTCAGCTGCAGCCTTATTTATTCTGGTGACAGGACCTAGCCTTTCGGTGAGCCTAGCAACTTCATCATGATCTCCAGGGAGAAATCCATAGTGGCCGGTCACTCCGACCATGTTGCAGGTGAAGATGTGCAGTTGCCTGCTTCTTCGAATTACTCTTCTAGATGATTGACCAGGGAAGATTAGTATATTAAACACTGAAATCCTTGGTGTAGTCAATTCACGGAGGGGTGGTCAATAGTAACCCGACTCCGCATCTTCAACTTCTCCTGGGTTGGCTTGTAGCTCCTGACTTCTCTTCGCAGCACTCACGGCTTCTAAGAGCCACTGTGTCCCCAAAGAGGTGTTTCCAAGGCCACAGAAGTATCCCCGTACGGCTTGAGTGATATCATTTTGCCCATTGGTGGGGCAGATCATAGGGGGTGACACGCTGACTCATGCCGTAGATTTGTAGGCGAGCCGCCTCCGTTCGGCCATCTTGTCGTGCTTTTTATCGTATGAATAAATATTTGCCTATCGACCATAGGCTCGGAAGGCTGGTTTGTGAGACACCTAGGCAGGCATCTCGGTTTTCTCTTCTTCTTCTTCTTCTTCTTCTTTTCCGAACCTATCAACCATGACAGGCTCTGGTTGAACTGGAGCTGGGGACCAACCCCCCCTTTGAACATTTGCTTGAATTTCGTTGGTTTCGGGGCCAACCCCACCTTTGATACTGACTTGAAGCGGTTCGTTTTATCTTCGGTCAATGCTAGGAATGAATTGTGCATTGGCATAGTTGGGGTTACCATGTCGGGTGTGATCTTGGCCGACCGGCCATTTAGGAACACTCGGACTCCTCCGATCAAGACGGATTGGCCCAATATTGAAAGCCGGTCCTACAGCATGCCAGCGCCGTTTCTGGTCACCCTCTTGGTAGCTGGTGTGCACTTCCTATTGGTGGAGGCGTAGGAATCGATGTGATGGACATGGCAGCCCACCACCGTGGCTTCAAGTGTGGTCGCCTTTGCAACGGAGACCAGTTCCATCTCATGGGCATCCAGGAGTTCCACAAATGCAACCCCCAAAAAGTTGGGGATGCCCACGATGGGCGGGAAATCACTGAACTTCATCACCACTGCCAGGTAGCCATACCTAGCATGTTAGTGACAACGAGCGGTCCGAACACAACTGCCATCGTGATCGGTGGAATGCAAATCCTCTCTCTGCAATTCAAATTTAGGAAGTTAGAATTTTACGAAGAGGACGTCGGGCCACTAATCCTAGAGAAAAGATGAAAGGAGGTTCTTGTAGCACCTCGAATAAATGTATGAATAATAGAAAATAGACTAAAAATAAGTCAAAAGAAAGAAAAACAAATGAAAAATAAAAGCTTAACTCAAACCCTTTGAAGGGCCAAATGGGCCTTATGGGCTTGGTAAAGAATTATATATATATATACATATAACCCTTTGAGAAAAACCCAACCCAATAAGTCTAATGGGCCAAACCTTAAACCCTTTTACGTAGCCTTACAAAGGAGATGTATATATATATTGGGCCTTTAGCCATAACCCTCCTACGTAAGAAAGTAGCATTGGTTATATGTCCATATACGTATATTAGAAGGGTTGTTTTATAAAACCCCAAACCTCTCTCACGTTCGAAACTTGCACAGAGTTTAGGGTTTGTTGTGACCCCTCTGTGTTGATGATGTTGACAATAAGTTTTACTTCATTGGCAACAGCTTGTCTTGATTGATTGGTAACTGTTATTATTTTGATGAAATTGTTTTTATCAGGTTGTCTGTGTATATATTGCAGTTAGAGTCTATATATTGTTATGCACATACTCACAGGTCTACACAGTGCATTGCAGCATGAACATAGAGTCTATACCTTTACTTGTTTAGTCTGGACAGTAGTGGGTCGACTCTCTTCTCTGATGGGTCGACGCCCCCAGAGTGAAGTCTATACACTATCTGTCTGTCTTGTGTCTCATGCAGCGTCTTAGGCATTTTGTTAAAGTCTATACAGTGCAGCTCACACAAACACTCAAGTCCATACATCGTAAAGTCTGCACAGTGTGGCACCCAATGTCTATACATTGCTCATTCGTTCATTCAGCATTGTCAAGTCTACACATTGGTCGGTGCCAAGTCTGTACAGCTAGCGTCTCATTGGTGAAGTCTGTACACCCACCAGTTGAACTTCAAAGTTCATACATTGGACTGTAGCTTGCACGAAGCTAAGTCCATACATCGCTCAAGTCTGTACAGAGTCTAGCTTCTTAGTTAGCGTCTCATGCATTCGAGCAAAGTCTATACATCGGGGTGAAGTCCGTACATCCTTCGTTCAACTTCGAAGTCTGTACATTGGAAGTTCACCTACGTTTCCCTTCAAGTCTATACATCGGTAGTTTTACCATCGTTTCACTTGAAGTCTATACACTCAACTGCCTTGTCTTGATCAAGTCTGTACAAAGCTTCTGTGCTCAAGTCTGTACAGCCTTTCACTTGGAAAGTATATTCATCGTGAAGTCTTCACACTGGCCTTTGAATGATGTCTGTGCATCATGCATCTCTTCATTGATGTTTGTACATCCTTCGCTGAGCCTTCCAAGTCTGTACAGTCACTAAGTCTGTACATCCTCTAGGCGCTCACGAAGTCTATACATTGGTTTTCTTTTCAAGTCTGTACAAATTTTGGTTTGGGCAAGTCTATACAATCGATTGTTCAGTTTGTGACCAAGTTTGTACAGCCAAGGCGACTGTTAAGTCTGTACATTGGTTCAAGCTTCCAAGTCTGCACATTGGGCCTTCAAGCCTTTGAAGTCCATACATTGGACTATGCTTCGCAAAGTCCATACATTGGACTGTGCTCGTAAAGTCTATACATCCATCGGTTCTTTGTTGGCCCAAGTCCATACATTGGTAAAGTCTTCACATCGCCTGATTTCTTCAAAGTCTTTACATCCTTCAAAGGGCCAAGTCTATACATCCTCCCGTTCAGATTTCCAAGTCTATACAATGTTGTTTATTGCAAGTTTGTACAGCCGTTGGGTTGCCAAAGTCCATACATTGTGAACCTCAAAGCCTGTACAGACTTTGCCTTGTTTAAGTCTTTACATCGTTCATTTGTCTTGGCAAGTCTACACATTGGTAGTCTGTACATCATTCGTGAAGATTGAACATTGAGCAAGTGTATACATTGGATGAATCTGCATCGTGCATCAGTCATGAAGTCTACACATCGTCTGTCTTCATTAAAGTCTCATGAAGTCTGTACATCGTGGCTTTTGTGCTCCAAGTCTATACACTGTGTTCATGCATTGTTCTCATCGAAGTCTACACATTACTGTTCTTCACAGCAAGTCTATACACTGCTTCCTCCTGCGTGTAAATTCCAAGTCTATACACTCCCTGTGTTTTCATGTCTATACATCGCATTTCATTTCACAAGTCTATACAGAGTTCGATACTTAAGCTGATA
Source organism: Amorphophallus konjac (assembly GCA_022559845.1). Taxonomy (NCBI): domain Eukaryota; kingdom Viridiplantae; phylum Streptophyta; class Magnoliopsida; order Alismatales; family Araceae; genus Amorphophallus; species Amorphophallus konjac. The sequence continues at coordinate 202,712,320 of CM040124.1, forward strand.
ATCTGGTATTCTGTCTGACAGGGATTCTTTACCTGGACTGATGACCTGGCTCATGATCCAAGAAGGATGAGGTACCATGATGATGACACGTGGAAGAAGCCTTTCCAGGATGCTGCCATGTGGATGGAATTGTCTCGATTCTGGCAAATTCTCTCGGCGGGAAATGTGGAAGCCACGCGCCCTCATCCACCTGCTGATAGTATATAATGAAGCCTTCGTCTTCAGATGGAGGCTGATCGACTGAAGAGAAGCGAAGTCTATACAGCAGAGAGCCATCGATCCACTGTAAGAAGAAAGAAAACAGAGAAGAAGAGAAAGTGAGAAGAGATGAGTTGAGAGAGTGAGATTGAGAGAGCTCGTTCGAAAGGATTGTACTCAGTCTCTTGGTTCAGATACCAGAGTTGAGCATTTGCTCATTAGAGCTACATTCCCCTTTCGGGTTTTTTTTTGTTTTGCTTCTGCACTTTTATTTCCGAACTATTAATTTCTCAAGCTGTGAGTCAGCTGTTTTGCAGAGGTGCTTTCTCTGGACGGGTAAGCTGTAAACCCCAATAGTTGCAGTGAAGGATTCCACTAGACAGGTGAAGCTGTAATCCTCAGCAGGCGAGACTTGTCTCGGACAGTAAGCTGTGTTACTCAGCGGTTTGTAGGCCAAGCTGTAGTGTCCAGCAGACGCAAACTGTACTGTGCATCAGTAAGCCATAATCTGTTGAGTGTGGGGTGGACGTAGGTCATTGACCGAACCACCTAAAATTCTTGGGTGCATTGTGTTTGTGTGATTGTCTTTGAACTGTGTGCGATGGGTTTCCTTACTTAGCATCATAGCTTATATTGCTCATGTTCATATCTAGTATTCGAGATAGTGATATGCTGTGTGGCTGCATGGGTCGACCCTTTGCTTAGTGCATCTTCTTTTGGTTTACCTGCTATTTGCCTATATTCCGCATTAGAGCTTATACTAGCATTTAATTGGGCAGTAGATCTATTCACCCCCTCTAGATCCACAGTTAGTGGAGATAGACTGCGTCCATCTAACACAACAATTGGTATCAGAGCCATACTCTTCTATAGGGACTCATCGCCCGAAGAGGATAGGCAGAGATGGATGCTCGATGGATGATAGCTGAAGGTCACTCAACCATAAAGCCCCCATTATTCGACGGATATAACTACGCATACTAGAAGGATCGTATGCAAGTGTTTCTGAGGGCTAAAGATTACGAGATCTGGAAGGTTGTTAGCAAGGGACCTTATGAGCTGTCGCCGAATGGAGATGTCTGGACCAAGGAGGAGATCAAAAGGTCCACGCTGAATTGGAGTGCCATAAACGCCATCCAGTGCTCTTTGCACCCTATAGAATTCTCCCGCGTGTCCGCGTACACTTAAGCCAAGGAGATGTGGGATGCACTGGAAGTTATCCATGAGGGGACTTCTCAAGTCAGGGAGACGAAGGCTAATTTCCTAGTGTCTGAGTATGAAGCCTTCAAGATGAAGCCAAACGAGACCATCAAAGAAATGTATGCTCGACTGACAATCATCACCAATGGTCTAAGAGGTCTCGGGAAACCTCTGACAGAATATGATTTAGTAAGGAAGATACTTCGGTCCTTGACTCATGCCTGGCATACGAAAGCTACTGTGATGGAGGAGTCAAGGGACTTGCGCAATACAAGAGCTGATGAGCTAATTGGCTCGCTGATGGCATATGAGATTAATATGCCAAGGATAGAAGAAGCTGAAAGGAAGAAGAAACCGATAGCGCTGAAGGCTGGTTCTAGCAAATCCAACAAATCCAGCTCCAGCAGTTCTTCATCATCAGAGGAGAGCCTGAATGAAGAAGAAGATATGACTCGTTCTGAGATGGCCATGATGACCAGAGAGTTCAGGCGATTTCTCAGAAAAGGAGCAGGACGATTTGGCCAAAAGAAATACAGTGGCACCCAAAGGGACAAAAGGTATACACACAACCCTGTAAAGAAAACTGAAACTAACACTTGTTATCAATGCAGGAAACCAGGTCATCTGAAAGCTTACTGTCCAGATAATCAAAAATATAAGGACAAGTCAAAGAGAAGGAACACGAAAGGGAAAGCAATGGTGAGTACCTGGAGTGATGAAGATTGTCACGCCCCGAGCGCGGAAGATACCCGGAGATGCGCGACGTGTCTATATCAATCATGTCAATCATAGTGGTCGTGTATTCGACACGAAGACAGAGATGCGCAAAATAGCAAGATAACCCAATCCTTTATTTCATAATGGATAGACTATTACAAATCCAATACTCTGTTAAATAAAAAGGAAAAGAATACATAGTTGACTCAAGAAACTATAGAAAAGACTAGACGACACTTGTAGAAGCTCTATCACTTTCACTCTTGACGATTCCCATCCGATTGACTTCCATCGTCGTCGGACTTACCTGAAAAGTAAAAAGGGACGAACGGAATGAGCGAACGCTCAGTAGGAAATTATATCTCAAGTACTAGCAAGTGGTTTAAGTAATTACATTTTCATGGATGCAATAAAGCTATGCATGCTCGCATGAAACGACAAGACAGAGAGAATGTAATATCAAAGAAATAAGATGAACTTTCATGAACAAGATACAAGTTATTCAAGATATTCAAGCAAGTACCATTATCGAGTCATGTCAAGAACTTTGGCTATCATGTATCAAGCAAGTAAATTACCCTCTTTCGGGCCACGCATTTCATGTAAAGTCAAGTACGATTCAAGTACAAGATGTGTGTGGAATGTCCAATCAAGCAAGTCAAGTACTCGGTATAATGCCAGATACCTTATCATTTTAACTCCCATGGGCACAAGTACTTTCGGGTGCTCCTCCCAGGACCAGATCGGGCCCTATATGCGCAGGCATTTATCATGTGTTTTGACATCCACTCTTGTTTATATAGCCAATATAGAATTTCAATAATCAAGCTTGTAGACACGTATGACAACTTTGATAGAATAGAGTCCAAAATATGACAAAGGACATAGAATGGCGATAATAACGGTATAATCACGATGTCGATAAAACTAGGTAGATTATGGTTCCCTTAACTGAGGTACCATGACAAATCAATATGGACATTCTTTATATAGAATTGAGGTCCACATGAACATTAGATCAAGCAAGATACCCTCATTCTTATCATAGAATTGGGGTTTACAAGAATGACACGATATGGCATGATATCATCATCCCATCAAGAATTTCTTATGATATACTCTTTGTATAATCATAAGGGCCGGTATACCATGTTTCTTTAGATTGACATGGCAAGGATCGTGTAATGGGTTTTTAGGGTACAACCAGCTCAGTCGGCCTTGAGGGAATCCAAGGCTACGAGGAGTCTTACGGAGGTCTCTATGACTAACTCGCTAGTCCCAAGGAACGGAATGTCCAAATGAGAGCTTGTATGTCAATGAGAATTGAGTGTGATCGATAAAACGCCGTGAAAAGTGGGACTATACTCACGGAGTGGAGAATAGTGCCGATATATCTATATATATATGTATAATATATAAACCATCGGTTAGCAAATCAGAGGAAAAATCAGTTTACAGTAAAATAACGACTTAGGTCAAGTCGTTTCTCAAGTAATTAACGCCTAACAGAAGGGCGTTTACACATGGTCCATTTTGCAGAATTTTCAATAATTCAATAATTTATTTAAAAAGCGCCTTCGGCAGGGGCGTTTCTTCAAGAGTTGACGACTACAGTAGCAGGCGTCTTTTTATTTACAATATTTTTCAGAACATATTTATTTTCAGAAATTATCAAAAACGCGCCCTTGTCAGGGGCGTTAATCATTAAATTCTTATTTTCACAAAATATATATTCCAGGATTTTAAAAGATACGCGCCCTAGTAAGGGGCGTTTATTTTTAATTCACGCCCTATGATGGGGCGTTTACATATGGAAAACGACCTAGTCTAGGTCGTGAATTCAAGAGATACTGGGAAAGCAAGATTTGCACGATAATCAATGATAACAATCATATAGTCATGACAGGAAATTGGCAGGAAATCAGATGCAGTATTTGAGATTTGATGTTTCATGCTTATTGACTTTTAACCGTTAACAATTATTGATTGATTTCATGTAATTGCATGGATAATCCGTTCTGAAGATTTACATGAAATTAACGCCTGTGTACAGGGCGTCAAATATTAAATTGACGACCTGGACATGGTCGTGTCTTGTAAATTAGCGCCCTTGATAGGGGCGTCTCTTTCAAAATATTTCAGAAAACGCATGAAAACTATAATAATCATATGCATGACATGCTTATATATATATATATCTTGCATTAATTTCATTTGGGCTACAGTAACTTGAGAAAACCTACCTTTAAGAGTTGATTTGGAGATGACCGTGAGGGGTTTTTGGCTAGCAGAAGATGATGGCTTTGATGAAGAGGCTTCTACTGCGACTTACGAACAGTGGCAGCAACAACAAGGAGAAGAACAATCGTTCTTCAGAGATCTTCAAGCTACAGAACCTGTAGAGGAAGAGAAAAGAAGTAAATATGAAGATGTTAATATTCTTCATAGTTGTAATCGATGTTTTAAGAAGATAGAAGAATATTACCTATTCTTCGGCAGCAGCAGAGTTTCCTGGACAAGAAGAAAATAATTATTCTTCACATAATCTGAAGCAAGAAAAAAAAAGAAAACAAAAGAAAATAAGAAGAACAGTTTGTTCTTCACGTACCTAGCAGCAGACGTTCGATCAAATGGGTTTAGGGTTCGTTCGATCAAGACTATTTATAGGGTTTAGGAGTCCTAACAAAAGTAGTGTTTGATTGAAAGTAATATTTTCAAGATTGAGTTATTACCACATTCGAACTCTTTCTCATAGTTATCACTTACCCTGGATAAGTTCTGGGTTCGAACGGTTCCGAATGGAATTAACGACTTTGGTCAGGGCGTGTATTATTTAATTGACGCCTTACTTTAGGGCGTTTCTTTTACTTACCCATTTGGTCGCATGAGAACTGACGACCGCATGTGTGGGCGTCCTTTCTTTAGTCACGCCATGGATAGAGGCGTTTCTTTATAAATTAACGCCTTAATAAGAGGCGTTATTTTTAATTTTGTTTTATTTCGTCCAATTAACCCTATTCCTTTTATATATTACTTCTGTAATATATATGTTTTAATTCATTTCAATTATTCATTTATTAGGGTTGCTACACCCTCCCCCACTTAAAAGAATTTGGTCCCCAAATTCAATATATATATAATTATACACGCGGAGAGTGTAGGACATATACCTATTAGAATAACTCGAGAAATCATTTCTTCATAGATTCCTCGGTCTCCCATGTCGCTTCGCGTTCAGGATTCTTATTCCATTGCACCTTGATCATGGGAATAACCTTATTCCTTAGAGCTCGTATTTCTCGATCTAATATCTTCAAGGGCCTCTGTTCATATGTGAGATCTTTCTGGATCACCAGATCTCCATGCTCAATAATATGTGACGGATCGTGCACATACTTCTTCAACATAGATATGTGAAATACATTGTGTACCTCGGACAACTGAGGAGGCAACGCGATGCGATAAGCAACCTCGCCAACTCTTTCGAGTACCTCAAATGGTCCGATGAATCTTGGCGTAAGCTTGCCCTTAACACCAAATCTTCGTATGCCACGTCCAGGGGATATTTTAAGAAATACATGATCTCCGATTTGGAATTCAAGATCTCTTCTTCTTGTATCTGCATAAGTCTTTTGTCTGGTCTGAGCAACTTGTAATCTTTCTCTGATTACCTGTATCTTCTCAGTTGTATCCCTTACCATGTCTGGACCTAATAGTTGTTTCTCTCCAACTTCGTTCCAACATATGGGAGATCGGCAACTCCTTCCGTATAAGGCTTCGAAAGGTGCCATTTGGATACTAGCTTGGTAGCTATTACTATATGCAAATTCAACTAAAGGTAAGTGGTCATGCCAGCTTCCTCCAAAGTCAATAATTCATGCTCTCAGCATATCTTCAACAACTTGATTAGTTCGCTCGGTCTGACCATCCGTTTGTGGGTGAAAAGCAGTACTAAAGTTGAGCCTTGTCCCCAACGAATGTTGTAATCCCTTCCAAAAATGAGAAGTAAAACGGGGATCTCTATCAGACACGATTGAGACAGGAATTCCATGTATCCTGACTATTTCTTTAATGTATAGTGCAGCTAGCACATCAATCGACCATCGGCTTTTGATTGACAAGAAATGTGCCGATTTAGTCAATCGGTCAATGATAACCCAGATTCCATCATGTCCTCCTTTAGATTTAGACAAACCCATGATGAAGTCCATACCAATATCCTCCCATTTCCACTTAGGAACATCTAGAGGATGTAGTTTTCCCGCAGGCTTTTGGTGTTCCGCCTTGACCTGTTGGCATGTGAGACAGCGTGATACATAGTCCGCTATTTCTCTTTTCATATTGGGCCACCAAAAGTTCCTCTTTACATCTTGGTACATTTTAGTTGATCCAGGATGAATAGTGTATCTTGATCTGTGAGCTTCATCTAAGATCTTCTTCTTTAATTCCGGACAATCGGGTATACAAGTTCTATCTTTGAACGATAATCTTCCATCAGAAGTTAGTTGAAAATCAGATTGTCCTTCTAATCTGCCTTTGATTTCTATTAACATAGGATCATCATCCTGAAGTGTTTGTATCTCAGATAACAAATCTGACTGTATGCTTACATGGGATAGTGTGACAAATTTGGATTCCGTGTCCAAGCTTATATTGAGCTCGGAGAATTGTTCAAGTAACCTCCATTCTTGTATCATACAATTTGCTATCCTTGCTCTCGGCTTTCGACTAAGGGCATCAGCCACATAATTACCCTTTCCGGGATGGTATTGTATACTGAAGTCGAAGTCCTTGAGATATTCTAGCCAACGTCTTTGTCTCATGTTCAGCTCCTTTTGTGAAAATAGATATTTGAGACTTTTGTGATCGGAGTATACAGTAAACTGTACCCCATAGAGATAGTGTCTCCATATCTTTAGGGCAAATACTACCGCGGCCAGTTCCAAGTCATGGACGGGGTAATTCTCCTCGTGCTTCTTCAGTTGACGTGAAGAGTATGCTATGACCTTCCCATGTTGCATTAGAACACATCCGAGGCCAATGCCAGAAGCATCAGTGTAGACCTCGAATTTCTCTCCTTCAATTGGTAGGGCTAAGACCGGAGCTGTAGTGAGATGATCCTTGAGAGTTTGAAAACTTCTTTCACATTCCTCACTCCATTCGTATCGGATCTCCTTGCGAGTTAACCTTGTAAGGGGCACGGCGATCTTAGAGAAATCTTTAATGAATCGTCGATAATAGCCTGCAAGACCTAAGAAACTTCTGATCTCGCTTGCATTAGTGGGTCTCTCCCAGTTTCTCACAGCTTCAACTTTTGACAGATCCACAGATAAACCGTCCTTGGATATGACATGTCCGAGAAAAGCCACTTCTTCAAGCCAGAACTCGCATTTGCTGAGTTTAGCATATAATTGATTTGTCCTCAAGACTTGCAATGCAATCCTCAAATGCTCTTCATGTTCTTCCTTAGTCTTAGAATATATCAATATATCATCAATGAAGATTACTATGAATTGATCCAAGTAAGGCCTGAATATGCTATTCATTAACTGCATAAAGGCAGCAGGGGCATTTGTTAGTCCAAAAGGCATAACAACAAATTCGTAATGGCCATACCTGCTTCTGAATGCGGTCTTGTGAATGTCATCATCCTTGATCCTTAATTGATGATATCCCGACCTGAGATCAATCTTGGAGAAATATTTGGATCCTGAAATCTGATCAAATAATTCATCGATTCTCGGCAGTGGATACTTGTTCTTGATAGTAAGATGATTCAACTGTCGATAGTCGATACACAATCTCATGGATCCATCCTTCTTCTTTACAAATAAGACTGGTGCTCCCCACGGGGAAGTACTTGGTCTAATAAACCCTTTTCGGATTAGTTCCATCAACTGCTCCTTCAACTCCTTGAGTTCAGCAGGGGACATTCTATATGGTGCCTTTGAAACAGGACCAGCACCAGGGACTAAGTCGATGGTAAAGGCCACATCTCTTTGCGGGGGTAATCCCGGCAATTCTTCCGGAAATACGTCTGGGAATTCTCGTACTACTTGAACGTCTTCTATCTTGGTTTCCTTAGCTTCTTTAATAGTGACAAAAGCAAGGAAGGATACACATCCTTTCTTGACGAGCTTGCTTGCTCGAAGAGCCGAAATAAGAGGGGATTTGCTTCGACTCTTAGGACTAGTATAAGTCAGTTCTGGAAATTCTTTGAAAACAATCTTGCTATTACGGCAATCAACCGTTGCCTGGTACTTAGATAACCAATCTGCTCCTAGTATAACATCATATTCCTTTAGATCTAAGCAGATAAGATCAATAGGAAAATTCTTTCCTCGAACCAACACCTCACAGTTTTGGTAATGATGCGTGATATCCGTCTCGTTTCCGAGAGGAGTAGACAACACTATTTTCATCCATTCTGGTTCTAGAGGTAATGGGTCAGCAAACTTCTTGGAAATAATGGAATGCGATGCACCCGAATCAAATAAGACATGTGCATATTTGGAACAAATTTTTAATGTACCTTCCACCAATCCGCCTTCTTCTTCTGGTTCGGTCTCTTGGATTGCATGAAGACGCGCGTTCCTTGTCACTGGGCGTTTACCCTCACCGTCTTGGTCATTCATTAATGGACAATCGGGAATCCGATGTTCACGACTCCCACAACGGAGACATGCTCCTAATTTCCTCCAGCATTCTTCTGTTTTGTGACCAGCCTTGTCACAATGCTTGCATACTACGTTTGAAGGGGTAGTGGTGATAGAGAAAGGCTTGGATTTCTTGTACTTCTGATCTTGAGAGGAAGAACCTCCATTATTGGGCCTCTTCTTAAAGTTGGGTTTAAAAGAACCCGAACTTGTGACTTGCTCCTTTTTGTCTTTCCCACGGATCCTATCAGATAGTTCCGTGGCATCTTCAAGCAACTGAGCTCGGCGCACTATTTCAGTATAAACTTGAATATCCATAGGCGCCAGTTGAGTAATGTAGTGGGGCCTAAGCCCATTAAGAAATCTACGGGCTTTCATCTTTTCCGTGCCAATTAAATGCTTAGCATATCTAGACAGTCTAGAGAACTGTGCTTCATAATCAGCCACCGATAAAGATCTTTGCTTTAATGCGGCAAATTCGGCGGCCTTCTTTTCCTGGACCCTATCAGAGAAATATTTGGCGTTGAAATATTCAACGAATTAACCCCATGTAACTTGAGTTGGGTCAATAGTAGCTTCAATCGACTCCCACCAGCATCTAGCATCCTTTTCTAACTGGAAAGTAGCTAATAAGACTTTGTCCTGATCCGTGCATTGCATGACACGGAATATACGTTCAATCTCCCGAACCCAATGCTCGGCATCGTCTGGATCGGTCGATCCCATGAACTTCGGGGGATTCATATTCTTGAATGCTTAGTGTAAGCTTCCAGCTCGTGGAGCACCACCTTGTGCTACCTGTTGTAGCACTTGGGTCATCCCTTGAAGGGTACGCTGCATGTTGCGCCATTGAGCACGTTCGGCAGCCATTATCCTACAATTACAATAGCTATGTTAGTATTATATCACTATGATCCTATAAAGGACTCATTGATCATTTAACCCTTGGTTCTACCCACTCTCACTTGGTAAAAGGTTTTGAAACCTATCCTTGGACTTGGGTTTCCTAGGAATTGAATACCTTAGGCTCTGATACCACAAAGACTGTCACGCCCCGAGCGCGGAAGATACCCGGAGATGCGCGACGTGTCTATATCAATCATGTCAATCAGAGTGGTCGTGTATTCGACACGAAGACAGAGATGCGCAAAATAGCAAGATAACCCAATCCTTTATTTCATAAGGGATAGACTATTACAAATCCAATACTCTGTTAAATAAAAAGGAAAAGAATACATATTTGACTCAAGAAACTATAGAAAAGACTAGACGACACTTGTAGAAGCTCTATCACTTTCACTCTTGACCATTCCCATCCGATTGACTTCCATCGTCGTCGGACTTACCTGAAAAGTAAAAAGGGACGAACGGAATGAGCGAACGCTCAGTAGGAAATTATATCTCAAGTACTAGCAAGTGGTTTAAGTAATTACATTTTCATGGATGCAATAAAGCTATGCATGCTCGCATGAAACGACAAGACAGAGAGAATGTAATATCAAAGAAATAAGATGAACTTTCATGAACAAGATACAAGTTATTCAAGATATTCAAGCAAGTACCATTATCGAGTCATGTCAAGAACTTTGGCTATCATGTATCAAGCAAGTAAATTACCCTCTTTCGGGCCACGCATTTCATGTAAAGTCAAGTACGATTCAAGTACAAGATGTGTGTGGAATGTCCAATCAAGCAAGTCAAGTACTCGGTATAATGCCAGATACCTTATCATTTTAACTCCCATGGGCACAAGTACTTTCGGGTGCTCCTCCCAGGACCAGATCGGGCCCTATATGCGCAGGCATTTATCATGTGTTTTGACATCCACTCTTGTTTATATAGCCAATATAGAATTTCAATAATCAAGCTTGTAGACACGTATGACAACTTTGATAGAATAGAGTCCAAAATATGACAAAGGACATAGAATGGCGATAATAACGGTATAATCACGATGTCGATAAAACTAGGTAGATTATGGTTCCCTTAACTGAGGTACCATGACAAATCAATATGGACATTCTTTATATAGAATTGAGGTCCACATGAACATTAGATCAAGCAAGATACCCTCATTCTTATCATAGAATTGGGGTTTACAAGAATGACACGATATGGCATGATATCATCATCCCATCAAGAATTTCTTATGATATACTCTTTGTATAATCATAAGGGCCGGTATACCATGTTTCTTTAGATTGACATGGCAAGGATCGTGTAATGGGTTTTTAGGGTACAACCAGCTCAGTCGGCCTTGAGGGAATCCAAGGCTACGAGGAGTCTTACGGAGGTCTCTATGACTAACTCGCTAGTCCCAAGGAACGGAATGTCCAAAGGAGAGCTTGTATGTCAATGAGAATTGAGTGTGATCGATAAAACGCCGTGAAAAGTGGGACTATACTCACGGAGTGGAGAATAGTGCCGATATATATATATATATGTATAATATATAAACCATCGGTTAGCAAATCAGAGGAAAAATCAGTTTACAGTAAAATAACGACTTAGGTCAAGTCGTTTCTCAAGTAATTAACGCCTAACAGAAGGGCGTTTACACATGGTCCATTTTGCAGAATTTTCAATAATTCAATAATTTATTTAAAAAGCGCCTTCGGCAGGGGCGTTTCTTCAAGAGTTGACGACTACAGTAGCAGGCGTCTTTTTATTTACAATATTTTTCAGAACATATTTATTTTCAGAAATTATCAAAAACGCGCCCTTGTCAGGGGCGTTAATCATTAAATTCTTATTTTCACAAAATATATATTCCAGGATTTTAAAAGATACGCGCCCTAGTAAGGGGCGTTTATTTTTAATTCACGCCCTATGATGGGGCGTTTACATATGGAAAACGACCTAGTCTAGGTCGTGAATTCAAGAGATACTGGGAAAGCAAGATTTGCACGATAATCAATGATAACAATCATATAGTCATGACAGGAAATTGGCAGGAAATCAGATGCAGTATTTGAGATTTGATGTTTCATGCTTATTGACTTTTAACCGTTAACAATTATTGATTGATTTCATGTAATTGCATGGATAATCCGTTCTGAAGATTTACATGAAATTAACGCCTGTGTACAGGGCGTCAAATATTAAATTGACGACCTGGACATGGTCGTGTCTTGTAAATTAGCGCCCTTGACAGGGGCGTCTCTTTCAAAATATTTCAGAAAACGCATGAAAACTATAATAATCATATGCATGACATGCTTATATATATATATATCTTGCATTAATTTCATTTGGGCTACAGTAACTTGAGAAAACCTACCTTTAAGAGTTGATTTGGAGATGACCGTGAGGGGTTTTTGGCTAGCAGAAGATGATGGCTTTGATGAAGAGGCTTCTACTGCGACTTACGAACAGTGGCAGCAACAACAAGGAGAAGAACAATCGTTCTTCAGAGATCTTCACGCTACAGAACCTGTAGAGGAAGAGAAAAGAAGTAAATATGAAGATGTTAATATTCTTCATAGTTGTAATCGATGTTTTAAGAAGATAGAAGAATATTACCTATTCTTCGGCAGCAGCAGAGTTTCCTGGACAAGAAGAAAATAATTATTCTTCACATAATCTGAAGCAAGAAAAAAAAAGAAAACAAAAGAAAATAAGAAGAACAGTTTGTTCTTCACGTACCTAGCAGCAGACGTTCGATCAAATGGGTTTAGGGTTCGTTCGATCAAGACTATTTATAGGGTTTAGGAGTCCTAACAAAAGTAGTGTTTGATTGAAAGTAATATTTCCAAGATTGAGTTATTACCACATTCGAACTCTTTCTCATAGTTATCACTTACCCTGGATAAGTTCTGGGTTCGAACGGTTCCGAATGGAATTAACGACTTTGGTCAGGGCGTGTATTATTTAATTGACGCCTTACTTTAGGGCGTTTCTTTTACTTATCCATTTGGTCGCATGAGAACTGACGACCGCATGTGTGGGCGTCCTTTCTTTAGTCACGCCATGGATAGAGGCGTTTCTTTATAAATTAACGCCTTAATAAGAGGCGTTATTTTTAATTTTGTTTTATTTCGTCCAATTAACCCTATTCCTTTTATATATTACTTCTGTAATATATATGTTTTAATTCATTTCAATTATTCATTTATTAGGGTTGCTACAAAGATGAAGGCTCCCTGAGCAACACTTCAGACAGTGAAGCCGAATCTGAGAAGCCCATTTACCTTATGGCAACAAGCTCAGAAGATAGAGAAGAGGACTCAGATGAGGTAATCACTAGATTTGAAAATTTTACTATCGCTGATTGGGTATATGCCTACCATGATATAGCTGATAGAGCTGATGATATTAGAAAAGAAAACATGCATCTGAGAAGAAAGATCAATTCCATGCAAAATTATAAAACTCTAACTGATAAAATTGCATGTTTAGAATCTGAGAATAAAAATTTGAAACTCACATGTTCTGAAGTAGATGAAATCAAAAATGAGTTAAAAGCTTCTATGGAAGAGAATGTGAGGCTTGAAAATGAAATTGATGAATAGAAGCTCAAAATTCAGAAATGTGAGAGTGAAGTAAAAATTGTTTCTGAAAAATATGAAGCTGTCCTCAATAATGAACTGAAAAAGTCTATTGTTGAAATTCAGAAAGACAATGAGGATAAACTGAGAACCATTGAGAAAATGACCCAAGGAACAGATAACTTAAATGCTTTGTTAGGGTCAAAGGTAAATTTCAGAAAAGAGGGCCTAGGATTAAATTCAAGTGCAACGAAAACCTTTGGAATGAAAACTATTTCCTTTGTTGCACAAAAAGAAAAAGGACCTCTAATTAGCATGAATCCAAACAATTCAATGAACAAAAATGCTAATCTGAAAAAGACCAGTGCTGAGGAGAAGGGCAAACAAAAAGTCAGTGAGCCTAGTAGAGCTAGCACATCCAAGCAAAATCCAAAGGCTCAATCTCAGGTTAGGGGTCAACCTACCCAGTCTTATAAACACCAGGTCAAGGTAACCAAGTCTCCACCATCACCTCCACCTCTGAAGAAGACCCAAAACAAACCTATGAATAGGTCAGCAGGGTCTAAGGTGCAGGGGAGACAGAATGCTGCTAAGAGTCAACCCAATCATTTCTACCAATTCAGAGTCCAGACCCATTACAATGCACAATCAACTTATTTCAATAAGTCAGGTTGGACTAGAACTCCGGGGAGGCATACAGGTCTTGCATATCAGGCTGCACAATATCAAAGACCTTACACTAGAAATTGGGTTAATGGGTATGGTTATTGGACACCTAGGAACCAACATTTCCATAGCCATCCCGGGAACTACTATGGCCACAATTCCATGAATGCAACCTGGCCAAGGCACTGGCAAAGAAACAATAATGTCAATAATCATGTTGGTGCAAATAAGAAGAAAGATAACAAAAAGAAGAGGAACAACAACAGAAGAAAACATGTAGGATCCACTGAACAAAATACATTTAAATAAATGTGGATTGCGAAAAGCCTGCTTTCTTGATTTGCTTCTACTTCTTCTGTTATGGAGCCCAATCAGTCTTGGGTTCCAAACCTCTCTACCTAATTGTGTATGCAGGTATGCCTGGCAGCCAAGAGCAACTTTTGGTACTTGGATAGTGGCTACTCCAGGCATATGATAGGGGATAAGGCCAAGTTCTGCATGCTGACTGAGAAGCTAGGAGGCCTTGTCACCTTTGGAAGTAACACAAAGGGTAGGATTATTGGATCAGGTAAGGTAGGTAAGTGTTCTACCTGTTGCATTGATGATGTTATGCTGGTTGAAGGGTTAGCTTATAATTTACTTAGTATCAGCCAGTTGTGTGATAAAGGATATAAGGTTTTATTTGATTCTCAATGCTGCAAGGTTTTTGAACCTGATTCTAAAATTGTCAACTTTTCTGGAAAAAGAATAAATAATACATACATGATAGATTTAGATGACATTCAACATACTAACCTTTGCCTTACTGCCAGTAAAGAAGACTTAGCATTTTATGGCATCGTAGATTATGTCATGCTAGTTACACTGTTTTGCATAAACTGAATAAGCATGGCATGGTTAGAGGACTTCCTGAAGTTTCCTTCAAGAAGGAAAATAAAATCTGTGATGCATGCACTCAATCAAAGATAACTAGAAAGTCATTTAAGTCTAGAACTGAAAATCTGTCTTCTAAACCCTATGAGCTAATACACATGGACCTTTTTGGGCCAACCAGATCAGTTAGCTTATCAGGGAGGAAGTATGGTTTTGTCATGGTAGATGACTTTTCTAGGTATACTTGGATTTATTTCATATCTCAGAAGAGTGATGCATTTTCAGAATTTCAGGAGTTCTATGTTAGAATAAATCAGAAAATTGAAAACATTTTGACTGATCATGGAGGTGAGTTTGAAAACTCACAGTTTGATGAATTCTGCAGGTCAAATGGAATCAACCATAGGTACTCCTCACCAAGGACACCTGAGCAGAATGGAGTTGTGGAGAGAAGGAACATAACCCTAGTGGAGATGGGTCGTACACTCCTTATTGAAGGTGGTCTACCTAGGAAATTCTGGGCTGAAGTAGTGAACACTGCCTGTTATGTAATTAACAGTGCCATGGTAAGACCTTCTACCCAGCAAACACCATATGAGATCCTAAAGGGTAAGAAACCTTCTATTGCTCACTTCAAGGTTTTTGGATGTAAATGTTTCATTCATATAAATGATAAAAGAGACCTTGATAAATTTGAACCTAAAGGTGAACCATGAATCTTTCTTGGTTATTCTGAAAACACCCGAGCATATAGAGTTTACAATCTGAATTATAAAACTGTTGAAGAATCTCCACGTATAGTTTTTGATGAATCCTTGGTAAATACTAATGTTGGTCAATGCAGGAATGAAGACAGTGGTGATATTCTGAAGGAAGGAGATCCTACAGACAAATCCGAGGATGAAGAAGGACATAAAGAGCTTGATGAAGAAGAGCCTACAGTTCAGAGGGAGGTAAATCAAACTCATGATAATCCAATTGTAAACATAAGATATCTTAAGGATCATCATGTAGATAATGTAATTGGAAATCTGCATGACCCTCCTAGGACTAGAAGCCGCTTGAGAATTCAACATGAATTGAATGCTTATGCTTTTGTTTCAAATATAGAACCCAAGTACATTGACTGTGCTCTCCAAGATGTGCATTGGATTAATGTCATGCATGAGGATCTTAATCAATTTGACAGGAATAAGGTGTGGCATTTGGTTCCACCTCCTGATCATGAAACAATCATAGGGACTAAATGGGTGTTTAGAAATAAAACTGATGAATCAGATAATGTCATTAAAAATAAAGCCAGCCTTGTAGCTCAGGGGCACAATCAGGAATTTGGAATAGACTTTGAAGAGTCTTTTGCCCCTGTAGCTAGGTTAGAAGCAATCAGAATATTATTGGCTTATGCATGCTCCCTAGGTATAAATCTTCAGCAGATGGATGTGAAATCTGCTTTCCTAAATGGGGAAATTAGTGAGGATGTCTATGTGAGACAGCCTCCTGGGTTTGAATGTTTAGATTTCCCTAATCATGTTTACAAACTCAATAAAGCTCTTTATGGTTTAAAGCAAGCTCCTAGAGCTTGGTATGACAGGTTGAGCAAGTTCCTCACCAACAAGAATTTCACAAGAGATATAGTTGATCAAACATTGTTTACCAAAGTGAGTCATTCAAATATTCTTATTATTCATATTTATGTGGATGACATTGTGTTTGGGTCAACTAACCCCAAATTGTGTGAGGAATTCTCTCAGATAATGACTAATGAGTTTGAAATGAGCTCAATGGGGGAGCTCAAACTATTTCTTGGACTATATGTTACACAATCAGAGGATGGCACTTTCATCCACTACCAGAAAAAGCGGGATTTTAGACGGCCCGTATCCGTCTGAAATCCGTCTGAAAATCCGTCACAAACTACGTTTGTGATGGATTTGTGACATATTTAAGACTGAAACCGACCGTCTGAAATTTTTAGTCACAAATTTGTGACAGTTTATGTTTCCATCGGAAATTCCGTCTGAAACGAAGACAGAATTTAATCAGTCACAAATTCCGTCTGACTTTCATACGAGTAATTTCCATCTGAAATTTGAAATTATCAGTCTAAAATTTACGACGGACATATTTTCCGTGTGAAAATCCGTCTGAAATTTCAGACGGCTATTACGACGGAATATAGCTACCGTCTTAAAATGAAGCCCAACTCTTAGTCTGAAATCATGTACCGTATGAAAAGTCGTCCGAAATCCGTCGCTATTTCAAACGGATATTACGACGGATACAGTAACCGTCTGAAATTCAACTCATTTCCTGTCTGAAATGTGGTTTGAAATCCGTCTATATTTCAAACTGATTTTACGACGGATAATAGACGGACAAAAATCGTCGCACATCTCGTCTGAAAATCCGTCTGAAATCAACGTTTTTTTTTATAAATCTTAAATTATTTTACAAAACATGTTTAATCATAAATAAACATCAAGAATTCTACATGTTGAAAAAAAAATATTGGGAACCTGCTAATCAAATAAACACCACCAAAAAATAAAATTCTGATCAAATAAATACCACAAAAAAAAGACATTAACCCCCGGCCGGTATTTCAAGTTTTAGACCCCCGGCCCCGACCTGGCAGTTCATTTGAATTCCGTCAGTTTTAGAAATGAAGTTTGAGCACCGAGCTCAAACCGGGCATCCGATTTGGATTCCGTCAGTTCTGCAAAGTCACTTTCATCTCCCCGGTCATGTTAGAATGATCGGCACGGCCATCCGGCCGGTATTTCAAGTTTTCGACCCCCGGCCCCGACCTGGCAGTTCATTTGAACCAAGTGTATTTTAGAAATGAACTTTGAGCGCCGAGCTCAAACCGGGCATCCGATTTGGATTCCGTCAGTTCTTACAAGTCACTTTCATCTCCCCGGTCGTGTTGGAATGATCGGCACGGCCATCCGACCGGTATTTCAAGTTTTAGACCCCCGGCCCCCGGATTTTCTCAATTCTTCTGAAGTAAATGAGTTTTAAAATTAATAATGAACATAATTGAGTAATTCCATCAAAATAAAAACATAGTAAACACTCACCTGTGCGGGCTGTGGTGTGGTGGTGGTTGATTTCTGAGGGACCATTCCGCTCTGGGAGAGGAGGCCACTAATTGCCTGCAAGAATACTGACACTTAGCTAGAGATCTCTTGCTGGAAATGCTGCTGCTGCCGCTGCATATCAGAAATCTGCGATCGGACCATGTCCATCATGTCGCTGGCAGAAGCGCTGGGGGCAACGGAAGGTATAGTGAAGGCACTGCCACTAGAAGAAGTATAGCTAGAACTCGCACACGCTGATGTCACCGCGCTTGCGTCTAGGCTCTCCCCAAAACCATATAGTCGGCCTTTCATCGGTACGCCAGCTGCTGCCACCCACTCCACCGGATCGAACTCCGGCTGCTGCGTATCTCCCTCCCCGTACTTCTATGTCACTACTTTGCTATATGTTTCCTACAAATTGAATAAAATAACTAGTCAATTTCATATGAATTACATGCCGATTTAAATGAACGGTACAAGTTACATATGTAGATAAACTTACCGCTGCTGACTTAGCTGTGTCACTCACAAAATCATTAGTCCCCTTCTTTTTGTGTGTTCTGTCGAATACCTCGAGGAACGACGGAGGTCGATTAAGCTCCACAGCCGGTTATACAATTCATAGTAAAAAAAAGTCAAATATTGGGATAAATTGTAAGAAGATAAATGGGTATATTACTTACCAATTTTTGTTTATGAGCCGCATAAGAGATGGACCCACTCGTATGCAAATTTCAACCTGGTTTTGACGTCCTGTTTGCTTTGGCTTTTTCGGACTTTTCTATCCACTTGGGGTCGGCAAAATGGTCACAAGATATCTCCTAATCCTCCTGCCTCATCCATAGAGGGCGATGCGCCTTCCACAATTGTCAGTCTTCACTCCCCCCACTCAATTTTTTAGCGTGTGCTCGGGCCTCATGTATTCTCCTCTTGTAACTTGAGAGCATAGTAGACTCCCAAGCACGATGACATCTCACCGCGTCATGTCCACATGTGAATTGAAAAGACCGCTATAAATCAATTGCTTTTCACACTTAGTATAAAGTTGTAAATTGACTTTGGGAAATATTTGAATTAAATGACGTAATTACTTACTAAGAACATGTTGTACAATGAATCGCGGACGGACATCGAAAAATCTCTGAAAGTGGAAGCTGCCCCGGGCACATGTGCCAACATGAGTTCGGTGGAATGATGGACAGCGCTGTGGGGTTCAAATTTCATACTGCAATTGCAAATGTCAAAATATTCATATTAGACAGTTGAGGGCTAATTAATGTAATATAACCTTATAAATTTACCCGGATACCCAACACGAGCGACGTCTATCATGGGTCGTGCCTCCCTCGTGACAACTGCCGACATCGTCAAGGGGCTGACTGGTGGGGGTGGGCCCTGTACACGTGGGAGGTGGTGGGAGGGCACTGAGACCTGCAAGAATTTATTGTCATGTGGAGTGATACATATACTGCGAACATATAATTAAAATATACATACCTGCAGCGGGAGGTGGTGGGGGTGGCGTATGCACAATAGGTGGGAGGGCACTGAGACCTGCAAGAATTTATTGTCATGTGGAGTGATACATATACTGCGAACATATAATTAAATATACATACCTGCAGCGGGAGGTGGTGGGGGTGGCGTATGCACAACAGGTGGGAGGGCACTGAGACCTGCAAGAATTTATTATCATGTGGAGTGATACATATACTGCGAACATATAATTAAAATATACATACCTGCAGCGGGTGGTGGTGGGGGTGGCGTATGCACAACAGGTGGGAGGGCACTGAGACGTGCAAGAATTTATTGTCATGTGGAGTGATACATATAATGCGAACATATAATTAAAATATACATACCTGCTGCGGGAGGTGGTGGGGGTGGCGTATGCACAACAGGTGGGAGGGCACTGAGACCTGCAAGAATTTATTGTCATGTAGAGTGATACATATACTGCGAACATATAATTAAAATATACATACCTGCAGCGGGAGGTGGTGGGGGTGGCATATGCACAACAGGTGGGAGGGCACTGAGACCTGCAAGAATTTATTGTCATGTGGAGTGATACATATAATGCGAACATATAATTAAAACATACATACCTGCAGCGGGAGGTGGTGGGGGTGGCGTATGCACAACAGGTGGGAGGCCACTGAGACCTGCAAGAATTTATTGTCATGTGGAATGATACATATAATGCGAACATATAATTAAAATATACATACCTGCAGCGGGAGGTGGTGGGGGTGGCCTATGCACAACAGGTGGGAGGCCACTGAGACCTGCAAGAATTTATTGTCATAAGTAGAACAAATATTGAAGAATTTAAATTAAAATATACATACATGATCCTCGAGTCTTTTTTCCACAGAGACCTGCAAGAATTTATTGTCATGTGGAGTGATACAAATATTGCGAACATATAATTAAAATATACATACCTGCAGCAGGAGGTGGTGGGAGTGGCGTATGCACAACAGGTGGGAGGCCACTGAGACCTGCAAGAACTTATTTTCATAAGTAGAACAAATGTTCAAGAATTTAAATTAAAATATACATACCTGTAGCGGGAGGTGGTGGCGTATGTACAATTGGTTGTTAGCCGACACTTGCACCTATAAATAAATTCTTTTAATTTTGTAAATAATCAAAATATTTATATAGCTAACTTATTGATCAAATATACCTGTGTCTGAAGAAGATGGTAGTGAGGAGGTAGTAGTGCCCCTCTCACTACTAGATCTCCTCCCACCCCTAGTACGACCTCCTCGCACCATTTCCTTATTAATAACAAAACAATTAATACATATTAATCCACAATTATATAAGGCTAGAAAAATATTATTTACAATTATGCTTAAAAGTAAGAATCTTCTTACTAAATTATCAAAACATGCCTCCCTCATGTTGATATATCTAGCTCAACTTCATCTTCTTCGTCATCCATAGTAGTCTCATGAGATTCAAAATCTTCGTCTTCATCTGATTCTTCCTCCCCTCTAACATCAACATTTAGCTCCGTCGGATCGACTTCTTCCACTCCATCTCGCGTACGTAATGACAGTGGCTCATCAGATTCGTCCATATTAAACCTAGAGGAACCGACAACGCCAACTTCGTCTAATTGATAATATTCAGCACGAGCAACCTCTGAGACATCTCCACTCATAGTTAACTCATAAGTGGGAAAGAGTTTTGAATTAACCCTGCAAACTGCCCACCAATCTCTATTCTTGGATGATGGATAGCTTGAATAGTACACTTGCTGGGCTTGTGCGGCTAAAATGAACGGTTCATAGGTCTTAAGTTTAAACCTATGCTTGACATTGACAATCCCATAATTTGTTTCATGTAGAACAGAATTAGGATCAAACCATTGACACTTAAATATGTATACATGATTGTCTTGTCCCAAATACTGAAGTTCTAAGACTTCTTCAAGAATACCATAGTAGTCCAATTCCATTTCATTGTATAAACTTCCCTTCACACATACGCCGCTGTTCATCGTAGACTTATTTCGCCCATAATCCCTTGTATGAAATTTGTATCCATTCACAATATATCCCGGATAGGCACGTGTCTGGTTCGAGGGGCCATAACTTATCTGTTGTACTCTTTGATCAGTAATGAGACCTTGTTCAACCTATATTCAAATTAGAGTAGTTAAAATAATAACAATTACCTCAACATACGTAAATACAAACATATATATATATTCAGAGTTCACACTAACTCGGTTTCTTAGCCATTTGGAAAAAAACTTCTCGCGTTCTTTTTCAATCTCCACATCCTGGATATTTGGACATTTTTCAGCTAATTCTGAATCAAATTGTCTGCAATATAAATGTAGCACCCCGTAAAAAAATGATTAAAAAAATTTGATAAAGCCAATGTATAGACTTTGTGAAGTCAATGTTCTATAGACTTTGAGGAAGCCAATGTATAGACTTTGAGGAAGCCAATGTATAGACTTTGAGGAAGTGAATGTATAGCTTTGAGGAAGCCAATGTATAGACTTTGAGGATGTATAGACTTTGAGGAAGCCAATGTATAGACTTTGTGAAGTCAATGTTGTATAGACTTTGAGGAAGCCAATGTATAGACTTTGAGGAAGTGAATGTATAGACTTTGAGGAAGCCAATGTATAGACTTTGAGGATGTATAGACTTTGAGGAAGCCAATGTATAGACTTTGTGAAGTCAATGTTGTATAGACTTTGAGGAAGGCAATGTATAGACTTTGAGGAAGTGAATGTATAGACTTTGAAGAAGCCAATGTATAAACTTTGAGGATGTATAGACTTTGAGGATGCCAATGTATAGACTTTGTGAAGTCAATGTTGTATAGACTTTGAGGAAGCCAATGTATAGACTTTGAGGAAGTGAATGTATAGACTTTGAGGAAGTCAATGTATAGACTTTGAGGATGTATAGACTTTGAGGAAGCCAATGTATAGACTTTGTGAAGTCAATGTTGTATAGACTTTGAGGAAGCCAATGTATAGACTTTGAGGAAGTGAATGTATAGACTTTGAGGAAGCCAATGTATAGACTTTGAGGAAGCCAATGTATAGACTTTGTGAAGTCAATACTGTATAGACTTTGAGGAAGCCAATGTATAGACTTTGTGGATGTATAGACTTTAAGGAAGCCAATGTATAGACTTTGAGGAAGCCAATATATAGACTTTGTGAAGTCAATGTTGTATAGACTTTGAGGATGTATAGACTTATGGAGTTGCTGGAAATGTGAATTAAGATCTTACTCAACATAAGGTTCAATCTCGAGGCAATTCAAAAGAATATATATCTCAGCGGCGTGCAACTCTCTATCTTCGAGCGTGCGAGTCAAGCAACGTCCTAACGCACGTCCAGGATATTTAAATATGGAGAGCCGATCGGTCGATTCATCCACTCCCCCATCATCATTACGTGGAGGTCGAGTACGACGAGTTTGAATCTCTGGCTCAAATTACATAGAACAGAAGTTCGAAATTTCGTCAAGAATGTATGCCTCAACAATCGAACCCTCCACCTGTGCCTTGTTGCGAACTTTCATTTTTAATTCATGCATGCACCTACAACAACAAGTCAGATGGCAACAATATGTAGCGGCTATGGACGACTAATAAGTTAACAAAAATTGTCACATACCTCTCAAATGGATACATCCATCGAAATTGTACTGGACCTCCGACGATAGCCTCATATGGCAAATGAACGACCAGGTGCTCCATCGAATCAAAGAATGCCGGAGGAAATATCTTCTCTAGCTTGCAAATGGTTGTGACAACTTCTTGTTCGATAGTTTGTACATCCCGAAGTCTGAGTTCAGATGCACATAAAATCTTGAAAAATTGACTCATCTCAGCTAGTGCTCCCCATATCTGCTTTGGCAACAAATCACGAAATGCAATGGGCAGTAGCCTCTCCATGAACACATGACAGTCGTGACTTTTCATACCATATATTTTCCCCTCATTAACATTCACACAATGGGCTATGTTGGATGCATATCCATCTGGGAATCTCAGCTGTTTCAACCACTGGCATACTTCCTTGATCTGTGTATCATGAAGCACATAAGTTGCTTTAGGCTGCACAGTTTTACCATTGACACTTTGTAGTACCAGTTCTGGACATCTACAAAGCATCTTTAAATCCATACGTGCTTTGGCGTTGTCCTTTGTTTTCCCTTTAACATTCATGATCGTATTGAACACATTATCAAAAAAATTCTTCTCGGTATGCATGACATCCAGATTGTGTCATACAAGAAGAGTTGACCAATAAGGTAATTCCCAAAAAATACTTTTCTTGACCTAGTTGTGATCCTTTCCAAAATTAGGGAGTTGCCGTGTGCTACTAGACAATTGAACTACATCTGGTAAATTGTGCACCCGTGACGCCATATGTAGACCCGACACCCGTTGCAAGTCAGCTTCATCCATTTCAACAGTATTTTTTTTAAACGAGTCTTTTTGCCTTCGAAAAGGATGGTCACTTGGTAGCAACCGCCGATGGCAGTCAAACCAGTAGCATTTCCCCCCATGTTTCAATACAAATGATTTGGTATCTTCCACACAGTAAGGACATGCTAGCCTCCCATGTGTGCTCCAACCAGATAGCATTCCATATGCAGGGAAGTCACTTATTGTCCACATCAGTGCAGCCTTCATAATAAAATTTTTCTTCCTATATGCATCATAAGTAACAACTCCATCAGTCCATACAAATTTGAGCTCATCAATCAACGGCCTGAGATATATGTCCAAATTTTTTCCGGGACTTTTTGGACCAGGAATTACTAGGGACAAAAATAGATTTTCTCGCTTCATGCACATGTGCGGCGGAAGGTTGTACGGTGTCATGAACACTGGCCAACAAGAATAAGCTGCCACTGAACCACCGAATGGATTAAAGCCATCTGTGCATAAACCCAATCGAACATTACGTGACTCCCTTGAAAAGGCAAGATGAGTACGACTAAAGTGAGTCCAAGCTTCACCATCGGCAGGATGACTGATTATATCATCGGCACGACGTACTCTTTCGGTGTTCCATGTCATATGCCGAGCCGTCTTTGAGGACATATACAGTCGCTGCAGCCTAGGCACAAGAGGGAAGTATCGCAACGCCTTGTAAGGTACATCTTTTGCCTTTGAATTGACCCCCCCCCCTTAGGTTTGAATCTGTCATGGCCACAAATGGAACATGATATCTTATCTGCATCATCTTTGTAATATAACATACAATGATTCGGACATGCATCTATTTTCACATATCCAAGTCCTAAGTCATTGACCCTCTTTTTTGCACGGTAAAAAGTTTCTGGCAACTTCTCGTCTCGAGGCAACATACTCTTGATCAAGAGGAGGAGACGATCAAAACAAGTCTCACTGATGTGAAATTCAGATTTCAAGTTCAACAACTGTGACACTGCAGACAATCGAGTGTGATTTTCACAACCATCCCACAGCGGCTCATCAGCATCTCTAAGTAGTTCATAAAATCTTCCGGCTGTCTTATTCGGTGCTTCATCGTGAATATTAAAACCAGGACCAGCAGCATCTACAACCATATCCACGTACCCACTTGTGCCTGTAATATTGTCGGGCTCATACCTCAAGAATTGCTCACCATGACACGTCCAATTCGTATAACCATCCACGAACCCTTTCGTGTACAAATGATGTTGCACATCCCATGTTGAACACCACCTCAAGTTTGTACAACTTGAACAAGGGCATCGAATGTGACCGTCGTGATCTATTGCTGCATTTGGATTCCCCAATGCAAATTGAATGAAACTCTCAACCCCAAGCTTAAAGTCATCTGACACCACCCGGTCAACTATTCTACGATACATCCATGAACGATCTGTCGACATTTTGCCTGCACCCAATAAATGACAATACACATCCTAACTTTCAAATCATTACTCATAATATTACACCCGACCCTTTCCTCACATCGTTCATCATAGACCATTTGCAGTTGGAAGAGGAATATTGATTAGATTATCACTTTTTAACCCATCCATGAAGGTTTGATCGCACAATCACTTACTATATGTGCTACATGATTTGCGAAAAATTTCGGCATCATCTCCCCACACTTCTCCGATATACCAAATATATTTATTGATTTTGAAATTTTCTTAAACACTTACAAGTAAGTGGTTAAGAAAACACTCAAAATCAATAATGGTATATCAGAGAAGAGTGAGGAGACGCAACCGAAATTCTCAACAAACCATACAAACATATATAGTCAATGACTGCCTAAGTGCGATCAAACATTCACAGACTGTCCAAACGGGACAATTCAAGACTTTGAGGTAGATATATACATTCTCATAAACAAATGAGAACATACACATCAATCCCAAAGTCTTGAACGGGAAGGCACATTGACACGGTTTTAACGCGCTCTCCTGAGGTGCGTGTAATGTTAGGTCGCACCCACGCACCTCAACTCACAGGGAATACCCCATGCATTTATATAACATAAAATTAAATAACAACGTAATAATCATTATGCACATATCAAATTAAATAACACCCAAATTACAAAATTTTTCAAATGAAGAACAACGAAGCTAAACAATCTACAATTCTAGTCAAATTAACATCAAATTTCTATTACAATCAGATTTAAAAATATATTTACATGCAATTAAATTCCACATAATTTTAAAGCACAAAACGAAATTTTTGGGTATTTACCTATTGCTATAGAGAATTCTGATTTCTTTGCATTTATCCACATCTTTGTATATATGTACTACTTAAGATATGTGGTCATTCCATTTCTCTATATCTTCTTATCATCATAAGACAATGTTCAATTGGGTGGGTGGGTTCTCTTATAAAGAACAAGCCCCGGGGGAGGGGGAGGGGGGCTATTTAGAACTAGACCAATGTGTTGTGTTTAGTATTTGATGATGTCTAATTATGAATAAAAAAATAACAATCTAATCTTGTGTGTGCAACTTAGATAAATATGTCAAAGTCAGGATGTATAAAGTCTCCTAAGTAATTTACAAAGTGTTTGATTCCTAGGATATCTAGTTGACCAGAAGAAGGGGGGTGACTTTAATCTTGTTTTATCTCCCGAGGAGAAGAAGGGGGGCACTATGGGCTATATCAATTCCATGACTGATTTCCAAGTCTTCGTCGCTCTCCCAAGTACCGAAACACAAAGTTCTATCATCTTCAAGTGAAACAAAGGAGAGCTAGAATGACCATTGACAAAATCAAAACTGACAATGGAGATTGGTGTGATAAGGAGTCTCTGCTGAAGGACAACTGCTTATTTTAAATCCACAAGGGGTGTCCGATAGGGTGACCCCTTGGCCCCAGCTTTGTTTATCATTACTGAAGAAGCTTTAGGCACAGGTATTACCAGCCTTTTTAGCAGTGGGAAGGTTTAACACTTTCATGTGTCTCGTGGTAGTATGCAAATATCTCACTTACTGTATGCCGATGACACATTGGTGTTTTCTAATGGTTCATCGAAGAACGTCAGATGTCTGTTGGCTTTCATAAAAGACTATGAGGATTCTCCTGATCAGAAAGTTAACAGCAATAAAAGCAGCTTTATAGTTTCCCATAAAGCTTCTCTTGTTGTTATTAGAAGAATTGTAGACATAACAGGTTTCGTTTACAAATGTGTTCTCCATATTAATTAATGACTGGCCGGATCAGAGATTTTGGTGCCCCAATAGCATCGGTTTATTTTCTGTTGCCTCCTTTCATAGGTCTCTTGGTTCAGCATCCATGTGTTCCTTTTCCTTGAAGATATGGGATTCCTTTATTCCATCAAATACTTCTCTCTTCTTATGGAGGGTCTACCATTCGGCGGTGCCAACTGATAATCAGATCAGGTGCGGTGTTTGCATATGCTCTATGTGTCTCTACTATCGAATGCCCCATGCTGAAACAAAGGACCATTTGTTCCTTTCTAGTGACCTTGCTAGATCATCTTGGTCTTTGATCGCCGCTATCTCTAATCTAAATCCCGCTGATTACACTTTTGTGTGCTACTTCCTGTCTGGCTTTTTTTGCACTGTTAGTGACACTTCGTTTCCCCGGGATGGTGAGTAAGCATATACCTCACAAGGGTTAGATAGGGTCATGATATTGTTGTAGTGTTCTACTCGTCGCGAGTCATGACCCCCTCCCAGACCTCCTACTAGCCCCTCCCCCCCACCGGAGCCCCCCTCCTGCTGGCACCTCCCCCTCTCCCCTCCCCACCACCCACCGCACCCCCCTTCCCCCAGCGACCACCTCTTGCTGCTCCTCCCCCTCCCCCCCACCCACCGAAATCCCCCTATTGCTCTTCACTCCCCCCACCCAGTGCACCTCCCACCCCCCAGCGACCCCCTCCCTGTTGGCCTCCCGGACGCGGGAGCTAGCTAGGGTGGGTGACGGTCTCCCGGACGCAAAGGCACGGTGAGAGGGTCGTGCGTGTATTAGGGAAAAGAAATTTTTTCCCACGGATTTAAGACAGAAATTCTTCCGTTACAAATTTCATACGGTAATTCTGACCATCTATGATATGTCGTCTGTATTTAAGACTAAATGCAGACGATATATTGTTCGTTGTAAATAACGTTGGAATTTCAGACGGATATTCTGATCGACATAATCCGTCTGAAATGCAGACGGATATTCCGACGGAAATCACAAGCAGAATTTTTTGAGTATTTACCTATTGCTATAAGTCGACTATTGTTGTGGGTGCACTAAATTTTTTTTAAAAAAATTATTCCTTTATTTACAAGTAGATGCATTCAGAAACAAATTTCTATATTTATGTATATGGGAACCTTCTCCGAACTTAGCCATACGCCAATGGGACCTCTAAGTTCATGCACTAAGTTTGCATTTCTAATTTCTTGTATGCAGAACGAAACCCCTTTGGGCTTATTCATGGCAAAGTATGCTTGAACTCAGGCATGTAGAATGAAATTCTTGAATTCATGCACGTGAGATGAC
The DNA here is from genome assembly GCA_022559845.1 of Amorphophallus konjac. Lineage (NCBI taxonomy): Eukaryota > Viridiplantae > Streptophyta > Magnoliopsida > Alismatales > Araceae > Amorphophallus > Amorphophallus konjac. The sequence goes on from CM040124.1 coordinate 202,740,709, forward strand.
GTTTACACTGTCTGAACTTGAGTTCCCAGTTTTCCCATTTTCAGAACTAAACCTACCTTTATGGTTGCAATTCGTGCATTCAGTTTGGAATCTTTGGAGCATGGCACAATAATGTTATATGATGCTGGTTATGTGGGTTCTAAGTATACATGGCACAATAATCAACAAGGCAAGAAGGGGATTTGGGCTACATTAGATAGGGTTCTCATTTATACTAATTAGCTGAATTTGTACCCAATCACGGTGCAACACTTATCTAGAGAGGCCTCAGATCACGCGCCTCTACTTATTAAATTGATGTTTCCCAACAAATTTAAGAGTAAATTTTACTTTCAGCAAATGTGGACTAGCCATGAGCTTTTTCTTAAGGTTGTTGATCAATATTGGAGAACCATCCCTATTGCTTCATCTGCTATCACTACTTTTTGTCTTAAACTTAAATCCTTAATTTACATGCTCTGAGAATGGATTGGCTAGCTGCTAAGGACCAAATTCTAAAACACAACAGATTCTTCAAAGCCCCTAGGCTATTTTCATTCTGGAAAGATACATGGCTTGGTGATAAACCCCTCAGTGACCTTATTTTACCCAGTCAATGGAGGCTCATCGAGGACAAAAATATCACCATTCAAGATTTGAGTAATACTCTCAATCCAAATTGGAATGTTATTCGGCATGTTCTTCCACAAAACATTGCTCGGGCAACCACATTTTATATCAACAAAGATCCTTTGCCCAATGATACAAGGGTATGGTCTCTCACTGCAACAAGAGATTTTACTATCAGCTCATGGAGGAAGCACTTAACTGTAGCTGATCAATCCTTTCCATACTCTCTCATTTGGTCTACCTTCATTCCCCCCAAAGTTTCTCTATTCCTGTGGAAGCTCATCCATAGAATTTTACCCACTGATAGAAGAGTCCAGCAGAGTGGAATATCTTTGTGTTCTAAATACTTATGATGTCCAAATGCTCAGATTGAGTCAACCACTCACCTTCTCTTGCATAGCAAGCTGTCAGCTGCCACTTGGGCTCTGCATAAACCATACACTCATATTGATCCCCCTCATGATGGCTGCCAACGTCATCTTACTGGACCCCCCCTCTCTAGTCTCTTCCCACTAACCCCCCCCACCCGCCGGAGTGGCTCGCGTGATCTTACACCCCCACCCCCACCCTTCGACCAACAGTCCTCCCAACCCCTCCCTACCCCCTTTCTCCCTCTAGCAATATTCAGGCGAGCTCGCGGCCCCACACCCTCCCAGCCAGCAGTCCCCACCGTGGACCCCTTGTAGCACCTCTCCCTGAACCTCCCACTCCCAGAGTAGCCCCCCTGGACCAACCTGAACTCTCCTCCCCCGGACCCCCCACCCTCCCAGAGATGAGCCCCCACCCGAGACCCCCTGCCGGATCCCCCCCCTCTGAACCACCCCACTCACAGAGCAACCCCCCATCAGACCTGCCGCAATCGAACCCTCCTCCCCCAGACTCCCCCCCCACTGGAACCCCCCACCCTGCCAGCCAGTGGCCCCCACCCCGGACCCCACGTCAGAGACCCCCTCCCTGAAATCCCCAGTCCCAGATAGCCCCTCACCCACCGGAACCCTCCTCCGGACCCCCCATTAGAACCCCCAACCCTCCTAACCTGTAGCCCCCACCCAGGACTCTCTGCTGGATCCCCCTGCATGCCTGAACCGCCCTCTGCCAGAGCACCCCCGGCCCCCTCCGAGCCTGACCCTCCTCCCCCAAAATAGTTGTTGGAAGCCCTCCCCCTCCCAGACCAACCTCCCCCTCTCAGATCGGCTAGAACCCCCGCCCTCCCTGATGATCCCCAAGCTTTAAAAAAAATGAACAACAAATGCAGCAATGGCAATGGAGGAGGCGTGGCAGGTAGGGAGAGTTTTACAGAGAGAGGGTGAGGGAGGGGACTTAGCAGACCGGAGAGGATGGCGACAACGCGCCACCGATGGTGATGACGAGGACGGGTTTGACGGCAACGACGAGGACGGCTTCGACGGCAACGGTGAGGGCGGCTCTGCGGGGACGACGATGACGAGGAAGGCTTCGACGGCGACTGCGAGGGCGGCTCTGGCGGCGATGATGACGATAAGGAAGGCTTCGATGGCGACGGCGGCTCTAGCCGCGACAGCGACTACGGCACCGGTGGACCTCTCCTCGGCAAGGAGATAGTGGAAAGAGAGTGAGAGCGAGAGTGGGAGTGAGACGGAGATCGCGGGGGAAGGGGGGAAGAAGGGGGAAAGCTCGATCCGTCGCGGGGGAAGGGGGGAAGAAGGGGGAAAATTTCACTAGAGGTAATAAATATTTGTAACGGATTTCAGACGAATTATTTCCGTCTGAATATCCGTCCCAAATCATGACGGATATAAAGACGGAATATATTCCGTCTCTAATTATAGACGGATATTTAGAGGGAATATAGTATGTCTTTAATAACAACGGAATTTGTAACGGAAACTAATCCGTCACAAATACAGACGGATTTTAAGACGGAAAAATATCCATCTGAAATATCCGTCTGAAATCCCGCCTTTTCTGGTAGTGATCTCTCAGTCCAAGTACGTAAAGAATTTATTGAAGAAGTACAAAATGGACAACCTCAAGGAAATAGCTGCTCCAATGGGTACCTCAACCAGTTTGGATGAAGATCCTAAAGGTAAACCAGTGGACCAAAGGCTATATAGAGGTATGATGGGATCCCTTCTTTATCTTACAGCATCTAGGCCTGATATTCAATTTGCAGTGTGTTTATGCTCTAGGTTTCAGGCTAGTCCGAAAGAATCTCATCTTAAGGCTGTGAAGAGGATTTTTATATATTTACTAGGCACCCAACAGCTAGGTCTTTGGTATCCTGCTAAGTGTGAGTTAGATCTTCTAGCCTACACTGATGCAAACTATGCTGGGTGTCGAGTAGATAGAAAGAGCACTCGTGGCTATTGCCAATTCCTTGGTGGCTGTCTAGTATCTTGGACATCTAAAAAGTAACACACTGTAGCCTTGTCTACAGTTGAGGCTGAATATGTTGCAGCAGGTAATTGTGCTGCCCAAGTACTATGGATCAAGCACCAACTAGATGATTATCAGATAAAACTGGAATGCATTCCAATTTTATGTGATAATACTAGTGCCATATACCTTGCTAAAAATCTGTTCATCATTCTAGGACTAAACACATAGAGATAGAACACCATTTTCTTAGAGATGCTGTGAATAAAAAGGAAATCGAACTGAATTTCATTGAAACAGATAAACAAATTGCTGATATCTTTACTAAGCCACTTGGAAATGAAAAGTTTAAATTTCTTAGAAGAGAACTTGGCTTGTGTAAGTTTCAGCATGATGAATAAAATTTTCAGCTGTTTTGAATAAAATTTCGATTTGGACTTGCATCTGATAGCCTGTATAAAACTCTGTGAAGGTTGAATGGTGCAACAGACTCATGATCATGCATGACACTCATATTATTTTCTCATGATCATCAATGCATATCTTTTAGTCATGAATGTGTCTAAAATCACATGCATATAGAACTGTTTTGCACTACATTTCTCTGCATAACCCTGGTGGTCATATTACATGATAGTGCAGTCTGAATAAGCATGAACATCAAAATCATTTGTTCAGTCATCATTTGCAAACTGCATGCATATAGACAGGGGGAGTCTTGTCAGAAATTCAGGGTGAACTGCTGCGTCGACGCTGCTCTACTGTGGCGTAGACGCAGTGAACTAGATCTGTGAATGTCTCTGCTTCTTATTCTGATGAGTTGACGCTGCAATAGCGTGGAGTCGACGCACTGACATTATCTCAGTGTTTTATATTGTTGCCTCTTCAACTGATGCGTGGACACCTTGAACTCCCAGCGTCGACTCTGTTTATTCATCCTTTGACTCTGAATGATTGAGTCTGACAGTATGGCAATCTTTTAGTCAGTTCTAATATTAAGCAATAGAAAACAGACTTCTTCCCTCATAAGAATTTTAATTGCTTAAAGACTGACTTAATGGTTTAAATTTTATAATCTTTAGAGTTGAAAGACTACAATCAGTAAATAATGATGCTGAAATTGATAAAGCACTCAACGCTCATCTTATTTCATGTCAGATAAAGTAAATTATATCTGAAATTTGAAAACTCATCTCAAATCATGTTAGAGAAACTAAGTATGTGTATTGTCCTTAAACAAGTCATTCTGAATCAAATAAAGGACAGCTAAGAAAGATATTAAAAAACATTGAAAATTAAATGAAAAATAGCATTGGCAGAGCAAAGATTGGTAAATTACTGAGAAACTGAGTGATCCATCAAAGAAGTGGACAACACTCATGTCATGAGGTGTATCAGCTATCTCTGTATAAAATGATCAAAACAGTAGGGTGGTTTCATTGAGTACCTGGGGGTAACTGGTGTCTGATAAACGTGTACCCTCACACAAAAAGATGTATGTAGCAACCCTGATAAATGAATATTTGAAATAAATTAAAACATATATATATTACAGTAGTCATACAGATAATAAGAATAGGGTTAATTAGATGAAGTAAAACAAAATTAAAATAACGCCTCTTATTAGGGCGTTAATTCAAAAAGAAACGCCTCTATCAAAGGCGTGACTAAAGAAAGGACGCCCACACGTGCGGTCGTCAACTCTCACGACCAAATAGGCAAGTAAGAGAAACGCCCATATATGGGGCGTGTTTCAAAAACAAGGAACGCCCTTATCCAAGACGTTTCTTAAGAAACGACCTGAACTAGGTCGTTAATTAAAGAATCGACGCCCTTACCTAAGGCGTTAATTCAGTTCGTGAACCGTTCGAACCCAGAACTTATCCAGGGTAAGTGATAAGCATTAGAAAGAGTTCAAACGTGGTAATGACTCTATCATAGAAGTATTGCTTCCACACAATCACTAACCCTAATAGGACACCCAAAATCCTATAAAAACTCTCGTTCGGCCAACCCTAAAACTATTTGGACGAACTACTGCTGCAGGTACGTGAAGAACATATGTTCTTCTATTTTTTTTCTTCTTCTGTTTACAGTCGCATGAAGAATATTGATTATTCTTCTTCTCTTATTAACAGGTTAAGAGGCTCGGGCGTTTGAGGAACAAGAGTTCTTCATCCGTGTGTAAGTACCCCTTCCTCTACCTACAGTCCATGGATTTCAAGGAAACTAATATCTTCAATCTATCCTCTGTAGGATTCATCCAACGTCTGCAGCATCATTGATTCTTACAAATCCCTCACGGTCATCTCCAAATCAACTCTTAAGGTAGGATTTTCTCAAGTTACTGTAGCCCAAATAAATTAAGACAAGACTTATATACGTATTGACATGACATGCATATGGTTTAATATGGTTTTATTATGTTTCTGCAATATTTTGAAAGAGACGCCCCTGTCTAGGGCGCTAATTTACAAGACACGACCATGTCCAGGTCGTCAATTTCATATTTGACGCCCTGTACACAGGCGTTAATTTCATGTAAATCTTCAGGACGGATTATCCATGCAATTACATGAAATCAATCAATAATTGTTAACGGTTAAAAGTCAATAAGCATGAAACATCAAATCTAAAATACTGCATCTGATTTCCTGCCAATTTCCTGCCACGACTATATGATTGTTATCATTGATTATCGTGCAAATCTTGCTTTCCTAGTATCTCTTGAATTCACGACCTAGACTAGGTCGTTTTCCATGTGGTAACGCCCCATCACAGGGCGTGAATTAAAAATAAACGCCCCTTACTAAGGCGCGTATCTGTTAAAATCCTGGAATATATATTCTGTGAAAATAAGAATTTAATGATTAACGCCCCTGCCAAGGGCGCGTTTTTGATAATTTCTGAAAATAAATATGTTCTGAAAAATATTGTAAATAAAAAGACGCCTGCTACTGTAGTCGTCAACTCTTGAAGAAACGCCCCTGCCGAAGGCGCGTTTTAGATAAATTATTGAATTATTGAAAATTCTGCAAAACGGACCATATGTAAACGCCCTTCTGTTAGGCGTTAATTACTGGTGAAACGACTTGACCTAAGTCGTTATTTTACTATAAACTGATTTTCATCTGATTTGCTAACCGATGGTTTTATATATTATAATATATATATATATCGGCACTATTCTCCACTCCGTGAGTATAGTCCCATGTTTTCATGTTGATTTACCGATCACACTCAACTCTCATTGACATACAAGCTCTCCATTGGACATTCCGTTCCTTTGGACTAGCGAGTTAGTCATAGAGACCTCCGTAAGACTCCTCGTAGCCTTGGATTCCCTCAAGGCCGACTGAGCTGGTTGTACCCTAAAAAACCCATTACACCATTGATGTCATGTCACTCTAAAGAAACATGGGATACCGGCCCTTATGATTATACAAAGAGTATATCATAAGAAATTCTTAATGGGATGATGATATCATGCCATATCATGTCGTTCTTGTAAACCTCAATTCTATGATAAGAATGAGGGTATCTTACCTTTGATATACTGTTCATGTGGACCTCAATTCTATATAAAGAATGTCCATACTGATTTGTCATGGTACCCAAGTTAAGGGAATCATATTCTACCTAGTTTTATCGATATCGTGATTATACCGTTATTATCGCCATTCTATGTCCTTTGTCATATTTTGGACTCTTTTCTATCAAAGTTGTCATACGTGTCTACAAGCTTGATTATTGAAATTCTATGTTGGCTATAAACAAGAGTGGATGTCAAAACACATGATAAATGCCTGCACATATAGGGCCCGATCTGGTCCTGGGAGGAGCACCCGAAAGTACTTGTACCCATGGGAGTTAAAATGATAAGGTATCTGGCATTATACCGAGTACTTGACTTGCTTGATTGGACATTCCACACACATCTTGTACTTGAATCGTACTTGACTTTACATGAAATGCGTGGCCCGAAAGAGGGTAATTTACTTGCTTGATACATGATAGCCAAAGTTCTTGACATGACTCGATAATTGTACTTGCTTGAATATCTTGAATAAACTTGTTATCTTGTTGAAAGTTCATGGTAAGTTCATCTTGTTTCCTTGATATTACATTCTCTCTATCTTGTCGTTTCATGCGAGCATGCATAGCTTTATTGCATTCATGAAAATGTAATTACTTAAACCCCTTGCTAGTACTTGAGATATAATTTCCTACTGAGCGTTCGCTCATTCCGTTTGTCCCTTTTTACGTTTCAGGTAAGTCCGACGACGATGGAAGTCAATCGGATGGGAATGATCAAGAGTGAAAGGGATAGAGATTCTCCAAGTGTCATCTAGTCTTTTCTATAGTTCCTTGAGTCAACTATGTATTCATTCCCTTTTTTATTAAACAGAGTATTGGATTTGTAATAGTCTATCCGTTATGAAATAAAGGATTGGGTTATCTTGCTATTTTGCGCATCTCTGTCTTTGTGTCGAATACACGACCACTCTGATTGACATGATTGATATAGACACGTCGCGCATCTCCGGGTATCTTCCGCGCTCGGGGCATGACAGTCTTTGTGGTATCAGAGCCTAAGGTATTCAATTCCTAGGAAACCCAAGTCCAAGGATAGGTTTCAAAACCTTTAACCAAGTGAGAGTGGGTAGAACCAAGGGTTAAATGATCAATGAGTCCTTTATAAGATCATAGTGATATAATACTAACATAGCTATTATAATTGTAGGATAATGGCTGCCGAACGTGCTCAATGGCGCAACATGCAGCGTACCCTTCAAGGGATGACCCAAGTGCTACAACAGGTAGCACAAGGTGGTGCTCCACGAGCTGGAAGCTTACACCAAGCATTCAAGAATATGAATCCCCCGAAGTTCATGGGATCGACCGATCCAGACGATGCCGAGCATTGGGTTCGGGAGATTGAACGTATATTCCGTGTTATGCAATGCACGGATCAGGACAAAGTCTTATTAGCTACTTTCCAGTTAGAAAGGGATGCTAGATGCTGGTGGGAGTCGATTGAAGCTACTATTGACCCAACTCAAGTTACATGGGGTGAATTCGTTGAATATTTCAACGCCAAATATTTCTCTGATAGGGTCCAGGAAAAGAAGGCCGCCGAATTTGCCGCATTAAAGCAAAGATCTTTATCGGTGGCTGATTATGAAGCACAGTTCTCTAGACTATCTAGATATGCTAAGCATTTAATTAGCACGGAAAAGATGAAAGCCCGTAGATTTCTTAATGGGCTTAGGCCCCACTATATTACTCAACTGGCGCCTATGGACATCCAAATTTATTCTGAAATAGTGCGCCGAGCTCAATTACTTGAAGATGCCACTAAACTATCTGATAGGATCCGTGGAAAAGACAAGAAGGAACAAGTCACGGGTTCGGGTTCTTTCAAACCCAACTTTAAGAAGAGGCCCAATAATGGGGGTTCTTCATCTCAAGATCAGAAATTCAAGAAGACCAAGCCTTTCTCTATCACCACTACCCCTTCGAATACAGTCTGCAAGCATTGTGACAAGGCTGGTCACAAGACAGAAGAATGCTGGAGGAAATTAGGAGCTTGTCTCCGTTGTGGAAGCCGTGAGCATCGGATTCCCGAGTGTCCATTAATGAACGACCAAGCCGGCGATAGTAAACGCCCGGTGACAAAGAATGCTCGTCTTCATGCAATACAGGAGACCGAACCGGAAGAAGAAGGCGGATTGGTGGAAGGTACATTGAAAATTTGTTCCAAATATGCACATGTCTTATTTGATACGGGTGCATCGCATTCTATTATTTCTAAGAAGTTTGCTGACCCATTACCTCTAGAACCAGAATGGATGAAGTTAATATTGTCTACTCCTCTCGGAAACGAGACGGATATCACACATCATTACCAAAACTGTGAGGTATTGGTTCGAGGAAAGAATTTTCCTATTGATCTTATCTGCTTAGATCTAAAGGAGTATGATGTTATACTAGGAGCAGATTGGTTATCCAAATACCAGGCAACGGTTGATTGCCGTGATAGCAAGATTGTTTTCAAGGAATTTCCGGAACTGACTTATACTAGTCCTAAGAGTCGAAGCAAATTCCCTCTTATCTCGGCTCTTCGAGCAAGCAAGCTCGTCAAGAAAGGATGTGTATCCTTCCTTGCTTTTGTCACTATTAAAGAAGCTAAGGAAACCAAGATAGAAGACGTTCAAGTAGTATGAGAATTCCCAGACGTATTTCCGGAAGAATTGCCGGGATTACCCCCGCAAAGAGATGTGGCCTTTACCATCGACTTAGTCCCTGGTGCTGGTCCCGTTTCAAAGGCACCATATAGAATGTCCCCTGCTGAACTCAAGGAGTTGAAGGAGCAGTTGATGGAACTAATCCGAAAAGGGTTTATTAGACCATGTACTTCCCCGTGGGGAGCACCAGTCTTATTTGTAAAGAAGAAGGATGGATCCATGAGATTGTGTATCGACTATCGACAATTGAATCATCTTACTATCAAGAACAAGTATCCACTGCCGAGAATCGATGAATTATTTGATCAGATTTCAGGATCCAAATATTTTTCCAAGATTGATCTCAGGTCGGGATACCATCAATTAAGAATCAAGGACGATGACATTCACAAGACTGCATTCAGAAGCAGGTATGGCCATTACGAATTTGTTGTTATGCCTTTTGGACTAACAAATGCCCCTGCTGCCTTTATGCAGTTAATGAATAGCATATTCAGGCCTTACTTGGATCAATTCGTAGTAGTCTTCATTGATGATATATTGATATATTCCAAGACTAAGGAAGAACATGAAGAACATTTGAGGATTGCATTGCAAGTCTTGAGGACAAATCAATTATATGCTAAACTCAGCAAATGCGAGTTCTGGCTTGAAGAAGTGGCTTTTCTCGGGCATGTCATATCAAAGGACGGATTATCTGTAGATCCGTCAAAAGTTGAAGCTGTGAGAAACTGGGAAAGACCCACTAATGCAAGCGAGATCAGAAGTTTCTTAGGTCTTGCAGGCTATTATCGACGATTCATTAAAGATTTCTCTAAGATCGCCGTACCACTTACAAGATTAACTCGTAAGGAGATCCGATACGAATGGAGTGAGGAATGTGAAAGAAGTTTTCAAACTCTCAAGGATCATCTCACCACAGCTCCGGTCTTAGCTCTACCGATAGAAGGAGAGAAATTCGAGGTCTACACTGATGCTTCTGGCATTGGCCTCGGATGTGTCCTAATGCAACAAGGAAAGGTCATAGCATACTCTTCACGTCAGCTGAAGAAGCATGAGGAGAATTACCCCGTCCATGACTTAGAACTGGCCGCGGTAGTATTTGCCCTAAAGATATGGAGACACTACTTATATGGAGCACAGTTTACTGTATACTCCGATCACAAAAGTCTCAAATATCTATTTTCACAAAAGGAGCTAAACATGAGACAAAGACGCTGGCTAGAATATCTCAAGGACTTCGACTTCAATATACAATACCATCCCGGAAAGGGTAATTATGTTGCTGACGCCCTTAGTCGAAAGCCGAGAGCAATGATAGCAAATTGTATGATGCAAGAATGGAGGTTACTTGAACAATTCTCCGAGCTTAATATAAGCTTGGACATGGAATCCAAATTTGTCACACTATCTCATGTAAGCATACAGTCAGATTTGTTATCTGAGATACAAACACTTCAGGATGATGATCCTATGTTAGTAGAAATCAAGGGCAGATTAGAAGGACAATCTGATTTTCAACTAACTTCTGATGGAAGATTATCGTTCAAAGATAGAACTTGTATACCTGATTGTCCGGAATTAAAGAAGAAGATCTTAGATGAAGCTCACCGATCAAGGTACACTATTCATCCAGGATCAACCAAAATGTACCAAGATGTAAAGAGGAACTTTTGGTGGCCTAATATGAATAGAGAAATAGCGGACTATGTATCACGCTGTCTCACATGCCAACAGGTCAAGGCGGAACACCAAAAGCCTGCGGGAAAACTACATCCTCTAGATATTCCTAAGTGGAAATGGGAGGATATTGGTATGGACTTCATCATGGGTTTGTCTAAATCTAAAGGAGGACATGATGGAATCTGGGTTATCATTGACCGATTGACTAAATCGGCACATTTCTGGCCAATCAAAAGCCGATGGTCAATTGATGTGCTAGCTGCACTATACATCAAAGAAATAGTCAGGATACATGGAATTCCTGTCTCAATCGTGTCTGATAGAGATCCCCGTTTTACTTTTCATTTTTGGAAGGGATTACAACATTCGTTAGGAACAAGGCTCAACTTTAGTACTGCTTTCCACCCACAAACGGATGATCAGACCGAGAGAACTAACCAGGTTGTTGAGGATATGCTTAGAGCATGCATCATTGACTTTGGAGGATGCTGGCACGATCATTTACCACTAGTGGAATTTGCATATAATAATAGCTACCAAGCTAGTATCCAAATGGCACCTTTCGAAGCCTTATACGGAAGGAGTTGCAGATCACCCATATGCTGGAACGAAGTTGGAGAAAAACAACTGCTAGGTCCAGACATGGTAAGGGATACAACTGAGAAGATACAAGTAATCAGGGAAAGATTACAAGTTGCTCAGACCAGACAAAAGACTTATGCAGATACAAGAAGAAGAGATCTTGAATTCCAAATCGGAGATCATGTATTTCTCAAGATATCGCCTGGACGTGGCATACGAAGATTTGGTGTTAAGGGCAAGCTTACGCCAAGATTCATCGGACCATTTGAGATACTCGAAAGAGTTGGCGAGGTTGCTTATCGCATCGCATTACCTCCTCAATTGTCCGAGGTACATAATGTATTTCACATATCCATGTTGAAGAAGTACGTGCACGATCCATCTCATATTATTGAACATGGAGATCTGGTGATCCAGAAAGATCTCACATATGAACAGAAGCCTATGAAGATCTTGGATCGAGAAATACGAGCTCTAAGGAATAAGGTTATTCCCATGCTCAAGGTGCAATGGAATAAGAATCCCGAACGAGAAGCGACATGGGAGACCGAAGAATCTATGAAGAAACGATTTCCCGAGTTATTCTAAGAGGTATATGTTCTACGCTCTCCACATGTATAATTATATATATATTGAATTTGGGGACCAAATTCTTTTTAAGTGGGGGAGGGTGTAGCAACCCTGATAAATGAATATTTGAAATAAATTAAAACATATATATATTACAGTAGTCATACAGATAATAAGAATAGGGTTAATTAGATGAAGTAAAACAAAATTAAAATAACGCCTCTTATTAGGGCGTTAATTCAAAAAGAAACGCCTCTATCAAAGGCGTGACTAAAGAAAGGACGCCCACACGTGCGGTCGTCAACTCTCACGACCAAATAGGCAAGTAAGAGAAACGCCCATATATGGGGCGTGTTTCAAAAACAAGGAACGCCCTTATCCAAGACGTTTCTTAAGAAACGACCTGAACTAGGTCGTTAATTAAAGAATCGACGCCCTTACCTAAGGCGTTAATTCAGTTCGTGAACCGTTCGAACCCAGAACTTATCCAGGGTAAGTGATAAGCATTAGAAAGAGTTCAAACGTGGTAATGACTCTATCATAGAAGTATTGCTTCCACACAATCACTAACCCTAATAGGACACCCAAAATCCTATAAAAACTCTCGTTCGGCCAACCCTAAAACTATTTGGACGAACTACTGCTGCAGGTACGTGAAGAACATATGTTCTTCTATTTTTTTTCTTCTTCTGTTTACAGTCGCATGAAGAATATTGATTATTCTTCTTCTCTTATTAACAGGTTAAGAGGCTCGGGCGTTTGAGGAACAAGAGTTCTTCATCCGTGTGTAAGTACCCCTTCCTCTACCTACAGTCCATGGATTTCAAGGAAACTAATATCTTCAATCTATCCTCTGTAGGATTCATCCAACGTCTGCAGCATCATTGATTCTTACAAATCCCTCACGGTCATCTCCAAATCAACTCTTAAGGTAGGATTTTCTCAAGTTACTGTAGCCCAAATAAATTAAGACAAGACTTATATACGTATTGACATGACATGCATACGGTTTAATATGGTTTTATTATGTTTCTGCAATATTTTGAAAGAGACGCCCCTGTCCAGGGCGCTAATTTACAAGACACGACTATGTCCAGGTCGTCAATTTCATATTTGACGCCCTGTACACAGGCGTTAATTTCATGTAAATTTTCAGGACGGATTATCCATACAATTACATGAAATCAATCAATAATTGTTAACGGTTAAAAGTCAATAAGCATGAAACATCAAATCTAAAATACTGCATCTGATTTCCTGCCAATTTCCTGCCATGACTATATGATTGTTATCATTGATTATCGTGCAAATCTTGCTTTCCTAGTATCTCTTGAATTCACGACCTAGACTAGGTCGTTTTCCATGTGGTAACGCCCCATCACAGGGCGTGAATTAAAAATAAACGCCCCTTACTAAGGCGCGTATCTGTTAAAATCTTGGAATATATATTCTGTGAAAATAAGAATTTAATGATTAACGCCCCTGCCAAGGGCGCGTTTTTGATAATTTCTGAAAATAAATATGTTCTGAAAAATATTGTAAATAAAAAGACGCCTGCTACTGTAGTCGTCAACTCTTGAAGAAACGCCCCTGCCGAAGGCGCGTTTTAGATAAATTATTGAATTATTGAAAATTCTGCAAAACGGACCATATGTAAACGCCCTTCTGTTAGGCGTTAATTACTGGAGAAACGACTTGACCTAAGTCGTTATTTTACTATAAACTGATTTTCATCTGATTTGCTAACCGATGGTTTTATATATTATAATATATATATATATCGGCACTATTCTCCACTCCGTGAGTATAGTCCCATGTTTTCATGTTGATTTACCGATCACACTCAACTCTCATTGACATACAAGCTCTCCATTGGACATTCCGTTCCTTTGGACTAGCGAGTTAGTCATAGAGACCTCCGTAAGACTCCTCGTAGCCTTGGATTCCCTCAAGGCCGACTGAGCTGGTTGTACCCTAAAAACCCATTACACGATCCTTGCCATGTCAATCTAAAGAAACATGGTATACCGGCCCTTATGATTATACAAAGAGTATATCATAAGAAATTCTTGATGGGATGATGATATCATGCCATATCGTGTCATTCTTGTAAACCCCAATTCTATGATAAGAATGAGGGTATCTTGCTTGATCTAATGTTCATGTGGACCTCAATTCTATATAAAGAATGTCCATATTGATTTGTCATGGTACCTCAGTTAAGGGAACCATAATCTACCTAGTTTTATCGACATCGTGATTATACCGTTATTATCGCCATTCTATGTCCTTTGTCATATTTTGGACTCTATTCTATCAAAGTTGTCATACGTGTCTACAAGCTTGATTATTGAAATTCTATATTGGCTATATAAACAAGAGTGGATGTCAAAACACATGATAAATGCCTGCGCATATAGGGCCCGATCTGGTCCTGGGAGGAGCACCCGAAAGTACTTGTGCCCATGGGAGTTAAAATGATAAGGTATCTGGCATTATACCGAGTACTTGACTTGCTTGATTGGACATTCCACACACATCTTGTACTTGAATCGTACTTGACTTTACATGAAATGCGTGGCCCGAAAGAGGGTAATTTACTTGCTTGATACATGATAGCCAAAGTTCTTGACATGACTCGATAATGGTACTTGCTTGAATATCTTGAATAACTTGTATCTTGTTCATGAAAGTTCATCTTATTTCTTTGATATTACATTCTCTCTGTCTTGTCGTTTCATGCGAGCATGCATAGCTTTATTGCATCCATGAAAATGTAATTACTTAAACCACTTGCTAGTACTTGAGATATAATTTCCTACTGAGCGTTCGCTCATTCCGTTTGTCCCTTTTTACGTTTCAGGTAAGTCCGACGACGATGGAAGTCAATCGGATGGGAATGATCAAGAGTGAAAGGGATAGAGATTCTCCAAGTGTCATCTAGTCTTTTCTATAGTTCCTTGAGTCAACTATGTATTCATTCCCTTTTTTATTAAACAGAGTATTGGATTTGTAATAGTCTATCCGTTATGAAATAAAGGATTGGGTTATCTTGCTATTTTGCGCATCTCTATCTTTGTGTCGAATACACGACCACTCTGATTGACATGATTGATATAGACACGTCGCGCATCTCCGGGTATCTTCCGCGCTCGGGGCGTGACAATGTAAATCACTTATATTGAGTTTGATCATAGCAGAATGGTCCATCATGTTGAGTATCTAGGGGTATTGGCGTCTGATAAACGTATACCCTTAAGCAAAAAGACAAATGGTACCTGACTGCCCAAAATGAACTCATATTGATAAATGCTGTTCCTTCAAAAGTAATTTTATGAATGTCAATTTGTTTAAGTTTCAATACATGACTTGGTATCTCTCAATTATTTTTGTTGAGTATATGACAATAAGATATTTTTGAAACTGACTCTCTCATGCAAATGTGATTCTGGTTTATTATTTTATCATGCACAGCTACCTTATCCAATGTATGTAGTGCAAGAACTCTCATTTATATAACCTTTAAACCAGAACTTCACTTTCTAAGCAGTTTCTCAATTCATATGACTGAAGGTTCTGTGCTTTAGCTGCTTAATTTCTGAACTACCTGCTAAGAATGCCAGTCAGCTGATTCTTCTTGTTCCTTCCGTTGAATCTTATTTCCCTCCTCTTTGTTGATGGCAAAGGGGGAGAATATATTATCTATTTCATGAATTCATTGCAGGGAAGTGTATGCATCATGTCTATGGCAAAGGGGGAGATCTTGTGAGCAGAGAGTTGTGTTCATGTCTCAGCATGTCATACATAGCATCTGCATGACAAATCTGAATAACAAAACATGTCCTTCATCAAAAATGCATCTGCACAACAGGATGTTGCTATTCTATATAATAGGGTGTTGCCATCATCAAAAAGGGGGAGATTGTTGTGACCCCTCTATGTTGATGATGTTGACAATAAGTTTTACTTTATTGGCAACAGCTTGTTTGGATTGATTGGCAACTGTTATTATTTTGATGAAATTGTTTTTATCAAGTTGTCTGTGTATATATTGCAGTCAGAGTCTATATATTGTTATGCACATACTCACAGGTCTACACAGTGCATTGCAGCATGAACATAGAGTCTATACCTTTACTTATTTAGTCTGGACAGTAGTGGGTCGACCCTCTTCTCTGATGGGTCGACGCCCCTAGAGTGAAGTCTATACACTGTCTGTCTTTCTTGTGTCTCATGCAGCGTCTTAGGCATTTTGTTAAAGTCTATACGGTGCAGCTCACACTAACACTCAAGTCCATACATCGTGAAGTCTGCACAGTGTGGCACCCAATGTCTATACATTGCTCATTCGTTCATTCAGCATTGTCAAGTCTACACATTGGTCGGTGCCAAGTCTGTGCAGCTAGCGTCTCATTGGTGAAGTCTGTACACCCACCAGTTGAACTTCAAAGTCCATACATTGGACTGTAGCTTGCACGAAGCTAAGCCCATACATCGCTCAAGTCTGTACAGAGTCCAACTTCTTAGTTAGCGTTTCATGCATTTGAGCAAAGTCTATACATCGGGGTGAAGTCCGTACATCCTTCGTTCAACTTCGAAGTCTGTACATTGGAAGTTTCACCTACGTTTCCCTTCAAGTCTATACATCGGTAGTTTTACCATCGTTTCACTTGAAGTCTATACACTCGACTTCCTTGTCTTGATCAAGTCTGTACAGAGCTTCTGTGCTCAAGTCTGTACAGGCTTTCATTTGGAAAGTCTATTCATCGTGAGGTCTTCACACTGGCCTTTGAATGATGTCTGTACATCGTGCATCTCTTCGTTGAAGTCTATACATCCTTCGCTGAGCCTTCCAAGTCTATACAGTCACTAAGTCTGTACATCCTCTAGGCGCTCATGATGTCTATACATTGGTTTCCTTTCAAGTCTGTACAAATTTTGGTTTGTGCAAGTCTATATAACCGACTGTTCAGTTTGTGACCAAGTTTGTACAGCCAAGGCGACTGTTAAGTCTGTACATTGGTTCAAGCTTCCAAGTCTGCACATTGGGCCTTCATGCCTTTGAAGTCCATACATTAGACTGTGCTTCGCAAAGTCCATACATTGGACTATGCTCGTAAAGTCTATACATCCATCGGTTCTTTGTTGGCGCAAGTCCATACATTGGTAAAGTCTTCACATCGCCTGATTTCTTCAAAGTCTTTACATCCTTCAAAGGGCCAAGTCTATACATCCTCCCGTTCAGATTTCCAAGTCTATACAATGTTGTTTAGTGGAAGTCTGTACAGCCGTTGGGTTGCCAAAGTCCATACATTGTGAACCTCAAAGCCTGTACAGACTTTGCCTTATTTAAGTCTGTACATCGTTCATTTGTCTTGGCAAGTCTACACATTGGTAGTCTGTACATCATTCATGAAGATTGAACATTGAGAAAGTGTATACATTGGATGAGTCTGCATCGTGGATCAGTCATGAAGTCTACACATCGTCTGTCTTCATTAAAGTCTCATGAAGTCTGTACATCGTGGCTTTTGTGCTCCAAGTCTATACACTATGTTCATGCATTGTTCTCATCGAAGTCTACACATTACTGTTCTTCACAGCAAGTCTATACACTGCTTCCTCCTGCGTGTAAATTCCAAGTCTATACACTCCCTGTGTTTTCATGTCTATACATCGCATTTCATTTCACAAGTCTATATAGAGTTCGATACTTAAGCTGATAATCTGGTATTCTATCTGACAGGGATTCTTTACCTGGACTGATGACCTGGCTCGTGATCCAAGAAGGATGAGGTACCATGATGATGACACGTGGAAGAAGCCTTTCCAGGATGCTGCCATGTGGATGGAATTATCTCGATTCTGGCGAATTCTCTGGGCGGGAAATGTGGAAGCCACGCGCCCTCATCCATCTGCTGATAGTATATAATGAAGCCTTCGTCTTCAGATGGATGCTGATCGACTGAAGAGAAGCGAAGTCTATACAGCAGAGAGCCATCGATCCACTGTGAGAAGAAAGAAAACAGAGAAGAAGAGAAAGTGAGAAGAGATGAGTTGAGAGAGTGAGATTGAGAGAGCTTGTTCGAGAGGATTGTACTCAGTCTCTTGGTTCAGATACCAGAGCTAAGCATTTGCTCATTAGAGCTACATTCCCCTTGGGGTTTTTGTTTTGTTTTGCTTCTGCACTTTTATTTCCGAACTATTGATTCCTCAAGCTGTGAGTCAGCTATTTTACAGAGGTGCTTCCTCTGGACGGGTAAGCTGTAAACCCCAGCAGTTGCAGTGGAGGATTCCACTGGACAGGTGAAGCTGTAATCCTCAGTAGGTGAGACTTGTGTCGGACAGCAAGTTGTGTTGCTCAGCGGTTTGTAGGCCAAGCTATAGTGCCCATCAGACGCAAGCTGTACTGCGTAGTAGTAAGCCATACTCTGTTGAGTGTGGGGTGGACGTAGGTCTTTGACCGAACCACCTAAAATTCTTGGGTGCATTGTGTTTGTGTGATTGTCTTTGAACTGTGTGCGATGGGTTTCCTTACTTAGCATCATAGCTTATATTGCTCATGTTCATATCTAGTATTCGAGATAGTGATATGCTGTGTGGCTGCATGGGTCGACCCTTTGCTTAGTGCATCTTCTTTTGGTTTACCTGCTATTTGCCTATATTCCGCATTAGAGCTTATACTAGCTTTTAATTAGGCAGTAGATCTATTCACCCCCCCTCTAGATCCACAGTTAGTGGAGATAGACTGCGTCCATCTAACACAACAGGGTTTGCTAATTAAATGAGAAAGCGGCTGAGCATTTGGTAGTAAGAAGATATGCTTGGGAAATTCTAAACTCCGTAAGATTCTTTACGTGGGAAGGTTAATCCCCACTAGGAAGCTTAAACCTCAATCCTATAAATAAAAGCCCTCTCGAACGAGCAAAGGCTATTGCTGCTACTCGTTCTGCGTCGACGACACCCTCGTTGCTTTCCTGACGTTTGTGTACGTGAAAGAGAAAGCCTCTGATTCTTCCTCCTCTCATGTGACAATTCCTGCGACTATGCGAGGGAAATGTGAAGGATTCATGTGTACTGCTGTTGCTTCATTCCATACGTGAAGGAGAGGGCTTGTTCTTCTTCCTCTATCTCTGTTGTTGTTCTGTGCTATTACTGTTACGGCTGCAGTTAGTTCTTCTGCTGCATACTCCTTCTTATTCCTCTCTGTTCGTTGTCCCGTTCAACCCTAACGAGGTAGGTTTTCTCAAGTTCTAAAGCCCAAGAAGATAGTAAATAGAATAGTATATGCATATATGATCATATCAGCATGCCAACACCTTGTATTTGTGTTCATGATCTTGAGTTTTTCGAGGTTTATAGGTTTTGTATCTGCCTAAGAAATAGCGACCAGAGCAGTGGCCGCTTATTAATGAACTACCATGTGAGGAGTCGTAAATTCTTGAATTGGCGATAGTCCTTTGGCCACCAGTTAATGAGCGACCATCACTCTATCACATATTCTTTTAGTGTAATTAATAATTAACTCATCTTTAACATTAAGTAACTATGGAACCATGTATCTGAAAAACATGATATGCATATTTCTAGATTTATCACATTTTTCTCCACTTGTTCATGTCCTTAGTTTCCTGAATTTCATCATAAACGTCAAGATGCTACTATTCATGCTAATTAGAAGAAATGAATAGTAATTACTGTCTACATGTGCACCTGTCCGATGCCCTCTGATTTGTAAACACAAAAGAATCAGCGACTGTTTGACCAGCTGCCCATTCATGATATAGCACCTCTATACGGAGTCGCTGATTCTTGTTATTTATTTAAAAAAAGAAAATAATGTAGAAAATATGAATTAATGACCATCAAGTGGTCGCCATTTAAAGATATGGCGCCTTTCTGGAAGGTCGCCCATTCTTGGGGAAATTGATAAAATTCCAAAAAATTATTGATTTAGCGACATTGTGAAAAGTCGCACATTTAAATAGCATCATCTGAGTGTCCGCTATTTCCTGTCTCACAGTTTTTATCAGGTTTTGACCAAGACCGCGGGTCTTCTGGCACTCTTATCCCAGTCCGTGGATAGAGTCCCTCTTTCACGTTGTTTTATGCCTACACACTAACTCTTGATGATGATTGGACCCTCCGCAGGATATTCCTTCCTTCGGACTAGTGCTTTCTTCATTGAGACCTCCGTAAATCTCTGCTAGCCTTGGATTCCCTCAAGGCAGCCGAGTTGGTTGTACCCTAAAAACCCTGGAACCAATGATTGTCACGTCACTCTAATGAAACATGGTGCTTAGCCCTCATAGAGTGTTGTTTCTGGCCTCTTTTAAAAAGTCTATTTCTGTCTAGAAACTGCGACCATGACTTGGACGCCAAAAGGATTTGGTGACTAGCTAGTGGGTGCAGATTACTGATTTTATGGCCGGGATATGGATGCTAAGTCTTCATGCCTGTACCATTCACAGGAATGAGCGACCACCATAGTGGACGCTATTTCTATAATCTGTGGTTGTTTGAGTGGATGCCAATTACCCAGTTTCATGATATGTCATGATTTTTCATGCGATTTATCGGTATGACATCGTTGTTCAAGTTTTGCCCTTGAACTCCTTCATTCTGTGAAATCTACCTTATCATCCTACAATGGCTTATTCCTTTGGAACTCTATTGGCTATAAACTATTTTGGATGTCTAAAAATATATACATGACTCAATGTTGGTGCATATAGGGACAGATTTGGTACTGGGAGGAGCACCCGAAAGTACTTGTGTCCATGGGAGCTATATTGATCACGGTGTGGCATTGCACCGAAGTGCATGACTTGCTTGATTTTGGTATTCCACAAATCTCGTGCTTGACTTGACTTGACATGACTTGTGTGGCCCAGAATGGGTATTTACTTGCTTGAAATTATAATAGCCAATTCACATGACATGACTTGATATTTACATGCTTGACAATCTTGATATACTTCACATGATTATCTTGAAATCTTGCTAGTTCATCTATATTATTTCTTGGTACTCTACTCTCGTCATTATCTTGCTTACATGCATCTCTATACTTGCATAGTTCATGTAACATGTAATTTACTTAAAGCAAGCTTGATCTTGGGATATAATTTCTACTGAGTGTTCGCTCACCCTAGTTTTCACTATTTTTCAGATAATTCTGATGATGAAGATCATTCGGATGGGAATGGACATGAGTGAAGAGCGTAGAGCTATCCGCTTGTAAAGACGTTATCTAGTCGAATCTTTTCATCTTTCTTGAGTCATTATTGTATTTTTCTTTTATTTGAGTCCAGTACCTTTATTTGGTAATGAAGAGTATGTAATTGGATTATCTTGTGAGTTTTTAATGAAATAAAAGATTTGCTTCATTATCTCTACTTTTGCGCGCTCTGTCTATATGTCAAATTCCTTATGCTCAAATTGACATGATCGATATAAACTCATCATGCGTACCGGGTTCCTTCCGCGCTCGAGGCATGATAGTTTTTGTGGTATCAGAGCCTAGGATATTCAATTCCTAAGAAACCAAGTCCAAGGATAGGTTTATACCTTTTACCCGGTGAGATGGGTAGAGCCATGGGTTAAGTTAACTTAGGAATACAAGACCCTTGGTTCATCAATTATTAATATAGTTATTTAAAACCCTGTAGGACTATGGCTGCTGAACGTGCTCAGTGGCGTGATATGCAACGCACTGTCCAAGGTCTTACCCAGGCGCTACAACAAGTGGCATAGGGCGGAGCGAATCGTGGAGCGGGAGATCTCCATCGAAGCTTTCGCAATATGAATCCACCAAAGTTCACCGGCTCGTCTGACCTCGACGATGCCGAGATTTGGATCAAAGAGATAGAAAGGATATTCCGTGTAATGCAATGCACGGATGAGGAGAAGGTTCTGCTAGCGACTTTCCAACTAGAATGGGATGCCCGATCTTGGCAGGAGTCGGTTGAAGATACTTTACCACATGACCACGTCACGTGGGGTGAATTCGTAGAATATTACAATAAGAAATACTTCTCGGATCGTATCCAAGAAAAGAAGGCCATGGAATTCACCGCACTCAAGCAAAGGACTCTCTCAGTGGCCAAGTATGAGGCCCAATTCTCTAGGCTATCACGGTATCCACCACATCTAGTGTGTACCGAGAAGATGAAGGCTCGAAGATTTCTAAATGGGCTTCGGATGCAATATATTACCCAACTTGCGCCAATGACATTCAAATCTATTCGGAGATGATAAGGCACACACAACTACTAGAAGATGCCACAGAGCTATCCGACCGGATCCGTGTGAAAGACAAGAAGGAGCACGCTACAAGCTTCGGCTCATTCAAGCCGACCTTCAATAAGAAGAGAACTAGCAATGGAGGAGATTCCTCTCATGAGAAGAAGATCAAGAATGGTAGCAAGCCCTTTTCTATTACTACCACACCTTCCAAAGAGGTGTGCAAGCATTGTGACAAGGCTGGCCATAAGGTCGAGGAGTGCTGGAGACGATTGGGAGCATGTCTCCGATACGGGAGCCGCGATCATCGGATTCACGACTACCCCCTGTTGAATGATCAAGCCAACGATGAGAAGCACCCGACAAGGAAGCAAGGCCGTCTTCAAGCTCTTCAAGAGGAGGAGCAAGATGAGGGTGGACTTATGGAAGGTACATTAAAGATTTGTTCTGAGTCTGCTCGTGTCTTGTTGGATACAGGCACGACTCATTCTTTTGTTTTCAAAGGATTTGCTGATCCATTACCTATGGAATCAGAATGGATAGATGTAGTTATTTCCACTCCTCTCGGAAAAAAATCCAAGATTTCACATCATTACCCAAATTGTGAAGTTATGGTAAAAGGGAAAAATCTACCTGCCGACCTGATATCCCTAGATATGGATGGGTATTATGTCATACTAGGAGCCGATTGGTTATCCACACACAATGCAGTTATAGATTGCCGAAACGGCAAAGTAACTTTTAAGAAATTCCCAGAACTTGCCTACACTAGTCCTCGGAGTTAAAATAAGTCACCCCTTATTTCGGCCCTCCGAACTAGTAAGCTCTTAAGAAAGGGGTGCGTGGCTTTCATAGCATTTGTGTCTGCCACGGAAGTTAAGGAGTACAAGATAGAAGACATCCGCGTGGTTCATGAGTTTCCCGATGTGTTTTCGGAAGATTTTCTCGGATTACCCCCACAAAGAGAAATGGCCTTCACCATCGACCTTGTCCCTGGTGCTGGCCCGGTTTCTAAGGCACCTTATAGAATGTCCCCCGCCGAGTTAAAGGAATTAAAAGAACAATTGATGAGCTTTCGAAGAAAGGATTAATCAGGCCGAGTACTTCCCCGTGGGGAGCGCCTGTACTATTTGTAAAGAAGAAGGATGGATCGATGAGACTTTACATCGATTATCGGTAGTTGAACCACCTTACCATCAAGAACAAGTATCCACTGCCGATGATCAATGAATTATTTGATCAAATATCTGGAGCCAAATATTTCTTGAAGATTGATCTCAGGTCAGGATATCACCAATTAAGGATCAAGGATGAGGATATTCACAAGATGGCATTTTGGAGTAGGTATGGGCATTACGAATTTACTGTTATGCCATTTGGACTAACAAATGCCCCTATGGCCTTTATGCAGTTGATGAGCAGCATAATCAGGCCCCATCTAGATTAATTCGTAGTGGTTTTCATTAATGATATATGGTGAGGACACCAGAGCACGAGTACGGCCCGACTCAGCGAGCCGTCGGTACCGGACCCGCAGCACGACTTGGTCGACATCGACATCGTTGTGACTGGGCGACAATATGCAGTCCCTACCTGAGTGTTGATACTTTCTTTATGTTTACTATCAGTGTATTGGTGTGTATTTATTTGAGTATTTATGAGTGTAAGGGGTCAAGGTTGTAAAATGGGTTACACTTCATGTAAGGAGCCCAATTTCCAAATTGGGCCTCCAAACTTTTAGGAGCCCAATTGGGCCTCTCTCTCCCTTGTGGGCTTCTACACATGTGGGCCCAAAAGGCTGGTCCAAGGCCCAAGATGGGCTTCTAGAAGACTTGGTGATGCGGGACGGACACGGGGACCGACACTAAGTGATGCGGACCTCAGACTCTAAATGCGGACGCGACCAGCAACATACAACAATGGAGACTGTAGCACCCCAGAATAAATAATAGGGGACATAATTATTTTTCTATGAATAAACATATTCTAAATAAATTAAACTTGCATAAGAAGGCCAAATAGAAATAAATTAATCATATATATGCACCTAATGGGCTTTAACCCATAAATTATCTTCTTCCATTAACACAATATATACGAAGCCTTAGCCAAAACAACCCACATATATATATAAACCATATAACACAATAAAAAAAACCACGTGTATATATATAGATACATATATATAATAATGTATATAATCCTTC
Source organism: Amorphophallus konjac (assembly GCA_022559845.1). Classification (NCBI taxonomy): domain Eukaryota; kingdom Viridiplantae; phylum Streptophyta; class Magnoliopsida; order Alismatales; family Araceae; genus Amorphophallus; species Amorphophallus konjac. The sequence goes on from CM040124.1 coordinate 202,765,208, forward strand.
TAGTTATTAAGGGCCTAAACTCATAAGAAAACCCAAAAATGCATAAACAGAAAGCCCACGCATGCTCACCGTGGAAACCCATTCAAAGAAACCCACGAATAGGCATGAGCTCACCTTTTATATGCACTTACCCATTTAACCCAACCAAACCCATCGAAACCCAACACCCATATGTCTACAGGAAGCCAAACCAAGTAACCATCGACGTGTGTGCTTGGCCTAACCCATCTACAGGTTCGACGATGCTTAGGGTTTCAAGGCCAAATGAAATAGGAGGCTGTGAGAATGGAAGGGTTTCGTAAATCCATGAAAAACATATGGTAAGTTTTAAACATTACCACCGTAGGAGCCTTCGATCTCTTTAGAAACCCCATCGAACATGCAAGGTTTGTTGGTCCTGCTGCATTCAAGAGGAGGTGTAGCGGTTGCTGTTGAAGCCTTCACGAATGGCATCCCTGCGTCCTCTGTTACCTCCTATGTGAAAAAGGCATGATCTTCCTCTGTGTTCTCTTCATCCTTGTTTCCTCCTGCTGACTGCCTGCTTCTAAGGAGAGGAGCTTCTTCTTGGGAACGTGTGAACCCTGTTGCACTTTCATCTTCCTCGTACGTGAAGCAAAGCTTGGCTTCTTCCTTCTCAAACCCCGGCTTCCTGTACCCTGTTAAACAACGTCAAAAGGTAGGTGTTCTCGGCATCAAGCTAAACCTGTTAAGAACAATTAAACCTTAATATGGTCTCTGCATATATGTATATACCTTAATCTTTAATGCATCTGTAGGTGTTCTCGGCATCAAGCTAAACCCGTTAATAGTTAAACTTTAATATGATCTCTGCATATATATACCTTAATCTTTTAATTCATTCATAGGTGACCTCTGTGACAACTTAAACACATTAACAATATATGCAGGCACTATGGTATCGACGTGTGGTATTTGAATTGATTTATACCGTTATGCATATTAAGTAAATAGCGACCCCTCTACAGTCGCTGAATCAGTGAATAGCGACAGTGGACATCACGCTATTTCTTTTCTGTGCCTTAAACCCTATCGTTTATTGCCTAGAAAATTATTAATTTCACCACCTTTAAAATTTAATAAACTATCAGGTGAATACAAGCATGTTAGTTATGGGTTTTTACTTCGACAAATTGTTCGTGGGCGCTGGAGCGTCTTTTGGTCATGAAATTTTAAGGGTGTACGATTGGGCTGAAGACCGAGGTAGTGAGAGTGGTTGCACCATTTTTTATGCCTCCTATCTCAAGATCCCCCATCTCTCAACGAAAAATTATTTTGAACATATGATTAGGTAGAGTTTTTCGAGCCCTTCATTTTGGTATATAGATTGCGCAATTCGGACATGTGTACATGGAGAACGGGAGATTAGAAGAGTGGACTCTATTTATTAATTAAATGACGACAAGCAACTGTCGTCAAATCCTTTTGACGACATAACGTAAAGTCGTTAAATTATATATATATATATATATTTATTGAATTATATCTTTAAAAATTCATATCTATAAAAATATGTAACAAAAAATTATAAAAATTATATATATGGAATTCTCATATTTTTCTCCTAATTATCATATATTTTATTTTTGTAAATTATTTTAAATAAATAAATGTGTCTTTGAATATATATTTTTGAAATTATTCAATTAAATAGATATTGACGTGAATTCTTGTTAAATAAATTAAGTTGAAAATCATAGAATTAACGTCCCTCCAAGTGGACGCTAATTAATAAATGACACTACTCATGGACATCAATTAAAATAAGTTTATTTAATTATAGTTAATTATAGAATTGGATTGACGTGAATTCTATAATTAACGCATTCATGTTCTCACCGTTTTCATCCGGTTTTGACTCATACCTCGGGTCTTTTGGCACTCTCATCTCACGTCCGTAGATGGAGCCCTTTTTCATGATTGGTTCATGTTATACACCTCAACTCTCGGTGACATACGAGTCCTCCGTTGGACATTCCGTTCCTTCGGACTGGCAAGTTAGTTATTGGGACCTCCGTAACTCTCCGCTAGCCTTGGATTCCCTCAAGGCAGTCGAGCTGGTTGTACCCTAAAAACCTCAGGATCCGATCCGTGTCACTTTGATTTTTGGTTAGTCTTGACACTCTACTCCTTTTGGAATCTTCTTGTCATCAATTCGAGAACATGACCCTTTGACTCTGTATTTGGCCAAATCTGATTCTGAACATTAAGGGCTGTGGGTCTGCGACTTTTCAGTGCCAGGTAGTACGGAAGTCCAATTCTGTAAACCATGGTAATTCTGGGTGTGTCATTGCAGCAAACTCTGTACATCTGTTATATTCAGTTATTCTGTTATATCTGTTATTCTGTAAACTCTGTTAATTCTGTTAAATCTGTTATTCTGATAATTTATAGCTTGGTTATTTAGATAATTTAGATATTTTGCTAGATTGCTTATATTTATTGTAACTCTGTTATATTCTGGCCAATTCTGAAGTTATGTTCATCTAAGTATCTGTCCTTGTTATATTCTGATAGCTTGTCCTTGACTCTGCATGGGAATTCATCCCTATTTTTCTTGAGCTCGTAACTACCTTTGGCCTTGATATTTATCCTTTCTGCTAGATCAATTATCATGATTTTCAAGTTATACCATTTCCTGCATTGCATTTGTCATGAACATGAGTAATTGGTTAATCACTTATATCCTGCTTGATGGAAGATGTAATTCCAACTGAGCGTTTCGCTCACCAGCCTATCTTTAACGTTTTTTTTCAGGTAACGACATTGAAGATAGTCCAACAGATGGGGAAGGGCAAGAGTGATGAGCGAAATAGAGAATCGTGTCTGTGTCTTTCTTTGAGTCTCGTCCTGTTATTTGAGTCCTTTCCCTTTACTAGAGTGTAATCGTGAGTCCTTTCTTCACTTATGTAAGTTGAGTCAAGGTATGTAATTCGAATATTTGAATATCAATAAAGGTTAAATTGGCCCACATTGTCCAGGTTGTAATTTCGTGTCTTATGTTCGCTCTGATTATTCACGACCGTATCACCGCCACGTTCCGAACTACACGTTCTGCTGCTATCGGTTCGGGGCTTGACAGTTTGTGGTATCAGATCCTAGGTTTATTAAACCCTAGGTCTTGTCTATAGATTGTCATAAGTTTTAGGTTCAATTCTATCATTACCCGGTGAGATTGGGTAGAACCTTGGGTTAAGAGCTAAAAAGGAACTTAAAATACTAATAAGATTAGCTTATGAAGATAGTTTAGCGAAATTTCATGAGAATTACTTGATAATCTTACATGAATTATTTGTGTCTTGTTGAACTAGATAGATAACAATGGCCGTCGAGCGTGCCCATTGGCGTGTAATGCAAAGGACAATTCAGGGCTTGACTCAGGCTCTTCAGCGGGTAGCCGAGGGTGGAGCCAATCGTGGAACTGGGGAGTTACATCGTGAGTTCCGGAGCCTCAATCCCCCTAGGTTTAGTGGAACCCCTGAACCGGACATAGCGGAAGATTGGACGAAGGATATGGAAAGAATTTTTCGAGTGATGCAATGTTCGGACCAAGATAAGGTCCTTTAGCAACATTTAAACTAGAGAAGGACGCAAGGGCTTGGTGGGAGTCCGTAGAAGCCACTTTGCCAAACATTCAAGTAACTTGGGTAGAATTTTTAGAACACTTCAACAAGAAGTATTTCTCGGAGAGAGTTCGGGAGAGAAAGGGAATTTACCTCGCTTAAACAAAGAAGCATGTTTGTGGCAAAATATGAGGCTCAGTTCTCGAGGTTATCACGGTATGCACCTCATTTAATCCTAACAGAGAAGATGAAAGCTAGCAGATTGTTAAATGGATTAAGACTGCAATATATACCCCAATTGGCACCAATGGATATTCAATCATATGCTGAGATGGTGAATAGAGCTCAATTACTGGAGGATGCCATGGAGTTGTCCGACAAGGTGAAAGCAAGAATGGAAAAGAAGAAACTAGTTAATGGAAACAAGAGACCCAATAATGGGAATGGAGTTCCGAACGGCAAGAAGCCTAAGGAAGCAAAGTGCAAGCATTGTGGGAATGATGGTCATCGATCCGACAAGTGTCGCTGGAGGAACGGAGCTTGTTTTCCTTGTGGAAGCCAAGAACATAAGGTAGCCGACTGTCACCTTCCGAAAGATCAACCTTAGCAGGCAAAGGATCGTAATAAAGAGCGGCGTCAAGGACAATTGCAAGCAATGAGACGAGTCGAATCTGCTGACAATGAAGTAGCTAAAGGTAACCCTTAACCTTAGCTGAAAACATTAGTTATTATGCTAGCATGCCTGGATGATCTTGTCTTATGATTGGAGAATAGAACTAGATACCTCACAGACGTATTGGAAATATATTTCATATGAATTTGGGGACCGAATTCTTTAAAGTAGGGGAGGGTGTAGCACCCCGGAATAAAAAATAGGGGACATAATTATTTTTATATGAATAAACATATTCTAAATAAATTAAACTTGCATAAGAAGGCCAAATAGAAATAAATTAATCATATATATGCACATAATGGGCTTTAAACCATAAATTATCTTCTTCCATTAACACAATATATACGAAGCCTTAGCCAAAACAACCCACATATATATAAACAATATAACACAATAAAAAAAAACCACGTGTATATATATAGATACATATATATAATAATGTATATAATCCTTCTAGTTATTAAGGGCCTAAACTCATAAGAAGACCCAAAAATGCATAAACAGAAAGCATGGGCTTTGGCCCACGCATGCTCACCGTGGAAACCCATTCAAAGAAACCCACGAATAGGCATGAGCTCACTTTTTATATGCACTTACCCATTTAACCCAACCAAACCCATCGAAACCCAACACCCATTTGTCTACAGGAAGCCAACCCAAGTAACCATCGATGTGTGTGCTTGGCCCAACCCATCTACAGGTTCGACGATGCTTAGGGTTTCAAGACCAAATGAAGTAGGCGGCTGTGAGAATGGAAGGGTTTCATAAATCCATGAAAAACATATGGTACGTTTTAAACATTACCACCGTAGGAGCCTCCGATCTCTTTAGAAACCCCTCTTCTTCTATATAAACACCCACCATCGAACATGCAAGGTTTGTTGGTCCTACTACGTTCAAGAGGAGGTGTAGTGGTTGCTGTTGAAGCCTTCACGAAGAGCATCCCTACGTCCTCTGTTACCTCCTACGTGAAGGAGGCATCCTCTTCCTCTGTGTTCTCTTCATCCTTGTTTCCTCCTGCTGACTGCCTGCTTCGAAGGAGAGGAGCTTCTTCTTGGGAACGTGTGAACCCTGTTGCACTTTCATCTTCCTCATACGTGAAGCAAAGCTTGGCTTCTTCCTTCTCAAACCCTGGCTTTCTGTTGTTGACACCCGTTTTTAGCCCGCAAGTTACGTTGTTTCTCTTGTTCATCATTTTTGATGTCCCGAATTACCCAGTGTTTTGGAGCCCTCCTTGGATGGATTTCGAGCCCATTTCATTATTCGATTCTATTTGAGCCTTGGAGATCATTATTTCATGGAGCCCTGGTGCTTATCTTATCACCTGTCGGCCTTCCAAGTCAACTTACGGCCCATTTAGGCCGGCTTCCCTCAAGCATTCAGCCCCCTTTCGCTACGTAGTCTTGAAAACGGTCCTTTTTCACCGCCTTTCTTTCCTCTTTTCAAAATGTGTCCTTCACAAAAGTTGTTCATCTTTCAAACCCCAACAATTCCTTCTTCTACGTCATTGGCCAGTTCTGCACCGATTTCAAGTTATTTACATTTTTTCGGCAGACTGCACTATTCACCTATGTCTCGGTATTTTCTCTCTCTGTTCTAGCCCCATTTTCTCTCTTTTCTAATCATTTTCTCATCTTACTTTCTTCATGAAAGTTCATCTTTTAGTTATCTATAATTTCTTCTTCTACGACTTTCGCTAATTCTACACCGTTTTCAATATATGTTTCGATTTTTAAAGTCACGCGAGCCAGGCAGCGGAACGATCAATAGTTGACCGTTCCTTGAGTCCAACAGTAAAACGGTCAACAGTTGACCGTCCATCAACAGTAACTTTTTTCAATTTGTTTTTTTTTTGTTTTATTTTTATTATTTTTGAAATGTCAAAGAACGGTCTTCTTGAGACCGTGTATGTCAAAAAAACGGTCTGTGGATGACCGTTTATCCCTTTTTTGGCCAAAAGTCGCCCGATCGCCCCCGGGTATGGGCGGTCTACCCCTAGACCATCCAATTCAATAAACGGTCTATCGTGCGACCGTCCAACTAACAGATAGTCCACAAGTTCCTGAACTCCGTCTTCTTCGCCGCCGGATTCTAAGGTCGAACCTGTGCAACATGGCCTCTTTGTTAGGGCTCTATCTTCTAGAATCCTCCACCAAATTGACCCCCATTTGTTTCTATCTCTTTCCCTTTGTATTATCTTCAATTTGATCCATAGGGCATGACTTTTCATGCACCGGATCTCCAGGAATCTTGGCCGGAAATTAAGGATTTACTCATTTCATGCAACCAAAAATCCATGCAGATTAGGTTCCAGAGCCTTCTTCCAAGAGCCATAACTTCCACAATCTTCAACCAAAAAGAGTCCCGTTTGTTCCTACCTCTTATCCTATCTATTATCTCAAGATTGATCCATAGATCTCGAGATTTAGTGGACTCTATCCTCTAAAATCGCAGCAGAAAGTTAATGTTTTCACCTTTTTTCTATATAAACCTGCCCAGTTCACCTCCGCGACGGGGGGCTCTTCTTCGACCTGGGGCAAAGCCATGCTGGATCGTCCACTCAAACCTTCGACCCCAGGCTATTGAGGGAAGTATAGGCTTCGTTTTGGTTCCTCATTTGCTTCATTTCATCATTGTTTGCCCTCCTAACTTCGCCTCTACTTTTAGCAAAATCATCACAAGTTCGTGGAGCTGTGTGGTGGGGCACCCTTCGTCGGCTTGGGGTGGAGTCATCCGGTGTCCTCTTCATCCTCCATTAGTCCCATCCTGAAGAGAGGAGTATCTTCTTCGTTTTCCATCTATCTGGGCTCTCTATACTTGCTCCGATTTCTTACTCCTCCCCCTTACTTTTCACGAATCATCACAGTTTTACACTTAGTTTCTGCACAGTTTCCTACATGTTTATACATTTTTCTCCATTTTGCACAACGGTTTTCTCTCTGTTCTCTCCATCAAATTATGTGATTTCAAATATCATGCATGCACAACACTCCCACCTTTCATTTGCACCCATTTATAGGGGTTAAAAATCTTCCCCCGGTGCGTTCTCCCTCATTATTTCATGCTATTTCATCACTTCGGGCATGTGCTACACTTTCATGATCTAATGGGTTTTCTCTTATTTTTGTGGTTTTGTTTTGCAGGAGACCATCAATAGAACGTGAGGCCCTTGCTTTCTAGCCGACTATGAGGTGAGGAGGTGCACCCACATCGGTTCCCCACATTCCCTTTGAGGCGTGATCACACATTGTAGCGGCTTCCCGTTAGGTCGCATCTTCTTCTTCATTTTCCAAGGTACATGGCGCCGTCTTCATCCTTTCTTCATCCTTTTGGTGCCATAGAACCTTGGTGGGGATCACGGTCAGGTTCCTCTTCTTCGTCGCCCCTTTCCATTTCATGCACTTTCACGCTTATATGCATGGTTATATTGTTTAGTTAGGGGGCGGGATAGATTGAAACATTTATATCTACTATTTTTTGACGATCACGGTGGGACACCTAGTGCCCATCACATTATATTTTTAGTCTCTTGCATGTTGGGTGGGTGTTCATGCATGTTTGGATAGTCTTCTCCATATTTTTTCATCATTCTGTCCATTTTCGGGTCTGTCGGGGTTACACGGTCTATCGTAGGGCCGCCTAATGCGTTAAACGGCCTCTCCAAGACCGCCCAAACCCTCGGGGTTATAAACGGTCCTCCCTGGACCGTCCATCAGTTGGGCGGTCATCCAGTAGACCGCTCAAAGGGTATAAACGATCATCCAGGGACCTTTTAATGGTTCTGGCCGGGTAGGATTTCTGTTTGCAGGGGCCTTATTTGTTTAGGCATAACTTTGTCTCCCGACATCAGATTGGGGTGATTTTTGTGACGTTGTGCTGTCCTTTGTATTGTCTTTCCATACATATAGAGTTTGCATCAATTGGACATCATTTGCATATTTAAAAAGTGCCTCTATTTTTACATTTTTGCATCTAGTTGTAGGTAGATTCGGGACAATTCGCAGGGTCGTTTTGTTTGCTGATTTAAATTGCCTTCTAGGGTCTGTTCGGCCTATTTTTTGGGTTCATTGTGTAGTCTTTTATATTATATTTACATCCATACATTATTTGCATACATTGGATTTTATTTGCCTACTTAAATATTGCCTTCATTTTTGCATTTTATGCATAAAACTCACTTGTAGGTCCGGGGGCAAACACAAAGGTACGTTGTCCTTCGATGATTTTTCTTATCTTTTAGTGCCTAGTTGTCCCTATTTTAGGCCTTGCATCATTTTTATTTATATTTTTTTTTACATTTTTCATGCATTTTTGGTGATGTTAGCATGATTTCATGATTGTCTTGATTTGCTAGACTTAGGCTAGAAATTGCATGCACCTCGGTGCACATAGGATCATGCATATTGGCATATTGTAGTTGCATTCCCCCTCAGTAAGTGATCCTCTCGCTCCCATATTCCTTGGGCTCGACTAGGTGATCTTATCTGGGACCTCCGTAAGTCCCCGCGAGCCGTGGATTCCCACACGGACACCGGGCCGGTTGTATCTTTCCACCCCTCAGACTTGCATTTGCATACGTTGTGAAGGAATTCACCTTAGTCAAACCAAAGTTTGGACCTTATTCCTTATAGGACACCTATCTTGAGGGAATTATTCACAATTCAAATCATTAAAAGGCCCACCCAAAACTTTGACAATAAAATACTTCCCATCATATTAACTTGTTTGACTTGGGTGAAATCCTTCATATTGTTTGTGTTGTGTGGGCTTGTCCAAGCCCACTTGTGTTATTTTATGTTGCGTCCCCCATCATCCATATAGGTTTTGTTGTTAGGCCCATTTAGGTTAGTCCATTCTGTGCGTCCATTTGTCTAGTCTCATTGTCCTAGGTTTCTTTTTCTTTTTCTTTGCATTATTGAGTCAGCCCCCCTCCTTTGAGCCCTTACTTCCCTCATTGTATTTCCCTGATTTTACTATATAAAGTCTTCATTCTACCCATGGAGCATTTTTCCCCTGTACCTTATTCCTTTACGTCTCCCTCTTCTTATCCCCGCGTCGATTCCTCTTCCCATGCGGGCCCATCTCCTTATTCCTCCATTGGACCCTATTCTGTTAACGGGCCTTCTTATCCCGTCCGTGCTGCTGCTAGCCCAATCAATTCTCATTCCTACATACACGATTCTTCCACGCCCATGCATTCCGCCATTCCCGGAATGGGCTTTCCTTCTTCTCGGGCTGGATAGCCTTATTCGGCCCATCATCAATATCCTGGTCTAAATTCATCATCTCTTGCTCGGGCTGGCCCATATCCTTCTCGGACTCTTCCTACCAAGGAGATGTTCGCTCAGGCCCAATGCCAGCTTGATGAATTGCAACGCTGATTCAATCCTCAAACTTCTTTGGATATTCCATTTGCATTTCAAGGCCTTCAGCTTCCACCACGTTCACAGATTCTGGCTTATCGTCGCTATGGTGGAATTGGTGACCCCTACGTCCATTTGAAGGATTTCTTGCATGAGTCAGCCCAGTTCCAGCATGATCAACACTTGATGGCCTATTTGTTTGGCCTATCTTTAGAGGGCCCAGCCAAGGATTGGTTCTTCATGTTACCGCAAGAGCAGATGATGAATTTTCAAGCCGTCCAAGCAAGATTTATTCAGTAGTACAAGGACCAGATTGGCCCCAGATGTTCTATGGTTGATCTGGCCCAAGAGAAGATGAAGCCCGACGAGAAATTCTCGACCTTTGCTGACCGCTGGCGTCGCCTAGCCACGGAAGTCTCGAGGCATATTCCAGAGGGCGAGTGATGGGAATCGACACCGAGCCTGTACCTTTTCATATTGCATTTATATCCTTTAGTTTATTTTTATATCCACGAGAAAGTATACGCGCAATTGTACGGCTTTATCGGCCAATGCGTCACTCCTGTAGATTGTGTGGGTTTCTATGTAATTTGTCAGTAGGACCAGTAAGGGGGCCCTCAGCCCTTTCCCATTGGTCCATGTCATCGTGTGGGGCTGGTCAACCATCCTAGGTGGACATCTAGAAGGTTGGACTAGTCATATGCCACATGGGTAGACAAGTGGCCCATTTTGTCCATGGTAGGCCACCTACCATTCAACCTTCCATTCAACCTCCCCTCCTAGTCAATAGGCCGCCCCCCCCCCCCCTTGCATATTATATTACTTTTTTTTGTGTTTGTAGCATGCAATCCCAGCCCTTCAATCCTCTTCCCTAGATCTAAGGGTCCACATTGCATTTGATGTAAACCATATATAAGCTTGTATTTTCATGTGAAATTCAATGAAAAATCAGAATTTTTGTGTGAAAGCAAGGAGCTTGGTGCACCCCTCTCTCCTCCCCTGCTGTTCTTCCCTCCCCAACCCCAAGTTCTAGAGTGATTCTACCTTCTATCATCCCCTCTCAACCTCCGGTGGTCGTCTGTGCCGCCGCCGCCGCCGTTCGTGCCGCCATCGAGCTGCCTCTGCAGTTCTATCTTCATCCGACCACAGCAGATTCCATGAATTGTCTGTCTCAGCCACAAGCTTGGATTGATCTAAATTTTTTATGGTGTGTTCAGACCTTGCATTTCAAGATCCACCTAACTTTTCACGCCAAAATTGCATCGTTTATTATTTTTACATTTTCATCCAACCTGTCATCCCAGATTTGCCAGGTTTCTATCTACAATGATAGAACCTCTGAGTTCTCCCCCTCCTACCACCTTTTTGATTTTTCAAACCCTCCCAATTTTACTGGGAGTTCTTTCCATCACCCCCTACCTCCACAAATGTTCTTAATTTTGTATCAGCCTTCTATCTATTTTTAGAAATTCGTGTTCTTCCTCAGCTACAGTGTTGTCAGTCAGATCCCAGATCCGACCACCCTCCACTTCCAAAATCAGAACAACTCACCACCACCTCCAAATCCAGATCCAAAAATAGTCATGGTTTCTTAACTTGATTTCCCACAACCTTGCTGAAGAACACATCTTCAAATTCGGACATCTACTTCACGGTCAAAGGCAATCAACAGGAAAGTTCTCTGTAGATCTGAGTCTTCGGTTACTGCACAACAGGAAGTTGAAAATTCATTAAAGCCCAGATCCGTGTAGATCCAGGCCAGATCTTTAGGCCTAGATTGAATTATTTTAAGTTAGCTTTCCAACGGCTCAAGTTTCGTGTCGATCCGACATCGGGGCTGATCGAAGCGTCCGTTCTCGCCGGGACGCGCGCTGAAAACCAGAAGTTGCAGATCCGTGGCCGGTTGTTCCGACCGGTGCCGATCGGAGCCGCCCGGACTCCGGCCGGTGAACCAGCGCACCTCCACTCTAGAGAGCACTCATCCAGGCATCCACCACCACAGCGGTGTCACCGGGTCCCACACGGCCCCTCCGGACAGTAAGTGGGCCCCACAGGCGCGAGTACGTGTGCGGCCGAAGCTAGCGAGAAGCCGCCCGTCAACCCGAAATCGGTCCTCCCGGACCCCATTGTGTCACCCTTTACCTCCCTGCGTGGAGTGGGCTGTAACTCATTGTTGTAATCTTTATGTATTAACTGTCCCGGGAGTGCGACTTCGGCCGGGTCCGTCGTCCCCACGCCGAGCGCGTGGAGGTATCGTATTCGCTCCTTGCTTGGCATTTCGCTTATTTCCATATATGCTTGTTTATTCCACTGCTAGAGAGCATGTTTTAGGACCTAGCTCGCTATAATTTCATATCACCGCTACTGCGAGAGAGTGAGCGAGACCGTCCCGTGACCCGATCCGGACACAAGTGAGAGCCGACCACCCTAGCTCACTGCCGGTTTCTCAACCGTGCACGTCCGATGCTTCCCTTGTTAAGGGACAACCGCGAGCTTGTCGTGTCCGTGGTCCCGTCCCGCATCAATTTGGTATCAGAGCGAGTTGAGTCTAGGGTGTCCAAAAAAAAAGTGTCATTCATTAGTCATTTACATCTAAGTTGTGTTTAGGGTCATCATTGTTTTAAAACAAACAAAAAAAAGTGTCTTTTGCATTGCATCCCTTTACTCGGTATATCAAAAGGTGTTGTCCGAACATTAGGCTATGCCTATCGGGAAGGCCGCACACTTGCGCGAGTGACCTTCGGGTCAATTACCTCCGCCGCGTACGGCGTTTTGGTTAAGTCTAGGCACATCATTTTGCATTAGTGTGTTTTGCTTTAGTCGGCGTCTTCTAGTCGGTGTGTTTGCATGCCCACTCGTCGGGGTACTCAGTACTCACCCCCACCACCACCTATGGCCAACCCACGGGATACCTCGGGAGACTTCCACTCCCTACAAGAGGCGATGATGGCCATTATGACTAGGTTGGACCAATCCGATGCTAACTTTCGGACTTTCTCCGATAATATGGATGGTCCCTTAGAGCCATGGAGGGGTGCTTGGAGACCTCCGACAGGTCGGTCCAAGACCTCGTTTGGCGGTTAGATAGGATGTCACACGGGGACCCTCCAAGGGTAGCCCAAGGCCCACCCGCACCTCCTCCCACGGTGGCCCAAGTCCAACCCGCTCCCATGGCCCAAGTCCAGGCCGCTCCCGCGGCCCAAAACCAGCCACCACAGGCTCCTCCACCCGCCCTTCCTCGGGTTCCCCAACTACCGCACCGTGACCTTGGTCTTGAGGACTATGGTTCCGACAATGCCTACGAGGGATATGGTCAACGCCGTCGTGGTTTTCAGCCACAACGAGATGAGGATGATGATCGGGTCCTTAAGACCGTGCGAGCAGACCCTCCTGCTTTTTACGGGTCTTTGGATCCGAAAGTCTACCTAGATTGGGAGTTCGGCATGGACCGTTACTTTGAGTGGTATGATATGTCGGAGCGTTGAAGGGTCCGATTCGCCACCATGAAACTCATGGGGCAGGCACAAACCTATTGGAAGAATGTGGAGAGCCTGCTACTTCAGCGGCTAGAACCCCCGATCGACACATGGGCCGAGATGAAGAATAAACTTCGACAAAAGTACCTTCCTCCCACATACCGCCAGCGACTCATCGATAGATGGTAAAGTCTTAGCCAGGGAGACCGGTCCGTCTCCGAATACATCGCGGAGTTTGATGAGTACTTTCTATGATGTGGTGTCACGGAGGAGAGTACCATTCCCGTGTCCCGCTTTCGACGTGGTTTGCGGCCACACTACCAGTATGAGCTTTTCCGCCGTAATGCCAAGACGTTGGAAGAGGCATACCAGGTTGCTCTCGATATGGAGCAATTTGAGGGAGAGTTCGAGTCTAGCCATCGGTTGGGCCCCACCCCTCTCCGTAGTACCGAGCCCCGTCACTCCATAGGCCCACATCAGCGGCCTCCCATGGCTCGACCTCAGGAGCCCACCCGTCAGGAGCACTTCGCTCCACGGCCTCGTCCTCCTCCACCCCGAGATCTATTCCCACCCCAACCATCGACACCCGTTGCCCGTCCCCCAGCTCCTATAGCCCGTCCTCTGGCACCGGCACCCCCTCCACTATTGTCCAAGGCACCTACGTCTCCCCCTTTACTGCCTACACCCCCTACCCGACGGGATGATAAGGGTAAGGCCCCTTTTATAGGAGAGAGTAGTCGGTCGAGAGTGCAGTGTTTCCACTGTCATGGATTTGGCCACTTTGCCAGCGAGTGTCCCGCTCGCGCCACCCTAGCCTTAGGTGTTGGAGAGCCCGCACCTCCCTAGCTTGAGTGTGTCAATTATGAGGCCGATGACGCACTAGCCGATGAGTACTATGCCTTGGGGGTAGAGTTGGATGGCTCACCCGCCGCCCAGGATGCCGCCACCTAGTGGGCTTGTATTACCATCTTAGTCTAGGGTCATATATGAGTCGGTGTGTTTTCCTTGTGCGGTTTGTTTTGTATGGTTTGTTTGCATGGTTTGTGTGTCGATTGTTTGTCTGCATGCATCTTATGTAAGCTCGTTGTCGGTCTCTTATGAGTAAGAGGCGAGTGGACTCACTTGATGAGTATGGGGTCGATTCTAAATCTATACCCGGATCAGTCACCTATAGGGACTCAACGGTGATTCCTAGTGAGTCTTTGAGCCACTTCCCTTCCTTTTGAGAGTGCCCCACCCGGAGTGTCCACCTTCAGGCCATAGTAGTTTGTGCATATCGAGTATATATGGAATGAGCAGGTGACGATCATTTGGAGTGGAGCGTACCCGCCTTACTTGGCACGGTGACGGATCCGCCGGAGTATTCGAGCATCCCTACCCTTTCTCGACGAGGTCTAGTTCCTCCCACCCGGGGAGAGTTGATGGAAAATCGACACTGAGCCAGTACCTTTTCATATTGCATTTATATCCTTTAGTTTATTTTTATATCCACGGGAAAGTATACGCGCAATTGTACGGCTTTATCGGCCAATGCGTCACTCCCGTAGATTGTGTGGGTTTCTATGTAATTTGTCAGTAGGACCAACAAGGGGGCCCTCAGCTCTTTCCCATTGGTCCATGTCATCTTGTGGGGCTGGTCAACCATCCTAGGTGGACATCTAGAAGGTTGGACTAGTCATATGCCACATGGGTAGACAAGTGGCCCATTTTTTCCAAGGTAGGCCACCTACCATTCAACCTTCCATTCACCCTCCCCTCCTAGTCAATAGGCCCCCCCCTTGCATATTATATTCCTTTTTTTGTGTTTGTGGCATGCAATCCCAGCCCTTCAATCCTCTTCCCTAGATCTAAGGGTCCACTTTGCATTTGATGTAAACCATATATAAGCTTGTATTTTCATGTGAAATTCAATGAAAAATCAGAATTTTTGTGTGTAAGCAAGGAGCTTGGTGCTCCCCTCTCTCCTCCCCTACTGTTCTTCTCTCCCTAACCCCAAGTTCTAGAGTGATTATACCTTCTATCATCCCCTCTCAACCTCCGGTGATCGTCTGTGCCGCCGCCGCCGCCGTTCGTGCCGCCATCGAGCCGCCTCTGCAGTTTTGTCTTCATCCGATCACAGCAGCTTCCACGAATTGTCTGTCTCAGCCACGAGCTTGGATTGATCTGAATTTTTTATGGTGTGTTCAGCCCTTGCATCCCAAGATCCACCTAAATGTGCACAACAAAATTCCATCGTTTAGTATTTTTACATTTTCGTCCAACCTGTCATCCCAGATCTGCCAGGTTTCTGTCTATAGTGACAGAACCTCTAAGTTCTCCCCCTTCGACCATCTTTTTGATTTTTTCCAAACCCTCCCAATTGTACTGGGAGTTCTGTCCATCACCCCCTACCTCCACAAATGTTTTTAATCTTTTATCAGCCTTCTATCTATTTTTAGAAATTCATGTTCTTCCTCAGCTACAGTGTTGTCAGTCAGATCCCAGATCCGATCACCCTCCACTTTCAAAATCAGAAAAAATCACCACCACCTCCAAATCCAAGTCCAAAAATAGTCCTAATTTTGTAACTTGATTTCTCACAACCTTGATGAAGAACACATCTTCAAATTCGGACATCTACTTCACGGTCAAAGGTAATGAATAGGAAAGTTCTCTGTAGATCTGAGTCTTCGGTTACTGTACAATAGAAAGTTGAAGCCCAGATTCGTGTAGATCCAGGCCAGATATTTAAGCCTAGATTGAATTATTTGAAGTTAGCTTTCCAACGGCGCAAGTTTCGTGTCGATCCGACATCGGGGCTGATCGCAGCGTCCGTTCTTGCCGGGACGCGCACTGAAAACCAGAAGTTACAGATCCGTGGCCGGTTGTTCCGACCGGTGCCGATCGGAGTCGCCCGGCCTCCGGCCGGCGAACCAACGCGCCTCCACTCCATGGAGCACTCATCCAGGCATCCACCACCACAGCGGTGTCACCGGGTCCCACACGGCCCCTCCGGACAGCAAGTGGGTCCCACAGGCGCGAGTACGTGTGCGGCCGAAGCTACGCGAGAAGCCGCCCGTCAACCCGAAATCGGTCCTCCCGGACCCCATTGTGTCACCCTTTACCTCCCTGCATGGAGTGGGCTACAACTCATTGTTGTAATCTTTATGTATTAACTGTCCCGGGAGTACGACTTCGGCCGGGTCCGTCATCCCCACGCCGAGCACGTGGAGGTATCGTATTCGCTCCTTGCTTGGCATTTCGCTTATTTCCATATATGCTTGTTTATGCCACTACTAGAGAGTATGTTTTAGGACCTAGCTCGCTATAATTTCATATCACCGCTGCTGCGAGATAGTGAGCGAGACCGTCCCGTGACCCGATCCGGGCAAAAGTGAGAGCCGACCACCCTAGCTCACTGCCGGTTTCTCAACCGTGCACGTCCGACGCTTCCCTCGTTAAGGGACAACCGCGAGCTTATCGTGTCCATGGTCCCGTCCCGCATCAGCGAGCAGATCAAGATGGTTATTTCTAATGCAACGCCTGAGCTCAGATGCATCTTAGCCCTAAATGATATCACTTCATGACAGCAACTCTACAGCCGAGCCCGCTTAATTAGCCAACAACTCCTAGTTTCCCTTGACCCTGAATTTCCTCTACCTTCTACGCCCACATACGCCGCCCATCCGTCATCCACCTCATATCCACCCATGAGTCAACCTTCCACTCCCACACACCCCTATACCTCCATTCACTCCACCGCATATCATGCTTCCACGAGTCAGCCCTTCGCTATTTTATTTCCCCACACCTCTCCACTTCCGGTCAAGGAAACGTCACACCCTCAGTGGGTGGATGCCGTCCATTACATTCTCACTCCCTCCACACCTCCATCTTCTTCACTTATTGATGGGAATCGACGCCGAGCACTGACATTTTTATTTTGTATTTGTGTCCTTTAGTTTACTTTTATATCCTTGGGAGAGTATATGTACAATTGTAAGTCTTTGTAAGCCAATGTGTCATTCCCTAGGATTGTGTGGGTTTTTGTGCAAATGTGTAGTAGGTCCAGCTAGGGGGCCCCCTCCCGTTCCCCATTGGTCCACCTAATCCATGTGGGGCTGGTCAACCATCCTAGGTGGCCATCTAGAAGGTTTGAATGCTAATTGACCACATGGGAGACAAAGGGGTTAAAATTTCAAAGGTAGGCCACCTACCTTACCTACCTAGTCAAAGGAGTGCCCCATTCATATGTAATTTATTTTTTTGAGTTTTGACCACATGGGGGATGAAAATGACTTATTTCCCATGAAATTCGCAGCCCCCCACCCCTTGTCATTCTCTATATAAGCCTATGTATAGTGTCATTAGAGATTTTAATGAAGATAAATTTGTAAAATTGGCTTGAGCCATTGAAGGGTGTGCCCTTGTTCCTCTCTCCCCCTGGTGTTCTTCTCCTCAAATCTCAAGTTATAGAGTGTATCAATCTTCTATCTCCCCCTCTCAACCTCTAATCATCATTGGTGCTACCGCCGCCGCCGTTCGTGCCGCCTTCGAGCCGCCGCGGAATCATCTTCGGTTTTCTGTCCTGCTGGACAGAGGTTCCTTCACGAAACTCCTGCTGTCAGCCACGGCTTCTTCGTGAATTGAAAATTTTATGGTGTGTTCCTACCTTCTAGCCCCTCCTCCACAAAAAATTACAAGTCCAAAATCCATCGTTTATTATTTTTACATTTTCGGTCTTTAATCATTCCCAGATCTGTCCTGTCACTGTTTACAGTGACAGTAGCCCTGTGTTTCCCACCTCCGACCATCTTTTTGATTTTTTCAAACCCTCCCAATTTTACTGAGAGTTCTGTCCATCACCCCCTACCTCCACAAATTTTCATAATTTTTTATCAGCCTTCTATCTATTTTTAGAAATTCGTGTTCTTCCTTTGATATAGTGTTTTTAGTCAGATCTCAAATCCGACCACCCTCCATTTCTAAACTCAGAACAAATCACCACCACCTCCAAATCCGGATCCAAAAACTGTCTTGGTTTCCTTGTTCAATTTCCTACAACCTTGCTGAAGAACACATCTTCTAATTCGGACATCTACTTCACGGTCAAAGGCAATCAACAGGAAAGTTCTCTGCAGATCTGAGTCTTCAATTACTGTACAACAGCAGCATATAAAATTCGCCAACACAAAGTAAAAATCTGGTGAATTTTTTTGAAGGCCACTAGATTTTAGTACTTCGAAGTAGCTTTCCAGCGGCTCTGATCTCGTCGCATTCCGACACCGGTACTGATCGCAGCGTCCGTTCTCGCCGGAGCGCGCGCTGAAATACAGAACCGGCAGATTTCCGATCGGTTTTTCCGACCGGTGCCGAACGGAGCCGCCCGGCCTCCGGCCGGTGAACCAGCGTGCCGCCAGCCCGGGGAGAGCTTCTCCAAGTGTCTCCACTACAGCGGTACCATCGGGTCCCACACAGCCCCTCCGGACAGCATGTGGGCCCCACGGTCGTGAACACGCGTGTAGCCGAATCAACACACGAAGCTGCCCGTCAACCTTAATTCGGTCCTCCCGGGCCCATTTGTATAGCCCTTTACCTCCCTGTGTGGAGTGGGCATGTTCCCATTGCTGTAATTATTGTGTGTTAAGTTTCTCGGGAGTACGAGTTTTCGGCTGGGTCCGTCTTCCCCACGCCGAGCGCGTGGAGGTATCGTTCTCGCTCCCTACACTCGGCATTTACTTATTTTCATATATACTTGTTTATGCCGCTGCTAGAGAGCATGCTTTAGGTCCGTTAGCTCGCTATATTATCATTCACTGCTGCTACGAGAGAGAGTGTGACCGTCCCGTGACCCGACCCGGGCACGAAAGTGCGAGCCGACCGCCCTAGCTCTTGCCGGTTTCTCAACCGCGCACGTCCGACGCTTCCTCGTTAAGGGACGATCGCGAGCTTGTCGTGTCCGTGTCTCATCCCGCATCAATTTGGTATCAGAGCGAGTTTGAGTCTAGGGTGTCCAAAATAAAAAAAAAAGAGTGTCATTTAAGTCATTGTCTAAGTCGTGTTTAGGATCATCATATTTTCAAAACAACAAAAAGAGTCATTTTTGGGTCGCATACATCCCTTTACTCGGTATATCAAAAGGTGTTGTCCGAACGTTAGGCTACGCCTATCGGGAAGGCCGCACATTTGCACAAGTGATCTTCGGATCGGTTATCTCCGCCACGTACCGAGTCTTGGTTTACGTCTAGGGTCCTTAGTGTGCTTGCATTCCAAACTTGCATAGTCGGTCTAGTGTTTTGTCACCGTGTGTATGCATGTCCATGTCCGCTACCCATGGCCGTTCCCCAAGACCATACGTCCGAGTGGTCAATCTTTACGGCCAAAGTTAATATCCTCATGGCCCGAGCCCTTGGTTTTACCCCTCTCACTATGAAAGTCACTCTACCCAACGGGTCCACAACGGAACTCCATTTCACCGATAAGGAGTCGGATAATTGGGTTTCTCTTTACATCGTGGAGTCTCTCTCCAAGACAGGCGAGATTGTCCACGATGGTGATTTTGCTTGTGTTGAGTTCTATAAGAGGATCGGCTCTGTTCTCTACACTGATGGCGCATGGTGTAGGATCGGCACACTTGCTGGTTCATGCATCATTTTAGGGCAAATGTGGTTAGGAGAACGAAGAGCCAATCTTGACTGGGGCAAGAGGACTTGCACCTTATACCCACCTTACCTACCCGGCAAGATCACCCTCGCATGTCCAGCCACCCAACCCCAGCGGAGCCACCTGAGCCCGAGCCACCCGTGTTTCTAACGGGTACGCTATACATAGCCGAGCCACTTATTAGATGGCTCAAAGAAGGCTTGGTCTCACCTCCCTTCCCATCCATGTACCCCACCCTACCTCTAGTGTCAAGCAACTCATTTCACACCACCTTCCGGTCTCGTCACTATGTGGACACATTAGACGACCTTCTTAAAGGGTTAGACCGGCAGTTGACCTTTACACATTTATTGGCCCGAGGCTTTGACCAACCCGCTAGTCTTAGCTTCACCCATACGGCCTTAGGGTCCATTACCTCCGAGTGCACCGTGGGTTGTGTCACCACGGAGGTCCTCTTACTCCTTCCCTTACCGGACGAGCCCGAATTCATACCCTTTTGTCCGAGGGAGGAATCATACTTCTTGCCCACGATCCCCGTCCCACCCATCACAATTCAGAAGGTGACTATCCACACCTTCAAAACTTCTACACGTGGGACCGTGACTTGTGGGAACCCACCACAAGGGGTCATATTTTCTTTGATCCCTTTGACCCATTCCTTAGTGTATCCTTAGACCCTCCACATTCACTTCACTTCTTTGAGGGAGTCCGCTACCACACCCCTTCCCCACGGGCCGGGTCGTCTATGCCCACCAAGCCCGTACACTTACAAAATACGCCATCATCTAGGGGAGATACTCTTGGCCCTCCCACATCCACATCCCATATGCATGCATGGCCCACCTTAGGATGTCTAGGATTTCCACATGATATCAGCCACCGATTACGTCAGATGCATGCATGGCATACATTTGGGTGTCCTGGCCCCCCCTCACCCATGTACGGGTCGGACTAACAATAGGTGTGTCTAGAGTCATACATGAGTAAGTTTCTTGTTTGCATGATTTGTGTGTAGTTTGAGAGTCTGCATGTGTCTTGTGTAAGCTCGTTGTCGTTCTCTTATGAGTAAGAGGCGAGTGGACTCGTTCGATGAGTATGGGATCGGTTCTATATCTACACCTGGATCTACTCACCTATAGGGACTTAGCGGTGATTCCTAGTGAGTTTTCGAGCTGCTTCCTTCCCTTTGAGAGTGCCCCACCCGGAGTGTCCACCTCTAGCCCATGGCAGCTTGTGCATATCAAGTATATATGGAATGAGCAGGTGACGGTCACTTGGAGTGGAGTATACCCGCGCTACTTGGCATGGTGACGGATCCGCCGGAGTACTCGAGCATCCATACCCCTACTCGACGGGGTCGAGTTCCTCCCACCTGGGGAGAATTGATGGGAATCGACACCGAGCACTGACATTTTTATTTTGTATTTGTGTCCTTTAGTTTACTTTTATATCCTTCGGAGAGTATATGTACAATTGTAAGGCTTTGTAAGCCAATGTGTCATTCCCTAGGATTGTGTGGGTTTTTGTGCAAATGTGTAGTAGGTCCAGCTAGGGGGCCCCCTCCCCTTCCCCATTGGTCCATCTAATCCATGTGGGGCTGGTCAACAATCCTAGGTGGCCATCTAGAAGGTTTGAATGCTAATTGACCACATGGGAGACAAAGGGGTTAAAATTTTAAAGGTAGGCCACCTACCTTACCTACCTAGTCAAAGGAGTGCCCCATTCATATGTAATTTATTTTTTTAAGTTTTGACCACATGGGGGAAGAAAATGACTTATTTCCCACGAAATTCCCAGCCCCCCACCCCTTGCCATTCTCTATATAAGCCTATGTATAGTGTCATTAGAGATTTTAATGAAGAAAAATTTGTAAAATTGGCTTGAGCCATTGAATGGTGTGCCCTTGTTCCTCTCTCCCCCTGGTGTTCTTCTCCTCAAATCTCAAGTTCTAGAGAGTATCAATCTTCTATCTCCCCCTCTCAACCTCTGATCTTCACTGGTGCCGCCGCCGCCTCCATTCGTGCCGCCTTCGAGCCGCCGCGGAATCGTCTTCGGTTTTCTGTCCTGCTAGACAGAGGTGCCTTCACGAAAATCCTGCTGTCAGCCACAGCTTCTTCATGAATTGAATTTTTTATGTTGTGTTCCTACCTTCTAGTCCCTCCTCCACAAAAAATTCCAAGTCCAAAATTTATCGTTTGTTATTTTTACATTTTCGGTCTTTCATCATTCCTAGATCTGTCCTGTCTCTGTCTACAGTGACAGTAGCCCTGTGTTTCCCACCTCCGACTATCTTTTTGATTTTTCCAACCCTTCCAATTTTACTGGGAGTTCTGTCCATCACCCCCTACCTCAAAAATTTTCATAATTTTTTATCAGCCTTCTATCTATTTTTAGAAATTCGTGTTCTTCCTATGATACAGTGTTTTTAGTCAGATCCCAGATCCGACCACCCTTCCCTTCCAAAATCATAACAAATCACCACCACCTCCAAATCCAGATCCCAAAATAGTCCTGGTTTCCTTGTTCGATTTCATACAACCTTGCTGAAGAACACATCTTCAAATTCGGACATCTACTTCACGGTCAAAGGCAATCAACAAGAAAGTTCTCTACAGATCTGAGTCTTCAGTTACTATACAATAGCAGCATATAAAATTCGCCAACACAAAGTAAAAATCTGGTGAATTTTTTTGAAGGCCACTAGATTGCAGTACTTCGAAGCAGCTTTCCAGCGGCTCTGATCTCGTCGCATTCCGACACCGGTGCTGATCACAGCGTCCGTTCTCGCCGGAGCGCGCGCTGAAATACAGAACTGGCAGATTTCCGATCAGTTTTTCCGACCGGTGCCGAACGGAGCCGCCCGGCCTCCGGCCGGCGAACCAGCGTGCCGCCAGCCCGGGGAGCGCTTCTCCAAGTCTCTCCACTATAGCAGTACCACCGAGTCCCACACGGCCCCTCCGGACAGCACGTGGGCCCCATGGTCGTGAACATGCGTGTAGCCGAATCAACACACGAAGCTGCCCGTCAACCCGAATTCGATCCTCTCGGGCCCATTTGTATAGCCCTTTACCTCCCTGCGTGAAGTGGGCATGTTCCCATTGCTGTAATTATTGTGTGTTAAGTTTCTCGGGAGTACGAGTTTTCGACCGGGTCCGTCTTCCCCACGTCGAGCGCGTGGAGGTATCGTTCTCGCTCCCTACACTCGGCATTTGCTTATTTTCATATATACTTGTTTATGCCGCTGCTAGATAGCATACTTTAGGTCCGTTAGCTCGCTATATTATCATTCACCGCTGCTACGAGAGAGAGCGTGACCGTCCCGTGACCCGATCCGGGCACGAAAGTGCGAGCCGACCACCCTAGCTCTTGCCGGTTTCTCAACCGCACACGTCCGACGCTTCCCTCGTTAAGGGACGATCGCGAGCTTGTCATGTCCGTGTCTCATCCCGCATCAATTATTAGCCCTCCGCCTTCACCTACGCAATTCCCCTTACCTACGCAACCTGTGCTACCATCCCCACTACCGTCCCATACCCCTTGGCATCAACCTTGCCCGAAGCGGGCTTCTCACTCTCCATTGCCGGAATCTCTTACTGACATTTTCAGGGCTTTGATGGCCACCCATGCGTTGCAGCTCCCTCCGGTTGTGCCTTGTCGACCTGCAGTCGGGAATTTGCTCCAGTTCTGTGAATTCCACCATCAGCAGGGGCATTTTATTGAGGACTGTCCCGAGTTCCAGAAGTCTATTTACAGCTTGGAAGACAAGAGGATGATTAATTGGGCTGTCATATGCCAAGTTATTTTGGATCTCAGCAGCAAGCAGCAGCAGCAGTAAGCCGTGCCGCCTAGGCAACCGTCTCCACTTCAAGACCAGGGGCAACCTGGTGTTTCTTCAGTTAATAAGATACATGTACTGTTACCTACTTCTTCCTCCATCCCATCTCCTCCACAACCTTTACCTACCCCAGCCTCTGCTCGGGCAACCTCTCTTTCACCCTCCGTTTCCACCACCACACCTATCCCCAACGCCTCTCGACGAGTCGTGAAGATACGTCGAAGAGCGCCACCACCTGCCTCTTCCCCCACTACGCCACTAACTTCCTCTCCTCCTTCTTTCCCACCCCTACCTTCACCTTCACCGTCTTCATCAACCACATCACTCCCTTTGCCACCCCTCATCACCTTTGCCACAGCCGCCACCACTTCCTTCACTCCCCCTTTCGCCATCATCCTCTGAGCCTGAGCAGGCCGAGCCCAAATCCACACCTCCACTTTTGCCTTTACCTCCACCCATACCCATCATCATCATTATTCCCCCATCACTTGCACCATCGCCACCCGCGCCCTTCAAACCTCCTCCTTCTAACCTTCCTCTACCACTTCCCACTTCGCGGAGCAGGTACACGCTACCTTTGGTGCCCCTCGGGCCTAGTCCCCAGGGAGATAAAGAGATGAATCAGGTTTTGACTGTGCATTACAAGCTTCAAGATTTCATTTGCCGCATGCCGGTCCGAGCCCTGGTCCCTGGCTATTCTAGGGATAATGAGCCCACATTTGCTATGAAGACGGTCACTAAGAAGAGTTCTCTAGCATTGGCGCCAGTTCCTTCTAAAGTGAGGCTGGTGGTAGTCTCTTTCCTCACCGGAGAATTCACTGTTGATGTTGTTATCACCTCTCGCTTTATTGCTATTCAGGTCACTGGCCCAGAAGAGTTTTCCACCTGGATGGTGCTAACCCACACGGCCGCCAAAAGTTTAATCAATTCAGCATTCAAGGGGCAATTGGCCGTGTCTTCGAGATTGACCAGGGGCGTTCTACATTTTCTATCTCATCTCCCTCGTCTTATTGGTAAGGCGGCCATGTCAATGCCACGCATCGCCCTCCCTCAGTTCCGTCCTGCGCTGCTGACAAGGGAGTTATGCTTCATGCCCAGCTGCCGAGTGAAGATGCCAAAGCTCCATGTTCTAGTGCCGAACGACAAAACTCCATGGCTTCCTGATGTTCTTCCCAAGGAGTTGATTGTTCTGGAATGCCTTTCTATGGTTGGCACCGCACAGCTAGGGGCAACCGTCCCGATGAAGCTGCATATTCATAACCAAGCTAGGCCGTCTGCCAGGTGGGCCCGTTATTTAAGAAAGTATTGCAAGACAAGAAGCCCGAAGGCCCGAGTCCACGCCAGGCGGAGTTCTTTCAAGAAGATTTCTGCCAAGAAGAGGTGGCGACATAAGTATAAAGGCTGTCAGTTGTGCATTCGAGGGTCCACTTCCTCCTCTCCTTCCTCCATCCATTCATCTTTTCTTTTGCTTAGTTCTTATCCTTGGGTGGTGTACATTCCACCACCTGACTATATTTCTACCATCTTCTTCTGTCCTCACCATTCTAGGTCTCGGCCTATGTCTTCCTCTTCCCCTGATCCAGGGGCATCTTCTAGTTTTTCTCCCCTGATACATTCAGATTCCGCTTCTCATCCTTTTCCCCCGACCCTGTTGAGGATTCCTTGCGCTCGTTCCCCGACCTTGTCGGGTGGTTTTTCTGATCCCTCCCTGACTTTGTCGAGTGATTTTCATTTCTCTTCCCCGACCTGGTCGGGTGTTTATGCTTCTTCTTCCCCGCCTCTAGCGGGTGATCGCTACTCTCCTTCTCCGACCATGTCGGATGATTCTTATTCTCCTCTTTCTTCTTACTCCTCTCCACCCTTTCGGGGTTCTCACCCTTTTTCTTGCTATTTTCGAGGCTTTAGCCCGCCTTGATCTCAGTTAATCCTTGTTTATTATGTATCTGGTTCCTTGTCATCAGGGCCTCAGTGTCTTAACGAGGGAGTTCTAGCCCTCGTCTCTCTTCCTTTTTATCCCTTCTTCGTCCAGTATGATGTCTGCCACTCCTTTGTATCGAGGAATCCAATCCTTTGCTCTCCTTTCATTCTTTATCCTGGCAAGCAAGGGATACAAAGCTACTCGCGCTCCTTAAAGCTTGATGATCGAGATCGCTTAAGGATGTCAGTTTCCACGCCATGGATTTGCAAAGGTATCTTTATTTTGTGCAAAGAAACATGCTTTCATTTCCATTATTTCTATTATTTTTGCACATGGTTATAATGTTAATTCCTTAACATGATTGAGTGGCTTTAGGAGTCTTTGTGTCAAATAAAAAAGGTTATCTTCTGCAGCATCCTTAGGCTGGTGATAGCTTTGCGCTGGGAGTCTAGTTTCTTTCCCCGATTGTTGAGGGTGACCTTTAGGCATGGGTTTTTCACACACTTCACGGCAAGCCATAGCCGATTCCTCTTAGGCACACCCTTGCTACTTTGGCCATACTTTGGGTATGCACGAAGGCCTTTTCACTTCTCTGCTCGGCTAAGTGTAGGGGCAAGAGATGGATGGATGAGATGACTAACCCAGGTGCTCCCTAATACGAGAGAGGTCTCAAATAGGGCAGTCTTGACCCTCTTCAAAAAAAAGCTTTCATGCAATATCTGGCCAATAAGGGCTACCAAAATGAGAAAATGAATCAATGCAAAATTATGAATCAAAGGCATGACAAGAGTGGCAGTACAGTTCCCCGCGGGACGTCATGAGCCCGGTCGCATGCTTGCTTAATAAATATGGGTCTAAAAATTAAAGACACAAAGCCCCGGTGCAACAGGCTATCTCTTTGAGGGGTAGTGCTCTGGAAGGAATTCGAGCTTTGATATCTCCTATCCTGTATGAAGTTTGTCTCCAATTTTTCTTCTGTTTCTCCCTCTTAGGCTGGGTTGTATCTCGGGTATGGCCTTAATAGGGGCACCGTTCTTTAGAAGTAGTCGGTTGTGGTAAGCCACCCTCACATGGACGCCCTGCTTACGGGAAGTCTTTAATGAAAGGGGTAGGAACGACGATCCCTGGCCAGTAGTTTGAGCCCGTCTTTAGGTGCTGCGGATTGCTATGTCAAAATAAAAATTTCTAAAAAAAAGTAAACATTGTCAAAAATCCAAAAAAAAATAAATACTTCAAATTTTCAAAAAAAATCAAATATTTCAAAAACATAAAAAATCAAATATTTTAAAAATCCATAAAAATGAAATACTATTAAAAATCTAAAAGAATCAAAAAGATTACAAAAATTCAAAAAAATATGTCTTTTTCATGCATTTGCATTTGTTTTAAGGATAGATACGTAATCTGTTTGCTAAGTGTGCAGGTTGCAAGTACTCATGCATTCCTTGTTATATCTTTATGCTCTGCCTCCTGTCCACATCTTTGATCTGTTCTTTCCTTCTTCGATCCACTCTCTCGATCTGTTCTGAAGCTCATGTCCTTCTCAGCTTTTGTTTGCAATGATCATAACTTCATGAGAGAAGGCATTACCTCACGATTATGAACCTGGCGGTTTTGATTCATTCTGATCTTGGGTTTTGATTGAAGGGCATATCTGTTTATATCTTTTGTCCCGCCGTGTCCTTATCACATGTTTATGTCCCACCGTGTTGTCCCACACATGTTGTTTTGTCCCTCACCGAGTGTTGTTAGTTATCTTGCACATGTTGTTAGTCACCCCTTTATATCCCATGCTCTTGTCCCAACCGTGTGGTCATCCGTCTTGTTCTTGTCCCAACCGTGTGTTATCCCACCGCGTTGTTGTCTTGTCACACTTTGTTCATGCATGCATGTTGTCTGTTCATGTCATTGCATATGTGCTCATTTGCCTTCGTTATGTTATGTTGCATTGTCTCCCATTTCATTTGATCGTTATGTTATGTCGTGTTGTTTGTCGTTTAGTTAATCGTTATGTTATCTACGCTATATTTATACTTGCTTATCATATTTATCTTATACATGAAAATCCATAAAAATTGGAAAATGAAAATCCAAAATAAATGTCGTTTTCGCCTGCACAGGTAAGTCAGGTATGGCTCTCTATCCCTACTCATTGTTGCATTACTATATGGTATCTATATTGTTATATTATCTCGAGAACCGGCTGGTCATTCACGTGTTCCAGGATCTGACGTTCCCCTCTAACAAAAACGATGATGATCTAGGTGCACATGTTTAATCATCGGATAGGCCGTTAGGTTGGGAAAATTAGGGAATGATGGTTCTATCACGCACGCCGTGATTGCGGATAGTGTCTTGACCCTGATTGTTCCAATCTAGCAATACTATTCTCGAGTACTTTCTATTTTATGATTTCTTTGCATTCGTTTTGATGATTTCTTTATTTTAGCCCAGCATGCATCATGTCATTTTGAGCATTAACGTCTCGTGATCCATTCCAGGTTTCTCCTCAATAATGGTTAATTGCACTTCAATTCACTAGGATAAGAGATTCTCATTTCACTTTGAATTTGAACGATTTCTTTGATCTTGCCGCTTGATCTGGTTGGCCAGCGTGATTCCTATCTGGATTTTATCTCAGTTATATTTCTCTTACTTTTTACACTATGTTCCTTTCCGACCCCCTTATCGTCTGTGAATTGTGTCCCCGATGAGGCTGGTTGTGTTTCTTTTTTCTCCTGTTAGTTTATTTATTCAGACATGTCTCATCCGCGTCATCCAGTCTTGGTGGTTAGTTCGGCGATTTCGGGAGAATTCATGTCGCTTGTTGGTTGTGACGGTTGTCTTTTTGCCTTGATGCCCGCTTATCAGTTCTCTCTCCTTCATCTTTACTTCATCTCCATTTCACGTCGCTTTCACTTTCGCTCTATCTCCATTCCATTTCGCCTCCGCATCACTTCTGCTCGCTCCCTTGCAAAGTGGACATCAAGGAGGGGCATCTGTTGACACCCGTTTTTAGCCCGCAAGTTACGTCGTTTCTCTTGTTCATCATTTTTGATGTCCTGAATTACCCATTATTTTGGAGCCTTCCGTGGATGGATTTCGAACCCATTTCATTATTCCATTCTATTTGAGCCTTGAAGATCATTATTTCATGGAGCCCTGGAGCTTATCTTATCACCTGTCGGCCTTCCAAGTCAACTTATGGCCCATTTAGGCCGGCTTCCCTCAAGCACTCAGCCCCCTTTCGCTACGCATTCTGAAAACGGTCTTTTTTCACCCCCTTCCTTTCCACTTTTCAAAATGTGTCCTTCACAAAAGTTGTTCATCTTTCAAACCCCTACAATTCCTTCTTCTACGTCATTGGCCAGTTCTGCACCGATTTCAAGTTATTTACATTTTTCCGGTAGACTACACTGTTCACCTATGTCTCGGTATTTTCTCTCTCTGTTCTAGCCCCATTTTCTCTCTTTTCTAATCATTTTCTCATCTTACTTTCTTCATAAAAGTTGTTCATCTTTTAGTTATTTACAATTTCTTCTTCTACCACTTTCGCTAATTCTACACCGTTTTCAAGATATGTTTCAATTTTTAAAGTCACGCGAGCCTGGCAGCGGAACGGTCAACAGTTGACCGTTCCTTGAGTTGAAGGGTCACAAGGTGACCGTCTAACAGTAAAACGGTCAACAGTTGACCGTCCATGAACAGTAACTTTTTTCAACTTTTTTTTCTTATTATTATTATTTTTTTTGAAATGTCAAAGAACGGTCTTCTTGAGACCGTGTATGTCAAAAAAACGGTCTGTGGATGACCGTTTATCTATTTTTTGGCCAAAAGTCACCCGATCGCCCCCAGGTATGGGCGGTCTACCCCTAGACTGTCTAATTCATTAAACGGTCTATCGTATGACCGTCCAACTAACAGAGAGTCCACAAGTTCCTGAACTCCGTCTTCTTCGCCGCCAGATTCTAAGGTCGAACATGTGCAACGAGGCCTCTTTGTTAGGGCTCTATCTTCTAGAATCCTCCACCAAATTGACCTCCGTTTGTTTCTATCTCTTGCCCTTTGTATTATCTTCAATTTGATCCATAGGGCATGACTTTTCATACATCGGATGTCACGCCCCGAGTGCGGAAGATTGCCGGAGATGCGCGACGAGTTTATATCAATCATGTCAATCAGAGTGGTCGTATATTCGACACAAAGACAGAGATGCGCAAAATAGCAAGATAACCCAATCCTTTATTTCATAATGGATAGACTATTACAAATCCAATACTCTGTTAATAAAAAGAGGAAATGAATACATAGTTGACTCAAAAAAATTATAGAGAAGACTAGACGACACTTGTAGAATCTCTATCACTTCACTCTTGACCATTCCCATCCGATTGACTTCCATCGTCGTCGGACTTACCTGAAAAGTACAAAGGGACAAACGGAATGAGCGAACGCTCAGTAGGAAATTATATCTCAAGTACTAGCAAGGGGTTTAAGTAATTACATCTTTCATGAATGCAATAAAGCTATGCATGCTCGCATAAAACGACAAGATAGAGAGAATGTAATATCAAGGAAATAAGATGGACTAATCATGATCTTTCAGCAAGATAACAAGGGTATTCAAGATATTTAAGCAAGTACGTTTAACAAGTCATGTCAAGAACTTTGGCTATCATGTATCAAGCAAGTAAAGTACCCTTTTTCGGGCCACGCATTTCATGTCAAGTCAAGTACGATTCAAGTACAAGATGTGTGTGGAATGTCCAATCAAGCAAGTCAAGTACTCGATATAATGCCAGATACCTTATCATTTTAACTCCCATGGGCACAAGTACTTTCGGGTGCTCCTCCCAGGACCAGATCGGGCCCTATATGCGCAGACATTTATCATGTATTTTTGATATCCACTCTTGTTTATATAGCCAATATAGAATTTCAATAATCAAGCTTGTAGACATGTATGACAACTTTGATAGAATAGAGTCCAAAATATGACAAAGGACATAGATTGGCGATAATAACGGTATAACCACGATATCGATAAAACTAGGTAGAATATGGTTCCCTTAACTTAGGTACCATGACAAATCAATATGGACATTCTTTATATAGAATTGAGGTCCACATGAACATTAGATCAAGCAAGATACCCTCATTCTTATCATAGAATTGAGGTTTACAATAATGTCATGATATGGCATGATATCATCATCCCATTAAGAATTTCTTATGATATACTCTTTGTATATCATAAGGGCCGGTATACCATGTTTCTTTAGATTGACATGGCAAAGATCGTGTAATGGGTTTTTAGGGTACAACTAGCTCAGTCGGCCTTGAGAGAATCCAAGACTACGAGGAGTCTTACGGAGGTCTCTATGACTAACTCGCTAGTCCAAAGGAACGGAATGTCCAATGGAGAGCTTCTATGTCAATGAGAGTTGAGTGTGATCGATAAATCAACATGAAACGTGGGACTATACTCACGGAGTGGAGAATTGTGCCGATATATATATATTATAGCATATGAAACCATCGGTTAACAGAAACAGTGGAAAAATCAGTTTTACAGTAAAATAACGACTTAAGTAGAGTCGTTTCTCAAGTATTTAACGCCTAACAGAAGGGCGTTTACATATTTTCCATTTTACAGAATTTTCAATAATTCAGTAATTTAACTAAAACGCGCCCTTGGAAGGGGCATTTATTAAAGAGTTGACGACTTCACCAGAAGGCGTCTTATTATTTACATATCTGTCAGAATATAATTCATTTTCAGGATTTATATAAAACACGCCCTTGAAAGGGGCGTTACTGTTTAATTCTATTTTACAGAGTATATATATATTTCAGGAATTTACAGAGAACGCACCCTAGAAAGGGGCGTTTCTTTTTAATTTACGCCCTGTCGTGGGGCGTTAACAAATATAAAACGACCATGTCAAGGTCGTGAATTCAAGGAATTTACAAGATTTCAGGAAATAGAATTTCAAGCGACAGGAGGCATGGTCATGACAAGAAAATTAACAGGAATTCACAGGTAGAGTTATGCAAGATATTAGAATCGATATCTCATATTTATTGAATTTTAAACAGGATCAATTATTAATTACATGCGATTTTCATGGAAATAACGCCTGTGTACAGGGCGTTTATTTTGAATTAACGACCACTGTGATGGTCGTTTCTTTTAAAGTAGCGCTCTATTCAAGGGCGTTTCTTGAAATTTTTTTACAGAAAACGTATTAAAACTATATGCAAACTGTATCATGCATGGTGCTTCTTGTATTATTTTTAGTTTGGGCTACAAGACTTGAGAAAATCCTACCTTAATAATGGATTTGGAGACTATATGCAAACTATTCAAGGACTATATGCAAACTTCATGCATGGTGCTTCTTGTATTAAAACTATATGCAAACTGTACAGGGTCTGTAAGAATCGTTGGATGAAGATGATGAAGAACCTTGTTCTTCACGTTACAGAACCTGTAGAGGAAGAGAAAAAGAAAGAAGATGAAGATGTTAATAATCTTCACAGATGTAACCGAAGCTAGGACAAATAACGAAGAACATAACCTTGTTCTTTACTCAAGCACCAGATCCTTAACCTGCATTAAAGGAGAAGAAGAATAATCAATATTCTTCATGCGACTGCAAACAGAAGGGCAAAAGAAAAAAATAAGAAGAACGTATGTTCTTCACTTACCGTGTAGCAGTAGATCGATCAAATGGTTTAGGGTTGGATCGATCGGGTATATTTATAGGATTTTGGAGTCCTAATAAAAGTAGTGTTTGATTGAGGGTAATATATCCCTAATAGAGTCCTTACTCTATTAGACACTTACTAGATTAGGTTAATCTTTCCCTGGATAAGGTCTGGGTCGAACGGTTTCCGAATGGAATTAACGCCTTGGGTCAGGGCGTCGATTCTTTAATTAACAACCTAGTTCGGGTCGTTTCTTAAGAAACGTCTTGTATAAGGGCGTTCCTTATTTTTAAAACACGCCTAAGCTATGGGCGTTTCTTTTACTTGCCTATTTGGTCGCGTGAGAATTGACGACCGCACTTGTGGGCGTCCCTTCTTTAGTCACGCCGTTTATAGAGGCGTTTCTTTTTTTTTTTAATTAACGCCTTACTAAGAGGCGTTATTTGTAATTTGTTTTATTTCATCTACTTAACCCTATTCTTATTATCTGTATTACTTCTGTAATATATATGTTTTACATCATTTCCAATATTCATTTATCAGGGTTGCTACACCCTCCCCCACTTAAAAAGAATTTGGTCCCCAAATTCAATATATATAATTATACACGTGGAGAGTGTAGAACATATACCTCTTAGAATAACTCGGGAAATCGTTTCTTTATAGATTCCTCGGTCTCCCATGTCGCTTCGTGTTCAGGATTCTTATTCCATTGCACCTTGAGCATGGGAATAACCTTATTCCTTAGAGCTCGTATTTCTCGATCCAAGATCTTCATAGGCGTCTGTTCATAGGTGAGATCTTTCTGGATCACCAGATCTCCATGTTCAATAATATGAGATGGATCGTGCACATACTTCTTCAACATAGATATGTGAAACACATTATGTACGTCGGACAATTGAGGAGGTAACGCGATGCGATAAGCAACCTCGCCAACTCTTTCAAGTACCTCAAATGGTCCGATGAATCTTGGCGTAAGCTTGCCCTTAACACCAAATCTTCATATGCCACGTCCAGGCGATATCTTGAGAAATACATGATCTCCGATTTGGAATTCAAGATCTCTCCTCCGTGTATCAGCATAAGCCTTTTATCTTGTCTGAGCAACTTGCAATCTTTCTCTGATTACTTGTATCTTCTCAGTTGTATCCCTTACCATGTCTGGACCTAATAGTTATTTTTCCCCAACTTCATTCCAGCATAAGGGTGATCGGCAACTCCTTCCATATAAAGCTTCGAAAGGTGCCATTTGGATACTAGCTTGGTAGCTATTATTATATGTAAATTCAATTAATGGCAAGTGGTCATGCCAGCTTCCTCCAAAGTCAATGATGCATGCTCTAAGCATATCTTCAACAACTTGATTAGCTCTCTCGGTCTGACCATCCGTTTGTGGGTGGAAAGCAGTACTAAAGTTGAGCCTTGTTCCCAACGAATGTTGTAATCCCTTCCAAAAATGAGAAGTAAAACGGGGATCCCTGTCAGACACGATTGAGACAGGAATTCCATGTATCCTGACTATTTCCTTGATGTACAGTGCAGCTAGCACATCAATTGACCATCGGCTTTTTATTGGCCAGAAATGTGCCGATTTAGTTAATCGGTCAATGATAACCCAGATTCCATCATGTCCTCCTTTCGATTTAGATAAACCCATGATAAAGTCCATACCAATATCCTCCCATTTCCACTTAGGAATATCTAGAGGATGAAGTTTTCCAGCAGGCTTTTGGTGTTCTGCCATGACCTGTTGGCAGGTGAGACAGCGTGATACATAGTCCGCTATTTCTCTTTTCATGTTGGCCCACCAAAAGTTCCTCTTTACATCTTGGTACATTTTGGTTGATCCAGGATGAATAGTGTACCTTGATCGGTGAGCTTCATCTAAGATCTTCTTCTTTAATTCCGGACAGTCGGGTATACAAGTTCTATCTTTGAACAATAATCTTCCATCAGAAACTACCTGAAAGTCAGATTGTCCTTCTAATCTGCCTTTGATTTCTACTAATATAGGATCATCATCCTGAAGTGTTTGTATCTCAGATAATAAGTCTGACTGTATGCTTACATGAGATAATGTGACAAATTTGGCTTCCTTGTCCATGCTTATATTGAGCTCGGAGAATTGTTCTAGCAACCTCCATTCTTGTATCATACAATTGGCTATCATTGCTCTCGGCTTTCGATTAAGGGCATCAGCAACATAATTACCCTTTCCGGGATGGTAATGAATATTGAAGTCGAAGTCCTTGAGATATTCTAGCCAGCGTCTTTGTCTCATGTTTAGCTCCTTTTGTGAAAATAGATATTTGAGACTTTTGTGATCGGAGTATACAGTAAACTGCACTCCATATAAGTAGTGTCTCCATATCTTTAGGGCAAATACCACCGCGGCCAGTTCTAAGTCATGGACGGGGTAATTCTCCTCATGCTTCTTTAGTTGACGAGAAGAGTATGCTATGACCTTCCTTTGTTGCATTAGGACACATCCGAGGCCAATGCCAGAAGCATCAGTGTAGACCTCGAATTTCTCTCCTTCTATTGGTAGAGCTAAGACCGGAGCTGTAGTAAGATGATCTTTGAGAGTTTGGAAACTTCTTTCACATTCCTCACTCCATTCATATCGGATCTCCTTACGAGTTAACCTTGTAAGGGGTACGGCGATTTTGGAGAAGTCTTTGATGAATCACCGATAATATCCTGCAAGACCTAAGAAACTTCTGATCTCGCTTGCATTAGTAGGTCTTTCCCAGCTTCTTACAGCTTCAACCTTTGACAGATCTACAGATAATCCATCCTTTGATATGACATGTCCGAGAAAAGCCACTTCTTCAAGCCAGAACTCGCATTTGCTGAGTTTAGCATATAGTTGATTTGTCCTCAAGATTTGTAATGCAATCTTCAAATGCTCTTCATGTTCTTCCTTAGTCTTCGAATATATCAATATATCATCAATGAAGACTACTATGAATTGATCTAAGTAGGGCCTGAATATGCTATTCATTAACTGCATAAAGGCAGCAGGGGCATTTGTTAGTCCAAAAGGCATAACAACAAATTCGTAATGGCCATACCTGCTTCTGAACGCAGTCTTATGAATATCTTCATCCTTGATTCTTAATTGATGATAACCCGACCTGAGATCAATCTTGGAAAAATATTTGGATCCAGAAATCTGATCAAACAACTCATCGATTCTCGGCAGTGGATACTTGTTCTTGATAGTAAGATGATTCAACTATCGATAGTCGATACACAATCTCATGGATCCATCCTTCTTCTTTACAAATAAGACTGGTGCTCCCCACGGGGAAGTACTTGGTCTAATAAACCCTTTTCGAATTAATTCCATCAATTGCTCCTTCAACTCTTTGAGTTCAGCAGGGGACATTTTATAGGGTGCCTTTGAAACAGGACCAGCACCAGGGACTAAGTCAATGGTGAAGGCCACTTCTTTTTGAGGGGGTAATCCCGGCAAATCTTCTTGAAATACGTCTGGAAATTCTTGCACTACCTGAATGTCTTCTATCTTAGTGTCCTTAGCTTCTTAACAGTGACAAATGCAAGGAAGGATACACATCCTTTCCTAACGAGCTTGCTTGCTCGAAGAGCCGAAATAAGAGGGGATTTGCTTCGTCTCTTGGGGCTAGTGAAGAGTAGTTCTGGAAAATCTTTGAAAGCAATTTGGCTATTGCGACAATCAACCGTTGCCTGGTATTTGGATAACCAGTCCGCTCCCAGTATAACATCATACTCCTTTAGATCGAGGCATATGAGATCTATAGGTAAATTCCTACCTTGGACCATTACCTCACAGTTTTGGTAGTGATGAGTAATATCATTTTCACTTCCAAGAGGAGTAGTTAGAACTATTTTTATCCATTCTGGTTCTAATGGTAACGGGTCGGCAAACTTCTTAGAAATAAGGGAATGCGATGCACCCGTATCAAATAAGACATAAGCACTTTTGGAACAAATTTTCAATGTACCTTCCACTAATCCGCCTTCTTCTTCAGGTTCGGTCTCCTGGATTGCATGAAGACGAGCATTCTTCGTCACCGGGTGTTTACCGTCACCGGCTTGGTCATTCATTAATGGACAATCGGGAATCCGATGTTCGCGACTCCCACAACGGAGGCAAGCTCCTAATTTCCTCCAGCATTCTTCGGTCTTGTGACCAGCCTTGTCACAATGCTTACATACTGTATTAGAAGGGGTAGTGGTGATAGAGAAGGGCTTGGATTTCTTGAACTTGAAATCTTGAGAGGATGAACCTCCATTATTGGGCCTCTTCTTAAAGTTGGGCTTGAAAGAACCCGAACCTGTAACTTGCTCCTTCTTATCTTTTCCACGGATCCTATCAGACAGTTCCGTAGCATCTTCAAGTAATTGAGCTCGGCGCACTATTTCAGAATAAACTTGGATGTCCATAGGCGCCAGTTGAGTAATATAGTGGGGCCTAAGCCCATTAAGAAATCTACGGGCTTTCATCTTCTCCGTGCTAATAAGATGCTTAGCATATCTAGACAACCTGGAGAACTGAGCTTCATAATCTGCTAATGATAAGGATCGTTGCTTTAATGCAGCGAATTCTGCAGCCTTCTTTTCTTGGACTCGGTCCGAGAAATATTTAGCATTGAAGTATTCCACAAATTCTTCCCATGTTACTTGAGTAGGATCGATGGTTGCTTCAATAGACTCCCACCAGCATCTAGCATCTTTCTCTAACTGGAATGTAGCTAAAAGAACTTTGTCCTGGTCCGTGCATTGCATGACACGGAATGTGCGTTCGGTTTCCCGAACCCAATGCTCGGCATCGTCCGGATCGGTCGATCCCATAAACTTCGGGGGATTCATGTTCTTAAAGGCTTGGTGTAAGCTTCCAGCTCGTGGAGCACCACCTTGTGCTACCTGTTGTAGCACTTGGGTCATCCCTTGGAGGGTACGCTGCATGTTGCGCCATTGAGCACGTTCGGCAGCCATTATCCTACAATTACAATAACTATATTAGTTCGTGATCGTATTTAAAGACTCGTACATTATGTTAAATCTATCCCTTGGTTCTACCCAATCTCACTGGTTTAAAGGTTCAACTTATCCTTGGACTTGGGTTTTTTCCTAGGAATTGAATACCTTAGGCTCTGATACCACAAAAACTGTCACGCCCCGAGCGCGGAAGATACCCGGAGATGCGCGACGAGTTTATATCAATCATGTCAATCAGAGTGGTCGTGTATTCGACACAAAGACAGAGATGCGCAAAATAGCAAGATAACCCAATCCTTTATTTCATAATGGATAGACTATTACAAATCCAATACTCTGTTAATAAAAAGAGGAAAAGAATACATAGTTGACTCAAGAAAATTATAGAGAAGACTAGACGACACTTGTAGAATCTCTATCACTTCACTCTTGACCATTCCCATCCGATTGACTTCCATCGTCGTCGGACTTACCTGAAAAGTACAAAGGGACAAACGGAATGAGCGAACGCTCAGTAGGAAATTATATCTCATGTACTAGCAAGGGGTTTAAGTAATTACATCTTTCATGAATGCAATAAAGCTATGCATGCTCGCATAAAACGACAAGATAGAGAGAATGTAATATCAAGGAAATAAGATGGACTAATCATGATCTTTCAACAAGATAACAAGGGTATTCAAGATATTTAAGCAAGTACGTTTAACAAGTCATGTCAAGAACTTTGGCTATCATGTATCAAGCAAGTAAAGTACCCTTTTTCGGGCCACGCATTTCATGTCAAGTCAAGTACGATTCAAGTACAAGATGTGTGTGGAATGTCCAATCAAGCAAGTCAAGTACTCGGTATAATGTCAGATACCTTATCATTTTAACTCCCATGGGCACAAGTACTTTCGGGTGCTCCTCCCAGGACCAGATCGGGCCCTATATGCGCAGGCATTTATCATGTATTTTTGACATCCACTCTTGTTTATATAGCCAATATAGAATTTCAATAATCAAGCTTGTAGACATGTATGACAACTTTGATAGAATAGAGTCCAAAATATGACAAAGGACATAGATTGGCGATAATAACGGTATAATCACGATATCGATAAAACTAGGTAGAATATGGTTCCCTTAACTTAGGTACCATGACAAATCAGTATGGACATTCTTTATATAGAATTGAGGTCCACATGAACATTAGATCAAGTAAGATACCCTCATTCTTATCATAGAATTGAGGTTTACAAGAATGTCATGATATGGCATGATATCATCATCCCATTAAGAATTTCTTATGATATACTCTTTGTATATCATAAGGGCCGGTATACCATGTTTCTTTAGATTGACATGGCAAAGATCGTGTAATGGGTTTTTAGGGTACAACCAGCTCAGTCGGCCTTGAGGGAATCCAAGGCTACGAGGAGTCTTACGGAGGTCTCTATGACTAACTCGCTAGTCCAAAGGAACGGAATGTCTAATGGAGAGCTTGTATGTCAATGAGAGTTGAGTGTGATCGATAAATCAACATGAAACGTGGGACTATACTCACGGAGTGGAGAATAGTGCCGATATATATATATTATAGCATATGAAACCATCGGTTAACAGAAACAGTGGAAAAATCAGTTTTACAGTAAAATAACGACTTAAGTAGAGTCGTTTCTCAAGTATTTAACGCCTAACAGAAGGGCATTTACATATTTTCCGTTTTGCAGAATTTTCAATAATTCAGTAATTTAACTAAAACGCGCCCTTGGAAGGGGCGTTTATTAAAGAGTTGACGACTTCACCAGAAGGCGTCTTATTATTTACATATCTGTCAGAATATAATTCATTTTCAGGATTTATATAAAACACGCCCTTGAAAGGGGCGTTACTGTTTAATTCTATTTTACAGAGTATATATATATTTCAGGAATTTACAGAGAATGCGCCCTAGAAAGGGGCGTTTCTTTTTAATTTACGCCCTGTCGTGGGGCGTTAACAAATATAAAACGACCATGTCAAGGTCGTGAATTCAAGGAATTTACAAGATTTCAGGAAATAGAATTTCAAGAGACAGGAGGCATGGTCATGACAAGAAAATTAACAGGAATCCACAGGTAGAGTTATGCAAGATATTAGAATCGATATCTCATATTTATTGAATTTTAAACAGGATCAATTATTAATTACATGCGATTTTCATGGAAATAACGCCTGTTTACGGGGCGTTTATTTTGAATTAACGACCACTGTGATGGTCGTTTCTTTTAAAGTAGCGCCCTATTCAAGGGCGTTTCTTAAAATTTTTTTACAGAAAACGTATTAAAACTATATGCAAACTGTATCAAGCATGGTGCTTCTTGTATTATTTTTAGTTTGGGCTACAAGACTTGAGAAAATCCTACCTTAATAATGGATTTGGAGACAATCGTGAAGGGTCTGTAAGAATCGTTGGATGAAGATGATGAAGAACCTTGTTCTTCACGTTACAGAACCTGTAGAGGAAGAGAAAAAGAAAGAAGATGAAGATGTTAATAATCTTCACAGATGTAACCGAAGCTAGGACAAATAACGAAGAACATAACCTTGTTCTTTACTCAAGCACCAGATCCTTAACCTGCATTAAAGGAGAAGAAGAATAATCAATATTCTTCATGCGACTGCAAACAGAAGGGCAAAAGAAAAAAATAAGAAGAACGTATGTTCTTCACTTACCGTGTAGCAGTAGATCGATCAAATGGTTTAGGGTTGGATCGATCGGGTATATTTATAGGATTTTAGAGTCCTAATAAAAGTAGTGTTTGATTGAGGGTAATATATCCCTAATAGAGTCCTTACTCTATTAGACACTTACTAGATTAGGTTAATCTTTCCCTGGATAAGGTCTGGGTCGAACGATTTCCGAATGGAATTAACGCCTTGGGTCAGGGCGTCGATTCTTTAATTAACGACCTAGTTCGGGTCGTTTCTTAAGAAACGTCTTGTATAAGGGCGTTCCTTATTTTTAAAACACGCATAAGCTATGGGCGTTTCTTTTACTTGCCTATTTGGTCGCGTGAGAATTGACGACCGCACTTGTGGGCGTCCCTTCTTTAGTCACGCCGTTTATAGAGGCGTTTCTTTTTTTTTTTAATTAACGCCTTACTAAGAGGCGTTATTTGTACTTTGTTTTATTTCATCTACATAACCCTATTCTTATTATCTGTATTACTTCTGTAATATATATGTTTTAATTCATTTCCAATATTCATTTATCAGGGTTGCTACATCGGATCTCCTGAAATCTTGGCCGCAAGTTAAGGATTTACTCATTTCGTGCAACCAAAAATCCATGCAGATTAGGTTCCAGAGCCTTCTTCCAAGAGCCATAACTTCCACAATCTTCAACCAAAAAAAGTCCCGTTTGTTCCTACCTCTTATCCTATCTATTATCTCGAGATTGATCCATAGATCTCGAGATTTGGTGGACTCTATCCTCTGAAATCGCAGCAGAAAGTTAAGGTTTTCACCTTTTTTCTATATAAACCTGCCCAGTTCGCCTGCGCGACGGGGGGCTCTTCTTCGACCTGGGGCGAAGCCATGCCAGATCGTCCACTCAAACCTTTGACCCCAGGCTATTGAGGGAAGTATAGGCTTCGTTTTGGTTCCTCATTTGCTTCATTTCATCATTGTTTTCCCTCCTAACTTCGCCTCTACTGTTTGCAAAATCATCACAAGTTCGTGGAGCTGTGTGGTGGGCCAACCTTCGTCGGCTTGGGGCGGAGTCATCTGGTGTCCTCTTTGTCTTCCATTAGTCCCATCCTGAAGAGGGGAGTATCTTCTTCGTTTTCCATCTCTCTGGGCTCTCTATACTTGCTCCAATTTCTTATTCCTCTCCCTTACTTTTCACAAATCATCATAGTTTTACACTTAGTTTCTGCACAGTTTCCTGCATGTTTATGCATTTTTCTCCATTTTGCACAACGGTTGTCTCTCTGTTCTCTCCATCAAATTCCATGATTTCAAATTCCATGCATGCACAACACTCCCACCTTTCATTTGCACCCATTTATAGGGGTTAAAAATCCTCCCCCAGTGCGTTTTCCCCCATTCTTTCAAGCTATTTCATCACTTCGGGCATGTGCTACACTTTCATGATCTAATGGGTTTTCTCTTTTTTTTGTGGCTTTGTTTTGCAGGAGACCATCAATAGAACGTGAGGCCCTTGCTTTCTAGCCGGCTAGGAGGTGAGGAGGTGCACCCACATCGGTTCCCCGCATTCCCTTTGAGGCGGGATCACACGTTGTAGCGGCTTCCCGTTAGGTCACATCTTCTTCTTCATTTTCCAAGGTACACGACGCTGTCTTCATCCTTTTGGTGCCGTAGAACCTTGGTGGCGATCACGGTCAGGTTCCTCTTCTTTGTCGCCCCTTTCCATTTCATGCACTTTCACGCTTATATGCATGGTTATATTGTTTAGTTAGGGGGCGGGATAGATTGAAACATTTATATCTACACTTGTACCCTGTTAAACAACGTCAAAAGGTAGGTCTTCTCGGCATCAAGCTAAACCTGTTAAGAACAATTAAACCTTAATATGGTCTCTGCATATATGTATATACCTTAATCTTTAATGCATCTGTAGGTGTTCTCGGCATCAAGCTAAACCCATTAATAGTTAAACTTTAATATGATCTCTGCTTATATATACCTTAATCTTTTAATGCATTCGTAGGTGATATCTCTGACAACTTAAACACATTAACAATATATGCAGTCACCATGGTATTGACGTGTGGTATTTGAATTGATTTATACCGTTCTGCATATTAAGTAAATAGCGACCCCTCCACAGTCGCTGAATCAGTGAATAGTGACAGTGGACATCACGCTATTTCTTTTGTGCGCCTTAAACCTTGTCGTTTATTGCCTATAAATTTATTAATTTCACCACCTTTAAAATTTAATAAACTATCAGGCGAATACTAGCATGTTAGTTATGGGTTTTTACTTCGACAAATTGTTCGTGGGCGCTGGAGCGTCTTTTGGTCATAAAATTTTAAGGGTGTACTATTGGGGTGAAGACCGAGGTAGTGAGAGTGGTTGCACCATTTTTTATGTCTCCTATCTCAAGATCCCCCATCTCTCAACGAAAAATTATTTTGAAAACATGATTAGGTATAGTTTTTCGAGCCCTTCATTTTGGTACGTGGATTGTGCAATTCGGACATGTGTACATGGAGAACAGGAGATTAGAAGAGTGGACTCTATTTATTAATTAAATGACGACAAGCTTACTGTCGTCAAATCCTTTTGATGACATAACGTAAACTCGTTAAATTATATATATATATATATATATATATCTTGTAATTATATCTTTAAAAATTCATATCTATTAAAATATGTAACAGAAATTTATAAAAATTATATATATATGAATTCTCATATTTTTCTCCTAATTATCATATATTTTATTTCTCTAAAGTATTTTAAATAAATAAATATGTCTTTGAATATATATTTTTGAACTTATTCAATTAAATAGATATTGACGTGAATTCTTGTTAAATAAATTAAGTTGAAAATCATAGAATTAATGTCTCTCCAAGTGGACGCTAATTAATAAATGACATTACTCACTGACGTCAATTAAAATAAGTTTATTTAATTATAGTTAATTATAGAATTGGATTGACGTGAATTCTATAATTAACGCATTCATGTTCTCACCGATTTCTTCCGGTTTTGACCCATACCTCGAATCTTTTGGCACTCTCATCTCACGTCCGTAGATGGACCGCTTTTTCATGATTGGTTCACGTTATACACCTCAACTCTTGGTGACATACGAGTCCTCCGTTGGACATTCCGTTCCTTCGGACTGGCAAGTTAGTCATTGGGACCTCCGTAAGTCTCCGCCAGCCTTGGATTCCCTCAAGGCAGCCGAGCTGGTTGTACCCCAAAAACCTCGGGATTCGATCCGTGTCACTTTGGTTTTTCGTTAATCTTGACACTCTACTCCTTTTGGAATCTTCTTGTCATCAATTCGAGAACATAACCCTTTGACTCTGTATTTGGCCAAATCTGATTCTGAACATTAAGGGCTGTGGGTCCGTGACTTTTCAGTGCCAGGTAGGACGGAAGTCCAATTGTGTAAACCATGGTAATTCTGGGTGTGGCATTACACCAAACTTTGTACATTTGTTATATTTTATTATTCTATTATATCTGTTATTCTGCAAACTCTGTTAATTCTGTTAAATCTGTTATTCTGAGAATTTGTAGCTTGGTTATTTTGATAATTTAGATATTCTGCTAGATTACTTATATTTATTGGAACTCTGTTATATTCTGGCCAATTCTAAAGTTATGTTCATCAAGTATCTGTCCTTGTTATATTCTGATAGCTTGTCCTTGACTCTGCATGGGAATTCATCCCTATTTCTCTTGAGCTCGTAACTGCCTTTGGCCTTGATATTTATCATTTCTGCTAGATCAATTGTCATGAT
Source organism: Amorphophallus konjac (assembly GCA_022559845.1). Taxonomy (NCBI): domain Eukaryota; kingdom Viridiplantae; phylum Streptophyta; class Magnoliopsida; order Alismatales; family Araceae; genus Amorphophallus; species Amorphophallus konjac. Next base: position 202,808,872 of record CM040124.1, read on the forward strand.
TTTCAAGTTATACCATTTTCTGCATTGCATTTGTCATGAACATGAGTAATTGGTTAATCACTTATATTCTGCTTGATGAGAGATGTAATTCCTACTGGGCGTTTCGCTCACTAGCCTATCTTTAACGTTTTTTTTCAGGTAACGACATTGAAGATAGTCCAATAGATGGGGAAGGGCAAGAGTGATGAGCGAAATAGAGAATCGTGTCGGTGTCTTTCTTTGAGTCTCGTCCTGTTATTTGAGTCCTTTCTCTTTATTAGAGTGTAATAGTGAGTCCTTTCTTCACTTATGTAAGTTGAGTCAAGATATGTAATTCGATATTTGAATATCAATAAAGGTTATATTGGCCCACATTATCCAGGTTGTAAATTCGTGTCTTATGTTCGCTCTGATTATTCACGACCGTATCACTGCCACGTTCCGAACTACACGTTCCGCTACTATCGATTCGGGGCGTGACAAAGACACTTCGGCCCGACACTAAGAGTTCCTATGAGCTATACGTCGCTCATAGAAATGCAAGCTCACTCGTCGTCCCAAGCGAGGGGAGACGCGGATCTGCGCGGTTGAGAAACCGGTAGAGTCAAGGGTGGTCGACTCACTTCCGTGCTAGGATCGAGCCACAGGACGGGTCACTCTCTTGCTCACAACGGTGACATGAACTCACGGGCTAGACTCCTAACGCACTCACAGCGGGATATGACCATATACTAAACTGGCAAATGAACGCCAAGGAGTTAAGACCGTTACATCCACGCTCCCGGCATGGGGAAGACAACCCCGGCCAAATCCGTACTCCCGGTTAACAGATTTTCACAGCGGTACAAAGTTTTGACCCACTCCACGCAGGGAGGTAATAGGTCACATGTGGGGCCCGAGAGTATCGGGAAGTGGGTTGACGGGTAGCATCTTGATGTCGCTCCGACGGTGCGGAAATCCGCATTTTAGTGCTGTCTGGACGGCGCGATCTACTGTTCGTGGGGCCCACGTGCATCTTAGTCCTCCTGACCTGGCGGGGTGGGTCCCGCTGTGATGGTGACACTGGTGGCGCGCTTTCCTGGATGACGGTCAGACTGGAACACCGGTCGAAGGTCGGGCAGCTCCGATCTCCACTTGTCGGAAGTGCTGGCCACGGATCTGCAACCTCTATTTTACAACGTGCGACCCGGCGAGATTTGCCTCTGCAATCAGCACCAATGTCGGATCGACATAAAACCAGCGCCGTTGGAACGCTGACTTGAAATCCTTTGACCCTCTATCACTCCAGAAAATTCGTTGTGACTGTGCTTCTGATGGGGAATTTTAGAACCGGACTGATCTCTGTTTCAGATCTGGCTGGACAGAAATAAACTTTCCTGAGAGTTGGCATTGACCGTGAAGTAGACCTCCGAATCAGATGATGAGCTCTTCATGAAAGTTGTAGAGGGGAGAGAGGGGAAAACGAGGATAATTTTTATGAAGGGTTTGGTGGAGGTTGGGATGGGGAAAGGTATTTTATACTGCTGGGTGATCGGATCTGGACAGTGGCAGGCAGAACTAGGCTTGGATCTGAAGTGATTTTTTAGAAAATATGAACGAAATTCTAAATTCACAAGAAAATTTTTGGACGTGGTATTAGGTGGACAGAACCTCCAATAAAAATATCAAGTCATTTGGGTCACAAGAAGGTGGGTTCATGAACGACCTATTAGGGTTCTAGAAATCTGGGCAGACTGCTGGTAGATCTGAGAGGAGGTGGAGAACGAAAATGGAAAATGGAAAATAATAACTAGAAGCTCTCCAATTTTTATAGGACGTGGTGACGGCCCCTGGAACTCACCCTGAAAGTTTGGGCTCCAGATGAACTCGTGGCTGAGAGAAAGAAATCTGAGATCAAGGGGCTGTCCTGAGTGGACAAAACTCTGGCGACAGTGGCGGAGGTGCGATAGCGGCACGAAGGCGGTGGCGGCTGCGATGACGATCTCACGAACTAGTAGAGGAGGCTTCACACCTCAGGATCATAGCCATCCCAGCAGTAGAAGGGGGAGAGAGGAGAGAGAGAGAGGGGCAGCGCTTGCTCTTTGGAAGAAATTCCCATATTTTCTTTAATTAATTCCAATCAAATGAAAATACATGCTATTTATGTGAAATAACAAAAGACACTAACTATCCCTAGATCTAGGGTTGGGGAGGGGTAAAAGAGGGTGTCCACAATTTATTTCTCCCATGTGATTTGGAACAAATAAAAAAAGATTTCAAACCTATTAAACTATAATAAGCTAGGGGCGCCCCCTTGACTTCTTGGCTCCCATTTTTGAATTTTGCTACCCTTTGTCCCCCCCTTGGTCCAACCCTTCTAGAAGCCCACATTGGAAGGTTGACTGACCCCACATGGGCCCAAGAGATGAGGTGGATCAATGGGAGAGGGATGGGGGGCCCGCGGGACCCAGATGGTCTCATTTTACAAATAAACCCATGTTACAATCCAAATTATAATCCGAATAAAGCGAAACAAACACACATTACACACAAATAAAGTCCCAGTAAATACTATAAATATCGAGACTCAAGGGGGAGTCTCCAGGCTATCTCCGAGCCAGATGGAAGCCAATGTAGCCCGAGTGGTGCTCCACGTACGGTACCGACGGCTCGCCGGTTCGTGCCTCTCCACCGCTCTGGTGTCCGCACCAATTCTCCCCGAGTGGGAGAAACTCGACCCTATCGAGTAAGGGTCAGCATCGCTCTGGTAGTGCTCCAGTAGGTCCGTATCTATCCGCTGCAACTCTCCACGGGTGATCCAAGTATCCTCGGTGGCGGGTCGCCCTCTCCAACGCACTAGGTAGCGCGGGTAGGATCCACTCCTGGTAACTGTCACCTGCTCATCTAGTATATGATCGATATGCTCTCGCTGTCGTGGAAAATGTGGCTGGTGGTGGACACTCAGGTGTGGGATCACTCTCAATGGGAGGAGATGACACAAAAGGCTCATTACTGATCACCGCTTGGTCCCTATATGCAACTAGATCTAACACATTGAAAGTTGAGCTTATACCATATTCCTCGGGACAGGTCCACAACATACGCATTGGATCCAACGCGTTTTAACACTCTAAATGCACCGGCTCTGCGAGCTTGCAATTTCTTTACGGTTCCAGAGGGAAACCGTTCAGGTATTACCCTGATCATGACATATTCACCCTCTTGGAACTCACAGTGGTGTCGATGGGTATCGGCTAACTCCTTATACCATGCATTACTGGCCTCAATGTGACGACGGATGTCATCATGCAAACTCCTAACATGCCTAGCAAAACACTCGGCAGACTCAAACACTCGTGCATGAATGGGCATGAGAACAAGATACACTGGCTTCCTAGGCCTACGACCTGTGACAATCTCGAATGGACTCATACCGGTAGACCTGTTAACCGAATCATTATATGCAAATTCTGCCAATGGTAATATGAGATCCCAATCCCTTACACGGTTACTGATAAGACACCTCAAAAGGTCACCCAGACTCCTATTGACCACCTCGGTCTGACCATCTGTCTGGAAATGATATGCAGTTAAAAACTTGAGGCGAGTACCCAACATATGTCACAGTGTCTTCCAAAAATAACTGGTGAACCTAACATCACGGTCAGACACTATGGTACGAGGCAACCCGAACTTGCACACCACATGAGTAAGGAATAGGCGGGCTACACTCGAAGCATCCGAAGCCTTCGAGCAGGGAATGAAAAGGGCCATCTTCGAGAACCGGTCAACTACCACATAGACCGAGTCATGCCTCCTAGAGGTACGTGGCAATCCCAAGATAAAATCCATGCTAACATCATGCCACGGGGTATCAGGCATGAGAAGAGGCATATAAAGGTCCGAGCTTTGCTTCTTCATTTTGGCCGTAGCACATGCACGGCACTGAGCCACAATATGAGCAACATCACGCTTCAAGCTCGGCCAATAAAATCTATGCTCAACAGCCTCGATAGTCTTGTTCCGACCAAAGTGGCCGGCTAGACCTCCGACATGTAGTTCCCAGACTAAGAAGTCTCGAATCGAAGTTCGGGGAACACAAAGTCTGCCTCCTCGAAAGATACTTAACCCATCGACTATGACGTGCATTAAGCTTCTTTTGGGAATGGAGGAACCTCAATGCCTCATGATCGGAGTACAAGATAAACTCCTGATGTAAAAGATAGTGCCTCCAATACCGAAGAGCCTGAACAACTGCGTAGAATTCCTTATCATAAGTGGAGTAGCGCAGTTTTACATCATTCAGCTTCTCACTGAAATATGTGACCAGGTGGGCCTCCTGACTCAACACTCCTCCTATCCCAACACCTGACGCATCACAAGAGACCTCAAACACCTTCGAGAAATTTGGCAATCGAAGGATCGATGTCTGGGTCATGCACTCCTTGATGTCCTTGAAGGCAGCAGCTGCGACCTTCGTCCATACAAACGTGCCCTTCCAAATATAGTCCGTGATCGGGGCAGTGATGGAGCTAAATCTGTAGATGAAACGACGATAGAACGTCGCAAGGCCATGGAAGCTGCAGACATCATGGACTGTATGGGGTTCCGGCCACTCAACAATGGCTCGGACCTTCTCCGGATCAGCGGAGACCCCAGTACTAGACATAATAAAACCCAAGAAGGTAAGCTGAGGTGTCATGAAAGCACACTTCTGTGGGTTCACAAACAACTTCTCTCGCCTCAAAAGCTGATAGACCTGACATAGATGGTCCAAGTGGTCCCCTTTAGTGCGACTATATATAAGGATATCATCAAAATACACAACCACAAAGACTCCAATGAATGGTCGAAGGACCTGAGTCATGAGTCGCATGAAGGTGCTAGGGGCATTGGTTAACCCAAAGGGCATATCCAACCACTCATATAGACCATCCTTGGTCTTAAATGCGGTCTTCCACTCATCACCTGGCCTAATCCTCACCTGGTGGTAGCCACTCTTAAGATCGATGTTCGAGAAGATAGTGGCACCGGCCATCATGTCTAGCATATCATCTAGGCGGGGAATAGGGAACCTGTACTTTACGGTGATTTTGTTGATGGCATGACTATCAATGCACATTCTCCACGTGCCATCCTTCTTTGGGACGAGTAATGTGAGAACAGCACACAGACTCATACTGTCCCGAACAGACCCTCTCTGCATCAACTCATCGACCTGCCGTTTTAGCTCGGCATGTTCCGTGGGACTCATGCGATAATGAGGAAGATTGGGCAATGAGGAGCCCGGAATCAGGTCGATAGCATGCTGAATATCCCGCATAGGTGGGAGTCCCTCAGGAAGCTCTTCGGGAAAGATATCAGCGAACTCCTATAGAATAGGAATGACATCGGGTGGGAGTTCACCCTTGGACTTTGGGTCCCCCTCTCAGACCGTAATAGCAAATACAGGGCAGCCCCTACTAGCCTCCCGCTCCATTTCTCGGGAGCTAATCATCCTCAACCTCCTAGTCGAGGGCTCGCCTGTGGCAGAGGTGACGGTCATAGCCCGGGCTGGGAATGGGGTATTGGGCCCGGGGACAGAAGGCTCCGGAGTACTAGGGCCAGTAGGACCCCTAACTGATGGGCTCTTGGGCTGAGTGGGGTGGAGGGTAATCTGTCAGCCATCATGGTCGAAGGTACAGGTGTTCGACCGGCCATGGAGTGTGGCATCCCGATCAAATAACCACGGCCTACCAAGAATGATATTGCACACCTCCATGGGGAGGACACCACACTAGATCTCGTCATGGTAGGAATGGAACTGCAGTTGGACCAAACACCGTAGCCTTGTCGGAATGGAGGTGGAATCCACCCATGATACTCGATAGGGGCAAAGATGGTCCACGGGAGTAAGACCAAGATGTGAGACTGCGCCCGTGGAGATTGTATTGATGCAACTCCCACTATCGATAATCAGCTTACACACATGCCCTCCCAGCCTACAGTATGTATGAAAGATGGTGGTCCGACGCCAGTCATCATTGGCTTGTGGCTGGGTGAGAATACACCTGACGACCCCCAAGTGGGTATCGTCCGAATGGTGGGCATCATGGCCATCACCTTCAATCTCATAGTATTCGTCAGCTAGCTCCTGATCTGCTTCATAGCTGACTAACACAAGATCTGAAGAGGTGGCGTCCCCTGCCTGTGTGTCTCCAATGACAAGAGACTGGCGAGTGGGACACTGGTTGGCAAAATGGCCAAACCTATTGCAGCGATAACACTGCTGCCGTGATCCACTAAGCTCCCCGATCAAAGGTCCTTTCCCCTTATCCTCCCGACGGATAGGAGGTGTAGGCAACAAAGGACGAGCAACGGGTGCGGGTGCCGGTGGATGGACCGTGGGTGCCGTGGGTTGGGGACGAGGAGGAATATCACTCGGAGGTGGAGGGCGAAGCCTAGGAGCGAATGGCTTGGGACTAGTGGGCTCCTGAGGTCGAGCCATGGGGGCCCTCGGATATGTGCCTAAAGAGCCATGGGGCTCGACGCTACGTATGGGAAAGGGGCCCAACCGATGGGTAGGCTCAAACTTGGCCTCGAATTGCTCCAATTTGAGAGCAACCTGATACGCCTCTTCCAAAGTGGTAACATTACGACGGAGAAGTTCATATTGGTAGTTCGGCCGCAGACCTCTTCGAAAGCACGATATGGTCATGGTGCTCTCTTCCGTAACTCCACACCGCAAATAATGCTCATCAAACTCGGCGGTGTACTCAGCCACGGACCTGTTCCCTTGGGAGAGACTTTGCCATTTATCTATGAGACACTGGTGATACATGGCAGGAAGGTATTTCTACCTCAACTTCATTTTCATGTCATCCCAAGTACCGATCGGGGGTTGATGTCGATGCACTAACAGGCTCTCCACATTGATCCAATAAGTTTGGGCCTATCCATGCAACTTCATCTTCACGTACCGAACTCTTCGGTGGTCCGTCATTTCAAACCACTTGAAGTATCGGTCCATGCCGACCTCCCAATCTAAATAGACCTTCGGGTCCAGAGACCCGTCAAATAGGGGCGGGTCCGCACGCACGCTCCTAAGAACGCGGTCGTCGTCGTCATCACGATTCCGTCGTTAGTTTCGACGATCACGACCATAACCCCCTTGTTCATTATCAGATGCATAGTCATCCACCTCGTGCACCTGCTGCCTCTCAACATCAACCCCATGAGCCCTTGGCGCAGTAGGTTGCTGAGCCAGCTCTTGTTGGCCATTCATCGGCGCGGGTTGCGCATCCACTGGGGCCCTCTCAAGGATAGCAATCCTCCATACAAGACCCTGAATGGATTGGTCCGATGCTTCGGCCCGATCCTCTAGAGCTTTCATCCTCCCTTCTAGACGCGTTCCTACGCCATCTAGACGCGTACTAAGGCCATCCATACGCATATCGAGATGATCCATGAGGGCTCGGAACATCTCGACCGTCGAGGGCTCATTCGAGCTACGGGCTCGGGAATCCGCCATAGGTGGTGGTGGCGAGTATTGGGTGCCTCGACGAGTGGGCATGCAAAGACACACGTGCTAGGAGACACAGGCTAATGCACATAGACTTAGCGAATATCCGGTACGTGGCGGAGGGTCGACCCGAAGATCTCCTCGCGCAAGTGTACGGCCTTCCCGATATGTGTAGCCTAAGTTCGGACAACACCTTTTAATATACCGGATTATCGAGATGAAATGCAATTTTAAAACGTATTTTTATTTTGAAAATAATGATGATCCTAGACTCGACTTAGACCGTGCAAGACTTATGCAATGACTACCCTAGACTCGACTCGCTCTGATACCAAACTGATGCGGGACGGACACGGGGACCGACTCAAAGTGATGTGGACCTCAGACTCTAAATGTGGACGTGACCAGCAACATACAACAATGGAGACACTTCGACCCGACACTAAGAGTTCCTATGGGCTATACGTCGCTAACAGAAACGTAAGCTCACTCGTCGTCCCAAGCGAGGGGAAACGTGGATCCGCGCGGTTGAGAAACCGGTAGAGTCAAGGGTGGTCGACTCACTTCCGTGCTAGGATCGAGCCACGGGACGGGTCACTCTCTTGCTCACAGCGGTGACATGAACTCACGGGCTAGACTCCTAACGCACTCACAGCGGGATATGACCATATACTAAACTGGCAAAAGAACGCCAAGGAGTTAAGACCGTTACCTCCACGCTCCCGGCATGGGGAAGACAACCCCGGCCAAATCCGTACTCCCGGTTAACAGATTTTCACACCGGTACAAAGTTTTGACCCACTCCACACAGGGAGGTAACAGGTCACATGTGGGGCCCGGGAGTATCGGGAAGTCGGTTGACGGGTAGCATCTTGATGTCGCTCCGACGGTGCCGAAATCCGCATTTTAGTGCTGTCCGGACTACGCGATCTACGGTTCGTGGGGCCCACGTGCTGCTTAGTCATCCGAACCTGGCGGGGTGGGTCCCACTGTGATGGTGAACCCTGGTGGTGCACTTCCCTGGATGACGGTCGGACTGGAACACGGGTCGGAGGTCGGGCGGCTCCGATCTCCACTTGTCGGAAGTGCTGGCCACGGATCTGCAACCTCTATTTTGCATCGTGTGACCCGGTAAGATTTGTCGCTACGATCAGCACCGATGTCAGATTGGCACAAAACCAGCGCCGTTGGAACGCTGACTCGAAATCCTTCGACCCTCTATCACCGTAAAATTCGTTGTGAATGTGCTTCTGATGGGGAATTTTAGAATCGGACTTATCTCTGTTTCAGATCTGGCCGAAAAGAAATGAACTTTCCTAAGAGTTGGCATTGACCGTGATGTAGACCTCCGAATCAGATGATGATATCTTCATGAAAGTTGTAGAGGGGAGATAGGGAAAAACGGGGATAATTTTTATGAAAGGGTTTAGTCGAGGTTTGGATGAGGAAAGGTATTTTATACTACAAGGTGGTCGGATCTGGATAGTGGCAGGCAGAACTGAGCTGGGATTTGAAGTGAATTTTTAGAAAATATGAACGAGATTCTAAATTCACAAGAAATTTTGTGGACGTGGTATTAGGTGGACAGAACTTCCAATAGAAATATCAAGTCATTTAGGTAACGAGAAGGTGGGTTCATGAATGACCTATTAAGGTTATGGAAATCTTGGCAGACTGCGGGTAGATCTGAGAGGAGGTGGAGAACGAAAATGGAAAAATGGAAACAAAAACTAGAAGCTCCACCAATTTTTATAGGATGTGGTGATGACCCCTGGAACTCACCCTGAAAGTTTGGGCTTTAGATGAACTCGTAGCTGAGAGCAGAAAATCTGAGATCAAGGGGTTGTCCTGAGTGGACAGAACTCCGGCGACGGTGGCGGTGGTGCGACGGCGGCACGGTGGTTGCGGTGATGACGATCTCACGAACTAATAGAGGAGGCTTCACACCTCAAGATCACAGCCTTCCCAGCTACAAAAGGGGGAGAGAGGAGAGAGAGAGGGGCGGCCCTTACTCTTTGGAGGAAATTCCCATATTTTGTTTCATTAATTCCAATCAAATGAAAATACATGCTATTTATGTGAAATAACAAAAGAAACTAACTATCCCTAGATCTAGGGTTGGGGAGGGGTAAAAGAGGGAGTCCACAATTTATTTCTCCCATGTGATTTGGAACAAATAAAAAAAGATTTCAAACATATTAAACTATAATAAGCTAGGGGCGCCCCCTTGACTTCTTGGCTCCCATTTTTGAATTTTGCTACCCTTTGTCCCCCCTTGGTCTAACCCTTCTAGAAGCCCACATTGGAAGGTTGAATGACCCCACATGGGCCCAAGAGATGAGGTGGATCAATGGGAGAAGGGATGGGGGGCCCGCGGGACCCAGGTGGTCCCATTTTACAAATAAACCCCTGTTACAATCGAAATTACAATCTGAATAAAGCCAAACAAACACACATCACACACAAATAAAGTCCCAGTAAATACTATAAATATCGAGACTCAAGGGGGAGTCTCCAGGCTATCTCCGAGCCAGATGGAAGCCGATGTAGCCCGAGTGGTGCTCCGCGTATGGTACCGACGGCTCGCCGGTTTGTGCCTCTCGATCGCTCTAGTGTCCGCACAACTTGGACCATTGGACCAAGGAGATAAAGGTAGAGGATGCCCCCTCCTTGTCCCCCATGCTTGTCTCACACCTACCCTTGACCAATGTTAGTGGGTGTCCTTTGGAGTTAGTGGATGTCCTTTGGTGTTAGTAGATGTGTCACATCCCGAGCCTTTTATTACAGTGGAAGACTAGCTCGAGGAACGTGAACAGTCGACATGATAAGCCTCTTGCAAGCAAGAATGATTAGAGCGTAAGATAGTTACACACATAAATGCAATTGCATAATATTTACTCAAACTTCAACTTATTTCATTAATAATCAAATCAAATACTCAATTACAATCACTATTTCAACTTTCTTCATCATACTAGATGCAAGGAATAAGAAAATTACATAGACTCAATCTAAACATGTAGACTTCCTAAGTCTTCACTCATTCTACATTCACTCTCGGACCCGCTATTTGAACGTTTCGAATACGATCCTGACTCACTTCCATCTCCTGAAAAGATTGGAAATAGGTAATGACCACACTTGCCCAATAGGTATCTTCGCATCAACATGAAGGCACTATTAAAGTAATTAACATTTTTGCTCTAAAGGAATAAGGTAAAATCATGCGAATGCGATAAATTACAAGTAACCAAAGTAACAAGATGATCATGTAAGATAGAATGAACAAGTATTAATTAGCAAGAATTTAACAAGAATGGCCTTTTATGAATAAGAATGTACTAGCAAGTTCACATACTCATCATCCAAACATCTTTTGCGTATGAGTAAGTACTTTGTGAATTTCTGTGGAATATCATGTAACAAGCAAGAAAGTCATGTACGTGTATCGTGGATTTCACTTATTTATAGAGAAAGTACTCCCAGCGCAATGCGACGCCAGTAGCATCATACCCCATGGTTTACAGTATGTTTCTGACAATCAGCCGAGGGGACTAGCATAGAGCCCTTGAACACAATCAGTGCTCGATCACATCTTCAAGTATAAATCAAACTATTTCCACGTTTCAAGCAATAAAATATGGTCTGTAATATAACAAGTTTGATAAGTTCATGATAACAATAATTCAATGAATGAACGCTTCAATTATGAACATGAGAGATCAAGAATGACTTAAAACATGGTTATGCTCATGGAAATAATTCGGCCGCATAACGGTACATTCCTTATTTTTTCATAATTAAATTAAGTATCTTGAATAATATGACTAGTCCTAGACCATCAATAATCTGTCTAGGAACTTTGGAATATCAAACCTTAGTTCAAACCTCGGGTTAAAACACTCAAGAACTGTGACGGTCAATCAATGGGCCGTTACATGATCGTGACGGTCTATCATTGATCCGTTAGAACGACTGAATCCAGACACAATAAAACGGACTCAGTAAATGTGACGGTCATATATTAGGCCGTTATATGAGCATGACGGTCTAATATGGATCCATTACATATCTAGAACCAGAAACTTCGATAGTGCTTTTCTAACAATTGGGCTTTCGTGGTACAACCAACTCGGCGTCCTAGTGAGAATCCCAGGCTCGCAGAGAATTACGGGTCCTTGAAACCAGATTTCCTAGTCCATTGGAAGGAATATCCAAAAGAGAGGTCCTCAAGTTCAAGAATATGTTCCTATAGTGCAAAGTGTGAACTAATGGTCATATACCGAAATATATGCCATGTACTTAAAGAAATTGACTCTATAGAAAAGAATGTGTAACGATGTGAATCCATGATAAAGACTCCGTCATTACATCATTTAAAATCATAGTGTAAATACAAAACTATAGAGTTTAGCTTAATGAAATTAACATATGCTTGAAATAACTAGAGATGCTTTTAAACATGCAATTTCCTATCAAGAATCAATTAATAAATTCAGGGTCATGAAATCAGGTCAAAACTTAGGTAACTAGGCTTATTTATAAGTAAGTTTGACTACCCTCACTCCTGTCTTGGGTTGACAGAAAATAGCACTCTGACGGTCTAAGACAGACGCGTTATACATCTGTGACGGTTTATCGTGGGACCGTTATAGTATTGTGACGCACTGACTTTGGTTCGTCAGAGACAACAGAGAAATTTAAACACAATAGAGGGTGTGACAGCTTATCGTAAGGCCGTTACAGTCATGTGACGGTCCTATTTTAATCCGTCAGAGCTTCTGCTGACAATAAAGATAAAGAAATATGTCCATGCAAGAAGAATCAAAATAACTAACTATTCTAGCCATGATAACGAAGTAAAGGCCATCTAGATGCATAGGTAGTAATGAAATAACAAGAGATTACTCTTATCTTTAATTAGGTTTGAAGACATGCATGAATGTATAGACTAATACTAAAACATGAAATTCATGAAGTATAAATGCATGAAATCTAAATAAAGTAGAGGGCTTTTATCCCTAACCATGTGTTTTTGCCGTTCATGAGATAACATACCTCTTTTGTGGGCTTTAATCTTCGAATTTGGGACTGCAAGTCACGCCCTAGTTCTTCTCTTCCTGTTGTTTCTCAGCAACTTCTCGTCGCTCTAACTCCTCATTCTCTTGCCCTAAGAACGTGAAATTTGGAGGTTGGGAAGATAAAACTAAGAGGAACAAAAAGTTCTAAAGCATCTAACTCTAATTACCTCATTTAGCTTCTCTAATTTCTTGATCTTCAACACCTTGTTGCACAGTTTCCTGGGTTGGCGTGATGAAACCAGCAACATTGGAAGATCCTAACTCCTTGGATACTCGACCTCCTAACATAAAATTTTGAGAGTTGTCAGACCTTAGTATTAGAAACAAAAAGTTCCAAAGGACTTACCCGAGTTCTATCTCTTTACCTTATTTCTTCACGAGCCAAAAGTAAGGGTCGCTCAGTTCAGAACGGGGCTCTATTTATAGGGTTTTGGCCAGGGTTTGAGGATTAGATCGATTCTAGAGTCCTTGTTAAATCTTAGATCGACTTCTAAGAGTCCTTAACACCTCTACTAGTCTTCCCATCTCGATCTTTAAGGGATTAACTAGCAAAAATCTAACCTTTTTGCTCTTTCTTCACTTCACGGAACTAACAGAGCGTAACGGTCGAAGGTAGGCGCGTTACATGACTGTGGCGGTCGCACGATAGACCGCTACATCCCATGTGCACAGAATTCAATAAAATTCAAACTCTTTTGTTTATTTTATCTACATAATTATCTAATAAATGAGTATTTATCCTTTAAATTTGTGAATAGGCTAAATAACTTTCTAGAATATGGGTCAAACTTAATGGACTTGGTCCAAAAACCTATTGGGTTTTAATTATCAAAGTTGGATTAGTTATTTAACATAATTGGGTGATATAATGATTTATTTAATCCAATATCTATTTATAAATTCATTTAGGCCTTTATAAATTCCTAATAAATTCCAGAAAATCTTACAATAATCCAAAAATTTATTTATATAAATTTTGGCACACTACATGATCTCATTTGGTGTTAGTGGATGTCCTTAGGTCGAGATCTAAAGTTTGAATATATACACTCTCTTGTTTCATTTGTAGAATTTTAATGAAAGATTTTGTGGAAGAAAAGCATACTGCATTTGGGTGCCCCTCTCTCCCCCTCTCCTTCTTCTTGGTGTTCTTCCTTCTTCCTCCTCCAAACTCCTCTAGATCTGCTCCTAAATCCTCTATCTCCCTCCTCTACTCTTCCTCTTGCTGCTTCCAACATTCACCGCCGCCGCCTCCGCCATCCGTGCCACCATCAAGCCACCATAGCTTCAACTCTTTTTGCTGCCCTGCAACTCGTAGTTCCTGGACAGCAGCTCGGTGTTCGGGTTGGTACGAGAGGTCCGACCGTTGGATCGCGATGATATTTTGAGAGTAGGTTTCCCCCATCAACCCTCAATCACAGTTCAATTTTTGCCACGATCAGATTCTGTTTGGGCCACCCCCAGCCCGCTGTTTGCCCCCCTCTCAATCAGCCTGTTTGCAGACCAGCGGGATAGCAGGTGGTAGACAAATTTTCTCACCCCCTAATCATGGTCAGAATCCTACAAAAGACCAATGTGTGTGACCGTCTCTCTCCCCTCTACCTCCATAAAAATCATTTCACCCTACAACTTTCGTTTGAGTTTCGTTCAAACCCCATAAACAGGTAGATCCTGTTCTGCCCTGTGTGTCCTGTATCCTAGGGTAGAGAATGCGGTCCGTTTGCAGAGCTTTCATTTCCAGCTCCACCGTTGGATGGATCTAAAACTCCCATAGGTCGAATATCTTCAAGTCCTCTTCGTAACGGCGCTGGTCTCGCGTCGATCCAACATCGGGGCTGGTCGTGACGGCCGATCTCGCCAGGGTGCGCAATGCTGCCTAGGTCTGTCCCGAGGTTGGCCTGTTGAAAGGGGTCAACGGAAAAAGGCAGCAAAAATACGCCGGAGCTGATTCAGCCACCGCCGCTCCAGGACGTCGTCCAGGGACCAGCTGCTGTTGTCCCGTTATACCGCTGCCTCCAGAAGCCTTCCGGAGAACGCCGCTCTTTTGGAGGTTCGTGGTTGCTGTCTTGCCGACCAGCTAGCCACCTAACCGGAGCCGCCGCCTGCCGCCGCCCAAGACCCGCCAACGTGCTGCCCGCCAACCCATGTTCGGTGCTCCCGGACTTGTCGTGTAGCCTGTTACCTCCCTGTGTGGAGTGGGCCATTATTTTTTGCTGTAATTAAATATTACCATTGTACCGGGAGTCACAGTCTTGGCCAGGACGTCTTCCCTACGCCCCGAGCGTAGAGGTACACCCGCCACCCCCTCGTAGACGTATTTTGCTTTCCTAGTATACATTCTTATGCCGCTGCTAGAGGGCATGTTAGGATCCTAGCTCGTATCATTTAAATCACCGCTGCGAGATAGAGAGCGAGACCCGTCTCGCGACTCATTCCGAGTGCGATAGTAAGCCGACCACCCGAGACTCAAAGCCGGTTACTCAACCGTGCAGATCATCGCGCTTCCCTCGATGGGGACGACCGTGAGTTAGCATGTCTTGTTTGGGGCATATCGCCTCTTCTGGAGCTCTTTAGGTGCCACATTGTATCGTTGTTGCTTGTCGTGTCGTCCAACAAGTCGTGTCGTCCTATAGAGTCCAATGTCACAACCCATCCGCGTCGAGTCTCGTAGTCGTGCCGCATCAAATTGGTATCAAAGCCGGTTTGAGTCTAGGGTAGTCATTATTTTCAAAAGAAAAAAAGTTTTCTAAATTGCATCGCACCCCAATACTCCAGTATATCGAAAGACGTTACTGGAAGGTTAGGTTACGCCTATCCGAAAGGTAGCCCCTCGCGTCGAGTCGGATCTTCGGCTTACTGCCTTCGCCACGTACTGGAGATTGGGTTAAGTCTAGGGTCCTCAACTTGCATCAGTCCATCCATATAGGTCTAGTGAGTCACCCTTAGCTCTCTTTAAGCCTCATTGCATGCCCACCCGTGGAGGTGCCCAGTACCATCGCCCCGACACTATGGGTGAACACCGAGGTGCCAACCCGGGAGGCCGTTCCCTGGAGGACATGATTGTTCAACTCATGGAGCGCATGGATAGCTCCAAACAAACTCTTAGGGAGCATATCTAGCGTATGGAGAGCCGATTCAAGGCCCTGGAGGACCGTGCCGAGGCTTCCGACCTATCTATCCAAGGTCTGGTTGGACGGTTAGAAAGTGTGGAGAAAACCCCTCGTCGGGACCTACCCGGCTTTCTCCCGGCCCCTCAGGCGCATGCTGCCCAACCCGTGCCCGCTGTCCAGCCCGGGCCTGTTGCCCAGCCCGCACAACCTAGGGTTGAGGAGCGACGGCCACGTGCCCTCCACTTGGAGGACTACGACTCCGACAACAAATACTAGGGAAATGGCCGACGCTGATGTGGTCACCGACCACAAAGGGATGATGAGGACGAACGGATCCTCAAGGACGTCCGTGTGGACCCTCCCACGTTTGATGGGTCCAAACCATTGGGCCTAAAGATCTATCTCAATTGGGAGGCTAGCATGGATCGGTATTTTTAGTGGTTCGAGATGACGGACCACCGGAGGGTTAGGTATGCCAAGATGAAGTTGTTGGGGCAAGCACAGACTTACTGGAGCAATGTAGAGAGCTTGCTCTTTCAGCGTCATGAGCCTCAGGTAGGTTCTTGGGATGAGATGAAGGACAAGCTTAGGCGTAAGTACCTTCCTGTCACGTACCGTCAGCGACTTAATGATAGGTGGCAGAGTCTCACCCAAGGGGACCGATCCGTGTCAGACTGCATCGCAGAGTTTGACGAGTATTTTTGTGATGTGGCGTTACGGAGGAGAGCACCATGCCAGTATCACGCTTCCGTCATGGTTTGCGGCCCCACTACCAATATGAATTATTTAGCCGCAATGTTACCACCTTGGAAGACACATACAAGGTTGCTCTAGAATTGGAGCAGTTTGAGGCGGAGTTCGCTCCCGTCCAGCGCCCAGGGTTCACTTATCAGCGTGGGACCGACCCTCGTACCACGCCTACCTTCTATAGCCGGTTTCCGGTGGCCCGTCCCCCGGAACCCCATCGGCAGGACCCCACTCCTCCTAGGCTCCGTACTTTCCCTCCAAGGGATCCTTCCCCTCGCCCGCAGGCACCAATTCCCGCCCCTTGGCCTTATCAACCCGCCGTACCAGCTCGACCTCTTCTTCCCGCACCCCCAGTCCGTCAAGAGGACAAGGGTAAGGGGCCATTTATTGGTGGCACATCTCAGGGCACCAGGACCTGAGACCGTTGCTATAGTTGTTGTGGAGTTGGTCACTTTGCCAACAAGTGTCCCACTCGGGAAACACTTGTTATTGCCGACACGTCGGCCCGTGACCCCACCCCCGAGTTGGTGCCAATCAGTTATGAGCCGGACCAGGAATTGGCTGAGAAATTTTTGATGAGCTGTTGGAGGGCGAGCAGGTCGACGTCCCTCGTACCTCATATTAAGAAGACGTGCAGTTGGGTGTAGTCAGGTGCATCCTGGCTTAGCCTCAGGTGGGTGACGACTGGCGTCGTACCACCATCTTCCACACATTTTATAGGCTGGAAGGGAAGGCCTGCAAGGTGATTATAGACAGCGAGAGCTGTATCAACACCATCTCAACAGGCACCGTCAAACGCCTTGGTTTGACGCCTGTGGATCACCCTGCACCCTATAGAGTTTTTGGGTGGATTCCACTTCCATCCCGGTCAGACTGCGGTGTCTGGTGCTGCTGTAGTTCCAGGCATACCGTGATGCGATTTGGTGCAGTGTACTACCTATGGAGGTGGGTAGTATCATCCTTGGTAGGCCTTGGCTCTTTGACCGAGATGCCACCCTTCATGGCAGGTCGAACACTTACACCTTCGACCATGGTGGCCAAAGGATTACCCTCCACGCAGTCTAGCCGAAGGACCCATCTATCCGAGGACCAGCTGACCCCAGCACTGTGACCTCTCCTGGTCAGGGGAAGGCCGGTCCACCCATTTTGTCCGAGGCATGGGCTACCACCTCTTCGACTTCTCCCTGCATTGTGGACCCTCCACCTAGGAGGTTGATGATGATCAGCCCGAGAGAGATGGAGCAGGAGGTGACCGGGGGTAACCCCATCCTAGCTGTTGTTGTCCGGGGCATAGAGGATGTCGCCCATAGGTCCGAGGATGAACATCCCCCAGAGATAGCCACAATATTACGGGAGTTTTCCGATGTCTTCCCAGAAGACCTCCCTAGAGGCCTTCCACCTATGAGGGACATCCAGCATGAGATCAACCTCGTTTCGAGCTCATCTTTACCCAACCTTCCCCAATATAGGATGAGTCTCATGGTCCATGCTGAGCTTCAGTGGCAGGTCGAAGAGTTGATGAGTCGGGGATCTCTTCGGGACAGCAAGAGCCCTTGTGTTGTTCCCATGTTATTGGCCCCGAAGAAGGATGGCACATGGAGGATGTGCATTGATAGCCGTGCAATCAACAAGATCACGGTGAAATATCATTTTCCCATTCCCCGATTGGATGACTTGCTAGACATGATGTCAGGAGCCACTATCTTTTCAAAGATAGATCTTCGTAGTGGCTATCACCAGGTGCGGATCAGGCCGGGAGATGAATCGACGACGGCATTCAAGACCAAGGATGGTCTTTATGAGTGGTTGGTTATGCCCTTTGGGCTTTCCAACGCCGTTAGCACCTTCATGCGGTTGATGACCCAGGTTTTATGCCCTATGCTAGGGGTCTTCTTGGTCGTCTACTTCGATGGCATTCATATCTACATCCGCATTAGGGAAGATCACTTAGACCATCTTAGATAGGTCTGCATTGTGTTGAGGCGAGAGAGTTTATTTGCCAACCCGAAGCAATGTGTTTTCATGTTCGATCAGATCACTTTTGTCGGGTTTATTGTGTCGAGAGATGGAGACTCCGCTGATCCGGAGAAGATTAGGGTCATCAGGGAGTGGCCCGAGCCCCGCACACTCCACGATGTCTGGAGTTTCCATGGGTTAGCGACATTCTACCGTCGCTTCATTCGTGGCTTCAGTTCTATCACTGTCCCGATCACTGATTACATAAAGAAGGGGGCATTCATAATGGACTAAGGCCGCAGCCATGGCCTTTCAGGACATTAAGGAGCGCATGACCCAGGCACATATTCTTGCTTTACCTGATTTTTCTAAGGTGTTTGAGGTCACATGTGACGCTTCTGGAGTAGGTATTGGTGGCGTTTTGAGTCAAGAGCCCCACCCCATTGCATTCTTTAGCGAGAAGCTTAATGATGCCAAACTGCGATATTCCACATACGATAAAAGAATTCTACACAGTTGTCCAGGCATTGAGGTATTGGAGGTACTATTTGTTACACCAGGAGTTTGTCCTCTTCTCTGACCATGAGGCCTTACGATTCCTCCATACCCAAAAGAAGCTGAATGCTCGCCATAGTCGTTGGGTGGAGTATCTCCAGGAGTACACCTTTGTGCTCAAGCACAAGGCAGGGGCGGAGAACAAGGTAGCCGATGCACTGAGTCGGCCGATGATGATGTTGACCACCATGAGTGTTGAGGTGGTAGGGTTAGAGAGGTTGAAGGATGCTTATGCTGATTGTCCGGATTTCGATCCGATCTATGCAACCCTTTAGGCCGGTCCCTCGCGTGATTATAGCGAGTTTGTGCTACAGGAGGGTCACCTATTCCGGGGTGACAAGTTGTGCATCCCACGGACTTTTGTTCGTGACTTTCTTACATGGGAAATGCACGCGGGAGGTCTTGCGGGTCACTTTGGCCGAAACAAGACCATAGAGGCGGTTGAGCATCGATTCTATTGGCCTAGCCTAAAGATGGATGTTGCTCGTATTGTGGCCCAGTGTCGCATTTATGCTATGGCCAAATAGAGGAAGCAAAATACCGGCCTCTATACTCCCCTTCCCGTCCCGGATAGTCCATGGAAGGACATTAGCATGGACTTTGTGTTAAGACTGCCCCGCACCCTCTAAAAGCATGACTCGATCTTTGTGGTTGTCGACCGGTTCTCCAAGATGGCCTTGTTCATTCCATGCTCCAAGATTTCGGATGCCACTAGAGTTGCCCGCATGTTCTTCTCTCATTGTGTCTCCAGGTTTGGCCTTCCCCGTACCATAGTGTCAGATAGGGATGTACGATTCACTAGCTATTTTTGGAAAACCCTATGGCACATAATGGGCACCCAATTGAAATTCTCCACTGCATATCACCCCCAGACCGATGGTCAGACTGAGGTTGTCAATATGAGTTTGGGGGATCTTCTTAGGTGTCTTGTCCGAGATTGAGTCAGGGATTGGGATTTGGTCTTCCCTTGGCCGAGTTCGCCTATAACGATTCAGTCAATAGGTCTACAGGTATGATCCCCTTCGAGATTGTCACTGGCTGTAGACCTAGGAGACCCATAGACCTAGTCCCATCTCCCATCCAGTCCCTTGTGTCTGAGTCAGTCGAGTCTTTTACTACCCATATTAGACAGTTGCATGAGCATATTCGTCGTCACATTGAGTCCAGCAACGCACGATACAAAGAATTGGGTGACGCCCATAGGCACCACCATGAGTTTCAAGAGGGCGATTCTGTCATGATCAGGGTAAGACCTGAACGGTTTCCCTCAAGAGCCGTGAAGAAGTTGCATGCTCGTGGTGCCGGTCCCTTTCGAGTAGTGAGGCGAGTCGGATCCAACGCATATGTTGTGGGCTTGCCAGAGGATTACGGGATCAGCTTGACTTTTAACATCTCGGATCTCGTCGCTTATAGGTACCTAGCGGTAATACCCAGTGAGCCCTTTGAGTCATCTCAACCCATTGTGAGTGACACCACCCTAGAGTGTCCACCGCCAGCCCTGTTACCTCAGCAGCGAGAGCAGATAGAATGTATTCTAGATGAGCAGGTGACGACTACTCGAGGCGGAGTGTACCAGCGCTACTTGGTGCGTTAGAGGGGACGGCCCGCGTCCGATGACACCTGGATCACCCGGGCAGAGCTACTGTCACGCCCCAAGCGCGGAAGGAACCCGGAGTGCGTGACAAGTTTATATCGATCATGTCAATCAGAGCGTTAGTGTATTCAACACAAAGACAGAGTGCGCAAAAGTAAAGATAACCCAGTCTTGTATTCAATCACAACCTCAAAGTACTTCTGTTACAAATAAAAATGCCAAGACTCAATAAAAGAAAAAAGAACAATGATTGACTCAAGAAATTAGAAAGATAAGATTAGTAAACGCTTGGATAGACGAAGAGCTCTAATCTCTTCACTCTTGACCTTCCCTATCCGATTGAGTCTCATCATCGGACTTACCTGAAAAATAGGGGAAAATACTGGATGAGCGAACGCTTAGTAGGAATTATATCTCAAGAGCTAGCTTGCTTTAAGTAAATTACATGTTACATGAATGCAATAAAGCTATGCATGTTTGCGTAAAACGATAAGAGAGAGAGAGTATAACAAGAGGTAATTGAGTGAACTAGCATGTCTTTCAAGGGCTTATATCAATAAATGTCAAGATATTCAAGTAAGTATATCCATCATGTCATGTCGGGAATTGGCTATCACGTTTCAAGCAAGTATATAAATACCCTTTCCGGGTCACGCAAGTCATGTCATGTCAAGTCGAGTATGAGATTGTGGAATGTCTAATCAAGCTAGTCATGCACTTAAGTACAATGCCATACCGTGATCATTACAACTCCCATGGGCACTAGTACTTTCGGGTGCTCCTCCCAGGACCAGATCGGGCCCTATATGTGCAGGCATTGATCGTGTATTTTTCGACATCCACAAAAGTTATAGCCAATATGGAGTTTCAAGGAATAAACTCGTATAACTTTAAGGTAGATCTTTGTGGAATAGCATTTCAAGGATTTGAACATGTTGTATAATGACGATAGTAACGGTATAATCACGATCAACGATAAAATTAGGTGGAATTGGCTCCCTAACTTGGGTGCCATGACAATAAGAGTAAGCACCCACATGAACATGGTCGCTTGTTCTTGTACATGATAAGGTGGATAGAATTAGTGTACACAAGTACGGCACACTATTCTTAAAGGATATGAATGGTATGGATTACCCATCCCATTATTTCACAAATATTCTCATGACATACAAACAGCATGTCGTGAGGGCCGGTATACCATGTTTCTTTAGAGTGACATGGCAGTTAAGAAGTGTCATGGGTTTTAAGGGTACAACCAGCTCGGCTGCTTTGAGGGAATCCAAAGCTAGCGGAGTCTTACAGAGGTCTCTATGATAAAGTCATCGGTCCGAAGGAACGGAATGTCCCGCGGAGGGTTCATCTATCACCGAGAGATAGTGGGAAATCGATAAAACAACGTGAAGCATGAGACTATATTCACGGAATGGAATATAGTGCCTAATAGCTAACCCACTGTGAAGGGTTACAGGAACCACGAAATCAGGAAAACAGTAAATTGACGTCGTAGATTAGGTCTTTATTTTCAAGAATTGACGCCTTTGTCTAGGTCGTCGATTCCTCATGTGACGCCTGTATTTTAAGTCGTTATATCCAGATACTATTATCATAAAAATCTTTAAAACATTCTAAATTTCAGAGATTATATAAATGACGCCTTTCATTAAGGCTTCAATTCTGTAAATAGTGCCCTAATCAGGGGCGTCATATATAAATTGACGGCATGGGGCATGTCGTTAATTACAATGGTCAGTAATTGACGCCGATTTGCGAGGGCGTCCATTCAATTGACGACATGAATTGGGTCGTTATTTATTTGTCATATGATTTGCCCCGGGCAGGTACAATCATAGACACATGGGTTTTGGAGTATGTCTAAATCAGAATCTAGAGATATGATCAGATACAGAAAAATAGTAAGAATTTTATGGTCAAGATCATGCATTAGGTTACATGGAAGAGTTCATAGTTATTAAACTTTAAATATTATGTGATTATCGATTAACAAGACAATTGACGACTGTTTGTGCGGGCGTTAAATCAATTAGTGCCCTAGACTAGGTCGCTAATTTAGTTCATGCAGTAAACAACAAAAACTCAATCTAGATCGACATCTTCAATCACTTACAGACCTATATGCATGTATACAACCTAAGATTATTTAAATTTGGCTTAACACTTGAGAAAACCTACCTGGGTGTTGATTTGGTCGAAAAAGAACGTGAAGAGTCTGAAGAAAATGATACTTTGTTTCAACTGAGTAACGATTAACCAGTATAAGAAGCTGCAAGATGAAGATGCTAAAGGCAGCGACGTTGCAGATTGATAATATCAACAGCAGCAACACAGTAGCAGCGAAGCAACAACCCTCAAACCCGTGCAACAAGGAAGAAGAGGAAGAACACAACTAGATATCAAGAAGGAGATGTTAGCCTCTCCTTCAATCAAAGGCAAACAACAGCAGCATCAGTACTCGCACGGTAGAAAACCCAGGCGATCTTCCTTCAGCAAAAGAAGAAGGCTCCTTGCCCTTCTTGTTGCAAACGACTTGCAAGAGGAAAAGAAGAAGATGAAGTCCTTCAGCAAAAGAAGAAGGCTCCTTCACATGCTCCTCTCAACGAAGCAGGAGGAAAGAAGAAGATGAAGAACTTCGCTATGTTCTTCACGCACAAAGTAGCAGCGGGTTTCTGAGAAGAAAAGCTAGAAGGGATTTAGCAAAGGGGTTGGTATTTATAGGGTTCTGGAGACCCTGTAGGGTTGGAGTTCAATTGGGACTTAACTCTCTAGTACCTATCCTAATAGTATTAGAATTTCCTTTATTAACAGTTTGAAACACATATAACTTAAGTAGTGGATGCTTCCGAGATTTTTATCTTTTTTCCTGGATGTGATCTAGATGGGAAATTTTAGGAGTATTATTTTTCTATTTTTCTCTATTTTTTCATATAATTATTTTTTCCAAAATTCTTTAGTTGAAAAATCGGCACTATTCATTTTGTTTGAAATGACGACTTGTTCAAAGTCATTTTCTATGGAATTGACGCCCATTAACGTTGACGTCAATTGAGTTTTAGCATTTTTAGTTAGCCTCCAAAAGACCGATATCGTATATATACCCCAATTCTTCTATAATATTCTTAACTATATACTTTATTTGACTTTTACTAATTTAGAAATAACGACTTATATTAAGTCATTTTTCACGTTATATACGCCTATACAAAGAGGCGTCATTTAAGTTTTGGTCATTTCTCATTGCCCTTGAAAAGGTCGAAATTGTATATATGTCCATTCTTTTATCCTTTATATATCTTTAATGTATTTAAATCTTATATATATATCCTTCTCCCTTCTAATAAAGTTATAATATAGTAAATGTGAAATATTAAAAGTTCTAAATTAGTAATAAAATATAAATTGACATTTTCTTCAAGATTTAATGATTATTAATTCAATTAAAATTATTTTGTGCATCAAATGGCTACTTAAAATAACATGTTATTCTTAAATGTATTATAATATAATGGTAAGGTCTATGAGTCCATTTCGTAAGACTTTTCAGAATGTAAGAGGGTTATGTACAAGGTCCAGGCCTCGTTTAATTATTATATATTTATATATTTTAATTTTATTTAGACTTCCTAGTCCTTTAATTTACTAGGGTTGCTACACCCTCCCCCACTTAAAAGAATTTGATCCCCAAATTCAATCGCGTATACACATGGAGAGTGTAGAGTACATACCTTTTTTGAATAATTCTGGGAATCGTCTCCTCATAGACTCCTCAGTCTCCCATGTGACTTCGTGTTCTGAACATTTACTCCATTGCACCTTAACCATGGGAATAACTTTGTTCCTTAATGTTCGCACCTCGCGATCGAGGATCTTCATGGGCTTTTGCTCATAAGTGAGATCCCTTTGAATCACCAGGTCTCCATGATCGATGATATGTGACGGATCATGCACATACTTCTTCAACATGGATACGTGGAATACATTATGAACTTCAGACAATTGAGGAGGTAAGGCGACACGGTAAGCAACCTCGCCAACTCTTTCCAATATCTCAAAAGGTCCGATAAACCTCGGCGTAAGCTTGCCCTTAACACCAAATCTTCTTATTCCATGACCAGGTGATATCTTGATTAATACATGATCTCCAACTTGGAATTTGAGATCTCTTCTTCTTGTATCCGCGTAAGCCTTTTGTCTAGATTGAGCTACTTGAAGTCTTTCCCTAATCAACTGAATCTTTTCAGTGGTATCCCTTACCATGTTTGGGCCTAATAGTTGCTTTTCGCCAACTTCGACCCAGCATAAGGGTGATCGGCAACTTTTCCGTATAAAGCTTCGAAATGTGTCATTTGTATGCTTGCATGGTAACTATTATTGTATGCAAACTCAACCAAAGGCAAGTGATCATGTCAGCTCCCACCAAAATCAATGATGCAAGCTCTGAGCATATCTTCAACCACCTGATTGGTTCTCTCGGTCTGACCATCCGTCTGAGGATGAAAAGCAGTACTAAAGTTAAGTCTCGTCCCTAGCGAATGTTGTAGACCCTTCCAAAAGTGAGAAGTAAAACGGGGGTCTCTGTCAGACACGATTGAGACAGGTACTCCATGTAACCTGACTATCTCCTTAATGTATAATGCAGCAAGAACATCAACTGACCATCGACTCTTGATTGGCAAGAAGTGTGCCGATTTGGTCAATCGTTCGATGATAACCCATGTTCCATCATGTCCTCCTTTTGATTTAGACAGACCTATAATGAAGTCCATACCGATATCCTCCCACTTCCATTTGGGAATTTCTAGAGGATGTAGCTTACCGACAGGCTTTTGGAGTTCTACCTTGACTTGTTGACACGTGAGACAGCGAGACACAAAGTCTGCTACTTCTCTTTTCATATTGGACCACCAGAAGGTCCTTTTCAAGTCTTGATACATTTTGGTAGACCCTGGATGAATCGTGTACCTTGATCTGTGAGCTTCATCTAAGATTTTTTTCTTTAGCTCTAGACAATCCGGTATACATGTTCTATTCCTGAACATCAATCTTCCATCCGAGGCTATCTTGAAATCCGGTTGTTCTTCCATTTTTCCCTTGATTTCCACTAGTACGGGATCACTATCTTGAAGTCCTTGTATTTCGGATAGAAAGTCTGGCTATAGGCTCATATGGGATAATGTGACACACATACTGTCCTTGTCTATGCTTATATTTAGTTTAGAGAATTGTTCTAGCAACTTCCACTCTTGAATCATACAATTGGCTAATAGTGCTCTCGGCTTTCGACTGAGGGCATTAGCTACAGGATTACCCTTTCCAGGATGATATTGTATTGTGAAGTCGAAGTCCTTGAGATATTCTATCCAATGTCTTTGCCTCATATTCAATTCCTTTTAAGAGAAGAGATATTTAAGACTTTTATGGTCAGAGTATACAATAAACTGCACTCCGTATAGATAATGTCTCCATATCTTCAGTGTAAACAGTACCGTAGCCAATTCTAAGTCATGGACTGGGTAGTTCTCCTCGTGCTTCTTCAATTGGCGAGAAGAGTAGGCTATAACTTTCCCTTGTTGCATTAAAACACATCCGAGGTCAATGCCAGATGCATCGGTGTATATTTCGAATTTCTCGCCTTCAGTTGGTAAAGCTAAAACTGGGGCAGTAGTTAGGTGATCTTTCAGAGCTTGGAAGCTTCTTTCACATTCCTCACTCCATTCATAACGTATCTCCTTGCGCGTTAGTCTAGTGAGTGGTACGGTGATCTTGGAGAAATCCTTGATGAATCGCCGGTAGTAGCCCGCAAGACCCAAGAAACTACGGATCTCGCTAGCATTGGTCAGTCTTTCCCAATCCTTTACAGCTTCAACCTTCGATGGATCTACGAATAAATCGTCTTTTGATATAACATGCCCCAAGAAAGATACTTCTTCAAACCAGAATTCACATTTACTGAGCTTTGCATATAACTGATTCATCCTCAATATCTATAATGTAATCCTCAAATGCTCCTCGTGCTCTTCCTTGGTATTTGAATAGATTAGTATATCATCAATGAAAACCACTATGAATTGATCTAGATGAGGCCTGAATATACTATTCATCAACTGCATAAAGGCAGCGGGGCATTTGTTAGTCCAAAAGGCATAACAACAAATTCATAGTGCCCATACCTACTTCTGAATGCGGTCTTATAAATGTCCTCATCCTTGATCCTTTGTTGGTGATATCCCGACCTGAGATCAATCTTCGAAAAATACTTGGATCCAGATATTTGATCAAATAACTCATCGATTCTCGGCAGTGGATACTTGTTCTTGATAGTGAGATGATTCAACTGTCGATAGTCGATGCATAACCTCATGGATCCATCTTTCTTCTTTACAAATAGCACAGGTGCTCCCCACGGGGAAGTGCTTGGTCTGATAAATCCTTTCTTGAGAAGTTCCATCAATTACTCCTTTAGTTCCTTAAGTTCGGCAGGGGACATCCTATAAGATGCCCTAGAAACTGGGCCAGCACCAGGGATCAAGTCGATGGTGAAGGCCACTTCTCTTTGTGGGGGTAATCCAGGCAAATCTTCCGGAAACACGTCCAGAAATTCTTGCACAACTGGGATGTCTTCTAGCTTAGTCTCCTTAGTCTCCTTAATGGTGACAAACGCAAGGAAAGATACACATCCTTTCCTTATTAGCTTGCTAGCTCGGAGAGCCGAAATAAGAGGTGACTTGCTCCGACTCTTAGGGCTAGTATAGACCAGTTTCGAAAAGTCTTTGAAAGTAACTTTGCTGTTACGGCAATCCACAGTTGCCTGATACTTAGATAACCAATCTGCTCCCAATATGACATCATATTCCTTTAGGTCTAAACATATGAGGTCGATAGGAAGATTTCTTCCCTTTACCAAGACTTCACAGTTTTGATAATGGTGAGTAAGGTCAACTTCGCTTCCGAGAGGAGTTGAAAGAACTAATTTCATCCATTCCGGTTCCATAGTAAATGGATTAGTAAACTTCTTAGAAATAAAAGAATGCGAGGCACCAGTATCAAATAAGACATATGCAGACTTGGAACAAACTTTCAATGTACCTTCCACTAGTCCGCCTTCATCTTGTTCTGTCTCCTTAATAGCTTGGAGACGTGCATTCTTTGTCACTGGGCGCTTCCCATCACCGGCTTGATCATTGAGTAGGGGACAGTCGAGAATCTGATGATCACGGCTCCCACAATGGAGACACGCTCCAAGTTTCCTCCAACATTCTTCGGCCTTATGTCCGGCCTTGTCACAGTGTTTACACACCACTTTAGAAGGTGTGGTGGTGATGGAGAACGCCTTGTTAATCTTTTTGACTTTCTTCTCCTGAGAAGACTCTCCTCCAGTACTTGGCCTTTTCTTGTTGAAATTGGGTTTGAAAGTGCCGGAGCTAGTAACATTCTCCTTCTTGTCTCTCCCATGGATCCTATCAGATAGTTCTGTGGCATCCTCCAGTAGCTGGGCTCGTCGTACCATCTCCGAATAGACTTGTATGTCCATCAGGGCCAGTTGTGTGATAAACTGGGGCCTGAGCCCATTTAGAAACCTTCTAGCTTTCATTTTCTCGGTATTAACTAAATGCTTAGCGTACCGGGATAACCTCGAGAATTGAGCCTCATACTCGGCCACCGATAATGATCGTTGCTTAAGTGCGGCGTGTTAGGTTCGGTGCAGTATTCAGAGGGGGGGTGAATGAATATAACCTATTTAAAAGCCTTCACCCAATTAAAAATATGATGCTCACTAACTATCTAGAATGCTAACTAGACAGATATATCAAATCTGAAAGACTAATTAGCAGTAGCGGAATTCAACAAATAGACAGTGAGCAACCAAAGCAAAGCGCACCTAAGTATTCATTCAAACCATTCTTTCACTCAAATAAACTTTCGCTCACTCAACAGATTAAACACTCAGAACAAGATCTGATTAAATCATTTAATGAACCTGTGATCAAACACTTGGAGCGCCCCTATGCAAACATCTAACGGAAGCAAAAAACATATAGAGAAATCAAACCACTGCACAGAGGTTTTTTAGGTGGTTCGGTCCAGCAGACCTACATCCACCCCACACTCAATCCGAGTGTGGCTTCCACTAGCTCACGCTAGAAACCGCAGACTCAGTCTGCAACAGGTGCTGCCACACAGCTTGACCAGGGGAACAACCTCCCCTCTTCCTCCCAACAGGAGGGAACCACTAGTGACACCAGTCACTAGCAAACCAGAGACGCAAGTCTCTCTTCCTCCAGACCGGAGGGTAACCCCTGGACTTGAATCCACAAGCCCAGAACTGGAGACAAGTCTCCCTTCCTCCAAACCGGAGGGAACCCACAAGTAGCACCCAGCTACTTGCAACCGGAGATAGCAATCTCCCTTCCTCCAAACCGGAGGGAACCCACAAGTAGCACCCAGCTACTTGCAACCGGAGATGTCAATCTCCCTTCTCCTGAACTAACAGGAGGAACCCCGACCACTCTACAGAGTATCGGAAACACAGCAAACCAGAAAACAAAGGAAAGAACAATAAACGAAAAATGACTTCAGCAAAACAGAAAGCTGAAAAACGAAATGCACAATGTGGCTCTCAACGGAGCTGACTGGCCTGGATTTGATCCACGGTCCAGTAGACAGATCTTCAGGTAAGCTTTTCTTCCTCTTCTCTTCTCTTCTTCTTCTTCTCTTTCACTCTCTCGATCTCTGCTCCTCTATACTCTTCGGCTCACACTTCTATCTCTCTCTTTCTCTTTCTTCTGCTCTCCTCTCACTCTCTGCTTCTTCTTCTCTTCACACTCTTCTCGAGCTCTCTACCTCTCTTCTTCTCCTTCTGCTCTTCTTCTTTCTCTTTTCTTCTTCTATCTGGATCGTGGCTCTCTGTATACGCTTTTCTTCTCGCCAACTCGATCACCTTCATCTGTGGACGAAGGTCTCATATATATAGCAGCAGCAGCATCAGCCATGACGTGTGACCTCCACATTTCCAGCCCTAAGAATTCGGACCACGTGGCAGTCTCTCAGCAGGCTTCATTCCAGCCTCGGATCACGTGCTGCTCAGGTCACTTGGGAATATTTCTTCCTCAGACCTGCAAGGAGATGAAAACCATTACAAACTGAGGGCCACAATAACTAAATCTGCACGAAGTATGTAGTAGTAATTCTAGATGCACTGAGAACGACACGAAGAAGATGAAAACAACACGAGGTAATAAGAAGGACGACACGAGATACATTGTGACAGAACAGACACAACGAAGAGACCGACACGAAGTGAAACAAGAATGACACGAAATGGCAACAAGGAGAACGTTACGAGATACATACGATGACAAAGGCACGAAGTAAAGAAAACGACACGAAGTATAGTGGTGACAAAAACACACACTACACAGAGAACGACACGAGGTGGTGACACAGAAAGCAACACGAAGTGCTGCAATGTTCTGCACGCAGTGGAACAAAAACGACACGGAGTGAAAAGCGACACGAAGACGTGAAACAACACGGAGACGAACCAGTAACTGACACGAGTTAAAAACAACACGAAGACGAAAACTGAAATCGACACGGAGTAAGTACGACATCGAGACAGCACAGACACGGGCTTGAACTTAGAGAAGAGTGCACGAAGTAAACTCAACACGAAGACAGAACACATGAACGGCTACAACGACACGCGATAAAACATAAGAGGATGACACGAGATGAACAACTAGATACTGAATAAACGACACGAGGTTCACTGGGAAACGACTCGAAGTTCAACAGAACAAATCGAGCTGCTTCAGTAAACAGCACGAAGACTCAAACGCAAAATTAACACGAAGACGTAAACACAACACGAAGACATAGACACTAAAACAACACGAAGACGATGGATGCTACAGTGCAATGTCTAGACATGAAATCCAAAGCAAACGGCTGTACAGACTTGAAGATGTGAAGCCAATGTACAGACTTACTATACCAGTCTGATGTACAGACTTCAAAGAACAGTCTAATGTATGGACTTGCACTGCAAACAACAATGTATAGACTTCATGTAAACGCCCAATGTATGGACATTGAAATCAAAGACCAATGTGCAGACTTCAAGTTTAACTGTGGATGTACAGACTTCATGAAGCGAAGCGATGTGTAGACTTGAAGCTCCTAAAGCAATGTACAGACTTGATGAAGACTGATACATGAACAGTAATGCGTAGACTTAGGAGCATATGACACGGCTGTACAGACTTCGCCTAAGACAATGCATGAATTGATGTTGTATATACTTAGCCAATGCAATGCATAGACTTGAACGAGAGTCCAATGTATAGACTAGCATGATGCACAATGACACAGTCCAGTGTATAGACTTTGCTACCCAGACATGATATATGCAGAGACATGATATCTGACAGAATGCAATGCACATATATAAAGAGCAAATGCCATCAATGCTAGACATCATCATTCATGTTGCTATCAATATGCAGAATGCTCAAGAATAAGAATGCATAAGAATGCATAGAAATGCACTTTGTTTATTGCAATCATCAATGCACAATAACATTGCTATCATCAAAATACAATATCAAATGCACTCAAATGCACTCACTGTCTTGCTATCATCAAAACCAAATAGCATTGCTATCATCAAAGTAACATAGCACATGCTTGTGCCTAAGAGACACAACATTCTCCCCCTTTTTGATGATGGCAACACAATGTGACAGTGAGTCACACAAGATTTTCTCCCCCTTTGACATGATCAAAAAGAGAAAAATAGTAAAAACAAGAGTGCAAAGTGCATTATGCATGCAAGTGACTGCTAGAGCAAGAAGCTCCCCCTGAAGGTATGACTCCTCCTGAATTATTTCTCCCAAAAAAAATGCTCCCCCTTTGAGAAGGAAAATGAACAGATAAACAAGGTAGGAGGGTCACTTGACAACAGCTGAATCATAGGTTCAGAAAGGAAGCATGATTATAAACAACTGTTGAAGTATAAGAATCAGCAACGTACAGCTTTCGAAATTCAGGTTTAACAGTGATAAATCTAGAGTAAAGAACCTGACCCCTGAAAAAGAGTTTGTAGACTCCATTTATAGCAATGAATCTAGGGCACATGGTATTAATAGATAAGTCAGAAATAATACCCTTTTGTGTCTAAACAAGGAAATTCAAGAGAGGCAACTTGAATATGTATTAATAAAAACAATTTCCACTCATAGACTTTTGATTTTCGAAGGGTTACAGCAGTTTGATTTTCATTTTTTTTTTAAATTCCAGAGTCTGAACTAAGTAAATAGATCAGTGGCATTTATGCTGTTGACATTAGGTGTACACCTTGATCAGAGGCAAGTACCCCTAGTTACTAGGCATAAACTACTAGATCTATTTCAGATCAAAATCCACAAAGAATAGTCTTCACTTTTGACATTGAGGGTACACCTTGATTAGAGGCCAGTACCCTCAGTTACTTGGTGAGGACTCCCCCTATAGATTTGACCCTATGAACAGAGATAGTCTAAAGCACTTCATGACATGTGAATTTTCCTACTTCTTTGGAGGAGTTCACAGTTTCTCAGTGCAATCAGCCATTGCTCTGTCACTATGTTCAGTTCTTAACATTAATGAACTTATTTACTACTGCCCTTAATTCTTTTAGAGTGATTAAAAAAAATCAGTACACACTCTTATTAGCCTGTTCTAGACATATCCAGTTCAACACATTTAGGCATTAAAAAAACTTTTTCTATTTTAGCTATGAGACAAAGATTAAGAGCTATAAAAGTTTTCTTTTATCTCAAATTCTGAAGTGCAGACACTTAACTCTCCAATTTATAAACGTTAAACCTTTAGTTCTTTTCAATTTGTAAATGTGATTCTTATAAGTGAACAATTGCAATAATCACCATTCAATGTACTAAACCAGATGCAAAGCTGTTGTTTAGTGAAAATGATGGAGAAAGGATAGCAATGGGCAATATGGTTCAATGAGCAACTGATGTCAAAGAATATGAATCATTTGAATGAGAACACTGAGAAATGAATAGGATTCAATGAATTGAATAGAACCTCTCAGCTCCCCCTGACACCATGATGCAAAAATATGCTATGCAGTACACTGTTCTACATGAGGATAAGACTCTTGGTACATGGCAGAGAACCTGGTCTCAAGGACCATCTCACACATAGTAAGAACCTCCAGGCAGATTTCCCTGCCTTTAAGTAGCTTACCATTTGATATACCAGGGTTATGCAAGACAATGCAACATAAAGTAGTCCTACATGCATTGAATAACTTCAATGACAATCATGCAAATGATGTATGCAGACATAAGACACATGCATAGACTGTGTACACTAAATGAACCATTCACACTTAGTCCAAGTATGCATTCAAATACAAGCATGCAGTGCATTGACACAAAGCATATATAGTGCATCAACTAAATATGCTTAGCGAAGCATTCAATTTCAGTTCAACATATAGCAAGAGAAGAGCATCAGATATATGCAGAAATGAATTCAATAGCTGAGTCTAGAATACAGACTGATCAGCTAGACATGGAGAGATCATCAATAATCAATCAAGCAAATTAACAATTTCAGATGATGACTTTAAAACAAAGTTCAGAACTAACCTGAAGAGTTGAATCATGGGGTTTCCATTTGAGTGTCTTGGTTTGTTAACCCCTGTTTATTCTTTGACCCAAGGCACACCTGCAACATTATGATCATTTTGATCCTGCAGGGACCCAAGCAGCTTTGGGTCCTGCACTACCCCTATCAGGTGTTCTAAACATTTTTTTTGCAATATTATCATCAAATTCCATAAAAGAACAATCAGACATAGAATGTCCAAAATTTTCACAATAATGACATGAAACAACAGATTGTCTGGTCCTATGATGCTTATCAAAAGAAGCATGAGACCTACGAGATTGAGCATGAGTTGTTCTGTTGTTTACATGAACATTCTGTTTCTTATTCTTCTTCATCCAACATTCAGCAAATTTGTGACCTGATTTATCATAATTAAAGCATGAAAAGTTCACAGGTCGTTTTGCAGAGAATTTAACAATATGACTTACTTGGGCATGCCAACAGTCCTTGATTGTATGGCCATGCCTCCCACATTCAAAACATACAGAATTCTTTTGAACATGCCAACAGTCCGTGACTGTGTGGCCATGCTTTCCACATTCGAAGCATGCTGGGGTTCTTTTACCAGAGGTAGTTTTATTTGTAGGGAAATTTACAGATTTTAAATTGACTTTCTTTCCCTGGGCATGCCAGCAATTTTCAACCATGTGGCCCAATTTTCCACAATGAAAACATTGAATGTTCTTTTTATGAAATGCATGATTTTTAGCATGGAACAGTTTATCATGCATTTTAACAGCAGATAGATCATCTAATTTCATTTGTCTACAATCATGCATGAGATGACCTATTTTATGACAATAAAAACATTGATGCCTTTTGGTGTGAGCAGAAGAAGGTTTCTTCACAGAAGGCTTCCTAGCATGAATTCTATCATACTTTAATTCTTCATTCTTCATCACAAAACAATCAGCCATCTCATGGCCAAACTTTCCACAGTAAAAGCATTTGACATTTTTGGTACTAGATTTGTTGGGCTGAACTTTCTTAGCATGCTGATCGTTATCATTCTTTTTCAAAACTTTTCTTTTCTCCTTTGTTTTCTTATTTTCCTGATTAGCATGCATATTAGAAGAAAAAGTTGAAGTGCTAGCTAACTCAGAGCTACGCACAAAAGTTGTATGCTGTCTTTTTCTCTCTTCCTGTTTACTGCCTTCATGAGAGACTTTCTTCTTAGTGACAGCCTTTGGATTTTCTTTGTTCTTAAATGACTCAGACAGAGAATTGTTCAATTCAGTGATTTCATTTTTGAGAGAGGAAATGAGTATTTCAGAATCTGCGATCTTTTCATTAAGTAAGACATTAATGGCTTTATAGCTATCAATCTCTTCTATTAATGTACTCACTCTCTCACATTCATTTTCACCTGAACTCTTCCCTTTTTCCAGCATTAAAAGTCTAACAGACATAGCAGAATTAAGCATCTTCAGTTCTTCATTCTCCTTTTTAGTTTGTTCATTCTGAACTAGTTCATTAGTTAAGATTTGATCATTTCCTAATGAGTTCAGCTTATTTTCTAGTTCAAATATCTTGTCGGTGAGTTCCTGATTTTTATTTTCCAAAACAGAGATTTGTTCCTTACTCTTATCAACATTTGCTAAGCAGATTTCATGAGATTTTCTCAGTTCCTGACATTTTTCACAATGAATATTGGAATTAATCTGATCATATTTCTTTTTCAGCTTTCTATTTTTAGATTTCAAATGTTTACATCTATCAGACAATTCCTCATTTATTTCCCACAATTCATCAATTGAGACCTCTTCGGACGCAGAT
The DNA here is from genome assembly GCA_022559845.1 of Amorphophallus konjac. Taxonomy (NCBI): domain Eukaryota; kingdom Viridiplantae; phylum Streptophyta; class Magnoliopsida; order Alismatales; family Araceae; genus Amorphophallus; species Amorphophallus konjac. Next base: position 202,843,846 of record CM040124.1, read on the forward strand.
TCAGAATTTACCTTGGATGAGGAATCTTCATTATCCCGGTTGGCCATCAAACAACTATCACTCTGTTGGTTATGCCCAGAGATAACCTTGTCATATATCTCTTTTCCAGAATTGCACCTGAGAGCAAAAGAATATACATCAGTATTAATAGTAGCTCTCAAGATATTAAGAATTATGACATTGTCACGGTTCTTAAAGGTGTCCTCACTAGACCACTTGGTCTGATCTTTGGGTAATCGATGTGGGCCTTTAGATAGCAAACTCCATAATTTGGGATTTATGGAATCTACATACACAGCTAGGCCTCCTAGCCAACTTTCAAAGTTAGAACCATCATAGATTGGAGGACGATCCATTTGGACAGATGGCAGACAGATTCAACTCACTAAAGCAAATGACAGGGAATGCAGCAAAAACCAGATGGGCAAAGCAATGCACAAGTCGATAAAACAAAATATCGAGCACTGAAAGCACACTCTGAAAAGCACCAAACAAATCAGCAGGATCCTCTGCAGATTGTCAGATCTGATAGATCAGAGACCTGCTCTGATACCAATTGTTAGGTTCAGTGCAGTATTCAGAGGGGGGGTGAATGAATATAACCTATTTAAAAGCCTTCACCCAATTAAAAATCTGATAGATCAGAGACCTGCACAAACCATTCTTTCACTCAAATAAACTTTCGCTCACTCAACAGATTAAACACTCAGAACAAGATTGATTAAATCATTTAATGAACCTGTGATCAAACACTTGGAGCGCCCCTATGCAAACATCTAGCGGAAGCAAAAAACATATAGAGAAATCAAACCACTGCACAGAGGTTTTTTAGGTGGTTCGGTCCAGCAGACCTACATCCACCCCACACTCAATCCGAGTGTGGCTTCCACTAGCTCACGCTAGAAACCGCAGACTCAGTCTGCAACAGGTGCTGCCACACAGCTTGACCAGGGGAACAACCTCCCCTCTTCCTCCCAACAGGAGGGAACCACTAGTGACACCAGTCACTAGCAAACCAGAGACGCAAGTCTCTCTTCCTCCAGACCGGAGGGTAACCCCTGGACTTGAATCCACAAGCCCAGAACTGGAGACAAGTCTCCCTTCCTCCAAACCGGAGGGAACCCACAAGTAGCACCCAGCTACTTGCAACCGGAGATAGCAATCTCCCTTCCTCCAAACCGGAGGGAACCCACAAGTAGCACCCAGCTACTTGCAACCGGAGATGTCAATCTCCCTTCTCCTGAACTAACAGGAGGAACCCCGACCACTCTACAGAGTATCGGAAACACAGCAAACCAGAAAACAAAGGAAAGAACAATAAACGAAAAATGACTTCAGCAAAACAGAAAGCTGAAAAACGAAATGCATAATGTGGCTCTCAACGGAGCTGACTGGCCTGGATTTGATCCACGGTCCAGTAGACAGATCTTCAGGTAAGCTTTTCTTCCTCTTCTCTTCTCTTCTTCTTCTTCTCTTTCACTCTCTCGATCTCTGCTCCTCTATACTCTTCGGCTCACACTTCTATCTCTCTCTTTCTCTTTCTTCTGCTCTCCTCTCACTCTCTGCTTCTTCTTCTCTTCACACTCTTCTCGAGCTCTCTACCTCTCTTCTTCTCCTTCTGCTCTTCTTCTTTCTCTTTTCTTCTTCTATCTGGATCGTGGCTCTCTGTATACGCTTTTCTTCTCGCCAACTCGATCACCTTCATCTGTGGACGAAGGTCTCATATATATAGCAGCAGCATCATCATCAGCCATGACGTGTGACCTCCACATTTCCAGCCCTAAGAATTCGGACCACGTGGCAGTCTCTCAGCAGGCTTCATTCCAGCCTCGGATCACGTGCTGCTCAGGTCACTTGGGAATATTTCTTCCTCGGACCTGCAAGGAGATGAAAACCATTACAAACTGAGGGCCACAATAACTAAATCTGCACGAAGTATGTAGTAGTAATTCTAGATGCACTGAGAACGACACGAAGAAGATGAAAACAACACGAGGTAATAAGAAGGACGACACGAGATACATTGTGACAGAACAGACACAACGAAGAGACCGACACGAAGTGAAACAAGAATGACACGAAATGGCAACAAGGAGAACGTTACGAGATACATACGATGACAAAGGCACGAAGTAAAGAAAACGACACGAAGTATAGTGGTGACAAAAACACACACTACACAGAGAACGACACGAGGTGGTGACACAGAAAGCAACACGAAGGGATGCAATGTTCTGCACGCAGTGGAACAAAAATGACACGGAGTGAAAAGCGACACGAAGACGTGAAACAACACGGAGACGAACCAGTAACTGACACGAGTTAAAAACAACACGAAGACGAAAACTGAAATCGACACGGAGTAAGTACGACATCGAGACAGCACAGACACGGGCTTGAACTTAGAGAAGAGTGCACGAAGTAAACTCAACACGAAGACAGAACACATGAACGGCTACAACGACACGCGATAAAACATAAGAGGATGACACGAGATGAACAACTAGATACTGAATAAACGACACGAGGTTCACTGGGAAACGACTCGAAGTTCAACAGAACAAATCGAGCTGCTTCAGTAAACAGCACGAAGACTCAAACGCAAAATTAACACGAAGACGTAAACACAACACGAAGACATAGACACTAAAACAACACGAAGACGATGGATGCTACAGTGCAATGTCTAGACATGAAATCCAAAGCAAACGGCTGTACAAACTTGAAGATATGAAGCCAATGTACAGACTTACTATACCAGTCTGATGTACAGACTTCAAAGAACAGTCCAATGTATGGACTTGCACTGCAAACAACAATGTATAGACTTCATGTAAACGCCCAATGTATGGACATTGAAATCAAAGACCAATGTGCAGACTTCAAGTTTAACTGTGGATGTACAGACTTCATGAAGCGAAGCGATGTGTAGACTTGAAGCTCCTAAAGCAATGTACAGACTTGATGAAGACTGATACATGAACAGTAATGCATAGACTTAGGAGCATATGACACAGCTGTACAGACTTCGCCTAAGACAATGCATGAATTGACGTTGTATATACTTAGCCAATGCAATGCATAGACTTGAACGAGAGTCCAATGTATAGACTAGCATGATGCACAATGACACAGTCCAGTGTATAGACTTTGCTACCCAGACATGATATATGTAGAGACATGATATCAGACAGAATGCAATGCACATATATAAAGAGCAAATGCCATCAATGCTAGACATCATCATTCATGTTGCTATCAATATGCAGAATGCTCAAGAATAAGAATGCATAAGAATGCATAGAAATGCACTTTGTTTATTGCAATCATCAATGCACAATAACATTGCTATCATCAAAATACAATATCAAATGCACTCAAATGCACTCACTGTCTTGCTATCATCAAAACCAAATAGCATTGCTATCATCAAAGTAACATAGCACATGCTTGTGCCTAAGAGACACAACACGGCGAACTTGGCGGCCTTCTTCTCTTGGACTCAGTCTAAAAAATATTTATTGTTGAAATGTTCAATAAACTCCCCCCAAGTAACTTGTCCTTGATCTAATGTGGCTTCTACCGACTCCCACAAGCAGCGGGCGTCCCTTTCCACTTGAAACGTTGCTAACATGACCTTCTCTTGGTCCGTGCATTGCATAACCCGAAAGATACGTTCGGTCTCCTAGATCAAGTGCTCGGCATCATCCGGATCAGTGGAGCCCATGAACTTAGGAGGGTTCATGTTCTTGAAGCTTTGGTGGAGATTTCCTGCTCCATGATGTGCACCTCCTTGTGCCACTTGTTGAAGTGCCTGGGTCATGCCTTGTAGAGTGCGTTGCATGTTGCGCCACTGGGCACGTTCGGCAGCCATTGTCCTACAATTACAATAACTATATTAATATGTGATGATGTTCAAAGGTTTTGATTCTAAGTTAACTTAACCCTTGGATCTAACCAATCTCACCGGTTAAAGGTTTACACCTATCCTTGGGCTTGGGTTTCTTAGGAATTGAATATCCTAGGCTCTGATACCACAAAAATTGTCACGCCCCGAGCGCGGAAGGAAATCGGAGTGCGTGACAAGTTTATATCGATCATGTCAATCAGAGCGTTAGTGTATTCAACACAAAGACAGAGTGCGCAAAAGTAAAGATAACCCAGTCCTTTATTCAATCACAACCTCAAAGTACTTCTATTACAAATGAAAATGCCAAGACTCAATAAAAGAAAAAAGTACAATGATTGACTCAAGAAATTAGAAAGATAAGATTAGTAAACGCTTGGATAGACGGAGAGCTCTAATCTCTTCACTCTTGACCTTCCCCATCCGATTGAGTCTCATCATTGGACTTACCTGAAAAATAGGGGAAAACACTAGATGAGCGAACGCTCAGTAGGAATTATATCTCAAGAGCTAGCTTGCTTTGAGTAAATTACATGTTACATGAATGCAATAAAGCTATGCATGTTTGCGTAAAACGACAAGAGAGAGAGAGTATAACAAGAGGTAATTGAGTGAACTAGCATGTCTTTCAAGGGCTTATATCTATAAATGTCAAGATATTCAAGCAAGTATATACATCATGTCATGTCGGGAATTAGCTATCACGTTTCAAGCAAGTATATAAATACCCTTTCCGGGTCACGCAAGTCATGTCATGTCAAGTCGAGTCGAGTATGAGATTGTGGAATGTCTAATCAAGCTAGTCATGCACTTTGGTACAATGCCATACCGTGATCATTACAACTTCCATGCGCACTAGTACTTTCGGGTGCTCCTCCCAGGACCAGATCGAGCCCTATATGCACAGCCATTGATCGTGTATTTTTCGACATCCACCAAAGTTATAGCCAATATGGAGTTTCAAGGAATAAACTTGTATAACTTTAAGGTAGATATTTGTGGAATAGCATTTCTAGGATTTGAACATGTTGTATAATGACGATAGTAACGGTATAATCACGATCAACGATAAAACTAGGTGGAATTAGCTCCCTAACTTGGGTGCCATGACAATAAGAGTAAGCGCCCACATGAACATGGTCGCTTGTTCTTGTACATGATAAGGTGGATAGAATCAGTGTACACAAGTACTGCACACTATTCTTAAAGGATATGAATGGTATGGATTACCCATCCCATTATTTCACAAATATTCTCATGACATACAAACAACATGTCGTGAGGACCGATATACCATGTTTCTTTAGAGTGATTGTGGACGTCAAAAAATGATGATGAAGATCATACAGCATGTACGTCACCGCATCCGAGAGCAGGTCGAAGACGGAGATGCCAAATAAACCCCATACCTCGCCCAATCAGGACAAGAACACACTTGGTGGCTTGCTACCCGACAAGGAAGCCCCTCAAGCAGAAGGCGTGGCCACGGCTCTCCAAACGGCTATGCCGAAGCCCAAATGAAGAGAAAACCCGAGAGTTCAGACACAGGTTCAGCATATGTTAAAAACCATCCGCAATTCTAAATCGGGGCTCATAGGCTTCAAACCAAACACTGCAGAGGTAGTGCATTGTAACTGGAACATTCTGGGAATACAAACGGTCGTATGAACGGCCGAAACCTTAAGAAAAAGCCCAAAATCGGCGTGGCCATCACTTAAGCCGGCGCGCTCTTAAACCGGCGCGCCCCCCTTGGGCTTCCTTAAACCGGCGCGCTCCCTTCTCCCTTGGGGTGTTAAACCGGCGCGAATCACTATTCACGTGTCACTATTCATGCCACTATTCATATCACTATTCATGCCTTACTATTCAAGCCATTCTCGTTTTGTTGTTAATCCGGCGTGCACAATGTCACGCCGTTTTTAACCTGAAGCTGTCCCACCTTGCTTTCGGCCCCCTATTTCCCGCAGACAGATGGACTGAGAGTTGCGTGAAGCAGAGAAGTCTCCCGACATCACCCAACAATCCGTCGGCCAAGCCCTGGGAAGTCATAAAGAGCCGGCTACCAACTCGTCTGTCGAGGGAAAAGATAGACAGAAGCTTCTGGGAGCTTTCTTCCCCAGAAGATACCTCCCCTGCTTCCTCTATGGGAGAACAGAAGTATAAAAAAGGCAAAGGAAGAGAAGAAAGGGTGGGATTTTTGGGTTCGGCTGGGCATTCTACTTCCGGCTCCAGGGATTCAAGGGTTGCAGAGAGCAGAGGAGAAGAAGAGAGGTCAGGGTGAGAAGAGAGTTTGGGAAGGGGGAAGAGCTTGTGCTCTATCCCCCTCTCCGTGAGTGCTTTCCCTTCTTCCTCCCCCTTTGTTTTCTCTTGCTTTCGGGGTAGATCCCCTACTGTACTTCAATCTTCCCTAGGTTTGTGGATGAATAAGAGAGTTATCTTCTTACAAATACTCGTCCCGCTTTGCGAATCATCACCCGTGAGTTGTGAGAGCTCTTGAAGGCTAGTCCTCGAGCTTCTTTTTCCGCACTCACATCTGGGTTATTGGACCGCCGTGAGGTCAGCATTCTAAGGTTCACCCCGGAGTAATCTGTTTGGTGTTCCTCTATTTTCTCTGGCAAACCTCAGTCCGGGGGAGATGCTGCCCGATTTTTGCCAGAAACAAGAACATATAAGAACAAACGAACAGACTAAGCTCTCTGGAGATAAGAACAGCATATGTCTGAAGCCTCTGAATCAAACTGAACCTCCGAGTTCCTGCATAAACAAAGCATTCCAAATAAAACATTCAAACACTCATGCTAATTCACCTTAACAAGTGATCAAAACACTTAAGCTTCCTCTCTAAAAGCTTAATCCATCCATTGAATGAACAAATCAGTCATCAAATTAACCCATGGGTGAAAGAAAGAAGAAACAAAATGAAATAAAACACAAAGATCCTAACCCGGCGCACCCCCTAATCCGGCGCGGGTTAATCCGGCGCGCTACCCCCCCGCGCCGGATTAGCTTCACACTCAAATCCACTTTCCAAATCTTGGAATGAATAGTGCCCCCCTTAATCTGGCGCCCCCCCTTATGCTCCCTTATCCGGCGCGCCCCTCTTAGCCCTCTATTCCGGCGCGCCTTACTATTCATTGGCCTTATTCAGGCGCGCCCCTAGCCCCTCTTGAACCCCCTTATCCGGTGCGCCCCTCTTGTGATGCCTTATTCCGGTGCGCCCCTTTGTCATACTAAGTCGGTGTTCCTGAAGGAAAGAAAGTGATTAGCCGAATAAAATAAAGATACTTGAATCTAATGGATAAAACAAATGAAATTAGTATTACCCCTCCCAGCAAGGGGCGCGGCCCCCTTGACCGACATTTGTACGGTTTGTCACCGTCTCTTACGCTACAAACACGGACTTCCGTTCGAACAAGAAATGGTCAGCCAGTGACCGACATGTGCACATTTGTGAACATTTAAGCCCCAATGTGGGGTTCGTTTAAACGCAATCCAAGATTTCACTCTCGCTTGCATTACTATGAATTTCAGGCCATTGGGCCCCCTTTTCCGATGATTAATCAAGGGTTTTCCTCTCTCCCAGGGGATGTAATTAACGTCGTAGCCTTTATGGTACGACGGGTCTCAGTCCCAACACGGACTACTCAATCGTCTGATTCGTTAGATCGAGCGCACCACGGGCTTCCTTAAGCCCGTATAAATCGTCACCTAGGTGACTGGCACGCCCTCGCACTAATAAATCGAACAAACGAACAAAAGGACGAATAAACTAATAAAATGAGCAACGTCCCGAAAGTGCGTCCACAGTGACATGGCAGTTAAGAAGTGTCATGGGTTTTAAGGGTACAACCAGCTCGGCTGCTTTGAGGGAATCCAAAGCTAGCGGAGTCTTACGGAGGTCTCTGTGATAAAGTCATCGGTCCAAAGGAACGGAATGTCCCGCAGAGGGTTCATCTATCACCGAGAGATAGTGTGAAATCGATAAAACAATGTGAAGCATGAGACTATATTCACGGAATGGAATATAGTGCCTAATAACTAACCCACTGTGAAGGGTTACAGGAACCACGAAATCAGGAAAACAGTAAATTGACGTCGTGGATTAGGTCTTTATTTTCAAGAATTGACGCCTTTGTCTAGGTCGTCGATTCCTCATGTGACGCCTGCATTTTAAGTCGTTATATCCAGATACTATTACCATAAAAATCTTTAAAACATTCTAAATTTCAGACATTATATAAATGACGCATTTCATTAAGGCTTCAATTCTGTAAATAGCGCCCTAATCAGGGGTGTCATATATAAATTGACGGCATGGGGCATGTCGTTAATTCCAATGGTCAGTAATTGACGCCGGTTTGCGAGGGCATCCATTCAATTGACGACTTGAATGGGGTCGTTATTTATTTGTCATATGATTTGCCCCGGGCAGGTACAATCATAGACACATGGGTTTTGGAGTATGTCTAAATCAGAATCTAGAGATATGATCAGATACAGAAAAATAGCAAGAATTCTATGGTCAAGATCATGCATTAGGTTACATGGAAGTGTTCACAGTTATTAAATTTTAAACATTATGTGATTATCAATTAACAAGGCAATTGACGACTGTTTGTGCTGGCGTTAAATCAATTAGCGCCCTAGACTAGGTCGCTAATTCAGTTCATGCAGTAAACAATAAAAACTCAATCTAGATCGACATCTACAATGACTTACAGTCCTATATGCATGTATACAACCTAAGATTATTTAAATTTGGCTTAACACTTGAGAAAACCTACCTAGGTGTTGATTTGGTTGAAAAGAACGTGAAGAGTCTGAAGAAAATGATACTCTATTTCAACATAGTAACGATTAACCAGTATAAGAAGCTGCAGGATGATGATGCTAAAGGCAGCGTCGTTGCAGATTGATAATATCAACAGCAGCAGCACAGTAGCAGCGAAGCAACAACCCTCAAACCCGTGCAGCAAGGAAGAAGAGGAAGAACACAACTAGATATCAAGAAGGAGATGTTAGCCTCTCCTTCAATCAAAGGCAAACAGTAGCAGCAGCAGTACACGCACGGTAGAAAACCCAGGCGGTCTTCCTTCAGCAAAAGAAGAAGGCTCCTTGCCCTTCTTGTTGCAAACGACTTGCAAGAGGAAAAGAAGAAGATGAAGTCCTTCAGCAAAAGAAGAAGGCTCCTTCACGTGCTCCTCTCGACGAAGCAGGAGGAAAGAAGAAGATGAAGAACTTCGCTATGTTCTTCACGCATGAAGTAGCAGTGGGTTTCTGAGAAGAAAAGCTAGAAGGGATTTAGGAAAGGGGTTGGTATTTATAGGGTTCTGGAGACCCTGTAGGGTTGGAGTTCAATTGGGACTTAACTCTCTAGTACATATCCTAATAGTATTAGAATTTCCTTTATTAATAGTTCGAAACACGTATAACTTAAGTAGTGGATGCTTCCGGGATTTTTATCTTTCTTCCTAGATGTGATGTAGATGGGAAATTTTAGGAGTATTAATTTTCCATTTTTCTCTATTTTTTCCTATAATTATTTTTCCAAAATTCTTTAGTCGAAAAATCGGCACTATTCATTTTGTTTGAAATGACGACTTGTTCAAAGTCATTTTCTATGGAATTGACGCCCATTGACGTCTGCGTCAATTGAGTTTTAGCATTTTTAGTTAGGCTCCAAAAGGCCGATATCGTATATATACCCCTATTCTTTTATAATATTCTTAACTATATACTTTATTGGATTTTTACTAATTTAGAAATAACGACTTATATTAAGTCATTTTTCACGTTATATACGCCTATACAAAGAGGCGTCATTTAAGTTTTGGTCATTTCTCATTGCCCTTGAAAAGACCAAAATTGTATATATGTCTATTCTTTTATCCTTTATATATCTTTAATGTATTTAAATCTTATATATATATCCTTCTCCCTTCTAATAAAGTTATAATATAGTAAATGTAGAATATTAAAATTTCTAAATTAGCAATAAAATATAAATTGACATTTTCTTCAAGATTTAATGATTCTTAATTCAATTAAAATTATTTTGTGCATCAAATGGCTACTTAAAATAACATGTTATTCTTAAATGTATTATAATATAATGGTAAGGTCTATGAGTCCGTTTCGTAAGACTTTTCAGAATGTAAGAGCGTTATGTACAAGGTCCAGGCCTCGTTTAATTATTATATATTTTAATTTTATTTGGACTTTCTAGTCCTTTAATTTACCAGGGTTGCTACAACTACAGAGGATAGATCTAGATCTGCTGGATCGGTACTAGAGTGACCCGGACCCTTACTCGACGAGGTCGAGCTTCTCCCACCCGGGGAGAATTGGTGAGGACACCAGAGCAAGAGTACGGCCCGACTCAGCGAGCCGTCGGTACCGGACCCGTAATACGACCCGGTCGACATCGACATCGTTGTGGCTGGGCGACGGTATGGAGTCCCTACCTAAGTGTTGATACTTTCTTTATGTTTATTATGAGTGTATTGGTGTGTATTTATTTGAGTATTTATGAGGGTAATGGGTCAAGGTTGTAAAATGGGTTACACTTCATGTAAGGAGCCCAATTTCCAAATTGGGCCTCCAAACTTTTAGGAGCCCAATTGGGCCTATCTCTCACTTGTGGGCTTCTACACATGTGGGCCCAAAAGGCTTGTTCAAGGCCCAATATGGGCTTCTAGAAGACTTGGACCATTGGGCCAAGGAGACAAAGGTAGAGGATGCCCCCTCCTTGTCCCCCATGCTTGTCTCCCACCTACCCTTGACCAATGTTAGTGGGTGTCCTTTGGAGTTAGTGGATGTCCTTTGGTGTTAGTGGATGTCCTTGGGTCTAGATCTAGGGTTTGAATATATACACTCTCTTTTATCATTTGTGGAATTTTAATGAAAGATTTTGTGGAAGAAAAGCATAGTGCATTTGGGTGGCCCTCTCTCCCCCTCTCCTTGTTCTTGGTGTTCTTCCTTCTTCCTCCTCCAAACTCCTCTAGATCTACTCCTAAATCCTCTATCTCCCTCCTCTACTCTTCCTCTTACTACTTCCAACATTCACCGTCGCAGCCGCCGCCGTCCGTGCCGCCATCAAGCCACCATAGCTTCAACTCTCTTTGATGCCCTGCAACTCAGAGTTCCTGGATAGCAGCTCGGTGTTCGGGTTGGTACACGAGATCCGACCGTTGGATCGCGATGAGATTTTGAGGGTAGGTTTCCTCCATCAACTCCCAATCCCAATTAAATTTTTTCCTAGATCAGATTCCGTTTGGGCCACCGCCCAGCTCGCTGTTCACCCCCCTCTCAATCAGCCTGTTTGCAGACCAGTGGGATAGACGGTGGTAGACAAATTTTCCCACCCCTTAATCGTGATCAGAATCCTACAAAAGACCTATTTGCGTGACCGTCTCTCTCCCCTCTACCCCTATAAAAATCATTTCACCCTACAACTTTCGTTTTAGTTTCGTTCAAACCCCATAAACAGGCAGATCCCATTCTGCCCTGTGTGTCATGTATCCCAGGGTAGAGAACGCAGTCCGTTTGCAGAAGCTTTCATTTCCAGCTCCACCATTGGACGGATCTAAAACTCCCATAGGTCGAATATCATCAGGTCCTCTTCGCAACGGCGCTGGTCTCGCGTCGATCTGACGTCGGGGCTGGTCGTGGCGGCCGATCTCGCCAGGGTGCGCAATGCTGCCCAGGTCTGTCCCGAGGTTGGCCTGTTGAAAGGGGTCAACGGAAAAAGCCAGCAAAAATACGCCGGAGCTGATTCAGCCACCGCCGCTCCAAGTGGTCGTCCAGGGACCTTCTGCCGTTGTCCCGGTAGATCGCTGCCTCCAGAAGCCTTCCGGAGGATGCCGCTCCTTTGGAGGTCTATGGTTGCTATCCTGCCGACCAGCAAGCCGTCGAATCGGAGTCGCCGCCTACCGCCGCCTGAGACCCGCCAACGTGCTGCCCGCCAACCCAAGTTCGGTGCTCCCGGAGTTGTCGTGTAGCCTGTTACCTCCCTACGTGGAGTGGGCCATTTTTTTTTGCTGTAATTAAATTTTATCGTTGTACCAGGAGTCACAGTCTTGGCCGGGACGTCTTTCCCACGTCCCGAGCGTGGAGGTACACCCACCACCTCCTCAAAGACGTATTTTACATTCCTAGTATGTGTTCTTATGCCGCTGCTAGAGAGCATGTTAGGATCCTAGCTCGTATCATTTAAATCACCACTGCGAGATAGAGAGTGAGACCCATCCCGCGACTCATTTCGAGTGCGAGAGTAAGCCGACCACCCGAGACTCAAAGCCGGTTACTCAACCGTACAGATCATCGTGCTTCCCTCGATGGGGATGACCATGTGTTAGCACTTCTTGTTTGTGGCATATCGCCTCTTCTGGAGCTCTTTAGGTGCCGCATTGTATCGTTGTTGCTGGTCATGTCATCCAACCAGTCGCGTCATCCTATAGAGTCCAAGGTCGCAACACGTCCGCGTCGAGTCTCGTAGTCGTCCCACATCAATATATTGATATATTCAAAGACCGAGGAAGATCATGAAGAACATTTAAGGATTGCATTGCAAAAACTAAAGAAGAATCAACTTTATGCCAAGCTTAGAAAATGTGATTTCTGGCTCGAGGAAGTATCTTTCAGGACATGTGATCTCAAAGGATGGGATTTCTGTTGATCTGTCAAAAGTTGAGGCTGTAAAGAATTGGGAAAGACCTACTAACGCTACCGAGATCCGTAGCTTCTTGGGTCTGGCTGGCTATTACCGGTGATTTATAGAGGACTTTTCCAAGATCGATGTTCCTCTTACTAGGTTAAGCCGCATGGAGATTCCTTATAAGTGGAATAAAGATTGTGAGGAAAGTTTTCAAGTCTTGAAGGATCATCTGACAACTGCCTGTTGACATTGAAAATATTTCTAATTTTTATTGACCTTTGTTTTGATAGGTCGTAAATGCTGGCCGAGTGCCCCTACACCCCCAAAATGGGAAGCCGAAGGCTCAATCAGCAGAAAACCCAAGTGATCCGATCAGGACACGCAGAATACCGAAGTGGTCCGTAAGTGGCCGAAGAATTATCCCATGGGGGTGAGAACATCTAGAGTGGTTGCCCAGTCAATGAAGACGCTCCCTACAGGCGTAAAGCAGGTCTTAGGGCATGACTTGACGAAGGTGATATCAGTGAAAAACCCAGGAAATCCGCTCAGCACACGCGGAATGCCGAAATGGTCCGTAAGTGGCCAGAAAGTCACCCGATCAGGGCAGAAATGCTTCGAGGGATGGCCGTCCTAATGAAGACACCCCACGTGTCCACAACGTGGAGTTGACGACATGAATCAACGTGCCGAACACCAAATCAGGAGAAAACCTGGGTTACCCGATTCGAGTACATATGGCACCGGAAAAGGTCCGTAAGTGGCCGAAAGGATGCCCAATCAAAACAAAAATACTTCCAGGGGTAGTCCACTTGATGATGATACCCCACATATCTGCGAAGTTGAGTTGGTCACACAAACCACTATGCCGATGGCCGAATCAGGACAAAACCCGAGAAAATCAGCACGGGTTCGGTACATGCTGAAATCACCGGAAACTGCAAATCAGGGCCCAGAAACGATCAAATCTATACTCTGAGGCCACTGTATCAAACCCAAGGTTGTACCGGACGTCAGGCTTCCATTTAGGCCAATTCCGGGTAAAATGACAAAAACTACAAAAATTCCATGAGATGAGAAGGTGGCACACTTTATTTTTTTAAAAAAAGTCAATTGGCAAAAAAAAGGTGATGATTCGGTGGCTCATCTTTGCCTTTTAAGAAGGATGAATCGGTGGCCTTCTTTTTGGAAGTGAATCGGTGGAGCAAAAACAAAGCCCTTGGCTATTGAATCGGTGGCACATTTGTTGTGCCATTGATTCGGCGGTGCCCTTCTTCGATCACTTTGAATCGGTGCCAAGCAGGCTTGGCGGGCTGGGGATCGGTGCGAGGCGGCGATCCCATCCCTAAGGCGATCCCTTGTTTCTATAAAAGGGGGATCTGCCTTCGATAGAGGGAGGGACCTGAGAAGAAAAAGGAGAGAGGCGAAGATAGACGAGGAGAGCCACACAGAAACACAGAGACGAGCAAAGAGTGAGAGAGAGAGAGGAGCGGAAGACGAAGGTGGGTATTAGGTTAGAGGAATTTTCTTTTCTTTTCTGGTATTACGCCGTGTTCAGTGCTTATTGTATTGGCTGTTTCTTTTCTGTTGGAATGAAGAGTTGCTCAAACCTTTTTGTATCTTCAGGTCCCTCTGAATGGAATAATAGACCCATCGTTTCTTTTGTGCCAGATGTCTCCATGTTATGTAATGAGTATTCTTGATAACGTCTGCAATCAACTCTTCTGAGTCTTTTTTTTTCTTTGGGGATTTGAGTTTTCGCTTCCGAGGGGGATGAGTGATCGGTTGCATATCCTGACCAGGAGGAGGCCCTTTGGGGCTACATCCCTGTGAGATCCTAGGATCGGTCAAAGAGAATTGCAGCCCTCTGCTCTAAGGCTCCACTTCCCGATCGTTAGGAGGCTCGACAAGGCTATAAACACTTTTGCCATCCATGGATCGATCAGGAAATGTGTTTTCCATCCGAAGCTCACTCTGGAAATGGCCAATGGCCACGCCCACCAGGGCGACAGTAATATCCCCTCCCCGAGATCCGTCGATTCCCACCGCATGTTCCTAATGTGTGCATAGTATTTTGGAAATGGTCAAGCGGTGAGGGTGTGTCTGTGAGTATAGGTTTCACGTTGACCGCCAAACCGGTGAATGTTCTGATTTTTGTGAGACGGCCAAATGCCCTTTCACCCACCTCGACGGGTTGTTGGGGATTCGACGCACTCCAATATCTGTGTTAGTCACAGCTTTGTCCATTATGTGAAGATCGCCATGTATACTCCCTGAATGTCCGATAAATTGCCTCTGAGGGCCTCATTCCCTTGAGCCTCCCCTTTAAAGGGTTCTCAAATATAGATGATAGCCCGTTTGCTTGGCCAGGATCGTCTACTTCGGTCTTTGGAGGGGACCCTCAAGCTATCGTCTGGACAGTTGGATTGTTTATGCATGTTCCTGGTTTTAGCGGATCAGAGTGATTGTTTCTCAATTGTGTCTTCGGATCCATCACCAGGGAGGGGAACAACCTCGATTATTGATTTCTATTCGGTCACTCTCTACTCACCAAGGGATCCAGGGGATCTGTCACTCTGTCACATGTTTCCCTGGAAGCCCCTTTACACAAGGTAAGACATGAAATGACATTCACTTGGCTACATTCTGACCCTTCGCAGCTTCTCCGGATCATCACGAATCCTTAGTAGGCCAGCCCTCAGGATTCAATAAGTGTTGATCTCGGGTTTTGAGATAGGCCCATTGGGCTTCTAAGTTGATTTATGGACTTACATCGGCTTCCCCCGTGTGTATGTCCCATTGGCCCCCGAACACTCCGGGTATAGGGGAGATGCTGTCGAATTTTTACGGGAAACTTTGGACCGAATTTCAAAACATAATAATAATAAATAAATAAAGAAATAATAATAATAATAATAATAAAAACAACATCAACAAATAACAAACAAAACAAAATTAAACAAAAAAAACATACATAGAACAAGAGGTTGAATCGGTGCCAGTGGCACTGACTCAAAAAATGGAAAAGGTGATTCGGTGATGGCGTCACCGACTCACACCTCAAGGTGTTGAGTCGGTGGCACCACTTCCACCCCCTTCAACAATATAAAAAAAAACAACGCAAAAACGTAAACAACGCCATCGACTTCCCATTACTACTGCACCGACCTCGCCTATTGCACTGACCCTGATCGCCATCGCATTGACGCACTCGCCCGTTGCATCGACCTTCGTCCTCCTTCCATCGCCCACGCTCACGCTGCACCGAATCGTGCACGTAACAGCACCGTGCATGCATAACCCACGTAACACCCCCGTACCCCTTTAAACAACAATCACTCAGCCACGGAGACGCGCACATGTTCTACTCAACGAAAGCACACACGAACATATATATCACATGCATTCATTAACCAAACAAATACAACACTAACACGTTCCACCCATTCCTATACACGTACTTATTAATCCATGCACTTTCCTAACTAATAACACATGCACATTAAACCCCATTAACATTAAACCTCATTAACACGCATCCATGCTCTAACTCACCTTCATTTACCCATCCTACGTCCCCCCATCCTATACATATATCTACATATATAAAAAAGGAGATAATAAAATAAATAAAACACTCTCGCTGAAGAGGGACGATCTCGCGTTGGTCTTGAGCTGGAGAAGATGATCAACGAACAGTGAACTGCAAGGAAGGGAAACGGATTAGGGGGCCCAGGGATGGTTCCCTAGGGAAAAGCCTCCAATGCCTAAGTTAGTAGAGCAGTGGTGGAAGCTATGGAGGGAGGAGGAAGGAGATGCACGAGATCCCTCTCCACCAAGGTGGTGAAGTGGTTCCTGCTCAGGGAGTTTTAGGCGTGTATTGGCCTTACCTTTCATTGGAGGGAATCCCAGATTTAAATAGTGCGCCGGCCTCATGAGTCCCGTAAGCTGAGAACTTTCAGGCGGGAGTTATGTCATCGACGTGGGCTCTTTACGTCCTCATTGTGGGATCTATATATCCTTGTAAACTCCTGCTCATAAAGGGCTCTAAATGACAGTGTGGATAAGCAATCGTTGGCCGACCCAAGCATGAAGAGTGCCAGCCCTATCCGGGCGAGGGGTATAGCTCGGGTGAGGCTCGGTCGGAGTGGGTGTGGAGCGCCAGCCCTTATCCCGGTGAGGGGGATGAATCGGGCGTGGGTCTTCCTCGATCGGATCGACGCTTGGGCCTTCCGAGCCTAATGGCCGCCGAGGAAGTGCTTGGTCCCGAGTGAACTTATTGGGCTTTTATGCTAAGTGGGCCCTGCGGGGTGATCACTTAGATTAGCTGGACCTCGTTTGGTGTTGCTGAACCTGGTTCGGCCGCTTTTAGATGGGCTACAGAAACCCCCCTCTCCACTTGTCCCCCTCCTACTCCAGAGCCTTGGCAGGCTCGGAAGAGTACCCGTTAGGGTTTTGGATCAGCGTGGCTCAAGTGGGTGGAGATCTAGTGATGTTATGAAGCCACGTATCATGGTCACCTGTGCCCATAATGATGATAATCTTGGCAGATTTGAAATGAAGGGGCCCCCCTTTCTCGGAGGTCGGAATGACGTGCGGCCTTCTGCGTGGGGATATAGGCGTTGTGCGCTTGTTGTCATTCCAGACTCCCTCCAATTTAGGGTTTTTGCTCTCCTTCGTGCTTGCTTTTGGGCTCTCTAAAGCGCCGTGGGGATACGGCGAAAGAGCATTCGTAGAGTTGGCGGAGATAACCGTGGAGGCGTTCCGGCAGCTTGCCCGTACTCCAGAGTCTTCAGAGTCTGAGGCGCCTTCTTCTGCAAGTTTCTCTTCGGATTTCATGGCGGACCTTAATTCGGAGATCGAAGAGTTTGAGGGCGAGCCTGAGACGAGGGCGATGGTGATACCGCCGGCCCCGAACTACAGCGAATTGGGGGAGGCGGATGTGAAGTGGCTGGAGCACCAGTTTCGCCTGCCCTATCAGTATTACTTTGCCGCGGCTACCCCGAACGAGACGAGCTTGGATTCTCGTACGGGTCATTTCTATACTTTCCTTCTACCGTGGAAGGGACGATTCCATCTTCCCTTCGACTCTTTTGTTCTTAAGCTTCTCGATTTTTTCCAGTTGGCTCCCATACAGTTGGTGGCCAACTCTTATCTTCTTCTCTCCGCCTTCCGCATCCTCTACCTTCAGTGTGGGGTCCATCCTTCCTTGGAGCTCTTCCATTATTTTTTTAAGTTGAAGGAGCATTCTTCGGCCGGGAAGGGCTTCTATTTCATCTAGGCGAGGCGAAACAGGAGCTGCGTCTCCTTGGCTGTGAAGGACTCTTCCCACAAGGGGTGGAAGACTCAGTTCTTCTGGGTGGGGATTTTTTCGGTGGAGGAGTCTAGGAGGTGCCCCGTAATTCCCAATTTTCACCCGAACATCCCTCCAAGGCAGGATGAGTTCTCTTCAGATGTGGAAGAGTATGTGGCCATTCTACTGAAGCGTCGCCAGTCTACGGAGGAGCTGGTGACCCCAGAGAACATCGAGCGGTGGCTTCTCCAGCAGCTACGCCCGACAGGTATGGGCACCGTGACTCAGCCTTCTCACTGGTTGATGAAGCCACATTTTTCCTTTTCTTGACCATATCGTCTTTCATGCAGATGCCAGGCGGCCAGCTGTGGAGGAGGAGCTTGCGATCGAGCGGGAGGTGATTGATCTGGGTGACGACTCGGCTGTCGATGAGTCGTGAGCTCGCGAGGGTCATCCCCGAGCCCGAGATAAGGGTAAGCGGTGACCCGGGGAGGGTCTTCCAAGTCACGGGGGCCCAAGCGCAAGGATACCATGGAGGACATGATACGGGACGCCGTGAAGGCCAGGAAGTGGGCTAAGAAGGCTGGGGCCGACCCCGCGGTCGAAGGTGACTCTGGCTCGGCTCTCCCCTCTTCCGAGCGTGATAGGGCCGACCCTTTCGGGTCGGCTCTCCCATCCGCCGAGCAAGAGGGGGCCGAGGAGGCTAGGGCCATTTTTGCAGTTGGCGGCGACGCTAGCCCGGCTCTCCCCTCAGTAGGAGCCGAGGGGGCCGGGGATGAAGTGGGCGACTCTAGGGCCGTGGCTGAGACTGTAGTGTCGATCGAGGTAGGCAGTGCTCTGGGTGGCGACGTCGGGGCCGAGCTGGATGAGGTCGGGGGGTCACGGGTGTTGATTTGTTTTTTAATTAGATTAAATTCCTATCCCGCCCCTTTTTTAAATACATACATGCATAAATATGTGAATCAAAGACAAGGGGGATGAAAGGATGGAAATACTAACCGTGATCGCCACCAAGGATTAACAACGCCGCAAGGATGAAGAAAGGAGTGCAACGGCGCCGTGTACCTTGGAACTTAAAGACTTGATCGCGCTCGAAACAGGGTGCGGGGAACTTGTGGATTCAAACCTCCTCTCCTTCCAGCCGGCTAGAGGAAGAGGGCCTCACATTGTATTCATGCTCTCTGGGGGAGGGTTTTTAACCCCTGTGGAAGGGTGGAAATAATAGGTGGGTGTGTTGTGCATGCATGAGATTTGAAATCACGAGATTTGATTGAGAGAGTAGAGAGAAATCAATGATGTAAAACGGAGAAAAACGCATGTGTAGCAGAAAGTGCAGGAAACTGTGATGATTTGTGATTTTGAGAGGAAGAGAACTAAGAGTGGAGATCATGAAATCAAGCCCAGAAGGATGAAATTGAAAGTTAATACTTCCCTCTTCAAGATGGGGTCGAAGGATTGAGTCGGCGGTGCAGTATGGCTTCACCCCACGTCCGAAAAGAGCCCCTCGTCGCGACTGCGAACTGGGCAGTTTTTATAGAGTTTTGTAAGAAATCCTCATCTTCTTATCATGATTCCCGGAGATAGAGTCCAAGATAAATCAAGTTATCTGGATCAAACTCGAGATAATACTAAGGACAAGAGATAGGAACAAACGGGGATCAATTCAGAGGAGGATTCTAGAAGATATGTCTTTTGGAAGGCAGCCCCGGAGCCTTATCTGCAGAGTTTGAGTTGAACTAGGAAACATAAATCCTGATCTTGCGACCCATATCCCAAGAGATATTGCCAATAAAAATTTGATTCCTATGAACCAAATTCAAGATAATACCAAGGGCTAGAAGTAGGAAAAAATGGGGATCAATTTGGATAAGAATTCAAGAAGTTATGGACTCTTCAAGAGGGCCACGGCGCACAAAAACGGAGCAGAGTCCAGCACGAATTGGACTCTCTGGTGCATGTAACGGTCTATCGTAGGACCGCCACATGATGTAACGGACTAGGGTAGGTCCGTCACCCTCTGGAGGTCAAACGGGACGATTTCGTGCAAGTTTGGATGTAACGGTCTACTGTAGGACCGTCACATGTGAAGTAACGCATCTATGTTGGGCCGTCACATTGAAGTAACGCATCTACAGTAGACCTTCACATTGATGAAGGCAGATTCCGGGCAGACTGAGCGCTACTTTGGAAATTGAAGCATATCTCTCAAACGGTGGAGAATTAGAAAAAGTCGTAAACAGAGAAATTGTAGATAACTGAGAGAGGAACAACTTTTATGAAGAAAGAAATTTGAGAAAATGATTGGAAGAGGGAGAAAATAGGGCTGGAGGGGAGAGGAAATTTTTGGAATGTAGGTGAACAGCACAGTCTGCTGGAAAAATGTGAATAGCTCACAATCGGGGCAGAACTGGACAACGGCGTACAAGAAGAAGTTGTAGGTCTTTGAAAGACGCACAACTTTGATGAAGACAACTTTTTGAAAAGAGGATTGGAAGAAGGTGAAAATGAACCACTTTTAAGACTGCACAGTGAGAGAGAGCTGATTACTTGAGGGGAGCTGGCCTAAATGGGCCGAATGTCGACTTGGAAGCCGGAAGTTGACAAGATAAGCTCCGGGGCTATAAAAAATCATGATCTCCAAGACTCAAAGGATATGAAATGGTAAAAAAGGGCTTGAAATCCATCCGAGAAAGCTCCAAAATAATGGCTAATTCAGGACATCAAAAATGGTGAATAAGAGAAATGACACAACTTGTGGGCTAAAATGGGTGTCAACGGATGCCCCTCCTTGATGTCCGCTTTGCAAGGGAACGAGCGAAAGTGGCGCGGAGGTGAAATGGAAAGGAGATGGAGCAAAAGTGACAGCGACGTGAAATGGAGATGAAGCGGAGATGAAGTGGAGAGAACTGATAATCGGGCATCAAGGCAAAAAGACACCCGTCACAACCAACAAGCAATGGGAATTCTCCCAAAAATGCCGAACTAACCACAAGGAATGATTGACAACGATGAGACATGTCTGGATAACTAACTAAGGGAGGAAAAGGAAATACGACCAACCTCATCGTGGACACAATCCACGGACAATGAGTGGGTCGGAAAGAACACAGCATAAGAGCTGGAAAGGAGAATAAGACTGAGATAAAATCCAGATAGGAATCACACTGGCCAACCAGACCAAACAGCAAGATCAGAGAAATCGTTCAAATTCAGAGTGGAATGAGGAATCTTTTACCCAAGAGAGCTTAAGTGCAATCAACCATTGCGGAGGAGAAATCATTGAATGGATCACGAGGCATGAATGCTCAAAATGACATGATGCATGCTGGGTTAAAATAAAGAAATCATTAAAACGAATGCAAACAAAGATAAAAATAGAAAGTACTCAAGGATAATATTGCTAGATTGAGCCAAGATGGGGTCAAGAGTCTTCCTGCAACCACGGCGTGCGAGACAGAGTCCATCGTCCCCCACCCGACTTAACCAAGCGGCCTATCCAACGATTAACCGTATGTTCCTAGATCATCATCATTTTTGTTAAAGGGGAACATCAGATCCTAGAACACATGGGCAACCAGCCGGTCCTTGAGAGACTATAATAATGTAGATGCCATATAGTAATGCAACAATGAGAAGGATAGAGAGCCATACCTGACTTACCTGTCAAGCGAAATGGCACCTTTTCGGATTTTTCAGATTTTTGCTTTTTATGGATTTTCAAATAAGACAACAACCACATGACATGACATGATGTGAACCTGAACGAATATGAACATGACATGAACATAACATAATAAGAGAAATATGAATGAAACATGGCACAACAAAATATAACGAAGATGGATGAAACATAACAAATGAACAAATGGCAAGCATACATGCGACTAAAGGCACGGTGGGATAAGACAATACGCACACGGTGGGACAGCACACGCGGTGAGATAAGGACATGGTGGGCCAAAGACACGTGGGATGACAATACCACGGAGGACAACACGTGTGATGACTGATATGGCCGGATGGGGACACGCGTGATAAATGACACGGCAGGACAAAAGATACGACCAATCACGAGAGGAAATAGACACCTATGACAAGGACACAACGGGACAAAAGATATGGAGGACCATAGACATGATAAAGACAACAAACACATTCTTCAATCAAAGCCCAAGATAAGATGAAGCGGAACCGCCAGGTTCAAAATCGTGAGACAATGCCTCTCATGGAAAGTCATAAGCAGATAAGCGAAAGCTGAGAAGGCCATAAGCTTCAGAATAGATATTAAAGAGATGAGAATATATCAAAGAATATGCGTAGAGGCAGAGCGAAATGATAGAGCAAGGAAAGCTTGAACCTGCAACCTGCAGCCTGCACACTTAGCAAAAAGATTACGTACCTGTCCTCAAGATAAAAATAACAGGAATAGAAGAGAAGTATTTTTAGATTTTTGTATTTCTGATTTTTTTGCCATATTCAAATTTTTGAGATTTTTTGACATATTTGATTTCTTTTTTGAATTTTGACATATTTGATTTTTTTTGGAATTTTGACATATTTCATTTTTTTGGATTTTGACAATATCAATCTACAGCACCCAAAGACAGGCTCGAATTACTGGCTAGGGATCGTCGCTCCTCCCCTCTCATTAAAGGCTTCCCTTAAGCAGGGCGTGCATGTGAGAGTGGCTTACCGTAGCCAACCGCCTCTAAAGAACGGTGCCCCTACTAAGGCCATATCCGGGATACAACCCAGCCTAAGAGGGAAAAATAGAAGAAAAATTAGAGACAAGCTTTATGCAGGATGGGAGACATCAGGACTTGAATTCCTTCCAGGGCACTACCCCTCAAAGAGATAGGTCTATTGCGTCGGGGCTTTGTGTCTTTGATTTTGAGACCCATATTTATCAAGCACGCATACGACCGGGCTCTTGATGTCCCGCGGGGCTTCGCCACTCTTGCCATGCCTTTGATTTCATAATCTTTTTTTTGATTCATCATTGATTTTTGACAGCCCTTGTTGGCTAGATATTGCATGAAAGCTCACTTTCGAGGGTCAAGACTGCCCCTATTTGAGACCTCTCTCATATTGGAGAGCACCTAGGTTGGTCATCTTATCCATCAATCTCTTGCCCCTTGCACTTGGCCGAGCAGAGAAGAGGGAAAGACCTTCGTGCATACCCAAAGTATGGCCAAAGCAGTAGCGTTGTTGCACTGGAGGGGTCGGCTATGGCTCGCCGTGTGGTGTGTGAAAAACCCATGCTCAAAGGTCACCCTCAACAATCAAGGAAAGAACTAGACTCCCAGCACGGAGCTATCACCAGGCTAAGGATGCTGCAGAAGCGAACTCATTTTAAATGAACTAAGCAAATTTCTAAAATCCACTTAACCATGTAAAGGAATAGCATTATAAGCGTGTGCATGAGTAAGAGAGATAACTAGCGAAGATAACATTTTCTTGCACAAAATGATGATACCTTGCAAATCCATAGAGTGGAAGTAGCGTCCTGACGCGATCTTGATCGTCGAGCTTCGTTCAGCACGAGCTTTGTATTCCTTGCTTGATAGGACGAAAGGGAGAGGATAGCAAAGGATCAAAGATTCCTCTACACGGAGGAGTGGCAGACACGACACTGGATGAAGAAGGATAAAAAGGAAGATAGATGAGGGCTAGAACTCCCTCATTAAGGCGTAGAGACCTTGATAACAAGGAACCAATTACAGAAGAAAATAGATTAACCGAGATCAAGGCGGGCTAAAGCCTCGAAAACAGCAAGAGAAAGGGCGAAGACCCCGAAATGGAGAAGAGGAGAGAATAGAAAGATAGTGAGAGGATTGCGGAAAAGGTACGGGGGAAGAGGAGTGATCATCCGACATGGTTGGAGAAAAGGAACTAGGACCACCCGATAGAGTCGGGGAAGGAGAATGAGAGTCACCCGACAGGGTCGGGGAAAGAGAATGAGAAGTCGAACCCAAGGGTACCGGGGGAGAATAATCAAAGGAGGACATAGGCTGAGGCCAGGAATGGTGAGGAGATTGAAAGTCTGGAGGTCCTAGATAGGAAAAGGAAGAATGGGGATTCACAGACTCGAGATAGGAGGAGAGAATCGTGGAGGGAGAATTAGGAGAGGGTAGATACACCACCCAGGGGTGGGAACCAAGCGGAAGAAATGATGAGTAAAATGAAGAAGGAAGAGAAGTGGACCCCTGAGTGCACAACTGACGGCCCTTAAACTTACGCCGCCGCCTCTTCTTAGTTGATACTTCTTGAACATGGACTCGCCTGGCGCAGGCTCGAATCCTTGGGCACCTTGCCTTGCAACATCTTCTCAAATAGCAAGCCCATCTGGTAGATGGCCTGGCCCGGCTATGAACATACAGCTTCATCGGAGCGGTTGCCCCTAGACTCCCGAAGCTAACAATAGTAGGACGTTCTTGAACAACTAACTCCTCATAATGCTGAAGATCATAAAACCATGGAGTCTTGTTACTTGGCACAAGTAGCATGAGATTCGGCAACTCCACTCGGAACTCAGCCTTGAAGCACAACTCCCTTGATGAAAGAGACGGGTGAAGCTGAGGGAGAGTAATACACGGCGTTGACATGGCCAGTTTGCTAATAAACTGAGGAAGATTGCATAACAAGTGCAGAATATCCTTGGAAAGTGTAGAAGATACGGCTAATTGCCCCTTGAACATAGAATCCATAATCTGCTTGGCGGCCGTATGCATTAGCATAACATGGGTAGAGAACCCTTCTTGGCTTGTCATCTGAATAGCAATAGAGCGAGGAGAAACAATAGCATCAATGGTGAACTCTCCGGTGAGCAAGGAGATTGCCACCGGCCTCGCTCGGGAAGAAATTGGCGTCAACTCAAGGGAACTCTTCTTAGCAACTCTCATCTTTGAAAGTAGAGGCGCACCATCCCCAAAATAACCAGGGACGAGGACACGAACCGGCATCCGACAGATAAAATCCTGAATCTTGAAATGCACGGTCGGCACTGAATCATCCTGACTTGGCTCATTGTCTCCCTGGGGATTAGACCCGAGGGGCACCATGGGTAACCTGCACCCGCTCCGTGGGGGATAAGTGGATGGAGGAATGGGGATAGGAATCGGTTTAGATGGCATGGAGGTTTCAATGGGAGTGGTGATGTGTTTAGGGGGAGGCAAAGGGGTTGAGATGGTGGCAAGCCTAGGTGCGAACAAAGGTGAAGTCGGAGGTGAGGGTGGAGGTATAGCCTGCTCAGGCCCGAGCCACGATGGTGACGGAGATGGCAAAGGTGGTGGAGATGGTGGAGGTGATGGAAGCACTGGTGGTGGAGATGGGGATGATAGTGATGGCAATGAGGATATTGATGAAGATGATGGGGGTAGTGGACATGGAGGTGGAGAGGGTGAAGAGGGAGGTTGTGGTGTCCACCGTCGACGTGTCGATACTACGCGTCGAGCGGTGTGAGGGATATAAGTAGTGGAAGTGGCGGCAAGGGAAGAAGGGGATGCACTGGCCTGAGCGGAGGCTTGGGTTTGTGGAGGTTGCGGAGATTGGATAGGAGATGGCGGAGGTAATGGAGTAGGTGAGGTAGTAGGTGATGGAGCGAGTGCAGAACTAGACGAGCAATCACAAGGGTGCCCCTCGCCTTGAAGTAAGGGAGACGGCTGCCCCGGCGGCACTTCTTGCTGCTGCTGTTGGTTGCGAAGATGTAAAATGACTTTGTGAATAGCGGCCCAGTCAATCCTTTTCTTAGCTTCCAGATCATAAACATAATCCCGGAACTCAGGACAATCCTCAACCAAATGCCCCGGCTGGCGGTGAAAATCACAGAACTGAAGCATATCCCCGACTGCGGGTCGGCATGGCACAACCGGAGGGAGCGGCAACGCATGAGTGGCCATCAAAGCCCGAAATATACCGGTGAAACACTCTGGCAACGGAAGATGAGGAGCCTGCTTCGGGCAAGGTGGATGCCGAGGGATATGTAATGGTGGAGAAGGTTGTGGAGTCAGAAGTGGGGGTTGCGTAGGCAGGAGTGCGTGGCTAGTGGTGGAGGGCTTTGGTGATGGCATGTGTGGAATAGGATGAGGGGGTATGTAGACGACATCTACTTGCTCGGGATGTGGTGTTCCCTTGACCGGAAGTGGAGATGGAGATGGGTATGTGGATGCGGGAGGCTGACTCATGGAAGGTTGATATGCGGAGGCGTATGGGTACGTAGAGGCGGGGGGTTGGTGGAGACTCGAGGAGGGATATGTGGCAGAAGGCTGACTCATGGCCGGCTGACTCATGGGAGTGTAGGGTTGGCACGTGGAGGGTGAAGGTTGATATGTGGAGGTGGATGGTGGAGACTCAAGGTCAATGGAAACTTGCATTTGTTGGCGAATGAAGCGGGCTCGGCTGTATAATTGTTTCCAGGAGGTGATGTTGTTGAGGGCTAAGATGAACCGATACTCGGGCGTGGCATTAGATATCAGCATCTTGATTTGCTCTCTTTCTGGAATGTGCCCCGGGACTTGCGCGACAAGGTGACGCCAACGGTCAGCAAAGGTGCAGAACTCCACCTCGGGCTTCATCATCTCATGGGCCAGATCTACCATAGAATACTTGGGCCCAACCTTGTCTTGATACTGCTGAATAAACTTTTCTTGAACGGCTTGAAAACTCACAACTTGCTCTTGCGGAAGAGAGAAGAACCAATCCCGAGCCGGGCCTTCCAATGACAGACCAAACAGATAAGCCATCAAGTGTTGGTCATGTCGAAACTGGGCCGACTCATAAACAAACTCCTTCAAGTGCACATACGGGTCACCGACTCCACTATAACGGTGATATGTGGGAATTAGTGATGGAGACGGAAGCCGAAGACCTTGAAATGCGAACGGAACACTTAAGGAGGATTTGGGATCGATCCGGCGTTGAAGCTCATCAAGTTGGCGTTGGGTTTGAGCAATCATCTCCTGGGTAGGGAGAGGTCGAGAAGGATATGGGCCAACTTGAGCAAGAGGGTGTGAATTAGGACCAGGAGATTGATATTTGGCCGAATAAGAGGATCCGGGCTGAGAATAAGAACGGCCCATTCCGGGAATGGAAGGATATGTGGGCCTGGAAGAAGCATGAGCATAAGGACCCATTGGGCTGGCAGCAACATGGGCAGAAGGATGAGGCCCATTAGGAGAATAAGTCCCATTAGTAATTGGGCCAGCAACATATGAAGGAGAAGGAGGAGGCCCATGAATAGAAGATGGCCCATTATGAGAAGAAGGCCCATGAAGATGAGATGCAATAAGACGTTGGGCCTGGGCCGGGTCCATTTGGTGAACAAGGCTTGAAAGATGGGCCATGAGATTAGCCTGTTCCTTGGATGGATCAGAAGGGCCACGGGAAGATGGGCCCGTGTGGGAAGAGGATTCCACGCGGGAATAAGAAGAAGATTGGGAAAAAGAATGATACATGGGGTTAGAATACTGCTCCATGAGGGCAAATGGAGACTTAATACATGGAGATCAAGGACAATACAAATGGGGAAGCAATGGCTTAATGGGCTTGAGAACAAGGGGGGGCCGACCCACTAATGCAAAGATGAATGGACAACGGACCACGGGACAATGGACTAGACAATGGACACAGAAAATTGGCTAAGCTAAATGGGCCTAACAACAACAAAATATGTGGATGATGAAAGAATGCAACACAAAAATCGCTAATGAGCTTGGACAAGCCCAATCAACACGAACAATGCAATGTGGGAGTCTTCACCCAAGTCAAATAAGTTAATATGATGGGAAATCTTTTAGGGGTTTCAATAGACCTTTTAATGATTTGAATTAATAACAATTCCCTCAAGATAGGAATCCCATGGGAATAAGGTCCAAACTTTGGGTTGACTAAGGCTAACTCCCTCACACTTATGCAAATGCAAGCCTAAAGGGGTGGAAAGGTACAACCGGCCCGGCGTCCGTGTGGGAATCCACGGCTCACGGGGACTTATGGAGGTCCTTGATGTGTTTTCCTGGTCGGCTCCAAGGAATATGGAGACGAGAGGTCCACGCACCAAGGTAGGAAATGCAACTATGATATGCAATGTATGGCCCTATGTGCACCGGAGTGCATGCAAATTCTAGCTTAAAACTAGAAAATCAAGACTAGATTAAACTATGCAAACATGATCCAACAAAAACAAATAGTATACGGATGGAAAGACAATACAAAGGTCTGCACAACGGGCCCAAGAACATATCAATCTGACCCCGGGAGGTCAATCAAATCACTGAGCAGAGATGCCCCCGTGAACCTATGCACAGACCACATGCAGATTTTATGGACAAAATACTAAAATGATGACAATTCTTAACTAAGCAAATGAGACCCAAATGATGCAAATAAGCTATGGATGGAAAGACAATACAAAGGACTATCCAATGGAACAAAAATCAGTGTAATCAGACACCGGGAAGGCAGTCAAATCACTGAGTAAAGATGTACCTGTGAACCTGTCCCAGAGCTTGCCTGCAAAACTTATGCATAAAACTCAAAAAGTTGGATAATATTAGAATATGCAAATGTTAACTAAATGATGCAAATGATATATGGATGGAAAGACAATACAAAGGGCTATCCAACGCAACAAGAATCAGCTCAATCGGACTCTGGGATCAAAAGTTATGCACCGACGAACACGGCCCTGTGAGCATGCGCACAAGACTGCCAGAAGCTGTGTAACGGTCTACCAAAGGACCGTTACATGGATATGACGGTCTACCATAAGACCGTCACACAACCAAAGCCCGTAAAACCCCCCAAACAGTGGAAGAATGGATAAAATATCACCCAAACATGCACATGCAAACACCCAAGTCACAAAAGAGCATGAAAACAAACGTGATGGGCATTGGTGTCCCACCGTGATCGCCAAAAAACTGTTGATTTGTTTTTTAATTAGATTAGATTCCTATCCCGCCCCCTTTTTAAATACATACATGCATAAATATGTGAATCAAAGACAAGGAGGATGAAAAAATAGAAATACTAACCGTGATCGCCACCAAGGATTAACAACGCCGCAAGGATGAAGAAAGGAGTGCAACGGCGCCGTGTACCTTGGAACTTAAAGACTTGATCGCGCTCGAAACGGGGTGCGGGGAACTTGTGGATTCAAACCTCCTCTCCTTCTAGCCGGCTAGAGGAAGAGGGCCTCACATTGTATTCATGCTCTCCGGGGGAGGGTTTTTAACCCCTGTGGAAGGGTGAAAATAATAGGTGGGTGTGTTGTGCATGCATGAGATTTGAAATCACGAGATTTGATTGAGAGAGTAGAGAGAAATCAATGATGCAAAATGGAGAAAAACGCATGTGTAGCAGAAAGTGCAGGAAACTGTGATGATTTATGATTTTGAGAGGAAGAGAACTAAGAGTGGAGATCATGAAATCAAGCCCAGAAGGATGAAATTGAAAGTTAATACTTCCCTCTTCAAGATGGGGTCGAAGGATTGAGTCGGCGGTGCAGCATGGCTTCGCCCCACGTCCGAAACGAGCCCCTCGTCGCGACTGTGAACTGGGCAGTTTTTATAGAGTTTTGTAAGAAATCCTCATCTTCTTATCACGATTCCCGGAGATAGAGTCCAAGATAAATCGAGTTCTCTGGATCAAACTCGAGATAATACTAAGGACAAGAGATAGGAACAAACGGGGATCAATTCAGAGGAGGATTCTAGAAGATATGTCTTTTGGAAGGCAGCCCCGGAGCCTTATCTGCAGAGTTTGAGTTGAACTAGGAAACATAAATCCTGATCTTGAGACCCAGATCCCAAGAGATATTGCCAATAAAAATTTGATTCCTATGAACCAAATTCAAGATAATACCAAGGGCTAGAAGTAGGGAAAAACGGGGATCAATTTGGATAAGAATTCAAGAAGTTATGGACTCTTCAAGAGGGCCACGGCGCACAAAAACGGAGCAGAGTCCAGCACGAATTGGACTCTCTGGTGCATGTAACGGTCTATCGTAGGACCGCCACATGATGTAACGGACTAGGGTAGGTCCGTCACACTCTGGAGGTCAAACGGGACGATTTCGGGCAAGTTTGGATGTAACGGTCTACTGTAGGACCGTCACATGTGAAGTGACGCATCTATGTAGGGCCGTCACATTGAAGTAACGCATCTACAGTAGACCTTCACATTGATGAAGGTAGATTCCGGGCAGACTGCGCGCGACTTTAGAAATTGAAGCATATCTCTCAAACGGTGGAGAATTAGAAAAAGTCGTAAACAGAGAAATTGTAGATAACTGAGAGAGGAACAACTTTCATGAAGAAAGAAATTTGAGAAAATGATTGGAAGAGGGAGAAAATAGGGCTGGAAGAGAGAGGAAAATTCTGGAATGTAGGTGAACAGCACAGTCTGCTGGAAAAATGTGAATAGCTCACAATCGGGGCAGAACTGGACAACGGCGTAGAAGAAGAAGTTGTAGGTCTTTGAAAGACGCACAACTTTGATGAAGACAACTTTTTGAAAAGAGGATTGGAAGAAGGTGAAAACGAACCACTTTTAAGACTGCGCAGTGAGAGAGAGCTGATTACTTGAGGGGAGCTGGCCTAAATGGGCCGAAAGTCGACTTGGAAGCCGAAAGTTGACAAGATAAGCTCCGGGGCTATAAAAAATCATGATCTCCAAGACTCATAGGATATGAAATGGTAAAAAAGGGGTTGAAATCCATCCGAGAAAGCTCCAAAATAATGGCTAATTCGGGACATCAAAAATGGTGAATAAGAGAAATGACACAACTTGTGGGCTAAAATGGGTGTCAACAACGGGGAGCGACGACGCAGCCCCAACCGACCGCGGCAATAGGGGCGGATGAAGCAGCTGCTCGATCCGGGCCGGCCGGCGGGGCTCCCGAGGGGATGCCGCTCGTAGGGGAGGCCCCTATTCCGGCGGCTCTGGAGAGGCTGAGCATCCTGTACCGACTAGTGTCGTTAAGAAAGCAATGCCACAATTTTAAAATAATCGCACTCACTCACTTTTAAATATTAAAAAATTAAATATATAGTGGTAAGTGGAGTCGATCTCACGAGGAGGAAAAATCTTTATTTGAGCAAGTTGGAAAAATATCCTTATGCTTTGAAAATCAGATTTTGAGTGAGATTGAAACTAAGGAAAATAAACTACATGAAAACTATTTAAAGAATATAAGAGGGTTTAAGAAGAGAAATTGGAAGATATAGGGAGAGAAACTAAGACAATCACAAATTTACAAAATTGAACTTTTATTGCTATGAGAGTGTCGAATACAACTCTAAGAAAAATGAAAATTACAACTTTAGAAATTAAAAGAGAAAGGAAGGGAAACTATAGCCAAAATATGAGAATAGCGTCGCCCCCGTGCCAAGCCTTGGATGAAATTCGCCCCGCCTTGGATGCCGACGCCGTAAGAGGACCAATGGATGAAGATCCGCCTTGGGATATGAGAGGAAAAATAGAGAAAGGGGAAGATAAAAGGAATAAGAAATTCACTGGGAAACATATGTGTGTGTGGTGTATTTTGAAAAGAGAGAAAGAGAAGGTTCGGTGGAGAGAATATAATGGAAAATTAAAATAGAAACAAAGGGTGATTGGGAAGAGGATATCTTTAAAATCAGAAGGAATTGGAAAAAGTGGAAAACATGAAAGTTGTAGAGGTTGAGAAGACGAAGAAGGTTTGTGAAGACCTCAAAGACAGAAAACAAAAGGAAGATGGAGAAAAACATAAAACACCAGAGGTTGGTTGTGGATGAATAGTGTAGAAAAAACCAAGGATAGCTAGTTAAAAATCTGAGAATATCTTTCAAACCAAGAAGAATTAGAAGAAGGTGAAGAAAGAGAAGTTCTAGATCTTTGGGAAATGAAGAAACTTTGATGAAGAATGCAGATTAAAAAGAGGAGTGGAAGAGAGTGGAAAACTAGGAAGAACAGGAGTTTGTAAAAATCGGATGAACAGTAAAAACCCTAAAAATTTGATCTTTAGAAAACAGTAAATATCCTAAAAACGAAGACGAATTGGAAGAAAAGGTAGAAGAAAAAGTTGAAGAACCTTCCAAAACGCACAACTTTTGTGAAGAACACACAGAGAGATGAGGATCCGAAGGGGGAGAAAAATAAGAAAGAACAGAGTTTATAAATACACGTGAACCGTAAAAACGTAGAGATAGATGCTTAAAAAATTTGGCATAGCTTAAAAACGGTGATAAATTAGAAGGAGGTTAAGAAGAAGAATTTTTTGAAAACTTAAAAATGAACAACTTTGCAGAAGAAAGAAATTTAAAATGAGAACTAGAAGTGCATGAAAAAGAGGCTAGAAGAGAGGTGAATCCCCTCCCTATGGTCACACACAACACCTATTTATAGTGGAGAGACCTTCCACGATCGTGGACTTTCCAAATTCTCCAAATCTGAATTTCCAGCAGTGAGGGTTGATTAAATCAAGACTCCTTCCAGTATTAGAGTCCTACTTTCCACAGATTGATCATGGATAAGCTCAAAATATGGCAATCAGGACGTTCAGTTCCGTTTCTGCTTCCAACTAAAATAGCGACCACCATCCGGGCATTATTTGAAATGACGACCCCATAAACGGTCGTTCAGTCTTTTTTTCATTTTTTTATTTTTCAAATATCTGGTAAATAATTTTTCTCATAAATGAATTAGCGCCCACTCGCGCAGTCGTTATTTCTTTTTTCCACCTTTTTTCCTTATTTTCTTCAAATGAATTGAGGCCTGGCCTTGTGTCGCCGTATCTTGAATATGCACCCTCTCAGAAGGGCGTTCATTAAATAGCGCCCTGAGCTCGGTCACCATTTTCTGAAAATTTAGAAAATTTAAAATATCAACATATTTTATCCAAAAATAACTTTCAAATAATTGTGGTAATTCTTGAATGTTTCTCATAAAGCCATTTTCACTCAAAAAGATGATAAAATAATGCAAACTCAAAAAATGGTGAGAATGAGATTTTAACCTTATTACATGCACAACTAGACTTATTAAATGCATAAAGATGATGAATGTGATGCAACTTATGATATGAAATATAGCATTTATCACACCCCCTAACTTACTCATTGCTAGTCCATTAACAATACAATTAAATTAAATTAAAATTTAGGTCCAACAAGAGTTCACAAAGATCATACTCTTATATCCAGCTCTCCCTTCATAGAATCAGCTAAAGATTAGGAATCCAGAATCATTAATGCTCATACTAACCTTAGATTGGAAATTAAAACACATGACTTAAGAATACAAATCAAAGTTCAATAGCACTTGTGCATGTGTAATTCCAAATCTGCAGTTAAGACAATTGCATCCCCAATTTATTATTCTAAGTAAGTACCTTTCAACCCCACACCTCTCAGATCAGAGCATTTAAGCATACTAACTTTTGTCTGCCTTTTCCTTTTATCCCTTTGGAACTTTTTCTTTTCTATTTGTATTTGCACAACTATGATGCTGCACTATCCTTCACCTTTTTGCGTGAATCTCAACACGTCTTAGGTGAAGCAGGCCCAGCTACTCAGATCAGGGGCATTTTTCATGGCGTGATCTTTCTATTTCATCATTTCTCTTTTTTTCAACAATATACATTTGCATTTTCCTTTTTTTTTCTAAAAAACTTGGCAGAAAGCTTTTAGTTGAAATAGATCTCCTCCTCAAGAAATGCAGAGTATCAAAAACAGTACCCAAAATTACAGAGGGCTAGTCTTATTTTGCTTCATCAGAGTGCATAGTGAATATTTTTTCTAATAGTGCGCATAAACTTTAAAAAGATTATTATATCAGTTTTCCATGACTAGATCGAACTTAATTTTCCTTCAACCTTTTCCTAGTCTTTTATAATCCAGAATTATTTTCAATTCAAGCATGAATTAATAAAACTCTGTCGGGGATTTCATCTTTTCACTTTCATGCAAATTTATAGAATGATATGCTAGAAATTATGCAAAACATCCTATCAGGTTGTACTACATGCAATGATAATTTTCTGTCTCCCCTCCCAACTTGAATGACATTGTCCTCAATGGCAGGTAAGGTTGAAATGAAAGAACAATGCAACAGTGATATTTGATGAGTAGGAAAGAGACAACCTAGTGTGCGGGGTAGAACCTCCTTTGGCGACAACTTCCTCTCTTTGGCTTGAATCTAACAACTAAAACACACTGAAACAAAAACATCAAATAACAAAAATCTTGGGTTGCCTCACAGAAGCGCTATGTTTTCCGTCTTCAGTCAGATGCAAGAAAGCTCATAACATATTCATTCCAAATCACACAATGCAATGGATTCTTTTTGTGTTAATTGCTCATTCTCCAAGTAAAGTTTTAACCTTTGGTCATTGACTGTAAAAATGTGACCATTTTGAAAATTTAAGATTTTAACAGCTCCATGGTCAAATACTTTAACAACAACAAATGGCTCATCCCATCTGGATTTCAATTTACTAGGGAACAAATGCAGCCTTGAATTAAAAAGCCAAACCTTTTGATTAACAAAAAATATTTTTTTATGAATATACTTATCATGAAATACTTTGCTTTTAACTTTGTAAATCTTGGCATTTTCATAGGCTTCGTTCCTTTGTTCCTCCAGTTCATTCAATTGAAAAGCTCTTCGGGACCCAACTTGAGTTACATCAAAATTAACATGTTTTATGGCCCAATATGCTCGGTGCTCTAATTCTACTGGTAAGTGGCAGGCTTTACCAAAGATCAAGCGATATGGAGACATACCAATGGGAGTCTTGTATGCAGTTCTATAGGCTCATAATGCATCATCTAGCCTTTTAGACCAATCTTTCCTATCCAGCCTAACTGCTTTATGTAAGATATTCTTAATCTCCCTATTGAAAACTTCAACCTGACCACTGGTTTGGGGATGATAAGGGGTAGCAAGCTTGTGAGTGATACTATACTTGCGAAGCAAAGCTCGGAATTGAAAATGAGTGAAATGAGAACCCCATCACTAATTATAGCTCTAGGACAACCAAATCTGGAAAATATATTCTTCTTCACAAACTTCATAACCACCTTATGATTATTTGTCCTAGTAGTAATGGCTTCAATCCATTTAGAAACATAATCGACTGCCATCAAAATGTATTCATTACCAAAAGAAGGTGGAAATGGTCCCATAAAATCTATTCCCCAAACATCAAAAATTTCAACCACCAGAATGGGATTCAGCGGCATCATATCTCTCTTCGAATTATTGCCTATAGCCTGACATCTCAGACATGATTTAGAAAATTCATAAGCATCCTTAAATAAAGTGGGCCAATAGAATCCACTTTGCAATACTTTAGCCGCAGTCTTCTTTCTAGAGAAGTGTCCCCCACAAGCAAGATTATGACAAAAATTAATACTGATTGTTATTCTTTTTCAGGGACACATCTTCATATAATCTGATCGGGACCCATATGAAACAACTATGGGTCCTCCCAAAAATAGGGTTTTACCTTGGAAAAGAAGTGATCCTTCTCCTGCTTAGTCCATCCTCCCGGGATCTGGCCTACCGCCAGGTAGTTAACAATATTAGCATACCAAGGAGTAAAAGAATGAGAGATGGAAATAATTTGCTCATCTAGAAAAGAATCGGACATTGGAGTACTTTCAGGGATCACTATCTTGGAGAGATGATCAGCAACAACATTTTCTAACCCCTTCTTGTCTCTTATTTCTAAATCAAATTCTTGTAACAACAAAATCCAACGAATGAGACGGGATTTAGCATCCTTTTTGGAAAGCAAATATCTTAAAGTGGTGTAATCGGAATAAATGATAACTTTTGCCCCTAGTAGATATGAACATAATTTCTCTAGGGAGAAATTAACAGCTAAGAGTTCCTTCTCCGTGGTAGTGTAATTCATCTGAGCATCAGCAAGGGTGCGACTTGCATAATAAATCACCATGGGCTTCTTATTCACTATTTGGCCTAAGACAACTCCTACAGTGTAGCAACCCTGGTAAAATAAAAGGAAGATTTCAAGAAACATTAAGTAAGTAAATGATAAGAACCAAAATGAATAAATAATAAGTCAAATGTAAATAACGCCTCTCAACAAGGTGCGCTTTAAATAAGAAACGCCTTCACCTGAGGCATTAATTCAAAAAGTGACGCCTATATCAAAGGGCGTCAAATTTCAAAAACGTCCAAAATGAATAAAAGGAAAGGGAAAGAAACACCCTCTTCTTGGGCGCGAATTACATAAGAAACGGTACAGGTCAAGACGTCAATTAAAATGCACGCCCTAACCTAAGGCGTTAATTTGATTTGTGTTCCATTCGAACCAGGAGACTATCCAGGGTAAGTTTTAGGATTGCTACGTGTTCGATTGATTATGGTAAGGACTCTATCAAGGAAACTAGAGTTCTAATCAAATTCTAACCCTAAGGGATTCCTGAAACCCTATAAATACCCCTTTCCGTCGAACCTATTAGCTATTTTGGTCAAAGGCGTTCTGTTGCTGTCTCGTGCGTGAAGAACAGGTTTGTTCTTCTTCCTCTGCCTTTCGTCATGGATTATGAAGAATATTAATGTCCTTCATCTTCCTTGTGCAGGTTGTCTGCAACATCATCTTCTTCTGTAGGTTGCCTGCAGCGTGAAGAAACCCTCTCATCTAGCTGAAGAACGTGGGTTCTTCATCAACGTACATCTTCCTCCGTTACAGAGAAAGCTGTGACCGGAGTCTAGGAGAAACTTCTTCTCATCGAATATCATCCTCACTGCACCATCTGGGGTCTGATGTTGCTTGGCGGTTGGTGCTGCTATTACTTGGATTCGTAGGTGGCTGTTTATATAAATCCCAGAAGACTCTGTTCAGAACAGAGTACCGTTTTCTCTTCACAACCTTCACGTATCTTCACCCAGATCATCATCAGGTAGGTTTTCTCAAGAATTGTAGCCCAAACTAGCATAAAAATTTATGATAATAACATCTGTAATTCATGCATATAGTTTTACTGCATTTTAGAAATTTTCTGTGAAATTTTGGCAAGAGGCGACCCATGTCAGGGCACTAATTCATGATCTGACGCCGAACTAAGAGTCGTCAATTTTAAGAAATTGATAAATATGTACGTTTGAAATTTAATATCTATGAAACTTGTAGTTAAATCTAATGCATGATCATATATCTCAAATCCTGATATTTTTCTTGTCCTGACCATGTACTTTGTTTCCTAAAAATTATTATCTATCTTGGAAAAGAATGAATTAACGACCTCCAGTAGGTCATCTTTTATGAAAGAGACGGCCCTGTATAAGGCACGTTTAATCAAAATTACAGAATAAAGAAAATTTCAGCAAAATAGAAATTTATAATGGACGACGGTTACAGAAGTCGTCAAATTTAAAATAACGACCTAGTGAAGGGCGTTAATTTAATAAGTAGTGACTTATGTTAAGGTGCTAATTTCCTGTGTAATTATTTTATATTGTTTACTGTTAACCGAGGGTTTTATATAAATATATATGTATATATCGGCACAATATTTACGTTCCGTGAATATAGTCCCATGTTCTATGATGTTTTATCGATTACCCCTCAACTCTCGGTGACATACAAGCCCTCCATTGGACATTCCGTTCCTTTGGACTGGCAAGTTAGTCATTGGGACCTCCGTAAGTGATGTGATACCACTACGGGGTATGCAGCAAGCAAATGAAAACTTAGGACCTATTCCGCATTCACAACCACATAGCAATTAAGTTGATAAATCGGGGCCAAATCGCCGTCGCACACACGCAAGCCCGGGGTGACTAAATGATGCTAGGGGGAGGTGATGGATCAAGACCCTTGCTGGTAGAGTGTCAGCTGGGCTAGGGTTTCCCCCCCGAGGGTACGTAGCCCATGCTTATGGGGCTAGCCGGTGCCAATTGGGGCACTAGGTTCCACTTTCTCACTTTAGCCACGGTGACCACACTAAGATGGTGGCTCCGGGATCGGGCACTCGCTCGCATGCACAACGGAGCTATGTCTACGAATATTAACTGAACAGACACTAAATAATAATGGAGCAAAGATTAGAGCTCACCTGGTTGGTTTGAAGAAACCAACCCCGTTCGGAGACATGGGCGAGCGGGGAAGTGTGGATCCCGCACACTGCGCCGAT
Organism: Amorphophallus konjac; assembly: GCA_022559845.1. NCBI lineage: Eukaryota > Viridiplantae > Streptophyta > Magnoliopsida > Alismatales > Araceae > Amorphophallus > Amorphophallus konjac. Next base: position 202,881,840 of record CM040124.1, read on the forward strand.
GTAGCTTGAGCTGCTTAATACAAACACTACTCCTCGCGCAGGAGGGTTGGACTACGGGTGGGGAAATCAAGCTTACATCCAAACACTACCTCCACGCAGGGAGGGGCGATAAGCCGGCCAGGCGGGAGGGGGAAACTCGCCTAGGTTGTAAGAGAGGAAGCCGACGTAGGATCTACTTGCTTGCTATGAGAGGGGACAGGCGGCCGCTGTTGCAGTGGCAGCTCTTACTCCGAATTCTTCCGGTGACGAGACCAGGAGGGAATTCTTCGTAACAGAAGCTGGGGCGCCTCTGAATTTTACTGAATTCTTCTGACATCGTCGCTGGCCGTGGCGGAGGCTCGAACAGGACGAAGGAAACTGGGGTTGACAGCTTCAGATCTGATGCAGTAGGATGCAGAAGTTGTACCGTGGGCTCCTGAGCTCCGAATCTCGAACCGTCAGAATTTCTGGAACCGCGGATGAACCCGCTTTGCAGAAAAACTGGTGGGGAGGCCGTCGGAGATCGGGGTGGCCTGGGGGATGCCGATGAGTGAGTGCTGGTCGCAGAAGACTGGAGAAGGCAGTCCCGTGCGACTGGAGGGGAAAAATCAGAACTTTGGCTCCCGGACGCCGAACGTAGCTCTGCTTCTTTATCCTGGTCGTGGACAGGGGGAGGTAGAACTTTGAAGAAGGAACTTCAGTCAGAATCCTCCACTGTGAATCATGGTTCAGCTTCTGGTCGAACTCTAGTTCTCTGCAGGTGGAGCTTGGTGCAGTCGAGGGAGAATGGCTCTCCCGCACAGCTCCGAATTTGGAATGGTATGATTCTTTCTCGCCTGCGTAGTGGACTGGACGACCTTTCCAGCAATGTATGGTACGCCTCTGGATGTAGCCTTATGACTCTTGGGAAGCCTCTGCAAGTCGCAACCTTTTCTGCCACCTGCAGACTATCAAAGTAAAGGGAAAAGATGGTGGAAGAACCAGTGGTAGGGGAGGGGATTGGCAATAGTGGAGATGGTGGGGTGGATGGTTGATGGGAGGAGGATGCTTGGGGATTTGGAGGGAAGAGGAACAGGGGGATTATGGAGCCTTAGAGGGAGGTGGAGTGGATAGGCAGCAGCTATCAGGTGGGGGGGTGGTGGGTTCAGCCAAGGCAATGGGGTGGGTCTAGATGGAGAGGGGGGTGCGCAACTAGTGGTGGGGTGGGGGTTTGGAGGGTCAAGGGATATGAATGAGGGTGTGGGGGAGTGGGAAGGTTGCTTGGGGAAGAGGGATGGGTGTCTTGGATGTGGGGAAGGTGTATGGGGAATGGGAAGAGTTGCCTAGGGTGGAGGAGGTAATGAAGGGAGTTATGAGTCTTGGGAATATGAAAGGGTGGAGGGATGAGGTGGCAGCTGAGGTGGCAGGGGGAGGGGGAGGTGAAAGGGCAGGTTCACCCAAGGGAGAGAGAGAGAGGAGGAGGAAGAGAGAGAGAGGGGGTCGGCCCCCTTAGTGAGAGAGAGAGAAGGAGAGAGTGAAGGCTATAGAGAGAGAGAGAGGAGTGCACTTATGCTTGCAATATTCAAATCTTCATTAACCTTAAAAGAGGGGGTTTGGGGTCCTATATATAGGAAAACCCAATTTATAAAAAAGTCCTCATGGAATGGACAAATGACAAAAGACCAAGGGGTGGGGAGAGGGGCGCCCATGGGCCAGACCAAAGAAATGGCCCAATAAGAAGTACTAGCCCCATTAGCCCACTAGCTTACATACAAGCATAAGCAAATAACATGATAACATAGTAACATGACTCAAAACATAGGCAAGTACATCAAAATGACTCAAGAAAGGAGAAAATACATCAATATGTCCTCAATAATAAGCTCCTGTGTCGTCGTGGGCCCATCCAGTCGTGCAGTCACACACTACCTGTCTCCGGAAGGGAGAGAGGTGTCGAGCCAAAGGGAATCCTGGGTGATGTCCCCATCAACTCCCCCGGGCTGCGAAGAGCTCGACTCTGTCGAGAAAGGGTCCACTCGACTGCGGTAATGCTCCAGGAGGTTGTGGTCCAGCTGCTGAAGATCCTCCCTACTCACCCATGAATCATCTGAAGGGGGCCGGCCCTTCCACCTGACCAAGTATCGCTCGTATGCTTTGCTCCGGGTGACAGTGACCTGTTCATCCAATATCCGCTCTATTTGCTCTCGTTGGCCCCTCTGGACTGGTGGAACTCTCTCATGGGTGGTGGCTCTCTCAGAAGGTGGAACAGGTTCAATTCCCTCACTAGGTGTCACCGTGGGACCCCTATATGGCACCAAGTCAGCCACATTGAATGTGGGACTTACTGCGTACTCCTCGGGGAGGTCCAACACATAAGCGTTTGTGCCAATCTTCCTCAGAACCTGGAAGGGGCCTGATCCACGCGACCTCAGTTTGGAGACATTTCCAGGGAAAAGCCTCTCAGTTCTTACCATCACATAGTCACCCTCGTGAAACTCCTGGTGGCGTCCGTGGGAATCGGCCGTTTTTTTATACACCTCATTGCTTTTGTTAATGTGTTTGTGGATTTCTTCATGCAATTCTTTCATGTGTTAGGCAAACGACTCAGCACTAATAGACACTCTAGCATGTGGAGGCAAAGGAATGAGATCTGTAGGCTTTCTAGGCTTGTACCCATGCACAGCTTCAAATGGGCTCATCCCTATCGACCTATTCACTGAATTGTTGTATGCAAACTCTGCCTGGGGTAATATGAGATCCCAAGTCCCTAGGCGATCCTCAACAAGACAACGGAGTAGATTCCCAAGACTCCTATTAATGACTTCGGTCTGGCCGTCAGCTTGAGGGTGATAGGCCGTGGAAAATTTGAGAAGGGTCCTCATTAGGTGCCAGAGAGTTTTCCAGAAATAGCTGGTGAATTTGACATCCCTATCAGAAATGATGGTCTTGGGTAGGCCATGGAGGCGGACGACCTCATCGAAGAATAGACGGGCCACATGAGAGGCATCGGAGGTTTTAGAGCAGGGGATGAAATGGGCCATCTTAGAAAACCTATCCACTACGACAAAGATGGAATCATGCCTTTTTTGAGTCTTAGGTAGGCCTAAGACGAAGTCCATGCTTAAGTCCTGCCAGGGACGATCAGGGACAGGGAGTGGGGTGTATAGGCCTGTGTTCTGTCTTGTCTGTTTGGCTGAGGCACATATCCGGCACTGTCCTACAATTTTGGCTACGTCCCTTTTGAGGCTTGGCCAGTAGACCTGACCCTCAACCAAAGCAATGGTTTTATGCACCCCAAAATGCCCAGCAAGGCCTCCTGCATGTAACTCCCAGACCAGGAAATCCCGTAGAGAGGTCCTAGGTATGCAAAGTCTATGGCCTTTGAAGATGAATCAGTCCTCTAAGATGAATCCTTGGTGTTCCTTAGGTGAGAGGGTGGACAGAGTGGTATGGATTGGACCAAAGTCCGGGCAATCAGAGTACTCCTCCTTGAGTCTTTCAAATCCTATGACTTCTACCCGGACGGTAGCTAGCAAGGAAATTCTCCTACTGAGGGCATCGGCAGCACGGTTTTCACTTCCGGCTTTATGTTTGATCACAAATGTGTAGGCCTGGATGTATTCGACCCATCGGGCATGCTGAGCATTCAGTTTCTGCTGGGAGTTGAGGTATTTCAGGGCCTCATGGTCGGAGAATATGACAAATTCTTTAGGCAAGAGATAGTGTCTCCAATGCCGGAGGGATTGTACCACGGCATAAAATTCCTTGTCGTAGGTGGAGTACCTCATCCTGGCATCACACAACTTCTCACTAAAGTAGGCCACTGGGTGTCCTTCCTAGCTAAGGATCCCACCAATTCCTACCCCAGAGGCATCACAAGTCACTTCAAAGACTTTGGAGAAATCAGGGAGGCATAAGACAGGGGCTTGGGTCATTCTCTCTTTGAGCTCTTGGAAGGCCCTAGATGCTGACTTGGTCCACACAAAGGTACCCTTTTTGAGGCAGTCGGTGATAGGGGCCGTGACTGTGCTGAACCCCCGGATGAACCTACGGTAAAAGGTGGCTAATCCATGAAAACTCTGAACTTCATGGAGAGTGCGGGGCTCCGGCCATTCGAGGATGGCTTGGACCTTTTCAGGGTCCATGGATACCCCCTCGGTGGAGACAACATACCCAAGGAAGGTAATGGATTTTGTCATGAAGTGACATTTTCCCAAATTGGCAAAGAGGCTTTCCTTCCTAAGGGTGGTGCAGACTTGCCTAAGATGACTGAGGTGTGCTTCCTTGGACTGGCTGTAGATGAGGATGTCATCAAAATAGACTACCAGGAAGACTCCAATGTAGGGCCTAAGGACCTCGGTCATAAGGCGCATAAATGTGCTTGGGGCGTTAGAGAGCCCAAAAGGCATCACCAGCCATTCAAAGAGCCCATCCTTGGTTTTAAAGGCAGTTTTCCACTCATCCCCGAGCCTTATCCTAACCTGATGGTAGCCACTCTTGAGGTCTATCTTGGAGAAAATGGTGGCTCCAGCTAGCATGTCTAGCATATCGTCAAGTCTAGGTATGGGGAACCTATATTTGACGGTAATCTTGTTGATGGCCCTGCTATCAATACACATGTGTCATGTCCCATCTTTCTTTGGTGTGAGGAGGGCTGGGACAGCACAAGGACTTTTGCTTAGACGGAGAAAGCCTTTTCTAATGAGTTCCTCCACTTGCCTCCTCAATTCAGCATGTTCAGTGGGATTGAGGTGATAGTGGGGAAGGTTTGGGAGGGTGGCCCCTGGGACAAGGTCAATAGCATGCTGGACATCCCTCATGGGTGGCAGTTGATCGGGGAGCTCCTCGGGGAACACATCCTTGAATTCTTATAGGAGAGGGTGTATCTCCACAGGATGAGGGTTGGAGGGGGTGGGTTCCCCTAGGCATATGACTACAGCGCATATGGGTGTCCCGAGGGCTACCTCTTCCTCGAGTTCTTGTCTAGTGATGAGGTGAAGGCCCTTGATGGTGCTCTTAGGGGTGGATTGTTGACTTGTTGGTTGGGTTGGGACCCCTGGGTCTTGAGGTAGTGTAGGGAGAATTCCCTTGGGGGGTAGTTCCTTTCGGGGTGGGGAAGGGTTGAGGCGAATGGTCTTCCCCTCGTGTTCAAATGTGCATGTGTTTATTTTCCCCTGGATGGTAGCATTGCCATCATATATCCAAGGTCTCCCTAGTAGGATGCTTCCTACAGCCATAGGTATGATGTCACACCATATTTGTCCCTGGTAGGATGAAAATGTGATGGGGATAAGACAACATGTGTTGACGGGTAGGGAGTGGTTGTTTATCCATGACACACGGTATGGTTTGGGGTGGGGTGTTGGGATAAGCCCAAGAAGTTTGACGGTGTCCGGGGACACGGCGTTGACACAACTCCCATTGTCTAGGATGACCTTCCTAACATGGTCCCCGATTTTGATGAAGGTGTGGAAAATGGAAGTCCTCCGCCAGTCATCCTCTTTAGGTTGGGTAAGGGTGCACGTGATCACCCCTAGATGGGTGGAGTGGGGGTCATCTTCTATACCTTCCTCAAAGACTTGCTCCTCATATTCCTCTTCCCACCCTAAAGCAGCCTCGTACTCCTCAACAGTATCCTCATGGGTTTCCTGGGATGTGGTAGGTCCGCCTTCAATAACAAGGCTTGACATCCCCTTGGAAGGGCATTGGGAGGCTATGTGGCCATAACCATGGCACTGAAAACATTTAATCGTACTACTCCCTGGGGTCTCCCCTTTGGAGGCTTCCTCCCTTCGGGGAGGAGGGTTGAGTGGGGTGGTTTTTGTGGGGGTGGGAGTGGTTGGTTGGGTATAGGGCCGAGTGGGGGCTCCCCCATTAGGAGGAGGTGTTCTTAACAGAGGAGGTAGGTTGGGGCGGGGTCCCGGGCCCTTGGGGGGGGGCAAACCTAGGATTCCTAGAAAATCTCTCTACATCCCGGGCTATTTGATATGCAATTTCCAAGCTATGTACTTCCCTCATAAAAAGCTCCCATTTGATGTGGGGGAGGAGACCATTCCTAAACCGGGATAAAGTGATGGATGGGTCTTCAACCACACCACACCTTAGGAGATATGAGTCAAATTTTTCAATATACTCTTCCACGGTCTTTCCCTCTTGGGTAAGGCTTTGCCATTCATCAAGAAGAAGTTGGCTATAGGAGATGGGGAGATATTTGTTTCTAAGTTGATCTTTCATGTCTATCCAAGTGTCAATGGGTTCCTCACAGCGGATCCTCCTTTGGCTTTCTACCTTTAGCCAATAGGTCTTGGCTAGTTTAAGAAGGTGCATCTTGGCCAACCTAACCTTTCTCTCCTCGGACATGGGGTACCATTCAAAGTATTGGTCCATGCCATGCTCCCATTCTTTATATTCACTAGGGTTATGAGACCCATCAAAATTAGGAGCTTCCACTTTGATCATTCTTAGTAGGAAGTCATCCGGATCCTCTCGTGGTCGCCTCTCATGATATCGAGGTCGTGGGACTCTCTCATGCTCACGGTACCACTCATCATCTAGGTCTTCCCTCTCATGTTCCACCCGCGGAGGATGAACTCTTTGGGCATGGTTTTTAGGTGGGGCCCTAGCTTCTTCCAATCTCTCTAGTCGGGTGGAAATTCCATTCATTCGCTCCGTGAGGACTTGGATTGTAAGACCCCAAATTCTTTAGAAATTTATTTAGAAAGTTATTTGTAATTATTTGGAATTTATTTGAAATTATTCGAAATTAATGAGAATTATCCAAATTAATTAGATTAATTAATTAATTAATAGAATAAGTCATTTTTCTACTATTTTCTAAAAATCCCCAAAAATCACATCTTGTAGAATTAATTTTGTTTATCAACTTTGTCTTCTATAATTAAGCCTAATACAATCGTTTATTAAGCCGAATTAGCGAACTAATTCTTCCGAACTTAATATTTAATTAATTACGGAATAGTAGAAGTGGAATTTTATTTACCATATAAAAATTCAAACAAATAGTAATTAAATAATAGATGTTTCGACTAACACTTTTATCTTCTTGGAGTAAGCCTAATTAAATCATTATCTAGCCCTAATCAGTGGATTAAGCCTGACTTACAACCCACCTAACCCAAATTCGTATTCACTATTCACCAAAACTTTGAACATCAAATTCGAGCTTGTTTCTCAACCAAATGGGGTGATTCCAGAGGCAAATGAAAGGTATTACATAAAGGAACATTTACCCTCAATCAATTTGAGGTAAACGTAGCCCCTAAACGTGCTGCCGACATAGTTAGGTCAAGTCAAGGATTTCGGCGCCGTTTCTAAACTCGTAGCTTGCAGCAGCAAATACTCCCAATTCAGAAGGCTCCAGAAGCTCTATGAGCTATCAAAATGAAGCCCTACGAGTCTTCTTTCATTTGGCTGCTGTGGGGTTCGCTGAAATTTCAGATCTGGAGAGATCTAGTTCGATTTGTGGAGGTCGGTCAGTAGGCCGTTGGCTTCCCTTCATCCTTCTTTGATCAATCGATTGAGGTAGGAATTCTCAACCAAATCTTGATCATGAGTATAGCAGATTATACCTCTCATCGAGCTCTTTCCATTGGTGGCAAAAGCCCCAATTTTCATTAGGTATCCGGGGAGATATCGAAGTTTTAGTGAGGTGATGTCAAGTTGTTCTTTATTCTAGGTTTCGAGTTCCTTCTTCAATTTGAGGTAGGTGATAACAGCCCAACTTCTAATTAACATACATGAATGTAATCAATAGCATGTTAGCTTTCTTTTGACATCAAAATCCCCAATTTTTATAGATCATGTCTAGAGTATTTTGTGTGTTATTAGAAGCATGCTAGCAAGCTAGACTTCACTTGTGTTCTTCATAGAATAGGATTTATTTCATTGGATTCCTATCGAAATTCATGATTTAAAATCGTGTTTCATGACCCTAAGATGGATATTATTAACCCTAGAGTCTATGGTTATGATCCCAATACTTTTAGACCCCAAATTCGTGGAGATTTCATCGCTTTTTGGGTCTGGAAACCCAGGGTCGACCCACGGGTCGACCCATTTCAGCCCTGCAAGCAGCAGCTTGCTGCCTTGCAGGGGTCGACCCAATGGGTCGACCCACAACCTACAGGGGTCGACCCATGGGTCGACCCATGCAGCCAGGATTGCAGGGGTGGACCCAGGGGTCGACCCATCCCTGGAATTTTTCCAGGGGTCGACCCAAAGGGTCGACCCATGCATTGTAAACCCGTTTTTTTGAAGATTTGACCCGGGGATCAATCCGGATCATCGGGGAATCAAACCATTCAACCTAAACACTTTGAAAACTACATTTTTGAGGAACTAATGACCTATTCATGTACCCTTTTAGTTTCAATTAACATTGGTCCATACATGCAAACTTAGTATAAAAACACACCGTTTATCATCTTCATTTCAATGCATACAAGATTAAATAGAAACCCACATAATTAGTGGTTAATGGTGTAACTAAATCTCTGTTAATGCATTCTATTTCACTCTTGTGGGAGTTGTTCTTTGCCTTATCATATTGAATCAGCTTCTTGGCAATTGTCTTAATGCAAATGATAATGGTTAAATCATGATATCTTAACTTGATGATTAGGATTAATATGTTGATTAGCTTGTTTGATTGCTGTTGTTTTACAATAGTGCAGCACGATTAACTCTTGTTGTGACTTGATTTCAATCTCCTTGATGATTATACTTACCTTGAAATTCTGGAAATGAATCTCCTTCCTACTTGAAGTTGTTATTGCTACTTAGTTTAAACCTTGGAATTCTGGCCATAAACTGTGGAAGTCTAGATTCGTGGGATCTTTGATCCAAAGAAATCAATGCCTGGCAAACAATTAAGGGCTCGGTCTGGTCCTGGGAAGAGCGCCCGAACACTACGTGTACCCCTGGGAGGTGAATGACTAGGTGTGGCATTTGGCACCAGTACTTGACATGTGTTAAATCTAGGACTGTCCACTACTCTCTCCACTACTCTCTACATTACTTTCTACTACTCTTCACTTTTCACTCGTCACTGTTCTATACTCTACTTGTGGTTACTGTACTTGCTCATTACTTGGACGTGGAAATGAAATTACATACGTGCTTGACATGACTTGAATTGACTTGATATGGCCAACTTTTTATCGTTATCTCCTGTAGTAAATTCTTATCTTACTATTCTGTTCATTATATTTCTTGACCTTGCAAGATCTTTGAATTTCGTTTCGTGATATCATCGTTATCTTTTTATTGTTTTTATCATTTGTACCATGACATTTTGAAAATGTAATTAAACTGTTAATCACTTATACTTGTCTGTTATTTCCTACTGAGCGTTAGCTCACACCCCGTTGTTTCCCCCTTTCCAGGCTTTTCAGGTGATGCGCTTACCGATGGGGAAGGGCAGGAGTGATGTCTTGAGTGTATCAGTTCTAGTGTGTTAGTAGTGTGTTATCTTTCTTTAGTTGTGTTTTGGAGAGCTTTTAGTCTCAGTCATGTTATTGAGTTTTAGTGGTTGATTATTCCAGTTGTATTAAGTTGAACTTGAGGATTATTGTATTAGTCGTAGTTTATTAATGATCATTTAGCATTTCCATCTTGTAGCACTTGTGTATTGTTTTAGATTTATTTCCCTCTCTTGCCAGCGTGTCCCTAACTGTACGTCCCGATATTTCCGCCTTGTTCGAGGCATGACAGTTTAGTTGGTATCAGAGCCCCAGGTTTCACATTCCTTGGTTCCCTAAGTTTTAAGTTTTCTTGCATTGCATCCCAATAACCGGTATATAAAAAGGTGTTGTCCGAACGTTAGGCTACACCTATCGGGAAGGTCGCACACTTGCGCGAGTGGTCTTCGGACCGATTACCTCCGCCAGGTACCGAGTTTTTGGTCGTGTCTAGGTGCACTAGATCCCTAACCTTGTAAAAGTTTAAGACCTGACCTGTGAGATTGGGTAGAACTTGGGTTAAGTGGCTCCCGGACGCAGAACATAGCTCTGCTTCTTTCTCCTGGTCGTGGACAGGGGGAGGTAGAACTTTTAAGAAGGAACTTTAGTCATAATCCTCCACTGTGAATCATGGTTCAGCTTCTGGTCGAACTTTGGTTCTCTGCAGGTGGAGCTTGGTGCAGTCGAGGGAGAATGGCTCTCCCGGGCAGGTCCGGATTCGGAATGGTACGATTCTTTCTCGCCTGCGTAGCGGACTGGACGACCTTTCCAGCAATGTATGGTACGCCTCTGGATGCTGCCTTATGACTCCTGGGAAGCTTCTGCAAGTCGCAACCTTTTCTGCCACCTGCAGACTATCAAAGTAAAGGGAAAAGATGGTGGAAGAACCAGTGGTAGGGGAGGGGATTGGCAATAGTGGAGATGGTGGGGTGGATGGTTGATGGGAGGAGGGTGCTTGGGGATGTGGAGGGAAGAGGAACAGGGGGATTATGGAGCCTTGGAGGGAGGTGGAGTGGAGAGGCCGCAGCTATCAGGTGGGGGGGTGGTGGGTTCGGCCAAGGCAATGGGGTGGGTGTAGATGGAGAGGGGGGTGCACAACTACTGGTGGGGTGGGGGTTTGGAGGGTCAAGGGATATGAATGAGGGTGTGGGGGAGTGGGAAGGTTGCTTGGGGAAGAGGGATGGGTGTCTTGGATGTGGGGAAGGTGTATGGGGAATGGGAAGAGTTGCCTAGGGTGGAGGAGGTAATGAAGGGAGTTATGAGTCTTGGGAATATGAAAGGGTGGAGGGATGAGGTGGCAGCTGAGGTGGCAGGGGGAGGGCAGGTTCGCCCAAGGGAGAGAGAGAGAGGAGGAGGAAGAGAGAGAGAGGGGGTCGGCCCCCTTAGTGAGAGAGAGAGAAGGAGAGAGTGAAGGCTAGAGAGAGAGAGAGGAGTGCACTTATGCTTGCAATATTCAAATCTTCATTAACCTTAAAAGAGGGGGTTTGGGGTCCTATATATAGGAAAACCCAATTTGTAAAAAGTCCTCATGGAATGGGCAAATGACGAAAGACCAAGGGGTGGGGAGAGGGGCGCCCATGGGCCAGACCAAAGAAATGGCCCAATAAGAACTACTAGCCCCATTAGCCCACTAGCCTACATACAAGCATAAGCAAATAACATGATAACATAGTAACATGACTCAAAACATAGGCAAGTACATCAAAATGACTCAAGAAAGGAGAAAATACATCAATATGTCCTCAATAATAAGCTCCTGTGTCGTCGTGGGCCCATCCAGTCGTGCAGTCACACACTACCTGTCTCCGGAAGGGAGAGAGGTGTCGAGCCAAAGGGTATCCTGGGTGATGTCCCCATCAGTAAGTCTCCTCGTAGCCTTGGATTCTCTCAAGGCCGACCGAGCGGGTTGTACCATAAAAACCCTTTACACTATTTTGCCATGTCACTCTATAGAAACATGGTATACCGGCCCTCATGATATGCTATGTGGATATCATGAGAATATTCTTAATGGGACGTGAACATCACGCCATTATTTTGATGTTCTTATGGATCTCAATTCTATATTAAGTGGGTGACCATCTATATATGGACACTTCCTGGTCATGGTACCCAATTAGGGAACCAATTCCACCCAGTTTTTATCGATATTCGTGAGTATATCGTTATTATCGTCCTTATACATCAAGTTCAATTTTTGAACTCTACTCTATCTTGAATTTCCCCAAGCTTTTCCTTGAAAATTCCATATTGGCTATACATAAAGTGGATGTCAAAATACATGATCAATGCCTGCGCATATAGGGCCCGATCTGGTCTTGGGAGGAGCACCCGAAAGTATTAGAGCCCATGGGAGTTGTAATGATCACGGTATGGCATTATACCGAAGTGCATGACTAGCTTGATTGGACATTCCACAATTCTTGTACTTGACTCGTACTTGACATGACATGACTTGCGTGTCCCGAAAAAGGGTATTTATATACTTGCTTACTTGAAACGTGATAGCCAAACTTTCAACATGACACGATGAATATGCTTGCTTAAACGTCTTGACATCTAATTGATACAAATTCTTGAAAGTTCATGAATAGTTCATTTTATACTCTCTATCTTGTCATTTTACTCAAGCATGCATAACCATAGTGCATTCATGGAAAATGTAATTACTTAAATCCATTGCTAGTTCTTGAGATATAATTTCCTACTGAGCGTTCGCTCACTCAGTGTTTCCCTACTTTTCAGGTAAGTCCGACGACGAGACTCAATCGGACAGGGAAGGTCAAGAGTGAAAGAGATTAGAGCTTCTCAAAGTGTCAACTAGTCTTGTCTTTTCTGTATTTTCTTGAGTCAATTTTGTACTTTTCTTTTTATTAAGTTTAGCCTTTCCAAGGGATTGTAATAGAAATACTTTTGTGAAGGATTAAAGGGATTGGGTTTTCTTTACTCTTGCGCATCTCTGATTTGGTGTCGAATACACCAATACTCTGATCGACATAATCGATATAAACTCGTCACGCATCTCCGAGTATCTTCCGCGCTCGGGGCGTGACAGTTTTTGTGGTATCAGAGCCTAGGGTATTCAATTCCTAGGAAACCCAAGTCCAAGGATAAGTTTGAACCTCTAACCAGTGAGATTGGGTAGAACCAAGGGTTAAGGTCAAAATAGAATTAAAAGCCTTTAAACGCAATCACATACTAATAGCTATTGTAATTGTAGGACAATGGCTACCGAACGTGCTCAATGGCGCAACATGCAACGCACTCTTCAAGGCATGACCCAGGCACTGCAACAGGTGGCATAAGGAGGTGCACTACATGGAGCCGGAAATCTCCACCAAGGCTTTAAGAACATGAATCCTCCAAAGTTCGTAGGATCTACTGATCCGGACGATTTCGAACACTGGATCCGGGAAACTGAACGGATCTTTCGGGTTATGCAATGCACGGATCAAGAGAAGGTCCTGCTAGCAACTTTTCAATTAGAAAGGGACGCCCGCTGTTGGTGGGAGTCGGTAGAAGCCACATTAGATCAAGGACAAGTTACTTGGGATGAGTTTGTTGAACATTTCAACAATAAATATTTCTGAGATCGAGTTCAAGAGAAGAAAGCCGCTGAATTCGCCGCACTTAAGCAACGATCTTTGTCAGTGGCTGAATATGAAGCGCAGTTATCAAGGCTGTCTTAGTACGCTAAACACTTAGTTAGTACTGAGAAGATGAAAGCTTGAAGATTCCTTAATGGGCTCAGGCCCCAATACATCACACAACTGGCACCAATGGACATACAAGTCTATTCGGAGATGGTTTGACGAGCCCAATTACTAGAAGATGCCACTGAACTATCTGATAGGATCCGTGGGAAAGACAAGAATGAGAATGTTACTAGCTCTGGCACCTTCAAACCCAATTTCAAGAAGAGGCCAAGTAATAGAGGTACTCCCTCCTAGGAGCAAAAGTTCAAGAAGACCAAACCTTTCTCCATCACCACTACACCTTCTAAGGTGGTATGTAAGCACTGTGATAAGGCCGGGCACAAGGCCGAAGAATGCTGGAGGAAACTTGGAGCATGTCTCCATTGCGGGAGCCGTGATCATCGGATTCCCGACTGTCCCCTACTCAATGATCAAGCCAGTGACGGAAAGCGCCCGGTGACAAAGAATGCTCGTCTCCAAGCTATTAAGGATGCAGAACAAGACGAAGGTGGACTAGTAGAAGGTACACTGAAAGTTTGTTCCAAGTCTGCACATGTCTTATTTGATACGGGTGCATCACATTCTTTTATTTCCAAGAAGTTTGCTGACCCACTACCTATGGAACTGGAATGGATGAAAATATTTTTATCTACTCCTCTCGGAAACGAAACCGATATTACTCACCATTATCAAAACTGTGAAGTCTTGGTAAAAGGAAGAAATCTCCCTATCAACCTCATATGTTTAGACCTAAAGGAATATGATGTCATATTGGGAGCATACTAGTTATCTAGGTATCAGGCAACTGTGGATTGCCGTAACAGCAAGGTTACTTTCAAGGACTTTCCAGAACTAGTCTATTTTAGCCCTAAGAGTCGGAGCAAGTCACCTCTTATTTCGGCTCTCCGAGCTAGCAAGCTAATAAGGAAAGGATGTGTATCTTTCCTTGCATTTGTCACCATTAAGGTGACTAAGGAGACTAAGCTAGAAGACATCCCAGTTGTGCAAGAATTTCTGAACGTGTTTCTGGAGGATTTGCCTGGATTACCTCCACAAAGAGAAGTGGCCTTCACCATCGACTTGGTCCCTAGTGCTGGACCAGTTTCTAAGGCACCATATAGGATGTCCCCTGCCGAACACAGGGAGCTGAAGGAGCAATTGATGGAACTTCTCAAGAAGGGATTTATTAGACCAAGCACTTCCCCGTGAGGAGTACCTGTGCTATTTGTAAAGAAGAAAGATGGATCCATGAGGTTATGCATCGACTATCGATAGTTGAATCATCTCACTATCAAGAACAAGTATCCACAGCCGAGAATCGATGAGTTATATGATCAAATATCTGGATCCATGTATTTTTCGAAGATTGATCTCAGGTTGAGATATCACCAACTAAGGATCAAAGATGAGGACATTTATAAGACCACGTTCAGAAGCAGGTATGGGGACTATGAATTTGTTGTTATGCCTTTTGGACTAACAAATGCCCCTGCTACCTTTATGCAGTTAATGAATAGTATATTCAAGCCTCATCTAGATCAATTCATAGTGGTTTTCATTGATGATATAATGATCTATTCAAAGACCAAGGAAGAGCACGAGGAGCATTTGAGAATAGCATTACAAATATTGAGGATGAATCAGTTATATGCAAAGCTCAGCAAATGTGAATTTTGGTTAGGAGAAGTAGCTTTCTTGGGGCATGTTATATCAAAAGACGGTTTATCCGTAGATCCATCAAAGGTTGAAGCTGTAAGGAATTGGGAAAGACCGACCAATGCTAGCGAGATCCGTAGTTTCTTGGGTCTTGCGGGCTACTATCGGCAATTCATCAAGGATTTCTCCAAGATAGCCGTACCACTCACTAGGCTAACTCGCAAGGAGATATGTTATGAATGGAGTGAGGAATGTAAAAGAAGCTTCCAAGCTCTCAAAGATCATCTAACTACTGCCCCGGTTTTAGCTTTACCAATTGAAGGTGAGAGATTCGTAATATACACCGATGCATCTGGCATTAGCCTCGGATGTGTTTTAATGCAACAAGGGAAGGTTATAGCCTACTCTTCTCGCCAATTGAAGAAGCACGAGGAGAACTACCCAGTTCATGATTTAGAATTGGCTGCGGTAGTATTTGCACTGAAGATATGGAGACATTATCTGTACGGAGTGCAGTTTATTGTATACTCTGACCATAAAAGTCTTAAGTATCTCTTCTCTTAGAAGGAATTGAATATGAGGCAAAGACGTTGGCTAGAATATCTTAAGGACTTCGACTTCACTATACAATATCATCCTGGAAAGGGTAATTCTATAGCCGATGCCCTTAGTCGAAAGCCGAGAGCACTATTAGCCAATTGTATGATTTAGGAGTAGAAGTTGCTAGAACAATTCTCTAAACTTAATATAAGCATGGACAAGGACAGTAGGTGTGTCACCTTATCCCATATGAGCATACAGCCAGACTCGCTATCCGAAATACAAGGACTTCAAGGTTGTGACCCCGTACTAGTGGAAATCAAGGGCAAAATGAAAGAACAACTTGATTTCAAATTAGCACCAGATGGAAGATTGATGTTCAGAAATAAAACATGTATACCGAATTGCCCAGAGCTAAAGAAGAAAATCTTAGATGAAGCTCACAGATCACGGTACACAATTCATCCAGGATCAACTAAGATGTACCAAGATTTGAAAAGGACCTTTTGGTGGCCCAATATGAAAAGAGAAATAGCGGATTTTATGTCTCGCTGTCTCACATGTCAACAAGTCAAGGCAGAACACCAAAAGCCTGTCGGTAAGCTACATCCTCTAGATATTTCCAAGTGGAAGTGGGAGGATATCGGTATGGACTTCATTATGGGTCTGTCCAAATCAAAGGGAGGATATGATGGAATATGGGTTATCATCGACCGATTGACCAAATCGGCACACTTCTTGCCAATCAAGAGTCGATGGTCAGTTGATGTTCTTGCTGCATTATACCTTAAAGAGATAGTCAGGTTACATGGAGTACCTGTCTCAATCGTGTCTGACAGAGACCCCCGTTTTACTTCTCACTTTTGGAAGGGTTTACAACATTCACTGGGGACGAGACTTAACTTTAGTACATCTTTTCATCCACACACGGATGGTCAGACCGAGAGAACTAATCAGGTGGTTGAAGATATGCTCAGAGCTTGCATCATTGATTTTGGTGGAAGCTGGCATGATCACTTGTCGTTGGTTGAATTTGCATACAATAACAGCTACCAGGCAAGTATACAAATGGCACCTTTCGAAGTTTTATACGGAAGGAGTTGCCGATCGCCTTTGTACTGGGACGAAGTTGGCGAAAAATAACTATTAGGTCCAGACATGGTAAGGGATACCATTGAAAAGATTCAGTTGATTAGAGAAAGACTTCAAGTTGCTCAGTCTAGGCAGAAGGCTTATGTTGATACACAAAGAAGAGATCTCGAATTCCAAGTCGGAGATCACGTTTTTCTCAAGATATCACCTGGACGAGGAATAAGGAGATTTGGTGTTAAGGGCAAGCTTACACCAAGATTTATCGGACCTTTTGAGATACTAGAAAGAGTTGGCGAGGTTGCTTACCGCGTCACTTTACCTCCTCAATTGTCCGAAGTTCATAATGTATTCCACATATCAATGTTGAAGAAATATGTGCATGATCCGTCACATATCATTGATCATGGAGACCTGGTGATTCAAAGGGATCTCACTTATGAACAAAGGCCCATGAAGATCCTCGATCGCGAGGTACGAACATTAAGAAACAAAATTATTCCCATGGTTAAGGTGCAATGGAGTAAATGTTCAGAACACGAAGCCACATGGGAGACCGATGAGTCTATGAGGAAATGATTCCCATACTTATTCTAAAATTGTATGTATTCTACACTCTCCACGTTTATATGTGATGGAATTTGGGGACCAAATTCTTTTAAGTGGGGGAGGGTGTAGCAACCCTGGTAAAATAAAAGGAATATTTCAAGAAAGATTAAGTAAGTAAATGATAAGAACCAAAATGAATAAATAATAAGTCAAATGTAAATAACGCCTCTCAACAAGGTGCGCTTTAAATAAGAAACGCTTTCACCTAAGGCGTTAATTCAAAAAGTGACGCCTATACCAAAGGGCGTCAAATTTCAAAAACGTCCAAAACGAATAAAAGGAAAGGGAAAGAAACGCCCTCTTCTTGGGCGCGAATTACAAAAGAAACGGTACAGGTCAAGACGTCAATTAAAATGCACGCTCTAACCTAAGGCGTTAATTTCATTTGTGTTCCATTTGAACTAGGAGACTATCCAGGGTAAGTTTTAGGATTGCTACATGTTCGATTGATTATGGTAAGTACTCTATCAAGGAAACTAGAGTTCTAATCAAATTCTAACCCTAAGGGATTCCTGAAACCCTATAAATACCCCTTTCCGTCGAACCTATTAGCTATTTTGGTCAAAGGCGTTCTGTTGCTGTCTCGTGCGTGAAGAACATGTTTGTTCTTCTTCCTCTGCCTTTCGTCATGGATTATGAAGAATATTAATGTCCTTCATCTTCCTTGTGCAGGTTGTCTGCAACATCATCTTCTTCTGTAGGTTGCCTACAGCGTGAAGAAACCCTCTCATCTAGCTGAAGAACGTGGGTTCTTCATCAACGTACATCTTCCTCCGTTACAGAGAAAGCTGTGACCGGAGTCTAGGATAAACTTCTTCTCATCGAATATCATCCTCACTACACCATCTGGGGTCTGCTGTTGCTTGGCGGTTGGTGTTGCTATTACTTGGATTCGTAGGTGGCTGTTTATATAAATCCCAGAAGACTCTGTTCAGAATAGAGTACCGTTTTCTCTTCACAACCTTCACGTATCTTCACCCAGATCATCATCAGGTAGGTTTTCTCAAGAATTTTAGCCCAAACTAGCATAAAAATTTATGATAATATCATCTGTAATTCATGCATATATTTTTACTACGTTTTAGAGGTTTTCTGTGAAATTTTGGCAAGAGGCGACCCATGTCGGGGCGCTAATTTATGATCTAACGTCGAACTAAGAGTCGTCAATTTTAAGAAATTGATAAATACGCACGTTTGAAATTTAATATCTATGAAACCTGTAGTTAAATCTAATGCATGATCATATATCTCGAATCCTGATATTTTTCTTGTCCTGACCATGTACTTTGTTTCCTGAAAATTATTATCTATCCTGGAAAAGAATGAATTAACGACCTCCAGTAGGTCGTCTTTTATGAAAGAGACGCCCCTGTATAAGGCGCATTTAATCAAAATTACAGAATAAAGAAAATTTCAGCAAACTAGAAATTTATAATGGACGACGGTTACAGAAGTCGTCAATTTTAAAATAACGACCCAGTGAAGGGCGTTAATTTAATAAGTAGTGACTTATGTTAAGGCGCTAATTTCCTGTGTAATTATTTTATATTGTTTACTATTAACCGAGGGTTTTATATAAATATATATGTATATATCGGCACTATATTTCCATTCCGTGAATATAGTCCCATGTTCTATGATGTTTTATCGATTACCCCTCAACTCTCGGTGACATACAAGCACTCCATTGGACATTCCGTTCCTTTGGACTGGCAAGTTAGTCATTGGGACCTCCGTAAGTCTCCTCGTAGTCTTGGATTCCCTCAAGGCCGACCGAGCGGGTTGTACCATAAAAACCCTTTACACTATTTTGCCATGTCACTCTATATAAACATGGTATACCGGCCCTCATGATATGCTATGTGGATATCATGAGAATATTCTTAATGGGACGTGGACATCATGCCATTATTTTGATGTTCTTGTGGACCTCAATTCTATATTAAGTGGGTGACCATCTATATATGGACACTTCCTGGTCATGGTACCCAATTAGGGAACCAATTCCACCCAGTTTTTATCGAAATTCGTGAGTATATCGTTATTATCATCCTTATACATCAAGTTCAATTTTTGAACTCTACTCTATCTTGAATTTCCCCAAGCTTTTCCTTGAAAATTCCATATTGGCTATACATAAAGTGGATGTCAAAATACATGATCAATGCCTGCGCATATACGGCCCGATCTGGTCCAGGGAGGAGCACCCGAAAGTACTAGAGCCCATGGGAGTTGTAATGATCACGGTATGGCATTGTACCGAAGTGCCTGACTAGCTTGATTGGACATTCCACAATTCTTGTACTTGACTCGTACTTGACATGACATGACTTGCGTGCCCCGAAAAAGGGTATTTATATACTTGCTTACTTGAAACATGATAGCCAAACTTTCAACATGACACGATGAATATACTTGCTTGAACGTCTTGACATCTAATTGATACAAATTTTTGAAAGTTCATGAATAGTTCATTTTATACTCTCTATCTTGTCGTTTTACGCAAGCATGCATAACCATAGTGCATTCATGGAAAATGTAATTACTTAAACCCATTGCTAGTTCTTGAGATATAATTTCCTACTGAGCGTTCGCTCACTCAGTGTTTCCCTACTTTTCAGGTAAGTCCGACGACGAGACTCAATCGGACAGGGAAAGTCAAGAGTGAAAGAGATTAGAGCTTCTCAAAGCGTCAACTAGTCTTGTCTTTTCTATATTTTCTTGAGTCAATTTTGTACTTTTCTTTTTATTAAGTTTAGCCTTTTCAAGGGATTGTAATAGAAATACTTTTCTGAAGGAATAAAAGGATTGGGTTATCTTTACTCTTACGCATCTCTGAGTTGGTGTCGAATACACCAATACTCTGATTGACATGATCGATATAAACTCGTCACGCGTCTCTGGGTATCTTCCGCGCTCGGGGCGTGACATACAGCATAATCAGAGGCATCACACATGATCTTAAAAGAAAGCGACCAATCTAGAGGTTGCAAAATCGGAGCTTGAGTGAGGATCGCTTTCAAGGAATTAAATACCTCTAAACATGAATCATCTAAATTAAAAGGAGTGTCCTTAGCAAGCAATTTGGTGAGAGGGCGAGCAATGGTGGAGAAATTCTAAATAAATCTACAGTAGAACCCCGCATGGCCAAGAAAGGATCGTATTTGCTTAACAGAAGTAGGAGGAGGAAGATTAGAAATCAATTCAACCTTAGCTTTGTTGTGCCCCTTAGGCACAAGCATGTGCTATGTTGAATTGATAATAGCAATGCTGTTTTGTTTTGATGATTGCAACACAGTGCTGTTTTATTTTGATGATTGCAACACAGTGAGTGCATTACGATATTATGTTTTGTTTTGATGATGGCATGTTGATTTGAATGCTTGAGTGTGTTATATCTGATTTAGTCTGTAGAGATTGCATGAGTGTGCCATGTTTGATATCCTTGATGGGTCGACTCCCTCAGATTGTCCATCTTATTTAGTGTCTCATGCAGCGTCAACGCTATGAGAGCATTCTCAAGTCTGCAGTGTCAACTCTATAAGTCTATTGTCTCAGCCACCGTCTCATGAAGTGTGTACATTGCATCATATCATTAAAGTCTGCACATTGGCTAAGTGTTGTACACTCACCAACTGAACTTCAAAGTCCATACATTGGCATTCAGACTAGCAAGTCTATACAGCGTCCGTTGTCTAGAGTCTCTTGAAATCTGTACATCGGGCTGTGCTTCACAAAGTCTATACATTTCTAAAGTAACTCAAGTCTATACATCATCCGTTTCATGCATTGTCTTAGGGAAGTCTGTACAGTGGACCGTCTTCATCAGTGTCTCATGCATATAGCAAGTCTAGACATTGCACTGTATCTTGCACGAGGTAAAGTCTGTACATTGGCCTCCATGCCTCAAGTCCATACATTGGACTGTTTGGCCAAGTCTGTACATCGCTGTTGCCAAAGTCTGGACATTGGCATCTGTTCCTTCGTTGCTCTTTAAAGTCTGCACACTGGTAAAGTCTATACAGACTGTGTTTGCCCAAGTATGTACATCGTTCTCCAAGTCTGTACATTGGTCGTGCATTCAAGTCTTTCACAAGTCTATACATCAGATGCGCATGCTCGCCTGTCCCTCCGGATGCTCTCCTGGGACCGAGTATGCTCTCCAGTGTCTGTTAATGGTCCGATTGGCCAGCGTCTCTCTTGATCAAGTCTATACACTCATTCACTGTTCATGCATTCACAGTGAAGTCTGTACATCCGTTTGGCTATGCATCACTATCCACCAAGTCTATACATTGGTAGAGTCTGTACATCAGACGTGCATGCTCGCCTGTCCCCCCGGATGCTCTCCTGGGATCGAGTATGCCCTCCAGTGACTGCTAATGCTTCCCTAACTTTGAGGATGCTCCCCTGGAGCAGCGATTGCTCCCCAGAGACAACATGTGCTCCACATGCTCCCCTGACGCTGGTGATGCTGTCCAGAGGACATAGATGCTCCACTGAGACTTCACATGCTCCCGTGCGAGAACGCACTAGTCTCTGGGTATTTAAAAGAATTGTATTACATGCATTCCCTTTCACTAAGTCTGTACAATGCATGCTACTTATAAAGTCTATACACTGTCTTCAGTTGATTTTGTTAATCGACTGAACTCCTCATTTGTCTTGCAGGTATCTGACACGTTGTCCAAGGTCTTTGGGCGGGAAATGTGGAGAGCACACGTGCTGCTGCTGCTGCTATATATATGAGTCTTCGTCTTCACATGAAGGGTGGTCGAAGTGGAGAAAGAAAAAGCAAAAGTGCAGAGACTTCGATCCAACAGAAGAGAAGAAGTAGAAGGAAAAGAGCAGAAGAAGAAAGAAGAGAGCAGAAGAAGAGTAAAGAGAGCAGAAGTGAAAGAAGAAGAGAAAGAAGAGAAAGAGAGAAAGAAAGGGAGACAGTGAGATCGAGAGAAGAAGAGTGAAGTCTGAAGATTTGTTTACTGGACCGTGGATCAAATCCAGGCCAGTCTGCTCTGTTGAGAGCTATATTGTGTATTTCATTCATAGCTTTCCGATTACTGTCTTGTTCTGTTTTCATTTTCCATTTTATCTCTTCTTCAAGCTGTTAGTCAGCGAATGCAGTGGAGGTCTCCACTGGACAGGTAAAGCTGTAATCCTCAGCTGGCGAGACTTGGTCTCGGACGGGTTAAGCTGTAATCCCCAGCGGGTTCAAGCTGTCAGTCAGCGATGGCTAAGCTGTATTGCCCAGCGGAAGCAAGCTGTGATGCTCAGCGGATGGCAAGCTGTGAGGCCCAGCTGATGTATGGCAAGCTATGATGCCCAGCTGTTCAAGCTGTGAGTCAGCAGGAAGCCACACTCGGGTTGAGTGTGGGGTGGATGTAGGTCTTCTGGACCGAACCACCTAAAAACCTCTGTGCAGTGGTTTGATGTTTCCATATGTTTTTGCTTGCGCTAGATATTTGCATAGGGGCGCTCCATCTGTTTGCTTACAGGTTGAACAGAAGATTTAATTAGCATTCAGATTATCGAATCTGTCTTGTGTGCATTGTGTTTATGAGTTTGCTCTTACTGAATCTCTTGATTATCTTCACAGATCACTTTTGTTTGTGCTAAGTTTAGACACTCGAGTTAGTGTTTTAGTAGATCTGCCTTTATTCCGCATTTGAACCTACAACTAGTTTTAAATTAGGGTGTAGATCTATTCACCCCCCTCTAGATCCACACTTCGTGGAGATAGACTGTGTCCATCTAACTTCAACACTTGGTATCAGAGCCTAACTCTTCTACAGGGACTCATCGCCCGAAGAGGAAAGGCAAGATGGATGTTCGAGGGATGATTGATGAAGGTCACTCAACTACAAAGCTCCCGTACTTCGATGGATCCAACTATGCATACTGGAAGAACCGTATGCAGGTCTTTTTGAGGGCTAAGGATTACGAGCTTTGGAAGGTAGTCAGCAAGGGACCTTATGAGCTGTCCCCGAATGAGGAAGTCTGGACCAAGGAGGAAATCAGACGGTCCACGCTCAACTGGAGTGCAATCAACGCAGTCCAATGTTCTCTGCATCCCACTGGATTTTCTCGAGTATCAGCCTACAATTCAGCTAAGGAGATGTGGGATGCACTGGAAGCAATTCATGAAGGGACTTCTCAGGTTAGAGAGACGAAGGCCAATTTGCTTGTGTCTGAATATGAAGCCTTCAAGATGAAACCCAACGAGACCATCAAGGAGATGTATGCTAGATTGACAACTATTACTAATGGCCTCAGAGGATTCGGGAAGAAGTATTCTGAGTATGATATAGTCAGGAAGATCTTGCGATCCTTGACTTCAATTTGGCACACCAAGGCCACCATCATGGAAGAGCAAGAGATCTGCACAATACAAGGGCAGATGAGCTAATTGGATCTCTAATGGCATATGAGATGAATCTGCCGAAGGTAGATGAAGCTGAAGAGAAGAGGAAACCGATCGCACTGAAGGCTGGTGCTAGCAAATCCAACAAATCAAATCGATCCAGCTCTAGCAGATCATCATCCGAGGAGAGCTTGAATGAACAAGACATAACTCATACTGGATGGCTATGATGACTAGAGAATTCAGGCGGTTCCTCAGGAGAGAAGGAGGACAATTCAACCGAAGGAACCATAGTGGCGGCCGACAGGACACAAGGTATAAATCTAAACCTGCAAATCAATATGGAACTTACTTGTGTTACCAATGCAGGAACTCTGGCCATCTGAAAGTTGACTGTCTGGAGAACCAGAAGCACAAGGACAAATCAAATAGAAAGAACACGAAAGGAAGAGCCATGATCAGCACATGGAGCGATGAGGATGAAGGTTGTCTCAGCAATACTTCGAACAGTGAAGTTGAAGCTAAAAAACCCATATGTCTCATGGCAACTAGCTCTGAAGACAGAGAGGAAGATTCAGATGAGGTAATTTCTCCATCTGATAATTTTACTATTGTTGAGTGGGTAGATGCCTATCATAAACTAGCGGATCAAGTAGATGATATTAGAAGGGAAAATAGGCATCTAAAAAGAAAAATCAATTCCATGCAAAATGATACCTCATTGTCTGATAAAATTACATGTCTTGAAGCTGAAAATAATGAACTCAAACTCACATGTTCTGAATCATAAGAAATCAAAAATGAGTTAAAAACTTCTAGGGAAGAGAATGTGAGGTTAGAAAAGGAAATTGATGAATGGAAACTGAAAATTCAAAAATATGAGAGTGAGATGAAGCTAGTGAATGAGAAATATGAAGCTGTCCAAATTCTGAATACTGAACTTAAGAAATCTGTTGAAGATATTCAAAAGGACAATGAGGACAAGCTTAAGACCATTGAGAAAATGACCCAAGGTACAGAGAATCTAAATGCTTTGTTAGGGTCAAAGGTTAATTTTAGAAAAGAGGGCCTAGGATTTAATTCTAGTGCAACAAAAACATTTGGGATGAAAACAATTTCATTTGTTGCTCGAAAAGAAAAGGGACCTCTAATTAGCATGAACTCAACCATTTCAATGAACAAAACTGCTAATCTGAAAAAGCCCAGTGCTGAGGAGAAGGGCAAACAAAAGGTTAATAAGCCTAGTAGAGGCAGCACATCCAAGCAAAATCCCCAGGCTCAATCACAGGTTAGGGGTCAACCTAAACAGTCCTATAAACCCCATGTCAAGGCTACCAAGTCTCCACTATCACCATCACCTCTGAAGAAGACCCAATACACACCCATGAATAGGTCAGCAGGGTCCAAAGTATAGGGGAGACATAATGCTGCCAGGAGTCAACCCAATTATTTCTATCAACCGAGAGCTCAGACTTACTACAATGCACAACCAACCTATTTCAATAGGTCAGGTTGGACTAGAACTCCGGGAAGGTTTACAAGTCTTGCATATCAGGCTGCACAATATCATAGACCTTACACTAGAAATTGGGTTAATGGGTATGGCAACTGGTCACCTAGAAATATGCATTATTTCAGTCAGCCCAGGAACCACTATGGCCAAAGCTTCGTGAACACACCCTGGCCAAGGCACTGGCAAAGAAACAACACTGTCAATAATTGTGCTGGTGTAAATAAGAAGAAAAATAACAATAGAAAGAAATCTGTAAGATCCACTGAACAAAATTCTTTCAAATGAATGTGGATACCAAAAAGTCTGCTGTCTTGCTTTACTTCTATTCCATATTCTCTGGAGCCCAATCAGACTTGGGTTCCAAACTCATCTACCTGATTGTGTGTGCAAGTATGTCTGGCAGCCAAGGACAAATTTGTGGCACTTGGATAGTGGCTACTTCAGGCATATGACAGGAGATAAGGCCATAAATTCAAAAGCTAAAAGAGATTGGAGGCCTTGTCAACAATCTGATGGAACACTAAGGGTAAAAATAAATCAGTCAGGTAAAGCAGGTAAGTGACTTATCTTCAGAATTGAATTGAGAAAGTAATGTCGATTTGATTGGTTAATTCCTAACTTTCTCTTCTTGTCTAGCTGATCAGTCTGCATTCCAGACTCAGCTACCGAATTTAAATTCTGCACAAAAGCTGATGACTCTCTTCTCTTCGCATACCATTGCACTGTGTACACTGAATGCTAGAAACTGAATTATCTTGAAAAGTTGATTGCTCCCAAATGATGCTCTCTAATGAATGAACTCTCTGATGGTTTTATGAATGCTGGATGTTGCAACAGACTCATGATCATGCATGACACTCATACTTTTCATGATCATCATTGCATATCATTTAGTCATGAATGTGTCTAAAATCACATGCATATTAAAACTGCTTTGAACTGCTTTTCTCTGCATAACCGTGGTATATTAAATAGTAAGCTGGAGGTTCTTACTATGTGTGAGATGGTCCTTGAGACTAGGTTCTCCGCCTAGTACCATGGGTTATATTGATTGATAGGGCAGTCTGAATGAGCATGAATTTCAAATCCTTTGTTCAGTTTTCAGAGAAAACATTGCATGTATTTAGGGGGAGTTTGTTGAGTCTTTGCATGTCTTTGCATATCATTCATTCATGACCTATGCATAAGCTCTCTCTCATTTAATACTTGCAATTCATTAGCAAAATTGCATGCATATAGACAGGGGGAGTATTGTTAGAAATTCAGAGTGGTCATCAATTCTAGTGAATTAATTCATCTTTGACTCTAAATGATTGAGTCTGACATATGGCAATCTGTTAGTCAGTTCTGATTTCTAAGCAATAGAAAACATACTTCTTCTCTTATAAGAATTTTAAATTGCTTAAAGACTGACTTAATGGTTTAAATTTTATAATCATTGAAGTTTAAAGATTGCAATCAATAAATAAGAAAGCTAAAAATTGATAAAACTCTCAACCCCTTTCTTATTTCATGTCAGACAAAGCTAATTATATCTGAAAACTCATCTGAAATCATGTTAGAGAAGCTAAGTATGTGTATTGTTCTTAAAACAAGTCATTCTGAAACATATAAAGGACAGCTAAGAAAGATATTGAAAAATATTAAAAATCGTTGAAAATTAACATTGGCAGAGCAATGACTGGTAAATCACTGAGAAACTGAATGATCCATCAAAGAAGTGGATAACACTCATGTCATGAAGTGTATCAGCTATCTCTGTATAAAATGATCAAAATAGTAGGCTGGTTTCACTAAGTACTTGAGGGTAACTGGCGTCTGATAAACATGTACCCTCACACAAAAAGGTGTAAATCAGTTCTGTTGAATTTGATCATAGGCAGAATTGTCCATCTTGTTGAGTATCTAGGGGTATTGGCGTCTGATAAACGTATACCCTTACGCAGAAAGACTTATGGTACCTGAATGCCCTAAATGAACTAATATTGATAATGCTGTTCCTTCAAAAGAAAATTCATGGATGTCAATTTATTTATTTTCAATACATGACCTAGCATCTCTTAACAATTTTTAATGAGCATACGAAAGTAGGATATTTTGAAACTAAATCTTTCATGCAAATGTGATTCTGGTTTATTGTTTTATCATGCACAGCCAACTTATCCATTGATTGTAGTGCATGAACACAAAATTTATAACCTTTAAACCAGACTTCTATCTGAAAGTAGTTTCTAAATTCATATGACTGAAGACTCTGTGCTTTAGAATGCTTATTCTTGAACTACTTGTTCAGAATGCCAGTCAGATGATTTCTTGATCTTTCCCTTTGTATATCTGATTTCTTGAACACAATATCCCATTTCATAAGGGGAGAATTCATTCAGGGGGAGTCCTATCTTCAGGGAGAGTTTCTTGTTCTAAGGGTATTTGCATTCATATTGCCATATTGTACTCATGTTCATACTGCATTTCTCTTTTTGATTATGTCAAAGGGGGAGAAAATTTTGTGTGTGACTTACTGTCACAGTGTGTTGCCATCATCAAAAAGGGGGAGAATGTTGTGCCCCTTAGGCACAAGCATGTGCTATGTTGAATTGATAATAGCAATGCTGTTTTGTTTTGATGATTGCAACACAGTGCTATTTTATTTTGATGATTGCAACACAGTGACTTCATTATGATATTATGTTTTGTTTTGATGATGGCATGTTGATTTGAATGCTTGAGTGTGTTATATCTGATTTAGTCTGTGGAGATTGCATGAGTGTGCCATGTTTGATATCCTTGATGGGTCGACTCCCTCAGACTGTCCATCTTATTTAGTGTCTCATGCAGCGTCAACGCTATGAGAGCATTCTCAAGTCTGCAGCGTCAACTCTATAAGTCTATTGTCTCAGCCACCGTCTCATGAAGTGTGTACATTGCATCATATCATTAAAGTCTGCACATTGGCTAAGTGTTGTACACTCACCAACTGAACTTCAAAGTCCATACATTGGCATTCAGACTAGCAAGTCTATACAGCGTCCGTTGTCTAGAGTCTCTTGAAGTCTGTACATCGGGCTGTGCTTCACAAAGTCTATGCATTGCTAAAGTAACTCAAGTCTATACATCATCCGTTTCATGCATTATCTTAGGGAAGTCTGTACAGTGGACCGTCTTCATCAGCGTCTCATGCATATAGCAAGTCTAGACATTGCATTGTAGCTTGCACGAGGTAAAGTATGTACATTGGCCTCCATGACTCAAGTCCATACATTGGACTGTTTGGCCAAGTCTGTACATCGCTGTTGCCAAAGTCTAGACATTGGCATCTGTTCCTTCGTTGCTCTTCAAAGTCTGCACACTGGTAAAGTCTATACAGACTGTGTTTGCCCAAGTATGTACATCGTTCTCCAAGTCTATACATTGGTCGTGCATTCAAGTCTTTCACAAGTCTGTACATCAGACGCGCATGCTCGCCTGTCCCTCCGGATGCTCTCCTGGGACCGAGTATGCTCTCCAGTGTCTGTTAATGGTCCGATTGGCCAGCGTCTCTCTTGATCAAGTCTATACACTCATTCACTGTTCATGCATTCACAATGAAGTCTGTACATCCGTTTGGCTATGCATCACTATCCACCAAGTCTATACATTGGTAGAGTCTGTACATCAGACGTGGATGCTCGCCTGTCCCCCCGGATGCTCTCCTGGGATCGAGTATGCCCTCCAGTGACTGCTAATGCTTCCCTAACTTTGAGGATGCTCCCCTGGAGCAGCGATTGCTCCACAGAGATAGCATGTGCTCCACATGCTCCCCTGACGCTGGTGATGCTGTCCAGAGGCCATAGATGCTCCCCTGAGACTTCACATGCTCCCGTGCGAGAACGCACTAGTCTCTGGGTATTTAAAAGAATTGTATTACATGCATTCCCTTTCACTAAGTCCGTACAATGCATGCTGCTTATAAAGTCTATACACTATCTTCAGTTGATTTTGTTAATCGACTGAACTCCTCATTTGTCTTGCAGGTATCTGACACGTGGTCCAAGGTCTTTGGGCGGGAAATGTGGAGAGCACACGTGCTGCTGCTGCTGCTATATATATGAGTCTTCGTCTTCAGATGAAGGGTGATCGAAGTGGAGAAAGAAAAAGCAAAAGTGCAGAGACTTCGATCCAGCAGAAGAGCAGGAGTAGAAAGAAAAGAGCAGAAGAAGAAAGAAGAGAGCGGAAGAAGAGTAAAGAGAGCAGAAGTGAAAGAAGAAGAGAAAGAAGAGAAAGAGATAAAGAAAGAGAGACAGTGAGATCGAGAGAAGAAGAGTGAAGTCTGGAGATTTGTTTACTGGACCGTGGATCAAATCCAGGCCAATCTGCTCTGTTGAGAGCTATATTGTGTATTTCATTCACAGCTTTCCGATTGCTGTCTTGTTCTATTTTCGTTTTCCATTTTATCCCTTCTTCAAGCTGTTAGTCAGCGGATGCAGTGGAGGTCTCCACTGGACAGGTAAAGGTGTAATCCTCAGCTGGCGAGACTTGGTCTCGGACGGGTTAAGCTGTAATCCCCAGCGGGTTCAAGCTGTGAGTCAGCGATGGCTAAGCTGTATTGTCCAACGGAAGCAAGCTGTGATGCTCAGCGGATGGCAAGCTGTGAGGCCCAGTTGATGTATGGCAAGCTGTGATGCCCAACTGTTCAAGCTATGAGTCAGCAGGAAGCCACACTCGGGTTGAGTGTGGGGTGGATGTTGGTCTGCTGGACCGAACCATCTAAAAATCTCTGTTCAGTGGTTTGATGTTTCCATATGTTTTTGCTTCCGCTAGATGTTTGCATAGGGGCGCTCCATCTGTTTGCTTACAGGTTGAACAGAAGATTTAATTAGCATTCAGATTATCTAATTTATCTTGTGTGCATTGTGTTTGTGAGTTTGGTCTTACTGAATCTCTTGATTATCTTCACAGATCACTTGTGTTTGTGCTAAGTTTAGACACTCGAGTTAGTATTTTAGTAGATCTGCCTTTATTCCGCATTTGAACCTACAACTGGTTTTAAATTAGGGTGTAGATCTATTCACCCCCCTTTAGATCCACACTTCGTGGAGATAGACTGTGTCCATCTAACTTCAACAAGCTTTAGCGACCTCTATCCCCCTTTCAAAAATCACATGGCCTAAAACTATACCTTCTCTCACCATAAAATGGCTCTTCCCCCAACTTAAAACAAGATTAGCATCAATGCACCTTTTCAGAACTTGCTTTAAATTCGCCAAGCACCCCTCAAATGAAGAACCAAAAATAGAGAAATCATCCATAAATACCTCCAAAGTTTCCCCCACCATGTCAAAAAATATAAACATCATACACCTTTGAAAAGTATCAGGAGCATTGCAAAGTCCAAACGACATCCTTCTAAAAGCAAATGTGCCAAAGGGGCACGTGAAAGTGGTCTTTTGTTGATCTTCCGGATAGATAATAACTTGATTGTATCCGGAATAGCCATCCAAAAAGCAAAATTATTTTTATTCGACCAGCCTTTTTAAAATTTGATCAACAAACGGGAGTGGGAAATGATCTTTTTTTGTAACTGCATTTAATTTTCTGTAATCAATGCAAACCCTCTATCTTGTCTGTAATCGCATGGGCACCTCTTCTCCTTTTTCATTTGTGACCATTGTCAGTCCCGACTTCTTAAGAACCACTTGTGTCGGGCTAACCCATTTGTTATCAGAAATAGGATAAATTATCCCAGCATCTAACCACTTAACAACTTCCTTCTTCACCACATCTTTCATATTTGGATTCAGCCGACGTTGCTTCTCTCTGCTCGACTTGGCATTGTCCTCCAAATAAATTTTTGATTATTTTGAAATGATATCACTCACAAGCTTGCTACCCCTTATCATCCCCAAACCAGTGGTCATGTTGAAGTTTTCAATAGGGAGATTAAGAATATCTTTCATAAAACAGTTAGGCCGGATAGGAAAGATTGGTCTGAAAGGTTAGATGATGCATTATAGGCCTATAGAACTGCATACAAGACTCCCATTGGTATGTCTCCATATCGCTTGATCTTTGGTAAAGCCTGCCACTTGCCAGTAGAATTAGAGCACCAAGCATATTGGGCCATAAAACATGTTAATTTTGATTTAACTCAAGCTGGGTCCCAAAGAACTTTTCAATTGAATGAACTGGAGGAACTAAGGAACGAAGCCTATGAAAATGCCAAGATTTACAAAGCTAAAATCAAAGTATTTCATGATAAGTATATTCACAGAAAAATATTTTTTGTTAATCAAAACGTTTGGCTTTTTAATTCAAGGTTGCGTTTGTTCCCTGGTAAATAGAAATCAAGATGGGATGGGCCATTTGTTGTTAAAGTATTTGACCATGGAGCTGTTATAATATTGAATCCTTAAAATTGTCACATTTTTACTATCAATTGCCAAAGGTTAAAACCTTACTTGGAGAATGAGCAATTAACACAAAAAGAATCCATTGCATTGTGTGATTTGGAATGAATATGTTATGAGCTTTCTTGCGTCTAGCTGAAGACGAAAAATTTAGCGCTTCTGGGAGGCAACCCAAGATTTTTGTTATTTGATGCTTTTGTTTCAGTGTGTTTTAGTTGTTAGATTCAAGCAAAGGAGAGGAAGTTGTCGCCAAAGGAGGTTCTGCCCCGCACACCAGGTTATCTCTTTCCTACTCATCAAACTTCACTGTTACATTGTTCTTTCATTTCAACTTTACCTGCCATAGAGGACAATGTCATTCAAGTTAGGGGGGAAGAAATAAAATTTTCATTGTATGTAGTACAACGTGATAGGATGTTTTACATAATTTCCAGCATATCGTTCTGCAAATTTACCTGAAAGTGAAAAGATGAAATCCCTGACAAAGTTTTATTAATTCATGCTTGAATTGAAAGTAATTCTGGATTAGAAAAGATTAGGAAAAGGTTGAAGGAAAATTAAGTTCGATCTAGCCATGGAAAACTGATATAAGAATCTTTTTAAAGCTCATGCGTACTATTAGAAAAAATATTCACTATGCACTCTGATGAAGCAAAATAAGACAAGTCATCTGTTATTTTGGGTACTATATCTGATACTCTGCATTTCTTGAGGAGGAGATCTATTTCAAGAAAAAGCTTTCTGCCAAGTTTTTTTAGAAAAAGAAAAGAAAATTCAAAGGTATATTGTTGAAAAAAAGAGAAATGATGAAATAGAAAGATCACGCCATGAAAAATGCCCCTGATCTGAGTAACTGGGCCTGCTTCACCTAAGACGTGTTCAGGTTCGCACGAAAAGGTGAATGGTAGTGCAGCATCATGGTTGTGCAAATACAAATGGAAAAGAAAAAACTACAAAGGGACAAAAGGAAAAGGCAGACAAAAGCTAGTATGCTTAAATGCTCTGATCTGAGAGGTGCAGGGTTGAAAGATACTTACTTAGAATAATAAATGGGGGATGTAATTGTCTTAACTGCAGATTTAGAATTACACATGTACAAGTACTATTGAACTTTGATTTGTATTCTTAAGTCATGTGCTTTAATTTCTAAACTAAGGCTAGTATGAGCATTAATGATTCTGGATTCCT
Organism: Amorphophallus konjac; assembly: GCA_022559845.1. Taxonomy (NCBI): domain Eukaryota; kingdom Viridiplantae; phylum Streptophyta; class Magnoliopsida; order Alismatales; family Araceae; genus Amorphophallus; species Amorphophallus konjac. The sequence goes on from CM040124.1 coordinate 202,914,311, forward strand.
AATCTTTAGCTGATTCTATGAAGGGAGAGCCGGATATAAGAGTACGATCTTTGTGAACTCTTGTTGGTCCTAAATTTTAATTTTTAATTGCATTGCTAAGGGACTAGCAATGAGTAAGTTGGGGTGTGTGATAAATGCCATATTTCACATCATAAGTTGTATCACATTCATCATCTTTATGCATTTTATAAGTCTAGTTGTGCATGTAATAAGGTTAAAATCTCATTCTCATCCTTTTCTGAGTTTGTATTATTTTATCATCTTTTTGAGTGAAAATGACCATATGAGAAACATTCAAGAATTTGCACAATTATTTGAAAGTAATTTTTGGATGAAATATGTTGATATTTTAAATTTTTTGAATTTTTAGGAAATGGTGATGATGAGGGCATCTCACGACACTCCCTCTAGCTTTGGTCGTCTACACACTCTTGATATAGATTGATCATGGTCTACACTTGTTATCTTCATTTCCCAAGTTTCATTTTATGTATTTTCTTTTTATTGAGTCCTATCTTATGTATTTTCCTTTATTGAGTCATATGGTTTTAGTCCATTTCCCTTGTTATGTTTAATTGGGCCTTATTACTTTAGTTATGGGCCCATAGGATTGAGTCTAGGATATGCTCGGTCTTTTATCTTATTGTCAAGGGTATTTTGGTCATGTAAAGAATGGTTGCATATATATAGGCCCCATCTCTCCTCTTGTATTCAACTTTTGATGAATATTGAAGAAAACCCTTTCAAACTCTCTCAATATCTCTCTCTCTCTCATTATCTCTTCATTCTCTCTCCTCCTCTCTCTAAATTTCGAAATTCACTCTCTCTCCTCCCCCTCTCAACCACTTCCAACCCCCACCTACCTCCATTAACTCCCCACAACTTCCCACAACCCCTCTTTAATCCTCACCTAGTCCCAAGGAAGTTCCACCACTCAAAACCCCACCCTCCAACCACCACCTACCCCTTTCACTTCCCTAAGCATATCTCCACCTTCCCAAGGCTGAATTAACTCATTCCAAAGCCCAAATTCGAATCTCCCCTTCCCTCCTTGCTCCCTAGGTCGCACCCCTCCTCTCCCCTCAAGCCAAGTTCACCCCCTCCTCTCTTCTCCACTCCAGCTTTGTGTGCAGGCCGACCTGCAGTTTAGCACTCTGTTGCAGCGACGTCCACGACTGCATCCTGGTTCTGCTGGTGGCGTGGCCTAACTTTCTGGAAAGGCCTCCCTGTGCTCTTCGCAGGCGAGGTGGAATCACTCCATTCCGAGTTCGTGGCCGCCCGTGAAGGCTGTTCTTCCCCGACTGCGCAGAACCTCTCAGACCAGGAGCCAGAGCGGCAGAGAAGACTCTCCCACGACGAGCCTTGAAGGAACCAGTCTTCAGGGTCTTCAACAAAGTTCTTCCTACCCCTGTCAGCATCCAGGAACAGAAGGCGGAATCCCGTTCGGCATCCGACAACCAGAGATACCAATTTTCTACCACAACCACGCCGGTCTGCCTCCTCACAGTCTGCCCAGACCACCATCCACTTCTCTGGACACCCAGCTCATCTCCGACATCATAAGGCTTCCCCATTTGTTTTTCTACAAAGTAGACTCGTATACGATTCCAACGAGTCCAGCGGTTCCAGATTTGGAGCTCAGGAGCGACCGTGCCCGCTTCTGCAACCTGCCATTTCAGACTGAGCTCGGCCAGAGACCAGAGCTGCATCCATCTTCAAGTCGCCGGAACAGTCAGCCCCCAGATCAGAACGTCGTCCAAAAATTCAAGCCGCACCCCTCTCCGGTTAGCAATCTTTTGGCGCAAGTCTCATGAGATTCTGAGCTCGGTGGATTTATTGGCTGCATCAACATCGACTCCCTATCCAGAATTACAGAAGCTAGACAGAATCGGCGAAGCTCGAAAACTCGGTTTCCTTTGCATCTCTCCCCACCCCGCTTGGCCGGCTGAAGGCCCCTCCCTGCGTGGAGGTAGTTTTGAATGTATTAAGCATAACCCCCACCCCAAGATCACCCCTCCTGCGTGAGGAGTAGTGCTGTACCGTTTGCAATTTCAGGTCAAGCTACATCGCCGCGGCGATCGGGTGCATACCCTCGCCTCCCGGCGCGCCCTCGTCTCCGATCGGGATCGGTGTCTTCACACCGATCAGGTGAGCTTCTGATACTATCCTTAGTAGCCTTATTCCTGCTAGTTTAGTATTGCTTTGATTGCTCGTCGGCGGTGAGAAGAGGGCTCGAACTTGCATGCTAGTTTGTTAGTGTCCACCGCGGACCGTGAGTGAGTGCCACCAAGCCCCCCGCCTTGCGGGCCAGCCGCCCACAAAGTTGGGTATCCTAGACTCATTTGGGGTCAGCCCTAGCATTGTAAGTCCATTAGAACAATTGGGTCCCGCCCCGGACCTTCATCATTATCTCTCGGACCCACCGAGTGAACGTGTGAATCGGGTGAGCAAAAATCGTCATTGTGAGAATCATTGAGCGCTTGTATGCTTGCGGGTCTAAGTCCTAGGGTTATCTCATCATATTTAGTGGTCTTTGGGCTGTGCCACATCAAGTGGTATCAGAGCGGTCATAGGCTTGTCCTTACAAGTCTAGTCTTGGGTCTCACTAAGTCTTTCTTAGGTGCATTCGCACACCCTTGCATAGCCCACCCAACCTTGCATGACCACCCGTAGTGGAACTCATTATCAAGGCAATCCATCTTCTTCCAATAACACCATGAATCCCAATCCCCAAGGAAATCCCCCTCACAATGAGCATGAGCTTCCCGACCAAATGAGGTTTCTTGTGGACTACATGACCGAAATTATGGGAAGGCTTGACGGTATTACGGCCCGGCTTGAACAACTTGAGGAAAATAGACCTATTCCAAGGGGAGGAGATAGGAGAGATCCCCCTCCACATGTGGAGCCAGCCATAGGAGGACTCAACCTTGACCCCCCTCCCGAACCGGAAAGGGACCCACCCCCTAGAAGGAATGAGAGGCCTCCCCGGGACAACCCGGATGACCAACTAATGAGACTTGTGAAAGTCGATGCTCCCACTTTTGATGGATCTCATCATCCGAGCATCTACTTAGATTGGGAGGCAGCCATGGATCAATATTTTGATTGGTACCCAATGACCGAGGATAGGAAAGTCCGACTTGCAAAGATGCAATTAACCAAACTTGCCAAGACTCATTGGATGAATGTTGAAGCCTTAAGGATAGTTAGGAGGGAAGTTCCAATCACCACATGGGGGGCCATGAAAGACCAACTCAAACTCAAATATGTCCCACCCTCCTACCATCAAAACCTCCTAGATGAATGGCAAGCCTTGACTCAAGAAGGAAAGACCGTTATGGAATACATTGAAAAGTTTGACTACTACCTCCTCAAATGTGGAGTCCAAGAGGACCCCTCCGTCACACTCTCCCGCTTTAGGAATGGGCTTCAATTCCATATCAAAAAGGAACTATTCATGCGTCAAGTAACAACTTTAGAGCAAGCCTACCAAGTAGCTCAGGATGCCGAGAAATTCTCTCGGTACACGCGAATGGTTCCCCCTCGGGGAATGGACCCTAGAGCCATGGCACCTCGGGCCAACCCTCCACCACCCCAAAGAGGTCTCCTTCCTACACCCATGGGAACTCCTCCCACACGGGTCACCCCTCCTAATGCCAATCCACCATTCCGCCCCGCAATTGGGCCCCTAAACACAACTCCCAATAGGCCCAATTCGACACCCACTCTCCCTCACACTAAGGTGACCCCAAACCATCAAAGTGGGCAGCAATGCTTTAGGTGTTATGGGTATGGACACTTTGCCAATCAATGTCCCACCAAGGGAGCATCAAACTTACTCATATAGGAGACCAACCCCCAACCCCAAGCTGAATTTGAAGGAGAGATTGAGGTATATGAACCCTCTCTTGAATGGGAGGAGGAGTATGAGAACCACTACATGGAGAGCAACCAAGAACAACCTCCTCCACCCACCGACTCCCACCTAGGAGTGGTTAGATGCACCCTCACCCAAAACCAAGAGCATGATTGGAGAAGAAACACCATATTCCATACCTACATAAGGATGGGGAGCCATGTTAGGAAGGTCATCTTGGATAATGGAAGTAGTGTGAATGTGGTGTCACCCGACACCGTCAAACTTTTGGGCCTTACCACCTCCCCACATCCCCACCCATATAGGGTAGCATGGATTGATACCACCTCCATACCCGTTAGTGCCCGTTGCCTTGTCCCAATTACATTCCAATCCTATCAAGGCCAAGTGTGGTGTGATATCCTTCCAATGGAAGTTGGGAGTATCCTTTTAGGACGGCCTTGGATCTACGATGTAGATGCCACCTTCTTAGGAAGAACCAACGCTTGCATCTTCATTCATGAGGGGAAGAAGATCCAACTCAACCCATCTCCACCCCGCACTCTACCTAAGAGGGCCTCTCCCTCCCTTGAGGGATCCACTACCCTTCCCCCCATCCCAACACCAACAAACCCCACCCCATCAAGTCCTAGTCCTAGTAACATCAAAGAGCCTCCTAGGAGCCTACACCTTGTCACTAGGAAAGAGTTTGAGGAAGAAGTCAACCAAGGGGATCAAGTATGTGCCATTGTCATTTGTCTAGGGGAATCCACCCCAACCGATCCACACCCCCTAGAAATTCATCAACTCCTTAAGGACTTCCATGATGTATTTCCCGAGGAGCTTCCGGACAAACTACCACCTATGAGAGATGTGCAACATGCCATCGACCTCGTGCCCGGGGCTACCTTGCCCAACCTCCCACACTACCGACTCAACCCCACCGAGCATGCCGAGCTTCGGAGGCAGATTGAAGAACTCATCAAGAAGGGCTTCCTCCGAATTAGCAAAAGCCCTTGTGCCGTCCCGGCTCTTCTTACACCCAAAAAGGATGGGACTTGGCGCATGTGTGTAGATAGCCGAGCCGTCAACAAGATAACGGTCAAATATAGGTTCCCCATCCCTCGGCTTGATGACATGCTAGACATGCTAGCGGGAGCCACCATCTTCTCCAAAATTGATCTCAAAAGTGGCTACCACCAAGTCCGCATTAGGCCCGGGGATGAGTGGAAAACCGCCTTTAAAACTAAGGACGGTCTCTATGAATGGCTTGTTATGCCTTTCGGCCTTTCTAATGCACCAAGTACCTTCATGCGTCTCATGACCGAGGTCCTCCGGCCCTTCATTGGCATCTTTCTAGTTGTCTACTTTGATGACATCCTCATATATAGCCAATCCAAGGAAGCCCACCTCGATCACCTCAAACAAGTGTGCACCATCCTTAGGAAAGAGAGTCTCTTTGCCAATCCCGGGAAGTGTCATTTCTTGACCAATCAACTAGCCTTCCTAGGATTTATTGTCTCATCCCAAGGAGTATCCATGGACCCCGAAAAGGTCCAAGCTATTCTTGAGTGGCCCGAGCCCAAAACCATTCATGACGCCCGAGGCTTCCATGGGCTAGCCACCTTCTATAGGAGATTCATCCGGGGGTTTAGCACTATCACCACTCCTATCACGGATTGCCTCAAGAAAGGCACATTTGTTTGGACTAGGGCAGCCTCCAAAGCCTTCCTAGAGCTTAAAGAGAAAATGACCCAAGCCCCGGTCCTTTGCCTACCCGACTTTTCAAAGGTCTTTGAGGTCACATGTGATGCTTCCGGGGTAGGGATTGGAGGTATCCTTAGCCAAGAGGGTCACCCGGTAGCCTACTTTAGTGAAAAACTTTGTGAGGCTAGGACGAGATACTCCACATATGACAAAGAGCTTTATGCCGTGGTTCAATCCCTCCGGCATTGGAGGCACTATCTCCTACCCAAAGAATTTGTGATCTTCTCGGACCATGAGGCTTTGAAATATCTCAACACTCAACAAAAGCTCAATGCCCGCCATGCCCGATGGGTAGAATACATTCAAGCCTACACCTTTGTCCTCAAGTATAAGATGGGTAGTGAGAACCGCGCCGCCGATGCACTAAGTAGGCGGGTAGCCTTACTCTCCACCGTCCAAGTGGAGGTAACCGGATTTGAGAGAATCAAAGGGGAATACCCACATTGCCCCGACTTTGGGACTCACTACAACACCCTTTCCACCCAGCCACTCAAGGAGTATAAGGGGTTCATACTTCAAGATGGATATCTGTTCAAAGGGGATAGGCTTTGCATACCTAGGACTTCACTTAGGGACTTCCTAGTTTGGGAGTTACATAGTGGTGGCCTAGCTGGTCACTTTGGGGTCCACAAAACCATAGAGTTGGTTGAGAGGCAATTCCACTGGCCCAGTCTCAAGAAGGATGCGGCCCACATTGTGGGACAATGCCGCATATGTGCATCCGCCAAGCAAGTAAGACAAAACACCGGGCTTTACACACCTCTACCCATACCCGACCAACCGTGGGAGGATTTGAGCATGGATTTCATTCTTGGCCTACCAAAGACCTTGCGCAAACATGATTCCATCTTTGTAGTGGTTGACAGGTTCTCAAAGATGGCCCACTTTATCCCCTGCTCCAAGACCTCTGATGCCTCTAGGATCGCCCGGTTATTCTTTGATGAGGTAGTCCGACTCCATGGGTTACCTAAGACTATTGTGTCCGATAGAGATGTGAAGTTCACTAGTTATTTTTGGAAGACTCTATGGCACTTGATGGGGACCCTCCTCAAATTCTCCACTGCCTATCATCCTCAAACCGATGGCCAAACTGAGGTCGTCAACCGAAGCCTTGGGAACTTGCTCCGATGCCTTGTAGGGGATCACCCTGGGAATTGGGATCTCCTCTTATCTCAAGCTGAGTTTGCCTACAATGATTCTGTCAATAGGTCCATAGGCAAGAGTCCATTTGAGGTAGTACATGGTTTTAGGCCTAGAAAGCCCTCGGATCTCATTCCCCTTCCCCCACATGCTAGAGTGTCAGTCTCAGCTGAGTCCTTTGCACAGCATATCAAAGAGTTGCATGATGACATCCGCAAGCATATAGGTAAAAGCAATGAGGCTTACAAAAGACGGGCCGATGCTCATCGGCGCCACTGTGAATTCCAAGTGGGGGACCCGATGATGGTGAGGACGGAGCGGCTCCTTCCCGGGCCTGCCTCCAAGTTGAGGGCACGAGGGTCGGGACCCTTTCGAGTTCTACGACGACTTGGCAGCAATGCTTATGAGCTTGACCTACCAGAGAGCTATGGGGTACACCCTACCTTCAACGTGGCGGACCTGGTACCCTACAAAGGCCCCGCGGTGGAACCCAGTGAGGAGCTTGAGCCTTTACCCCCCCTTACGAGAGATACCCCCGGAGGGACTCCACTTTCTAGCTTAAGGGACCGACAAGAGCAGGTAGAGGCAATACTGGATGAGCAGAGTATCATTACAAGGCACAAGGTGTATCAGCGCTATCTGGTTAGGTGGAAGAACCGTCCCCCGATCGAGGATGCATGGGTGAGTCGGGAGGATTTGATGCGCCTGGACCCCGACATGATGGAGCAGTACGACAGTCAGGCAGACCCATACTCGACAGGGTCGAGTTCTCCCCACCCCGGGGGATTTGATGAGGGCATCTCACGACACTCCCTCTAGCTTTGGTCGTCTACACACTCTTGATATAGATTGATCATGGTCTACACTTGTTATCTTCATTTCCCAAGTTTCATTTTATGTATTTTCTTTTTATTGAGTCCTATCTTATGTATTTTCCTTTATTGAGTCATGTGGTTCTAGTCCATTTCCCTTATTTTGTTTAATTGGGCCTTATTTCCTTAGTTATGGGCCCATAGGATTGAGTCTAGGTTATGCTTGGTCTTTTGTCCTATTGTCAGGGACATTTTGGTCATGTAAAGAGTGGTTGCCTATATATAGGCCCCATCTCTCCACTTGTACTAACTTTTGATGAATATTGAAGAAAACCCTTTCAAACTCTCTCAATATCTCTCTCTCTCTCATTATCTCTCATTCTCTCTCCTCCTCTCTCTAAATTTCGAAATTCACTCTCTCTCCTCCCCCTCTCAACCACTTCCAACCCCCACCTACCTCCATTAACTCCCCACAACTTCCCACAACCCCTCTTTAATCCTCACCTAGTCCCAAGGAAGTTCCACCACTCAAAACCCCACCCTCCAACCACCACCTACCCCTTTCACTTCCCTAAGCATATCTCCACCTTCCCAAGGCTGAATTAACTCATTCCAAAGCCCAAATTCGAATCTCCCCTTCCCTCCTTGCTCCCTAGGTCGCACCCCTCCTCTCCCCTCAAGCCAAGTTCACCCCCTCCTCTCTTCTCCACTCCAGCTTTGTGTGCAGGCCGACCTGCAGTTTAGCACTCTGTTGCAGCGACGTCCACGACTGCATCCTGGTTCTGCTGGTGGCGTGGCCTAACTTTCTGGAAAGGCCTCCCTGTGCTCTTCGCAGGCGAGGTGGAATCACTCCATTCCGAGTTCGTGGCCGTCCGTGAAGGCTGTTCTTCCCCGACTGCGCAGAACCTCTCAGACCAGGAGCCAGAGCGGCAGAGAAGACTCTCCCACGACGAGCCTTGAAGGAACCAGTCTTCAGGGTCTTCAACAAAGTTCTTCCTCCCCCTGTCAGCATCCAGGAACAGAAGGCGGAATCCCGTTCGGCATCCGAAAACCAGAGATACCAATTTTCTACCACAACCACGCCGGTCTGCCTCCTCACAGTCTGCCCCGACCACCATCCACTTCTCTGGACACCCAGCTCATCTCCGACATCATAAGACTTCCCCATTTGTTTTTCTGCAAGGTAGACTCGTATACGATTCCAACGAGTCCAGCGGTGCCAGATTTCGAGCTCAGGAGCGACCGTGCCCGCTTCTGCAACCTGCCGTTTCAGACTGAGCTCGGCCAGAGACCAGAGCTGCATCCATCTTCAAGTCGCCGGAACAGTCAGCCCCCAGATCAGAACGTCGTCAAAAATTCAAGCCGCACCCCACTCCGGTTAGCAATCTTTTGGCACAAGTCTCATGAGATTCTGAGCTCGGTGGATTTATTGGCTGCATCAACATCGACTCCCTATCCAGAATTACAGAAGCTAGACAGAATCGGCGAAGCTCGAAAACTCGGTTTCCTTTGCATCTCTCCCCACCCCGCTTGGCCGGCTGAAGGCCCCTCCCTGCGTGGAGGTAGTTTTGAATGTATTAAGCATAACCCCCACCCCAAGATCACCCCTCCTGCGTGAGGAGTAGTGCTGTACCGTTTGCAATTTCAGGTCAAGCTACATCGCCGCGGCGATCGGGTGCATACCCTCGCCTCCCGGCGCGCCCTCGTCTCCGATCGGGATCGGTGTCTTCACACCGATCAGGTGAGCTTCTGATACTATCCTTAGTAGCCTTATTCCTGCTAGTTTAGTATTGCTTTGATTGCTCGTCGGCGGTGAGAAGAGGGCTCGAACTTGCATGCTAGTTTGTTAGTGTCCACCGCGGACCGTGAGTGAGTGCCACCAAGCCCCCCGCCTTGCGGGCCAGCCGCCCACAAAGTTGGGTATCCTAGACTCATTTGGGGTCAGCCCTAGCATTGTAAGTCCATTAGAACAATTGGGTCCCGCCCCGGACCTTCATCATTATCTCTCAGACCCACCGAGTGAACGTGTGAATCGGGTGAGCAAAAATCGTCATTGTGAGAATCATTGAGCGCTTGTATGCTTGCGGGTCTAAGTCCTAGGGTTATCTCATCATATTTAGTGGTCTTTGGGCTGTGCCACATCAGGTGACCGAGCTCAGGGCGTTTTTTAATGAACGCCCTTCTGAGAAGGCGCATATTTAAGATACGGCGACATAAGGTCATGCGTCAATTAATTTGAAGAAAATAAGAAAAGAAAGGAAAAAAAAGAAATAACGACCGCACGAGCAGGCGCTAATTCATTTATGAGGAAGATTATTTTCCAGATATTTGAAAAATAAAATAATAAAAAAAAGAATGAACGACCGTTTGTGCGGTCATCATTTCAAATAACGCCCGGATGGTGGTCGCTATTTCAGTTTGAAGCAGAAACGGAACAAAACGTCTTGATTGCCACATTTGAAGCTTATCCATGATCAATCCGTGGAAAGGTGGACTCTAATACTAGAAGGAGTCTTGATTTAATCTACCCTCACTGCTGGAAATTCGGATTTGGAGGATTTGGGAAGTCCACGATCATGGAAGGTCTCTCCACTATAAATAGGTGTTCTGTGCGACCATATGGTGGGGATTTGCCTTTCTTCTAGCCTCTTTTTCATGAACTTCTGGTTCTCCTTTTAAATTTCTTTCTTCTGTAAAGTTGTTCACTTTTATGTTTTTGAAAAATTCTTCTACTTCACCTTCTTCTAATTCTCCACCATTTTTAAGCTATTCCCAATTTTTCAAGCATCTATCTCTGTATTGTTATTGTTCACGTGTTTTTATAAACTCTGTTCTTTCTTATTTTTCTCTCACATCTGATCCTCATCTCTCTCTGTGTTCTTCACAAAAGTTGTGCGTATTTGAAATTTCTTCAACTTCTTCTTCCAATTCTTCCTCACTTTTAGGTTATTAACTATTTTCTAAAGTTCAGATTTTTAGGGGTTTTACTATTTATCCAATTTTTACAAACTCTTGTTCTTCCTAGTTTTTCACCCTCTTTCATTCCTCTTTTTAATATGTGTTCTTCATCAAAGTTCCTTGTTTTTCAAAGATCTAGAACTTCTCTTTCTTCACCTTCTTCTAATTCTTTATGGTTGGAAGGATATTCTCAGATGTTTAACTAGCTGTCCTGGGTTTTTTCTGCACTGTTCATCCGCGACCAACCTATGGTCTTTTATGTTTTTTTCCATCTTCCTTTTATTTTATGTCTTTGAGGTATTCACCAACCTTCTTCATCTTCTCAACCTCTACAACTTTCGTGTTTTCCACTGATTTTAAAGATATCTGCATCCCAATCACCCTCTGTTTTTGTTTTAATTTTCCATTATGTTCTCTCCACCAAACCTTCTCTTTCTCGCTTTTCAAAATAAACCACACACACATATGTTTCCACAGTGAATTTCTTCTTCCTTCTATCTTCCCCTTTCTCTATTTTTTCTCTCATATCCCAAGGCGGATCTTCATCCATTGGTCCTCTCATGGCGTCGGTATCCAAGGCGGGGCGAACTTCATCCTAGGCTTGGCACAGGGGCGATGCTATTCTCCATCTTTTGGCTATAGTTTCCCTTCCTTTCTCTTTTAATTTCTAAAGTTGTAATTTTCATTTTTCTTAGAGTTGTATTCGACACTCTCATAGTAATAAAAGTTCAATTTTGTAAATTTGTGATTATCTTAGTTTCTCTCTCTATCTCTTCCAATTTCTCTTCTTAAACCCTCTTATATTCTTTAAATAGTTTTCATGCAGTTTATTTTCCTTAGTTTCAATCTCACTCAAAATTCGATTTTCAAAGCATAAGGATATTTTTCCAACTTGCTCAAATAAAGATTTTTCTTCCTCGTGGGATCGACTCCAGTTACCACTATATATTTGATTTTCCAATATTTAAAAGTGAGTGAGTGCGATTATTTTAAAATTATGGCTTGGCTTTCTTAACGACACTAGTCGGTGCGCATCAGTTTTTGACTAAGAAGACCGACCGCGGAGACGGCCCCGGCCTTCTTGGCCCACTTCTTGGCCTTCACGGCATCCCGTATCATTCCCTCCACGGGATCCTTGCGCTCGGACCCCTGCATCCTGGAAACCGTCTCGGAAGTACGAGCGGTACACTCCTTTAACCACTCCCGTGTACGAGATCTATGAACACATCAAAGGCTCAAGCCTCCTCCGCCAACCCGAGCCAATGAAGTTGAAGAGCCACAATCACAGCAAACACTGCCTGTTCTACAGTGACCACGGGCATCATTTCGATGATTGTCGCCAGCTCCAGGATGAGATGGAGCGCCTCGTCCACCAAGGACACCTATCCCGGTTCGTGGCCGGGCATAAGGAAGATCGAGGCGCCCCAGAGGAGATCGACAACGCCCCTCGCGGGGTCCACATCAACATCTTCGCTGGAGGAGCTGCATCAGGAGGACATTGTAGCCGAGGAAGGAAGCGTCATGCTGAGCGGGCGAGCCGAGCCATCGAGCCACCCAAGGCCCCGCCAAGTGAGCCCTAGGTCATAGTCTTCTTCGACCAAGACCTGGAAGGGCTGACCACCCCGCATGATGACGCCCAAGTTATATCAGCTATGATAAACCATTGTAACGTACATGGAATTCTAGTTGACAATGGAAGTGCCCATGATGTATTGTCTTATGAGTGCTTTCTTAAGATGGGGGAGAATCTGTCTAAACTTCGCCCGATCCAAACCCCCCTTTGCCGGTTTAATGGCCAGGCCACTTATCCCGAGGGGGCACTGAGCCTATCAGTTACTCTCGACACCCCACCCAAAACCGTTACGGTTATGGTAGACTTCATCGTGATCAAAGGTATGATGGCATACAACGTAATCTTCGGCCGGGGAATCCTTAGCCGAATGAAAGCGGTGCCGTCTACCTATCACCAAAAAATGGAGTTCCCCACCAAACATGGGGTGGGGGAAGTCAGGGGCAACCAGGCGTTGGCCAGAAAGTGCTATAATATCTCAGTCGAAGCCACAAGGCCGGATGGGAAGAACAAGGGCCTCCGGGAAGTCGAGGAAAAACCTGCAACATTCGAGCCTGGAGGCGAGTTGCTAACAGTTTTCCTAAACGGTGATCCGACCCTAGGAGTAAAGATTGGAGCCGACCTACCATTCGACATTCAGCAGCAATACAAAGAATTTCTTTCTGGGTACATCCGAGTCTTTGCATGGTCTGATGATCAACTCCCTGGGATACCGGTAGAGACAGTAATGCATAAGCTCAACCTCGACCCGACCGTGAAGCCCGTGCAACAACGCAGAAGGAAGCATGCGCCAGAAAAGTAGACGATCATCAAGAAGCAAGTCACCAAGGGGCAAAAGACTGATCTTTTTAGATCGGTCATGTACCCGACGTGGCTGGCTAACATCGTCCTGGTGCCAAAAACTTCGGGAAAGTGGCGAATGTGCGTGGACTTCACCGACTTGAACAAAGCTACACCAAAAGATTGCTATCCGTTGCCGAGCATCGACCAACTGGTTGATTCAACATCGGGCAACGAGATACTCAGCTTTCTAGATGCCTACTCAGGTTACCACCAGATCAGGATGGATCCAAAAGACATCGAGAAGACCGCCTTCATCACTGACTTCGGCGTACATTGCTACACCCGGATGCCTTTCGGGTTAAAGAACGCTGGAGCCACGTACCAGAGGCTGGTCAACCATATGTTCGAGGGACAACTCAGCCGGAACGTCGAGGCCTACATTGACGACATGGTCGTCAAGACCCCCAAGACCAAAGAAAACTTCGCCGACCTAGCCGAAACCTTCGACACTCTCCTGAGGTACAATATAAAGCTCAACCCCGCCAAGTGTGCCTTCGGAGTAAGGTCCGAGAAGTTCCTGGACTTCTTGGTGACCTAGCGGGGGATCGAGGCCAACCCCGACAAGGTCCAGGCCATCCTGGACATGCGGCCGCCCACCTACACCAAGGACGTTCAACGCCTTACCAGGCGCATTGCTGCGCTCAGCCGATTCCTGTCCTGTGCGGCCGAACGATGCTTACCCTTCTTCAAACTGTTAAGGGGGCCCAAAATGGCATCTGCTACGTTCGCATGAGACGAGGAATGCCAAAAGGCATTTCCTGAGCTTAAGGAGTTCTTGGGTTCGCCTCCTGTGCCGTCCAAGCCCGTTCCAAGTGAAGCCTTACATCTCTACCTTTCTGTGACTCCGTCCACAGTTAGTTCGGTCCTGGTCAAAAATGACTCGGGAGTCGAAAGACCGGTCTACTATGCTAGCAAGGTGCTCAACGAGGCTGGAAGAAGGTACCTCACAACCGAGAAACTCGTGCTAGCGTTGGTTACCTCGGCCAAGTGCCTTCGACCCTACTTCCAAGGGCACTCCATCATCGTGTTGACCGGTGAACCACTTAAGAGGATCCTCGCTCACCCTGAAGCCTCAGGATGCCTCGTCAAGTGGGCCATTTTGCTCGGGGCCTACGACATATCGTATCGGCCTCACTCGGTCATCAAAGGACAGGCGCTCACCGACTTCATCGCCGAGAGCACCATCCTGACTGAAGAAAAATCTCCGTCCGCACCCGGGCCAACCTAGGAATTGTTCGTGGACGGGTCCGCCAACTCAACCGGGAGTGGCGCCGGGATCCTCCTGAAGTCCCCCGAAGGAGCAGAGCTGTAATACACCTTGAAGTTCAACTTCTAGGCATCCAACAGCGCCTCCGAGTACGAAGCCCATATCTCGGGAGCCCGCATGACCCGGCGATTGGGGGCCGAGCGAGTCAGAATTCACACTGACTCCCAACTGGTCGCTAGCCAGGTCAATGGCAATTATGAAGCTCGGGAAGAACCGATGGTCAAATACCTCTAGCTGGTCAAGACCGTGGCACAACAATTCGAGAGTTTTGAGGTAGTCCGAATAGCTCAGGAAGAAAACTCCCGAGCGAACTCCCTCTCTCGACTGGCCTCCTCTCTTGACCAAGAGGGTACTTGATCGATCCTCCTCGAAGAGCTAGAGCGACCGAGCATTGATTCGGAGCCCATGGCTGTTGACTCGGCCCCCCCAAGCGACTGGTGTACCCCCTATCTGTCATGGCTCCAAGACTCCCAGGAGCCTCCTGACCCTCCGGAAGCCCGGAGATTGAAGTACCAAGCTTGGTGATTCATCATTCTGAATGGCACTTTATATCGCATAGCCTTCTCCGGTCCCCTCCTGAAGTGCATCAGTACTGACGAAGCTAACCGAGCGATTCAAGAAGTTGACGAAGGCCTATGCGGAGTGCATCAGGGAGGAAGGTCGCTCGCCAGGATCTTGCTTCAGCAGGGTTACTGGTGGCCCACTCTGCAGCGTGACTGCTCGACCTACGTGCAAACAATGTGACCGATGCCAGTGATTCGACCACCTGGTCCATCTGTCGGCAACAGAGCTCGTCACCCTAGCCGAGCCTTATCCCTTCGCTCGGTGGGGGATCGACATCCTTGGGCCGTTCCCTACGGCTCTGGCCCAGAAGAAGTTCATCATCGTCGCCATCGACTACTTCACCAAGTGGATAGGGGCCGAAGCTAAAGCTAGGATCACCAAGACAGTCGTGTGTAGTTTCGTCTGGAAGTCGATCATTTGTCGCTACGGCATCCCCCGGGTGATAGTGAGTAATAATGGTCGGCAATTTGATTCTCACTATTTCTGAGACAGATGTGCCGACCTAAACATTCGCAATCACTTCACCTCGGTCGCCCACCCTCAGGCTAACGGGCTGGTCGAAAATGCCAATAAGACTATCTTAAAATGCATTAAGACTAGGCTCAGCAAAGCCAAGGGCAGCTGGCTTGAGGAATTGCCGAACGTACTTTGGTCGCATAGAACGACTCCCAGAACGGCAATCGGTGTGAGTCCCTTTCAGCTGGTGTACGGCACCGAGGCCGTGATCCCGTTGGAGATCGGTAATCCCTCCCTCCGAGTCATCTGCTTCTCGCCCAAGGCAAACGACCAGAAACTGCTCGAAAACCTCGACCTAGCAGATGAAGTCCGAGAGATTGCCAGCATCCGTGCAACGGAATATCAACGTCGCCTCACTCAATACTACAACGCCAAAGTCCGAAACAGACACTTCCAGCCGGGAGACTTCGTTCTCAGAAAAGTTGTAGCCTCTCTACCACTCGAGGCGGCGGGCAAGCTATCTCCTAGTTGGGAAGGCCCCTACCAAGTGGTCGAGACGCTCGAAAAAGGAGCTTACCGGCTATCTAATATGGAAGGAGAACCCATCTCTCGGACATGGAACACGACTACACTACACAAGTTCTATTTTTTAACATTTGGCAAGCATATACATGTAAGCAAAATAGAACAAATGCCATTCCTTTCTTCTTATTAAACTATGATGTACATCAATTAGGCCATAGCCGATACAGTATGCATGTACAGAAAAGAAAAAATTACATCCTCTGATGTGAGCAGAATGCTCGGCTGACCCAGTAGGCGCTCCCACGTTTAGCCACTGATTCGGCCTCGTTCAAAAACTGGCTCGAATAAGGGACCACCGGCTTCGTTGGTTTGAGAAAGCTCAAGAGAAAAAAAAAGAGGGGAAACAACAAAAAGAAGAGAAAGGGATACAAGAGACGACCTCCTCTCTGCCAACTCTTTGGAAGGCAGAGAGTGCAGGCACCCTCCAAAGGGTGAAAGAAATGATAAGAAGGGTAGAAGAGGGAGATAAAGGCTGCGGGGAGAGGAGGGGAGAAGCAGGAAGTGGAGAGGAATCTTGAGAGAGATCCCCTCCAGAGAGCGAGCGGGCAGGGACGAGGAAAGGGGTGCCTGATCCCCCCATCCATTCGCCGTTACACCCTTCCCCGCAAACACCGCCGGAACTGATAAAAGAAGGCGATGTGCTTCCACACGTCGAACCCCCTTCTAGCCTGTCCACCAGCCGTCGAACCCCCGTCAGACCCGAAGCAGCAAGTTACTCCCTGCCCTCCATCGTCTGCAGCTTCATCTTTTAGAGCGTCTTCCATGCTTCAAATGTGACGGCATAACACTTCATGAAGAAGGAGGGAGGAAAGACTGTCAGGGAAAACCCTAAGTGATGGAGAGGAAGAGATGCCCTTCAGACCTCTTATAGGCGAAGGGAGGCTATTTGCCTTAAATGATTCTCCCCTCGTAAACACGCTAAAGGGACCTCTCCCTAAGAACGGTCACCTCAAACTCATCGGCTTCGCCCCAGCGGGGCACACGAAGCGGCCAAGCATTAAAAGCATGAGAAAATGGAAAGACACCCTTTCAGAATGCCCGCACATCCATCATGCGGGATCGTCGCAGAAAGTATCGGCACTTTCCAACTACTGTAGATACGCTAGTCAAACCACGGCAACGGTGGAACAAAATAGTTAAGTCTTCATCATAATGCTACTGCCTTACGTTTTTGACCTTCCTTTACACAAAAGAGAAGTTTCTTCTTCAAAAAAGAAAAAACATACAAGGAGAAAAAGTAAAACAGATACATCAGGCCCTTGGCCCATCTTGAGGCTCGGAAGAGGAAGGCTCGGACGGTCTGCCCCCGGCGCCCTCGGCGACAGCCGACCCTGGCACTAACCCCACCAGCGTGGGAACTACTTCGGTTGTGCGCCCTCCCGAGGCATCCGGAGCTGACGACCCCTCAGACGAAGAGTCCCCCTCATCTCCTTCTTCTGACGATGTCGAACCAGAGGAATCAGACGATGACAATTCTGAGTCATAGCATTGCCTGGACGGGAAATTGATGGTCTCGGACACCTGCTCCTCCACGTAGGAGATGGCCCGGTCGTAGCCTTGCTTGAATCCCTTGCGGATGTCCCGGTGAAGTGCTTAATCATAGTAGGGGAGGGCAGCCTCCTTAAGGTCGACCCGGTAGGCCTCTAAGCATTTGTACTGCTCGAGTGCCTCCGCACCTACCGATCCCACCCTACCTGTGAGCTCGGACTTCTCAGGCTTCGCCTCGGCTAACCTCCGCTCGGCCTCAGCCATCTGCTTCTCTGCCTCAGCCCGATCAGTCTCGGCCTCCATTCGAAGACGCGTGACTTCCTCTGCTCGGTATACCAGCTCGACGCGCTCAGCCTCCCACCGGCCATATAGCTCGACGCGGGCCAAGCGCTCCTTCTCCAGAAGCTTTCTCTTCCTCTCGAGCGACTCGCGGGCCCGAGCAAATTGTTCGTACAGCGTCAGGGCCTCCACCTGGCTCACCCTCGCCAGCTCTCTAGCCAAGGAGAGCTCCCGCCGAAGCCCACCATGCTCCTCGGTGAGCCGAGCTACCTTCCTGTCGGACGCTCCCAGGGTCCAGGCAAGGTCCGCCCGTTCTGACTCCGACCGAGCGTAAGCCTCTGCTTGAGAGGCCCCCATCTGGGCCAGGACCAAGCCGCCTTCCATCACCAGCTCGAGAGCCGCGGGCGGGGAGCGCTACCTATCTCTTCCCTTCACCACCTTCACAGCTATGCTATGACATCTCCAATATAGAGGGCCCTGGATGCCCAGCCTCTCTAGAGCCACCGGAATAGGGGCCTCCCGTCTTAGCAGCATCCCCTCGGGAGCCCCGCCGGCCGGCCCGGATGGAGCCGCTGCTTCATCCGCCCCTCTTGCCTTGGTTGGTTGGGGCTGCGTCACCGCTCCCCGTGACCCCCCGGCCTCGACCGACTTGGCCCCGACGTCGCCACCGGAGCGCCGCCTGCCTCGATCGATGCTCTAGTCTCAGCCGCAGCCCTGCAGTTGCCCGCTTTGTCCCCGGCCCCCTCGGCTCCTGCTGAGGGGAGAGCCGGGCCAGCGCCGCCACCAACCGTAAAAATGGCCCTGGCCTCCTCGGCCCCCTCTTGCTCGGCAGATGGGAGAGCCGGCCTGAAAGGGTCGGCCCTATCACACTTGGAAGAGGGGAGAGCCGAGCGAGAGTCACCTTTGACTGCGGGGTCGGCTCCGGCCTTCTTGGCCCGCTTCCTGGCCTTCATGGTGTCCCGTATCATGCCCTCCAGGGGATCCTTGCGCTTGGGCCCCCGCGGCCTGGAAGACCCTCCCCGGGTCACCCCCTTGCCCTTATCTCAGGCCCGGGAATGACCCTCGGGAGCTCACGACTCATCGGCAGCCGAGTCGTCCCCCCGATCGATCACCTCCCGTTCGATCGCAAGCTCCTCCTCCATAGTCGGCCGCCTGGCGTCTACACGAAAGACGATATGGTCAAGAAAAGGAAAAATGTGGCTTCACCAATCGGGGAGAAGGTTGATTCACGGTGCCCGTACCTATCAGCCGTAGCCCCTGGAGAAGCCACCGCTCGATGTTCTCCGGGGTCACCAGCTCCTCCATAGACTGGCGACGCTTCAGTAGAATGGCCGCATACTCTTCCACATCCGAAGAGAACTCGTCATGCCTCGGAGGGATGTTCGGGTGAAAATTGGGGATTACGGGGCACCTCCAAGACTCCTCCACCGAAAAAATCCCCACCCAGAAGAACTGAGTATACCACCCTTTGTGGGAAGAGTCCTTCACAGCCAAGGAGACGCAGCTTATAGTACCCCAGAATTTAAATAGATAATTTTTGAAATATAAAATAGTTTTCTGGAAATTATAAAGGCCTAATCAAATTAATGAAGGATTATTGGATTAATAAGTCATTATAAGGCTCAATTAGGCTAATTAGTTAACCTAGCCTATCTAATTATTATCCAAAAGGTTAATGGACTAAGCCCATTAAGTTTGGCCCATATTCTAGAAGGGTAATCGGCTTATTCACGTATTTTAAGGATAAATACTAATTATATAAGATAATTATATGGATAAACAAATAAAAGAGTTTTATCAAATCGAAACTCTATATACGTCACATATAACGGTCTATCGGGCGACCGCCACAGCCCTGTAATGCACCTAGACACGACCGTTACATCCTGTAGATTCCGTAAGGTGAGGAAATTGTAAAAAGATTGGAACTTTGAAATCCTGTCTACAAGAGATTGACTTAGGGAAGCTTATAACATTACTAAGGACTCTTAGGGATTAGGTTCTGGCAAATTAAGGACTCTAGAATCGAT
Organism: Amorphophallus konjac; assembly: GCA_022559845.1. NCBI lineage: Eukaryota > Viridiplantae > Streptophyta > Magnoliopsida > Alismatales > Araceae > Amorphophallus > Amorphophallus konjac. The sequence continues at coordinate 202,933,929 of CM040124.1, forward strand.
CTAATCTCCAAACCCTAGCCAAAACCCTATAAATAGGACCTAGTTCTGAACTAAGCGACCCTTACTTTTGGGTCGTGAAGAATCAAGGTAAGGAGTCATAAATTCGGGTAAGTTCTTTAGAAACTTTTGTTTAGTATACTTTAGACTAATGGTTCTCCAAATTTCGTGCTAGGAGATCAAGCAACCAAGGAGATAGAAGCTTCCAAAGTTGCTGATTCAACCTTAGCAACCCAGGAATCTGAACGCAAGTCCCCTGAAGATCCAAAGATTAGGATGACTAAACGAGATAATTAGAGTACGATCCTTTAGAACTTTTTGTTCCCAATAGTTTGATATTTTTACCCTCAAAATTTCACATCCTTAGGTCAAGAGGATGAGGAAATAGAGCAGATTGAAGTTGCTGATTTATCACAAGAAGTACAAGGGACTAAGGGTAGCACCTAGCATCAAATTTGAAGTTTTAAGGTTCTAGAAGAGGTAGGTTATCTCATGATTGGCAAAAATAACTTGTTAGGAATAAAAGCCCTCTGATTGCGCTTGAATTCATGCATTATAGACTAAGAATTTCATGATTTCATAGTTTTATACATTCATGCATTTCTTAGCCCTAAATGGAAATTTAAAAGGTATTATCTTGTCTATTCACTAAACCCTTGCATATAGTTGGCCTATGCATCGATTCATGATTAGGATAGTGGTAATATGTTGATTTCCAAGCATGTAATGTTTTCATGAACCTTTACTTTAGTTTACTGCCAGCAGGTTCTCTGACAAACCAACGTGAGACCGTCACATGCATGTAACGGCCTTACGATAGACCATCACATTCTGTTATGCTTTTATTTGCTCTATTGTCTCTGACGCACCCTAGTAGGAGCGTTACACCACTGTAATGGCCCTCGATAAACCGTCACACACTGTAACGCACCTATCCTAGACCGTCAGATACCTATGTCCTGTCAGTCCAAGGCAGAATAATAACCAATAATTTTACTTATAAATAAGCTTAGATAGCTAAGTTTGGACCTATTACAATGACTTTGAGTATAGTTTCTGATTCATAATCGAATTGCATGATTAATGTGTTTTAGGTTATTTTAAGTTATGCTAATTTCATTGCCTAAAACTCTATAGTTTTGTATTCTAAATCATGATTTTCCAAAGTTGTATTGACGGAGTTTTATCTTGGTTTCATAATGTAACACATTCTTTCCTATCTATAGAGTCATTTCTTTAAGTATATGGCACATATTCCGGTATAGTGTCCATTAGTTCACTTTGCACTATAGGAACATTATTCTTGGACATGAGGACCTCTCTATTAGATATTCCTTCCAATGGACTAGGAAATCTTGTTTCAAGGCCTCCGTAATTCTCCGCGAGCCTGGGATTCCCACTAGGACACCGAGTTGGTTGTACCATTAAAGCCCATTGATTAGATTACACTATCGATGATTTTGGTTATCAGTAATGTAACGGCTCTATGTTGGACCGTCAGGCACAAGTAACGGCCCAATATACGACCGTCAAATTCCACTGAGTCTGATTTCTTGGTTCTGGATGCAGACTAAAATAACGACCTAATACTGGAGCGTTACATCGTGTAACGGCCCAGTACACGACCGTCACACTACTTGAGTATTTTAACCCAAGGATTGACTAAGGGTTGATATTCCAAGATTCTAGATAGACTCTTGATGATCTAGAACTTATCATATTGATCAAGAAACCTAATATAATGAATGAAAGATAAAGAACGTATCGTTATGCTACCGATTTATTTCCATAAGCATAACCTTACTTAAGTCATTCTTGATTTCTCATGATTTTTCTTGAAGCATTCATTCGTTGAATTATTGTTATCATGAGCTTATTGAACTTATTACATTCTTGGCCATATTTTATTGTTAACATGCGTGGAAGTAACTTGATTTATACTTGAAGATGGGATCGAGCACTGATTGTGTTCAAGGGCTCTATGCTAGTCCCCTCGACTGATTGTTGGAAACATACTGTTTTATAAACCATGGGGTATGATGTTACTGGCGTCGCATTGCACTGGGAGTACTTTCTCTATAAATAAGTGAAAATCCACGGCACGACATGACATTCTTGTACATGACTTTCTTGCTTGATATTCCACAGAAATTCACGAAGTACTTGCTCATAAGTAAAAGATACTCAACTGATGATTATGTGGCTTGATAGTACATTCTCGATACATTCTTGAAAGGTCAATATCATGTTCTTGTTAGATTCTTACTAGTTTGTACTTGCTCTCATTCTAACTTACATGATCATCTTGTTACTTTGGTTTAATCGCATGATTGATCGCATTCGCATGATTTTTACCTCATTCTTTAGAGCTAAATTGTTAATTACTTTAATAGTGCCTTCATGTTGATGCGAAGATACCTACTGGGCAAGTGTGCTCATTACCTATTTCCAATCTTTTCAGGAGATGGAAGTGATTCGAATTCGGATTAGGGTTATACAAGTAGCGAGTCCGAGAGTGAAGACTTAGGAAGTCTAAATTGTTTAGATGGAGTCTATGTAATTTTCCTATTTCTTGAGTCTAGTGCATAATGGAAATTGAATTATTGGTTGTACTTGATTATTTTGAAATAAAGTTGGCGTTTGAGTAATATTTTGCAATTGCATTTATGTGTGTGATTGTCTTGCGCTCTGATCGTTCTTGCTCGCAATAGGCTTACATGCCGGCTGTTCGTGCTCCCCGAGTTAGTCTTCCGCTGTAATAAAGGCTCGGGGCGTGACAGTTAAGTTGGTATCAGAGCCTAAGTCTCGGGACTTAGGAAGAAGAGTCATGTCATAGGATAAGTCCAAGGTTTAAGGACACCTACCTATAAACTAAGGAAGAAATTTCCATACCCATGTAAGAATTGGGTAGAGCCCGGGATAAGATAATTAATTACCTTTAAGATTATTTCTCCCAATTTCATGAGAAATAACAAGTTGTTATTTTTCTCTCAGGTACCTCATTTTACAAATGGCTCATCGTGTAGATTGGGATGGTATGCAACAAACAGTAGCCGGCCTTACTCAGGCATTGCAAACCATAGCGCAAGGTGGCGCAGGGGCAAGGGCTGGTGACCTACATCGCAATTTTCGTAGTTTAAATCCTCCGCGATTCTATGGTTTGTCTAATCCTGACGAGGCAAAAAATTGGATAGACGAAATGAATTGTATATTTGATGTCATCCAATGCATCGATCAGGAAAAGGTGCGTCTCGCAACCTTTCAACTCAACAAAGATGCTCGAACATGGTGGAAGTCGGTTCCGGCACCTCCGGCCAATGCACCTCATACATAGGATAATTTTCTTACCCTGTTCCGTGCCAAGTACTTTTCTGAGCACGTAAAGGAACTAAAGGCTATGGAGTTCGCCGCTCTTCGGCAAGGAATGATGACGGTTGCCGAATATGAACTACAATTCTCAAGGCTTGCACCTTACGCACCACATCATAGCAGCACCGATTTAATGAAGGCAAATCGGTTTATGGACGGGTAACGACTCGATTTCATTCAGCAGCTCGGGACCCAAAACATCCATAATTATGCGGAGATGGTTCAGCGGGCATACCTATGTGAAAGGACCTTAGAGAAGGTCAAAAAATTGAAAGGGAAAGGAGAAGAATCAAGCTGACGCTCAGATCGGCGTTATTAGAAAGAGAAATTCAGCATCACGGAGCCTTACAAAGGCCGTGATAGTAAGAAGAGATCCAGGAATGGGAATGATGGAAGTTCCCATAAGCAAAAGAAAATCAAGGAGGAGAAGGAGCAGGTCGCCACTGCTTGCACATTTTGTGAAAAATTCGGCCATTCGGCTGAGGAGTGTTGGAAGCGTCTCGGCACTTGTTTACGTTGTGGAAGCAGGGAGCATCACATGCCGGAATGCCCCCTTATGAAGGACTAGTCATCTGGTGGAGGACGTAGGAGGCAGGCTCGCCTCAATGCTGTACTAGAAGAAGAGGAAGCGCCCAGGGATGATGGGCTTATGGAAGGTACTCTTCAAATTTGTTCTCGTCCTGCATTCGTGCTATTTGATACTAGTGCCTCTCATTCTTTTATCTCCATTACTTTTACTAAAACATTACCGATCACATCAGTTCCCTTACCTTCAGATCTTGCTATTTCCACACCCTTAGGTTCTGGAACAAAGCTTACCGACTATTATCCTGATAGCGAAGTGATAGTAGAAGGTCATAATCTACCCGCAAACCTAGTATGCCTTGACATGAAAGGTTATGATGCCATTTTAGGGGTAGATTGGCTTGTAGATCATGATGCTTATATCAATTGCTGAAATAGGATTATATCCTTTCGAAAGCCCGGTCTTCCAAGATTCTCTTTTCTTGGCATCAAGTACAAGAAACACCCCACTATCATATCCTCACTTCACGCTTGCAAACTTATCTCGCGAGCATGTAAAGCTTTTCTTGCTTCTGTCACTATCACCGAATCCAAAGAAATTAACATAGCAGACATCCCTATTATAAATGAGTTCCCAGACGTGTTTCCACGAGAACTACCCAGTTTACCGCCCGAGAGGGAAGTGAACTTCATCATTGAACTCATTCCAGGAGCATCACCTGTTTTTATAGCCCCTTACAGGATGTCCCCCACGGAGCTTAAGGAATTGAAAAGGCAGTTGCAGGAACTACTAGACAAGGGCTTCATCAGACCTAGCACATCCCCTTGGGGTGCACCGGTTCTATTTGTCAAGAAGAAGGATGGTTCTCTCAGGGTATGCATCGATTACCGGTGACTGAATCAACTCACAATTAAAAATAAGTATCCGTTGCCGCGTATTGATGAGCTCTTCGATCAGCTTTCAGGAGCAGAATATTTCTCTAAGATTGACCTCAGATCAGGTTATCATCAGCTTAGAATTAAAGGAGAGGACATTTATAAATCGGCTTTTCGAAGTCGTTATGGCCACTATGAATTCATAGTGATGCCGTTTGGGTTAACTAGTGCCCCAATAGCATTCATGCAACTTATGAACAACGTCTTCCAGCCATATCTGGACCAGTTCATCGTCGTCTTCATTGATGACATCTTGATATATTCCAAGACGAAAGAGGAACATGAACAACATTTGAAAATAGCTTTACAAACACTTAAAGAGCACAAGCTTTATGCCAAACTTAATAAGTGTGAATTCTGGCTCGAGGAAGTCTCATTCCTAGGCCACATTATTTCAAAAGAAGGTATTACTGTGGATCCTTCTAAGGTAGAAGCTGTCAAGAATTAGAGTCGGCCAACGACTGTATCTGAAGTAAGAAGCTTTCTGGGTCTAGCTAGTTGTTATAGAAGATTCATTAAGGACTTCTCAAAAATTGCTGTTCCTTTAACTAGACTTACAAGAAAAGAAAATCCTTTTGTCTGGTCAGAGGAATGTGAGAAGAGTTTCCAAACACTTAAGAATCATCTTACGACAGCCCCTATTTTATCACTACCAATGGAGGGTGGTGGATTCGAAGTGTATACGGATGCGTCTGGCATTGGCTTAGGATGCGTTCTCATGCAGAATGGAAAAGTAATCTGTTATTCTTCAAGACAATTGAAACGTCACGAGGAAAACTATCCCGTACATGATCTGGAATTAGCAGCGGTTATTTTCGCCTTAAAAATTTGGCATCATTATCTTTATGGAGAAAAGTTCACGGTCTACTCAGACCATAAAAGTTTGAAATATTTATTCTCACAAAAGGAGCTTAACATGAGGCAGAGAAGGTGGTTAGAATATCTCAAAGACTTTGATTTTGCTATTCAATATCATCATGGCAAGGCTAATGCTGTAGCAGATGCACTCAGCAGAAAACCAATAGGTATGCTATCAAGTCTTATGATTAGTGTAACTAAACTTGTTCCATAATTTGCTCAGTTGAACTTAGATATTGACATAAAGGAAGAAGATTGTTTCATAGCTAATATCCGAGCTCAACCTACGTTGATAGAAGATCTGGTCATGCTGCAAAATGATGATCCTATATTACTAGAAATTAAAACCAATATGGAACAAAGGCCGGATTTTTCTATTTCCAATGACGGAAGATTGTTATTTAAGGGCCGAATATGTGTACTAGATCATGAGGCTACGAATAAACTAATCCCAGATGAAGCGCATAATTCTAAATACACAATTCATCCAGGAGGAACAAAGATATATTAAGATCTCAAAAGAAATTTCTGGTGGCCCAATATGAAGAGAGAAATAACGGATTTCGTATCTCGCTGTCTCACCTGCTACCAAGTAAAGGCAGAGCATTTTAGACTCGCAGGTAAATTACACCCCTTGAGTATTTCCGAATGAAAATGGGAGAGTATAGGGATGGACTTTATTATGGGTTTATCCAAGACCAGAGGTGGACACGATGGAATATGGGTAATCATAGACCGATTGACTGAATCTGCACACTTCATACCAATAAAGAGTCGATGGTCTGCGGATATTCTAGCAGCAATATACATAAAGGAGATTATCAAACTACACGGTGCCCCCGTCACTATTATATCTGATAGAGACCCTCGATTCACATCACAATTCTGGAAGGGTCTACAACATTTACTAGGGACTAGATTGAATTTCAGCACAACTTATCATCCACAAACAGATGGTCAAACAGAAATAACAAATCAGGTAGTAGAAGATATGCTCAGGGCTGGTGCTATCGACTTTGGAGGTAGTTGGCATGATCACTTGCCTCTAGTAGAGTTTGCATATAACAATAGCTAGCAGGCTAGCATACGAATGACACCTTTTGAAGCTTTATATGGAAAAAGTTGTCGATCACCAATATGCTGGAATGAAATAGGGGAAAAGTAATTTCTAGGGCCCGACCTTAAAAGGGATTATACCGAGAAGATCAAGCTCATTCAAGAAAGAATGAAAATGGCACAAGATAGGCAAAAGTCTTATGCTGACAATCGAAGGCGTGACTTGGAGTTTCAGGTAGGAGATCATGTATATTTAAAGGTTTCTCCAGGTCGTGGTATTCGAAGATTTGGCATTAAAGGAAAGCTAACTCCAAGATTCATTGTCCCATTTGAAATTCTTGAACGGATTGGTGAAGTGGCTTACAAACTGACTTTTCCTCCACAATTAGTAGGAGTTCATGATGTATTTCACGTCTCTATGCTGAAGAAGTACGTATATGATCCTGACCATATTATCACTTATGACAATATGGAGATTCAGAAGGATATGACGTTCGAGCAAACGCCAATAAAGATTCTGGAACGAGAAGTGCGTCAGCTAAGAAATAAAGTTATTCCTATGGTCAAAATTCAATGGAAGAAAACATGGCCATATGAAGCAACTTGGGAAACCGAAGCAGCCATGCGAAAAAGATTTCCAGAATTCTTTAACTGTAAGTACACTCTCCGAAATCCATATACTGAATTTGGGGACCAAATCCTTCTAAGTGGGGGAGGGTGTAGTACCCCAGAATTTATATATATAATTTTTGAAGTATAAAATAGTTTTATGGAAATTATAAAGGCCTAAATAAATTAATGAAGGATTATTGGATTAATAAGTCATTATAAGGCTCAATTAGGCTAATTAGTTAACCTAGCCTATCTCATTATTATCCAAAAGGTTAATGGACTAAGTCCATTAAGTTTGGCCCCTATTCTAGAAGTGTAATCGGCTTATTCACGTATTTTAAGGATAAATACTAATTACATAAGATAATTATATGGATAAACGAATAAAAGAGTTTTATCAAATCGAAACTCTATATACGTCACATATAACGGTCTATCGGGCGATCGCCACAGCCCTGTAACGCACCTAGACACGCCCGTTACATCCTGCAGATTCCGTAAGGTGAGGAAATTGGAAAAAGATTAGAACTTTGAAATCCTATCTACAAGATATCGACTTAGGGAAGCTTATAACATTACTAAGGACTCTTAGGGATTAGGTTCTGGCAAATTAAGGACTCTAGAATCGATCTAATCTCCAAACCCTAGCCAAAACCCTATAAATAGGACCTAGTTTCGAACTAAGCGACGCTTACTTTTGGCTCGTGAAGAATCAAGGTAAGGAGTCATAAATTCGGGTAAGTTCTTTAGAAGCTTTTGTTTAGTATACTTTAGACTAATGGTTCTCCAAATTTCGTGCTAGGAGATCAAGCAACCAAGGAGACAGAAGCTTCCAAAGTTGCTCATTCAACCTTAGCAACCCAGGAATCTAAACGCAAGTCCCCTGAAGATCCAGAGATTAGGATGACTAAACGAGGTAATTAGAGTACGATCCTTTTGAACTTTTTGTTCTCAATAGTTTTATCTTCTTACCCTCAAAATTTCACATCCTTAGGTCAAGAGGCTGAGGAAATAGAGCAGATTGAAGTTGCTGATTTATCACAAGAAGTACAAAGGACTAAGGGTAGCACCTAGCATCAAATTCAAAGTTTTAAGGTTCTAGAAGAGGCAGGTTATCTCATGATTGGCAAAAACAACTTGTTAGGAATAAAAGCCCCCTGATTGCGCTTGAATTCATGCATTATAGACTAAGAATTTCATGATTTCATAGTTTTATACATTCATGCATTTCTTAGCACTAAATGAAAATTTAAAAGGTATTGTCTTGTCTATTCACTAAACCCTTGCATATAGTTGGCCTATGCATCGATTCATGATTAGGACAGTGGTAATATGTTGATTTCCAGGCATGTAATGTTTTCATGAACCTTTACTTTAGTTTACTGCCAACAGGTTCTCTGAGGCACCAACGTGAGACCGTCACATGCATGTAACGGCGTTACGTGAAACCGTCTCATCCTGTTATGCTTTTATTTGTTCTATTGTCTCTAACGCACCCTAACAGGAGCGTTACACCACTGTAACGGCCCTCTGTTGGATATTGTGTTTTGATGATGACAATATTATGTTTTGATGTTTGTTGGATAGTGTATTTTGATGATTATTGGATATTGTGTTTTGTTGATGACAATACTGTGTTTTGATGCATTAACTGTACTTGTTACATGCATTAACTGTGAGCATTAACTGTGAGCGTGGCATAGACTGTTCACTCGTCTGTCTGCATGAGTCACCAAGTCCACATTTTGCATCGTGTGCTTCTCATTTAAAGTCTATACATCCGCATGCTAGCAAGTCTTCAAAGTCCATACATTGCATGCTTCACTCTAAGTCTATATAGCCAGTGTCTCACATATGCAAAGTCTATGCAACGCTGCATCACGAAGTAAAGTCTGTACAGCGTTTTGGCTAGAATGCAGCGTCTCATGTTAAGTCTGTACAGCATGCATCAGTGCATTAGCAAGTCTATACATCGTGCATGCAACGTCTCTCAAGTCTGTATAGGGTTTGGCTAAAATGCATCACCTCTCAAGTCTGTACAGGGTCTGCCTAGAATGCATTCACTAAAGTCTACACATTCGTCTCTAAGGCAAAGTCTATACATCGCATGCATTGCACACTGCAAGTCTGTACAACCACCGTCTCATTCAGCGTCTCACTCTTGCAAGTCTATACATTGCTTATCTTTACCTACGTTCAGACACCAAGTCTATACATTGTTCACAGCACACACTAAGTCTGCACATCGTCCCCTTGCTTCAAGTCTATACATTGGCCAAGTCTACACATCGCCATGTTCACTTGTTTCAAGTCTGCACATTGGTTCTGGCTTTCCAAGTCTGCACATTGGCCTTCAAGCTTTCCAAGTTTGCACATTGGTTCAGGCTTTCCAAGTCTGTACATTGGCCCTCAAGCTTTCCAAGTCTGTACATTGGCCTTCAAGCTTTCCAAGTCAGCACATTGGTTCAGGCTTTCCAAGTTTGTACATTGGCCTTCAAGCTTTCCAAGTCTGTACATTGGCCAAGCGTCTTGTGCTTTGAAGCTTTATTAAGTCTATACATTCGTTTATCAAAGCCTACACATTGCATCGTATTTCAAAGTCTATACATCACTGTGCATTCCTTGATTTCAAAGTCTGTACATTATGGTTGCTTCATAGCAAGTCTGCACATCCCGCTTGAACTAAGTCTGTACATGGTCCTGGCGCTCGCAAGTCTGTACATTGATTTGGCGCTCGTAAAGTCTATACACCGGCTTGGCGCTCACAGAGTCTTGCTGCGTCTTTGTGCTAGTCCATGCATTGTTAAGTCTATACAGCGTCTCTTAGCATCTTGTGCATTCAGCATAGAAAGTCTGTACATTCGTTGACAGACTCATGCATAAACAGTAAGACAAAGTCTGTACATTCGTTGACAGCTTGTCTAAGCATCTCATGCATTCAATGTGCATACTTTCATTCTGTTTGTGCATCTCCTCCAGAAGTCTGTACAATCCTTTGAGCATTCAAGTCTTTACACTCTTGTGTCTGCATTGCATACACTTCAAGTATACACACTAGTTGCCTGCATCTCATGCAGTTAAAGTTTGTACACTCGTGAATGTAATGTCTGTACATTCATTCTCGCTGTATATATTTTCTCATATGTGCACACTTCAATTGATGCATCAAGTCTGTACAAGCTCAGCTCATTCATCAAAGTGACTCGATGTATATACTTTCTCATATTCTTTCCTGTCAGATAAATTAACTTGCACTGATAGTTAATCTGTTCTAACAGGACTGCTGATTCGAGGAGGTTAATGATGCACGTGATCCAAGAATAGGAGATGGCCCTGATCGTGCCACATGGACTGAACCTTCTGGGCGGGAATCGTCGAGAGCACACGCCCTAGCTGCTTGCTGCTGCTATAAAAGGAAGGCTTCTTCCTCAGAAGAAGGCTGATCATGAAAAAAGAGAAGCAGATAGAGAAAGAGAGTGATCGAGATAGAAAGAAAGAGCTGCAGTAGTAGGAAAAGAAGAAGAGACAGAGAGAGCCTGCGAAAGAGAAGAAAAAGAAGAGTGAGAAGAAGAGAGAGCTAGAGTAAAAGAAGCTTCAACTGAAGATCAGTTTCTGTTGGACCGTGGATCAAATCCTGGCCAGCCAGCTCATGCGAGAGCCACATTTCGATTTTATATTTCCAGCTTTTAATTGTTGTATTTTCTTTTATTGTTTTTCTTTTCAAACTGAACATTGTTCTTCCGATTCTCTGGTTGGAGATCGGGTTCCTCCTGTGGGCTCAGGAGATGGGAGTCTGTGTCTCCGGTCTGCAAGTGATTGAGTGTCGCTTGTGAGTTCCCTCTAGTTTCAGAGGAAGGGAGTCCTTGACTCTGGTTGCAGGTAGTGGTTGCTACCTATGTGTTCCCTCCTGGTCTGGAGGAAGAGGGACCTAGTCTCTGGTCGCAAGTGGCTGGGAGTCACTTGCGGTTCTCTCTGGCTTTCAGAGGAAGGGAGACTTGGGTCACCGGTTGCTAGTGACTGTGTGTCACTAATGGGTTCCCTCCGGTCTGGAGGAAGAGGGGAGGCTGTTCCCCTGGTCAAGCTGTGTAGCAGCAACTTGTTTGCAGACTGAGTCTACTTTCTAGCTGATTGCTAGTGGAAGCCTCACTCCGGTTGGGAGTGAGGGGTGGACGTAGGTCTGTGGACCGAACCACCTAAAAAATTCCTTGTGCAGTGGTTTGTTTGATTGCTTGCTTCCGCTAGATGCATGCTAGGACCGTGATCTGATTGATTATTCATGTCCTAGAGTTTAATTGGGTTTGCAACTTTTATGTTTGAGCAATTGTCCATTGATCTTGTGCTTATCATTTCATACGAATTTTAAATTGGTCAAAACTCTTTAGAAGATCCATTCACCCCCCCTCTGGATCTGTGTTTATCTATCGCACCTAACTATCAATTGGTATCAGAGCGGTTCTCTGACTGATCAGATCCAACGATCTGCAGAGGATCCTGTTGTCTTTGGTGCATTTCTGAATTTACTCTCTGTTGCATTAATCGGCTTGCCGATTTAATCAATGGGCTCTCCACCGATTTTCAATGGCTCTAATTTTAACTCATGGGTTAGCAATCTACATAACTATGTGAATTTGATGGATCCGGATCTGTGGAAGTTAATCTCACATGGTCCTCACAGACTACCAACGAAAGAGTCCAAATGGACTAACAGTCACAGATCAAGAAATGGAGAGAATCAGAAAGTTTTGAAATTAATGAAAGAAGCTACTGACAAGGCTCTACATTCTTTTTTCCATGACTGCAGGTCTGGTAAGGACATTCTGGATAAGCTGAAGCTAGCTCAGAGGAGAAATGAGGACAGCTGCCTGATGGCTGACAAGAGCAACCATGGCAGTGATCAAGATGAATCCAAAGATGCTGAAGAGGTAACCAATCCTTTCTCTAGTTACACTTTAGACGACTGGGAAGATGCCTATGCCAATCTGTTAGAATCCTATGAAAGACTAAAGAAGAAGAATAAAAAACTGATAAAGAACCTAAAGAATCATGAGGATGCTAAATCTCGGGGTGAAAACCCTGAAATTCTGAAAATTGAAAATGACATATTTAGAAGACATGTTAATAGATTTTGATTCTATTAGTTCAGACTTAGATCATTTAAAATTTGAAAAATAAACTCTTATGAAACAAATTGGATTACACAAAAAGGAGAATCAAGAGCTTGTTTGTGAAATTGCTGAACTAAAGGAAAGACTCAGCTCAACTGATGATGATCATAACAATGATGTTGTTCAAAATGAAGAACTGGTGAGAAACTTAGAGCTTGTCAACTCTGATTTTAAAAACATGAAGTCTGAAAATGTAATACTCAATAATCAGCTCAAGGAATTTGAACGCAAATCAATAAATCTTGAAAAAGAAAATAGATTGATTTCTGAAAAATTAGAGGCTGATAGAGTAAAAAATTCAGAGATTCAGAAAAATCTTGACAAACTTCAATATGAAAAATAACAAGAAAAGTTTTATGAATGTCAATTTTATTTAGATGAATGGGCGCTTGATGATGAACTCCTAGAGCAGAACAGTAAACTGAAAAAGGAAATTAATAAGCTGAATCACCTAAACTCAGCAATGTCTGAGAGGCTAATCACTTTAGAAAAAGGGAAGAGTGTAAGCCTGGTGAGCTCTAGTGAGTTACTGAATGCTGAACATGAAATTACAAATCTGAAAAACATCAACCTAATGTTGAGTGGGAATGTCACTTGCTGTGAACAAAAGATAGCTAAATATGAGTTATCAATCACATCCCTTCAACAAGAAGTTGATGATCTTTATAAGTCCTTATCTGAAGATGACAATGAAATAAAATTAAAACAGGAAGTTGAAAAACTCAAAAGTCTGAATGATGCCTTACATCAACAAGTCATTTCCTGTGAAACAGATTTGTCCAAATATGAAGCTAATATTTGTGGCTTAAATTCTGAAATTTAAGATTTGAAAAACTCCTTGTCAAAATTTGTCAAGGGAAAGGACAATCTGAATAAGCTTCTGGGAAAGAGTGATAACTCTCAGAGAGAGGGGCTGGGTTACAGTTCAACAAACAAAAGGATCAATAGCAATAAAACTTCAACTGTGTTTGTAAAAGCTTATGATCAAAACACAACTGCTGGTTCTTCTGTCTTTCAATTTACTGCACAAAAACCCATTGTCAGTCCCAAAACTGTAGGACAAACTCAAAAATTAAAAAAGGATGAAAACCTACAGAAAAAGGACAAAACTAGTCCAGTTGGTACAAAGACTGTTGCACACAATTCACATGACCTCTCAAACACTCATACTAAAAAGGGGTCGTGCTATTATTGTGGGAAACTAGGTCACATAATGGAAGATTGTAGATTAATGCTAAAAGATGAGCATGGTAGTGAAACATCACATTCTAGAAATTCTTTTGATAGAAATCATGCTGCTAGGAAGCCTGATGCTTCATGTTATTATTGTGGGAAGCATGGTCATCTCATGAGTGAATGTTTTATCATGAAAGAAGACAATAAACTCTATGCCAGGTCTTCCATTCATTTTCATGATCCATATAGATCTAAACATAATTGTAGTCAGCACATTGTGTGCTTCAACTGTAATAAGCCTGGGCATAGGGCTGCTGAGTGCTGGTTTAGATCCACTTGGAGTAAAAATGGTTTTAAAAGTAAGCAAATCAGATGCTTCGAATGTGGGAAAAATGGGCATACAGTCAAGGACTGTTGGTATGCTCAAAAGAATTCTGTTAACCCCCATTTTGTCAAATTCCCTACAAAAATATTTGTGATAATTTCATGCTATAACTGTGGGAAGCCAGGCCATAGATCTGCTGAATGTTGGCTGAGTAAGAACAAGCATCAAACTGTTCATACATACAACAGAAAATCTTATGAACATGTTTATAAACATCATCCTGCTGTTAATATGCATCATAAGAACCAAAAACTAGCCATTTCATGTAGATACTGTGGAAAATTTGGACATTCTATGGATGACTGTTCACTGATGAAATTTGATGATAATGTTGCTATGAAATTGTTTAGAACACCTGTTAGGGGTAAGGCAGGACCCAAAGCTGTTTGGGTCCCTACAGGATCAAAATGATCAATATTTTGCAGGTGTGCCTTGGAATGAACAAATAGGGGTAAATAAACTAAGGTATTCAAGAATGAAACCCCTAGGATTGCACTACTCAGGTCAGCTCTGAAAACTTGTCTTAAATTTCATATCTGAAATTGTGAATCTTGGATAACTGCATATCTGGTATGAACTATCCATGCATAATTGTCATATTTTTTTTTTCATATCATGATTCATGCATACATGCTCCTTTATTTGTTTGACACTTGCACTAAGCTTCATGGAATTACTTATTTGCACTTTGAGCTGTATGTACATATATGTGAATTGCATATACATACATTAGACATACAGTCATTGAAAAACTCGATGCAAGTAGGACTGTCAATATTGCACTATCATTCATGACCACTATGGTATATTAAATGGTAAGCTACCAAAAGGTAGGGAAATCTGTCTGGAGATTCTTACTATGTGAGAGGTGGTCTTTTAGACCAATTGCTCCGTCAAGTACCATGGGTCATATTGTTTAATAGGGCAGTCTGAATGAGCTTGAGTCACAAAATCATATGTTCAGCCTTCATTGCAAACATTGCACAATATGAGGGGGAGTCTGTCTAGTCTCATGCATTGTCTTCATGGCATATAGGATGATTCAGTGCGTTTAGTAAGGGGGAGTCAATGTATTGCATATCACATTTTTTGAAAAATAAAAAAAAAAGGGAGGAAGTGACTCACTGCATATTGTCAGGGGGAGCATGCTTAATCTTTTCAGTTGTGTATTTGTCTGAACTCTTCCTGTCCATCTATTTGATTCAACTTGTCATATCTGTAGTGTCAGTGATTCCATCATCAAAAGATCTCTCTTGACTGATTCTGAAGCATTCTTAACCTGAATTATACTTCATCTGTCAACTCTGAATACTTTGCTTAAGAGTAGTCTCCCTGCTGAAATTTTTCAGAATCCATGCTATTTGTTGAAATATCAGTCAGCTCACTTGAATTTCTGAGCCGAGATATGAAGTAAACCTTCAGCCTGAATACTACTTCATAAAAGTTAAAACATCTTTAATGAGGAACCTTCCATTATACATGCTTAAGAACATTTGTTAACTGGAATTGGTTTAAGTCTTATGTACTCTTGTTTGGACTCAAAGAACTTGAAAATATCTGATTCAACTTCTTAATAAACTTTAACTATATGCTTCATGTAAATTCATGTAAGACTATCTGACATCTGAAAAGTTGAAGTCCATGTCTACGTTGACTGAGATATATAGTGTATGTAGTTGTTCTTAAGCACCTAACTTGTTCTGAATCCATTCTGAGAAAAAGTATGGACAGAGCAATGACTGTGGTTACTGAGAAACCTGTCCAAAGGATTGTGTCATGAAGTACCATGGTTAACTCTGTTTAAAGAGATGATTGGAAACTACTGTGAGAATATGGCAAAGCAATGGCATAGTTGTATTGAGTAACTGGGGATTCTGGCCTCTGATCAAGGTGTATCCTCATGCCAAAGATACTTTTAATGCTACCTATGTTCTCTAAAATGGGAGAAGCAATACGGTTGTCACACTGAGTAACTGGGGATTCTGGCCTCTGATCAAGGTGTCTCCCCACGTCAAAAGGTGTTGATAAACCAAAATTATTCTTTAAAAAAAAAGGGGGAAAATATGAACAAGTGTAAATCAAATTCTGAAAGAACAATTAAAATTCAGTTGCATTCACTTATGTTTCTCCTAAAGCAGTCATGGAAAGTAGACTAAGCAAGATAGAAGTTGGTTGAACTAGAATTTTATATGAGCTTGTAGTTCCTTTTTCATTAAGAGCTGGTTCAGATATGAGTACCATTTCTTTTTAAAAAAACTCGGTTTACATCATTCTTAAACCATATCTGACAATCAAGGATTCATAAGCTTTTATAATGGAGGAATCTAAAACTTAATTTTTGTTTTATGATGTTGGTATCATGCTGAAAAGTTATATATCTCAATTTTCACTATTTGTTGAATCTGATCATCCTATTGCTCTCTATCACTGTGTTTTGATTGTCATTGGGTCTCATTTAATGTGAGGCACAACTCTCAGTATAACCTATTTACTTGCAGCCTTTGGATAACCAGAGTTCATCCTTGTTGTTTACTCTTACATCATGGATCATACGGGAAGAATTCTCTGGTCAAGTGTGTCTGATTATGTTGTTTGTCTGCATTAGCTCTCTACCTTCTGCCATGTCAAATGGGGAGTATTAGTTTCATATGCATGTCTGCATAAGTTGTTTGACTAAGGGGGAGAATTGTGAGAATTGCTTCTGATATTATGTTGCCCTCTTCTGCTGAACTATTTTGGGTGTCTCATATGACATCACTAGATTATCAAAGTATTGTTCTTCTAATATTGTTCTCTTTTTGATGAAGTCAAAGGGGGAGAATACTTTGATGAGTCTAGTCTGAATATTCCATCTCTTTCATTCTTGAGACTCATAGTGTTGCCATCATCAAAAAGGGGGAGATTGTTAGATATTGTGTTTTGATGATGACAATATTGTGTTTTGATGTTTGTTGGATAATGTGTTTTGATGATTGTTGGATATTATGTTTTGTTGATGACAATACTGTGTTTTGATGCATTAACTGTACTTGTTACATGCATTAACTGTGAGCATTAATTGTGAGCATGGCATAGACTGTTCACTCGTCTGTCTGCATGAGTCACCAAGTCCACACATTGCATCGTGTGCTTCTCATTTAAAGTCTATACATCTGCATGCTAGCAAGTCTTCAAAGTCCATACATTGCATGCTTCACTCTAAGTCTATACAGCCAGTGTCTCACATATGCAAAGTCTGTGCAACGCTGCATCACGAAGTAAAGTCTGTACAACGTTTTGGCTAGAATGCAGCGTCTCATGTTAAGTCTGTATAGCATGCATCAGTGCATTAACAAGTCTATACATCGTGCATGCAACGTCTCTAAAATCTGTACAGGGTTTGGCTAAAATGCATCGCCTCTCAAGTTTATACAGGGTCTGCTTAGAATGCATTCACTAAAGTCTATACATTCGTCTCTAAGGCAAAGTCTATACATCGCATGCATTGCACACTGCAAGTCTGTACAGCCCAAGTCTGTACATCCACCGTCTCATTCAACGTCTCACTCTTGCAAATCTATACATTGGTTATCTTTACCTACGTTCAGACACCCAGTCTATACATTGTTCACAGCACACACTAAGTCTGCACATCGTCCCCTTACTTTAAGTCTGTACATTGGCCAAGTCTACACATCGCTGTGTTTAATTGTTTCAAGTCTACACATTGGTTCATGCTTTCCAAGTCTGCACATTGGCCTTCAAGCTTTCCAAGTCTGTGATAGGTCCAGAGGGGGGTGAATGGACCTTTACCCGTTAAAAATTAAGGATTAAAAATTAAGTTTAGATCTCAAACAGGAGTTTCCGAATTAGAACATAATGGTCAAACACTAACCGCAGAACGAACTGCTTGGAGGATAGGGAAGGATCGGCCTAAACAAGCATCTACCGAATATCCAATCCCAAAAGAGAAAAACAAGCACACGGCACGGGGATTTTTAGGTGGTTCGGTCCTCCAGACCTACATCCACCCCACACTCAAACTGAGTGTGGCTTCACTAACAGCTGGGCAACACAGCTTGCCAACAAACGTTGATACACAGCTAAACCAGGGGAACAACCTCCCCTCTTCCTCCTACTCGGAGGGAACCACTAGCAACCCACGGTCACTAGAAACCAGAGACTCACGTCTCTCTTCCTCTATACCAAGAGGGAACCCCACTGGTAGCAGTCCCACTACCAGTGAACCAGCCAGTAGCAACCTACTGCCGACAACCCACTAGAGGCCTAGCCTCTCTTCCTCCAGACCAGGAGGGAACCCACCAGTGACTCCCCGTCACTAGCAAACCAGAGGTCTAAGACCTCTCTTCCTCCAACCGGAGGGACCCCTTGACTTGCAAGCCACAAGCCAAGGACCGGAGGACAAGCCTCCGTTCCTCTAAACCAGAGGGAACCCTCAAGTGACAACCTGCCACTTGCAACCTGGAGATCATATCTCCCTTCTCCTGTACCACCAGGAGAAACCCGATCCCCAACAGGGCAATCGGAAGAACAAGACTAAACAAGGTAGCAAAAGAAAAAATAAGAAAACATGAAAATGACAGCGACAGAAGCTGGAAATAAAACGCAAGATATATAGCTCTCAATGAGCATAGTCGTTCTGGATTTGATCCACGAATAGACTGATCAGATCCTCAGTAAAGCTCTCTCTCCTCTTCTTTTCTTCTTCTTCTTTCTCCTTCAATTTCTGCTCTCTCTTTTTCTTCTCTTCTTTCTCTCGTTTTTCTGGATCGAAGGACTCTCTGCTTTTCTGCTCTTTCTTCTATATCTTTCTCTTTTTCGATCATCCTTCATCTGAAGACGAAGGTTTCTATTTATATCAGCAGCAGCAGCAGATCCGGTTCAGAATGCGTGTGCCTCCCATGCTTGATCCAGAACCTTCTTGCCATGTGTCCTTATCGGATTGGTTCCTATAGCATTGGATCACGTGCTGCCCAGACACTGAGGAGTAATCTTCCTCGGATCCCTGCAAGCAGATTAATTACATTAATGCTCAGGGTTCACTATATGTAGCTGAGATAAGTTGGTTGGCCATAAGAACAAAGAACTGCACGAGATATATGATAACAAAACGAGGTGCACTATACTGTGACTGACACGAGGTACGTTAGATGAGTTTAGCACGATATAACACGAGAACGACACGAAGTACACGAGAATACATCTAACACAACAACGAAGACGACACGAAGTCAGATGAAGACAGCATGAGGTGAGAAGAAGATAACACAGAGTGAAGCAATAGAAAGACACGCGATCAGAAGAGACCAGGACGAAAATAGAAGGAAGCAACACGGAGATATAAATACAAAAGAAACATGAAGACACGAATACAAAGACAATACGAAGACACGAATACAAAGACAACACGAAGACACGAATACAAAAGACAACACGAAGACACGTAGTGAAACAACACTTGAAAACATAAGAAAAATAACTCGAGCACACAATAGCTCGAATGAACGACTCGAAGACGAGGCGACACGAGTTGAAAACAACACGAAGATGAAAACAGACATCGACACGAGGTGAGGTCACAAAGCCACAAAGACACGAGGTCTAGGAAACACAACACGAAGACATGAGATAGACACGTCTTCAACAACACATGATGAAACGGTGGAAGCAGAAGAACAACTCGAGGAACTACAGTAATTGACACGAAGACACAAGAGCAAACATAGAGGACTGACTCGAGATGAGCAACTAAGTGCTAACGACACGAGGTTCATACAGAAGCAACTCGAAGTTCATCAGAATAATTCGAGCTGCTTCAGAAGAATCAGCACGAAGTCAATCAGCACACAACTTAACACAACACGAGGTACGAAAGGATGACACGGCATGTTAAAAACACAAACAGTACTAAAACTAAAACGACACGAAGGCAAATAGTACAACATGAGGTGTTATACACAAACATGACGAAGTTCCAACCAACACGAAGACAGTCCCTGAAAATACCTGAAGTGAAATGAAGGTTTATTCTTCACAGAAAAATATTCTTTGTTCACTTTCACAGAAAAATATTTTTGTTAATTTTTCACAGAGAAATATTTTTGAACACCACTAAGACTTATAGTGTTGTCATCATCAAAACATGTAAAGATTCAACAAGACTCAACAATCTCCCCCTTTTTGATGGATGACAACACTATGAGTATTGAGTCTTTGCAGAAAAAAATATTTCAGCCTTTCCAAGGCTAAATAAACATTAGCACCATTATTAAACATTTTTAAAGTGTCAAATAACCATTCTCAATGAATAACAAACATTCTCAACGAGCTAGCAAAGGCCTGATTTCTCCCCCTTTGTCATCATCAAAAAGAAGGAAACAATAAGGATGCAACAATGCAAATGATATGAAATTTAATTAATAAGTCCAAGAGTGTAAGAGAGAAAGCCTCAAAATGGGCAACAAGATATAGAGCATTGTCTTTTCAAGAAAAATGTCTGGCATGTCTGCTAGAAGGGCCACACGGCCTGCCATGTGGTGGTCTCCCCCTTGGAGAAGCAGAGGTATATTCTTGAGGTGGAGTTCCGCTAGAAGAAGCTTGACCAGGTGCTGAACCCAAGGTAGACTAAAATTCCTTTAGGTCATTTGACAGTTCAGCTAGCCAATACACCACAGCGCTTCTGACATGTGCCACTTCAGAAATGATGTCGTCTTGGCGAATATTAACAGTTTCATATCTGTCAGTCAGAATTGTCATTTCTGTTAAGAAGGCGACCAATTTATCATAGATCTGCTGAACACCTGGACCTAGGGCACTGGATGACTTCTTCAAAACTTCTAAAGATGTTCTGATCTCAAAGCAGTGATCTATAATGTTGGTAGATAGTTTGAAGGAGGAAATTTGAACATCTTGTTACTCACGTAGTGCTTTTGCTATCTTTAAATAAACCTCCTGCAAACCTTGCATCAAGGATCTGTTGGCATCATCTGAAGCCTTTTTGTTGAGTAGGAACCTTTTCCATTCAGTGAGGAGAGATATCTCAAGCTTCAGTAGCCTGGAATGTACTTGATTGATGTTGAGAGTGACATATTTGAGCAGATCATCTAATTTCTTATCTTGTTTCTGCATCTGCTGAGTCAAGTTTATGAGGAGTTCTTCAATGTTGGGTGCCCGAGCAGATTCAATGTTGGGCGCCTGTGCAGATAGAAGTCTAGGTGGACCTAGAGGTGTACCAAAAAATTCTTGCACTAGCGGTTGGTTGTCTACTACTGGAGCCTGATCTTCAACTTCAGCTTGTGTGTCTTTGACAAGAACTACAATTTCAGGTTCCTCTTCCTCATTTGAAGATTATGTATCCAATTCTATGACAGGAACTTTTTCTTGACTGTTATCCCCTCTATCTTCCATGAGATCATGATCTGCAGGGCTGTCAACAGGTGCCTGTTCAAGACTTTCAGATGAAACCAAGTTGGTAGCCTCTTCCAAGCTTTTCTCTACAGTCTCTCTTAGAATCACATTAACAAAATCAGCAAGTTCTTGATCAGTACTTTCTTGCTCTTTAGCTGGCTGTTCCACGGGCAATATCACCTCTTCAGATGTCTTCCCAAAAGAATCAAACAGACCATCAATATTTGCATCTAGATCAGTCTGAATACTTTCTTCAGACAACCTGATTTCTTCAGATGCAACCTCAACTAGCCTCTGAAAGGAAAAAGATACTTCAGTGAGTGCAGCAGACGTAATAGACTGTGGTTGTTCAGCTGGTGTATCCTGTACAGCAATCTCAGAAACTAATTGCACACCAGTTTGAGCTAAGTCTTGAGATTGTTCCAGATGCTCCCCCTGAGTTTGTGATTCCTTGACTTTCTGGGCCTTAACTTGCCCCACCATTGAAGAGCCCTCCAAGCCCAAAAACACTGAAAAAAAATTCATATTAAATATGTTTCGGGCCTTAACTTCAGATGCAGCCTCTCCATCCAAGCAAATCTCTGAATACTTGAAGATGTCTGTCAGATGGGCGGCATAGGGAAGGTGTCTCTTGGATCCAATACATCCCTTCATGACAGTAAAAATAATTTCTGGCAAACATATCTTTACATTCTGAATCAGACAAAACAGTAGAAACCTCTGTGTCTGTGATTCTACCCCTAGCTCCAGTCTGTGGTGTGACTATAGAAGCAATTATGTTTTGAAGGAGCTTGTGAAGAGGAGGAAATGATGAGGTTTGGAAAGCTTTCACCTTCACTTGCCCCTTGTCAAGAATGTTACTGGGTTTACCAGTAATAACCGAAAACGCCTCATGTAGACTGTATCTGTACCCTCTCTCCACCTCTCCCTTTTCTGGAATACTTAGAGCTTCATGGAGAGAGTTGCATGTCACTGTTATCTCAACCCCTTTAACAGTCGAAATCAATGCAGACTTCTCTCGGCTCAACAACAAGTTGTTGTAAAATTCCATCACCAGGCTAGGGTAGAATACCCTGTGATCTTCCAAAAATTTCCTCCATTCCTGAAACTCGAAGATCTTCAAGAGTTCTGGAAACTTCAGGACCATGGATTCATCACCGAAATCAACTATCCTCGGAGGAATGATTTTACCACTCTCTAAAAATACGGTAGACTGGGAAGGCCTGGTACCTTGCTCTGAAGACATTCCCGCAGCAGCTTCTGATTCTAGACAACGTTGCTGCTTGGACAGAGGCTCCTCAGCAGTTTCCTTTCCTTTCCTCTTCCTTTCAACCTGAGCGGCGGATGCTTGCTGATCCATTTGCCAAGACTCCTAGAGTATCAACTCTCTCTTGTCGGTTCCTACTGGAAGTGAAGCTAGACCCAATAGGGGAAGAGATCTCTGTGGGGAAAGGAAGTGAGCGGGAAAAGATAGAGATGAGTTTGAAGGAACACTCAAGGTGGAGCGGCACGAAGATGAATAGGATGCGGCAAGGGGAAACGAGGGTTTGTGGATGAAGGCGTGTGAAACAAGAAGGGTTTTGTCGAGTTGGTTTTCACTCTTATCAAACTTTTTCTGGAAATACCCAAACTACCCTCAGTCATGATGTAACACAGCCATTGCCTGTTAAAGTTTGCCCTTCAATATATGGACTAGTTATATTCTTCCAAATTCCATGGTCAGTTACCTCAAGATATTAAATCAACATGATCACAAAATTAGCTGTTAAAGTTGCTTAACCTAGAGAGAGTCACGATTAAATTACTCCTTATGTTTGTCAAGCAAAGAAATAACACATCGATGTCAAGCAGATTTCATTTCTTCATTTAATGGACAAGAGAAGGCATACAGGGTCAACCAATTTGTTGAGCACAAGGTAGAATAGTCCCTTTTTACACAAGGAGACATGTTTATCAGACACCAGAAACCCTGGTTACTCAGGACGGACTATCTTTATGCCAATCAAAGCCAATGAATTTTTTCTTTGTTGACTTTTCCCTTTTTTTGTATTATTTTAACATTTCTATACAGAGATAGCTAGTTGTATCATGACAGAAACTCTGGACTTCTCTAATCTAGAGTGTCTATTTCTCCACAAAAGTCATTGCTCTGCCACAAAGAATGGTGTATTCCCTGGTGGCACTTCTCATGATTTTAGACAAAAGACAGATATCTTACTTAACACAATTTTTATCTCACAGCTCTCTTCACATAAGTTTCAGTTAAATCGAGATCCTCAACAAGTTTTTCTCATTTAACAGGAAGTTTTATAATATGTTGACCAACACTTGAGAGGATAACTTAGAAGGATGAAGGACCAAATATAACCCCCATACATTGAAGTTCTTTATTAACAGGTGTAAGTTGTTACACTAGATATTGGGTGGTTTAAGGTATACAGATCACATCTGATAAGAGCAAGAAGACTGTAAGAAAAAAAATTTCTTTGAGAGAATTTCTGAACCAAAAGTGATAGGAGAGAGATAAGAAGGTGGCTGACCGAATGGAGAGAGATGAGATGAGCAGCACTCCTATCAGCAAGCCAACAAGTGAGAGATCACTCAAGACATTAAGCACCAAGGACGCTTACAAATATAATATTCTTGAAGAAGTTCTGTCACACATCCAGAGAAGCTCTTGGGCAATAAACTGCAACCTCATGAGATGACAGATCTTAACACCACATTAACTACATCGGCTGACAAAATTCTTCAGAAACCAAATGGCCTGTCAAACTCCTTTTCAGCCCACTCAAGGACATCTCACACACGACTCTTGGAAGTATTAATTATTTATTGAATGCAGTGTTTTCCATGAAAATTAAACATGTGAGTTTGTGAATCATGCACATACAGGCTCCCCTGATCAGCAGAATGACCCATGGTACTAGGCGGAGCACTTGGTCTGAAAGACCACCTCACACATAGTAAGCACCTCAGGACAGATTTCCCTGTCTTTTGATAGCTTACTATTTGATATATCATAGTGGTCAAACATGATAATCAACGGGCATGGCAGACTAGAGAGGTTGTTCTAATCATGATAATTCTGTCTAGTCCAAAAAAGGCAGTTTATATGAACAACAACAAACATCATTCTGATGGATTGGAGATTGAATTCAGATTAGGAGGGAAGCAGTAAATTTACCTGGAGCATTCAGACATGGGGTCCTTTTATGTGCCCTGGTTTATTACCCCTTTATTCCATCCAAGGCACACCTGCAAAGCAAAGTTATTTTGCACAAACAGGTACCCAAGAAGTCTTGGGTCCTGACATGACAGTATTACTTCTAGCAAGTTTCCTCAGCACATTTTTAACTTGATAGCAAGGAGCAACACCTTTCAGTACTGATTTATGCATATCCTTGTTAGCATGAATCTTATGTGCATAAACATGAGACTCCTTGTTAACAGAATAAACATTTTGTTTGCCAAAACCAGTTTGGTTTTGATATCCTGCCAGCCAACAGGTTGCAATCCTGTGACCTGGCTTCCCACATTTGAAGCACTCATTGTGCTTGCCTCTAAAGACATTTCTACCAAATGTATTTTTATTCGTAGGGAGATTAACAGTTTTAGAATTGAGTTTTCTACCCTGAGCATGCCAGCAGTCCTTGACTGCATGGCCATGCTTCCCACAATGGGAGCAGAAAGGAGACTCTCTCCTATAAGATCTTGCCCAACATTCAGTGACCTTATGCCCAAGCTTGTTACAATTAAAACATCTGACATGCTGGTTCAGAGAAGTAGTTTTGTTGATATTAAGAGCATGTCGGTTAGCATAAAATTTAGCATGATGTGGGAGTGGTTTTTTCTTTCCATTAGCAAACCAACATTGAGCAAGGGTGTGGCCTAATCTACCACAATGCGAACATTCCCTTTTCTTTGAATGAACATCAGGATTTCTATCACGATATTTCCTAGCATCCATATCATCCTTTTCCATCAATCTACATTCATGCATCAAATGGCCAATTCTATGGCAGTAGTAACATGACATTTTCTTTTTCTGAACCTCATGATTTCTGTCATGAGTTTTCCTAACATGCATTTTACTAGTATTCATGTCATCTTTTACTTTCAGTTTGCATTCATGCATTTGATGACCAGCTTTATGATAATTAAGGCATGACATAGGTTTCTTGTTAGCATGGGATTTAAAGTCAGGATGCATGTATGTAGTAGAATCCACTTTGTTCTTCCCTTTTTGTTCTACAGTTGTCTTTAGACTTCTTTGAGCAGTGAATTGAAATACAGAAGGACTGGCTAGGCTAGCAGATGCAACATCTGAAACAGCAGAAGTTTGAATCTTATTTTCAAAACTCTTTTTCTTTGTTGAGTTATAGCCCAACCCTTCTTTTTGAAAATTGACTTTAACACCTAACAATCTGTCCAGATTTTCTTGTCCTTCCATAAATTTTGACAAGGATTTCTTCAAGTCTTCTATTTCATTTTCCAGAGAAACAATGTGTATTTCATAACTTGCAATCTCTTGTTCATTGCAGTTTACACATTCACTTAGCACCTTGTTTGCGATTTTATAGTCCTCAATTTCATTTTCCAGATTGCTCAGTTTATCAGAATCTTCAATGCAAACAGTTTTTCCTTTTTCTAAGGTTAGAAGTCTCTCAGACATACTACTGTTCAACATTTTCAATTTTTTAATTTCTCCCTTGAGCTTGTCATTCTGGACCAATTCATTTATTAAAATCTGATCTTCACACGGTGGTTCAAATTGTTCATTAGATTCAGATTTTTCAGTTAGCAGTTTATTTTCTTGTTCAAGGTTTTTAATTTTCTGAACATTTTCTTCAATGATTTTCCTGAGAGAGTCATTTTCAGATTTAAGTTCATTCAGTTCTGAATTAACAGATTCTTGATTCTTTTTCTTTAACAATTTAATTTGACTCTCAAGCTTACGAATCTCAGCTATGGAAGCATCATTTGTTTGTTCCAATTTTAAACAGTTTTGACATGAAGAGGAATTTGCACTGGTTAACCTAGTACCCTTTCTCAGTTTCTTATGTTCTCTTTTTAAATTTTCATATAGCCCCAACAAGTCAGCATAGCTATTTTCCCAATCATCCATAGTATAATGTTGAAAAGGGTTTACCTGATCATCATTGTCCTCTTCATTACTTTGATTGTTGCTGTGATCAGTCCCATTGGCCATCATGCAGGCGTCCTTCTTTAACTCGAAGGCTATTTTTAGTTGGTCCAAAATTTCAGTGGCTGACCTGCAATGATAAAAACATGAATGTAAAGCTTTGTCAGTGGCAGCCTTCAGAATTTCCATAGCCTTCTCGTTTTGATCACACATGTATCTATCATTGTCAATCCATTTGGACATTTTCTTTGACAGTTTGTGTGGACCATGTGAAATCAACTTCCACATATCCGGATCACGTTGTTTAACATAGGTACGCAGACTTCTAAGCCACAACTTAATTCCAGAACCACTAAAGATCGGTGGGTGCTTCATTGAAATCAGTTCAGGAGTAAAAACAAGCAGTAAGACCAAAACAGAAATGCACCTATCAGACCAGCAGGATCCCTTACAGATCGTTGAATCTGGAGATATAGGGAACCGCTCTGATACCAATTGATAGGTCCAGAGGGGGGTGAATGGACCTTTACCCGTTAAAAATTAAGGATTAAAAATTAAGTTTAGATCTCAAACAGGAGTTTCCGAATTAGAGCACAATGGTCAAACACTAACCGCAGAACGAACTGCTTGGAGGATAGGGAAGTATCGGCCTAAACAAGCATCTACCGAATATCCAAGCCCAGAAGAGAAAAACAAGCACACGGCACGGGGATTTTTAGGTGGTTCGGTCCTCCAGACCTACATCCACCCCACACTCAAACTGAGTGTGGCTTCACTAACAGCTGGGCAACACAGCTTGCCAACAAACGCTGATACACAGCTTACCCAGGGGAACAACCTCCCCTCTTCCTCCTACTCGGAGGGAACAACTAGCAACCCACGGTCACTAGAAACCAGAGACTCGCGTCTCTCTTCCTCTATACCAAGAGGGAACCCCACTGGTAGCAGTCCCACTACCAGTGAACCAGCCAGTAGCAACCTACTGCCGGCAACCCACTAGAGGCCTAGCCTCTCTTCCTCCAGACCAGGAGGGAACCCACCAGTGACTCCCCGTCACTAGCAAACCAGAGGTCTAAGACCTCTCTTCCTCCAACCGGAGGGACCCCTTGACTTGCAAGCCACAAGCCAAGGACCGGAGGACAAGCCTCCGTTCCTCTAAACCAGAGGGAACCCTCAAGTGACAACCTGCCACTTGCAACCTGGAGATCATATCTCCCTTCTCCTGTACCACCAGGAGAAACCCGATCCCCAACAGGGCAATCGGAAGAACAAGACTAAACAAGGTAGCAAAAGAAAAAATAAGAAAACATGAAAATGACAGCGACAGAAGCTGGAAATAAAACGCAAGATATATAGCTCTCAATGAGCATAGTCGTTCTGGATTTGATCCACGAATAGACTGATCAGATCCTCAGTAAAGCTCTCTCTCCTCTTCTTTTCTTCTCCTTCTTTCTCCTTCAGTTTCTGCTCTCTCTTTTTCTTCTCTTCTTTCTCTCGTTTTTCTGGATCGAAGGACTCTCTACTTTTCTGCTCTTTCTTCTATATCTTTCTCTTTTTCGATCATCCTCCATCTGAAGACGAAGGTTTTTATTTATATCAGCAGCAGCAACAGATCCAGTTCAGAATGCGTGTGCCTCCCACGCTTGATCCAGAACCTTCTTGCCACGTGTCCTTATCGGATTGGTTCCTCTAGCATTGGATCACGTGCTGCCCAGACACTGAGGAGTAATCTTTCTCGGATCCCTGCAAGCAGATTAATTACATTAATGCTCAGGGTTCGCTATATGTAGCTGAGATAAGTTGGTTGGCCATAAGAACAAAGAACTGCACGAGATATATGATAACAAAACGAGGTGCACTATACTGTGACTGACACGAGGTACGTTAGATGAGTTTAGCATGAGATAACACGAGAACGACACGAAGTACATGAGAATACAGCTAACACAACAACGAAGACGACACGAAGTTAGATGAAGACAGCATGAGGTGAGAAGAAGATAACACAGAGTGAAGCAATAGAAAGACACGCGATCAGAAGAGACCAGGACGAAAATAGAAGGAAGCAACACGGAGATACAAATACAAAAGAAACACGAAGACACGAATACAAAGACAACACGAAGACACGAATACAAAGGCAACACGAAGACACGAATACAAAAGACAACACGAAGACACGTAGTGAAACAACACTTGAAAACACAAGAAAAATAACTCGAGCACACAATAGCTCGAATGAACGACTCGAAGACGAGGCGACACGAGTTGAAAACAACATGAAGATGAAAACAGAAATCGACACGAGGTGAGGTCACAAAGCCACAAAGACACGAGGTCTAGGAAACACAACACGAAGACATGAGATAGACACGTCTTCAACAACACGTGATGAAATGGTGGAAGCAGAAGAACAACTCGAGGAACTACAGTAATTGACATGAAGACACAAGAGCAAACATAGAGGACTGACTCGAGATGAGCAACTAAGTGCTAACGACACGAGATTCATACAGAAGTAACTCGAAGTTCATCAGAACAATTTGAGCTGCTTCAGAAGAATCAGCACGAAGTCAATCAGCACACAACTTAACACAACACGAGGTACGAAAGGACGACACGGCGTGTTGAAAACATAAACAGTACTAAAACTAAAACGACACGAAGGCAAACAGTACAACACGAGGTGTTATACACAAACATGATGAAGTTCCAACCAACACGAAGACAGTCCCTGAAAATACCTGAAGTGAAATGAAGGTTTATTCTTCACAGAAAAATATTCTTTGTTCACTTTCACAGAAAAATATTTTTGTTAATTTTTCACAGAGAAATATTTTTGAACACCACTAAGACTTATAGTGTTGTCATCATCAAAACATGTAAAGATTCAACAAGACTCAACAGTCTGCACATTGGTTCAGGCTTTCCAAGTCTGTACATTGGCCCTCAAGCTTTCCAAGTCAGTACATTGGCCCTCAAGCTTTCCAAGTTTGTACATTGGCCCTCAAGCGTTCCAAGTCTGTACATTGGCCTTCAAGCTTTCCAAGTCAGCACATTGGTTCAGGCTTTCCAAGTCTGTACATTGCCCTTCAAGCTTTCCAAGTCTGTACATTGGCCTTCAAGCTTTCCAAGTCTGTACATTGGCCAAGCGTCTTGTGCTTTGAAGCTTTATCAAGTCTATACATTCGTTTATCAAAGTCTACACATTGCATCATGTTTCAAAGTCTATACATCGCTGTGCATTCCTTGATTTCAAAGTCTGTACATTCTGGTTGCTTCATAGCAAGTCTGCACATCCCGGTTGCACTAAGTCTGTACATGGTCCTGGCGCTCGCTAGTCTGTACATTGATTTGGCGCTCGCAAAGTCTGTACACCGGCTTGGCGCTCACAGAGTCTTGTTGTGTCTATGTGCTAGTCCATGCATTGTCAAGTCTATACAGTGTCTCTTAGCGTCTTGTGCATTCAGCATAGAAAGTCTGTACATTCGTTGACAGACTCACGCATAAACAGTAATATAAAGTCTGTACATTCGGTGACAGCTTGTCGAAGCATCTCATGCATTCAATTTGCATACTTTCATTCTGTTTGTGCATCTCCTTCAGAAGTATGTACAATCCTTTGAGCATTCAAGTCTTTACACTCTTGTGTCTGCATTGCATACACTTCAAGTATACACACTGGTTGCCTGCATCTCATGCAGTTAAAGTATGTACACTCGTGAATGTAATGTATGTACATTCATTCTCGCTTTATATACTTTCTCATATGTGCACACTTCAATTGATGCATCAAGTCTGTACAAGCTCAGCTCATTCATCAAAGTGACTCGATGTATATACTTTCTCATATTCTTTCCTGTCAGATAAATTAACTTGCACTGATAGTTAATCTGTTCTAACAGGACTACCGATTCGAGGAGGTTAATGATGCACGTGATCCAAGAATAGGAGATGGCCCTAATCGTGCCACGTGGACTGAACCTTCTGGGCGGGAATCGTCGAGAGCACACGCCCTAGCTGCTTGCTGCTGCTATAAAAGGAAGGCTTCTTCCTCAGAAGAAGGCTGATCGTGAAAAAAAGAGAAGCAGATAGAGAAAGAGAGTGATCGAGATAGAAGGAAAGAGCTGCAGTAGTAGGAAAAGAAGAAGAGATAGAGAGAGCCTACGAAAGAGAAGAAAAAGAAGAGTGAGAAGAAGAGAGAGCTAGAGTAAAAGAAGCTTCAACTGAAGATCAGTTTCTGCTGGACCGTGGATCAAATCCAGGCCAGCCAGCTCCTGCGAGAGCCACATTTCGATTTTATATTTCCAGCTTTTAGTTGCGGTATTTTCATTTATTGTTTTTCTTTTCAAACTAAACATTATTCTTCTGATTCTCTGGTTGGAGATCGGGTTCCTCCTGTGGACTCAGGAGAAGGGAGACTGTGTCTCCGGTCTGCAAGTGACTGAGTTTCGCTTGTGAGTTTCCTCTGGTTTCAGAGGAAGGGAGTCCTTGACTCCGGTTGCAGGTAGTGGTTGCTACCTATGTGTTCCCTCCTGGTCTGGAGGAAGAGAGACCTAGTCTCTGGTCGCAAGTGGCTGGGAGTCCCTTGTGGTTCCCGCTAGCTTTCAGAGGAAGGGAGACTTGGGTCTTCGGTTGCTAGTGACTGTGTGTCACTAGTGGGTTCCCTCCGGTCTGGAGGAAGAGGGGAGGCTATTCCCCTGGTCAAGCTGTGTGGCAGCAACTTGTTTGCATATTGAGTCTGCTTTCTAGCTGATTGCTACTGGAAGCCTCACTCCGGTTGGGAGTGAGGAGTGGACGTAGGTCTGTGGACCGAACCACCTAAAAAATACCTTGTGCAGTGGTTTTTTTGATTGCTTGCTTCTGCTAGATGCATGCTAGGACCGTGATCTGATTGATTATTCATGTCCTAGAGTTTAATTGGGTTTGCATCTTTTATGTTTGAGCAATTGTCCACTGATCTTGTGCTTATCATTTCATACGAATTTTAAATTGGTCAAAACTCTTTAGAAGATCCATGCACCCCCCCTCTGGATATGTGTTTATCTATCACACCTAACTATCACCCTCGATAAACCGTCACACACTGTAACGAACCTATCCTAGACCGTTAGACACCTGTGTCCTGTCAGCCCAAGGCAGAATAATAACCAGTAAGTTTACTTATAAATTAGCTTAGATAGCTAAGTTTGGACCTATTATCATGACTTTGAGTTTAGTTTCTGATTCATAATCGAATTGCATGATTAATGTGTCTTAGGTTATTTTAAGTTATACTAATTTCATTGGCTAAAACTCTATAGTTTTGTATTCTAAATCATGATTGTCCAAAGTTCTATTGACGGAGTTTTATCTTAGTTTCATAATGTAACACATTCTTTCCTATCTATAGAGTCATTTCTTTAAGTATATGGCACATATTCCGGTATGTTGTCCATTATTTCACTTTGCAATATAGGAACATTATTCTTGGACATGAGGACCTCTCTATTGGATATTCCATCCAATGGACTAGGAAATCTTGTTTCAAGGCCTCCGTAATTCTCCGCGAGCCTGGGATTCCCATTAGGACATCAAGTTGGTTATACCATTAAAGCCCATTCATTAGATTACACTATCGATGATTTTGGTTATCAGTAATGTAACGGCTCTATGTTGGACCATCAGGCACAAGTAACGGCTCAATATACGACCGTCACATTCCACTGAGTCCGATTTCTTGGTTCTGGATGCAGACTAATGTAACGTCCCAATACTGGAGCGTCACATCATGTAACGGCCCAGTACACGACCATCACACTACTTGAGTATTTAAACCCAAGGATTGACCAAGGGTTGATATTCCAAGGTTCTAGATAGACTCTTGATGATCTAGAACTTATCATATTGATCAAGAAACCTAATATAATGAATGAAAGATAAAGAACATATCGTTATGCTCTCGATTTATTTCCATAAGTATAACCTTGCTTAAGTCATTCTTGATTTCTCATGATTCTTATTGAAGCATTCATTCGTTGAATTATTGTTATCATGAGCTTATTGAACTTATTACATTCTTGGCCATATTTTATTGTTAACATGCGTGGAAGTAACTTGATTTATACTTGAAGATGCGATCGAGCACTGATTGTGTTCAAGGGCTCTATGCTAGTCCCCTCGGCTGATTATCGGAAACATACTATTTTATAAGCCATGGGGTATGATGCTACTGGCGTCGCATTGCACAGGGAGTACTTTCTCTATAAATAAGTTTTAATCCACGGCACGACATGGCATTCTTGTACATGACTTTCTTGCTTGATATTCCACAGAAATTCACGAAGTACTTGCTCATAAGCAAAAGATACTGGAGTGATGATTATGTGACTTGCTAGTACATTCTCGATACATTCTTGAAAGGCCAATATCATGTTCTTGTTACATTCTTACTAGTTCGTACTTGCTCTCATTCTAACTTACATGATCATCTTGTTACATTGGTTTAATCGCATGATTGATCGCATTCGCATGATTTTTACCTCATTCTTTTGAGCTGAATTGTTAATTACTTTAATAGTGCCTTCATGTTGATGCGAAGATACCTACTGGACAAGTGTGCTCATTACCTATTTCCAATCTTTTCAGGAGATGGAAGTGATTCGAATTCAGATTCGGGTTATACAAGTAGCGGGTCCGAGTGCGAATGAAAGTATTATCAAGATGAGAGTGAAGACTTAGGAAGTCTAAATTGTTTAGATGGAGTCTATGTAATTTAACTATTTCTTGAGTCTAGTGCATAATGGAAATTGAATTATTGGTTGTACTTGATTATTTTAAAATAAAGTTGGAGTTTGAGTAATATTTTACAATTGCCTTTATGTGTGTGATTGTCTTGCGCTCTGATCGTTCTTGCTCGCAAGAGGCTTACGTGCCGGCTGTTCACGCTCCCCGAGTTAGTCTTCCACTGTAATAAAGGCTCGGGGCGTGACGCAGCTCCTGTTCCGCCTCGCCTAGATGAAATAGAAGCCCTTCCCAGCCGAAGAATGCGCCTTCAACTCAAAAAAGTAATGGAAGAGCACCAAGGAAGGAGGGACCCCGCACTGAAGGTAGAGGATGCGGAAGGCGGAGAGAAGAAGATAAGAGTTGGCCACCAACTGTATGGGAGCCAACTAGAAAAAATTGAGAAGCTTAAGAACAAAAGAGTCGAAGGGAAGACGGAACCCTCCCTTCCACGACAGAAGGAAAGAACATAAATGACCCGTACGAGAATCCAAGCTCGTCTCATTTGGGGTAGCTGCGGAAAAGTGATACTGATAGGGCAGGTGAAACTGGTGCTCCAGTCGCTTTATATCCGCCTCTCCCAGTTCGCTACAGTTCGGGGCTGGCGGTATCACCATCGCCCTCGTCTCAGGATCGCCCTTAAACTCTTTGATCTCCAAACGAAAGTCCGCCTTGAAATCTGAAGAGAAACTTGCAGAAGAAGGTGCCTCAGACTCCGAAGAGTCTGGAGGACGGGGAAGCTGCCGGACTGCCTCTGCGGTTATCTCCGCCAACTCTGCGAACGCCGATGCAAGCCTCTGCTCTTCTGCCGTATCCCCATGGGACATCAGGGAGCTCCGAAAGCAAGCACGAAGGAGAGCAAAAACTCTAAAACGGAGGGAGTCTGGAACCACAACAAACGCACAACACCTATATCCCCACGCGGAAGGCGGCGCGTCGTTCCAACCTCCGAGAAAGGGGGGCCCTTTCATTTCAAATCTGCCAGGATTATCATCATTGCGAGCATAGGTAACCACGATACGTGGCTTCATAACACCGCCAGATCTCCACCCACCTGAGCCACGCTAGTCCAAAACCCTAACGGCTACTCTTCCGAGCCTGCCAAGGCTCGGGAGTAGGAGTGGGACAAGTGGAGAGGGGGATTTCTGTATCCCATCTAAGAGCGGTCGAACTAGGTGCAGCAAGACCAAACGAAGTCGAGCTCTTCTAAGGGATCGCCCCGCATGGCCCACTTAGCATAAAAGCCCAATAAGTTCACTCTGGACCAAGCACTTCCTCGGCGGCCATTAGGCTCGGAAGGCCTGAGCGTCGGTCCGATCGGAGGAAGACCCACGCCCGACTTATCCCCCTCGCTGGGATAAGGGCTGGCGCTCTGCGCCCACTCCGACCGAGCCTCACCCGAGCTATGCCCCCTGCCCGGATAGGGCTGGCACTCTTCATGCTTGGGTCGACCGATGATTGCTTATCCACGCTGCCGTTGAGAGCCCTTTATGAGCAGGAATTTAGAAGGCTATAAAGATCCCACGATGAGGACGTAAAGAGCCCACGTCGAGGACGTAACTCCCGCCTGAAACTCCTCAGCTTACGGGACTCATGAGACCGGCGCACTATTTAAAAATGGGACTCCCTCCAACGAAAGGTAAGGCCAACACACGCCTAAAACTCCTGAGCAGGAACCACTTTACCACCTTGGTGGAGAGGGATCTCGTGCATCTCCTTCCTCCTCCCTTCATAGCTTCCACCACTGCCCTACTGACTTAGGCATCGGAGGGTTTTCCTCATGGAACCATCCTTGGGCCCCCTTATCCGTTTCCCTTCCTCGTAGTTCACTATTCGGTGATCATCTTCTCCATCTCAGGATCAGCACAAGATCAACCCTGTTGGGTCCCGTAGTGCAGGAACACGGTTCTAGAGGGGGGTTGAATAGAACCCTCTACTAAAAATTATGTCAAATTAAAAACTTAAACCTACTCGCACAGCGGAATTAGCAAGATTAACAAGATTGAGGAATTTAAGCTAAACATCATAAACTGATTCTCTCAATGTCACAGAACTCACACGACTGCAAAAATAGATTAAAAGGAGATGCACACAATCACACAATGCAACCCACAAGAGACGGGAAGTTTTAAGGTGGTTCGGGACCACGACGGGCTCCCTACGTCCACCCCTCACCAAATCGGTGAGGCTTCACTGCTGATTAAAATAGCCCAGGGATGACTCCCCACACACAGACGGAGCCGAGCTCCACCACACACACGTAGGGCGACACCTACGCAACCACATGTAGATTTGATTTAAAATCCACTTAAACAAAAAAATGATAAGAATAAGCAATAAAAATAACAATAAAATAGCACGAGGTGCTAATGTGGAGAGTGTGTGATCGCCAGAGACACGAGGGTCTCAAGAGGAGATGAATAAGGGGAAAGTGATCGCAATTACCTAGTGAAGATGGAAACGCGGGATGGTGTGGATTTCCTCCTCCAACTTCAATCGGCCGGCCGATGAAGTGGGTTTTCTTAGTTGATTACCTTGTTAAAAAAAAAGACAAGAAAGAACAAGCAAAAGAGAGGGATCAGCCAGAGTGCAATAGTATAAATCCAAAACTATCATGAAAGGATGAAAAGACATAAAGGGCGCACCTCTTTTTTGGTTTTTTAAACCCCTAGCAGAGAACTAGGGAAAGGGTATGAAAAATGATGCTTAATGAAATAACGAAATAACGACAGGGTGACAATGATGATATGCTAAGAAGATATGAACGAAACAAAAACACGTTAGATAGAGCCCTGCTCTCCCTGACGAGAGTAAAGGGGAACCGTGGAGATGCTGAAAGGATGCAGAAGGATGTAGAAATCAACAACAGGAGGATGGAGAAAATCCAATGCTTCGAACGCCTTCCTTCTGAATGTTTTTAACGTGCTCGTGGAACAATTAACCTCTTAACCTTTTTCCCGATCGAATGAGATTTTCTTTTATAGCTTCAATTGGATGTGATCAAACAAGGAAGTGATAAGAACAGGCAATGAGGCGTCCAGGGAAGGATCAAGATCGAGCAAGAGTCCATGGATGGTAGGGAGCTGTGAGGGAAAGATGGAAAAAGGAAGGACTCTGGAGTGAAACACGACTTAAGCCAGGGCGTCCATTTATGAATTGACGACCTGCACAGAGACGTTTCTTGAAACACGACCTATGAAAAGGCGTTTCTTCCTGGATTTAATTTTGGAAATAAAACCTTCTTTGTTTTAGCATCAAGGGAACACGCTTGAGATAACGTCGTTTCTTAAAAACACGCCCTGATGTAGGACGTTTATTCAGAAAATGCTTTTATTTTGAAAATAGATAATTCCAGAAATTAACGGATAATACCAGGAATTGACGCCCTCACCTATGGTCGTCCCTTCTTTTGAAACGCCCTATGACAGGCCGTTACTTTTTAAAGTAACGCCCTGCTTCAGGTCGTGAATCACAAAAAATGCAGAAAAAATGCATAAAATTCACAAAAATAGAAAAACTTCATGTTATAGGAATATTGAAGTCCACTTGGGGCGTTATCATAACGACATGAGATTTGATCAACGTAACGTCAATTTTGGCGTGTCTACAGCTGCCCCGCCTTGGCGTCCGCTTTGCAAGGGAGTGAGACGGAAATGGAATGAATTGTAATGAAAGGAATGAAGTGGAATGAGCTAATAAGGAGACGCCAAGGTGTGATGTGACACGCCTCAGCATTTGAAATCTTTCCAAGATTCTGAATGAAACAACTTTGGGTGGTTCCAAGGAAACATCGATTTGTTGGATAAAAGGAGATTTAACTAAGTAAATAAAGGGTGTGCGCGTGGGCACGACAGGGAAAGACCATTGGAGAGCGATTACCAGCCAACGTGGACGTGCTACAACCAAGGTAAATTGTGCAGAAAAGTAAAGAGAATTGGGATAGAGATCCAACAAAAGGGACACTTTCAAGGAATCAGCCTGAACGGCTTCAAACAGAACGAAGTACTTGATATTTGAAGTGGAATATCTCATGTCAACTCAATCAAGAGCGAGTGAATTTCATTATTGCCATAATATGAAGATTTTCAGCATGAAACTCAAAGTCCTACATGATGCATGCTGGGCTAAAAGAAAAGATTAAACTAAACTAAAATAGAAAATAATCAAGGATAATATTGCTAAGCTATTTAGATCTGGTCAAGAATCCATATTTCTGAGTTAACACTAAGCCGAGGCCCGTTTGTCCGCGCATCAACTCAGAAAGTGGAACCATCGTCCCAAACCTTTAACAACTCAACGGCCTATCCGTGCGATCAAGATTCTCCTGAAATCGTCATCGTTTTTGATGAAGGGGAACTCAAATTTCAGGTTTATCAGAACCACAAGGTCCTTGACATACTATAATAGTGTAGATATCATATAATAACAATGCTTACAAGAAACAGATACAAGGTGACAAGATGTTACTCCCATGAGCGGTCCAAGCGCCTTGGATCCTGCAAAACTTCTGCACTTTGAAATTTATTAGCTTTCATTCATCAATTCAGAACATGACATGATCATAAGTGCTTAATCATAAACAATTTCACCAAATAATAGCACTTAAGTTCATCAAAAGCATGGAGAGGTCAAAGATCCGTAATCCAGGAAAAACACGCCTAAGAACAGGGCGTTAACATCATGAAACACGCCTGGGCAATAGGTCGTTAATCACTTAAAACACGCCCTACTCAAAGGCGTAAACAGTAACGTGAGCTTAGAATAAAAATGACCTCATTAAGGGCGTGACATAAAACACGACCACTGTCAGGTCGTCAAATCAACAAAAGACGCCCTTACACAAGGCGTTAATTCAACACGAAATCAAGGACACAGTCCTTAACCTAAACAAACTTCTGGCTTCGGGACCCTTCAGGACTCTTCAAATCCTTATAAAAAGGAGGCTTTCCTTCACAAACCCATCGAAACTCTTCTGCAGCCGAATTGCCTCTTTCTTCTGCAAGCCCTCCGTTCTGCTTCTGTTCTCCTTCAAGCCTCTGCGCGAGCTTCTTCTTCAAAAGAAAGTGATGGACAGGGTGATGAAGAAACCTAGGATTTCTGCTCCTAGGATTACTGAAATACAAGGGCACATAAGCAATCGAATTGCTTTGAGCCAGGTAAGCTATCTTTCTGTTAGTTGCTTTACTGCCTTCGGCCGAACTCTCATCTCATATTTCATATGCTTATTCTTATCACTGCATGCTTCATGTTTCTTCTTTATAGGATTACCCAATCCTTCTGGGAGCTAGAAGGTACATCCGAATCAAATGGTTGCCCCTCATCCTCTCCAAGTTTACTTCAGATATGAGGGTATATGTAGCTAGATGGCATCTCTTGGGGTTGATAACCCATGCTAAACATTATGACCAAATCCATCTTGATTGGGCTGCCATAGGTGCATTGATTGAAACATGGCATCCTTCCACCCATACCTTCTTATTTTCCACATTCGAAGCCACTATCTTGCTGGAAGAAGTAGAGACGATCCTAGGCTTGAAAAGGATGAAACAAGGAGAAGAAGAAAAGATGGCCATCATGCCAAGGCCAATCTCCTCCCATGAGTTGCTAACCTCATTGATACCTAGCCCAAATATAGTGAACCAAATCAAGGTCACTAAAGGAATTAACCTCTTGAAGCTCGCCTCGTGGGTGTACAAGAGAGCAGATCAAGCTAAAGAGGAAGAGGAGATAGAAAGAGTGACCAAAGCCTTCGTGGTGTGCTTAGCAGGAGCACTCATATTCCCATCCACGGAGGACTTTCTAGAGGAATCCCAATTGAGCGCAGTGGTGAGCTTATGGGAGGAAGAAAGAGTTGGACCGGCGATCCTAGCATATCTTTATAGCGGGCTCACTTCGGCGACCATGGGAAGGCCCATATACGGGTGCATGCTAGCACTCTCTAGTTGGATTGATCTACACTTCAAATTCGACCCATGCCACAAAGCCCAACAACCTTCAAGAATTTTCTCAAAGAGCCCCCTCTCCTATATAACCGGTTCATTAGGAATAAGCAATAGAGTGACTAACCGGGTTCCTCAAATCAAGAAGAGAGGGGATTGGAGGGAGCACTTAAAGGTAATGCCAAAGAATCTCTTTACTTGCGCCCCGAGTGTATTCAAAATGCAGGAACTTCGTGCACGCTTCTCCATCGGGACGGACCTTCATCTTATTGGCACTTCAGACTTTGTTTTGTACAACTCTCACAGGTGCCTTCCTCAAATTGGGCTTTCAAGGCAACACTTAGAAGACATCTCCCATCTCCCTTCAATCAAATCAAGGGACCTAGGCAGTAATGGAGATGGGGAGGAGGTTATCACCATTCAAGCTCTATGGAAGCTAAGCAAACTTCATCAACCTGTAGAAGACTTGGATGAAGACAAAGAACAGTGGAAAAATTATGTAATCTCTTTGAGAAAATTAAAGCCCAAAGTGGCTCATTAGTCATTGAATTCTTTCGAATAATAAAGATTGCTTTCTGATTGAGCCAATATTACTGTGATTATGATCAAAATCATCCAAAACCTGTGTTTCTGTTGCAAATAACGCCTCAACACAGGGCGTGAATTCAAGAAGGAACGCCTTACCTCAAGGCGCTTCAATCGGCCCATCCTCCACAGTTAACGTCTGTACAGTGGGCGTGACTTAAATAACGACTTCAGATAAGGCGTGAATATTCAAACCCCAAAGAATATAATCGTTGAATCATCAAAAGTAACGCCTTTTCCTTAGTCACTTCTTAAAAATAACACGCCCTCAACAGAGGCATGACTCTAAACCAGCCATGATGACTCTCATCACATCAATCAACGCCCATTCAATGCGTCTGACGACGGTTATCGTTCCCCATGCAAAACAAATTAACGCCCTAATATACGTCGTCTGATTTTATGAAACGCCCAACTCCTGGGCGTGAATTCCATTAAAAACACCTTGCTTAAGGGCGTGTCTTCTTTTCAAAACCCAAAGGTCATCGGCCCCTTTCTTCTTCCTCCTTCCATTTTCATTTTCCCCCCTTCTGCAAACCCTAACCGAAACCGCCCATTCTCTTTCGATCTCCCTCTCTCGTTCTCTTCTCTCAATCTCCCTCTATCTCTCTCTGTCTCTCTTCCTACCCTAACCCGAGCCATGGCCAAATGCCAGAGGGTCAGTGCCCCGGAGGTC
The DNA here is from genome assembly GCA_022559845.1 of Amorphophallus konjac. Classification (NCBI taxonomy): domain Eukaryota; kingdom Viridiplantae; phylum Streptophyta; class Magnoliopsida; order Alismatales; family Araceae; genus Amorphophallus; species Amorphophallus konjac. The sequence goes on from CM040124.1 coordinate 202,974,523, forward strand.
GTTGACCTCGACGCCGTCCACGCCCAAGAACCCGCCGTGGAGGAGCTCGCCATCGTCGCGGTTGAAGAACCGGCGGTGGTCGGCGGCGGCGACGGAGCCAGTGAAGAAGGAGCAGAAGAAGGAGGAGAAGACGAAGAAGAAGAAGGAGAAGAAGGAGAGGAAAGTGGAGAAGAAGAGGGAGAGGAAGATGAGGGACCACCGCCCGCGGCGGCGATCGCTCCCCGGGGTCAACTCCGGCGGCCCAGGAGGCCATTGCCTCGGCCACAACCCCAGAAGCACAAGAAGGTAGGTTCCCCCACCCCAATTCCAAAAATTTTTATTTTATTTATTTTTTCCTGATTTTCCATAGCCCTCGGGGGCAAAACCTGCAACTCATAAAAGACACGCCCCCCACAGGGGCATTATTCACAAACGAAACGCCCTGACCAAGGGCGTAAATTTATTTTATTTTCTGAAAATCAATTAACCTCCATGAAAAACGCCCTGCAGCATGTCGTTTCTTCAAAAATTATGATTTTCCATTAATTCCATTCCCATTAAATGTTTTCATTAATTATTTCGCATGCTGTCATTTTTATTTAAATTATCTAAAAATCATGAAAGCCACGCCCCTCACCAGGGCGTTATTTAATAGGAAACGGCCAAAGCAGAGGGCGTCTCTTCATTAATTCTCATTTAAACTGAACGGTCCTAAATGGAAAATGCCCCAGCTGAGGGCGTGATTTGAAAAACATTTTAGGATTTTTAGAAATTAACCACATGCTCACGCCCTACACAGCGGCGTTTCAAAGATACAAAACGCCCTCAGACAGGACGTTACTTCAAACCACATTTAGAAAAACACCCCCTTTAGGGGCGTGAATTTACCAAGAAACGACCTGAGGAGGGTCGTGACTTCCAAAATATTAAAATCAATGCCCAGGCAAAACATAGCGCAATTACACATGATTAACCAAATAATTAAGCAAAATTCTTCTCTTTTAATGCGTGCAGGGGCTGATGAGGACCCGTATCTCATGGGTCATGGTCTGGGCAGCATACCAGGGTCTCCCCGACTTCCAGAGGGTTAGGGTAGATGCTATGGGGTTCCGGGCTTTCCTATCCATCGAGCCATTTAGACCCGACCTAGCACTTATCCAGGTTCTACGGGAGCGTTGGGATAGGGTGAGCCGGTCTTTCCTGATGCCCTGGGGGCACATGGTTCCTACCCTAGAGGATGTGACTAGGATTACGGGATTGAGGGTGGATGGTGAGGCTGTGAGTGGGTTCACCTATCCTGACTACATGGAGATGGCCCAGAGGTTATTAGGGCTGGATATGGTTTACGTGGTGCCGAGCGAGTGTAGGACCATCTTCCGTACAGACTTGACTACGGTGATGGGTTTAGGGGATGCCAGGCACAGGTCAGGGGAGACCCTAGGTGAGTTTGCACAGAGGCTGACTGACGGGGTGAGAGCGGCATGCTGCCAGGACCCGACTGACCGTGAGAGAGCGGATCGAGACCTGAGGAGGTTCTTGCTGCTGCTGCTCGGTAGATTATTGCTGGGGACGAAAGCCGACGTCATCAACTGCCGCTTCTTGGGCATCCTGGAGGACCTGGAGACCGTTGGCACTTACGCTTGGGGTGCAGCGCTGCTGGCGCATTTGATAGCTGATTTGTCCACGGGGACGGGGCGAGAGACGACCGTCAGTGGCTTCTCACCTTTTCTTCAGGTATGCAATTTTCTCATTTTTATCTCTTTTTCTTTTATTTTTCTCTTCTTATGAATGCCTTACTAATGCAATGCATGGATGCAGGTGTGGAGCCACCTATACATGCCGATGGGGCGCGTTGACCCACGGCCCGGGGCTGAGGGATCCTTTCCTCTGGCGCGACTTTGGTTACCAGTCATCTTCGGTGCCCCGCTCGACTACGAGTTGTGGGTTCTACGGAGAGAGTTTCGCGACTTCCCTCCCTCGCTGGTATGTATGAATGGATGATATGTATTTCTTTTGAATTGATTTGATTTGATTATGATGAAATGATAATGATATGTATGAATGCAGGTGCGGTGGAGGCCCTACGAGGATATGACAGATGAGGGCCAACCTTGGGTCGTATCGGGACGACCTCGCTTTGGGCGTGAGCTATGGCTACACTGCTTGAGCGAGATTGAGCCGTTACGGCTTCGGTTGGTGATGAGGACCCTGGGCCTGCCCCAGGAGTGGATCGAGGTCGGAGAGCCTCGAGGCATAGGTAAGAAGACCCAAGGTCGCACCAAGACGACCGACTGGCGGGTACGTTTCGAGGAGCAGTACGCCGACTGGCAGCGTGGCGGGATCCGAGTTGTCTCCCACGCGACTGACAGCTCCGAGTACCTCCGGCGCTATTGGGAGGTACATGCCGGCCGACCCCAGATGAGGGTCTTAGGGGTATGTATGAATGCGCTTATTTCTAAATTGAATGCAAATGCTTATGTTTCTATCATGCGACTAACATGTAGTGGATGCAGGATGCGAGGGACATAGCGGCGATAGACGCCCAGGCCCACCTACACAGCCTGGAGGACCAACTAGCTGCCACGCGGGCAGACCTAGAGACCCTGGTGAGTGTTTAAATTACTTCTATATGCAAATGAAACTTTTTGTTGAATTATTGATGATTAGCCACTGACGATCTTAATAAATGCAGCGTGCCCAGCAGGGAATAGTGAGGAGAGATCCAGGGGAGGCCTCCAGCTCGAGGGGACCTAGCGCAGAGGTGACCGCGCTATCAGAGCAGCTAGCTGGAGCGGTTGCACGAGCCGAGGCAGCGGAGCGCGACCTTGCTTCACGGGTAAATTCTGAACTCAAACTCAGTCAGTTCAATTATTGATTAAATATAGCATTGTGTACTGATAAAAATTCATTCTTACAGACCGAAGAGCTTCGAGCTGCTCTTGTTTGCGTAGACGAGGGCTTCCGAGCGTCGAGCTCACAGGTGAGTAATTCAATCATGCTTCATTAAATTATTGAATTATTGCATTTATTGTGGAATTGATGATTTGCTTACCCTTTTGCAGGTGGCTCAGCTTCGGGCGGTACGTACCGAGTTGGCGATCCGTGACCAGCGGATCGCAGAGCTTGAGAGGTCCCAGAGGAGACGAGAGGAGCTTCCTCAGGACGTGGCCGAGCTGCGGGTGGCTCTTGAGATGGAGAGGCGAGAGCGTGCCCGAGAGCGAGAGGAGCACCAGACGGAGCGTGCCCTGTTCCTTGAGCTTCAGCAGGCGGAGCGTGCCCAGTTCCAGGAGCTTCAGCAGGCGGAGCGTGCCCGGTTCCTTGAGCAGGTGGCAGTACGGGAGCGAGAGCTAGCCGACTCGAGGACTCAGTTGATCCTTTCTCAGGAGCGGCTACGAGTATCCGAGGAGCGTCTTCAGCGAGGGCGTGAGCGAGCACGGGCCGCGGGGTACTCCTTTACTAGCTCCACTTTTGTTGCGGGTTCTTCTCTTCGAGAGAGGAGTGAGGCAGGGGGCCAGGCTCGAGTTCCAACTTCTTCACGGGGGCCCATGCCTCCTCCACCAGCACCAGCTCGGGACGGTGAGGAGGAGGTTGAGAGTAGGAGAGTAGAGGAGAGTGGAGGCGAGAGCTGAGAGACTTACTTGTACTCCTCCACCCTCACACCTGTACATGATAGACATGATGATATATGTATATATGAGATTTGAGCTTTTGTTACCTGAGCACTTGTGTGGTTGTGGACTTGTGTTTGTGTACTTTTCTTTTCACGTCCTTCGTGTTTACTTTGCTTTTGCCCTGTATCTGCAGCTGCGGTTTTCACTTGAATAAAACAGGTTAATTCATCTGTTCGACTTGGCCCCTTGCCCAATGAGCAAGGGGTAGCAATATTCTGACCTTAATGACGGGTCAAGGGGCCAAGCCTTTAATCAAATAAGGTAAAGTGAAATAACCAATAAAGGGGAGATGCATCATGCGAGCACACATATGCAAACAATAAATCAAAATATGCACATGCAAAATGCAAGCATGTGAATGAAGAATGCATCATTTATATTTTTTTTGTTATTTTCCTGAAAAACGCGCCTTAGATTAGGTCGTGACTCAAGTGAAAGACGCCCTCGCAGACGGCGTGCACTTTTGAAAGGATTTTGGAATTTGACGAACAGACGACCTGAACAAGGGCGTTAATTTTATAAAGATGACCCTCACAAGGGCGTGAATTAAATTAAAAACGCCTTAAGGAAAGGCGTGAATTATATGAAACATCAAACAAGATTGTCAAGGCTATCCAGATCGCGGGCCCTACACGGTCACCATCTAGGATTCATTAATCTTTCTTGAATAATTAAAAGGGAGTCGACGTGCTCAAAGTTGACTTATATTTGAGATTTCGCATAGTGCAATTTCTTAAGTTCGTCTTGACCATCCTGCCAGTTCGCAACTTTACCACATAGAAAGGATGGAAGAAAATATAAGGGAAGCCCATAAGGGTTCTGGGATGCTCAAAGTAAAGTTACCTCCCCTGCCCTATGCCTGTTGGGGTTCGGTCTTTGGCGTAGGGATGTTTTGTTGCCTTTTTACCCATTTATAATGCATGCATACGCCCAAGGTTTTCCTTGCGCGGACTTTGCCCTCTTGACATACTTTTCTTTTCAAAACTTGACTTTCACTTTGGAATTGATTTGCATTGATGAAAAATAAACCTAATTGTACTTGGGCTTTTGTGATATTTGCTCCCTTTTGGACCTTGACTTCCACCTACTAGGGCGGCGAGCAGGTTTGGCGCATCTGCCTCGAGGTCTCCCTTCCTCCCTTATGGGCCGAATAAGAAAAGAACGGGCATTGTCTTTCACTTTTAGTCAGGTTTTTGACTTTCTATCAGATTTTACACTGCTTGAGTTCAAGAATAAAGCGTGTAGTGTGTGCGTGTGTCAACCCCGTTTTTAAGTTACCAAGACTGATAAATGAATTCTGAATTTTGACCTTTCAGGCCTTGATCTTTTGTGTGCCATGACAATAATTTGAAAGCCTTTTTTGTTTGTTTTTAGTTTCTATTTTTTTTTGTTTTGTTTCGTTTTGGCGAATATTCTAATTTTTTTTTTGGATTTGGAAAATATTCATTTTTTTGTTTTGTGGGATTTTTGGAAAAAATTCATTTTTTTGTTGGATTTTGGAAAATATTCATTTTTTTGTGGATTTTGGAAAATATTCATTTTTGTTGGATTTTGGACTTTTGAAAAATCAGGGGTAGTATTTCTTAAGATATAAACCGTTCCAAGGGTGAGTTAACTCTTCACCTTCAGCATTAGTTAATTTATAAGCATTGCTAGGAAAAACTTCTTTTATAACGAACGGTCCCTCCCAATTTGGTTGGAGTTTTGAACGGGGGCCACCCGGCTTAACAAAAATTCTCTTGATTACCATTTCACCGACTTTAAATTTTCTCTCAATTACTTTCTTTTGGTAAAAACGTGAGAGCCTATTTTGATAAACGCGCGCATGCTCAGCGGCGACCAGACGCTTCTCATCTAGGAGTTCCAATTGGGCAAGGAGTGAATCACGACGTTCATCAATAGAAAGTTCCTCATCCAATTGTACTCGCAGAGAGGGAATAAGAATCTCATAAGGGACTACTGCCTCCATCCCATAAGTGAGGGCGAAAGGGGTTTGCCCAGTGGGAGTGCGAATGGAAGTGCGGTAGGCCCAAAGAGCTTCAACCAGCTTGTCTGGCCGGTCCGAAAATTTATTAGCCTCACACGTCTTTTTAACGATCTTGATCAAAGTTTTGTTAGTTGCCTCTGCTTGGCCATTGCCCTGCGGATAATAGGGAGAAGAATGATGCAATGCAATGTTATACCTATTGCAGAGATCCTTGAGATCTTGAGAGATAAATTGAGGTCCATTGTCGGTGAAGATGGTGCTCGGGATGCCGAACCTCGTGATGATGTTCTTCATGATAAATTTGTAAACGGTTGATGCTTTAATTTCCACGTAAGCTTCCGCTTCCGCCCACTTGGTGAAGTACTCCGTTGCCTTGAGAATGAATGATTTTTGCTTGGTCAGGAGGTTCGAGTCACCAAGAGGTCCAATGATATCAAAAGCCCACATGGAAAAAGGCCATGGGGAGGACGTAGGATGGAGTGAAGAAGCAGGAGAATGAATCTTGTCGGCGTGCAGCTGGCACTTAACACACCTACGAACGTAGATAGAGCAATCCTCTTCTAGAGTGGGCCAATAGAAACCTAGCCTAACGATCTTCTTAGCTAACATCTGGCTGTTCACATGACCACCACACACACCAGAATGCGCCTCTTCCACGACTTTCCAAGATTCATCATCGTCGAGGCATCTCAATAAAACACCAGTGAGCCCTCTTCTGTAGAGCACACTTCCAACCAAAGTATAACGTTGAGCCACTCTTCTAATTGCTTTCTTTTCTTCTGCGGTGGCTTCCTCGGGATAAGACTGATCATTACAGTATCTGGCAATCTCATAATACCAAGGCTTCTCTTCGTCAGCCAACTCTTCTTCCCAGTCCAAAAGCATGACCTCTTTGCCTTTAAGAGTTTCTTTCTGCTTGGCCTTCTCGAGCACCTGATCCCTAATATCAAGGAAAGCACGATCCTTAATAGCTGGAGTGTTACGCTGATGAATCAGAGGGACATGGAAATCACGCTCAGGGGGGAAGACTAAAGCGGAAGCTAAAGAAGCAAGAGAGTCAGCTAGAATGTTCTGACTGCGAGGGACGTGAACGAAGATTAACTTGGTAAAGAGTTTGGCATAAGCTGAAGCGAGTTCCTGGTAGGGTTTAAGCTTAGGATTGATAGTGCGGCACTTGACCAACACCTGGCGCAAAATGAGTTGACTATCACCGACAATCCGCAAGTGAGTGACACCATATCGATGAGCGGTTTGCAGACCGGCCAAAAGAGCTTCATACTCGGCTATATTATTGGTGACGGGGAAAGTGAGCCGAGCAGCAAATGGAATGGTGACCCCTTCAGGTGTTAAAAGAACCATACCGATCCCTCTTCCTTGAGAATTAAGAGCTCCATCAAAGTGTAACGTCCACATAGGATCAAGGGATTGATTAATGGACATTAATTCTTCATCTGGGAACTCAGAATTAACAGGATCAAAATGAGGTAGAGGGTGATGAGCAAGATGTTCGGCGATGGCATAACCTTTGATAGCTTTTTGTTGAATGTAAGTGATATCAAACTGGGAGAGGAAGCTTTGCCAGTGTGCTAATCGATCAGTGAGGACATATTTTTCAAGGAGGAATTTGATTGGATTCATGCGTGCAATGAGGTGAACCTCGTGAGCTAGAAAATAATGTTTTAATTTCTGAACTACCCAAACCAAAGCTGCACAAGTCTTCTCCATGGCTGAGTACCTCTGCTCACAGGGGTTAAGAAGTTTAGATAAGTAGTATGCTGCCCTTTCCTTACTTTTTTCGTCCACTTGAGCTAAGACAGCACCTACAGAGTCATCCAGGACTGAAACATATAGAATAAGTGGTTTGCCTGGAATTGGCGGCCTCAGGACAGGTGGGTTGGCCAAATAATCCTTCAATCCGTCAAAGGCTGCCTGACACTTGTCATCCCAATTAAACTTGACTCCCGGCTTGGTAAGCTCGTAAAACGGCCTACATCTTTGTGAATGCTGGGAGACGAAGTGGCGAATGAACTGCAACCTCCCGATTAATCCTCGAACTTCCTTCAAATTCTTGGGAGGAGGCATATCTCTAATGGCTCTCGCCTTGTTGGGATCGACTTCAATTCCCCTCTTACTGACAATGAATCCAAGCAACTTCCCTGAAGAAACGCCAAATACGCACTTCTTGGGGTTCATTTTTAATTGATATTCTCGTGACCTCTGCAAAACCTTAGCCAGAACCCCAGGATGCTCAATCCTTATCCTTGATTTCACAACCAGGTCATCCACATACACCTCAATGTAAATATGAATCATGTCATGAAAAATCGCCATCATAGCCCTCTGGTAGGTGGCTCCAGCATTCTTAAGTCCAAAGGGCATGACCACATAGCAATATGTACCCCATGGTGTAGTGAATGATGTTTTCTCTTGATCCTCTTCAGACAGACGAATTTGATTGTAGCCTGAGAAACCATCCATGAATGAAAGAGTTTCAAATCCTGCCGTGTTGTCGATCAGAACATCAATATGAGGGAGGGGGAAGTCATCTTTAGGACATGCCCGGTTGAGATCCCGGAAATCTATGCAGATTCGAACTTTTCCATCTTTCTTCATAACCGGGACAATGTTAGCCACCCAATTGGGATAGAGGACGACTCTAACAAATCTAGCCTTATGGAGTTTATCGACCTCTTCTTTCATTTTCAAAGCCATGTTAGGGTGGAAACGCCTCAACCGTTGTTTGACTGGGACAGACCCTAGCTTAAGTGTAAGGCGGTGTTCAACGAGCGTAGGGTCTAATCCAGGCATATCTTCATAGCTCCATGCGAACGTGTCCTTGTATTCTTGCAGAACCAAAATGGGCGCCTCCTCCTCGGAGGGCGGTAAATTCTTACTGATGAGGACAATCCTAGGGTCTTCCTCAGTACCCAGATTGATTTCTTTGGTTGGCTCTTCTACAGAGGCTGATGGTTCGTCGAATCATCTCATGCCACTAGCAAAGGCATCAGCCTCGTCCTCATAGTCTTCATAACTTTCTTCCCCCTCTTCAATAGGGTCTTCATCATTCATGATTTCATAAACGCCCAAACCCTCATAAGCAGCAACAGAATCCTCATATTCTAATTCCGGCAGGATGATCGGTTCTTCCACAAACTCAGGGATTACTAAACAAGCTTGGCATCTGACAACCAACTCCAACAAAAATCTTCGGGGAATCTGCTTACCCTTGGCCTTCCTATGTGGAACTAACCCCTGATTTTTATTATTAGAAGGAAAGGAGGAAGAATAGGAACAACTAGCTTGACCAGGGGAAGGAGATGAAAAAGTGGATACAGGAGGTGATACAGAGGAGGGCCCCTCACTAGAGGGGGAGAAGAGTCTTACCAAGGAATCTTGGAAGAGCGGCCCCTGGGTTGGGACGCACTCGGGAGAAAAATAGGAGGTCTCCTCAATAGAAATGGAGGATTGGAATGTTGAAGATTTGGCGTTTTTTTTTCGTTTTTATATTTTCCTTTGTTTTTATTTTCTTTTTCCAGTAAGAAGCAATGTGAAGGGGAAATAGCAGGAGGAGTGGAGATTGCAAGATTGGAGAAAGATTTAATCAAAGATGGCCCACTCGGGGGCGAGATGGAGATTTTAGAAAATTGCTCGAGGAGCGAAGGAGCAATCGGGAGGGAAATCTGAATTGAATCGGGAGACAAGTTGATGGTAATTGGTGGTGGTCGCGGCACGTGACCAAACCAACAGGAATAGAGAGATGCCAACACAGATGGATGCACAGAAGTGAGAGAGAAAAGGCCGGCCCACAGCCTATCCACAGAAAATCCTTCTTCAAAGGGGACATCTGGCTCCCCCGTGTCTGTGTAGTCACTTAACATCTGCCTTTTATCTGTGATTACTGCTGGCATTTCAATCAGTTCTTGAATCAGCGGCGGCCAGTCTGGATCTGTCGGCATGAACAGGCGGCTCAGAGAGATTGTGATGTCATTCATGTCAAACCACCTGTACCAGTCACATTCTGGATCACCCATTTTTCTTCTTTTATCTGGCCTTAAAGACTCCAGGGCTTTGTAGGTAACTAGTGGTGCAATGTGACGAGCAAACTGTCTGGCGTGCACATCTTGACAATCAAGCAATGAAGTAATGACGGTAGTCTGCTCATTATTCTGAATGCCACCGATGACAAAATGTGTCTTTAAAGTCCAGGTGAGCGGCTGGCGGTCTGGTTTGAAGGTGGACGTCATAACAGCCCACGGCTCTCCTTCATTCTTGCCTGGTGCTTTGTATCCTAAGCCGCCTCGTGCAATCATCTTTTGAGGCTTAAAAGGCCTAATCCTGCCCTGGAGCTTGGCGCCCAGGCCCTTGCCATCTTGATATCCCATTTTCAATAGAATGTTCCAGCCAGGGGTTTTAATCATGTTCTTTTTCTTCTTCCCCTTAGAAGGCAGGGGTGTCATAGCAACTGTGGTAACAGTCTCAGATAGCATCGGCCGTGGACGGGGAACGTCCAGCACAGATAATAACGGCTTGTTGGCAGGCCATATGGAAGGAACTGATGAAGCTACATGAATGTCTTCCTCTGGCAAGATCGGCACGCTGGTCACCTTCATAATGCGGCCCTTGTGCGGAAACTTGAGGCACTGATGGTTTGTAGAGGGCACTGCGTCAAGCTGCTGAATATAAGGGCGACCCAGAATGCCGTTAAAAGTCGGATCCATATCCAGAATATGAAAATCTGCTGTAATGGTGGCTGGACCCAAACTGACTTTGAGAGTAATCATACCCAGAGGGGGTTTCTTTGTATTGTCATATGCCGTGACAGTAATGGTAGATGGCCGAATCTGGCTTTCAGGGATACCGCATAGCTTCAGAGTGCTCGGCGGCAACACATTGATAGATGCACCGGTGTCTACCAAACACTGCTTGACAGCCACTTTGTTGATATCGACCGTAATGCATAGGGCATATTTTCTTGCTGGTAGAGGTGCTAACTCGTGTTCATGAAATGTGATTGCCGGCTGACTGCTGGCAGGGGTTAAGACTGTAATTATCTGTTCAATCGGAAGGTCCTCATTGACCATGACCTTCTGCAGGTATTCCTTTAGGGCCAGCTGATGAGTGGTGGACCTCTTGATTAATTCAAGAATGGAGATTCTTGCTGTAGTGCGATCTAAGTGCTTTAATAAATCATACTGAGTTCCCGGCACTGAATCTTGTTCCTGCTCTTGCTCTTGTGGCCCCTGCACAGGCTCTAGCTCTCTCTGTGGGAAAATACGGTGGAATATCCGTCCACTGCGGAGTGGCGCTACGCCTTGACGCGCCTCGGTCGGGGCAATATTAGGAGGAGGGTTGGAAGAAGAAGAAGGAATGTTGGTAGCAGAAACCCTGCTAGGGGATATCAAAGGGGAATTCAATGAAAGGGGCGCCTCCGTAGGAGACGTGGTAGTGGTGTTTAACAAAGATGCCCCCGCGGGAGGCATGGGAGGAGTATTTGATGAAGGTGCCCTTGCAGGGGGCGTGGGAGAAGAGAGGGATATCCGAATGCGAGGAGCATTGGCAGGTGGTGGAATAAGGAGAGATCGTGGCACAAAAGGTGGTTGAACCGATGACGGAGGAACTCTTGCTGGTGTAGGAGTGGTAGAGGGGGTAGCGGGTGCTGGCGGTGAGCAGAGTAGGAGTGGCCTGGATGGCGCGTGTGTGGGATTGGTGGTGGAAGGTGGAATGGTAGGTTGTGGAGGTGGTAGGCGGGTAAGAAAAGAGCGAACCGGCAAGGCCGTGGAATTGGTGGAGGTAGAAGGATTGACGGGGCGTAATAGGGGACGTCCCGATAGGAGAATAGAAGAAGAAGGAGGTGTGCGCAAAAGGCGCGGAGTTTGATTTTGAGTTGGATCATGGTGAAATGCCCCGACAGAGGCATTTTCTTCGTGCCATCCCTGCCCTCTCTCCACCTCGTAGAGAGACGTGACAGGGTTCACGTGTTGATTAGGAGCGTGCTTCGGCAATAGATTACGGACGATCCCCATATCCTGCTGGGGTGCTGGAGCTTGCTGCGGCTGAACTTGCTGCGGAGCTGGCTGCTGTTGTTGCTGATTTTGCTGTTGCCGAGAAGCCCTTCTTTCTTTCATAGCGGCTATGTATTGTCTCATCTCATCCCAATTAATGTCACCCTGGTCATTTAGATCGTAGATGTAATCTCTGAAGTGGAAGCAACGATCCAGGTTGTGACCAGGGCCACGATGAAAGGCACAATAGCGGGATGTGTCAACATTAGCGGGCTCGGTTCTTTCCCTTGGCAGGGCGAGCAAGTTGGCGGCCATCAGGGCATTAAAAATATCGGGGAGACTTTCAGGGAGTGGAGGATAGTGGTCCCTTTTGGGGCCAAGTGGCGGTCTCCGTTGTTGTTGTTGGCCGTAGTTGGCTGGTGGGGGTACTTGATGGTATTGTGGTGGAGCTGGGGGATCTATGCAGGGGGCTTGGTTTTGTGATGGAGCGAAGGAGCGTTGAGGCGCGAATTGGGGTGGTGGAGTAGGGTTAAAATGAGGGTTCTGTCGTGGAGGTGGTGGTGGACGTGGGCTAGCTTGATGGGGGTTGCCAACTACGCCAACTTGCTCATTTGTGACAGTGCCTTCCGTCGTAGGCCCGCTGTTGACATTTGTATTCTTTTTAAATAGCCGAGGCTTCTGCTCAAACATGCCCATGATAGGCGAGTCCTTCATTTGCGTTTGTATATAACGAGCTCTTTCATAGAGCTCTTCCATAGTTGTCAGCCGATTCATGGCCAAAATGTGCCGGAATTGGGGGGTTGCATTAGAAATAACCATTTTCACTTGCTCCTGTTCCGACAATGTGTCCTTTAATTTGTCGGCCATAGACCGCCACCTATCAGCAAATACAATGAAGTCCTCCTCGGGCTTCATTTTCTCGGCAACTAAATCTATAACAGAAAGGGAAGGTCCCACCCGGTCTCTGTACTTTTGCAGGAATTTTCTTTGAATAACATCAAAATCGCCGGCATCAGCTGGCTCCAGAGAATAAAACCATTCGAGGGCTGGCCCCTCAAGAGATCTCCTGAATAAGTAGGCCAGGGAGGCCTTATTGTCTTGCCAAAAGGAAGTCTCATATCGGAAATCCTTTAAATGAATGAATGGGTTGCCTGTCCCATTATATCGCCGGAAATTCGGCATTTCAGAAGGTGGTAAATGGAACACTGGCAATGTAGGAAGAGAAATTTCCGGAGCACTCTTAGTCGCTGTAACCTTCTTGAGCTGCTCCTCCATGCTGGCTAGCTTCTGAAGCAAGAGAGTGTTGGTATCGGGCTCGACCGGGGCCTGATTCTGAGCAAAAGAATGCGGTATAGGCGTTCGTAGAATCCGAGGAGGTTGGAAGGATTGATGCCTAACCGCTGAATAGCTCTCCTGCTGGGCCGGCATGGCCGCAGTAGGCGTTTGTGGACGAGAGGAGGAGGGATGCAAGACCGCCTGGTCATTAACAATCTGATGGCCACTCACGGCCGGAGGGGGATTAGAAGAAGACGAAAGAACCGACTTCCCCTTTAAAGCGGCCTGAATGGCTTGCCGCTGGGAGTCATCCAACTGGGAGAGAGCTTGGATCAAATCTGTGACATTAATGGATGGGGAAGGGTTCCCCGAAGTGTTGGAAAGTGGAACTTGAGATGGAGGGTCTGCCTCATGATTAGTGGTATCAACCACATGAACTTGTGAGTAATGGGGGTGAGGAGGAAGGTAGTTCCCCTCATAATAAACAGAATCCTGGAGAGGGTCCTCATATTGACCAAATATGTTCTCATTCTCATCATCATAAGAGTACCCGCTGCCTGACATGTTGATGGTTTTACCTGAACGTAGTTTCATTCTTAAGAGAGAGAGTGTTTAATGAAGGAACTATCACAAAATATTTAATCCAAGCAAGGCAATCAAATCACCCAACTACGTTTATGCAAACAAGGTTGGCAAGAAACGCAAGATTTTAATGTTTGATGTTTGAATTAGGGTGGGTTATTTGTGAACGTTCACTCTTTTGCCAAATGAGACCTAGTTTGATCCAAGTGTAACCTCCGGGTCAACTAAGTTTTTCTTTCTCTTTAACAACGCATAGGTTCTCTAAACTCCAGGTACTTCAAGGGTACAACCAGCCCGGCGTCCGTGAGGGAATCCACAGGTGCGGGGACTTATGGAGGTCTTGGAAAAGGGATTTCCGGTCCAAAGAGACGGAATGCTCAATGGGGGGTAGTCCCGATTCTAAGAAGGGTGTGTGGATCCTAGGATAGAGAGAGGAGGTCTCTCAACCAAGCCAACAAATCAAGACAAACCAAACAGCAATATAATATCAAGATAGATGCCAAGCAATGAATCAGAGCTAATCTGTGAAAAAGAACAGTAAAGAAACGCCCTGGGGAAGGGCGTTTTCACAGCAGGAGGAAAAGACACGCCCTGCGGTAGGTCGTGACAAAAGGCAAACACGGCAGCGTGGCTGTCGCTAAACTCTGTGAGGGGCTCACAGACGGTAGGAAAACACGCCTTAAGCTGAGGCGTTATAAAGAAAGGACGCCTCCACTGGAAGGCGTCAAAACTCCGAGAAACGCCCTGATGATAGGCGCTGATAACAAATGAAACGCCTCTGGGAGGGGCGTTAATCCACAGGCAATATCACAAGCATGCAGCAGACAGCAGTTATGATAAAGAGAGACGCCCTAATGACAGGCGTTGCTAATAAATGAAACGCCTCGGAGAGGGGCGTTAATCAGCAGACAATATGATAAGCGTGCAGCAGACAGCAGTTATGGTAAAAGACGCCCTGGAAATGGGCGTTACTCAACGAAACACGTCCCTGAGAGGGGCGTTAAATAGCAGACGATAAAATGAGCAAACAGAACGCCAGCAGGTGCAATAAACACACGCCCTGGAGGGGGGCGTTAATCAACAAAACACGTCCCTGTGAGGGGCGTTAAATCAAAAGACGCCGTAATGGAGGGCGTTACTAAGCAGCAATTGACTGATCCGGGGAGTGTGCAGGGTGCACAGTGGAGGGTGCCCGAGGGGCACAAAGGGAAAGGGTACCGAGGGTACCGAGGGGAAAGGGCACGCGAGGGTGCCAAAGGGGAAAGGACACACGAGGGTGTCAAGGGGAAAGGGCACACGAGGGTGCCAAGGGGAAAGGGCACACGAGGGTGCCAATGGAGATGGTAATCAATAAAGAAAATAGTGGATGTCCCACCGTGATCGCCAATTTGTAGATCGGATTAAAATCCGCTCTTTAATATATAAAAAAAAGCAATATAATGGTGAAAGCAATAAAATAGCACGAGGTGCTAATGTGGAGAGTGTGTGATCGCCAGAGACACGAGGGTCTCAAGAGGAGATGAATAAGGGGAAAGTGATCGCAATTACCTAGTGAAGATGGAAACGCGGGATGGTGTGGATTTCCTCCTCCAACTTCAATCGGCCGGCCAATGAAGTGGGTTTTCTTAGTTGATTACCCTGTAAAAAAAAAGACAAGAAAGAACAAGCAAAAGAGAGGGATCAGCCAGAGTGCAATAGTATCAATCCAAAACTATCATGAAAGGATGAAAAGACATAAAGGGCGCACCTCTTTTTTTGTTTTTTTAAACCCCTAGCAGAGAACTAGGGAAAGGGTATGAAAAATGATGCTTAATGAAATAACGAAATAACGACAGGGTGACAATGATGATATGCTAAGAAGATATGAACAAAACAAAAACACGTTAGATAGAGCCCTGCTCTCCCTGACGAGAGTAAAGGGGAACCGTGGAGATGCTGAAAGGATGCAGAAGGATGTAGAAATCAACAACAGGAGGATGGAGAAAATCCAATGCTTCGAACTCCTTCCTTCTGAATGTTTTTAACGTGCTCGTGGAACAATTAACCTCTTAACCTTTTTCCCGATCGAATGAGATTTTCTTTTATAGCTTCAATCGGATGTGATCAAACAAGGAAGTGATAAGAACAGGCAATGAGGCGTCCAGGGAAGGATCAAGATCGAGCAAGAGTCCATGGATGGTAGGGAGCTGTGAGGGAAAGATGGAAAAAGGAAGGACTCTGGAGTGAAACACGACTTAAGCCAGGGCGTCCATTTATGAATTGACGACCTGCACAGAGACGTTTCTTGAAACACGACCTATGAAAAGCCATTTCTTCCTGGATTTAATTTTGGAAATAAAACCTTCTTTGTTTTAGCATCAAGGGAACACGCCTGAAATAACGGTGTTTCTTAAAAACACGCCCTGATGTAGGACGTTTATTCAGAAAATGCTTTTATTTTGAAAATAGATAATTCCAGAAATTAACGGATAATACCAGGAATTGACGCCCTCACCTATGGTCGTCCCTTCTTTTGAAACGCCCTATGACAGGCCATTACTTTTTAAAGTAACGCCCTGCTTCAGGTCGTGAATCACGAAAAATGCAGAAAAAGTGCATAAAATTCACAAAAATAGAAAAACTTCATGTTATAGGAATATTGAAGTCCACTTGGGGCGTTATCATAACGACATGAGATTTGATCAACGTAACGTCAATTTTGGTGTGTCTACACCACACGGGAGTAAACTCCCAACCACACATGGGGAACACACCCCAAGATTCTCCCAAGCACACATGTGGATATATTCTTGCACAAATCGATGCACACGCGTCACCACAAACTTGGAGAACCCTTTCTCCGAACACCCACACAAGAATATCGTTCAAAAAAAGGATGAAATGACCATGGATGAATACAATAAACTCCAAACAAACTCTAACAACTGAAATGAAGAAAGTATATGAAATGTAAAGCTCCCCCTTCACAAAACAATTCGATTCATCTTGTCTCGTTGTCGGATAGTGACGATTTCGACGTCCTCTCGTTCCTCTCCTCGAGCCGCTCCCTTTCCTCTTCTATCACAAGCTTCAAATCTTCAAGTATGTAGATGAAATCGACCTTGCAGGAGCTCCTCTTTCTTTTCCCTTTTTCTTCTCCTACAAGACAGCATAAAATAGGCATTAGTGTTCATCTATTCCTCAAATTCGGAGTTCACATATGAGTATATATAGAAGGCACCAAAATACCCATATACCCGTGTAGAACCCTATCAAAACTGCCCTAATATGTTCATTAGCAACCTAAGGGCATTAGGGTAAAATTTCACCCCAATCAGAGGTCATTTGATAGGGTTTCGGTGGCTTATAGAAATCTCGCGTGGAGCTGTGAACAGGGGGGGTCGACCCATCTATGGGGGGGCTCTACCCATCTGGCCAGACAGATTCTTCCTGGCAAGTTTTTGTCACAGGGGTCGACCCATCTGCAAGGGGGGTTGACCCATCTTGTGGACAGAACACTGGTTGGTCATTTTTTGGCCCAGGGGTCGAACCATTGAGTGGGGGGGTCGACCCATTCACCTAGAAATATTAATAATAGATTTCTAAACCATTCCCAATGACCTAAACATGCAACCCAATGAATTATAACATCCATTCATGAATTTCAATGATCAAAAATAAATTGTTTCAAATGGAGTGCATGTAAATCAACCTCAAGAAGATTTTGCAAGAAAGCACATTCTAAATTCGGATTTCATTAATTCAAGCTCAATGAAAAACTATTCTTCCTCATTCAACATATAAATCAAATGACCATGCATTGAAACAAGATGTTGGCATATTTTTAGACCTCATTCAACAAATGCTCATTTCAATAGGTTAAGCATTTTGCAACCTAAAAGGAAAAGATATTTCGACAAGCATGAATCACTTTGAAAGCTACAACACCACATGGAGTGAATGCATTAAAGAGTTTTCAAACCACCAAAACCTCAAGTGAAAACAAAGTCATTCAAACCACTTAAACTCATTATATGGGCACCATGAAACCAATTTCACTTTGATGAATGTGAATGTATTAAGCACATAATAACCCTCAAGAACCATAAGGTATATTCATGAACCATGCTATGGGCTTTTCCAGCCTACTAAAAGGCCATTTTTCCCAGGTAAAAAATAGAGGGATATTACCATGCATCCAAGTGATATCAAATTGATTTCCATCAATATCCATCCTGCAAAAACAAGAAAAATCATTAGATCTACATGGAAATCAAGATTAAGGAGTTCAACTCTTAAGACATGCATTCAACCATGAGTGCTATAAAAGAGTTAAACATATTACGAGCCTCAAAATCCATGAAGGACATATGTGAAATGCTTAAGCACTTTGGGAACCTTAACAATCATGATGATTAAACATGTAAACATAGATAGAGGTCAATTTTCTTCGTCCTTCAATCAAGAGCAATAAGGCATGATATAAACACTATTCAAACAACAAAATATTCCATTTCATAGCCAAGGGATTAACACAGTTCATGTCCAAGAAAACCCATTCCATCAAGTTTCAAGTAAATAGATTGAAGATATTTCAAGCCCAAATCAAGACTTTGAAAGCCTATTTGATGAAATGCATGACAACTCATGAATATCAAGATAGTTTCTATCACATGAGCACGCTAGCATCCAAATGAGCATTATGCCATTTCACCAATACAAGATTTTCTTATGACAAAACCAATCAAGAAAAATATATTTGACCAAATGACAAGGTTTTGAAATGATAAGCATGAATCTATCATTCAATCAAATATATTGACATGGGAGCTTAACCATTCAAATAGTTTACATGTATCTTTCATAATTTGAAGATCAAAATACTTCAATACCCAAACGTTAATAATCATGTCAAATGCAAAGCATGTAAGAAAGCATTGTTGACAAAAACTAACATTCATGAAGCATTGTTTTCCACAAAAATCTTTCTCATCAATACAAAGCCATGAAAACATGAATAACCCTTCAAGCACAAGGCCAAGCAAGTCCAGGCAACAAAGTCATTTTGTAATCATTAAAATCACATTCACAATAATCTCCCCCATTTTGATGATGACAAAATGTTATGCATTAATGCTCATTAATGCTCTCCCCCCCTTTGACTTAATCATAAATGGGGATCAACATAGAGAATTCGCGATAGCATCAAGACCAAACCAACATGATTTCTCCCCTTATGGCAAAATGATAACGGACAAGTAAAACATATGATATTCATGAAAGAAGCACAAGGAACAGTCTCTCCCCCTTTGTCATTGACAATGAATCGACAGACAATGGGGTTATTAAGAGAACCATATGCACACTATGCTCAAGAAGATGCAATTCAAAATATGCATGTGTGAATGCACTAAATGCTAGATGTGCATGAACTAATTTGCACATGTTTGAAATGCAAGTTTTGGGCAATATGAACATGCAAAATGCAAGTAAAATGATCAAGTATGATTGAATTCCAAGCAAGTAAATCTATATACATGCAATATAGCTCCCCCATTTTATTTATAATGAGAGAATAGGTGTACGAAAGGTGCATGTGAGCCAATAAAACCATGGTGCTCATGTGTACACCTAGGAGAGTGTGCAGATAGATAGCAAAAGACATACACCAATCATGCAATCAATCAAATTTTGAAAACACATATTAAATCAAATTACCATGTGTATAAGTGAATAACATGAAACTAGGCTTTAGCCATATGGATATCCAGATTTTTAATTGAACACAAGAGTAATTACACAGACTGCATTTAAATCTACAGAACAACGTATTGGAGGCTACGCTATGCCCTATTAATTTTTTTCATCAGAATGTTTCTCAAAAAAATTTCACATTGACAATCTGAATTTTTCTTAGAGTGATCAGGTTCAAATAATTCTTTTTTTTACGTGAGGAGATGCATGGAGCTCATGCCAGAATCTCCGGTTACTCAGAATACTGAACCATTTCACTTCATTTTGAACAGAGGTACTTTAGTCAACACTTTTCAGAAATGAACCACATCACATCTCAGGTGGCGTGTATCCAGTTTACTCAGTGAGACTAAGCATTGCTCTGCCTTTCATTTCATCCAAATTTTTCGGTTGAGGCAGGTAACTTTTTCCTCAACTGTCTCTTTATCATACATGCAACAAGTGTAATTTCTTTAGAGTGTTGAAATGAATTTCCAATATCCTTATGAATAACACTCCTTTTCACATTAATGTGCATGAAGTGTGTGAATTTGCTTTAACATGTATGGAGAAAATTTAACTCAAGACAAGATAGTGCAGCTCCCCCTATGTGAATGCACTAATCAGGAAATGCTCCCCCAGAGTGTTTAACATGAAGTACACTAGTTAAGACTTAGATGCAACATTATTTAGCAAGGGAGTATGTGGTCTTAGAATTTTCAAAGAAGGGATATTAGCATATATTAACAAGCAAGCATACAATGAAAACATGTAAATATGCAATGTAGAATGATCTGCAAGTATTCAGATTTCACAAGAGAACACTATCTGCATCTAATGCAACTAATGCATGCTGAAAATGCCAAATATGCACATAGGCACACACTGAGTTTCATCTTTCAAATGAAATGAGTATGCACTATGTGAGTGATAAGTATGCAATATAACTATGCACCCTATGACTTCCATCATTCAAAATATGTAATTATCATGAAATATATGCATATACCCTATATACATGAATATGCAATATGCATTTTTATTATTATTATTTTGTGTGCTCATAAATAATGGCATTCAAGCATAAATAAGTCAATGTATGCAAGAGACTCAAATTCACAAAGCATACATGAGATGTGAATGATATGCAAAAATGCCAATGTGATATTTTTATGCAGATTTCAATTTTTTTGTGCATTCTTAAATACTCAAATGAGCGTGAAATCAGTAAATGCTTGAGTTGAGTTTTCAATGAATTTAACACAGAACCATGAGCATTTCATTTCAAGCTTTATCATGAGCAACTATTTTCCTTACAACCCAAACATTCGACCATGATAATTCAAAATGGTATTACATGAGATAAATTTTCAGATTGAACAAATCAAGCAATTTATCGATCATGCAGAGCAACCACACACACAGTCAACAGACTTTAAACTAAGCCATGATCATCATCCAATGCCAATTGTTACATTAAATAACAAGCAATTCCACAGTTCAGAAATCTTTGCCTTTTTGAAACAAGAGAGTTTTTCATATTCAATTTGAAAGATATGCAAATTAAAGGTAAATCAATTCCATTCAAAATACATGAATCCTCATAAGCCAACCAAATTGAAAATTTGAATATTGATACAAGGTGGAGTACGTTGATCCTAAGATCACCTCACACATAGTGATAGCTTCCTGACAGACTTTATATGTCATTTCACATATCACCATTTGATATACCAAATATTCATTCAATGAAAACATGTATGGCTTGTGAAGAAATACAAAACATGATTCCAACAACATAATAAAGCAACAGAAGTGAAAACATCAAAATCACCAAGTTTGACAATAAGAAAAAAAAGTAAAGTCGGGATTTTACCAAACGAGTGTGCCTTGTTCCCTTTTATTGGAACCCCTTTCAATTTATTTCCAGAAGGCACACCTGCATCAAATCCAACTCATTTGACAAATTTGGGAACCCAAGCTTTCTTGGGTCCCTTGAAGTTAGTGGCATTACCACCAACCAAATTCTTCTTCCATTTCATTGCCTTCATATCATCATCTTCCATGATCCTGCAATCCTCAAGCACATGCCCATAATTTCCACAGTAGTAGCAATGAGGAGGAGCAATTTTAGCAAAGGACTTTCTTTAGGGAGCAAAAGCATTTTTAAAAGTGTTCCATCTCCTTTTTCCAAAAGATCTAGGTCTAACAAAATTAAACCTAGTATTCATTCTAGAAGCATGGAAATTATTAGTTTTCAAAAACCAACATTCTTTCATAACATGCCCATACTTCCCACAATGATAGTAACAAGGAGAAATAGTTCTAACAAATAATTTATCATTATGAGCAAAAGTTTTTCCAAAGAACTTTTCCTTGTTAGTTGAAAACCTTTGAGGATGAAAGGCATGTTTGTCATTGAATTTTCTTTGAACATTAGACTTAGCATTCATGGCATGAAGTTCATCTTTTTACTTCACATAACAATTGTCCATCACATGGCCAAGTTTATGACAATGAGAGCAAGAAACATTCATTTTTCTATTAAAAGTATTGTGTTCACCTTTCTATTACTTTGAAAAATAATTTTTCATTATGTGGCCTAGCTTACCACAATGAAAGCAAGAGACATTTCTTTGTGATTTGAAAGTATTTTTCTCTTTACATGCATTTTCATCATCCATTCTCATGACATTACAATCATCCATTTCATGGCCATGCATGCCACAATAAAAGCATTTAATATTCAATTTCATTTTCCGCCCACCTTCATCTTTTTGGAATCCTTTTTGCATGGTGGGTTTGGTGTGAATATTTTTCTTTTTCTCAAAATGATTTTCAGAAATTTTTGTTTGTGTAATAGGAGGAGTTGATTTTGAAGTGCTAGAGATGTCAGAAGTATGAACAAAAGAGGTTTTTATTTTTGATTCAAAAGACTTTTTGTTGATTGGAGAATATCCAAGACCATCTTTTTGAAAGTTGACCTTAACACTTAGTATTTTGTCTAAGTTCTCCTTCCCTTTGACAAATTTAGACAATGATGCATTTAAGTCTACAATTTCAGATTCAAGGGATGCAATGTGCAATTCATAACTAGCTATCTCCTGTTCACTTCAAACAACGCTTTCATTCAATACTACATTTGCAGTTTTATAGCTCTCGATTTCTTGTTCTAGCACATGCACTTTTTCACATTCATCTTCATGCAATTTGACATTAATAGATTTTCATTTTTCAAGTTCTAACAATCTTTCAGACATGGAATTGTTCAAGTGTTTCAATTTTTCAATTTCTGATTTTAACAATACATTTTCTTTTTCAAATCTTCATAGCATTTTAAACTACCTTCAATAAGAGAAATTTCAATTAGCATGGCACCATTTTTCTTTTTAAGTTCTTCATTTTCATCCACGATACTCTTGCTATCAATTTCAGAATCAAGTAATTTCTCAAACAACTTATCATCATCATACAAAGATTCGAACTTGTTTCTAAGATATTTTTCAGTTACTTCAAGTAATGAAATCTTAGACAACAAAAGTTTATTTTATTCATGCAATTCATGACACTCATTTTCAGAATCCAAACATCTATTAGAGTTTTCAAGCAAAACATATTCTTCATGCATGTCAGAAATATCTTCTTCAAATAATTTTGTTTTGGATTCCAAGATTTCATTTTGGCTTTCTAAACATTCAATTTTTGATTCTAACAATATGCACTTTTCACAAGAAACACTAGCATGCACATCCTCACTAGTTTTCTTTTTCAGAATTTTATTTTCAGATTTGATTTTCTTATATCTACTCGACAACTCCTCATAAGCATCAAGAAGTTCTTCAAATGACATTTCATCTTCATCAGAGTCAGAGTTAGAATTTACCTCATTTTGATTTTCATCTCCATGAGCCATTAAGCATGGATCCATCACTTCTTCTTCATATTTTCGTGCCAACTCGTCCCAAAGGTCTCTTGCCGACCTGCACAAGGGAATTTGTGAAAGTATATTAGATTCAATGGCATTCATGAGGAAATTTAATGCTCTAGCATTCATTGCATTTTTCCTGACATGCATATCATCCCATTTGTTATGTTCAGTAGGAAGCTTGTATGAACCTTCACATATGACCTTTCAAACATTAGGCTCATGCAAACCAAGATAAACACACATAGCATTTCTCCAATAATTATAATCATGACCATCAAAAGTAGGAATGCAATTCATAGAGATTTGATTAATAGAAAAATTCATGATTGTAGAATGCACTAGGATCACTCTGTTCATTGTGAGATCTAGGGACAACAGAGCCTCGTTCTGATACCAATTGTTGGGTCCCGGAGTGCAGGAACATGGTTCTAGAGGGGGGTGAATAGAACCCTCTACTAAAAATTATGTCCAATTAAAACCTTAAACCTACTCGCACAGCGGAATTAGCAAGATTAACAAGATTGAGGAATTTAAGCTAAACACCATAAACTGATTCTCTCAATCTCACCGAACTCACATGACTGCGAAAATAGATTAAAAGGAGATGCACACAATTACACAATGCAAACCACAAGAGACGGGAATTTTTAAGGTGGTTCGGGACCACGACGGGCTCCCTACGTCCACCCCTCAACAAACCGGTGAGGCTTCACTGCTGATTAAAACAGCCCAGGGATGAATCCCCCCCCCCACACACCTAGGGCGACGCCTACGCAACCACACGGGAGTAAACTCCAAACCACACATGGGGAACACACCCCAAGATTCTCCCAAGCACACATGTGGATATATTCCGCACAAATCGACGCACACGCGTCACCACAAACTTGGAGAACCCTTTCTCTGAACACCCACACAAGAATATCGTTCAAAAAAAGGATGAAATGACCATGGATGAATACAATAAACTCCAAACAAACTCTAACAACTTAAATGAAGAAAATATATGAAATACGAAGCTACCCCTTCACAAAACAATTAGGTTCTTCTTGTCTCGTTGTCGGATAGTGACGATTTTGACGTCCTCTTGTTCCTCTCCTCGAGCCGCTCTCTTTCCTCTTCTATCACAAGCTTCAAATCTTCAAGGATGTAGATGAAATCAACCTTGCAGGAGCTCCTCTTCGTTTTCCCTGTTTCTTCTCCTACAAGATAGCACAAAATAGGCATTAGTCTTCATCTATTCCTCAAATTCGGAGTTCACATATGAGTATATATAGAAGGCACCAAAAGACCTATATACCCATGTACAACCCTATCAAAACTGCCCTAATATGTTCATTAGTGACCCAAGGGCATTAGGGTAACATTTCACCCCAATCGATGGTCATTTGATAGGGTTTCGGTGGCTTCCGGAAATCTCGCGTGGAGCAGCGAACAGGGGGGGGGGGTCGACCCATCTGGCCAGACAGATTCTGTCTGGCCAGTTTTTGTCACAGGGGTCGACCCATCAGCAAGGGGGGTCGACCCATCTTGTGGACAGAACACTGGTTGGCCATTTTTTGGCCCAAGGGTCGACCCATTGAGTGGGGGGGTCGACCCATTCACCTAGAAATATTAAAAAAAGATTTCTAAACCATTCCCAATGACCTAAACATGCAACCCAATTATAACATCCATTCATGAATTTCAATGATGAAAAATAAATTATTTCAAATGGAGTGCATGTAAATCAACCTCATGAAGATTTTGTAAGAAAGCACATTCTAAATCCGGATTTCATTAATTCAAGCTCAATGAAAAACTATTCTTCCTCATTCAACATATAAATCAAATGACCATGCATTGACACAAGATGTTGGCAAATTTTTAGACCTCATTCAACAAATTCTCATTTCAATAGGTTAAGCATTTTACAACCTAAAAGGAAAAGTCATTTAGACAAGCATGAAACACTTTGAAAGCTACAACACCACATGGAGTGAATGCATAAAAGAGTTTTCAAACCACCAAAACCTCAAGTGGAAATAAAGTCATTCAAACCACTTAAACTCCTTATATGGACACCATGAAACCAATTTCACTTTGATGAATGTAAATGTATTAAGCACATAATAACCCTCAAGAACCATAAGGTATATTCATGAACCATGCTATGGGCTTTTCCAGCCTACTAAAAGGTCATTTTTCACAGGTAAAAAATAGAGGGATATTACCATGCATCCAAGTGATATCAAATTGATTTCCATCAATGTCCATCCTGCAAAAACAAGATAAATCATTAGATCTACATGGAAATCAAGATTAAGGAGTTTAACTCTTAAGACATGCATTCAACCACGAGTGCTATAAAAGAGTTAAACATATTACGAGCCTCAAAATCCATGAAGGACATATGTGAAATGCTTAAGCACTTTGGAAACCTTAACAATCATGATGATTAAACATGTAAACATAGACAGAGCTCAGTTTTCTTCGTCCTTCAATCAAGAGCAATAAGGCATGATATAAACACTATTTAAACCACAAAATATTCCATTTCATAGCCAAGGGATTAACACAGTTCATGTCCAAGAAAACCCATTCCATCAAGTTTCAAGTAAATAGATTGAGGATATTTCAAGCCCAAATCAAGACTTTGAAAGCCTATTTGATGAAATGCATGACAACTCATGAATACCAAGATAGTTTCTATCACATGAGCACGCTAGCATCCAAATGAGCATTATGCCATTTCACCAATACAAGATTTTCTTATGACAAAATCAATCAAGAAAAATATATTTGACCAAATGACAAGGTTTTGAAATGATAAGCACGAATCTATCATTCAATCAAATATATTGACATGGGAGCTTAACCATTCAAATATCTTACATGTATCTTTCATAATTTGAACATCAAAATGCTTCAATACCCAAACGTTAACAATCATGCCAAATGCAAAGCATGTAGGAAAGTATTGTTGACAAAAACTAACATTCATGAAGCATTGTTTTCCACAAAAAACTTACTCATCAATATAAAGCCATGAAAACATGAATAACCATTCAAGCACTAGGCCAAGCAAGTCCAGGTAATAAAGTCATTTTGTAATCATCAAAATCACATACACAACAGCCCCTCTTCATCTGGCGCCGTCTGTAGGATGGTGAAACCGTCGGCCCGAACTGCAGCGAACTAGGGGAGGCGGATGTGAAGCGGCTGGAGCACCAGTTTCGCCTGCCCTATCAGCATTACTTTGTTGCGGCCACTCCGAACGAGACAAGCTTGGATTCTCGTAAGGGACATTTCTGCTCCGTCCTTCTATCATGGAAGGGTGGGTTCCGTCTTCCCTTCGAGCATTTTATTCCTAAGCTTCTCAATTTTTTCCAGTTGGCTCCCATACAGTTAGTGGCCAACTCTTATCTTCTTCTCTCCGCCTTCCGTATCCTCTGCCTTCAGTGCGGGGTCCCTCCTTCCTTGGAGCTCTTCCATTGCTTTTTTGATTTGAAGGCGCATTCTTCGACCGGGAAGGGCTTCTATTTCATCTAGGTGAGGCGGAATAGGAGCTGCATGTCCTTGGCTGTGAAGGACTCTTCCCACGAGGGGTGGAAGACTCAGTTCTTCTGGCTGGGGATTTTTTCGGTGGAGGAGTCTTGGAGGTGCCTCGTAATCCCCAATTTTCACCCGAACATCCCTCCAAGGCCGGAGGAGTTCTCTTCGGATGTGGAAGAGTATGCAGCCATTCTACTGAAGCGTCGCCAGTCTACGGAGGAGCTGGGGACCCCGGAGAACATCGAGCGGTGGCTTCTCTAGCGGCTACGGCCGACAGGTACAGGCACCGTGAATCAGCCTTCTCGTCGGTTGATGAAGCCACATTTTTCCTTTTCTTGACCATATCATCTTTCGTGCAGACGCCAGGTGGCCGACTGTGGAGGAGGAGCTTGCGATCGAGCGGGAGGTGATCGATCTGGGCGACGACTCGGCTGCCGATGAGTTGTGAGCTCCCGAGGGTCGTTCCCGAGCCAGAGATAAGGGCAAGGGGGTGACCCGAGGAAGGTCTTCAAGGCCGCGGGGGCCCAAGCGCAAGGATCCCGTGGAGGGCATGATACAGGATGCCATGAAGGCCAGGAAGCGGGCCAAGAAGGCTAGGGCCGACCCCGCGGTCGAAGGTGACTTTGGCTCCGCTCTCCCCTCTTCAGAGCGTGATAGGGCCGACCCTTTCGGGCCGGCTCTCCCATCCGCTGAGCAAGAGGTGGCCGAGGTGGCAAGGGCCGTTTCTGTGGTTGGCGGCGGTGCTGGCCCGGCTCTCCCCTTAGCAGGAGCCGATGGGGCCGGGGATGAAGCAGGCGACTCCAGGGCCGTGGCCAAGATTGGAGCATCGATCGAGGTAGGCGGCGCTCCGGGTGGCGACGTCGGGGCCGAGCCGGTCGAGGCCGGGGGGGTCGCGGGGAGCGGCAACGCAGCCCCAACTGACCGAGGCAAGAGGGGCGGATGAAGCAGCTGCTCGATCAGGGCCGGCCGGCGGGGCTCCCGAGGGGATGCCGCTCGGAGAGGAAGCCCCTAT
Organism: Amorphophallus konjac; assembly: GCA_022559845.1. Lineage (NCBI taxonomy): Eukaryota > Viridiplantae > Streptophyta > Magnoliopsida > Alismatales > Araceae > Amorphophallus > Amorphophallus konjac. The sequence goes on from CM040124.1 coordinate 203,002,205, forward strand.
TGCGGCGGCTCTGGAGAGGCTGGGCATCCAGGGTGATGTGGGACGGACCATGGACTCGACTTGAATTAGGAATGCGATCCTTGGACTCTAGACGAGCTCGCAATTGTCCCTTAGCGAGGGAAACGTGGTACTGGGCACGGTTAAGAAACCGGCCGTGAGTCACGGGTATCGGCTTTCCGTGTAGACTTGGATCGAGTCACGGGACGGTAACACTCAAACTCGCTCTCTCGCAGCAGTGATACAAGTATATCGAGCTAGAAACATACACTCGCAGCGGCATTCAAAGCTATACAAGATAAACAAATGCGATAAAGAGAGGGGAGCGAGTGTACCTCCACGCTCCGGGCGTGGGGAAGACGTTCCCGGCCAGTTACGGTAACTCCCGGTTAACAACAGTAAATTTTAATTACAACAGTTAAATTTTATCGCCCACTCCACGCAGGGAGGTAAAGGGCTACAAGTGGGCCCGGGAGGACCGACCTTGGGTTGACGGGTAGTAATCTGGAGGTGAACTCGGCACGAACTCGACCTGCTGGTCCGACTCGGCACTATTCCAACTCGATGCTGACTCAACCCGATAGCTAACTCGGTGGACAACAAGCAATGGCTTCCAATGGAACGTTGCCTTCCTGACGTCTTCTAAAGGCGCCGCTTGGCTGGGACATTGGCGGGATGTCTCTGATCGACTCCCTGAAGGGGCGGCTCCTGAAGTTGACTTTTGACACTTGTTCTTGAATTTTTTTCAGACTGTAATTTCAGACCTGCACACAGGACATATCTGCAGGCCTTGACAGTAAAAATGCTTACGCCCAGATCCGGAGGCCGATCGAGACCTGGCTGGTACCGTTGGAAGGAAGACTCAGAGATCTACAACATACTTTTTTTACAGATTCATCCACCACACGGATTGAAAATAAAAACTTCTGTAAACTAACTTTTTTTCCTGACCCGGACTGACAGACACACAGGGCAGCAAATAATCTTCCTGAAACACACCTTTGACTGAGGGGTAAACAATTTTTTTAGACTCCAAAAAAATTATGGTGGAAGGGGATATACGTGGGGAACACTCAATATTGTTTTGGGATTTTCTAAAAATAGATAAGGAGGTGGCAAAAATAGAACAAGATGACTCTATATTGTAGATCTGCAGAATGATAGATTGACAAGGGTGGTATAGAAATTGCGGGAAAAATATCAAACAAGATATATGGATGGAAAGCTATCAAAGATAGGAACAAGCTCTCAAAATTTCAGCTCGATCAGAAAACAGCATAAAAAGATAGATCCACGGAGGTGGGGTTCTGTCCTGATGGAGATAGAACTCCGGTGGCGGTGGCGGTGGCGCGACGGCGGTGCGACGGCGGCGGCGGCAGCTTCAGAAAGGGAACTTAGAGGATGAGAGGGGGAGGTAGAAAGGGTCTCATACCCTGGATTGCTGGAGGAAGGGGAAGAACATCAAGGAGATAGGGGGAGAGGGGCGCACCCTCCAAGAGCTCACTTGGGGCAAAATGCCAATTTTTTCTTCATTAATCTCTAATGACACTATACATAGACTTATATAGAGAATGGCAAGGGGTGGGGGGCTGAGAATTTCATGAGAAATAAGCTATTTTTTTCTCCCATGCAGCCAAAAACTCAAAATAAATAAATTACATATGGAGGGGGCACTCCTTTGACTAGGTAGGTACGGTAGGTGGCCAACTTTGACATTTTACACCACTTGTCTCCCCCATGTGTCAATTGACTTGTCAACCCTTCTAGATGCCACCTTGGCCTTTGACCAGCCCCACATGGATGAGGTGGACCAATGGGGTAGGAGTGGGGGCCCCCTTGCATGCCCTACTGACATTTTGCACATAAACCCATACAATCCTAAGGAAGAACAAATAGGCTCATAATGCCTTACAATTGCGAATCTACTTTCCCAAGGATATAAAAGTAAATAAAAGGACTCAAATGCAAAATAAAAAGTTTGCGCTCGGCGTCGATTCCCATCATAGGGCCCTCTGTACCGGAGATGTCGTAGCATAGTTGCGAAGGTGGTGAAGGGAGGAGATAGGCAACGCTCCCCACCCGCGGCCCTCGATCTGGTGATGGAGGGCGGCATGGTCCTGGCCCAGATGGGGGCCTCTCTGGCTGAGGCTTATGCTCAGTCGGAGTCAGAATGGGAGGACCTTGCCAGGACCCTGGGCGCGTCTGACAGGAAGGTAGCTCGGCTCACCGAGGAGCGTGACGGGCTTCGACGGGAGCTCTCCTCGGCTAGAGAGCTGGCGAGGGCAAGCCAGGTGGAGGCCCGAACGCTATCCGAACAACTCGCTCGGGCCCGCGAGTCGCTCGAGAGAAAGAGCAAGCTTCTGGAGGAGGAAGTCGCGCGTCTTCGAATGGAGGCCGAGGCGGAGAAGTAGATGGTTGAGGCCGAGCGTAGGTTAGCCAAGGTGGAGCGGGGGAAGTCCGAGCTCACAGGTAGGGTGGGATTGGCCGGTGCGGAGGCACTTGAGCAGTCTAAATGCTCGGAGGCCTATCGGGTCGACCTTAAGGAGGCTGCCCTCTCCTACTATGAGTCAACACTTCATTGGGGCATCTGCATGGGATTCAAGCAAGGCTACGACTAGGCCATCTCCTACGCCGAGGAGCAGGCATTCGAGACCATCAATTTCCCGTCCGGGCAATGCTATGACTCAGATTTCTTATCCTCCGATTCGTCTGGTTCGGCGTCATCGGAAGAAGGAGATGAGGGGGACTCTTCGTCCAAGGGGTCGCTAGCTCCGGATGCCTCGGGAGGGCGTGCAATCGAGGCAGTTCCCACGCTGGTGGGGTCAGTGCCAGGGTCGGCCGTCGACGAGGGCGCCGGGGGCAGACCGTCCGAGTCTTCCTCTTTCGAGCCTCAGGATGGGCCAGAGGCCTGATGTATATGTTTTACTTTTTCTCCTTGTATGTTTTTTCCTTTTTTGAAGAAGAAACTTCTCTTTTGTGTAAAGGAAGGTCGAAAACATAAGGCAGTAGCGTTATGATGAAGACTTAACTATTTCGTTCCGCCGTTGCCGTGGTTTGACCAGCGTATCCGCAGTAGTTGGAAAGTGCTGATACTTTCTGCGAGGATCCCGCATGATGGATGTGCAGGCGTTTTGATAGGGTGTCTTTCCATTTTCTCAGTCTTTGAATGCTTGTCCGCTTCGTGTGTCCCACTGGGGCGGAGCCGAGGAGTCTGAGGTTACCGTTCGTAGGGAGAGGTCCCTTTAGCGTGTTTACGAGGGGAGAATCATTTAAGGCTAATAGCCTCCCTTCACCTATAAGAGGTCGGAAGGGTGTCTCCTCCTCTCCATCACTTAGGATTTTCCCTGACAGTCTTTCTTGCCTCCTTCTTCACGAAGTGTTGTGCCGTCACATTTGAAGCATGGAAGACGCTCTGGAAGATGAAGCTGCAGACGATGGAGGGCAGGGAGTAACTACAGACGGCGATAGATGAAGAGGGGAGATCTTGCGCTGGTCCTGAGCTGTCGAAAATGATCACCGAACAGTGAACTGCAACGAAGGGAAACGGATCAGGGGGCCCAGGGATGGTTCCCTGGGGAAAACCCTCCGATGCCTAAGTCAGTAGAGCAGTGGTGGAAGCTAGGAAGGGAGGAGGAAGGTGATGCACGAGATCCCTCTCCATGAAGGTGGTAAAATGGTTCCTGCTCAGGGAGTTTTAGGCGTGTATTGGCCTTACCTTTCGCTGGAGGGAGTCCGAGGTTTAATTAGTGTGCCAGCCTCATGAGTCCAGTAAGCTGAGGAGTTTCAGGCGGGGGTTATGTCCTCGACGTGGGCTCTTTACGTCCTTATCGTGGGCTCTTTATAGCCTTGAGGAGTGATGGGGACATCTAAGCAAGACCGCTCATATTTGTTTACATTTATGTCCTTTTATGTTTGTATGTATACCCTTGTGTTATATAGGTACACAATTGTAAGTCTTAGTGGGTTTTTATGCAAATTATCAGTAGGTCCAGCAAAGGGGGCCCCCAGTCCTTCCCCATTGGTCCACCTAAGCCATGTGGCACTGGTCAAACCATCCTAGGTGGCTTCTAGAAGGGTTGAAGTCAATTAAACACATGGGGGGACAAAGGGGTTAAAATTTCAAAGGGAGGCTACCTACCATGCCCCATGGTCAAGGGGGCGCCCCCCCTTTATGGACAATTTTGATTTTTGTTTAAAAACTCTATTAGAACTAATTAGTTATAAACCTTGTATACCCCTCCCAACCCTAGATCTGAGGGCATTAGTGGTCATTTTCGATTTATTATATAAGACATGTATTTCCATTTTTCATGAATTAATGAGAAGAAAATATTGCATTATGCAAGCTTGGAGATCTGCGCCCCCCCTCTCTCCCCTCTGGTTCCTCCTCCTTCCCTCTATATTTCAGGGTTTAGAACCCTTCTACCTTAGCCCCTCTATCTCTGATTTCATCTCTGGTGCCGCCGCCGCCGTTCGTGCTGCCATCGAGCCGCCGCGAAGCCGCTTCCGAAGTGCTGTCCAATGTTCTATTTTGCTGGACAGAGGTTCACTCCGGGATTTTTCACTCCCAACTCCGACCTCATCTGGAGTTGCGATTTTTAGGGTTGGTTCCTCTCTTGATTCCCAACATTCAGTAAACAAATCACGTCCTTTAGACTTCGTTAACATTTTTCCATTTTCGTGTCTTTCTATCTTCCAGATCTGTCCCTTTTCAGATCTGTGTAGCAGAAGCTTAGTTCTTTCACCTTTCGACCACCTTTTTGATTTTTTTTGGAATCCCCAAATTTACTGGAGGTTCTGTCCATCATCCCCACCCTCCATAAATTTTCGTCGAATTTCTAAAGCCCTCTACCTATTTTTAGAAATTGTGCCTTTTCCCCAAATTCAGATCTATTTCTGCTGTCCAGATCCGACCCCGAGTTAGTCTAAAATCCGCAAAAAATGGAAACTTCCACCAAATCTTGCATAAGATATATCTCTATTTTCCTCTCTTCGGCCTCTACAACGTTCATGAAGAACTCATCTTCTGATTCAGAGGTATACATCAGGGTCAACGCCAACTCTTAGGAAAAATTGGTTCTGCCCTGAGTTTTCAGATTCCGTGAGTCAGCTGCTTGAAAATTCGACAAAGGCCATCAACGGGAAACTCAAATTTCTTTCTCCTGCCATAGATCGAAGGATTTCAAGTCATCTTTCCATCGGTACCTCTTGTACGTCGATCCGACGTCGGAAGTGACCGCAGCAGTAGATCTCGCCGGGTCACGTGCTGTAAAACAGAATTGCAAATCCGTGGCCAGCAACTCCGGTGAGTGGAGATCGGAGCCGCCCGGCCTCCGGCCGGCAAACCAGCACACCGCCATCCCAGGGAGTGCCCCTCCAGGCGTCCCCACCACAGTGGAGCCACCCCAGGCCCACACGGTCCCTCGGACCAGCACGTGGGTCTCACGGTCGTGAGTACGTGTGCCGCCGAAGCAACACAAGAAGTGGCCCGTCAACCCGAAACTGCTACTCCCGGGTCCCATTGTGTCGCCCTTTACCTCCCTGCGTGGAGTGGGCAGTAATTTGTCATGCTGTAATTATTGTGTATTTACTATTCCGGGAGAACGAGATCGGCCGAGAAGTCATCATCACGCCAGGCGCGTGGAGGTATCGTGTTCGCTCCTTACTCGGCACTTTGCTTAGTTCGTATATGCTTTATATGCCGCTGCTAGAGAGCATGATAGGGTAACTTAGCTCGCTATTTATTGTCATTCACTGCTGCTGCGAGAGAGAGTGAGACCGTCTCGTGTGCCGATCCGGGCACGAATTTGTGAGTTGACCACCCTAGCTCTTTGCCGGTTTCTCAACCGCGCACGTCCAACGCTTCCCTCGTTAGGGATGATCGCGAGCTTGCTTAGAGTCCGAGGATCGCATATCCATTTGGAGTGGAGTCGCGTGTCCATCGCGCATCAATTTGGTATCAGAGCGCCAGTTTGAGTCTAGGGCAGTATTTGGTCACAAATAAAAAAATTGTCATTTACGTCTAGTCATCGTCTAAGTCGGTCTAAGGTTGCATCCGCATACCATTGTTCGGTATATAAAAATGTGTTGTCCGAATGTTAGGCTATGCCTATCGGGAAGGCCGCACACTTGCGTGAGTGATCTTCAGATCGATTAACTCTGCCACGTACCGAATCTTGGTTTTGTCTAGGTGTGTAGTCGAGTCTCATTTCAACTTTGCATTTGCATCTCATTCTAAGTCGTGTCTAGGTGCTTGCATGAGTTGGCATAACATTTTGCTTATTAAACAAAAAAACAAAAAAATTGGCCTTGCATGACCATTCCTAGGGATCTGTTACCATCTTTTGGCAACTATGGTCAACCCATACCTCAGGCCCGACCAAGGCAACATGTCTGTGTCCGAGTACATTAGGGACTTCAAAGTGTACCGGTTAAGATGTGAAGTCGGGCTGGATAATATCGAGGCCGGAACTCAGTTCTGGAAAGGTTCGCGGCTTCACTTCCAATTTGAATTATTTTGCCGCCACGTGAAAACTTTGGGGGATTCCTATAAGGTCGCTCTGGAGGTCAAGCCATTTGATTCTCGGTTTGATGCTGCCATACGGCAAGCCGATGCCGCCCTTCGGCGAGTATCTACCTCCCAGCCGAGTCCCGATCCGGTCGGACCCCCAGTCGGGAAATCCTTCCCCTCCCATGAGAGCTCCATTAACATCACCCTCACCTTCCGATCTTATTTCGGAGCCCTCTCATTTCGAGCCACCAAACACCGCGCCACCCGTGTTTCTAATGGGTACGTTTTTTATAACCGAGCCACTTAGTTGGCTCAAAGATGGCTTGCTCCCACTTCCTTACCCATCCATGCACCCTACCCTACCTTTGGTGCCCGTCAACTCCTACCATACTACATTCCGATCTAGTCACCATGTTGACACATTGGGTGACCTTATTCTTGGTTTAGGTTGGCAATGGAAGTTGACGCATTTATTGACCCGAGGCTTCGACCAACCCACTAGTCATAGCTTCACCCATCCGGCCATAGGGTCCATTACCTCCGTATACACCGTGGGTTGTGTCACTACGGAGATCCGCTTATTCCTCCCCATGCCGGTCGAACCCGACATCATACCTTTTTACCCGAGGGAGGAACCATACATCCTACACATGATCACCGTCCCACCTACAATGCATGAAGGTGACTATCCACACCTTCAAGGCTTCTACACCGGGAACCGTGACTTGTGGGAACCCACAATAAGGGGTCATACCTTCTTTGATCCCATTGACCCATTCCCTACTGGACCCCTAGACCCACCATATATACTTCACTTCTTCGAGGGAGTCTACTACCACACCCCTACCCCACGGGCCGGGTCATTTATATCCACCAAGCCCATTCTCGATACACCTACACCTAGTTCTCCTATCTCTCTCAAGTCTCCCAAATCCAAAGGGCCATCCATGCATGACTGGGTCATACTTGGACGTTTAGGTGTTCCCCATGCCACCCATCTCCGGTTACATAACATGCATGCATGGCACGCGTTCGGGTGTCCAGGTCCGCCGTCACCCATGTACGGGTCAGACTAACAATAGGTTTGTCTAGAGCCATGCATGAGTCAGTTTCTTGTTTGTGTGGTTTGCATACGTGTGTTAGCACATGGTGAGTCTGCATGTGTCTTGTGCAAGCTCGTTGTCGGTCTCTTATGAGTGAGAGGTGAGTGGGCTCGCTCGATGAGTATGGGATCAGTTCTACATCTATGCCCCGGATCAAGTCACCTACAGGGACCCAGCGATGATTCCTAGTTAGTCTTCGAGCCGCCTCCTTCCCCTTGAGAGTGACCTCACCCCGGAGTGTTCCACCACTAGCCTCTTCCCATAGCAGCATGCGCATATCAAGTATATACGGAATGCGCAGGTGACGATCACTTGGAGTGGAGCGTACCCGCGCTACTTGGTACGGTGACGGATCCACCGGAGCTACTCGAGCAGTCACCCTCTTTACTCGACGGGGTCGAGTTCTTCTCACCTAGGGAGAATTAATGGGGACATCGAAGCAAGGCCGCTCATATTTGTTTGCATTTATGTCCATTTATATTTGTATGTATACCCTTGTGTTATATGGGTACACAATTATAAGTCTTAGTGGGTTTTTATGCAAATTGTCAGTAGGTCCAGCAAAGGGGGCCCCCAGTCCTTCCCCATTGGTCCACCTACGCCATGTGGCGCTGGTCAAAGCATCCTAGGTGGCTTCTAGAAGGGATGAAGTCAATTAAACACATGGGGGGACAAAGGGGTTAAAATTTCAAAGGGAGGCTACCTACCATGCCCCATGGTCAAGAGGGCGCCCCCCCTTTATGGATAATTTTGATTTTTGTTTAAAAAACCTATTAGAACTAATTAGTTCTAAACTTTGTATACCCCTCCCAACCCTAGATCTGAGGGCATTAGTGGTCATTTTTTATTTATTATATAAGGCATGTATTTCCATTTTACATGAATTAATGAGAAGAAAATATTGCATTGTGCAAGCTTGGAGATCTGCGCCCCCCCTCTCTCCCATCTGGTTCCTCCTCCTTCCCTCTATATTTCAGGGTTTAGAACCCTTCTACCTTAGCCCCTCTATCTCTGAGTTCATCTCTGGTGCCGCCACCGCCGTTCGTGCCGCCATCAAGTCGCCGCGAAGCCGCTTCCGAAGTGCTGTCCAATGTTCTATTCTGCTAGACAGAGGTTCACTCCGGGATTTTTAACTCCCAACTCCAACCTCATCTAGAGTTGAGATTTTCAGGGTTGGTTCCTATCTTGATTCCAAACCTCCAGTAAAAACATCACTTCTTTTAGACTTTGTTTTACATTTTTCCATTTTTGTGTCTTTCTTTCTTCCAGATCTGTCCCTTTTCAGATCTGTGTAGCAGAAGCTTAGTTCTTTCACCTTTCGACCCCTTTTTGATTTTTGTTGGAACCCCCAAATTTATTTGAGGTTGTGTCCATCATCCCCACCCTCCACAAAGTTTCTTCGAATTTCTAAAGGCCTCTACCTATTTTTAGAAATTGTGCCTTTTCCACAAATTCAGATCTGTTTCTGCTGTACAGATCCGACCCCGAGTCAGTCCAAAATCCCCAAAAAATTGAAACTTCCACCAAATCTTGCATAAGATATATCCCCGTTTTCCTCTCTTCAGCCTCTACAACTTTTATGAAGAACTCATCTTCTGATTCGGAGCTATACATTGCGGTCAATGCCAACTATCAGGAAAACTTAGTTCTACTGTGAGTTTTCAGATCGAGTGAGTCTGTAGCTTGAAAATTCGACAAAGTCCATCAACGGGAAACTCAAATTTCTTTTTCTATACATATATCGAAGGATTTCAAGTCAGCTTTTCATCGGTACCTTTTGTGCATCGATCCGACGTCGGGAGTGACCGCATCAGCAGATCTCGCCGGGTCGCACGCTGTAAAACAGAACTGTAAATCTGTGGCCAGCAACTCCGGCGAGTGGAGATCGGAGCCGCCCGGCCTCCGGCCGATGAACCAGCACACCGCCGTCATAGGGAGCACCCCTCCAGGCGTCCCCACCACAGTGGTGCCACCCCAGGCCCACACGGCCCCTTGGACCAAGACATGGGTCCCACGGTCATGAGTACGTGTGCCGCCGAAGCAACACAAGAAGTGGCCCGTCAAGCCGAAACTGCTACTCCCGGGTCCCATTGTGGCGCCCTTTACCTCCCCGCGTGGAGTGGGCAGTAATTTGGCTTGCTGTAATTATTGTGTATTTACTGTTCTGGGAGTACGAGAACGACCAGGAAGTCATCCCCATGCCAGGCGCGTGGAGGTATCGTGTTCGCTCCTTACTCGGCACTTTGCTTAGTTCATATATGCTTTATATGCCGCTGTTAGAGAGCATGATAGGGTAACTTAGCTCGCTATTTATTGTTATTCACTACTGCTGCAAGAGAGAGCGAGACCGTCCCGTGACCCAATCCGGGTACGAATTTGTGAGTTGACCACCCTAGCTCTTTGTCGGTTTCTCAACCGCGCACGTCCGACACTTCCCTCATTAGGGACGATCGCGACCTTGCTTAGAGTTCAAGGATCGCATATCCATTTGGAGTCGAGTCGCGTGTCCGTCCCGCATCAAGGAGTTGTGGGCCCCCTTATCCTCGTAAACTCCAGCTCAGAAGGGGCTCTCGGTGGCTGCTTGGATAAGCATTTGCCGGTCGACCCAAGCTTGAAGAGTGCCAGCCCTATCCGGGCGAGGGGCATAGCTCGGGTGAGGCTTGGTTGGAGTGGGCGCAGAGCGCCAGCCCTTATCCCCGTGAGGGGAATGAGTCAGGCGTGGGTCTTCCTCCGATCGGATCGACGCTCGGGCCTTCCGAGCCTAATGGCCGCCGAGGAAGTGCTTGGTCCCGAGTGAACTTATTGTGCTTTTATGTTAAGTAGGCCCTATGGGGCGATCACTTAGATGAGCTCGACCTCGTTTGGTCTTGTTAGACTTGGTTCGGCCGCTATTAGATGGGCTACAGAAATCCCCCTCTCCACTTCTCCCCCTCCTACTCCCGAGCCTTGGCAGGCTCGGAAGAGTAGCCGTTAGGGTTTTGGACCAGCGTGGCTCAGGTGGGTGGAGATCTGGCGTTGTTATGAAGCCACGTATCATGGTCACCTGTGCCCGTAATGATGATAATCCTAGCGGATTTTAAATGAAGGGCCCCCCCTCTCTAGGAGGTTGGAACGACGTGCCGCCTTCCGCGTGGGGATATAGGCGTTGTGCGCTTGTTGTCGTTCCAGACTCCCTCCATTTTAGGGTTTTTTTCTCTCCTTGGTGCTTACTTTTGGGACTCTCTGATGCGCCGTGGGGATACGGCGGTAGAGCAGAGGCTTGCATCGGCGTTCGCAGAGTTCGCGGAGATAACCGCGGAGGCGGTCCGGCAGCTTCCCTGTCCTCCAGAGTCTTCGGAGCCTGAGGCGCCTTCTACTGCAAGTTTCTCTTCGGATTTCATGGCGGTCCTTCGTTCGAAAATCGAAGAGTTTGAGGGCGAGCCTGAGACGATGTCGATGGTGATACTACCGGCCCCGAACTGCAGCGAACTGGGGGAGGTAGATGTGAAGAAGCTGGAGCACAAGTTTTGCCTGCCCTATCCGTATTACTTTGCTGCGGCTACCCCGAATGAGACCCGCTTGGATTCTCGTACGAGTCATTTATGTTCTTTCCTTCTGTCGTGGAAGGGATGGTTCCGTCTTCCCTTCGACTCTTTTATTCTTAAGCTTTATGATTTTTTCCAGTTGGCTCCCATACAGTTGCTTGCCAACTCTTATCTTCTTCTCTTTGCCTTCTGCATCCTCTGCCTTCAGTGCGGGGTCCCTCCTTCCTTGGAGCTCTTCCATTACTTTTTTGAGTTGAAGGTGCATTCTTCAGCCGGGAAGGGCTTCTATTTCATCCATGCAAGGTGGAACATGAGCTGCGTCTCCTTGGCTGTGAAGGACTCTTCCCACAAGGGGTGTAAGACTCAGTTCTTCTGAGTGGGAATTTTTTTAGTGGAAGAGTCTTGGAGGTGTCCCGTAATCCCCAACGTCCACTCGAACATTCCTCCGAGGCAAGATGAGTTCTCTCCGGATGTGGAGAAATATGCGGCCCTTCTGATGACGCACCGCCAGTCCATGGAGGAGCTGGTGACTCCGGAGAACATCGAGCGATGCCTTCTTCAGCGGCTACGGCCGACAGGTAAGGGTACCATGAATCATCTTTCTCATCGGATGATGAAGCCATTTTTCTTTTCCTGACAATATCCTCGTTTGCACAGACGTCAGGCGGCCGGTTGCGGAGGAGGAGCCTGCGACTGAGCAGGGTGTGATCGGCCTAGGAGACGACTCGGCTACCGATGAGTCGCGAGCTCCCGAGGGTCGCTCCCGAGCCCGAGATAGGGGCAAGGCGGTGGCTCGGGAAGGGTCTTCCAGGACGTAGGGGTCCAAGCGCAAGGATCCTATGGAGGGAATGATACAGGACGCCGTGAAGGCCAAGAAGCCTGCCAAGAAGGCTGGGGCCGTCTCCGCGGTCGAAGGTGGCTCTGGCTCGGCTCTCCCTCTATCGAGACCCTATTAGGCCGGCTCTCCCATCCACTGAGCAAGAGGGGGCCGAGGATCCAGGGCCATTTCTGTGGTCGACGGCGATGATGGCCCGGCTCTCCCCTCTGCAGGAGCCGAGGGGGCCGGGGCCGAAGCGGGCGACTCCAAGACTGCGGCTGAGACTGGAGCGTCAGGGGAGGCAGGCGGCACTCCGGGTGGCGTTGCCCAGGCCGAGCCGGTCGAGGCCGGGGGGTCGCAGGGAGAGGCGACGCAGCCCCAACCGACCGAGGCAAGAGGGGTGGATGAAGCAGCAGCTCAATCCAGGCCGACCGACGGGGCTCCCGAGGGGACGCCACTCGAAGGAGGGGCCCTTATGCTGGCGGCTCTAGAGAGGCTGGGCATCCAGGGCCCTATATAACAGAAGTGTCGTAGCATAGCTGTGAAGGTGGTGAAGGAAGGAGACAGGCAACGCTCCCTACCCATGGCCCTTGAGATGGTTATGGAGGGTGGTCTGATCCTGGCCCAGATGGGGGATTCTCTAGCTGAGTCCTATGCTCGGTCGGAGTCAGAATGGGCGAACCTTGCCAGGACCCTTGGTGCATCCGATAGGAAGGTAGCTCGGCTTGTTGATGAGCATGATGGGCTTCGGCATGAGCTTTCCTCGGTTAGAGAGCGGGCGAGGGCGAGCCAAGCGGAGGCTCAGACGCTGGCCGAGCAACTGGCTCAGGACCGTGTGTCGCTCGAGAGGAAGAGCAAGCTTCTGGAGGAGGAGCGTCTGGCCCGCGTCAAGCAAGATTGCCGGTGGGAGGCCGAGCGCGCCAAGCTACTGGACCGAGCGGAGGAAGCCATGCGTCTTCGGCTGAAGGCGGAGGCTGATCGGACCGAGGTGGAGAAGCTGATAGCCGAGGTAGAGTGGAGGTTGGCCGAGGTGGAGTGGGAGAATGTCGAGCTCGCAAGTAGGGTGGGATCGGCTGGTGTGGACGCACTCGGGTAGTACAAATGCTCGAAGGCCTACCAGTTCTACCTTAAGAAGGCTGCACTCCCCTACTATGAGTCAGCACTTCACCGTGGCATCCGCAAGGGATTCAAGCAAGGCTACGACGGGGCCATCTCCTACGCGGGGGAGCAGGCGTCCGAGACCAACAATTTCCCATCCGGGAAATGCTATGACTCGGATTTGCCGTCCTCCGATTCCTCTAGTTCGGCATCGTCAGAAGAAGGAGATGAGCGGGACTCTTCGTCCGAGGGGTCGCCAGTGCCGGATGCCTCAGGAGGTCGCGCAACTAAGGCTGTTTCCACGCCTGTGGGGTCAGTGCCAGGTGTGGAACGCACTGGATTTCGTTGGACGGGAATATTGGGATATCGGTGGTTATATCGATTCGAGATCATCTGTCCCACCGGGCGTGCCAACTTGTGGAACGCACTGGATTTCGAGGTGTAGAGATATTGGGGTGTTCTTTTTATCGATTTATCGGTTTATCTAGTGCGAGGGCGTGCCAGTCACCTAGGTGACAATGTGTTCGGGCTTCAAGACCGAAGTGGTCCGAAGCCCGGGGTGCGCTCCATCTGACTAATCAGACATTTGTGGGTATCGGGTCGGGACTGGAGACCCGCCGCGCCATAAAGGCCACGACGTTAATTACATCCCCTCGGAGAGGGGAAGACCTCTGATTAATCGCCAAGAAAAGGGGCCTCATGGCCTAAACATCAATTTTTCATTAAAGCATGCGATTTGGGTTAACATAATTTAAACCCTCCGCATCGATATGCAAAATGGTGTTTAAAACCATACAAATACTTGCTGCGAGTGCGGCAAATTTAATGCAAGTGCGGGATTAGATCCCAGTATATATATATATCAGTCACTAACGGACCATCCAGTGTTCGGTCGAGAGTCCATATTCGAAGCATCGAAGGTAACAACAAAGACATTCGGATATCTACCGTAGGTACGGCACGTTTCATGTGGGTGCGGGATCGGATCTTGGAAGAAGTGGGCCAAGCTGATGGACTATCGGCCCAAGAGGTGCACGGATCATGACCATGTCGGGGATCCCGAGGTCCACGTCCAACACCACGGGGCATCATTACACAATCCGGGGGAGCGGGTTGTTAAGTGTAAAGCCAAAACTCGACAACGTGCACCCTCGCACGCGGATCGACCTGCGCGGTCAGGTCGCGGGGTTCGACCTGCCCGGTCAGGTCGCGGGGGCAACGCCCCTTGCGGGGGTTTCCGGGGGCAGCGCCCCCGGAACAAAATTTAGATTATGGTAGAGGGGAGACTTTCGATTAGTTTTACTCATTAGCTTTAATTCTTTTCTATCATTTGATTAATCATTTTTTTAAGCATGCCGGTTCAATGGGTGTAAGAAGAGATAATCGAAGCGCGCCGGTTTAATAGGTATAAGAAGGGGGGCGCGCCGGATAAGGGAGAAGAGAGGGGCGCGCCGGTTAATGGCCGAGAAGCATGGGCGCGTCGGAATAGGGTATGAACAGTATAGCGCGCCGGTTTAAGGCGGCTATGAAGGGGCGCGCCGGTTAATGGCAAGGAAAATGAAATGGGTTTTGAGTGTGGGGTTAAACCGACGCGGGGGGGTACCGCGCCGGATTAGCCCACGCCGGGACAGCTTCAAAGAGGTTTTATTTCAACCCTTTTATGCTCTGTCTCTTGTTTCTTTAAATTGTGAGTCGGTTTATTGATTAGTTGTTCATCTTATAGATGGATTATATTTACGGTAAAGAAGATTTAAGTGTTTTAATTGTTTATTCAGGAGGATTAGCATGGATGCTTAAGTGTTCGTTCAGGGGGTTCAGTTCACAGAGTTTACTGTGTGTTTCTTTCTTTTCACCAGTGGGCAAGTTCTATGATACGTTTATTCATTGTTCTTGGTGTTCTTGACCTTGACGAAAATCGGGCAGCACCTCCCCTAGATCGGGGCTTGTCAGAGAGAAGCGAAGACCACCAAACGGATTGCTCCGGGGTGACCCTAAAAAATCGGAGTGGCCTTACGGCGGTCCGAACCCATGTGTGAGTGTGGAGCGCTCGAGGGCTAGCCTTCAAGAGCGACCACGACTTACAGGCAATGATCCCTAAAAGGGGAACGAGTGGGGAGGGAGATCAGAAACACAGGAGGCCAAGTAGAAAGGGGGGCTACAGCCTGAACGTATTCCGAAGGGGGAGAAGAAGATGAAACATATCAAAAAAAAGGATCTCCCGAAGGATCATTTTCACTTCACCGCGAGGGGGTGCAAATACATGGGCTCTTCATGCATCTAAAGAAAGGAAGCAAAGGGAAGAATACATCGGAGGAAAGAAAAAGAAACAAAGGGGAGGGGAGAACTGTGTCTCCCTCACCTCACTCTCTGCTCTCTCCCTTTCTATTTGCTCTCTCTTCACTTCACTCTCACAGGAACACTGGCTTCGGGCTTCAAGGGATTTCTCTCAGAAGAAAGCTTCCGCTTTGCAGGCTTCCAAGAGTTGTCCCTCTTCTCCAACCGATCAAAGTTCCCCATGGTGGGCTTTTTATAGGGGCCAGTGGCCCTGTCGAAGGGAGAGCCCCCCCCTTATTTCTCTTTATTTCTTCTTCTTTCCACCTTGCTTCGCCTGCAACGCCTCTGCCGTGTCGCCGTGTCGAGTGCCGTTGTCGTGGATGTCACCTCCGCCGAGGATACAGTGTGATCGGGAGGGGGGCAGAGGCATGGCCTTCTCCTCTGCTGGCATATCCATCGCGAGACACGCCAGTTTCATCATTTGCAGGAGAATGGGCGGCCGACGGACGAAGTGAGCGTTCAACGGTGCAGGGCACGAGAGTTTCCATTTGAAGAACATGCTTGGATGCCCAACGGATCGAAGCAGACTTTTTGCCATTTTAAGTAGTTCGTCGACGTGCTGTTCGCAGGAAACAGGGACCGTATTGATTACGGGATGGCTTCACTGCACGCCGGAAGCGCTTCAGAGAATATGTTCAGGGGTTAAAACGGCGCCATATTCAAAGGGGCACCGTTTTAAGCAAAGATGAAGGCCCTTCTAGCGCGCCGTGTAGCTAAACAAAAGAAGAGGGGCACGCCGTTTTAAGAGGGGGGTGCGCCGTTTTAAGGCGCGCCGTTTTAAGGCCCCCTTTGTGCCGCTTTAGGCACTAAACGGATTCTTCTCGAAGTCACGGCCTTTTTTATGTGAATGTCGACATTCCCAGAAGGTTCCGATTGCTATGTATGACCTCTACAATGTTCCGTTCGTAGCCTTTGGGGCTCGGTCCTAGACTCTGCGTGACTTTCGGTGCACGTCGGGCTGTGTTGGAGTTCCCGACTCTTCTTCGATTCAGCTCTAGGCACGGCCGGCTGTAGAGTTATGGTCGTATCTTCTGCCTGGGTGGCTCCCTCATCGGCTAGCGGACCACCAATCGAGTCCTCATCCTGATCGGGTGAGGCATGAGGTTTATTCGGCATTTCCATCTTCGGTTCGCTCTCGAGTGTCGAGACCTACATGCCGTATGATCATCATCGACATTTTTTTTTAGGTCCACAAATGCCCCCCACTCGCGGGTGGCGCAAGCGAGGGATGAGTGCGCGGGGATCGCGAGTGTAGAGTTCTTCGACAGGACGTCTGTTCTTCCGAGCCAGTGGGATGCTAGTCCGGTGCAACTTCACGGGAAAGCGCTCACTCCTTCAGTGAAGGGATGAGGGGATCGCTTCACCGCACATGCACACGGACTGGCATATCTGAGTGGAGGTTTGCTCGTCGGCATGGCAGAGTGCCGAAGTAAGAAGGAGGGGTTCAAGTTTCTCTGACTTGGACGAAAAGTCCAGACCGGATCGCACGGCTGAGGCCCCAGAAAGGCCTTAGGCGCCGTCAAAGGTGGTTCGTTGACACTGGGATTGCATCAACGCAAGGATTTCAATCTTCTTCCGACCCAGATGAAAGGTCTAAATCGGAGCTTTCGGCGAGGGTGCCGCATAAAGTGGATTTGTCAATGCTGGGATTACATCAATGCAAGGATTTCAGTTTTCTTCCGACCCAGACGAAAGGTCTAAATCGGAGCTTTCGGCGGGGGTACTGCATAGAGTGGATTTGTCAATGCTGGGATTGCATCAACGCAAGGATTTCAGTTTTATTCCAACCCAGACGAAAGGTCTAAATTGGAGCTTTCGGCGAGGGTGCCGCATAAAGTGGATTCATCAATGCTGGGATTCCATCAAAGCAAGGATTTTAGTTTTCTTCCGACCCAGACGAAAGGTCTAAATCGGAGCTTTCGACGAGGGTGCCGCATAAGGTGGATTCGTCAATGCTGAGATTGCATTAACGCAAAGATTTTGGTTTTCTTCCGACCTAGACGAAAGGTCTAAATCGGAGCTTTCGGCGAGGATGCCGAATAAGGTGAATTCATCAATGCTGGGATTGCATTAACGCAAGGATTTTAGTTTTCTTCCGACCCAGACGAAAGGTCTAAACCGGAGCTTTCGGCGAGGGTGCCGAGTAAGGTGGATTCGTCAATACTGGGATTGCATTAACGCGAGGATTTTGGTTTTCTTCCGACCCAGACGAAAGGTCTAAATTGGAGCTTTCGACGAGGGTGCCGAGTAAGGTGGATTCGTCAATACTGCGATTGCATTAACGCAAGGATTTTGGTTTTCTTCCGACCCAGACGAAAGGTCTAAATCGGAGCTTTCGGCGAGGATGCCGAGTAAAGGTGAATTCGTCAATGCTGGGATTGCATTAACGCAAGGATTTTAGTTTTCTTCCGACCCAGACGAAAGGTCTAAATCGGAGCTTTCGGCGAGGGTGCCGAGTAAGGTGGATTCGTCAATACTGGGATTGCATTAACGCAAGGATTTTGCTTTTCTTCCGACCCAGACGAAAGGTCTAAACTGGAGCTTTCGGCGAGGGTGCCGCCTAAGGAACACTAAGGAACAACTTCTTTCTTATTCTTATTCTTTTTCTTCTTCTTCTTTTTTTTCTGTTTCTTTTTTCTGTTTCTTCTTTTTTTTTCTTTTTTTTCTTTTTTTTTTTGATGATCACGGTGGGACCGGATCACAAAGGTATGATAGTATCGTCGACATTGGGTTCATATCAACGCAATGGAATCAGGTTTAACCGGCTTAGGCGGAAGCTCTAAGCCATATTACTCGGTTGAGGCCTCGGAGGGCCACGGGTGTCGAGTTGAGTTTTCGGGTGCTTTATGTAAAAAGCTCCATGACGGAATCCTCTTCATTGTGGGGTATTGGTTTCAGTTGATCACGGAGCCGGGGAAGCGGCGCATGGTATAGCTTCAAGTGTTTCCCATTGAGTGGTGTGAATTGAATTTCCCCCCGGTGGTTGACGATGACATAAGCACCGCCTTCATAGACTTTCTGGACCACATAAGGTCCTGTCCAATTTTCATTCAGTTTGCCTTTGGGGTTGGCCGCCATGACTTCTCTTCGCTTGACCATGACTAGGTCTCCCTTCTTGAATTCACGTTCTTTGACGAGTTTGTCAAAGGCGCGGGTCATGCGGGCCTGGTAGACTTGTATGTTCTGCTGGGCTCTGAGCCGTCGTCCTTCTAGATCGGAGAGCTCCTCCAGTCATCTTTCTATATTGGCTTGGCCATCTTTGACTAATTCGTGTTGGATCACCACTCGTAGTGAGGGTATCTCCAGCTCTATCGGGACGACCGCTTCTGAGCCGTACACCAAGGAGAATGGTGAGCAACCCGTGGGGGTCTTGTACACGGTGTGGTACGCCCATAGTGCTTCATACATCCTGTCTTCCCAATCCTTCTTGCTAGAGCTGACCGTCTTGGCAAGAAGTGTGCATAGTGTCTTGTTGAAGGCTTCCGCTAACCCGTTTGCCTGCGGATTATACGGAGTGGATGTCCTCCAATCAATCTTGAATTTGTCGGCCAATCTGTAGACCTTTTGGTTTCGGAAGTGGCTTCCGTTGTCGGAGACAATTCGATCGGGCACGCCGAATCGGAATATAATATTTCGACGGACGAATCTGGCTACGATTTCTCCCGTCACTTCTCTTAGAGCCACAGCTTCCGCCCAGCGAGAGAAGTAATCTATTGCTGCTAGAATGTATTTGCATCCCGCTGAAGACGCGGGGAGCGGGCCCACAACATCAGTACCCCATTGAGCAAAAGGCCAACTGGGCACCGTTGGGTGCAAATGAGCTGGAGGTCTTCTTGGGATCGTAGCATGCTGCTGGCATTTATGACATGACTTGGCATACTTGCAGCAGTCATCGAACATAGTCGACCAGTAATATCCCAGCTTCTTGACTTCAATCTTAATTTTCGGCCTAGCTTGATGAGCACCGGCCGACCCGGCGTGAACTTCCTTCATAACCATCCAAGCCTCCTCCATGGATATACATCGGAGGAGCACCTTTCTTCCGGCATCAGCCATGGTTCGGAACAGAGTTCCATTTCTGACTTCATAAAAATCTTTTGTTCTGATCAATCTGATCCTTTCTTCCCTCTGCTTGGGCAATTCTTGGTGTTCAAACCATTTCATTAGGAGTTCCCTCCAATCAGGAGAGTTAGTTGTTTCTACTGTCGCAGCTTCATATTCTTCTTCGTCACCTGGCTCCTCTATCATGCTAGGGACCTGGCGCCTGTTTATGACTGTTATGTTGAGGGATTCGCCCGGCAGGGCCGCCAGTGAGCTTGCTAATTTTGCTAGTGCATCAGTCTGGACATTCTGGCTTCGGACGACATGGCCTACTTCAATGAAGTAGAACCGCCCCATGAGCTTCTTCGCCTTGGCGCAATACGGAAGTAACCCGGGCTTCCGGACGTCAAACTCTCCTTGTATCTGCTTGACAATCAGCATAGAATCACCAAACACCTGCAGCATTCGGATCTCCATGTGGAGGGCTATCTGAAGACCGATAATCAAGGCCTCATATTCTGCTTCATTATTCGTGCACGGTTTGTTGATCGAACACGATGTATGCAACACTTCTCCTTCTGGGGATTTGAGGATGATGCCTACTCCAGCCCTTATCCTCGCATGCCCTGATTGAGATGTTTCAGTTCTGGATGCTCCGTCGAAGTATAACTGCCATATGGCTTGACGGACTTGGTCCACTTCCAGTGTTTCATCCTCCGGAAGTTCCGTGACAAGCGGGAAATTCTCAGGCACAGGGTGTGCCGCAAAGAAATCTGCTATCGCCTGGCCTTTAATAGCCTTTTGCGGCACATATGTAATATCAAATTCCATCAAAATGACGGCCCACTTCCCCAGTCACCCTTTCAGCGCCGGCTGGGACAAGAGATGTTTGGCTGGATCGGCCCTTGATATCAGCTGTATTTCGTGCGAGAGCATGTAATGCCTCATTTTCTTGGCGGCAAAGACCAAGGCAAGACAAACTTTCTCGATCGGGATATACTTTGCTTCTGCCCCGACCAGTCTTCGACTGAGGTAATAAAGTGCCTGCTCCTTTCCCTCGTCGTTGTTTTGAGCCAACATTGCCCCGAGTGAACATTCGGTGGCGGCTATGTAGAGAATTAGCGGCCGCCCTTTGACAGGTGCCCCCAGCACAGGTGGGGTCTTCAAGTATTCCTTCATCTTATCAAAAGCCTTCTGGCATTCTTGATTCCAGTCGAATGGCGCATCTTTCATCATCAGCTTATGAAATGGTTGACATCGCCCGGACAGGTTGGAGATGAACCTGCGGATATAGGCCAATCGGCCCTGCAGTGATCGCAGTTCCGTCAGGTTCTTCGGAGGCGGCAGCTCCTGAATGGCCTTTATCTTGGAGGGGTCTATTTCAATCCCCCTATATCGGACAATGAAGCCCAGAAACTTCCCACTGGAAACGCCGAAGGCGCACTTCAACGGGTTCATCTTCAGCTCGTATTGTCGGAGCCTTTGAAATATAACCCTGAGGTCACTCAGGTGATCATCTTTCTTTTGGGTCTTGACAACCAAGTCGTCGATGTAGCATTCGACCTTTTCATAAAGTAATTCATCAAATATCTTGGTCATCGCCCTTTGATAAGTGGCGCCGGCATTCTTGAGGCCAAAAGGCATCCTTTTATAGTGGAATATCCCCTTGGGTGATCGGAAAGCCGTATGAATTCTATCATGCTCGGCTATCTATATCTGGTTGTATCCGGACGACCCGTCCATGAAAGATAAGGCTTCATGGCCAGTGGTGGCATCGATCATGACTTCAGTGATGGGCACCGGGAAATCATCTTTCGGACAAGCCTTGTTCAGGTCTCGGAAGTCCACACATATCTGGATCTGGCCGTTCTTCTTCTTGACGGGCACAATATTGGCCAGCCAGGTGGTATACTGGTTTTCTGCTACAAAGTCGACGTCTATGAGCTTGTCGACTTCCTTGCAAACTTGGCTTATCAGTTCTGGCCTCATTCGCCGGGGTGACTGCTTCACTGGTTCGGCCTTGGGGTCAATGGCCAACATATGCTGGGTAATCGCCGGGTTGAGGCCCGACATTTCTTTGTAGTTCCAAGCAAAACAGTCTTGGAACTCTTGTAGGAGCTTGATGTATCGCTCTCTTTCTTCTGGGAGAAGGAGGGCACTGAGGAATGTTGGTCTGGGGTCATCTTTTGTACCCAGATCCACTTCGATCAGCTCATCAACAGTGGCTTGGCCACCATCTTCTATCTCCGGGGGAGCCGGTTGCAAATCGATGAAGCCTTCATCGTCTTCTTCAGCCTCAAGGGCATCATAGATGTCTTCTTGTACCACCCCGCTCAGTGGCAGGGCTTCATCATCTTCTTTCAGAGGGGTTGAAAGGGGTGCTTCACTGGCTTCCGGACATCTTCCATCGGTGGGGCTTGCGACCTCCGTGAGCAAAGAGATCATGTGGACCCCGCTTCTATAAACGACCACGTCATGCGGACGCGGTGGGTACACTTCATATTTTCCCAGCCTTAGTTCGCCCTTCCTGATTAGGCCTTGAGAAATATTTTTGAATACATAACAATTTTCAATAGGATGTCCCAGCACCCGATGATAAGGACAGAATTCGGGGTCGTCGCTTCGTTCGACATCCTCTGGCCTTTTGGATTCTGGCAAGGTAATCTTGCCGTGACGACAAGCCCATTCAAAAATCATCTGAGTTTTGTGTCTTGGGAAGGAATAAGGCCTCCTCATTTTCTCTCGCAATGAGGCCTGTTGATTGGTTGAAGGATTGGCTACCTCCTTTGTCTTCTCCTTCGAATGCCCAGAAGTGCGGAAGTTGACACCTCCGGGTTTGTCTTCTTGCCTTGCCAGGGTGATGGCAGGATGGTATTTTGCCAGGAAGGCTTCAATATCAGCCGCTATCATGGCCAACTGATCAAGGGAGTGGACGTTAAGGCCGACCATCCGCTGCTGAATATCCTTCTTTAGACTTTCCCCGCAAGCCCAAGTTGCAACCTCGTGGCTTAATGGGGACATGCATCTTACATAGAGGCTTCTCCACTTTCTGATGTAGTCCAGGACGGGCTCATCATCTTCTTGCCCGTGGCTGTAGAGTTCTGCCCTGGTCACGAGGAAGTGCTCCGGGCTTGAGTGACTGTATTGCTGAGGGAGGATGTCCCCTGCTGAGTCAAACCAGTGCATACTTATTTCGGCTAGGTGCTCCTCCAGCCTTTCAATTTCCTGATGTAATCCGCCGAGCAGTGAGGGCAAGGTGGAGTCAGGCTGAGGGAAATCTGCTTCAGGACATCTTTCACCGGCCGGGCTCGTGACCCTTGCGAGGAGGGAAACCACATGGACTCCCTTTTCACAGACAGCTGCTTCATGGGGTGTGGTGGGTTCACTTCATAGTCCCCCATCTTCAATTCTCCTCTCTTGATCAGGTCCTGGGCGATATCCTTGAAGACATAGCAATCTTCTATAGGGTGGCCAAGGATTCGATGGTAGAGGTAGAATTTAGGGTCATCACTCCTTGTAGCATCCTCTGGCCTTTTGGGATTTGGCAAGGTAACCCTGCTATAGTGGCAAGCCCATTTAAATATCTCCCGAGTTTTATCCCTCGGGAAGGAATAAGGCTTCTTCATCTTCTCCTGCAACGTGAGGACTCGTTCCGCCGGCCGGCTAGTCGAAGGACCGGCTACTTCTTTCGCCTTCCTCCTTGAGTGCATAAAAGCACTAAAGTTGGAGGTCGGGGACTGATTCTCCCATCTTTCCGTGGTGGCATAGGAGCCCCCCGGGTTCATGGATGTGACCTGCCGGAGGTGGATACCCTCGGTAAGACCGGACAGTAGTTCGATCATTTTGGCCAATTGTGCCTTCAACATCTCGATCTCCTGCTACTGCTCATAACATATTGCGAGCATAACAGGGTCACAAAGGGAGAAGTCTGGAGTGTAGCTTGGACTGCCATCTTCTGTTCTGACATCGAGTGGAGGTAGCAACGCCCCGCCACCGTGACTATCTGGGAGTGGTGCCTTGGAAGTGGATGGTACCCCCCCTATATCCCTGCTTGGAGGTGGGTTCTGGAGGAACACTTCTTCATCTTGAGCTTTGTCGGCTGAAGGCATATGCTGCTCTTTGCTCTTGGTTTCTAGTGCATCTGTGTCTTCTGGGGGTCCGTCGCCAACTAGAGCTGAGACGGCTATCATGTTTGCTTCATAGAATTCTTCTGCTGAGAAACCCAACCCAGGGTGCTGGGTAATCTTCAGGAGTTCCTTATCCAGGTTCGGTGGATACCACAGCTTCTTGAACATTTGATTCCGACTTTCGGCCTGAAAGAAGGGCAGCTGTTGCCCTCTAGCCATTTTAACCACTCTACCGGATATATCCGGAAGTCCCATGATTGGGCCGACCGGGTCACAGATTTCTTCGGAGAATTTACAATCATCATCCCCTTTCACTGGATGTTCATCAGCCACATAGAACATCGTAGGTGGGCCCTCTGGGTTGGGCACCTCCCAGACCTTCAAGAATTCGCATGTTTGACAGTCTAAATCTGTGGGTGGCTTCGTGATCCCTAGAGGGACCTTCACATACCCGGGTAAATCCTCGAGCTTCGGCACTCCTGTCTCGAGGTAAATATTGGAGGGGATGGCTCGAACCACGCCTTCAACTTTAGAAATGTGTGACACTTCCTGCAGTGCCACATAGTCGGGCGGTGGTGGAGGGAACCAGTCGTCGTCCTCTGCTATCTCCTTTTCTTTGCTTTGAGTCGGCTGGGGATTCTGCTTCGGCTCCTCCATGTAAAGTGCAGCATCGAGCAGGTGGCATTCAAACACCTCGAAGGGGTGTAAGTCTGCGAATATTCTTTCTTCTTTTCCATTCCGGAAGTACTTAATGCACTGGTGCAGGGTCGAAGACACTACCCGATTCTGATGCAGCCACGGTCGGCCGAGCAATGCTTTATATGTGGTATCAGAGTTGATGACATGGAACTACACTTTGGTGGTGAAGTCTCCTAGTGACAGCTCGACTCTACTACACCCATGGGAACTTCAGACTTCTGGTTGAACCCAGTTATCTTCATATCCCTGACCTTGATCAGGTGCACATTGAAGTAATGTTTCTGGTAAACCTGGTAGGAGAGTATGTTTACTGCTGCCCCTGTATCGACCAAGATCCTATTTATAGGCTGGCCGTTCAACTGCCCCCTCATGTACAAGGGTCTATTGTGGCTGACCGAAGGAAAGAACATGTCTTCTTCGGTGAAGGTGATGGTTGTTCCCAACTGCATCTCTGCAAAACAGCTTTCATAATGCGCCGGGGTTTGCAGAGCCGCAATGACAGCCTGCCTGGTTTCCTCATCCAGGGAGAGTATCTCCCAGACACTGAATCTTGCTGGGATTCTTTTCAATTGTTTCAATATCCGAGTGCTGGCTCAGACGTTAGCTAACTTTGCTTCTTCGACTTTGCTATGCTTGCCATGTTCTGGTGCCGGAGGAGTCGGCGGGGAAGATAGTTTATCTTCTTCGGAGGTCGCCCGGCTCCGGCTTGCTTGGTCAACTGGTTCTTTCATTTGCATGGGCTGGACCACAAGGGTGGCGCCCTCGTCATCTTTATTCACCAGAGGGGGCGTTCCCGAGGTGGAGGCAAGAGTGCTCTTGGCCTTGGACCCGGCTGTTGGTATGGTTGTTCGCTCTTCTTTGCGAGCAAAAATTCGGCGAACGAGGGTACCACTTCGCCTGCTGCATCTTCAGGGTAGAGGCCCGATGGAGGCGGGATTGCTGCGCCCTTCACTTCAGGTTCGGGGATTTGGTATGGCCGCTCGCTCCTGAATATAATATTATGATTGGCTGGGGGCAGACGTCCACACCTTCTCCCAGACCTAGTGACATATTGGGAAGTAGAGGCTTCGGCTTGGTTTGCCTCGACAGGCGTGAAGCATATTTCTTCCTCTCCCTCCTCTTCGGCCATATTGAATAAGGCCGACAAGGTATTGCAAGACAAAATGTTGCATTTTATTTTATTCCTCAGCTTCTTCTTCTTTTTCTTCTTCTCTTCTTTTACAGCTGAAGCTGTTCTCGGGGAAGTTCATCCCATATGCCAGGTTCTTGTGTTTCGGCTTTAGCTTCTTCAGCCAATTTTATGGATTCAAAATGTTCCCAAGGGACATATTCCGTTAGCTGCACTGGCTGGATCTTGGGTTGTTCATATTCTTCTAACCCGTCAATGACCGCCTACAGCCGTTTAACTGTCGTGCTGACTTGCGTGCGCATCCGCAACAAGAGTGCCTTTTTCCTGTTGTCAGTCATTCTTCGGAGGACCAACTGAGGAGCAGTTTCATACCAAACCGAGGTTACAACCGGTGGTGGTGGCTGAGGCGTGACGCCATGAATTCGGACTCCCGGGGTAGGGTGGCATGTCGACTTTCTTCTTGTCTTCTTTGGCACCATCTGCCAATGTCCCTGGTTCTCTGCGGGAGCGAGAACAAATGCCTCATAGGTGTGCTTTGTACAAGTATCTGACACTTCTTCGGGCAGCTGTTGGTATAAGGATATCATATTTACGGTTGCCCCCAGCACTGGCAACTCATGCGGGCGGGGCGGGTCTACCTTGTGTTCGCCCATCTGGAGCTCTCCCTTCCTGATCATGCCTTCAATGATGTCTTTGAAGATGTAACAATCTTCGAGGGTGTGCCCGAGCATGTGATGGTAAGGGCAAAATCGAGGATCATCTTTCCTCTTGATGTCACCGGGTCTCTTCGGCTCCGGGAGAGTAATTTTGTTATATTTGGTGGCCCACTCGAAGATGACTCGGGTCTTCTCCTTCGGGAAGGAGTAAAGTTTCTTCATTCTTGACCGCAAGGAGGCGGCCACTTGTTGTTCAGCCTGCCTGGCCGGAGGAGCGCTAGTGTCTCCTTTATCATTGTCCTTCTGCTTCTCGAAATCCTTGAAGTCGACAGTGTTGACTTCTTTGGGCACGGACCGCTTATCAATTGATTTTCCCTTTTGGGCTGAGGTGGCCGGTGCGGAAGAGTATTTGGAGAGGTAGGACTCAATTTCTGCCACCACATTATTTAATCGATCAAATGACTTGATCTCCATCCCGATCATCTTCTTGAAAACTTCACGCTTCAAATTCTGGTTGCAGATCTGAACCACATCTTCTTGGTGTGGCGGGCGCCTACACCTCATGCTGAGGTTCCGCCATCTCTTGATGAATTCTAGGGCAGTTTCATCATTCTTCTGCCTGGTTGCATAGAGCTCGGCTACTGTGACCTCTCTTTCGGTGACGTGGAACCGCTCCCGAAATTTTCTTTGCAAATCTGGCCAGTCGTTAACAGACCCTGCCGGCAAGTTTGAGTACCATTCGAAGGCGAGCCCTGTGAGCGAGGACCCGAAGAACTTCAGTAGGTACGATTCATCAGTCGCCAGATCGCCCATCACATTGACGTAATAGGCTATGTGTTCCTTCGGCAACCCCTGGCCATTAAATTTGTCAAACTTTGGCGGCTTGCTGACGCCAGGAGGCAATATCTTCCCCGCATGATGGACAGGGTAGGGTACCTTGTACACATCATATGAGGCATATTCTTCACTTCCCCGATCGGCCAGCTTCATCTCGACTATCTGCTCGATCATGAGCTTGTTAGCCATTGCCGGATCCACTGCTTCTGGGTAGAAATGAGCCGACTGCATCTGTGGTGTCGTCAACACTGTCGCCTAGGGTATAGTGGCGGTACCTTGGTGTTGAGGAGCCGAAGGGGTCATTGGGGCCGTGCCCCCAGCATAATTGGGGATTGGCTGAGAGGCCGTCACTTGGGGTGAACCCTCAAATTCTCCAGCGCCTTGCCTGGATGTTTCTGGAGGCGGTTCGACCTGCTTCGAGGTGGAAGCATGCATGGTCAGTTCGCCCACCTGTCGCTTCAGAGCTTCGATCTCCTGTCGATTGGCTTGAAGCAGCATCAGCATCGCCGGGTCGGGGGTAGAAGGCTAGGAGCTTGGCCTCCCCCTTCTGTCAGAGTATCTAGAGAAGGCGTTACCCTTTCTCCGTCATCCCCAGCGGTAATCACCTTCACCGCCATGGCGACCGCATCTGAACTTGTTTCACCGGTGAGGGCTTGTATTATCTCAACTGCAGCTGCTCCTCTTCTGGTGAGGGGACCCGACCTGCCAGCCAGCCTGGCCATCTCTTCTTGGTCTTCAGGTAGGGCTCCATATTGGTTGGCCACCCCGGCCATATTGCAGGTATAAACCCGCATCTTTTTGTTTCTTTGGACCACCTTCCTCATTGTCTGTCTAGGAAAGGTTAGCCTATAAAACACCGAGACTCTCGACGGAGCTTCTTTACAGAGGGGCGGCCCATAGCACCCTGACTCCGCATCTTCGATATATTCCGGGTTAACTTGTTGCTTCCAGTTTCTTTCAGCATCATTCACGGCTTCTAGGAGCCGCTGAGTCCCAAGAGGGTGTTTCCAAGGTCGCGGAGATATCCCCTCACGGCTTGAGTGATGTCGTATTCTCCCTGGCTGGGGCAGACAGTTGGTGGTGATGCCTGCACTGACGGTCTATAGGCGAGACGCCTCCGCTCGTGCATCATGTTGTATCTTCCTTCCTTCAAATAGATGTTCGCCTGCCGACCATGAGCACGGAAGGCAGGTCTTTGAGACGCTTGAGCCGACGCCTCAATCTTCTCTTCTTCATCTTCCTTCATCTTTTTCTTGAGCCGGTCAGTCCTGACGAGCTCCAGTTGGGTTGAGGCTGGGGCCTGCCTGATGGGGACCCATGCTTGCTTGAATTTAGTCGGCTTCTGGGCCGACTCTTGCTTTGGCATGGACCTGATGCGGTCTTCTCGCTCTCGGGCCAGTGCTTGGAATTGGTTGTGCACCGGCACCATTGGGATTACCCTATCTGGTGAGATCGTGGCCTGACGGCCATTCAGGTACACTCGGACTCCTCCGATCATTACGGATTTGCCCGAGAGGGAAAGCGGGCCTTGCGGCGTGCTAGTGGTTCTCCTTGCCGCCCTCCTGGCAGCCGAGGTGCGCTTCTTCTTTGCTTCAATGTGGTGGACGTGGTAGCCCACCATCTTCACAGCTTCGGGTGTCGCCTCCACGGGGGCGACGGGCTCGACCTCCTTGACATCCAAGAGGTCCACGAACATAACCCCAAGGAAGTTGGGGAAGCCAACGACCGGGGGAAACTCACCGAACTGGATCGGCACTGCCAAGTAGCCATGCTCCGCATGGCTCGCCACAACCAATGGACCGAAAGTGACAGCCATTGGTTCTTCAGAAATGAATCCCTCCTGCAATTTCAAAAATGCGGAAGTTAAGACTTCGGAAAAGGCCATTGGGGCCCTAATATTGGCGAAAAGATGAGAGGTAGTCCAGTCCCACCGGGTGTGCCAAGGTGTGGAACGCACTGGATTTCGTTGGACGGGAATATTGGGATATCGGTGGTTATATCGATTCGAGATCATCTGTCCCACCCGGCGTGCCAACTTGTGGAACGCACTGGATTTCATGGGGTGAAAATATCATGGTATCGGTGGTTATATCGATTCGAGATCATCTGTCCCACCGGGCGTGCCAACTTGTGGAACGCACTGGATTTCGTGGGGTGAAAATATCATGGTACCGGTGGTTATATCGATTCGAGATCATCTGTCCCACCGGGCATGCCAACTTGTGGAACGCACTGGATTTCATTGGACAAGAATATTGGGATATCGGTGGTTATATCGATTCGAGATCATCTGTCCCACCGGGCGTGCCAACTTGTGGAACGCACTGGATTTCGAGGTGTAGAGATATCGGGTTGTTCTTTTTATCGATTTATCGGTTTATCTAGTGCGAGGGCGTGCCAGTCACCTAGGTGACAATGTGTTCGGGCTTCAAGACCGGAGTGGTCCGAAGCCCGGGGTGCGCTCCATCTGACTAATCAGATGATTGTGGGTATCGGGTCGGGACTGGAGACCCGCCACGCAATAAAGGCCACGATGTTAATTACATCCCCTCGGAGAGGGGAAGACCTCTGATTAATCACCAAGAAAAGGGGCCTCATGGCCTAAACATCAATTTTTCATTAAAGCATGTGATTTGGGTTAACATAATTTAAACCCTCTGCATCGATATGCAAAATGGTGTTCAAAACCATACAAATACTTGTTGCGAGTGCGGCAAATTTAATGCAAGTGCGGGATTAGATCCCGATATATATATATATCAGTCACTAACGGACCATCCAGTGTTCGGTCGAGAGTCCATATTCGAAGCATCGAAGGTAACAACAAAGACATTCGGATATCTACCGTAGGTACGGCACGTTTCATGTGGGTGCGGGATCGGATCCCGGAAGAAGTGGGCCAAGCTGATGGCCTATCGGCCCAAGAGGTGCACGGATCATGACCATGTCGGGGATCCCGAGGTCCACGTCCAACACCACGGGGCATCATTACACAATCCGGGGGAGCGGGTTGTTAAGTGTAAAGCCAAAACTCGACAACGTGCGCCCTCGCACGCGGATCGACCTGCGCGGTCAGGTCGCGGGGTTTGACCTACCCGGTCAGGTCGCGGGGGGCTTTCGATTAGTTTTACTCATTAGCTTTAATTCTTTTCTATCATTTGATTAATCATTTTTTTTAAGCATGCCGGTTCAATGGGTGTAAGAAGAGATAATCGGAGCGCGTCGGTTTAATGGGTATAAGAAGGGGGGCGCGCCGGATAAGGGAGAAGAGAGGGGCACGCCGGTTAATGGCCGAGAAGCATGGGCGCGTCGGAATAGGGTATGAACAGTATAGCGTGCCGGTTTAAGGCGGCTATGAAGGGGCGCGCCGGTTAATGGCAAAGAAAATGAAATGGGTTTTGAGTGTGGGGTTAAACCGATGCGGGGGGGTACCGCACCGGATTAGGCCACGCCGGGACAGCTTCAAAGAGGTTTTATTTCAACCCTTTCATGCTCTGTCTCTTATTTCTTTAAACTGTGAGTCGGTTTATTGATTAGTTGTTCATCTTATAGATGGATTATATTTACGGAAAGAAGATTTAAGTGTTTTAATTGTTTATTCAGGTGGATTAGCGTGGATGCTTAAGTGTTCGTTCAGGGGATTCAGTTCCCAGAGTTTACTGTGTGTTTCTTTCTTTTCACCAGTGGGCAAGTTCTATGATACGTTTATTCATTGTTCTTGGTGTTCTTGACCCTGACGAAAATCGGGCAGCACCTCCCCTAGATCGGGGCTTGTCGGAGAGAAGCGAAGGCCACCAAACGGATTGCTCCGGGGTGACCCTCAAAAATCGGAGTGGCCTTACGGCGATCCGAACCCATGTGTGAGTGTGGAGCGCTCGAGGGCTAGCCTTCAAGAGCGACCACGACTCACGGGCAATGATCCCTCAAAGGGGAACGAGTGGGGAGGGAGATCAGAAACACTGGAGGCCAAGTAGAAAGGGGGGCTACAGCCTGAACGTATTCCGAAGGGGGAGAAGAAGATGAAACATATCAAAAAAAAGGATCTCCCGAAGGATCATTTTCACTTCACCGCGAGGGGGTGCAAATACATGGGCTCTTCATGCATCTAAAGAAAGGAAGCAAAGGGAAGAATACATCGGAGGAAAGAAAAAGAAACAAAGGGGAGGGGAGAACTGTGTCTCCCTCACCTCACTCTCTGCTCTCTCCCTTTCTCTTTGCTCTCTCTTCACGTCACTCTCACAGGAACACTGGCTTCGGGCTTCAAGGGATTTCTCTCAGAAGAAAGCTTCCGCTTTGCAGGCTTCCAAGAGTTGTCCCTCTTCTCCAACCGATCAAAGTTCCCCGTGGTGGGCTTTTTATAGGGGCCAGTGGCCCTGTCGAAGGGAGAGCCCCCCCCTTATTTCTCTTTATTTCTTCTTCTTTCCATCTTGCTTCGCCTGCAACGCCTCTGTCGTGTCGCCGTGTCGAGTGCCGTTGTCGTGGACGTCACCTCTGCCGAGGATACAGTGTGACCGGGAGGGGGGCAGAGGCATGGCCTCCTCCTCTACTGGCATATCCATCGCGAGACACGCCGCTTTCATCATTTGCAGGAGAATGGGCGGCCGACGGACGAAGTGAGCGTTCGACGGTGCAAGGTTCGAGAGTTTCCATTTGAAGAACATGCTTGGATGCCCAACGGATTGAAGCAGACTTTTTGCCATTTTAAGCAGTTCATCGACGTGTTGTTCGTAGGAAACAGGGGACCGTATTGATGATGGGATGGCTTCACTGCACGCCGGAAGCGCTTCAGAGAATATGTTCAGGGGTTAAAACGGTGCCATATTCAAAGGGGCGCCGTTTTAAGCAAAGATGAAGGCCCTTCTAGCACGCCGTGTAGCTAAACAAAAGAAGAGGGGCGCGCCGTTTTAAGAGGGGGGCGCGCCGTTTTAAGGCGCGCCGTTTTAAGGCCCCCTTCGTGCCGTTTTAGGCACTAAACGGATTCTTCTCAAAGTCGTGGCCTTTTTACGTGAATGTCGACATTCCCGGAAGGTTCCGGTTGCTATGTATGACCTCTACAATGTTCTGTTCGCAGCCTTTGGGGCTCGGTCCTAGACTCTGCGTGACTTTCGGTGCACGTCGGGCTGTGTCGGAGTTCCCGACTCTTCTTCGATTCAGCTCTAGGCACGGCCAGCTGTAGAGTTGTGGTCGTATCTTCCGCCTGGGGGGGCTCCCTCATCGGCTAGCGGACCACCAAGCGAGTCCTCATCCTGATCGGGCGAGGCATGAGGTTTATTCGGCATTTCCGTCTTCGGCTCGCTCTCGAGTGTCGAGACCTGCATGTCGTATGATCATCATCGACATTTTTTTTTGACGTCCACACCAGGGTCGGCCATCACCGACAGCGTCGGGGCCAGACTGTCCGAGCCTTCCTCTTTCGAGCCTCAGGATGGGCCAGAGGCCTGATGTATCTGTTTTGCTTTCTCTCCTTGTATGTATTTTTCCTTTTTTGAAGAAAAAACTTACCTTTTGTGTAAAGGAAGGTCGAAAACGTAAGGTAGTAGCGTTATGATGAAGACTTAATTCTTTCGTTCCACCATTGCCGTGGTTTGACTAGCATATCCGTAGTAGTTGGAAAGTGCCGATACTTTCTGCGAGGATCCCGCATGATGGATGTGCTGGTATTCTGATAGGGTGTCTTTCCATTTTCTCATGCTTTGAATGCTTGGCCGCTTCGTGTGCCCCGCTGGGGCGTAGCCGAGGAGTCTGAGGTGACCGTTCGTAGGGAGAGGTCCCTTTAGCGTGTTTACAAGGGGAGAATCATTTAAGGTAAATAGCCTCCCTTCACCTATAAGAGGTCTGAAGGGCGTCTCTTCCTCTCCATCACTTAGGGTTTTCCCAGACAGTCTTTCCTCCCTCCTTCTTCACGAAGTGTTGTGCCGTCACATTTGAAGCATGGAAGACGCTCTGGAAGACGAAGCTGCAGACGATGGAGGGTAGGGAGTAACTTTCTGCTTCGGGTCTGAAGGGGGTTCGATGCCCGGCGGACAGGCTTGAAAGGGGTTCGACGTGTGGAAACATGTCACCTTCTTTTATCAATCCCGGCCGGCACTTGCAGGGAGGTTACTCGGGCAGAAGGTTTGACATGCTAGGGCATGTTGAACTCCTGTCCCTGACCCGCCGACTCCATCCGAGGGGAGGAAGAAGCCAATTAAGCTCCCTCCATTCCGGGCTTTCCCCAGCCTCCTCATCCAGCTCTGCCCCTCCCCTTTCACTCTTTGGGGGGGGTGCTTCTTGACATCTTCTTTTTTCTCCAACTCTTTGCAGGATGCCTCTCGGCATTCCCTGCGATTAGTTGGCTTTCGCTTCCCCTTCATCTTCTATGTGCAACTTGGATGGTAGCATCCCTCTTTCTAATCCCTCTGTCACCTTTGTCCCAAGTTACCCGAGCCGATGGGGTCGAATATCCTTTATCCGAGCCAGTTTACGCACGAGGCAGAGTCAGTGGCTGGACGTAGGAAGGTTAACCGAGTCAGCCGAGCGATGGGTTCATATGGCGGCGTCAGATGGATTTTTACTTTTTTGACATGTATTGTATTGGCTTTGGCCTTCTTGATGTACATCATAGTTTAATAAGAAGGGAAGAATGACATTTATTCTATTTTGCTTACAAGTGTATGATTGCCAAATGTTCAAAAATAGAACTTACGTAGTGTAGTCGTGTTCCATGTCCAAGGGATGAGTTCTCCTTCCATATTAGATAGCCGGTATGCTCCTTTTCCGAGCATCTCGACCACTCGGTAGGGGTCTTCCCAACTAGGGGATAGCTTGCCCGCCGCCTCAAGTGGTCGAGAGGCTTTGGCTTTTCTAAGAACGAAGTCTCCCGGTTGGAAGTGTCTGTTTTGGACTTTGGCATTGTAGTATCGAGTGAGACGGTGTTGATATTCTGTTGCACGGATGCTGGCAATCTCTCAGACTTCATCTGCTAGGTCGAGGTTTTCTAGCAGTTTCTGGTCGTTTGCCTCGGGCGAGAAGCATATGACTCGGAGGGAGGGATTACCGATCTCCAATGGGATCACCGCCTCGGTGCCGTACACCAGCTGAAAGGGACTCTCACCGGTTGCCGTTCTGGGAGTCGTTCTGTGAAACCAAAGTACGTTCAGCAATTCCTCAAGCCAGCTGCCCTTGGCTTTGCTGACCCTTGTCTTAATGCCTTTTAAGATAGTCTTATTAGCATTTTCGACCAGCCCGTTAGCCTGAGGGTGGGAGATCGAAGTGAAGTGATTGCGAATGTTTATGTCGGCACATCTGTCTCGAAAATAGCGAGAATCAAATTTCCGATCATTATCGCTCACTATCACCCGGGGGATGCCGTAGCGACAAATGATCGACTTCTAGACGAAACTCCACATGACTGTCTCGATGATCCTAGCTGTAGCTTTGGCCTCGATCCACTTGGTGAAGTAGTCGATGGTGACGATGATGAACTTCTTCTGGGCCTGAGCCGTAGGGAACGGCCCAAGGATGTCGATCCCCCACCGAGCGAAGGGATAAGGCTCGGCTAGGGTGACGAGCTCCGTAGCCGACTGATGGACCAAGTGGTCGAATCGCTGGCATCGGTCACATTGTTGCACGTAGGTCGAGCAGTCACGCTGTAGAGTTGGCCACCCAGCCGAAGCAAGATCCTGGTGAGAAACCTTCCTCCTTGATGCGCTCCACATAGGCCCTCGTAAACTTCTTGAATCACTCGGCTAGCTTCGTTAGTACTGATGCACTTCAGGAGGGGACCAAAGAAGGATCTGCGGTATAAAGTGCCGTCCAGAATGACGAATCGCCGAGCTTGGTACTTCAATCTCTGGGCTTCCCGAGGGTCGGGAGGCTCCTGAGAGTCTTGGAGCCACGATAGATAGGGGGTACGCCAGTTGCTTGGGGGGGCCGAGTCAACAGCCATGAGCTCTGAAGCAATGCTCGATCGCTCTAGCTCTTCGAAGAGGACCGATCGAGCACCCTCTAGGTCAAGAGAGGAGGCCAGTTGAGAGAGGGCGTCCGCCCGGGAGTTTTCCTCCCGAGCTATTCGGACTACCTTAAAACTCTCGAACTGTTGTGCCACGGTCTTGACCAGCTGGAGGTATTTGACCATCGGTTCTTCCCGAGCTTCATAATTGCGATTGACCTGGCTAGTGACTAGTTGGGAGTCAGTGTGAATTCTGACTCGCTTGGCCCCAAATCGTCGGGCCATGTAGGCTCCTGAGATAAGGGATTCATACTCGGAGGCGTTGTTGGATGCCTGGAAGTTGAACTTCAAAGCGTATTGCAGCTTTGCCCCTTCGGGGGACTTCAGGAGGATCCCGGCGCCGCACCCGATCGAGTTGGAGGATCCGTCGATGAACAATTCCCAGGTTGGCCTAGGTGCGGACGGAGATTTTTTTTCGTTCGGGATGGTGCTCTCGGTGATGAAGTCAGAAAGCGCCTATCTTTTGATGGCCGAGCGAGGTCGGTACGATATGTCATAGGCCCCGAGCATAATGGTCCACTTGATGAGGCGTCCTGAGGCTTCAGGGTGAGCGTAGATCCTCTTTAGTGGTTCGCCGGTCAACACGATGATGGAGTGCCCTTGGAAGTAGGGTCGAAGGCGCTTGGCTGAGGCAACCAACGCTAACACGAGTTTCCCGGTTGCGGGGTACCTTCTTTCAGCCTCGTTGAGTACCTTGCTGGTGTAGTAGACCGGTCTTTCGACTCTCGAGTCATTTCTGACCAGGACCGAGCTAACTGTGGACAGAGTCGCCGAAAGGTAGAGATGTAAGGCTTCACCTGGAACGGGCTTGGACAGCACCGGAGGTGAAGTAAGGAACTCCTTAAGCTCAGCAAATGCCTTTTGGCATTCCTCGTCCCATGCGAACGTAGCAGATGCCATTTTGGGCCCCCTCAACAGTTTGAAGAAGGGTCAGCATCGTTCGGCCGCACGGGACTGGAATCGGCTGAGCGCAACAATGCGCCCAGTAAGGCGTTGAACGTCCTTGGTGCAGGTGGGCAGCCGCATGTCCAGGATGGCCTGAACATTGTCGGGATTGGCCTCGATCCAACGCTGGGT
Organism: Amorphophallus konjac; assembly: GCA_022559845.1. Classification (NCBI taxonomy): domain Eukaryota; kingdom Viridiplantae; phylum Streptophyta; class Magnoliopsida; order Alismatales; family Araceae; genus Amorphophallus; species Amorphophallus konjac. The sequence goes on from CM040124.1 coordinate 203,038,145, forward strand.
CACCAAGAAGCCCAGGAATTTCTCGGACCTTACTCCGAAGGCACACTTGGTGGGGTTGAGCTTCATATTGTACCTCAGGAGAGTGTCGAAGGTTTCAGCTAGGTGGGCGAAGTGGTCTTCGGCCTTGGGGGTCTTAACGAGCATGTCGTCAATGTAGGCCTCGACGTTCTGGTTGAGCTGTCCCTCGAACATATGGTTGACCAGCCTCTGGTACGTGGCTCCAACGTTCTTCAACCTGAAAGGCATCCGGGTGTAGTAGTGTACGCCGAAGTCAGTGATGAAGGTGGTCTTCTTGATGTCTTCTGGATCCATCCTGATCTGGTGGTAAGCTGAGTAGGCGTCCAGGAAGCTGAGTATCTCGTTGCCCGAGGTTGAATCAACCAGTTGGTCGATGCTCGGTAATGGATAGCAATATTTTGGTGTAGCTTTGTTCAAGTCTGTAAAGTCCACGCACATTCGCCACTTTCCCGAAGCTTTTGGCACCAGGACGACGTTAGCCAGCCACGTCGGGTACGAGACCGATCTAAAAAGACCAGTCTTTTGCCCCTTGATGATCGTCTGCTTTTCTGGCGCGTGCTTCCTTCTCCGTTGTTGCACGGGCTTCATGGTCGGGTCGAGGTTGAGCTTATGTATTACTGTCTCTCCTGGTATCCCGGGGAGTTGATCATCAGACCATGCAAAGACTCGGATGTACCCAGAAAAAAATTCTTTGTATTGCTACTGAACCTCGGATGGTAGGTCGGCTCCAATCTTTTCTCCTAGGGTCGGGTCATCGTTTAGGAAAACCGTTAGCAACTCACCTCCAGGCTCGGATGTTGCGGGTTTTTCCTCGACTTCCCGGGGGCCCTTGTTCTTCCTGTCTGGCCTTGTGGCTTCGACCGAGATATTATAGCACTTTCTGGCCAATGCCTGGTTGCCCCGGACTTCCCCCACCCCATGTTTGGTGGGGAACTTCTTATTTTGGTGATAGGTAGAGGGCACCGCTTTCGTTTGGCTAAGGATTCCCAAGCCAAAGATTGTGTTGTATGCCATCATACCTTTGATCACGATGAAGTGTACCATAACCATAACGGTTTTGGGTGGGGTGCCGAGAGTAACCGGTAGGCTCAGTACTCCCTCGGGATAAGTGGCCTGGCCATTGAACCCGCAAAGGGGGTTCGGATCGGGTGGAGTTTAGACGGATTCTCCCCCATCTTAAGAAAGCACTCAAAAGATAATACATCAAGGGTACTTCCATTGTCAACTAGAATTCTATCTACGTTACAATGGTTTATCGTAGCTGATATAACTAGGGCATCGTCATGTGGGGTGGTCAGCCCTTCGAGGTCTTGGTCGGAGAAGACTATGACCTGGGGCTCACTTGGCGGGGCCTTGGGAGGCTCAATGGCTCATGACGCTTCCTTCCTCGGCTACTATCTCCTCCTGATGCAGCTCCTCTAGTGATGACATTGATGTGGACCCCGCGAGGGGCGTTGTCGATCTCCTATGGTGCGCCTCGGTCTTCCTTACTCCCGACCACGAACCGGGATAGGTGTCCTTGGCGGACGAGGCACTCGATCTCATCCTGGAGCTGGCGGCAATCGTCGGTATGATGCCCGTGGTCGCTGTGGAATAGGCAATGTTTGCTGCGATTGTGACTCTTCGACTTCATTGGCTCGGGTTGGCAGAGGAGGCCCGAGCCTTTGATGTCTTCATAGATATCGTACACCGAAGTGGTTAAAAGAGTGTACTGCTCATACTTCCGGGATGATTCTTTGTGGTCCCCGTCTCGGTTCCGCCTTTTTCCTTGGCCCGAGCTTGGCTCGGGTGCTCACTTCTTGTCCCCCTCCCGACCAGATTCGGTTGCACCTCGGCATGCGCTGAGTACTTCTTCACACTTAGCATGGGGCAAAGCTAGAGTCACTAGCTCGGCAAGGGTCGAGGGAGGGTGGAGGACAAGTTCGCGGCGGAGGTTCTCATTACGGGTGCCCCAAGTCAGCGCGGTTATGGCCGAGGCAACATCCAGGCGGGGGATTCTAAGGGCTTCCGACTTGAATCTGTTGATATTAGCCTGGAGTCTCTCTCCTTGTTCCTGTTTGACAGCCAATAGCCCCGCTATCGACCTTGCGGGGCCGCTGCCGGTGAAACTCTCCTTAAATAATCGCCCGAATTACTTGAAGTCCCAGATGGATCCGGGGGCGAGGGCCCGGAACCATGCTTGGGCGCCTTGGACCAGGGCGGTCACGAAGGCTCGGCACTTGATGGCATCAGATGCCCCGTGATGAGGACATCAAGGGCTTATGGGATGGTATTGTGTGTATTGGCTTGTATAGGCGTGTAGTATGGGTTGTATTGGCTTGAAAGTGTGTAATTTTTGATTTCTTTCATTTGGGCTCCTTGTAAGGCTTATAACAAGCCAATGGGCCACTTGTAATGTAAAGTCCATGGCTAGGTTGCCATTAGTAGAGTCCATTAGAAGCCTAGTTCATATTGGACCTTAATAGCCACTTAAGGCCCAAGTGGGCTTTCTCCTATCATGGACCACCAACACTTGGAAGGCCCAAGTCTAGACATGGGTTATTGGACTTGAGTGGTTGGCCTTGGACCAGCTTAGGCCCATGAGAAGCCCATGAAGGGGGGCGCCCTCTTCCTTGTCCTATTAGGCTAGGTAGGTGTGATTTAGGTAGAGTTGGAATGGAATTAGTCTAAGTTTGAATAGAAATGGTCAAGTTAGATTAAAAAAATTGTATTTGGTGTGTTGTTCACACTTCATCTCAGCCCTTCAATCCCCATCCCTAGATCCAAGGGTGCACAATTGATTTGATTGGAGTCATATATAACCTTGTATTTTCATTTAGAAATCAATGAAAAATCAGAAAATTTGTTGAATGTTCAAGGAGCCTCCTTGCGCCCCCTTCCTCTCCCCCTAGTTTCCTCTCCTCAAACCTCCTATTCTAGAGTGTATCAATCTTCTATCTCCCCCTCTCAACCTCTGATCTTCATCTGTGCCGCCGACGCCGCCGTTCGTGCCGCCTCCGAGCCGCCGCGAATCCGTCTTCGGTTTTCTGTCTTGCTGGACAGAGGTGTCTTCCCGAAATTCCTGATACCAGCCACGGCCTTTTCGTGGTTTGTAATTTTTATGGTGTGTTCCTATCTTCCATCCCATCATCCAAAAAAAAATTCAGGTCGAAAATCCTTCGTTTGATATTTTTTCAATTTCTGTCTTCAATCACTCTCAGGTTTGTCCTGTCTCTATCTACAGCGACAGCAGCTCTGAGTTTCCTATCTCCGACCTTCTTTTTGATTTTTTTGGGGGCTCCAAATTTTACTGCGTGTTTTGCCCATCATCCCATACATCCACCATTTTTCCTAATTTTTGATCAGCCATCTATCCATTTTTCAAAATTCATGTTTTATCTCTACTACAGTGCTTTTAGCCAAGTTCCAGATTCGACCACCCTCCACTTCAAAAATTAGAAAAAATCACCACCACCTCCAAACCCGTCATAAAAAATAGCCCCAGTTTCCTATCGTGATTTCCTACAACTTTTCTGAAGCCCAGCACTTCAGATTCGGACGCTTACATATCGGTCAAAGATAGTTCTCAGACAAGTTCTCTACAGATCTGAGAGCCTGGCCACTGTACAATAGCAACTCAACAATTCATTAAAGCCCAGATCCGTGCAAATACAGGCCAGATCTTTAATCCTAGATTGAAGTATTTGAAGTTATCTTTCCAACGGCGCCAGTTTCATGTCGATCCGACATCGGGGCTGATCGCAGCGTCCCTTCTCACCGGGACGCGCGCTGAAAACCAGAAGTTGCAGATCCGTGGCCGGTTGTTCCGACCGGTGCCCATCGGAGCCGCCCGGCCTTCGGTCGGCGAACCAGGGCGCCTCCACTCCAGGGAGCACTCATCCAGGCATCCACCAGCACAGCGGTGGCACCGGTTCCCACACGGCCCCTCCGGACAGCAAGTGGACCCCACAGGCGTGAGTATGTGTGCGGCCGAAGCTACGCGAGAAGCCGCCCGTCAACCCGAAATCGGTCCTCCCGGACCCCATTGTGTCGCCCTTTACCTCCCTGCGTGGAGTGGGCTGTAACTCATTGCTGTAATCTTTATGTATTAACTGTCCCGGGAGTACGACTTCGGCCGGGTCCGTCATCCCCACGCCGAGTGCGTAGAGGTATCGTATTCGCTCCTTGCTTGGCATTTTGGTTATTTCCATATATGCTTGTTTATGCCACTGCTAGAGAGCTTGTTTTAGGACCTAGCTTGCTATAATTTCATATCACCGCTACTACAAGAGAGTGAGCGAGACCGTCCCGTGACCCGATCCGGGCACAAGTGAGAGCCGACCACCCTAGCTCACTGCCGGTTTCTCAACCGTGCACGTCCGACGCTTCCCTCGTTAAGGGACAACCGCGAGCTTGTCGTGTCCATTGTCTCGTCCCGCATCAATTTGGTATCAGAGCAAGTTGAGTCTAGGGTGTCAAAAAAAAAGAGTGTCATTTAAGTCTAAGTGTCTAAGTCGGTCTTAAGAGTTGCATTTGCATACCATTAGTCGGTATATCAAAAGGTGTTGTCCGAACGTTAGGCTACGCCTATCGGGAAGGCCGCACACTTACGCGAGTGATCTTCGGATCGGTTGTCTCCGCCACTTTCCGAGTTTTGGTTATGTCTAGGTACGTTAGTTAGCATCACATTTTGCTTTTAAAATAAAAAAAAATGACCTTGCATATCCATTCCTAGGGGACCCAACCCCATCTTAGCCACCATGGCCACACCCCAATTCCATAGTGTCGATGAAGTGGGTGCAATGTTCCAAGCCATGATGGGACAACTGCAAAGGTTTAGTACAAGCCTAGATCGGTTTAGTACTAGCCTAGATCGGTCTATCGGGGTAGATTGGTTGTTCCCGGAGCCACCCCAAGGACCCCTTCACCACGAGAAGGACATTCCTTCCTCACCCATGAGAGCTCCAATGTCATCACTCTCTATTTCCGAACTTGATTTGGAACCATCTCATTTGGAACTACCAAAGCCCGAGCCACCCGTATTTCTAACGGGTACTCTTTATATAGCCGAGCCACTTCTTAGATGGCTTAAGGAAGGCTCGGTCCCACATCCCTTTCCATCCATGGACCCCACCCTACCTTTAGTGCCGGTCAATTCCTTCCATACCACATTTCGATCTCGTCACCATGTTGATACGTTGAACGATCTTATCATGGGATTAGATTCACAATGGGAGTTGACGCATCTTTGGGCCCGAGGCTTTGACCAACCCGCTAGTCTTAGCTTCACCCATCCGGCCTTCGGGTCCATTACCTCCGAGTGCACCGTGGGTTGTGTCACCACGGAGGTTCTTCTACTTCTCCCGCTACCGGACGAGCTTGAATTCATACCCTTTTGTCCGAGGGAGGAATCATACTTCTTGCCTACGATCCCCATCCCACCCGTCACAATTCAAGAAGGTGACTATCCACACCTTCAAAACTTCTACACATGAGACCGTGACTTGTGGGAACCCACCACAAGGGGTCATACCTTCTTTGATCCCTTTGTGATGTGACACAATGATGGATGATGATGTTCTGAAACCAAGTTGATGTAAAACTACCCCTTGGACCTAGAGTAGCAAGTAGCACAACAAGTTGGTAACGTCACATTGGCGGATTCACTCGCGTAAGCATACTCGGATCCGTAGAAGGACCGGCGATGGCGGAGAGGGTCCGAGGTTGGACCTTGGGGCTCCAAGGGTTTGGCCAGCTAGGATTAGATCCCAATGAGCCAAGGATGCCCAAAATCAAGGGCGACCGGCACGCCGAGGGCGAGGGTTGAAATGTCACGCTCACAACTCACCCGCGGTAATCACGCAACTAGAAGATAAATCGGGTTCGGGCACTCTCTTACACCGACGGTACTGAGGATGCAATACTAATTAAGCAAGAGAAAGCCGGCAAAGAGTAGTATGAGTGGCTCACCTGATCGGCGTGAAGACACCGATCCCGGTCGGAGAAGAGGGGGAGCGGGGAAGTGTGGGTTCCCCTGTACACTGCACCGATGAAGCTTCAAAAAAAAAACCTGCTCAAGAGTACATGCACTACACCTCGCGCAGGAGGGTGATCTCGGGGGTGGGAATTAATTGATTACAAACAAACACTACCTCCCGCAGGGAGGGGCGGTAAGCCGGCCAGGCAAGAAGGGTAGATTGACCGAGAAACCCACGAGGAGGAGCCGCTACCGAACCAGACTGCTTGCTGTGGTTGGCGATAGATAGGCGGTGTAGTTGCTGTAGATCTCAGCCAGGAATTTTGTCGATGATGAGCCCAGAGGGGATCTTCTCATATCAAGAATCCAAACACTTCTGATTTATGTCAATTTATTCTGACGTCGTCGATGGCTGCAGTGGAGGTCTGAGTAGAGCAACAGCTTCTGGGGCGGATGGCTCCCTGTTTCTGTCTGCAACTTGCAGAAGTTGCCCCGGTCGCTCCTGGATGCCGAATCACGAACTGTCAGAGTCGCTGGATCCGTGGACAAAGCCTCTACACAGCAAAACTGACGGCAACACCTTCTGTTAAAAATCCACAAGAATTGTGTCTCTTGCTCTCTCTCTCTCTCTAGTTCCCTCTCTCTCTCTCGACCTCTCTCTCTCTCTAAAGGGGGCAAACCCTATTCTCTCTCCTCCCCACCCCCAAATTCGAAATTCACTCTCTCTCCTCCCTATTCACCTCTAATTAAGACCCCTCCCCCTTCCCCATACCTCCCATTTAAGTCCCCTCCAACCCCTAGGTGGAATCCTCTTCTCCTAGGCACCTCTCCCTCCTCCCAAGCAACCTTTCCCCTTCCCCATACAACCTCTCATTTTTCCAAGGGATAATCCCTTCTCCCAAGCACCCCATCCCCTCCCCGAGGCATCCCTTCCCATTCTCTAGGCTACCATTAATCCCTTTCCATTAACCCCATTCCAAATCCCAAGGAGAGAAACCATTCCCCCACCCACTTGTGCCCCCTCACCTTCCCCCTCTCCCTCCAAGCCCCAAATTCGCAGCCCCCCTCCCACCCACTGCCAACTCCATCACCCAGCCCTATTTTCACCCTCTCCTATCTTGGATAGACCCCCCATTGGTCCCCCTAACAGTCAGGGGATGCCCCAGCCCCTTCCTACTCCATCTCCCCCTCCTCATCTCCCCACTATCATCCCCTTCCACCACCATACCCTGTTGAGGTCACAGGCAGCAGTGGAGGCCCGACTTGCAGAGCCTGCTCCGGAGCGCCCTGACGTCATCTGGAGGTGCACCATACATCGCTGGAAAGGTGGAATCGTCTCATTCTGACTTTGCTACAGTTTGTGGTGCCCGTTATCATCCAACTGCGCAATAAGAACCAGAACCTGGACCTGAGCTGCAGTGCAGAAGCTCCCACGGCCACATCCTTCAACTTCTGGAGGCGCCACTTGACCAAGAGCTGCTACCACAAGTCTTCCACAACCACCAGCAAGCGGCGTCCCGTTCGGCATCAGGAAGTGCCTTTTCCATTTTTTATCCCCTGGGCGCGCAGACAGTCTGTTTGGATCCTGCCCCGACACTGCCTCACTCAACGGACTCCTCCTCACCACCCTAACATCCTATGGTGCTGTTCTTGGTTGCTGCTCAAAGAAGACTCATCCACGGACGTCCTCGACTTGGTCCCGCCTCAATCAGACTTCGGGAGCGACCGTGGCATCTTCGACTAACAACTGCAACACTCTGGGGCCAGTCTAAACCAGAACACTGAACACCTGTTCCGGGGTCCACTCCGACTAGTGGCGATGCGGGGACCATCCACCAAAATTCATCAGCGTACCTGGGTCAGTCAGTGACGATTTGGCGCTGGTTTCATCAGCTTCCGAGTTCGGTAGCATCCATGGCAGCGTCAACATCGCCCACCTATCCAGCAGTTCCAGATACGGGCAGGATCGGCAAAGTCTTCATTCGGCAACTCGTTTAGCTCTCCTTTCGATCTCGCCTGGCCGGCTGACCGCCCCTCCCTGCATGGAGGTAGTTTTGGTTGTAACTAATTATCCCTACCCCTCGTCCACCCCCTCTGTTAGGGCGTAGTGCATGTACTAACAGGTCTTCGGCTGAAGCTTCACCGGCGCAGTGTGCGGGGACCCACACTTCCCCGCTCGCCCATCGTCTCCGAACGGGATCGGTGTCTTCACACCGACCAGGTGAGCCACTCACACCTCTCTTTGCTGGATTTCTTTTGCTTAAATAGTATTGCCTCTTAGTACCGTCGGCGTAAGAGAGTGCCCGAACCCGATTTATCAATTAATTACGTGATTACCGCGGGTGAGTTGTGAGAGTGACATTTCAACCCACGCCCTTGGCATGCCGGTCGCCCTTGATATTGGGCATCCCTGGCCCATTGGGGTCTATTCCTAGCTGGCCAAACCCTTGGAACCTTGAGGTCCAACCTCGGACCCTCACCGCCATCGCCGGTCCTTCTACGGACCCGAGTGTGCTTACGCGAGTGAGTCCGCTAGTGTGACGTTCCCAAATTATTGTGTTGCTTGCAAATCTAGGTCCGAGGGGTCGTGTCACATCACTTTGACCCATCCCCTAGTGGATCCCTAGACCCTTCATATTCCCTTCACTTCTTCGGGGAAGTCCACCTTCATACCCCTTTCCTACGGGTTGGGTCCTCCATACCCACCAAGCCCGTCCACGATACACCTACACCCGGCTCTTCCACACCCGGCTTTCCTAGCCCACTCAAGTCTCCTAAATCTAAAGGGCCATCCATGCATGACTGGGTCATACATGGACATTTAGGTGCGCCCCATGCCCCCCATCTCCGGTTACGTCAAATGCATGTATGGCACATATTCGGGTGTCCTGATCTGTCGTCATCCATGTACGGGTCTGACTAACACTAGTTTTGTCTAGAGTCATGCATGAGTCTGTTTCTTATTTGTGTGGTTTGTTTGCATGGTTTGTGTGTCGTTTGTCTGCATGTGTCTTGTGCAAGCTCGTTGTCGTTCTCTTATGAGTAAGAGGCGAGTAGACTCATTCGATGATTATGGGATCAATTCTACATCTATACCCGGATCAATCACCTACAGGGACTCAGCGGTAATTCCTAGTGAGTCTTCGAGCTGCCACCTCCCCTCTTGAGAGTGCCCCATTCGGAGTGTCCACCTCTAGCCCATAGCAGCTTGTGCATATCGAGTATATATGGAATGAGCAGGTGACGGTCACTTCGGTGTGGAGCATACCCGCGCTACTTGGCACGGTGACGGATCCGCTGGAGTACTCGAGCATCCATACCCCTACTCGACGGGGTCGAGTCCCTCCCACCCGGGGAGAATTGATGAGGACATCAATGGCTTATGGGATGGTATTGTGTGTATTGGCTTGTATAGGTGTGTAGTATGGGTTGTATTGGCTTGAAAGTGTGTAATTTTTGATTTCTTTCATTTGGGCTCCTTGTAAGGCTTATAACAAGCCAATGGGCCACATGTAATGTAAAGTCCATGGCTAGGTTGCCATTAGTAGAGTCCATTAGAAGCCTAGTTCATATTGGACCTTAATAGCCACTTAAGGCCCAAGTGGGCTTTCTCCTATCATGGACCACCAAGACTTGGAAGGCCCAAGTCTAGACATGGGTTATTGGACTTGAGTGGTTGGTCTTGGACCAGCCTAAGCCCATGAGAAGCCCATGAAGGGGGGCGCCCTCTTCCTTGTCCTATTAGGCTAGGTAGGTGTGATTTAGGTAGAGTTGGAATGGAATTAGTCTAAGTTTGAATAGAAATGGTCAAGTTAGATTAAAAAAATTATATTTGGTGTGTTGTTCACATTTCATCTCAGCCCTTCAATCCCCATCCCTAGATCCAAGGGTGCACAATTGATTTGATTGAGTCATATATAACCTTGTATTTTCATTTAGAAATCAATGAAAAATCAGAAAATTTGTAGAATGTTCAAGGAGCCTCCTTGCGCCCCCTTCCTCTCCCCCTAGTTTCTTCTCCTCAAACCTCCAGTTCTAGAGTGTATCAATCTTCTATCTCCCCCTCTCAACCTCTGATCTTCATCTGTGCCGCCGCCGCCGTCGTTCGTGCCGCCTCCGAGCCGCCGCGAATCCGTCTTCGGTTTTCTGTCCTGCTGGACAGAGGTGTCTTCCCGAAATTCCTGATATCAGCCACGGCCTCTTCGTGGTATGTAATTTTTATGGTGTGTTCCTATCTTCCATCCCATCATCCACAAATAAATTCAGGTCTATAATCCTTCGTTTGATATTTTTGCAATTTCGGTCTTCAATCACTCCCAGATCTGTCCTGTCTCTATCTACAGTGACAGCCGCTCTGAGTTTCCCATCTCCGACCTTCTTTTTGATATTTTTTGCGGATTCAAATTTTACTGGGCATTCTGTCCATCATCCCCTACATCCACCATTTTTCCTAATTTTTGATCAGCCATCTATCCATTTTTTAAAATTCGTGTTCTATCTCTGCTACAGTGCTTTCAGCCAAGTTCCAGATTCGACCACCCTCCACTTCAAAAATCAGAACAAATAACCACCACCTCCAAACCCTTCATAAAAAATCGCCCCAGTTTCCTATCTTCATTTCCTACAACTTTTCTGAAGACCACCACTTCAGATTCGGATGCTCACATATCGGTCAAAGGCAGTTCTCAGACAAGTTCTCTACAGATCTGAGAGCCCGGTCACTGTACAACAGAAACTCCAAAATTCATTAAAGCCCAGATCAGTGCAGATCCAGGCCAGATCTTCAATCCTAGATTGAAGTATTTGAAGTTAGTTTCCCAACGGCGCCAGTTTTGTGTCGATCCGACATCGGGGCTGATCGCAGCGTCCGTTCTCACCCGGACGCGCGCTAAAAACCAGAAGTTGCAGATCCGTAGCCGGTTGTTCCGACCGGTGCCGATCGCAGCCGCCCGGCCTTCGGCCGGCGAACCAGCGCGCCTCCACTCCAGGGAGCACTCTTCTAGGCATCCACCACCACAGCGGTGCCACCGAGTCCCACACGGCCCCTCCGGAAAGCAAGTGGGCCCCACAGGCGCGAGTACGTGTGCGGCCGAAGCTACGCGAGAAGCCGCCCGTCAACCCGAAATCGATCCTCCCGGACCCCATTGTGTCACCCTTTACCTCCCTGCGTGGAGTGGGCTATAACTCATTGCTGTAATCTTTATGTATTAATTGTCCCGGGAGTACGACTTCGGCCGGGTCCGTCGTCCCCAAGCCGAGCGCGTGGAGGTATCGTATTCGCTCCTTGCTTGGCATTTCACTTATTTCCATATATGCTTGTTTATGCCACTGCTAGAGAGCATGTTTTAGGACCTAGCTCAATATAATTTCATATCACCGTTGCTGCAAGAGAGTGAGCGAGACCGTCCCGTGACCCGATCTGGGCACAAGTGAGAGCCGACCACCCTAGCTCACTACTGGTTTCTCAACCGTGCACGTCTGACGCTTCCCTCGTTAAGGGACAAGCGCGAGCTTGTCGTGTCCGTGGTCTCGTCCCGCATCACCCCGTGAAGGGTCATCTAGGCGTCGAAGCTGTCGAAGTGGTCGGCCAGGTCTCCCTGGCCATCGTAAGGCTGGAAGGTTGGGAAGGGGATTCTGGGAGGAATCTCTGCCTTCAAGATGTAATCGGAGAAAGGGGATTTCTCCTCATCCTCCACCGGGGAGGTCTTCTGTATGGCGCGTAAGGCGCGCTCCTGCTCTGCAAAGTGCCTCTCGAACTCTTGTAACCGGAGAGATAGCTCCGGCTCTCGCTGCGCCGTGGGGCTGGGGGGGCTGTCCTGGCGCTCCCAGGGACTTCGGTCTCTGGGTGTGGACGGCGTGCCCCTGGTTTTCCCCTTTTCGGTGTGGAGGAGACCTCTTGCTGTAGAGGAGGGGCTTGTGAAGGTCCTCCTGACCTGTTGCGAATGAGTCGCCGTCCTCGGAGGGTGAAGCAGCCTCCGGCAGTGTGTTGGGACACATTCTCATGGGGGGGCTCCCTGGGTGGGCGTGTGACATTCCTTCCCTTGCCACCTGGGTCCTCATGAGTTCCACGAGGGCGTCCAATTTTGTGTTGAGGTCTTGGAAAGCGTCAGCGCTCCCGTTGGATGGTAGCTCCACTTCCACGAGCGGAGGCGGATCGTCGGCTGGGGTGTTGGCGTTGGAGGGGGGGTTCTGTGTGGCCAAAGAGGGGCCTTCCGCCGCCGCTACCATGGTCTTTCCCTTATCGCCGGTGGACCTCCTCCCTGAACTCCTTCGCACCATACTAGCTCTTTGATCGTTTCCCATAGACGGCGCCAGATGAAGAGGGGCGATCTCGCGCTGGTCCTGAGCTGGAGAAGATGATCACCGAACAGTGAACCACAAGGAAGGGAAACAGATCAGGGGGCCCAGGGATGGTTCCCTGGGGAAAACCCTTCGATGTCTAAGTCAGTAGAGCAGTGGTGGAAGCTATGATGGGAGGAGGAAGGAGATGTATGAGATCCCTCTCCACCAAGGTGGTTGTAGACACGCCAAAATTGACGTTTTGTTGATCAAATCTCATGTTATTATATAAATGCCCCAAGTGGACTTCAATATTCCTATAACATAAAGTTTTTCTATTTTTGTGAGTTTTTCTGCATTTTTCCTGTATTTTTGTGATTCACGACTTGATTAAGGGCGTTAATTTCACAAATAACGACCTGTTGTAGGGCGTTTTCAAAGAAAGGACGACCGTAGATGAGGGCGTCAATTCCTGGTGTTATCCCTTAATTTCTGGAATTATCTATTTTCAAAATAAAAGGCATTTTGTGAGTAACGCCTTTCCTCAGGGCGTGATTTTAATTAACGCCGTTATCTCAGGCGTGTTATCTCAGTTTTCAAACAGAGGAACGTTTTTATTTCCAAAATTGAATCCAGGAAGAAACGCCCTTTCCTAGGTCGTGTTTCAAGAAACGTCTCTGTGAAGGTCGTCAATTCATAAATAGACGCCCTGTATTAAGGCGTGTTTCACTCCAGAGTCCTTCTTTTCCCCATCTTTCCCTCACAGTTCCCTGCTATCTTTGGACTCTTGCCCGATCTTAATCCTTCCTTGGATGCCTCATTACCCGTTCTTATCAATTCCCTTGTTTGATCACATCCGATTGACACTATAAAAGAAAATCTGGTTTGATCGTGTAAAGGGTTAACAACAACAACAACTCAAAAGGTTGAAGATTTTTAAGTATTCAAGCACGCAGAGCTTCCTCTTTCGAGCATTGTTTTTTTCTTCATCCCTCTGCATCCGTCCAGTGTCTCTCCGGTCCCCTTTACTCTCGTCAGGGAGAGCAGGGCGATATATATATATAGCTTGTTTGTTGTTCATCATATTTTGGCATCACTATTGTCTCCTGCCGTCAGTTCTTTTACTGCATTTAGCATGTTAGCTCCTTCCATAGTTCTCTGCTAGGGGTTCTAAAAAGAAAACAAAAGAGAGGTGCGCATGTTAACGTCGTTTCATCATTTTATGTTGTTTGTTTTCGGAGTGGTATTACTGCACTTTGGCTGATCCCCTTTCTTTTGCTTGTCTTTCATTGTCTTTCTTACAAGGTAATCAATCAAGAAAACCCACTTCGTCGGCCGGCCGATTGGAGTTGGAGGAGGAGATCCACATTCATCCCGCATCCCATCTTTCACCAGGTATATGCGATCTTATTCTTTTTTTATTGAGGTAAACCCTCTGGCGATCACACACTCCCCTTGTGCACCTCGTGCATTGTTTCATCTCCACCATTATTTAATGTTTCCCTTTTCCCTTCCTTTTTAACCTCACCCCAAAGTGTGGATTTTAAAGGAATCCACAAATTGGCGATCACGGTGGGACATCCACTGTTTTCTTTGTTGATTACCATCTCCATTGGCACCCTCGTGTGCCCTTTCCCCTTTGACACCCTCGTGTGTCCTTTCCCATTGACACCCTCGTGTGTCCTTTCCCCTTAGGCACCCTCGCGTGCCCTTTCCCCTCGGTACCCTCGGTACCCTTTCCTTTGTGCCCCTCGGGCACCCTCCATTGTGCACCCTGCACACTCCCCGGATCAGTCAATTGCCGCTTATTAACGCCTTCGACGAGGGCGTCTTTTGATTTAACGCCCCCCACAGGGCCGTGTTTTTATTAATTAACGCCACCCTCAAGGGCGTGTCTTTATTGCATCTGCTTGCCTGATCTTCACTATTTTCTCGTCTGATATTTAGCGCCCCTTACAGGGACGTGTTTCATTGATTAACGCCCATCTCCAGGGCGTCTGTTTCTATAACTGCGGGTTGTTGCATGCTGATTATACTGTCTGTGGAATAACGCCCCTCTTCGAGGCGTTTCATTTTTTGTCAACGGCTGTCATTAGGGCGTTTCTCTTTATCATAACTGCCGTTCGCTGCATCCTTATTATACTGTCTGTGAATTAACGCCCCTCGCAGAGGCGTTTCATTTATTATCAGCGCCTTCCATCAGGGCGTGTCTCTGAGTTTTGACGCCCTCAGCTACAGGCGTCCTTTATTTATAACGCCTAATCCTAAGGCGTGTTTTTCCGACGGTCTGTGAGCCCCTCACAGAATTTACGACAGCCACGCTGCCGTGTTTTCATTTAGTCACGACCTGCCACAGGGCGTGTCTTTCCTCTTGCTGTGAACACGACCTTTCCAAGGGCGTGTCTTTACTGTTCTTTTTCACAGATTGGCTATTATTCATTGCTTAGCATTTGTCTTGATATTATATTACTGCTTGGATCATCTTGGTTTGCTGGCTTGGTTGAGAGACCTCCTCTCTCTATCCTAGGATCCACACACCCTTCTTGGAATCGGGACGACCCTCCATTGAGCATTCCGTCTCTTTGGACCGGAAATCCCTTTTCCAAGACCTCCATAAGTCCCCGCACCCGTGGATTCCCTCACGGACGCCGGGCTGGTTGTACCCTCGAAGTACCTGGAGTTTAGAGAACCTATACATTGTTAAAAGAGAGAAGAACTTAGTTGACCCGGAGGTTACATTCGGATCAAACTAGGTCTCATTTGGCAAAAAGAGTGAACCTTCACAAATAATCCACCCTAAATTCGAACATCAAACATTAAAATCTTGCGTTTCTTGCCAACCTTGTTTGCATAAACATAGTTGAGTGATTTGATTGCCTTGTTTGGATTGTATATTTTGTGACAGTTCCTTCATTGAACATCCTCTTTCTTAAGAATGAAGCTCCGTTCAGGTAAAACCATCAACATGTCAGGCCATGGGTACTCTTATGATGATGAGAATGAGAACATATTTGGTCAATATGAGGACCCTCCCCAGGATTCTTTTTATTATGAGGGGAACTACCTTCCTCCTCACCCCCATTACTCACAAGTCCATGTGGTCGATACCACTGTCCATGAGGCGGACCCTTCGTCTCAAGTTCCATCTTCCAACACTTCGGGGAACCCTTCCCCATCCATTAATGTCTCAGATTTGATCCAAGCTCTCTCCCAGTTGGACGACTCCCAGCGGCAAGCCATTCAGGCCGCCTTAAAGGGGAAATCCGTCCTTTCTTCTTCTTCTAATCCCCCTCCGGCCGTGAGTGGCCATCAAATCATTAATGACCAGGCGGTCTTGCATCCTCCCTCCTCTCGTCCACAAACGCCTACTGCGGCCATGCCGGCCCAGCAGGCGAGCTATTCAGCAGTCAGGCATCAATCCTCCCAACCTCCTTGGGTTCTACGAACGCCTATACCACATTCTTTTATTCAAAACTAGGCCCAAGTCGAGCCCGATACCAACACCCTCTTGCTTCAGAAGCTAGCCAGCATGGAGGAGCAGCTCAAGAAGGTTACAGCAACTAAGAATGCTCCGGAAATTTCTCTTCCTACGTTGCCAGTGTTCCATTTACCACCTTCTGAAATGCCGAATTTCCGGCGATATAATGGGACCGGTAACCCATTCATTCATTTAAAGGACTTCCGATATGAGACTTCTTTCTTGCAAGACAATAAGGCCTCTCTGGCCTATTTATTCAGAAGATCTCTTGAGGGACCCGCCCTCGAATGGTTTTATTCTCTGGAGCCAGCTGATGCCGGCGATTTCGATGTTATCCAAAGAAAATTCTTGCAAAAGTACAGAGACCGGGTGGGACCTTCCCTTTCTGTTACAGATCTGGTCGCTGAGAAAATGAAGCCCGATGAAGACTTCATTATATTTGCTGACAGGTGGCGGTCTATGGCCGAGAAATTGAAGGACACATTGTCGGAACAAGAACAAGTAAAAATGGTCATTTCTAATGCAACTCCTCAATTCCGGCACATTTTGGCCATGAATCGGCTGACAACTATGGAAGAGCTCTATGAAAGAGCTCGTTATATACAAACACAAATGAAGGATTCGCCCATCATGGGCATGTTTGAGCCGAAGCCTCGGCTGTTTAAAAAGAATACAAATGTCAACAGCGGGCCCACGACTGAGGGCACTGTCACAAACGAGCAGGTTGGCGTAGTTGGCCACCCCCACCACCAGTCAAACCCACGACCTCCGCCACCCCCACAGCAAAACCCCCATTTTACCTCTGCTCCACAGCGCCACTTCACACCCCAACCTTCTTTTGCTCCATCACCGAGCCAAGCGCCTCGCACCGACCCTCCAGCACCACCACATTATCATCAGGTCCCCCCACCTTCCAACTATGGCCAACAACAACGGAGACCACCGCTTGGCCCCAAGAGGGCCCATTATCCGCCACTCCCAGAGAGTCTCCCTGACATTTTTAATGCTTTGATGGCCGCCAACCTGCTCGTCCTACCAAAAGAAAGAACGGTGTGGCCCGACAATGTTGACACATCCCGTTACTGTGCATTTCACCGCGCCCCTGGTCACAACCTTGATCGTTGTTTCCATTTCAGAGATCATATTTATGATTTGAATGACCAGGGTGGCATTAATTGGGATGAAATGAGGCAAGTCATCGTCACCATGAAAGAAAGAAGGCCGCATCGGCAACAGCAAAATCAGCATCAATAGCAGCCAGCTCCGCAGCAAGCTCAGCCACAGCAAGCTCCAGCACCCCAGCAGGATATGGGGATTGTCCGTAATCCATTGCCGGAGCACGCTCCTAATCAACACGTGAACCCTGTCACGTCTCTCTACGAGGTGGAGAGAGGGCAGGGATGGCACGAAGAAAACGCCTCTGTCGGGGCATTCCACCATGATCCAAACCAAAATCAAACTCCGCGCCTGTTGCGCGTTCCTCCTTCTCCTTCTAGTCTCCTATCGGGACGTTCTCTTTTACGCCCCGTCAACCCACCTACCACCACCAATTCCACGGCCTTGCCGGCTCGCTCTCTTCTTAACCGCTTACCACCACAGCAACCGGCCATTCCACCTTCCACCACCAATCCTACATCCGCGCCCTCCAGGCCACTCCTACTCCGTTCACCGCCAGCACCCGCTACCCCCTCTACCACTCCTACACCGGCAAGAGTTCCTCCACCATCAGTACAACCACCTTTTGTGCCACGATCTCTCCTTATTCCACCACCTGCCAATACCCCTCGCATTCGGATATCCCTTTCTTCTCTCACGCCTCCTGCGAGGGCACCTTCTTCAAATACTCCTCCCATGCCTCCCACGGGGGCATCTTTATTAAACACCACCACTACTACGCCTCCTACGAGGGCGCCCCTTTCATTGAATTCCCCTTTGGTATCCCCTAGCAGGGTCTCCGCTACCGACATTCCTTCCTCCTCTTCCAACCCTCCTCCTAATATTGCCCCGACAGAGGCGCGTCAAGGCGTAGCGCCACTCCGTAGTGGACGGATGTTCCACCGTGTTTTCCCACAGAGAGAGCTAGAGCCCGTACAGGGGACGTAAGAGCAAGAACAAGAACAGGATTCAGTGCCGGGAACTCAGTATGATCTGTTAAAGCACCTGGATCGCACTCCAGCCAGAATCTCCATCCTTGAATTAATCAAGAGGTCCACCACTCATCAGCTGGCCCTGAAGGAATACCTGCAGAAGGTCATGGTCAATGAGGACCTTCCAGTTGAACAGATAATTACAGTCTTAACCCCTACCAGCAGTCAGCCGGCAATCACATTCCATGAACATGAGTTAGCACCTCTACCGGCAAGAAAATATGCCCTGTGTATTACGGTTGATATCAACAAGGTGGCTGTGAAGCAGTGTTTGGTAGACACCGGTGCATCTATCAATGTGTTGCCTCCGAGCACTCTGAAGCTATGCGGTATCCCTGAGAGCCAGATACGGCCATCCACCATTACTGTCACAGCATATGACAATACAAAGAAACCCCCTCTGGGTATGATTACTCTCAAAGTCAGTTTGGGTCTAGCCACCATTACGGCAGATTTCCATATTCTGGATATGGACCCGACCTTTAATGGCATCCTGGGTCGCCCTTATATTCAGCAGCTTGATGCAGTGCCCTCTACAAATCATCAATGCCTTAAGTTTCTGCACAAGGGCCGCATTATCAAGGTGACCAGCGTGCCGATCTTACCAGAGGAGGACATTCATGTAGCTTCATCAGTTCCTTCTATATGGCCAGCCAACAAACCGTTATTATCTGTGCTGGACATTCCCCCACTCTCAGCCGATGCTGTCTGAGACTGTTACGACAAGTTGCTATGACACCCCTGCCTTCTAAGGGGAAGAAGAAAAAGAAAAATATGATGAATACCCCCGGCTGGAACATTCTGATAAGAATGGGATATCAAGATGGCAAGGGCCTGGGCGCTAAACTCCAGGGCAAGATTAGGCCCATTAAGCCTCAAAAAGTGGTTGCACGAGGCGGCTTAGGCTACAAAACACCGGGCAAGAATGAAGGAGAGCCGTGGGCTGTTATGACGTCCACCTTCAAGCCAGATCGCCAGCCGCTCACCTGGACTTTAAAGACACATTTTGTCACCGGTGGCGTTCAGAACAATGAACAAGCTACCATCATTACATCATTGCTTGATTGTCAGGATGTGCACGCCAGACAGTTTGCTCGTCACATTGCCCCATTGGCTACTTACAAAGCCCTGGAGTCGTTAAGGCCAGATAAAAGAAGAAAAATGGGCGATCCGGAATGTGACTGGTACAGGTGGTTTGACATGAATGATATCACTTTCTCTTTAAGCCGCCTGTTCATGCCGACAGATCCAGAATGGCCGCCATTGATTCAAGAACTGATTGAAATGCCTGCCGCAATCACAGATAAAAGGCAGATGTTAAGTGACTACACAGATACAGGGGAGCCAGATGTCCCCTTTGAAGAAGGATTTTCCGTGGATAGGCTGTGGGCCGGCCTTTTCTCCCTCACTTCTGTGCATCCATTGGTGTTGGTTTCTCTCTATTCCCGTTGGTTTGGTCACGTGCCGCGACCACCACCGATTACCATCAACTTATCTCCCAATTCAATTCAGATGTCCTTCCCTATTGCTCCTTCGCTCCTCGAGCGGTTTTCCAAAATCTCCATCTCGCCCCCGCGTGGGCCATCTTTGATTAAATCTTTCTCCAAACTTGCAATTTCCACTCCACCTACTGTTCTCCCTTCACATTGCTTTTTACTTGAAAAAGAAAGTAAAAATGAAGAAAAAGGTAAAAACGAAAAAAAAACTCCGATTTCCCAACTTTCCAATCCTCCATTTCTGTTGAGGAGACCTCCTACTTTTCTCCCGAGCGCGCCCCGACCCAGGGGCCGCTCTTCCAAGATTCCTTGATAAATCTTTTCTCCCCCTCTGGTGAGGGGCCCTCCCCTGTATCACCTCCTGTATCCACTTTATCACCTCCTTCTTTCCCTTATAATCAAGCTAGTTGCTCTTCCTCCCTTTCTTCCTCTTCTTCTAATAAAAATCATGGGGTAAATTCACACAGGAAGGCCAAGGGTAAGCAGATTCCTCGTCGATTTTTGTTGGAATTGGCCATTAGATGCCAAGCTTGTTTAGCTCTCCCTGAGTTTGTGGAAGATCCGATTATCCTGCTAGAGTTAGAACATGAGGATTTTGTTGCTTCTGATGAGGGTTTGGGTGTCTATGAAATCATGAATGATGAAGACCCTATTGAAGAAGGGGATGAAAGTTATGAAGAATATGAGGACGAGGCTGATGCTTTTGCTAGTGGTATGAGAAGATTCGACGAACCATCAGCCTCAGTAGAAGAACCTACCAAAGAAATCAATTTGGGTACCGAGGAAGACCCTAGGATTGTCCTCATAAGCAAAAATTTGCCGCCCTCCGAAGAGAAGGCGCTCATCTTAGTTCTTCAAGAATACAAGGACACGTTCGCATGGAGTTATGAAGATATGACTGGATTAGACCCTGCGCTCGTTGAACACCGTCTTACACTTAAGCCAGGGTCTGTCCCGGTAAAACAACGGTTGAGGCGTTTCCACCCTAGCATGGCCTTGAAAATGAAAGAAGAGGTCGATAAACTCCATAAGGCTAGTTTCGTTAGAGTCGTCCTCTATCCCAATTGGGTGGCTAACATTGTCCCGGTTATGAAGAAAGATGAAAAGTTCGAATTTGCATAGATTTTCGGGACCTCAACCGAGCGTGTCCTAAAGATGACTTCCCCCTCCCTCATATTGATGTGTTGATTGACAACACGGCAGGATTTGAGACTCTTTCTTTCATGGATGGCTTTTCAGGCTATAATCAGATTCGCCTGGCCGAGGAAGATCAAGAGAAAACTTCATTCACTACACCATGGGGCACATATTGTTATGTGGTCATGCCCTTTGGACTTAAGAATGCTGGAGCCACTTATCAAAGGGCTATGATGGCAATTTTTCATGACATGATTCATATTTATATTGAGGTGTATGTGGATGACCTGGTTGTGAAATCAAGAACAAGGATTGAGCATCCTGGGGTTCTGGCTAAGGTTTTGCAGAGATCACGAGAATTTCAATTGAAAATGAACCCCAAGAAGTGCGTATTTGGCGTTTCTTCAGGGAAATTACTTGGATTTATCGTTAGCAAGAGGGGAATTGAAGTTGATCCCAACAAGGCGAAGGCCATTAGAGATATGCCTCCTCCCAAAAATTTGAAGGAAGTTCGAGGATTAATCGGGAGGTTGCAATTTATTCGCCGCTTCGTCTCCCAGCATTCACAAAGATGTAGGCCGTTTTACGAGCTTACTAAGCCAGGAGTCAAGTTTAATTGGGATGATAAATGTCAGGCAGCCTTTGACGGATTGAAGGATTATTTGGTCAATCCTCCTGTCCTGAGGCCGCCAATTCCAGGCAAGCCACTTATTCTTTATGTTTCAGTCCTGGATGACTCCGTAGGTGCTGTCTTAGCTCAAGTGGATGAGGAAGGTAAAGAGAGGGCAGCATACTACTTATCTAAACTCCTTAACCCCTGTGAGCAGAGATACTCAGCCATGGAGAAAACTTGTGCAGCTTTGGTTTGGGTAGTTCAGAAGCTAAAACACTATTTCCTAGCTCACGAGGTTCACCTCATTGCTCGTATGAATCCAATCAAATTCCTCCTTGAAAAACCTGTCCTCACTGATCGATTAGCACGCTGGCAAAGCTTTCTTTCTCAATTTGACATCACTTACATTCAGCAAAAAGCTATCAAAGGTTATGCCATTGCCGAACATCTTGCTCACCACCCTCTCCCCCGCTTTGATCCTGTCAATTCAGAGTTCCCAGATGAAGAATTAATGTCCATGAATCAATCCCATGATCCTATGTGGACGTTACATTTTGACGGAGCTCTTAATTCTCAAGGAAGAGGGATCGGCATGGTTCTTTTAACACCCGAAGGGGTCACCATTCCATTTGCTGCTCGGCTCACTTTTCCCGTCACCAATAACATAGCCGAGTATGAAGCTCTTTTGGCCGGTCTTAAAACCGCTCATCAATATGGTGTCACTCATTTGCGAATTGTCGGTGACAGTCAGCTTATTCTACGCCAAGTGTTGGTCAAGTGCCGCACCATCCATCCTAAGCTCAAGCCCTACCAGGAACTCGCTTCAGCTTACGCCAAACTCTTCACTAATTTGATTTTCGTTCATGTCCCGCGTAGCCAGAACATCTTGGCTGACGCACTTGCTTCTTTAGCTTCCGCTTTAGTCTTCCCTCCTGAGCGTGATTTTCATGTCCCCCTGATTCATCAGCGTGATACTCCAGCCATTAGGGATCGTGCTTTTCTCGATATTAGGGATCAGGTGCTTGAGAAGGTTAGACGGAAGGAAGCTCTTGAAGGCAAAGAGGTCATGCTATTGGATTGGCAAGAAGAATTGGCTGACGAAGAAAAGCCTTGGTATTATGAGATTGCCAGATACTGTGATGATCAGTCTTATCCCGAGGAAGCCACAACAGAAGAAAAGAAAGCAATTAGGAGAGTGGCTCAACGTTATACTTTGGTTGGAGGTGTGCTCTACAGAAGAGGGCTCACCGGTGTTTTATTGAGATGCCTCGATGATGATGAATCTTGGAAAGTTGTGGAAGAGGCGCATTCTGGTGTGTGTGGTGGTCATGTGAACAGCCAGATGCTAGCTAAGAAGATTCTTAGACTAGGGTTCTATTGGCCCACTCTAGAAGAGGATTGTTCTATCTATGTTCGAAGGTGTGTTAAGTGCCAACTGCACGCCGACAAGATTCATTCTCCTGCTTCTTCACTCCATCCTACGTCCTCCCCATGGCCTTTTTCCATGTGGGCTTTTGATATCATTGGACCTCTTGGTGATTCGAACCTCCTGACCAAGCAAAAATCATTCATTCTCACGGCAACGGAGTACTTCACCAAGTGGGCGGAAGCAGAAGCTTACGTGGAAATTAAAGCATCAACCGTCTGCAAATTTATCATGAAGAACATCATCACGAGGTTCGGCATCCCGAGCACCATCGTCACCGACAATGGACCTCAATTTATCTCCCAAGATCTCAAGGATCTCTGCAACAGGTATAACATTGCATTGCATCATTCTTCTCCCTATTATCCGCAGGGCAATGGCCAAGCAGAGGCCACTAATAAAACCTTAATCAAGATTGTTAAGAAGACGTGCGAGGCTAATAAATTCTCGGATTGGCCAGACAAGCTGGTTGAAGCTCTTTGGGCCTACCGCACTTCTATTCGAACCCCCACTGGGCAAACTCCTTTTGCCCTTACTTATGGAATGGAGGCCGTAGTCCCTTATGAGATTCTTATCCCCTCTCTGCGAGTACAATTGGATGAGGAGCTCTCTATCGATGAACGTCGTGATTCACTCCTTGCCCAATTGGAACTCCTAGATGAGAAGCGTCTGGTCGCCGCTGAGCATGCGCGCGTTTACCAAAACAGGCTCTCACGTTTTTATCAAAAGAAGGTAATTGAGAGAAAATTTAAGGTCGGTGAAATGGTAATCAAAAGAATTTTTGTAAAGCCGGGTGGCCCTCGTTCAAAGCTCCAACCAAATTGGGAAGGGCCGTTTGTCATAAAAGATGTTTATCCTGGCAATGCTTATAAACTGGTTAATGCTGAAGGAGAGGAATTAACTCACCCCTGGAATGGTTTGTATCTCAAGAAATATTACCCCTGAACAAAAATCCAAACAAAAATTGAAAACTTCACAAAAATCCAAAGAAAATAGAAATCTCCCAGATAATCCAAAAAAATCTGAATATTTCCAAAATCCAAAACAAAAGAGTTTTCTTTCATGGTTCTCCCTTTTGGGCTGACATGACATGCAAAGGTCCCCGGTCCGAAAGGTCAAAATCCAGAATCCATTTGTCAGTCTTGCTAATTTAAAATGGGAGTTGACCCCGCACACACTACACACTTTACTCTTGAGCTCAAGCAGTGCAAAATCTGATGGAAAGTCGAAATCAAACTAAAGGCGAAAGACGATATCCATTCTTTTCTTCTTCGGCCCACAAGGGAGGAAGGGAGGTCTTGAGGTAGACACGCCAAGCCTATCCGCCGCCCTAGTAGGAGGAAGTCAGGGCCCAAAAGGGAACAAATGCCACAAAAGCCCAAGTACAATTAGGTTGTTCATCAGTTCAAATCTATTCAATGCAAATCAATTCCGAAGTGAAAGTCAAATGGTGAAAAGAAAAGCATGTCAAGAGGGCAAAGTCCCCGCAAGGAAAACCTTGGGCGTATGCATGCATTATGAAGAGGCAAAAAAGGTAACAAAGCGTCCCTACGCCAAAGACCGAACCCCAACAGGCATAAGGATAGGGGAGGTAGCTTTGCCTCAGGCATCTTTGAATCTTTTGTGGGCTTCCTCATAGCTTCTCTTTTATTTTTGGAAAAGTCATGAACCAGCAGAATGGTCGAGACAAACTGAAGAGAATGCACTGTACGAAATCTTGTGTACAAGTTTAACCATATTCACGCCAATTCCCCTTTTAATTATTCAAGAAAGGTTAATGGAACTTAGAAGATGACCAAGTAGGGCCCACCACCTTAATTTCTTTATCAGCCCAATTTGGGAGGAATAAAAATTAACGCCTTTGTTCAAGGCGCTTTTATGCTGATTCACGCCTAGATCATAGTCGTTTCTTTAAAAATAACGCCTCCTGGAAGGTCGTGTTTTCAACAAAATTCAATAATCTTTGCACGGTAACGCCGTCTCCAAGGGCGTCTTTCACGATAGTAACGGCCTAATCTAAGGCGTGTTTTTTAGAAAAATCCTCAAAAAAAAATATATATATACTGAAAAGAACAAAAATAAATTCTTCATGTTGCATGAATTGCATTCTTGCCTGGACATCTTTTAATTATTGTTTGCATACGTGTGATTGCATGAGGCATCCCCGAGTTTTGATTATTTCATTTTGCCTTATTAAAGGCTTGGCCCCTTGACCCATTATTAAGGTCAAAATATTTACACCCCTTGCTCATCGGGCAAGGGGCCAAGTCGAACAGATGAATTAACCTGTTTGTTCAAGTGAAAACCGCAGCCGCAGATACAGGGCAAAGTAAAGCAAACACGAGGAACGTGAGAAGAAAAAAGTACACAAACACAAGTCCACAACCACACAAGTGCTCAGGTAACAAAAGCTCAAATCTCATATATATATATGTATCATCATGTCTATCATGTACAGGTGTGAAGGTGGAGGAGTACAAGTACAGAACTCTCAACTCTCGCCTCCACCCTCCTCTACTCTCCTGCTCTCAACCTCCTCCTCACCATCCCGAACTGGCGCCGGTGGAGGAGGCATAGGCCCCCGTGAAGAGGCCGGAACCCGAACGTGTCCTCCTGCCTCGCTCCTCTCTCGGAGGGAAGAACCCGCCACAAAGGTGGAGCTGGTGAAGGAGTACCCCGCAGCCCGTGCTCGCTCACGGCCTCGCTGCAACCGCTCCTCGGACACTCGAAGCCGCTCCTGGGAAAGGATCAACTGGGTCCTCGAGTCCGCCAGCTCACGCTCTCGTGCCAACAACTGCTCCTGGAACCGGGCACGCTCCGCCTGGTGCTCCTCCCGCTCACGAGCCCGCTCCTCGCGCTCCCGAGCACGCTCCCTCCTCTCCAGCTCCAGGGCAACTCGCAGCTCGGCTACGTCCTGAGGAAGCTCACTGCGTTGCTGCAAGGCCCGCTGAAGCTCTACGATCCGCTGATCGCGGATCGACAACTCGGTACGTATCGCCTTCAGCTGAGCAGCCTACAAACAGGTAAACAAATCATCAGTTCCACAGTTCAATAATTCATGAAATGAAATAACAACATGTGACTAAAGGTAGGTCACGCACCTGTGAGCTCGTCGCTCGGAAGCCCTCATCTACGCAGATAAGAGTGGCTCGAAGCTCTTCAGTCTGTAAAAATGAATTTTTATCAGTGCACAATTTATATCTAATCATTATTTGAATGAGGTTTCAAGTTCAGAATTTACCCGTGAAGCAAGGTCACGCTCCGCCACCTCGGCTCGCGCTATCGCACCAGCCAGCTGCTCCGTCAGTGCAGTCACCTCTGCACTAGGCCCCCTCGAGCTGGAGGCCTCCCCTGGATCTCTCCTCGCTGCTCCCTGCTGGGCACGCTGCATTCATTAAGACCGTCAGTGGCTAATCATTAATTCAACACAACAAAAAAAAATTCATTTGCATATAGGAATAATTTAAACACTCACCAGGGTCTCCAAGTCTGCCCGTGTGGCAGCTAGCTGGTCCTCCAGGATGTGGAGGTGGGCCTGTGCATCTATCGCCGCTATGTCCCTCGCATCCTGCATTCATTACATGTTAATCGCATAATAGTTACATAAGCATTTGCATTTAATTTAGAAATCATTGCATTCATACATACCCCTAAGACCCTCATCTGAGGTCTGCCGGCGTGAACCTCCCAGTAGCGCCGGAGGTACTCGGAGCTGTCAGTCGCGTGGGAAACGACTGTGGTCCCGCCTCGCTGCCAGTCGGCGTACTGCTCCTCGAATCGCACCCTCCAGTCGGTCGTCTTGGTGCGACCGCGGGTCTTCTTGCCAATCCCTCGAGGCTCTCCGACCTCGATCCACTCCTGGGGCAGGCCCAGGGTCCTCATCACCAGCCGAAGCCGTAACGGCTCAATCTCGCTCAAGCAGTGTAGCCACAGCTCACGCCCGAAGCGAGGTCGCCCCGATACGACCCAAGGCTGGCCCTCATCGGTCATCCCCTCATATGGTCTCCACTGCACCTGCATTCATGAACACGCATCATTATCATTTCATCATATTCAAATAAACAACAAAAGAAATGCATATCATTCATTCATACATACCAGCGAGGGAGGGAAGTCGCGGAACTCTCTCCGTAGAACCCACAACTCGTAGTCAAGTGGGGCGCCAAAGATAACAGGCACCCAGCGTCGCGCCAGAGGGAAGGATCCCTCAGCTCCTGGCCGTGGGTCAACGCGCCCCATCGGCATGTATAGGTGGCTCCACACCTACATCCATGCATTGCAATTAGTACTATATTCACATGCATCATAATAAGAAGGAAAAGATAAGAAATGAGAAATTGCATACCTGAAGAAGAGGTGAGAAGCCACTGACGGTCGTCTCACGGCCTGTCCCCGTGGACAGATCGGCCATCAAATGCGCCAGCAGGGCCGCTCCCCAAGCATATGTGCCAACCGTCTCCAGATCCTCAAGGATGCCTAAGAAGCGGCAGTTGATGACATCGGCTTTCGTCCCCAGCAATAATCTCCCGAGCAGCAGCAGCAGGAACCTCCTCAGGTCTCGGTCCGCTCTCTCATGGTCAGTCGGGTCCTGGCAGCATGCCGCTCTCACCCCGTCGGTCAGTCGCTGTGCAAACTCACCTAAGGTCTCCCCCGACCTATGCCTGGCATCTCCTAGACCCATCACCGTAGTCAGGTCCGTACGGAAAATGGTCCTACACTCGCTAGGTCCCACATAGACCATCTCAAGCCCTAGTAGCCTCTGGGCCATCTCCGTATAGTCAGAATAGGTGAACCCACTCACGGCCTCACCATCCACCCGTAAACCTGTGATCCTGGCTACATCCTCTAAACTAGGAACCATATGCCCCCAGGGCATCAGAAAAGTCCGGCTAACCCTATCCCATCTCTCCCTCAAAACCTGGATCAGTGCTAGGTCAGGTCTAAAAGGCTCGATGGATAGAAAAGCCCCAAACCCCATGGCCTCTACCCTAACCCTCTGGAAGTCGGGGAGACCCTGGTATGCTGCCCAGACCATGACCCATGAGATATGGGTCCTCAACAGCCCCTGCATGTATTAAAAGAGAATTATTTTTCTTAATTATCTGAATATCCATGTGGAATTATATTTGATTTGGGTTAAAAATTGATTTTTAGCATTTTTGGAATTCACGGCCACCCTCATGTCGTTTCTTGATAAATTCACGCCCCGGTGGGGGGCGTTTTTCAGAATGAACTTTAATGTAACGCCCTTACTGAGGGCGTTTTTTATGTTAATCACGCCCCAGTCCTAGGCGTATTTTGGTGGCTGTTTCGCTATTTCTGAAACATTTTTCTAATCACGCCTCGGTGTTGGGCGTTTCTTGTTGAATTAACGCCCTGTGGTAGGGCGTTTTCCTAAAGGTGGTTAATTTTTGAATCGTTAATGAATGAAGCGACGCCCTCTGGTTTGGGCGTCTCTTGTTGAATTAACGCCCTACTGGAGGGCGTGGGTTTCTCAATTTAACAGAAAATCAAATAACTGACAGCATGCGAAATAATTCATGAAAATATTTTTGGAAATTGTTTAATGAGCATGGAAATCATGAAAAATCATAAGTTTTAAGAAATGACATGCTTCAGGGCGTTTTCCATGGAGGTTAATTGATTTTCAGAAATTTGAAATAATTAACGCCCTGGGTTAGGGCGTTTTGTTTGAGAGTAACGCCCCCGATGGGGGCGTGTTTTTTCTGGGTTGCAGATTTCATCCCCGATGGCCATGAAAAATCAAGAAAAATATAAATAAAATAAAATAAAATGGAATTAGGGAGGGGGAACCTACCTTCTTGTGTTTCTGGGGTTGTGGCCGTGGCAGTGGCCGTCTGGGCCGCCGGAGTTGCCCCCGGGGAGCGACCGCCGCCGTGCGCGGCGGTCCTTCTTCTTCTCCTTCTTCTTCCCCACCGTCTGCATCTTCTGCATCTGCTGTTGCTCCGTCGGCCTCGTCGCCGCCGGCCGTCACCGGCTCTTCTTCAAAAGCCACGATGGCGAGCTCCTCCACGGAAAGTTCTTCCTCTTGGGCGTGGGAGGCATCGAGATCGACCACATCTGGGGCGCTGACTCTTTGGCGTTTGGCCATGGCTAAGGTTGAGAGAATGTTTGAGAGAATGAGAGAGAGGAGATTGAGAGAGAGGCTTCGGGGGGGCTTCGGTTAGGGTTTGCAGAGAAAAGGGGTGAAATGAGAATGGAAGGAGGAAGAAGAAGGGGCCCGACGGCTTTTGGGTTTCGAAAAGAAGACACGCCCTAATGGGGGGCGTTTATAATGAAAGTCACGTCCATTCCTTCGGCATTTTATGAAAGTTGACGACGATGATTAAGGCGTTAATTTCTTTTGCATGGGGAACGATAACCGTCGTCAGACGCATTGAATGGGCGTTGATTGATGTGAGAGAAGTCATTATTGCTGTTGAAGTAATGCCTCTTGTAAAGGCGTGTTACACTTGAAACGTGACCAAGGAAAAGGCGTTATTTTGGAAGAGTCAACGATTATATTCTTTTGGTTTGAATCTAGTCACGCCTTGTCTGAGGTCGTTATTTAAAGTTACGCCCACTCTGCAGGCGTCATCTGTTGACAAAGGCCCACTTGAAGCGCCTTGAAATAAGGCGTGTATTTGTTAATTCGCGGCGCTCTTAGAGGCGTTATTCACGACAGAAACATAGTTTTTTGGATGATTTCGATCATAATCACAGTGGCAGTTGGCTCAATCAGAAAACAATCTTTATTATTTTGAAAAGAGGAACTACAATGACTAATGAGCCACTTTGGGCCTTAATTTCCTCAATGAAGTTACATAATTTTTCCACTGATCTTTGTCTTCGTCCAAGTCTTCTACAGGTTGATGAAGCTTGCTTAGCCTCCATAGAGCTTGAATGGTTATAACCTCCTCACCATCTTCATTGTTGCCTAGATCCCTTGATTTGATTGGAGGAAGATGAGAGATGTCTTCTAAGTGTTGCCTTGGGAGCCCAAGCTGAGGAAGGCACCGGTGTGCATTATATAAAACGAAGTCCGAAGCACCAATAAGACGAAGGTCCGTCCCGATGGAGAAGCGTGCACGAAGTTCCTGCATTTTGAATACACCCGGGGCACAAGTAAAAAGATTCTTTGGCATTACCTTTAAGTGCTCCCTCCAATCCCCTCTCTTCTTGATTTGAGGAATCCGGTTGGTCACTCTATTGCTTATGCCTAATGAGCCGGTTATATATGAGAGTGGGCTCTTTGAGAAAATTCTTGAAGGTTGTTGGGCTTCGTGGCATGAGTCGAATTTGAAGTGTAGATCAACCCAACTTGAGAGTGCTAGCATGCACCCGTAAATGGGCCTTCCCATGGACGCCGCTGTAAGCCCGCTATAGAGATATGCTAGGATCGCCGGTCCAACTCTCTCTTCTTCCCATAAGCTCACCACTGCGCTCAATTGGGACTCCTCTAGAAAGTCCTCCGTGGATGGGAATAGGAGTGCTCCTGCCAAGCACACCACGAAGGCTTTGGTCACTCTTTCTATCTCCTCTTCCTCTTTAGCTTGATCCGCTCTCTTGTACACCCACGAGGCGAGCTTCAAGAGGTTAACTCCTTTAGTGACCTTGATTTGGTTCACTATATTCGGGCTAGGTATTAACGAGGTTACCAACTCGTGGGAGGAGATGGGCCTTGGCATGATGGCCATCTTTTCTTCTTCTCCGTGTTTCATCCTTTTCAAGCCTAGGATCATCTCTACTTCCTCCAGCAAGATGGTGGCCTCAAATGTGGAAAATAAGAAAGTATGGGTGGATGGGTGCCATGTCTCAATCAATGCTCCTATGGCAGCCCAATCTATGTGGATTTGATCATAATGCTTGGCATGGGTTATCAACCCCAAAAGACGCCATCTAGCTACATATACCCTCATGTCAGAAGAGAATTTAGAGAGGAGGAGGGGCAGCCACTTTATCTTTGTGAACCTCCTAGCTCCGGGCATATTTGGATAGTCCTTTGGAAAGCAAAAGCAAGAACAAACAGAGCAGAAGAGATGAGAAGAAAGAACAGTGATGATATAAGGATGAAAGAAAGAGCAGAAGCAGTTAGCTTACTTGGTTTAATGCTATTCGGCTGCTTATGTGCCCGTTGATCTCAGTAAGTCTGGGAGTAGAAGCCTTCGACCTTTTGATGACTCTGTCCATAGCCGCTGCAGAAGAAGCTCGAACGGCAGAACTTGCAAGCAGAAGCAATAGCAGAAGATTTCTGAGGGTTTGATTTGATTATTTCTTGAGGGAAGCCTGCCTTTAATATAGAAGGTTGAACCCTAAGTTTGTTTGGAATTACAGTGTTTAATTGGCATTAGAACTGTGTTTTGCTCGCGATTTGGAAACGGAAGTTTGTGGTTAATTAACGCCTTTGGTATGGGCGTCAATTTCTTAAATTGACGACCTTTCTTAAGTCGTGTTTTATGTAACGCCCTCTCATGGGACGTTTTCTTCTTGAGCTATGGTTGCTGTTAACGCCTTTATGAAAGGCGTGTTTTAAAAAGGACGCCCTAATGTCGGGCGCTTTTCATGATTTTGACGCCCTTAGGTGCAGGCGTGTTCTTGTGAACTTATGGGTTTGGTTTTTTTATATATGTTTTGATGAACTTAAGTGCTGTTATTTTATTGAAATTGTTTTATTTAAGCACTTATGATCATTTTTTTGGAGAATCAAGACTATTTATGATCATGAAAGGACTAATAAGTTTTAAAGTGCAGAAGTTTGCAGGATTCGAGGCGTTTGGATCACTCATAGGAGCAGCATCATCACCTTGTATTATTTCTTGTAAGCATTGTTACTATATGATATCTATGCTATTATATTATGTCAAGGACCTTGTGGTTCTGATGAACCTGAAATTTGAGTTCCCCTTCATCAAAAAAAAAAACGATGACGATTTCAGGAGAATCTTGATCACACGGATAGGCCGTCGAGTTGTTAAAAGTTTGGGACGATGGTTCCACTTTCTGAGTTGATACGTGGACAAACGGGCTTCGGCTTAGTGTCAGCTCAGAGATATGGATTCTTGACCAGACCTAAACAGTTTAGCAATATTATCCTTGATTATTTTCTATTTTTAGTTTGTTTTAACCTTTTCTTTTAGCCCAGCATGCAGCATGTAGGACTTTGAGTTTCATGCAGAAAATCTTCATATTATGGCAATAATGAAGTTCACTCGCTCTTGATTGAATTGACATGAGATATTCCACTTTAAATCAAGTACTTCGTTCTATTTGAAGCCATTCAGGCTGATTCCTTGAAAGTGTTCCTTTTGTTGGATCTTTATCCCAATTCTCTTTACTTTTCTACAAAATTTACCTTGGTTGCAGCACGTCCACATTGGCTGGTAATCGCTCTCCAATGGTCTTTCCCTGTCGTGCCCACGCGCACACCCTTTATTATTTAGTTTAACCTCCTTTTATCCAACAAATCGATTGTTTCCTTGGAACCACTCAGAGTTGTTTCACTCAGAATCTTGGAAAGATTTCCAATGCTTAGTGTCTGAGGCGTGTCACATCACACCTTGGCGTCTCCTTATCAGTTCGTTCCACTTCAATCCTTTCATTACACTTCGCTCCATTTCCGTCTCACTCCCTTGCAAAGCAGACGCCAAGGCGGGGCAGCTGTAGACACGCCAAAATTGACGTTTTGTTGATCAAATCTCATGTTATTATATAAATGCCTCAAGTGGACTTCAATATTCCTATAACATAAAGTTTTTCTATTTTTGTGAGTTTTTCTGCATTTTTCTTATATTTTTGTGAGTCACGACTTGATTAAGGGCGTTAATTTCACAAATAACGACCTGTTGTAGGGCGTTTTCAAAGAAAGGACGACCGTAGATGAGGGCGTCAATTCCTGGTGTTATCCCTTAATTTCTGGAATTATCTATTTTCAAAATAAAAGGCATTTTGTGAGTAACGCCTTTCCTCAGGGCGTGATTTTAATTAACGCCGTTATCTCAGGCGTGTTATCTCAGTTTTCAAACAGAGGAACGTTTTTATTTCCAAAATTGAATCCAGGAAGAAACGCCCTTTCCTAGGTCGTGTTTCAAGAAACGTCTCTGTGAAGGTCGTCAATTCATAAATAGACGCCCTGTATTAAGGCGTGTTTCACTCCAGAGTCCTTCTTTTCCCCATCTTTCCCTCACAGTTCCCTGCTATCTTTGGACTCTTGCCCGATCTTAATCCTTCCTTGGATGCCTCATTACCCGTTCTTATCAATTCCCTTGTTTGATCACATCTGATTGACACTATAAAAGAAAATCTGGTTTGATCGTGTAAAGGGTTAACAACAACAACAACTCAAAAGGTTGAAGATTTTTAAGTATTCAAGCACGCAGAGCTTCCTCTTTCGAGCATTGTTTTTTTCTTCATCCCTCTGCATCCGTCCAGTGTCTCTCCGGTCCCCTTTACTCTCGTCAGGGAGAGCAGGGCGATATATATATATAGCTTGTTTATTGTTCATCATATTTTGGCATCACTATTGTCTCCTACCGTCAGTTCTTTTACTGCATTTAGCATGTTAGCTCCTTCCCTAGTTCTCTGCTAGGGGTTCTAAAAAGAAAACAAAAGAGAGGTGCGCATGTTAACGTCGTTTCATCATTTTATGTTGTTTGTTTTCGGAGTGGTATTACTGCACTTTGGCTGATCCCCTTTCTTTTGCTTGTCTTTCATTGTCTTTCTTACAAGGTAATCAATCAAGAAAACCCACTTCGTCGGCCGGCCGATTGGAGTTGGAGGAGGAGATCCACATTCATCCCGCATCCCATCTTTCACCAGGTATATGCGATCTTATTCTTTTTTTATGGAGGTAAACCCTCTGGCGATCACACACTCCCCTTGTGCACCTCGTGCATTGTTTCATCTCCACCATTATTTAATGTTTCCCTTTTCCCTTCCTTTTTAACTTCACCCCAAAGTGTGGATTTTAAAGGAATCCACAGTGGTGAAGTGGTTCCTACTAAGGGAGTTTTAGGCGTGTGTTGGCCTTACCTTTCGTTGGAGGGAATCCCAGGTTTAAATAGTGCACCGACCTCATGAGTCCCGTAAGCTGAGGAGTTTCAGGAGGAAGTTACATCCTCGACGTTGGCTCTTTACGTCCTCATCATGGGATCTTTATAGTCTTGTAAACTCCTACTCATAAAGGGCTCTCAACGGTAGCATGGATAGGCAATCGTCGGTCGACCCAACCATGAAGAGTGACAGCCCTATCCGGGCAAGGGGCATAGCTCGGGTGAGGCTTGATCGGAGTGGGTGGGGAGTGCCAGCCCTTATCCCGGCGAGGGGTATGAGTCGGGCGTGGGTCTTCCTCCGATCGGACCGACGCTCGGGCCTTCCGAGCCTAATGGCCGCCGACGAATTGCTTGGTCCCGAGTGAACTTATTGGGATTTTATGCTAAGTGGGCCCTGCGGGGCGATCACTTAGATGAGGTGGACCTCGTTTGGTCTTGCTGGACCTAGTTCGGTCGCTCTTAGATGGGCTACAGAAATCCCCCTCTCCACTTGTACCCCTCCTATTCCCGAGCCTTGACAGGCTCGGAAGAGTAGCCGTTAGTGAAGAGGCGAAATCTCGCGCTGGTTCCTGAACTGGCTGGTAATCACCAAGATAATGAACTGCAACACAGGGAAACAGGTCAGAGGGCCCAGGGGGATTCCCTGGGGTAAAATCCTCTGACGCTCAAGTCAGTAGAGCAATGGTGGGAGCAGCGATAGGGAGGGGGAGATGAGGGCGCGAGATCCCTCTACACCGATGGGGTGAAGTGATCCTTGCTCAGGAGTTCGGGGGTGGAATCATACCCTTCTTGACTTGCCTTTCGCCGGAGGGTATCCCAGGTTTTTATAGTGCGCCGCCTTCTGGAGTCCTGCAAGCTGAGAGGTCTCCGGTGGAGGTTACGTCTCCGTCGTGGGCTTTGATGGCCTCATCATGGGGGCGTTATCCTCACGGGGAAACCGGAGCTCCTGGACTTCTTAGTGTTTGGCCCGCTGTGGACTCTAACGGCTGCAATGATTTCATCGGTCATCCCGAGCTTAAGGGGGCCGGCCCTATCGGGCGATAGGCCTAGCTCGGTGAGGAGATGGGTCGAATAGACCGGCTAGCGCTTCCCCCCTTCGGGCAGATGGGTAGCTCATGCGCGGGTCTTCCTGTGACCTAACCGAGGCTCGGGCTCTCCGAGCCTTGGGGCCGCCTAGGAGAGTTGATTCCTCGAGCATTGTTTTATTGGGCTTTTCTGAGTGGGCCCCGTGGGCTATCACTTGGGTGAGCTTGCCTCGTTTGGCCTTGTAGGCCTAGTTGGGTCTGCTCTTTGAGTGGGCTACAGGAATCCCCCTCTCCACTTGTCCCCCTCCTACTCCCGAGCCAAGGAGGCTCGGTTGAGTAGTCTTTTTGAGGCTTTGGACCGGCGTGGCTCGGGTGGGTGGAATCCTGTTGGCGTGATGGTGCCACGTGTAGTGGTCGCCTGGGCCCATAGTAATAATGATCCTGACGGATTTTGAAATGAAGGGGCCCCCTTTTTCTCGGAGGTTGAAACGGCGCGCTGCCTCCCGCGAGGGTTTATAGGCATAGGGCGCTGCTCGTTCTCCCAGTCTTTTCAGGGTTGTCGGCCTTTCCTCCATTTCTCTGCTTCTGGGGCTCCTTGATGCGCCGTGAAGATACAGTGGGGGAGCAAACCCTTGCGGCAGCATTTGAGGAGTTGGCGCGCGTAACCGCGGAGGCGATCCGGTGGCTTCCTCCCCCTCTGGAGTCTTCAGGCTCTAGCGAAGGTTCTTCTTCCAACTCGATGGCGGATCTGCGCTCGAAAATCGAGCAGGTGAGGTGGGAGCCCATCCCCAATCGCAGCGTGATGAGAACATCACCTCCTATTTCATCAGGCATGGTCTAGTCATTTAATTTTGAGTCCTATGTAATTTTTATTTGAGTCATTGATGTAATTTTCATTTTATTTGAGTCATTTCCCTAGGTCTAGCATTTATTTTCCTATGTTTGAGTGTCATTAGATTGTGTAATGTGCTAATTGGGCCCATTTCTTTGGCTTGGCCCAATGAGCTCTCCTACCCCTTCGGTTATTTGTCAATGAGGCTTTTGTCAGGGTCTTTTGTAGAAATGTGGGTTTCCTATATATAGGACCCCATTTCCTCCATTTGAACTTAATCAATCAATGAATCAATCAATGAAAAAAAGGCCATTTGAGAGTCCAAAGCTTAGTTTAGTGGAGTGATTCCAACATTTCTTGGGTGAGATGCCCTAGGGGAGAGATTCCCCACCCTTCCCTCTCTTAATCTCTCTTTTTCACTCCACTTTCTCTCTCCTCAACACCCAATTCCGAATTTGCTTCTCTCTCCTCCCTTCCCCAACCACCTCCACTAGCTACCCACCTCATTTAAGACCCTCCACTTCCCCAAGCCACCATTACTCCACCCCCTAGTCCCAAGGGAGCTTCCACCAATCCTAGCTCCACCTCCCAACCCCCAACTACCCCACCCACTTCCCCAAGCACCCTTCCCACTACCCCAAGCACCCATTCCCTTCCCCAACACAACTCTTCCCATTCCCAAAGCCCCACTAACCACATTAGTCCATTTTCAAATTTTGGAGAAAGATCTCTCCTTCTCTCTTCCCCACCCATCCCAAATTCGTAGCTCCCCTCTCACCCACTGCAAACACCACCTTCTAGACCCCATTCTCCCTAATACACACCTTGGAACACCCCCTCCAAGACCCCCTTACAACCAGGGGTCACTCCTACACTCATCCACCCCCATTTCCCCTCCCACATACCCCATTCCCCCCCGTCATCTTCAACCTACAGTTTCAGTTGCAGATCAGAAGAAGAGTACCGACTTGCAGAGGTGACCACGGCTTCCTCCGGGCGATTCTGAAGGCCCAAGATACATCCTTGGAAGCGTCTGCCTGTCCTCTTCGACACCAAAGTGGTTTCGTCTTCATCGGAGCTCGGGGCTGTCCAGGAACTCCGTTCTCCCACGACTGCGCGGAACCCTCCCTGCCAAGCATCAGAACCTGAGAGATCACTCTGCCACGACGAACCCTAGCGGATTCAGGCTGAAGCGCCTTCATCAAAGATCTTCCTCTGCTAGTCTTCTTCCAAGATCAAGAAACAGAACCTCATTCGGCTGTCGGAAGAAGGAGTTACGAATTTTTTCCCCCGAGCTCTCCAGTTCTGTCTCCTGCTGTCTACTCCGACCAGTGCCAACTCTTCAGGGCACACCGACCGCCCTCGACCTCTGATTGCAGCCCCGTTACCTTCGGCTGAAAGCTACTTTGACCACGAAGACGTCATCAGTTTTGTGCTGATCAGAGTTCGGGAGAGTGCGTGGCGTCCTCTGCAACCTGCTGCCAGAAGTCTGCAACTGTGGATCAGAAAACCTCATGTCCTGTTCCAACCTCTGCTCTGGTCAGCCACGGTCTCAGAAGAAATTCAAAAAAATCTGAAGCGTTCCTGTACCTGTTACGAAGCTTTTGCCGCCAGTCTCGCTATCGGCAAAATTCGTGAGAAGGATCTACGGTCATTACACCGCCCCACTGTCCCTGTTCGCAGATAACCGGCAGATTCGGCATCCACACTCAACCGACATTCTTTACCTTATTTTCCCCACCCCGCTTGGCCGGCTGAAGGCCCCACCCTGCGTGGTGGTAGTTTTGATTGTAACACCTTAATCCTCACCCCAAGAACCCCCCCCCCCCCCCCTTGCATGGGGTGTAGTGCATGTAATTTACAATTTCAGGTTGAAGCTTCTCCGGCGCGGCGTGCGGGTAAGCCCACGCTTCCTCGCTCGCCCTCGTCTCCGACCGGGATCGGTGTCTTCACACCGACTAGGTGAGCCACTGCACACTCCTCTTTGCTGAAATTTCCTTGCTTGAGTAGTATTGTATCTTAGTGCCGTCGGTGGTAAGTGGAGTGCCCGAACTCAAATTTGCTTGTGAATGAATGATTACCGCGGGTGAGTTGTGAGTGAACCGTTAATACCCACGCCCTCGGCGTGCTGGCCGTCTATGAGAGTGGACATCCTAGGACCCTTGAGAGGTCTAATCCTAAGCTAGCCAACCCTCGGAGCAGCAAGGGCCCATCCCGGACCCTCACCACTATCACCAGTTTGCCTACGGGCACAAGAGTGCGCTTAGCGGGTGAGTCCGCCCGAGTAAAGTCACCGGTTCGTGCGTTGGTTGCTTGCTAGGTCCAAGGGTCATTTGATCATGTGAAGAACCCCCTAGGTCGTGTCACATCAAGTGGTATCAGAGCAAGTCATTGACTTGTCTCTATCAAGTCAAGTCCATGGGCACGCTTGCATTAGAGTTCTCATCGGATCGTTCCATGCATTATCCACCTCCCATTGTCATTGAGTCTACAGACCAAAAAGCCCCAATTCCCATCATATCCCAAGCATACCTACCTAATGGGAGCCCCACAGAAATTGACTTCATCTACATGGTAGAAGATAATTGGGTATCCCCCGACATTGTAGCCACCCTCTCTACGACCGGACAAATTGTGCACAATGGAGACCTAGTCTTCATTGAATTCCATAAAAGGTTTGGAGAGACCAAATACTTTGATGGAGCTTGGTGTCAAATTGGAACTTTGGAAGGCCCTTGCATAATCCTAGGGAAACAATGGCTTGATGAACGGAATACCACCTTCCACCCATTGCGTTGGTCTTGCCTACTTCATCCCCCACATCTCCCGGGAGCCTATGGTTTCAACAACCTTTTGTTCCCTCACCCACCGGGGCCCCATACCCGGCCACCATGCCCTCTCAACCCACTTCGAAGAATGAACAAGGTCATGAGTGAACATGAGGAAAACCCGGCCCACAAGACCAAATCCCCGAGATTGGACACCAATCCAAATCCCTTCCCCACAATCAAGGAAATTCATACTCCTATCAATAAGGAAGAAGGACATCAACTCATCCCCGTCCAAACAAACACATACCTCCCCAAACCACTCAATCTCATGCAAAAGGTGGTGACCCTAGGAGAACTCATCATCAAATGGCTCAAGCAAAATCCCATCCCTCATACCTTGTACTTTCAAAACCCAACCATGGAGCATCCTTTCCAATTAGCACCCATTAACTCCTATCACACCACATTCCAATCCTACTATGAGGTAAATAGTTGGGATGATCTCATCAAGGGTTTAGAATGGCAACTAAAGTTGACTTGCTTATTGACCATAGGAGAGGCCCACCCAAGAAGACTTAGTCTCATCCACCCATGTGTTGGTTCTATCATCTCAGTCTACACCATTGGTTGCTACACTAGTGACCTCCTTCTCATTCTCCCCATGGATGAAGAACCCATCATGGTCCACTCCACTACCATTAAGATCCCAAGTACCTTGACCGACTGGCCCACTAAAGATCTTGGTCCAGTTACCTTGGGGAAGGATGACCCACCATGCGTGGACCATGTGGGCATAGAGTTCCTTCCTCTAGGAAGCCCAGTCCATGACCCCTTTGATCCCTTCCAATGGGAGTCTAGGTACCCATGTAATACACCCACCTTACCCACAACTCCCCTTTCCCTACCCCAACCAACCATGTTGGACCAAGAACACCTCTTCCAAGACTTGGGCCACACAAAGGGAACCATCACCATAGACAACATATGCCTAGGAAGCAAAGAAGACCCCCTCTCCATAATGCCCACCTTCCTAGATCCTTTTGACCCTTTCACATGGAAGTTCAAAGGCCATCCCACACCCATACACATGGAAGTCATCTTTGGGAAAGGAATGCATAAGTCTTGGCATAACACATCACTTGGCATGATTCATAAGACGGGTCCATTCATTCACAACACCCACATGTCAAGTAGGAAGCATGAATGGACCATTTTTGGATGTAATGGTCCACCTCCATTCATCATGAGTCTTAAGCATGAGAGTTCCATATTCGGATGTAATGGGCCACCGTCATTCATCATAAGTCTTAAACATGATAGGAGCATTCACGGATGTCCGGGTCCCCCGGCACTCATCACACCCATACATGAAAGGGACACATATGGATGCCCCGGCCCTCCCTCACTTCACATTAGTCATACACATGTCAAAGGCATCTACGGATGTCCGGGTCCCCCGATATTTATCACCACTTTGCATGATAGGGCCACCTACGGGTGCCCCGGCCCACCTAGGTTGACC
The DNA here is from genome assembly GCA_022559845.1 of Amorphophallus konjac. Classification (NCBI taxonomy): domain Eukaryota; kingdom Viridiplantae; phylum Streptophyta; class Magnoliopsida; order Alismatales; family Araceae; genus Amorphophallus; species Amorphophallus konjac. The sequence goes on from CM040124.1 coordinate 203,077,893, forward strand.
GAAGTCTATACTGCATCATTACATGATAGCTCTACTTTTGGTTGCCCCGGTCCCCCTTTGCATACCACACACTTCCCACCCACACCGCACCGTAGCTCAAGGCATACTCATTCAAGCAAGCATCTAGCAATGGGCGGTGAGGGTCGTAATAAGCGGGCAAAAACTCACGAGTGGCACTTCGAATTCCAAGAAGGCAACCTCACGATGGTGGTTTTGGAATGGCTCTACCTTAGGGCCTCCTCCAAATCGAGGGCACGAGGACTTGGACCTTCCATGTTCCAAGTGGCTTTGGCAACCTGGCTTATGGGTTGGATTTACTCATGGGATTTTGGGATATACCTCACTTTTCATGTAACGGATCTAGCACCCTCTAAGGGCACCGCGGTAGATCCTAGTGAGCACCTTGAGCCTACCCCCATCTTTGTGAGCGACACCCTCAGAGAGCTTCCACATAACAACTTGAGAGCCCGACGTGTGCACACGGAGGCAATACTGGGCAAGCAAGGTACAATCATCGGCAAGAGGGTGTGTCCAAGCCACCTTGAGGAGTTGAAGCGTCGTCCCCTGGTTGCGAACGTGAGGTTGAGTTTGGAGGTTGAAGCTTGCTCGGAGTTGCGTCGGAGGACCTCTTCTCCCCCCGGTGGACTCATACTCGACGGAGTCGAGTTCTTTGCACCCCAGGAGTATGATGAGAACATCACCTCCTATTTCATCAGGCATGGTCTAGTCATTTAATTTTGAGTCCTATGTAATTTTTATTTGAGTCATTGATGTAATTTTCATTTTATTTGAGTCATTTCCCTAGGTCTAGCATTTATTTTCCTATGTTTGAGTGTCATTAGATTGTGTAATGTGCTAATTGGGCACATTTCTTTGGACTTGGCCCAATGAGCTCTCCTACCCCTTCGGTTATTTGTCAATGAGGCTTTTGTCAGGGTCTTTTGTAGAAATGTGGGTTTCCTATATATAGGACCCCATTTCCTCCATTTGAACTTAATCAATCAATGAATCAATCAATGAAAAAAAGGCCATTTGAGAGTCCAAAGCTTAGTTTAGTGGAGTGATTCCAACATTTCTTGGGTGAGATGCCCTAGGGGAGAGATTCCCCACCCTTCCCTCTCTTAATCTCTCTTTTTCACTCCACTTTCTCTCTCCTCAACACCCAATTCCGAATTTGCTTCTCTCTCCTCCCTTCCCCAACCACCTCCACTAGCTACCCACCTCATTTAAGACCCTCCACTTCCCCAAGCCACCATTACTCCACCCCCTAGTCCCAAGGGAGCTTCCACCAATCCTAGCTCCACCTCCCAACCCCCAACTACCCCACCCACTTCCCCAAGCACCCTTCCCACTACCCCAAGCACCCATTCCCTTCCCCAACACAACTCTTCCCATTCCCAAAGCCCCACTAACCACATTAGTCCATTTTCAAATTTTGGAGAAAGATCTCTCCTTCTCTCTTCCCCACCCATCCCAAATTCGTAGCTCCCCTCTCACCCACTGCAAACACCACCTTCTAGACCCCATTCTCCCTAATACACACCTTGGAACACCCCCTCCAAGACCCCCTTACAACCAGGGGTCACTCCTACACTCATCCACCCCCATTTCCCCTCCCACATACCCCATTCCCCCCCGTCATCTTCAACCTACAGTTTCAGTTGCAGATCAGAAGAAGAGTACCGACTTGCAGAGGTGACCACGGCTTCCTCCGGGCGATTCTGAAGGCCCAAGATACATCCTTGGAAGCGTCTGCCTGTCCTCTTCGACACCAAAGTGGTTTCGTCTTCATCGGAGCTCGGGGCTGTCCAGGAACTCCGTTCTCCCACGACTGCGCGGAACCCTCCCTGCCAAGCATCAGAACCTGAGAGATCACTCTGCCACGACGAACCCTAGTGGATTCAGGCTGAAGCCCCTTCATCAAAGTTCTTCCTCTGCTAGTCTTCTTCCAAGATCAAGAAACAGAACCTCATTCGGCTGCCAGAGGAAGGAGTTACGAATTTTTTCCCCCGAGCTCTCCAGTTCTGTCTCCTGCTGTCTACTCCGACCAGTGCCAACTCTTCAGGGTACACTGACCGCCCTCGACCTCTGATTGCAGCCCCGTTACCTTCGGCTGAAAGCTACTTTGACCACGAAGACGTCACCGCCAGTTTCGTGCTGATCAGAGTTCGGGAGAGTGCGTGGCATCCTCTGCAACCTGCTGCCAGAAGTCTGCAACTGTGGATCAGAAAACCTCATGTCCTGTTCCAACCTCTGCTCCGGTCAGCCACGGTCTCAGAAGAAATTCACAAAAATCTGAAGCGTTCCTGTACCTGTTACGAAGCTTTTGCCGCCAGTCTCGCTATCAGCAAAATTCGTGAGAAGGATCTACGGTCATTACACCGCCCCACTATCCCTGTTCGCAGATAACCGGCAGATTCGGCATCCACACTCAACCGACATTCTTTACCTTATTTTCCCCACCCCGCTTGGCCGGCTGAAGGCCCCACCCTGCATGGTGGTAGTTTTGATTGTAACACCTTAATCCCCACCCCAAGAACCCCCCCCCCCCTTGCATGGGGTGTAGTGCATGTAATTTACAATTTCAGGTTGAAGCTTCTCCAGCGCGGCGTGCGGGTAAGCCCACGCTTCCTCGCTCGCCCTCGTCTCCGACCGGGATCGGTGTCTTCACACTGACTAGGTGAGCCACTGCACACACCTCTTTGCTGAAATTTCCTTGCTTGAGTAGTATTGTATCTTAGTGCCGTCGGTGGTAAGTGGAGTGCCCGAACTCAAATTTGCTTGTGAATGAATGATTACCGCGGGTGAGTTGTGAGTGAACCGTTAATACCCACGCCCTCGGCGTGCTGGCCGTCTATGAGAGTGGACATCCTAGGACCCTTGAGAGGTCCAATCCTAAGCTAGCCAACCCTCGGAGCAGCAAGGGCCCGTCCCGGACCCTCACCACTATCACCGGTTTGCCTACGGGCACAAGAGTGCGCTTAGCGGGTGAGTCCGCCCGAGTAAAGTCATCGGTTCGTGCGTTGGTTGCTTGCTAGATCCAAGGGTCATTTGATCATGTGAAGAACCCCCTAGGTCGTGTCACATCACAGCGAGTTGGGGGAGGCTGACGTGAAGAAATTGGAGCATCGATTTCACCTGCCTCTCCGGTATAGCTTCGTAGCCGCTGCCCCGTATGAGACGAGTTTGGATAGCCGCACGGGCCATATTTATACTTTTCTCCTGGCGTGGAAGAGTGGATTCTGCCTCCCCTTCGAGCCTTTCATCTTGAAGCTCCTTAATTTTTTCGTGTTGGCGCCTATTCAGCTGGTGGCCAACTCGTATCTCCTGCTTTCTGCCTTTCGGATCCTCTGCCGCCTGCAGGGGATTCCCCCGTCCCTGGATCTTTTTCGTTATTTCTTCGAGCTGAAGGCACATCCATCGGTGGGGAAAGACTTCTATTTTATCCAGGCGTGCCGGAATCGAAGTTGTATTCCGCTGGCGGCGAAGGATTCTTCGCACAAAGGGTGGAAGAGGCAATTTTTTTGGGTGAAGGCGGAAGCAGTGGATGAATCCTGGAGGTGCCAGGTTATGCCCAACTTCCATCCGAATCTTCCCCCGCGGCAGGAGGAGTTCTCCGCCGATGTGGAGGAATACGCCGCTCGCTTGTTGACAAATTGCCGGTCGACTGAGGAGCTGGTGACGTTGGAGAACATGGATCGGTATCTGCTTACACAGCTCAGGCCATCAGGTGCCATTCTTCGGATTCTGCTGCGGGGTCGGAGGGTTGACTTTTCATTTCCTAACCGAATCCTATTCTTCATTGTAGACATTCAGCGGGAGCCCTTGCAAGAGGTCACCGAGGTCGTCGATCTTGGGGATGATTCGGCGGCCGATGAACCTGTTGCTCCCGCGGGTCGTTCTCAAGCCCGGGATAAGGGCAAGGGGGCGGCCCCCGAGGGATCTTCGCGGTCAAGCGGGGCGAAGCGCAAGGACCCCCTGGAAGGAAGGTTGCAAGAAGTCGCGAAGGCCAAGAAACGGGCCAAGAAGGCTGGCCATCCTACCACCGCCGGGGGTGATTCAGGCTCGACGGCGCTCCCTTCTCGGGGGCAAGATGGGGCCGACCCTTCAGGGCCAGCTCCCCCACCTACCAGGTGAGAGGGGGCCGAGGAGACTAGGGGCCCCTCAGAGGGCGGAGATAGGTCGGTTCTCCCCTCCCCGGGGATGGAGGGGACCGGTGCCGAAGTTGCTATAGCCGAGACCAGGAGACCGGTCGAGGTCGGCGATGTCTCGGGCGGCGAGGCGCGGGTCGAGACAGATAGGGATGGGGGTCCGCCCGCAAGGGCGTCGCAGCCCCCAGTGCCCGAAGTTCCCAGTGCGGTCGATCCTGCAGCGTCGGTCGAGGTTGGGGGTTCGCCAGGAGAGGCGTCGTAACCCCAACCGACCGCGGCGTACGGGGCGGTCGGCCCCGTTGTTCGACCCGAACCTTCTGGCGGGGCGTCCGGTGGGGAGCGGGTCTCCATGTCGGAGGCCTTGGAAAGGCTCGGTGTTTCGGGCGACCTGTATCGGGTTTGCCGAGAGGTTGCCGCGAAGACGAGGGGGGGAGACAAGCGCTACTCTCCCGCCGGAATCCTCGACGTCCTCATGGAGGGTGGCCTAGTCATAGCTCGGACGGCGGCCTTGATGGCGGAGACATACGCTCGGGCGGAGGCGGAATGGTCGAATCTCGCCTGGACCCTCGGGGGGTGCGAGAGGAAACTGGCCTGCCTCAGCGAGGAACATGAGAGGGCTCTGACGGGAATTCTCCGCGTTCAGGGACTCGGCACGGGCGAGCCAGCTAGAAACCGAGGCGCTGGCTGAGCAGTTGGCTAAGGCCTGGGGGTTGCTCGAGAGGAAAAGCAAACTCTTGGAAGAGGAGCGTCTGCGTCACTTCGAGCTGGACGGCCGCTGGGAGCTCAAACGGGCCGAGTTACTGGACCGGGAGGATGTAGCTGAGCGCCTTCGTTCTGTGGCCGAGGCAGACCGAGTCCGGGCAGAGAGGTGGTCGAGCGAGGCCGAAAGAAGGATGGTTGCGGCTGAGGAACGCCTAGCGGGAGCAGAGGAGCGTGCGGCCGAGGCGGAGCGGGCTCGAGTCGAGCTCGTTGGAATGATGGAGCAGATCGAGGCGGAGGTGGTCGAGCGATATAGAAGCTTGGATGCTTACTCAGCCGACCTGGAGAGAGCCACCCTACCATATTACGAGGTAGCGCTTCGCCGTGGCGCCCAAAAGGGGTTTAAGCAAGGTTATCGCCGGGCGGTGGACTACACCTTCGATCGAGACTCCGGGATCAAGTTCCCTTTGGGCCAGGTTTATGACTCGGATGAGTCAGTTTCTAGTTCCTCTGCGTCGAGCGGGGAGGATCCATGGGGGTCTCCCTCGGCGGGGTCACCAATTCCGGACGCCTCGGGAGGGCTCGCGACCGAGACAGTTCTCGCACAGGCGAGGTCAGTGCCCGGGTTGGCCGTCACCGAAGGTGCTGGGGGTAACACGCCTACTTCCGTTATTTCTGAGCGTCAAAGTGGGCCCGAGGCCTGATGTATTTTGCCTTATTCTGCCCCTTTCTCTCGTTTGTCTCTCTTTCCTCCTTTAGGGAGTTTCCTCTTTATGAGATAATAAATGACTTACTTGTTTGATCGCCATCCTTGCCGTGATTTGGTTGGCATATCAGAAGTAGTTGGAAAGTGCCGATATGTCCTGCGTGGTTTTCGCATGCTAATTTGGTAGGCTTCTGACGGGGCATCCTTCCATTCCCTCATGCTTTGAATGTCAGGCCGCTTCGTGGATCCCGCTAGGGCGGGAAACGAGGAGTTGGAGGTGACTGTTCAGGGGAGAAATCTTTTGGTGTGTTTCCGAGGGGGGGGTCATTTAAGGCTTGTGGCCTCCTTTGGCCTATAAGAAAGACCGAAAGGCGCCCTTTCCTCTTTACTGCTTGGGATTTTCTCTAACAGTCTTTCCTCACTCCTTCCTCTTCACTCTGCGTTGTGCCGTTGCATTCGGAGCATGGAGGATCCTTCGGAGGGTGACGCCGCCGACTACGGGGAGCAGAGGGCCTTTGTCGTCTCGGCTTATTGGACGGGTCCCACGGTCGCCGCGTGGGTTTGAGACGGGTCCGACGGTCGCCGCGCGGATCTGGAGAGGGCTTCGACGTGTGAGGGCATTGCTCTTGCCCTTTCTCAGTTCCGACGTGGCTTCCGGGCGGGTGCCGAGGCGGAGGACGGATGGGGGTATTAGGGAAGCCTGCCGCCACTCCCCCTCTGCATGGGGGGGGGAGGCGCATCAAGTTCCCTCCTCACCAAAGCCTTCCTCCGTCTGCAGCCTCTTTTTCCCTCTTCTGCTCTTCATTTCTTTCACTCTTCGGAGGCTGCTTGCTCTTTGTTCCCTTCCAAGGAGTTTGGCGGGTTGGAAAAAAAAGGGCTTCATGCTGCTCCTTCTCCCTCACCTCCATCAACTTGGAAGGTAACCTTCTCCAACTTTAGAAGGTGGCTATCTTCTCTGCAGTCCCTTTGTCACCTTTGGGGGTCGTCTAAATCAACCGGATCGGCCCCCTCTTGTCCGAGCTAGTTTCTACGCGAGGCAGAGTCAGTGGCTGGATGCGAGGAGATCGAGATCGAGTCAACCGAGCGATGCCCCCTTGCAGCGGTGGTAGATGGATTTTCTTGCTTTTTGTCATGCAATGTACTGGCCTTTGCCTTTCTGATGTATCAATAGTTTGGAATGAAAAGAAAAGGGATTTATTCCGTCCATCTTGCTGTACAATTTCAAAAATAGAATTTGCGTAATGCGGCTGCGTTCTATGTCCGAGGAATGGGTTCCCCTTCCATTGTTGCTAACATGTACGCACCTTTCCCGAGCGTCTCGACCACTCGGTAGGGGCCCTCCCAGTTAGGGGACAGCTTGCCCGCCGCCTCTAGTGGTCGAGAGGCTTCAGCTTTCCTGAGGATGAAGTCTCCCGGTCAGAAGTGCCTGCTTCGGACTCTGGTGTTGTAGTATCGAGTGAGGCGTCACTGGTATTTCGTCGCTCGGATGCTGGCAATGTCCCGGAGTTCATCTGCTAGGTCGAGGTTCTCGAGTAACTTTTGGTTGTTTTCCTCGGTCGAGTAGCGGATGACTCGGAGAGACGGGTTGGCGATCTCCAATGGAATGACGGCCTCGGTGCCGTACACCAACTGAAAGGGGCTTTCACTGGTTGCCATCCTGGGAGTCGTTTGGTGTGACCACAGTACGCTAGGCAATTCTTCGAGCCAACTTCCCTTGGCTTTGCCGAGTCTGCTCTTTATGCCTTTCAAGATAATCTTGTTGGCATTTTCGACCAGCCCGTTGGCCTGAGGGTGGGCGACCGAAGTGAAGTGGTTGCGGATGTCTAGGTCAGCGCATCTGTCTCGGAAATATCAAGAATCGAATTGCCGATCGTTATCGCTCACTATCACTCGGGGGATGCCGAAGCGACAAATGATCGATTTCCAGACGAAACTCCAGACTACTGTCTCGGTGATCCTTGCAGTGGCTTCGGCCTCGATCCATTTAGTGAAGTAGTCGATAGCGACGATGATGAACTTTTTCTGGGACTGAGCCATGGGGAATGGTATGAGAATGTCGATCCCCCACCGAGCGAAGGGATAAGGCTCGGCGAGGGTGACGAGTTCTGTGGCCGGCCGATGGACCAAGTGGTCGAACCGCTGGCATCGGTCGCACTATTGAGCATGGGCCGAGCAGTCGCGCTGCAGGGTGGGCCACCAGTACCCCTGTCGTAACAAGATTCTGGCTAGTGTCCTTGCCCCTGAGTGCGCTCCGCACAGGCCTTCATGAACCTCTCGAATGGCTCGGCTAGCGTCGTCGGGGCCGAGGCACTTCAGGAGAAAGCCGGCGAAGGACCTTCAGTAGAGTGTGTCGTCCAGGACGACGAAGCGACGTGCTTGGTACTTCATTCGGCGTGCTTCCCGAGGGTCGGAGGGATCTTGGGAGTCTCGAAGCCAAGACAGGTAGGGGGTGCGCCAGTCGCTCGGGACAGCCGAGTCAACAGCGAGGAGCACCGAGTCGATGCTCGGGCGCTCTAGCTCTTCGAGGAGTACCGATCGGGTACCTTCTGCATCTAGGGAGGAGGCCAATCGAGAGAGGGCGTCCGCTCGGGAGTTTTCTTTCCGGGCTATTCGGACTACCTCAAATCCCTCTAATCGTTGGGCCAAGCTCCTGACCAGCTGGAGGTATTTGATCATGGGTGCCTCTCGAGCTTCGTACTCGCCGTTGACCTGGCTCGCGACCAGCTGAGAGTCGGTGTGGATCCTGAACCTCTCAGCCCCCAGCCGCCGGGCCATACGTGCTCCCGATATAAGGGCCTCGTACTCGGAAGCATTGTTGGATGCCTGGAAGTTGAATTTCAAGGTGTACTGCAGCTCCACTCCTTCGGGGGATCTCAGGAGGATCCCAGCACCACTACCGACCGAGTTGGAGGAACCGTCGACGTAGAGTTCCCAGGTTGGCCCGGACATGGTCAGTAACCTCCCTTCGGCCGGGATAGTGCTCTCGGCGATGAAATCGGTGAGCGCTTGACCTTTTATAGCTGCGCGCGGGCGATACGAGATGTCGTAGGCCCCAAGCATAAGGGCCCATTTGACGAGTCGCCCCGAGGCCTCGGGGTGGGCCAAGATCTTCTTCAATGGTTCGCCGGTTAGCACGGTGATGGGGTGCCCCTGGAAGTAGGGTCGGAGGTGTTTCGCGGAGGTAACCAGCGCTAGCACGAGCTTCTCGGTTGCGGGGTATCTCCTCTCGGCCTCGCTAAGCACCTTGCTGGTATAGTAGACTGGTCTTTCGATTCCCGAGTCATTTCTGACCAGGACCGAGCTGACCGTTGATGATGTCGCCGAGAGACAGAGTAGCAAAGCTTCGCCCGGCATGGGCTTGGAGAGCACCGGGGGCGAAGCCAGGAACTCCTTAAGCTCAGCGAACGCTTTCTAGCATTCCTCATCCCATGCGAACGTAGTAGATGCCCACTTGGGCCCCTTCAACAGTTTAAAAAAGGGCAAGCATCGTTCGGCCGCACGGGATAGGAAACGGCTGAGAGCAGCGATACGCCCTGTCAGACGCTGGACGTCCTTGATGCAGGCGGGCGGGCGCATGTCCAGGATGGCCTAGACCTTGTCAGGGTTAGCTTCGATCCCACGCTGAGTGACCAGGAAACCCAGGAACTTTCTGGATCTTACTCCGAAGGCGCACTTGGCAGGATTGAGCTTCATATTGTACTTCAGGAGGACGCCGAAGGCTTCGGCGAGGTCGGTGAAGTGGTCCTGGGCCTTGGGGGTCTTGACGAGCATGTCATCAATGTAGGCCTCGACGTTCCGACGTAGCTGTTCCTCAAACATGTGGTTGACGAGTCTTTGGTATGTGGCGCCGGCGTTCTTCAACCCGAAAGGCATCCGGGTATAGCAGTACACGCCGTAGTCGGTGATGAAGGCGGTCTTCTAGATGTCTCCAGGGTTCATCCTGATCTGATGGTAACCCGAATAGGCATCCAGGAAGCTGAGCATCTCGTTGCCCAATGTCAAGTCGACCAGTTGGTCGATGCTGGGCAAGGGATAGCAGTCTTTAGGGGTCGCCTTATTCAAGTCGGTGAAGTCCACGCACATCCGCCACTCGCCGGAAGCCTTTGGTACCAGGACGACATTGGCTAGCCACGTCGGGTACAGGACCGGCCTAAAAAGACAAGTCTCTTGGCCCTTGGTGACCTGCGCCTTGATGATCGTCTGTTTCTCTGGTGCGTGCTTCCTTCGGCGCTACTGCACGGGCTTCACGGTAGGGTTGAGGTTGAGTTGGTGTAGCACGGTCTCCTCAGGTATTCCAGGGAGCTGATCGTCGAACCAAGCGAATACTCGGATGTACTCAGAAAGAAAATTCTTATATTGCTGCTGTTCCTCGAGTGGTAGGTCGGCTCCGATCCTTACTCCTAGGGTCTGGTCGTCGTTTAGGAAGATTGTCAGCAACTCGCCTCCAGGCTTAGCAGCTGTGGACTTTTCCTCGACTTCTCGGGGGCCCTTATTATTCTCGTCCGGCCGCGTGGCCTCCACCGAGATGTTGTAGCACCTTCGGGCCATGGCCTGGTTACCTCGGATTTCCCCTACCCCGCTCTTGGTGGGGAACTTCATTTTCTGGTGATAGGTAGATGGTACTGCCTTGATCCGGCTGAGGATTCCCCGGCCGAAAATGGCGTTGTACGCTATCATCCCTTTGATCACCATGAAGTCTACCATGACCGTAATGGTTTTGGGTGGGGTGCCGAGGGTAACCGGCAGGCTTAGGGCTCCCTCGGGGAGAGTGGCCAGGCCATTGAACCCACAGAGGGTCGTCCGGATCTGGCGGAGTTTTGATGGACTCTCTCCCATTTTGAGGAAACAGTCATAAGACAACACATCAGGGGCACTTCCATTGTCCACAAGAATCCGATCTACGTTACAATGGTTTATAGTGGCCGAGATTATGAGGGCGTCATCATGCGGGGTGCTCAGCCCCTCCAGGTCTTTATCGGAGAAGACTATGACCTGGGGCTCGGCTCGCCTGCTCAGCATGACGCTTCCTTCCCCGGCTGCTGTCACCTCCTGATGCTATTCCTCCAGAGATGACGTTGATGTGGACCCCTCGGGGGGCATTATCAATTTCCTCTGTGGCGCCTTGATCTTCTCTGCGCTCGGCAGTGAACCGAGCCAGATTCCCCAGGCGGACGAGGCGCTTGATCTCATCTTGGAGCTGGTGGCAATCACCGGTGTGATGCCCGTGATCGCCGTGGAATAGACAATGTCTGTCTCGCTTGCGGTTCTTCGACCTCATCGGCTCGGGCCGACGGAGAAGTCCCGAGTCTTTGACGTCTTCATAGATTTCATAGACCGAGGCGGTTAATGGGGTGTACCGCTCGTACTTCCGCTTGGGCTCTCCATCTCGATCATGCTTCTTTCCCGAGCTAGGATTTGGCTCGGGGCCCCGCCTCTTGTCCCCCTCCCGACCCGAGCCGATTGCGTCTCGGCAAGCGCTGAGCACTTCCTCGCACTCGGCGTGGCGCAGAGCCAGAGTCACTAGCTCGGCAATGGTCGAGGGAGGGTGGAGGACGAGTTCGCGGCGGAGGTTCTCATCCCGGGTACCCCCGGTCAGTGCGGTTATGGCCGAGGCCACATCCAGGCGCGGGATTCGGAGGGCTTCCGATTTAAACCGGTGGACGTAAGCCCGGAGCCTTTCCCCTTGCGCCTGTTTGAGGGCCAAGAGCCCCGCCACTGACCTTGGGAGGGCACTTCCGACGAAGCTCTCCTTGAAGATTCGCCCGAACTGCTTGAAGTCTCGGATGGATCTGAGGGCGAGGGCCCGGAACCATGCTTTGTTGAATCTCTGTAGTTTTAATGATGACTAACACTATGAATCAAATTACTGGCATGCACATCTTCTGATTAAATGCTTCTCCAACTTGTTCACTCATTAGCTCGTATCTGGTTGTCTTCATTTATATATGGGTTCCGTGCCTTCAGTGTGTTGACGCACTTGGCTGGCAGCGTAGACGCAATTGTGCGTCTTTCGCTTGCTGTCGTGTTCACTGTGTCGACGCTGTCACCTGATGCGTTGACGCATTGGCTTGTTGCCAAGGGCTTGAGCGTCTCGCCTAAGGAGCTGAGGTGACGCTGCACGATGGAAGCGTCGACGCCTTGAGCGTCTCGCCTAAGGAGCTGAGGCGACGCTGCACGATGGAAGCATCGACGCCTTAAGCGTCTCGCCTATGGAGCTGAGGCGACGCTGCACGATGGAAGCGTCGACGCCTTGAGCTTATGACCCAAGGTCCTATGATCAACAACCAAGCAAACGCGTCGACGCTGTCACTAATGCGTTGACGCATTAGTGTGTTTTGTCAAGGGACATGTTCTCCATTATATCCATTGCGTTAACGCCTTGGCTTTAGTGCGTTGACGCATTCTTCAGTCCTTTGATAAGTCCCGTGCAATCTGTGTGAACAAATGTATGACTTGAATATTTCTGAGATTGACTGAATGTTCTCTGAAACCTTACAGGGACTTAAAGACAAATTGGAACTTTATTCCAATCATGTGAGCACGTGATTTGAGGGAATAATAGTCTAACACGTGGCTCGGCTCATCTGGAAGCATCTTCTTCGCGCGTGTCTCCCACACCCTCAGTCTCTCGTGAGTCTAGATATATAGAGGAAGGTTTCTGCCCCTGAAAGGCCGCCGAAGCTACAAGGAAAAGGGTGAGGCTAGAGCGAGAGGAAGGAGAGGAAAAGCCATCCTCATTCATTCGTTGAGCGTACCTGGAAGAGAGAGAGTGATGAAGAAGAGGATGGTTTTCTGCTACGTTTTGTCTATGCTTCTTTAAGAAGCTACATTGTTTCTCTGTTCGATTGTCTTTCAATAGTTCTTTATGTCTTCGTTTGTTCGTTCTCAAATTCCGATACTCTATTTTCGTTCCCTCTAGGTGTAGAGAAAGAGAGGTGAATCCTCTGGGTCGCTGTGTGGCATCCCTCTGATTTAGATCAGAGGAAGGGAGGAGTTCTCCGGGGTTTTGTGTTCAGGTAGTGAGAAGGCTACCTGGGTTCTTCCCTCACACTGAGGAGGAAGAGAGACAACGTCTCTGAATTGCAGAGAGGGTGAGTCACTGCTGGGTTCCCTCTTGTCTAAGAGGAAGGGAGAGTTATCTCCGAGTCAGGTCTTGAGGTGTAAGACCTAGGTGCAAGCTGTGAGTTCAGCGTATGTAGGGATTTCGATCCCCAAGCTGTGGATCAGCGTGTTGTTGGCAGACTGAGTCTGCGGTTCTTTCTTGTGAAAGGGAAGCCTCACTCTGCCTTGAGTGAGGGATGGACGTAAGTCTGCAGGTTGCAGACTGAACCATCTAAACCTCTTGTTCTCCGTGGTGTGGTTGTGCGCATCTATTTCCTTTATGCTTCTGTCTGGCTTCATGAAGTAAATGTGATTGTTGATGATCGAAACCTTGGTCTGACTGCTCGCTTAGTGATTGTGTATATGTGCTGATGAAATTCTGAGTGATATATGTTCTGCGCTTGTGATCTGCTTTATCTTGGTTAAGGTTGCGGATTATTTTACATATTGTCAGTCTTCCTAGCCCATCTCATCTTCTAAGATTTCCTCGGCTCGGACAAATATTTTTTAAACGGTGATCTATTCATCCCCTCCCCTTCTAGCTCACCATCCTCCTGTCTAACAGTTGGTATCAGAGCAGGTTTACCCGAGATGTGGTCCAACGACAAGGGTAATCCTGGAACCAGTGGTCCTCGCAGCTACATAGCTGAAGGACAGTCAATGTCCCGTCCCCCATATTTTGATGGTTCTAATTATTTCTTTTGGAAAAACAGGATGGAAGTTTTCATCCGATCTCAGAGCCACAAGCTCTGGAGAGTCATTACAACTGGACCTTATGATTTACCTCCGAATGAGGAGATGTGGTCTGAAGAACAAGTTAAATTATCCAGACTGAACTGGTCTGCGCTCAACATCATCCAGTGCGTAGTTCACCCTGAAGAATATGCCCGAATTTTGGCGTGCAAGATAGCTAAGAAAATGTGGGATGAACTAGCGCTGATTTACGAGGGTACCTCTCAGGTCAGATCTACCAAGGTAAACTACCTAACCTCTGAGTATGAATTATTCAAGATGACGTCAGAGGAGAGCGTGACTGATATGTACGCTAGGCTGTCACTGATCACAAACAGCCTCAAGGGATTTGGAAAGGAAATATCTGAAGGGGATATAGTCAGGAAGATCTTAAGATCCTTGACTCCAGCATGGCACACAAAAGCCACTGTGATAGAGGAATCAAAGGATTTAACAACCATGACCGTCACTGAACTCATAGGGTCTCTTATGACGTATGAGATAAATCTCAAGAAAAAAGGAGAAGGAAATGACAGAAGGGGCAAGAATGTTGCTCTTAAAGTTGAACGACACAGCAGCAGTAGCAGCAGCAGCAGCAGCGGAGAGTCTAATGGAATTCCAGACCTTGACAGAAGTGAAAAAGCACTGCTCACACGTCAGTTCAGGAAATTCCTGAAAATGCAGGGAAATTCATATAGGAAAAGAAGAAACTACTCATCAGGTAAATATCCGAACAATGGCAATGACAAGGATAGGAATGCTAAAGGTGTGATGTGTTATCATTGCAGGAACTTTGGGCACATGAAGCAAGATTGCCCTGAGCTTCAGAAGAAGACACCGGACTACCACAAGAAAGGCTCCAAAGTGTACAAGAAAAAGCCAAAAGCTATGGTATGCACTTGGAGCGATGAAGAAGAAGACTCAGAGACTAATTCCTCAGGAAAGGAGACTGAAGAAGTATGTCTGATGGCCAACGAGAAAAATGAGGTAACCAATCCCTTTGTAACTTACTCTATTGATGATTGGGAAGAGAAATATGGTGAACTGCTAGATATGTACAATGCCTTAGCTAAAGAACATAGAGTCATCAAACGCAAACGCAATATGGTTAATGAAGAACAAGAACTCGTCAAGATAGAAAATTCCAAACTGGTAGCTGAATTAGCTCAGATGGAAAATGTAAGAAATGAGAATAATCTTCTTAAGAATGAACTTAGAAAATTTAGAAAACAGCTTGATGAAACCAATCAACATACTGATGAAAACCTGAGACAAATTGACTTAATCAAGGAAGGGTATGAAGCTGTTATAAAGGTCAATGATGAATTGCTCAAAAACAACATATCTCTGCGGAAGGAGATGGAAGATAAGAAGAAAACTCTTGAGAGGTTTGTTTTGGGAGAAAGCAATTTAAACGCCTTGTTAGGCACCAAAGTAAACTTTAACAGAGAAGGTTTGGGTTTCAACCCAAATAAGAAGGAAGCATTTGGGATAAAAACCACCACATTTTACACTGAGAAAGGAAAAGAGAAACTGGACATCCCATCCAGTTCCAAAAGTACTGAACAACAAAAGAACATCCATAAACAACAGCCTGATTTTGGAAAAAATGTCTTTAAGAAATTCAACAAGCCCACACACCAGAAACAAGGTGCCTGTCAATTCAACAACTATGACTCTAATAAAAGAATGGGCTATTTGAAAAGAAACATGGGAAGATCTAACTACACACAGAATACTGTCAATAAAAAGTCTTCAACTAGACAGTATAGAAATTATGGTCTGGCCGGGACCCAAGCTTTTATCAACAGAAACTGGACACACCTTGAGAAATAAAAGGAAACAACTGAAATGCACATCAATAGCAAAACTGTCAATTCTAAGCACAGAAAGAAAAAGGGGGTGCAGCAGATCTGGATCCCCAAAACTGTGATTAATCATTTAAGCGGCATTTTTGGACCCAACTTACCTTGGGCTCTAAAGCACACTACTTAAATTGTTATTGTGCAGGTGAGCCTAGCAGCCGAGAACAACAAGTGGTATCTCGACAGTGGCTGCTCGAGGCACATGACAGGGGATCAAAGAAAGTTCAGCAAGCTTGAATTGAAAGCAGGAGGGACAGTCAAGTTTGGAGGTAAAAACAAAGGCTAAATAATTGGGACCGGAACCATCGGTAAGAAAACCTCCAACTCTGTTGAAAAAGTATTGTTGGTCGAAGGTCTGCAACATAATTTATTGAGTATTAGTCAGTTATGTGACAAGGGTCACAAGGTCCTCTTTGATGAGCATGCGTGCAAAATTTTAGAACCAAACTCCGATAAAATAAAGTTCATTGCAAATAGAGTCAATAATGTCTATATTGTGGATCTTGATGTTGAGTCTGAGTCTAATCTGTGTCTCTCTGCTGACTCAGAGAGTAACATGTTTGACTGGCATAGGCGACTCGGTCATGCTAGCTTTAATACATTGCATAAATTAGCTAAATTTGACTTAGTTAGAGGCATGCCTAGCTTGAAGTTCAAATCATTCTCTAAGACTTGCGATGCTTGTGCTATAGGCAAGCAAACCCGAGCTTCTTTTAAAATAAGGACTGAGAGCTTGTCAAACAAGCTTATGGAACACTTGCACATGGATCTCTTTGGTCCTACCAGAACCCAGAGCCTAAATGGTAAGAGATTTGGTTTTGTCATTGTCGATGACTACTCTAGATTTGCATGGTTGTTTTTCTTGGCAAATAAGAGTGATGTTTTTCAAAAATTTGAACATTTTTTCAATAAGCAGAAACATGTAGGCCACAAGATCACTGTTGTCCAATCAGATCATAGAGGAGAGTTTGAGAACTCCTCATTTTCTAGTTTTTGTGACAAGGAGGGACTGACTCACAAATTTTCTTCTCCCAGGACCCCAGAGCAGAATGGAATTGTGGAGAGAAGGAATCGAACAATAGTGGAAATGGCAAGAACTTTACTAATGGAGAGTCAGCTACCGAAGAGTTTTTGGGCAGAAGCAGCAAACACAGCCTGTTATATACTTAATAGAGCTTTGGTAAGACCCATACATAAGAAAACACCATATGAACTCCTGAAATTTAAGAGGCCTAATGTCTCATATTTCAAAATTTTTGGTTCAAAATACTTTATTCATAATAACAACAAGAGAGACTTAGATAAATTTGATGCTAGAAGTATTCCAGGAATATTCCTTGGATACTCTGAAACATCTAGGGCCTTCAGGGTCTTTAATAAAACTTATAGAACTGTAGAGGAAACCCCTCATGTTATTTTTGATGATACAAAAATCTCTAACAGTCTAAATGATGATAACAGGTCTACAAGTCATGATGGAGAGTTCCTGAATCAAATGCAAGAGGAGGAAGTACAACCGGCTGAAGAACCCACTGATCCGAACCCAGTAAGTACAGCCGAACAAGGTGAGTCCTCAACAAATGTCAGAGTTTTAAAAGACCACCCTGTAACCAATATTATTGGTAGTCTTCATGATCCCCCAAGGACAAGATCCCATTTCAGAAATGTTCAGAATCAGGATTTAATTGCTTTAGTTTCTCAAATTGAGCCTAAGACCATTGAAGAAGCCTTAAGTGATGAGAATTGGGTAACTGCCATGTGTGAAGAACTAGGGCAATTTGATAGAAATAATGTCTGGGAACTTGTACCTAGACCTGAAAATTTCAATGTAATAGGAACAAAATGGGTTTTTAAGAATAAACTGAATGAAGAAGGTGTCATCTCTAGGAATAAAGCTAGACTTGTAGCTAAAGGCTACAGTCAGGAGTATGGAGTGGACTTTGATGAATCCTTTGCTCCAATAGCTAGAATGGAGGCTATTAGAATTCTATTAGCATTTGCTTGTTCAAACAACATAAAACTTCAACAAATGGATGTAAGAGTGCCTTCTTGAATGGAATTCTAAAAGAAGAAGTTTATGTCGAACAACCTCCTGGTTTTCAGTTTTTGACTAAACCTAATCAAGTTTTTAGGTTAAACAAAGCTCTTTATGGACTAAAGCAGGCTCCTCGGGCCTGGTATGAAAGGCCGACCAGTTTCTTACTGAATAAAGGATATAACAGAGGTAATGTTGACCAAACTTTATTCACTAAGAATTCAAGACAAGATCTCATCATAGTTCAGGTATACATAGACGACATCATCTTTGGATCAACAAATCCTGAACTGTGTAATGAATTTTCACAACTTATGTCAGCTGAAATTGAGATGAGCTTAGTTGGAGAACTGACTTATTTTCTTGGCTTACAGATAAATCAAATGTCAGATGGCTGCTTCTTCCACCAAACCAAGTACACGCTGGATATCCTAAAAAGGTTTGGGATGACTAACATGAAGCAAATATCCACCCCAATGAGCACAAACATGACCCTTAATGCAGATGAGTCAGGTAAACAAGTGGATGAAAAACTCTACAGAGGTATGATTGGATCCCTCTTGTACTTAACAGCATCTAGGCCAGACATACAATTCAATGTTGGCTTATGTGCAAGATATCAATCTAGGCCTACTGAACTTCATTTGTCTGCTGTAAAAAGGATCTTTAGATATCTGTCTGCCACACACACATTAGGATTATGGTATCCTGCTTCTCGCACATTAGATTTAGTTACATACACTGATGCAGACTTTGCTGGATGCAAATTAGATAGGAAGAGCACCAGTGGCCACTGCCAATTCTTAGGAGGATGCCTAGTTTCTTGGAGTTCAAAGAAACAACATTCAGTGGTCCTTTCCACTGCAAAGGCTGAATATGTGGCTGCAAGTAGCTGTGGCACTCAGTTTATCTGGATTAAGCATCAGCTTCAGGATTACCAAGTAGAGACAGGTTGCACTCCCATTTTTTGTGATAACACTAGTGCCAGAAACATTGCAAAGAATCATGTTTTACACTCACGAACAAAACACATTGAAATCAGGCACCATTTTATTAGAAATGAAAATGCAAATAAAACATTTGAACTAATTCATGTTGGAACTGCAAATCAAACTGCTGATATTTTTACAAAACCTTTAGATAGTGAAAAATTCACTTCATTGAAAAGAGAACTTGGCATTTACAAACTCTGACTAATCTGTGGAAATGAATTCAGTTTCATGTAATTCCATGTTAATAGTGTTAGTTCTGTTTTATTTTTTCTGATGGGGTCACTATGTGAGGGGGAGCGGGTGTGAGATTTGAGAGGTATCTGGTCTGTTTCTCTGCTGTTATCAGGGTAGAATGAGAGATAGAGCTACTAGAGAGGGGGAGCTTGACTAATTAAAAACGTTTGAAAGATGGTTGTTGTTGCTGGATTAATTGTCAGAATTGATCTTGAGCATCCCTTTTTAGTAGAACCTCGTTCATTTCCTACATTCTTAAGTCTGTGCAATTAAAGTCCAGCCAGAATCTTCTTCTAGTAAGTTTTAAGAGGCTAAGATTAACCTTCACAAGTATATCCTCTTACTTTGTTTCTTGATTGACGAACAAACTAGACTCATATGAAATGGGTTCTATTATACGCTTTTCATTGGATTTCGTGATAAGACCACGAGTAATTGCCCTGGCTTTGTCTTCAAACAACCTTCTTGAAGAGCTAGTTAAACTGATCAGTGTTTAAAACTGTATACTGAGAAACTAGGCATCCCATCAATGAAATGGGAACTTTCTAAGTCATGAAGTATCAGTTCTCATAAACAAACACAAAAGAAAGAAATTCAATTGAAAATTTATGGTTGGCAGAGCAATGATGCCATGTGGTGAGTAACTGGGGATTCTGGCCTCTAATCAAGGTGTCTCCTCATGTAAAAACCAATAGTCACTATCTCTGTTCTCTAACTGACAAGGTATGAGGCTCTTACACTGAGTAACTGAGAATGCTGGCCTCTGACCAAGGTGCATACTTAATGTCAAAGGTGTAACTGGCCAAATACACTCTACAACTGTGCTTTCTCTCCTTGGAACGTTTGTCCTCAGCGCCTACAGGCTGTTTTTGTGGTTCAAATTCTTGTTGTCTTTTTGACGAGCCTTAATAGCTACCTCAGTCATATTTGTTGACACTTGCTCTTCCTTCATATTCATTGTAAGTTGATAAACTTCAAGCTTCTTCTGAATCTCCTTCTCTTACCAGAACTCCAAGATTCTTCACTGACCTTGAAGCCCCACTTAAGCATCCAAGATCTGTTACTGAGATTCTATTGTTGGAATTCACTCCATTTTTTCTCATCAATCCAGCGTCAACTGCTCTCTCTCTCTCTTCTGTTTTGATGATGTCAAAGGGGGAGAAGGTTGAAAGGGGGTGTGAAGAGGTTGTAGGGTGTGAAGAGGTTGAGCTAGTGAAAAGGAAGTTTTTTTTGGTGTCTTTGGTGTTTCTTTTGGGTAAAAGATAATGAGTGTTGAGAGTTCAGTTTTTGAGAGGTCACCATTGCTGATTTATTAAGAACTAGTGCTGTTGCTAATGAGGCTGTTTTAGTTTGATGTTTCCCCTTTCACCAAATTTGACTCATGGTGTTGCCATCATCAAAAAGGGGGAGATTGTTGAATCTCTATAGGTTTGATGATGACTAACACTATGAATCAAATTACTGGCATGCACATCTTCTGATTAAATGCTTCTCCAACTTGTTCACTCATTAGCTCGTATATGGTTGTCTTCATTTATATATGGGTTTCGTGCCTTCAGTGCGTTGACGCACTTGGCTGGCTGCGTAGACGCAATTGTGCGTCTTTCGCTTGCTATCGTGTTCACTGTGTCGACGCTGTCACCTGATGCGTTGACGCATTGGCTTGTTGCCAAGGGCTTGAGCGTCTCGCCTAAGGAGCTGAGGCGACGCTGCACGATGGAAGTGTCGACGCCTTGAGCGTCTTGCCTAAGGTGCTGAGGCGACGCTGCACGATGGAAGCATCGATGCCTTAAGCGTCTCGCCTAAGGAGTTGAGGTGACGCTGCACGATGGAAGCGTCGACGCCTTGAGCTTATGACCCAAGGTCTTATGATCAACAACCAAGCAGACGCGTCGACGCTTTCACTAATGCGTTGACGCAATAGTGTGTTTTGTCAAGGGACCTGTTCTCCATTATATCCATTGCGTTAACGCCTTGGCTTTAGTGCGTTGACGCATTCTTCAGTCCTTTGATAAGTCCCGTGCAATCTGTGTGAACAAATGTATGACTTGAATATTTCTGAGATTGACTAAATGTTCTCTGAAACCTTACAGGGACTTAAAGACAAATTGGAACTTTATTCCAATCATGTGAGAACGTGATTTGAGGGAATAATCGTCTAACACGTGGCTCGGCTCATCTGGAAGCATCTTCTTCGCGCGTGTCTCCCACACCCTCAGTCTCTCGTGAGTCTAGATATATAGAGGAAGGTTTCTGCCCCTGATAGGCCGCCGAAGCTACAAGGAAAAGGGTGAGGCCAGAGCGAGAGGAAGGAGAGGAAAAGCCATCCTGATCCATTCGTTGAGTGTACCTGGAAGAGAGAGAGTGATGAAGGAGAGGATGGTTTTCTGCTACGTTTTGTCTATGCTTCTTTAAGAAGCTACATTGTTTCTCCGTTCGATTGTCTTTCAATATTTCTTTATGTCTTCGTTTGTTCGTTCTCAAATTTCGATACTCTGTTTTCGTTCCCTCTAGGTGTAGAGGAAGAGAGGTGAATCCTCTGGGTCGTTGTGTGGCATCCCTCTGATTTAGATCAGAGGAAGGGAGGAGTTCTCCGGGGTTTTGTGTTCAGGTAGTGAGAAGGCTACCTGGTTCTTCCCTCCGGCTGAGGAGGAAGAGAGACAACATCTCTGAATTACAGAGAGGGTGAGTCACTGCTGGGTTCCCTCTTGTTTAAGAGGAAGGGAGAGTTATCTCCGGGTCAGGTCATGTGGTGTGAGACCTACGTGCAAGCTGTGAGTTCAGCGTTTGTAGGGATTTCGATCCCCAAGCTGTGGATCAGCGTGTTGTTGGCAGACTGAGTCTGCGGTTCTTTCTTGTGAAAGGGAAGCCTCACTCTGCCTTGAGTGAGGGATGGACGTAAGTCTGCAGGTTGCAGACTGAACCATCTAAACCTCTTGTTCTCCGTGGTGTGGTTGTATGCATCTATTTCCTTTATGCTTCTGTCTGGCTTCATGAAGTAAGTGTGATTGTTGATGATCGAAACCTTGGTCTGACTGCTCGCTTAGTGATTGTGTATATGTGCTGATGAAATTCTGAGTGATATATGTTCTGCGCTTGTGATCTGCTTTATCTTGGTTAAGGTTTTGGATTATTTTTCATATTGTCAGTCTTCCTAGCCCATCTCATCTTCTAAGATTTCCTCGGCTCGGACAAATATTTTTTAAACGGTGATCTATTCATCCCCTCCCCTTCTAGCTCACCGTCCTCCTGTCTAACATGCTTGAGCACCCTGGACCAGAGTGGTCACGAAGGCTCGGCACTTGATGGGGTCCGACGTCCCGTGTAGAGTCATCAGGGCGTCGAAGCTATCGTAATGATCGACCGGGTCGCCTTGGCCGTCGTAAAGCTTGAAGGTTGGTATGGGGGCTCTGGGAGATACCTCCGCCTTCAAGATATACTCGGAGAATGGGGATTTCTCCTCATCTACTGGGGAAGAGGCCTTCTGCAGGGCGCGAAGGGCACGCTCCTGCTCAGCGAAGCGCCTTTCGAAGTCTCACACCCGGAGGGATAGCTCTGGTTGCTGTCGTGCCGCGAGGCTAGGGGGGTGCCTTGGCGGTCTCCGGGGGCGTTGGCTTCCGGATCGGGCCGTTGCGCCCCCTGCCTTCCTTTCCTTGGGGTGGAGGAGGCCTCTTGCTCCTGAGGCGAAGCTTGCGAGGGTCCTCCGACCCTATTACGGATGAGCTGCTGGCCGCGGAGGGTGAAGCAGCCCCCAGCTGTGTGCTGGGATGTACTCCTGCGGGGGGGGGGGGGCTCCCTGACGGGGCGCGGGACCTTGCATCCCTGGCCGCCTGGGTCTTCATGAGATCCACGAGGACATCCAGTTTGGCGTTGAGGGCCTGGAAGGCTTCGGCGCCACCGTAGGGGGGTAGCCGCGCTGTCGCGGGGGGGGGGGGGGGGTGGTGGTGGTCCGTCGGCGGGGATGCTGGCGTTGGAGGGAGGTTTCTGTGAGGCCCTGGAAGGGCCATCCCCTGCCGCTACCACGGCCTTACCCCTCTTGCCGGCGGACCTCCTCCCTGAGCTCCTCCTCACCATGTTGGCTCTTCGTGCGTTTCCCACATACGGCGCCAGATGAAGAGGCGAAATCTCGCGCTGGTTCCTGAGCTGGCTGGTAATCACCAAGATAATGAACTGCAACACAGGGAAACGGGTCAGAGGGCCCATGGGGATTACCTGGGGTAAAATCCTCCGACGCTCAAGTTAGTAGAGCAATGGTGGGAGCAGCGATAGGGAGGGGGAGATGAGGGCGCGAGATCCCTCTCCACCGATGGGGTGAAGTGATCCTTGCTCAGGAGTTCGGGGGTGGAATCATACCCTTCATGACTTGCCTTTCGCCGGAGGGTATCCCAGGTTTTTATAGTGCGCCACCTTCTGGAGTCCTGCAAGCTGAGAGGTCTCCGGTGGAGGTTACGTCTTCATCGTGGGCTTTGATGGCCTCATCATGGGGGCGTTATCCTCACGGGGAAACCAGAGCTCCTGGACTTCTTAGTGTTTGGCCCGTTGTGGACTCTAACGGTTGCAATGATTTCATCGGTTGTTTCGAGCTTAAGGGGGCCGGCCCTATCGGACGATAGGCCTAGCTCGGTGAGGAGATGGGTCGGATAGACCGGCTAGCGCTTCCCCCCTTCGGGCGGAGGGGTAGCTCGTGCGCGGGTCTTCCTGTGACCTGACCGAGGCTCGGGCTCTCCGAGCCTTGGGGCCGCCTAGGAGAGTTGTTTCCTCGAGCATTGTTTTATTGGGCTTTTCCGAGTGGGCCCCGTGGGATGTCACTTGGGCGAGCTTGCCTCGCTGGGCCTTGTTGGGCCTAGTTGGGTCTGCTCTTTGAGTGGGCTGCAGGAATCCCCCTCTCCACTTGTCCCCCTCCTACTCCCGAGCCAAGGAGGCTCGGTTGAGTAGTCTTTTTGAGGCTTTGGACCGGCGTGGCTCGGGTGGGAGGAATCCTGTTGGCGTGATGGTGCCACGTGTAGTGGTCGCCTGGGCCCATAGTAATAATGATCCTGACGGATTTTGAAACGAAGGGGCCCCCTTTTTCTCTGAGGTTGAAACGGCGCGCTGCCTCCCGCGAGGGTTTATAGGCGTAGGGCGCTGCTCGTTCTCCCAGTCTTTTCAGGGTTATCGGCCTTTCCTCCATTTCTCTGCTTCTGGGCTCCTTGATGCGCCGTGAAGATACATCGGGGGAGCAAACCCTTGCGGCGGCATTTGAGGAGTTGGCGCGCATAACCGCGGAGGCGATCCGGCGACTTCCTCCTCCTCCGGAGTCTTCGGGCTCTAGCGAAGGTTCTTCTTCCAGCTCGATGGCGGATCTGCGCTCGAAAATCGAGCAGGTGAGGCGGGAGCCCGCCCCCAATCGCAGCGAGTTGGGGGAGGCTGACGTGAAGAAATTGGAGCATCAGTTTCGCCTGCCTCTCCGGTATAGCTTCGTAGCCGCTGCCCCGTATGAGACGAGTTTGGACAGCCGCACGGGCCATATTTGTACTTTTCTCCTGGTGTGGAAGAGTGGATTCTGCCTCCCCTTCGAGCCTTTCATCTTGAAGCTCCTTAATTTTATCGTGTTGGCGCCTGTTCAGCTGGTGGCCAACTCGTATCTCCTGCTTTCTACCTTTCGGATCCTCTGCCGCTTGCAGGGGGTTCCCCCGTCCCTGGATCTTTTTCATTATTTCTTCGAGCTAAAGGCACATCCATCGACTGGGAAAGGCTTCTATTTTATCCAGGCGCGCCGGAATCGAAGTTGTATTCCGCTGGCGGCGAAGGATTCTTCGCACAAAGGGTGGAAGAGGCAATTTTTCTGGGTGAAGGCGGAAGCAGTGGATGAATCCTGGAGGTGCCAGGTTATGCCCAACTTCCATCCGAATCTTCCCCCGCGGCAGGAGGAGTTCCCCGCCGATGTGGAGGAATACGCCGCTCGCTTGTTGACAAATCGCCGGTCAACTGAGGAGCTGGTGACGCTGGAGAACGTGGAGGGGTATCTGCTTACACAGCTCAGGCCATCAGGTGCCATTCTTCGGATTCTGCTGCGGGGTCGGAGGGTCGACTTTTCATTTCCTAACCGAATCCTCTTCTTCATTGCAGACATTCGGCGGGAGCCCTTGGAAGAGGTCACCGAGGTCATCGATCTTGGGGATGATTTGGCGGCCGATGAACCTGTTGCTCCCGCGGGTCATTCCCAAGCCCGGGATAAGGGCAAGGGGGTGGCCCCCGAGGGATCTTCACGGTCAAGCGGCGCGAAGCGCAAGGATCCCCTGGAAGGAAGGTTGCGGGAAGTCGCGAAGGCCAAGAAACGGGCCAAGAAGGCCGGCCATCCTACCGCCGCTGGGGGTGATTCAGGCTCGGCGGCGCTCCCTTCTCGGGGGCAAGATGGGGCCGACCCTTCAGGGCCAGCTCCCCCACCTACCAGGTGAGAGGGGGCCGAGGAGACCAGGGGCCCCTCAGAGGGCGGAGATAGGTCAGTTCTCCCCTCCCCGAAGGGGGGAAGCGCTAGCCGGTCTATCTGACCCATCTCCTCACAGAGCTAGGCCTATCACCCGATAGGGCCGGCCCCCTTAAGCTCGGGATGACCGATGAAATCATTGCAGCCGTTAGAGTCCACAGCGGGCCAAACACTAAGAAGTCCAGGAGCTCCGGTTTCCCCGCGAGGATAACGCCCCCATGATGAGGCCATCAAAGCCCACGACGGAGACGTAACCTCCACCGGAGACCTCTCAGCTTGCAGGACTCCAGAAGGCGGCGCACTATAAAAACCTGGGATACCCTCCGGCGAAAGGCAAGTCAAGAAGGGTATGATTCCACCCCCGAACTCCTGAGCAAGGATCACTTCACCCCATCGGTGGAGAGGGATCTCGCGCCCTCATCTCCCCCTCCCTATCGCTGCTCCCACCATTGCTCTACTGACTTGAGCGTCGGAGGATTTTACCCCAGGGAATCCCCCTGGGTCCTCTGACCCGTTTCCCTGTCTTGCAGTTCATTATCTTGGTGATTACCAGCCAGCTCAGGAACCAGCGCGAGATTTCACCTCTTCAATAATAATAATAATAATAATAATAATAATAATAATAATAATAATAATAAAAGAGTAAAAATGATGAATAAACAACAAAAAAAATGTTAAATGAATAACAACCCAATAAATGCCAAAAGAGGAAATAAAAGATGTATGCATGTAATAACAAAATAATAATAAATGGGTAAAAAAAGGGAACGATATAAACAAAATGAGAACAAAGAATTTAAGAAAATGATCCATTCATAAAAAAATAATAACAAGAACAAATGAAGAATAATGAACAGGACTGTGCCCGCTTCAGAGCACTCACCTCCTCTAGATTCGAGTATGCAGAATATTAATGATGCCCCGACAAGTCGTGCCTGGACCCCAGGATTCATCCCTTTACGGCCAAAGCATGGCTTTGTCTCAGGCCAACAATCTGCTGAATACGGTTTCCTTTGATCAGGTTTTAACTGCAGTCCCTCATGTTTCAAATATCAAAGTTGTCGTACCCCGACGTACATTGTCCCGACTGTATGCGAGTTTGCTCGAACACGGTCACGCCAGGCCCACCTCTTTGGCCCATATGTGTGCACCGTAACGCCATGCACAGTCTCTAAATAAAAAGGCTCCGATAACTCACGAAACAAGAGAGGCGCTGCCGAAATCTACCTTAAAATCACTAACAAATGATCAAATAAGCAATGTGCAATAATACTAAATGCTTCTACCATGTATGCTTGCATGGTCCGGTTCTCCAGTATATCAAATGGTGGCTAAGCAGAAAGTCTGGTTATGTCCGGCCAGAGGCTTTCACCATGCGTGATGATAGTCTTTGGACCTAAGTTCTCCACCTTGTACCGGGAGCTGGCTCAATAAGTAAATAATACCATATTGTGTGCTTGCATGCAATCACATTTTTTATATATTCTACGAGCCCCATGGCCTTTCTATTTTGGCAATTAATCAAGGGGTTATCCCTCTTTCAGAGGGACATAATTAACGTCGTAGCCTTTATGGTACGGCGGGTTATGAGTCCCGACACGAACCTCACAATCGACTGACCAAGTCAGATCGAGCACAGAATAAAATTGTCACCTATGTGACTAGCACGCCTACGCAAACAATAAAATGTGTCACCCAAGTGGCATGTTCGGTGGGACAGAACCTCCCTTCATCTTTTCACCAAAATAGTGGGACCATGGGGCCCCACTCAAATATTTTATATATATCAACCATTCGTTCATCTTGTTTCTCCCCTTTGTAGGTTGGAGCGAGGACAAGTGGATTGTCTGGACTGGTCTTCGGCCCCCAGATCGTGGCTGACCATGTTGCGTACGGCTACCTTGCCTTACAAACTACCTTCGGTAGCTTTCCCCCGGTTGTTGGCTTTCCCAACTTCCTAGGAGTTGCATTCGTGAACCTTCTGCATGTGGAGGGCTTGGAACCCGCGAGGCTAAAGAACGATGAAGCTACAGCCCGCCAACGTGAGGGCTGACTTAACAAAACTCTACTGAAGAGTCCAGTAATTGTGAGCTGCCATGTTCACCGTACTACCCCCCCAACTGGGGTACAAAAGAATAAGCCCGTTGGGGGCCACAAGAAGAGCTCTAGAGCGAGAATTGCTGCTGCTCCGGGGGGCCGATTGCCAGCATCTAGAAAATCTATGTTGATTGGGGGCGTCCGAGTCTACTTCAATGGTCGCAACACCGAAGTTCTGCCAGACCGGGTCATCTCAACCATTCCCCCCCATAACACCTTCCAAGTGCTAGCAAGCCAGAGGGTGAATTTTGATGAGAACAAGCAATAGAGGCTTCTTCCAAAATTAATGAAAATTAAGCAAATGTGTGTTCCCAAGAGGACCCGAGATGCTGCACCAGCCCTGCAGAACTTCAATTATTCTACTGATGTCCCTAAGAGAGGGGGCAACAAAATTATGCATGCAGAGGAAGCCGTAGCTACAACTCCTCCATCCACTGTCAGGACCTGTGCAAGGTAGGTCGACATTTCCAAATATTTAAGGGGTCTCAATCAAGTGGCCAAACTAACACGACTTTCACACATGCCGTCGGCCCGAATCCAAGCGCTGCCTTCTGCCATCCTTACGAAGCGCAGTCAAGAAGATATGATTCAGATGGTCCGAGAATATTTCCACGCTTTGGAAGTCCCGTTGTGGGCCGGCAAAGGTCGCTTCATGCTGTCAAAATCGAAGAAGAAGAAAAAGACAAAATGTCACCGGTCGGGGTAAATTAAGAGGGGAGGCGAGTTGGGGTTAGAAGCCTGAAATGCCTCTATAAAATGAAAAAATAAAAAGAATTTCCATGTATAAAGAGCCAACTTTCTCTTGTCAGGCCCAAAGGGGAGTCAGAAAGTACAATAGAAGAATGCAAATCCTTACCTGTAATATGACAGGGGTAATGAGCGGACATGGTGCCATGCTGAATGAACAAGAGGAGCCAACTGAGATTGCTAGAAGGAAATACCCAATGATAAGATAGGGCAAAGTCGCCACCGAGCTGCTGCAAGCCGCCAAGAGCAAGAAGATTGCTGATGAAGAAATTACAACCGTCATTGCCCGGATAGTGGCGTCCGGACAAGAAGGAGTAGTCCCGTCTCCTCCATCTAATGCCTCCAGTAGCACACTCGAAGGCCCCAATAACGAAACATCTATGGACCCCGCTGTTCTAATAACCTTGCAAAGGTATCAGCAGGAGGTAGAACTACTGAAGAAACAATTAAATGAAAAGACTGAGCATGCTATGGCACCTGAGCAACCGGGGGCACGAGCCGAGCCGTCACGGAAAGGATCCAACCCCGCGGGTGCTCCTTCACCGACTATTTTACAAACTGCTGATCAGAACTGGGCTACTCCCCAACATTGTTCCCAGTGGCTTCACCCGGCATGGCTAATGCCTCCTCAAATGCAGAAGCAAGATCCCCTCTCAGAGCCTCTGCCACCTCATGTTCCGGCTCTGGCCTCACAATTGATGCAGCCCGCCCACCTCTGCCCTCAACCAGCAGAGCCAGTTATGGTGAGCGAGCTGATGGTGAAGGAATTGATCGAAGCAAGGCTGGCAAAGAGGGGTTGTGAAGATCATGCCCCCTTTGACATATATGAAGTGCCATATCTAGCCTATCATGCTACCAAGAGACTGCCACTTAGCATTAACAAGCCTCTTAAATTTGACAAATTCAACGGGTAGGGCTCCCCAAAAGAACATATTGCACACTATATAACAGCCATGGGCGACTTGGCAGCTGACGAGTCATACCTACTGAAGTTCTTTGGGTCTTCTCTCACAAGACCCGCATTTGAATGGTATTCTACCCTGCCGGCCGGATCTATTAAAGACTGGCCAGACATGCAGCATAAATTTAATGAGAGATTTCACGTCACCGAGGTAGAGGTAACTATGGCCGAACTATTGGCAACCAAAGAAAAAGATGATGAGCCGGCTGCAGAGTATATTAACAGATGGAGGGATCTCAGCATAAAGTGTCAGCATCCTCTGCATCCAGAAGATGCAATACAGATGTGCAAACAAAATATGAAGAAAGAGATCTTTGAATAGGAATTAAGTCTTTTGACAGATTAATGGATGTTTCCACGGAAGTGGAAGACTTCTTTAAGAGATACCCCTCACTTCCTGCCAACTCAAGTCATCAAGCCAGGCAGGTTAATAAACGACCGATGCTGAAAGCGGTCCATGATGTTAGCCTCAGGGCGAAAAGGCACAAGTGGGTGCACAATTATCCCCCCAATGCACCCGCTGAATGTCAAGAAAGGCATCCGTAGCAGAATAAAGAAAAGAAGTTCTATGCCTTCCCCAGGGATAGGACTCGAGCATTGTTCGAGTGGGCTGTCAAACACAAAAAGATCATTTTACCAAAGCCAAAGAGGCATGATGATCTCAAGTAAAGAGATGATCCCCGCTTCTGTCTCTACCATAGAATCCTCGGGCACCCTATTGAGGATTGCCAAATATTCAAGGACATCGTCCAGGGCCTAATAAAAAGAGGGGAACTACAAATGGGGAAGCACAGAGTCGATCCTCCATGCCCTCATGAAATGCCCAACCTAGGGGCGTCAATCAACGTGATATCCATATATCAACAGTTACCTGAAGAAGTGCCAGAGGCTTACTACCGTCGCACCAATGGAGACCGTGCCCCTGTGCTTGAAGAAAAATAAGGAAATTGGTGAGCAACGCCGACAAGAAAGAGAACAAGACCGAAACCTCGCCCAACTCTGGAGCTCCATATTTGTGGAGCCATGACCCGGCCCACTCCACCTCCTATAGCTCCTGTCTACCTTCAAATAGCCCCTCCAGCGGCTATCAAGAGGCCAACAAACAACAAAAAGAAGCAAGCTCTGATGCGGGCAGATGAAGAAACCAGCTTAGCCGTGCAACGGCTTCAAACCGTAATAAATGGGCCAGACGAACATGAGCAGCCCAAGGGCCAACCTATGCACCTCAAGAAGCATGCCCCTCAAAGATGCAATGAGTTCCACTGGCTAACAAAAAGAGCTGAAGAAAAGGCAAAGATGTTGACTACACCAAGCAACCCACTGTGGGGGCAGATGCCAACCATAGAGGGGAAGAAAAAGAAGCACACAAAAGCTGAAAGGAGATATATGGCTCTCTCCTGCAACACATTGTCAGCCTCGTCTGGCGGGGCACAAATCGCTGATGACAAAGATGAAGAAATTTGCTTCATGTCGAAGGGAATAATTCAGGCTGAAGCTTCCTCCTCCCACTCATCTACTGGGTCCGAGAGAATGTCGAAACAACGCCCGTCAGCTAGTAATGGGGTTCAATACCACATTCCTCTAACACTCGGAGGCATAAAATACAAGGAGTTCATCCCGAAGGAGCTACCTACAGCTGACAATGACGGCAGGAAGCCATTCAGCTCATGCAAACCAGAGGCGGAAGGCAGTAGCTCTCCCGGCCCCTCTTGGCGAGACCCCGCCTTAATGGCACTACTACATCAAAAACATCAAGAGGTTGAATTGCTGCAGAGGCAGCTAAATGAAATGAATGTAAGTCCACCCATGCCTCAATCGGCAGGTCATCTACATGAAGCGAAACGAGCTGGTGCTGGCTCACTTGAAGCTTCAACACGGCCAGTCATGCTCCAAATAATACCTGAACATACAGGGGGCATTCCCCCTCAGCCACTCCAATATCCAGTCCCCCGGGCAGGTCAGGGGACAATCGAAGCATCTCAGATGATGGTGCCAATGGGGGCGTATTTGCAGCAAGTTGCCCTACATCAAAGTCCAACAAGTCTGCTGACAATAGACAGACCGAGGACAGAACAAATGATAAGCATGAAGATGGCCAGAGAAGAAGTCATTGAGGCCGAATTACAAGTAACCAAACAAAAAGAGAATGAGTCCGCCATGTACTATATAAGAAGGTGGAGGAATCTCCGTGAAAGGTGTCAGCATCCGCCAAATTACAGGGACTCCACTCAAATCTGTAAAGAAAATTTGAAAACAGAAATTCTTTGATGGGTCATCGACATCGAGGTCACAACCTTTGAGCAGTTAAGTGACGTCGTGGCTGATGTCGAAACAATTCTGGCGAAGCTTTATCTAGCCTCTACAACCTCAGGCCAAAAGAATAAACCAGCCGACAAATACCCGGTGAAAGAAGAAATCTGTGCTTCATATTTTGAAGCCTTCGAGCAGTAGAAGAAGAAAATGAAAGAGGCGGCCAGCCTTTCTTCCGCCGAACTGGAAAAACAGGGGTAGAATGATGAAACTATATTCCTTTCCGAAGGATAAGACTAGGGATCTTTTTGAGTGGGCCTGTGGATGCGGCAAAGTGGTGCTCCTGGAGCTGAGGAAATCAGACGATTCTACAAGAATAGATGATCCACACTTTTGTCCTTATCACCAAATATTGGGTCATTCCATTGAGGATTGCTATGTATTCAAGGACAAGATTGAAGGCCTGATCTAGAAAGGTGAACTGCAGTTGGGTGAGTATAAGGTAGACCCACCGCACCCTCGTCAAGTGCCTGTCTTCAAAAGGGCAGCCCCACATAGCATCACTGCCACAGCTGCCCCTCACAAATTCGGCTAAAGCTAATTTCTAGCATTACCCTGCAGCTTGAATGCTGATATTTGCAAAAAAAAAGGAAGAGAAAAAAAGAAGAAGAGAAAAAAAGAGAAAAAGAAAAAAAAGAAAGAAAAGGGCCTGTTTCAGGGCAGGCGAATCGCTCGCCCTCGGATCTCTGGTCAACCTTAGTTATACGAAGGTCAACCTTAGCCCTCGCATTATCCCTTCATGCATTGCATCTCAGGTCAGCCTAAGTTGTACTAAGGTCGACCTTAGTCCTTCATGCATCACCATCAGGTCAACCTTAGTTGTACTAGGTCAACCTTAGTCCTTCATGCATCACCATCAGGTCAGCCTTAGTTGTACTAAGATCGACCTTAGTCCTTTATACATTGCATCTCAGGTCAACCTTAGTTGTACTAAGGTTGACCTTAGTCCTTCATGCATCATCATCAGGTCAGCCTTTGTTGTACTAAGGTCGACCTTAGTTCCTTATGCATTGCATCTCAGGTCAACCTTTGTTATAGTAAGGTCGACCTTAGTCCTTCATGCATCACTATCAAGTCAACCTTAGTGGTACTAAGGTCGACCCTAGTCCTTCATACATTCCCCCCAGGTCAATCTTAGCTATACTAAGGTCGACCTAAGTCCTTTTGTTCTTTCTTCATGCATCTCACCTAAAGGTCGACCTTAGTGACTCTATGGTCAACCTCTGTCCCTTCGCATGCCTTGTTGCATGCGCTCCTGTTCGACCCCTAAGTCAACTTTGACCCTGTTGAGGGATCATGTCCCTCTTAAATCAACCAATTGAGGACGTAATAAATTAGTGTTCAATAGAAAGAAATCTGCATAATCACATGTATGCTTCTTGCACCTCATGCATTCTATAATGACCTTAACCAAATGAAATCAATACACTAAAATAAACCCAATGAACATAATAAACCCAATACAATCAATAAACTCAATGGACGCAACATAATTCAATAAACCTAATAAATCAAGCAAAATCAATCAACCTAATAAATCAATAAACTCGATAAAACAAATAAACTCAATGGAATTGACAAAGTTCAACAAATCCAATAAGCTCAACAAACTCAATGAATCAACAAACCCAATAGACCAAATAAACCCCCCAAAAAACTCAACCAATAAATTCAATAAACTCAACAAAATTCAACAAACCTAATAAACCCAATGTACTCAACCGATGAATTCAATAAACTCCACAAACTCAATGAAGCCAATAAATCCAAAAACAAAAAAAACTCAATAGACTTAACAAGTTCAATAAATTCGACCAATCCAAACAAATAAACTAATAATATTAAAAAGACATCTACGCTTTGTCTCATACCTTCTATCGGGGCAAGGTTTTTTGATCCCGTCATCTCCATGGGTCAACGTCCATATTCTGTCCTGGCTTAGATCTCACATCTTCGCCAAGTTGGTGAACTTCGACATGACGTCGGGTTGACACCCTCATCTACACATTCTACCCTTGTTTGAGACCTTCTGTATGAGCAAGGTTCGTTGACTCCAACATTTCGTCGGATTAATATCAATATTTAGCCCTAGGTTTGGGCCTCTCGTTCGTCTTCCATCTCGTTTACCCTCACCCCAAACCTTCTATCTGGGTAGGGCCCATTGACTTTGATATGACATCGGGTCAACATTTACACCCATTTTACATTCTATCCTTGGCTTAGGCCCCACACCTCTGTCAAATTCGTTGGCTTCGACAGGATGTCGAGTCGACACCCATTTTATATTATGCCCTTGGCTTAGGCCTCATGCCTCTGCCAGGTTCGTTGGCTTCGACAGGATGTCGAGTCAACACTTATCTTTTATTCTACCCTTGATTTAGGCTTCACGCCTCTGCTAAGTTCGTTGGCTTCGACAAGACGTCGACTCAACACCCGTTCTATATTCTACCCTTGGTTTAGGCCTCACGCCTCTGCCAAGTTCGGTTGCTTCGACAGGACGTCGAGTCAACACCTGTTCTATATTCTACCCTTGGCTAAGGCCTCATGCCTCTACCAAGTTCGTTGGCTTCGATGTGACATCGGATCAACATTTATATCCTATACTCCTTCTTTGGCTTAGACCCCACGTCGTCGCCAAGTTGGTTGACTTTGGCAGTCTGTTAAGTCAGCAACCACATTCTACCCTGGCCCAGACCCCGTGTCTCTCCCAGGTTGGATTGTTTTGACATAATGTCGGATCGACAATAATGCACTATTTTTGGCCCTAATCTTAGACATACCGTCTAAGCGGGGTTTGTTGACTTCAACATCCCGTCGGGTTAACCTTCATATTCTACCTTTGGTTCGGACCTTTTGTCTGACCAGATAATAAAAAAGACCATTTTACCTCTAGCTCGGACCTTCCCTCCAACCAGAGAACAAAAAGACCATTTTACCTCTGGCTCGGACCTTTCATCTAGCTAGACAACAAAAAGACCCTTTTACCTTTTGGCTCAAACCTTTCGTTCAGTCAATCATCAAAAAGACCCCTTTTATCTTTGGCTCAGTCCTTTCGTCCGGTCAGGAAACAAAAAGATCTTTCTACCTGTAGCTCTGCCCTTCCATCTAGATTGGTGAACAAAAGGCCCCTTCTATCGCCGGCATCATTACCATTGGTCTAGGCTGGCACGTAAACCAATAAAAAGAAACTCCTTGTCTGGCATCATGGCTTTCCGCCTAAGCCGGTGAATATTCTATCTTGGCGTCATGGCCTTCCGTGTAACCCAAGCTGTACGGCATCATGACTTTATGTCTAAGCTGTTAAATATCTTTGTCCGGTGTCATGGCTCCTTCTACCTAAGCCGGTGAATATTCTATCTTGGTGTCATGTTATCACGACCCGTACTCTATACCATCGAGGTATTGTCCACTTTGATCTGCCGGCCTCATGGTTTTATCCCTTTCTAATAGTGATCGGCTCCAGAATGGGGGACTTCCCGGGCAGGTCACCCATCCCAGTACTACTCCCCATTAAGCACATTTAACTTCAGAGTTCTTTTCAAGAACTGAGCCGATACTTCAAAAGGCGCCTCAGTAATATAGAGTACAACTTAGCAATATTTGAGGGTGTTACAATTTACCCCTCTTATATAGGCGACGTCCTCGTTGCTGGGCACATATAGCACGCAATCACGTAATCAAACCCCCAGGCAAGTAGGGCTCTGGAGGTGGCCCCTATAGGCTCAAGAGGTGGCTCCCACTATGTAGCACTTTGTCCCATTGCGGGTTCAAGAGGTGGCTCCCATAGCATAGCACTTTACACTACATGGCACTTAGTTACCACACTTCTGGCTGGGGTATAGCTCTGATACCATTCTATCATGCCCCGTACTCTATACCATTGAGGTATTATCTACTTTGACCTGCCGGCCTCACGGTTTTATCCCTTTCTAACAGTGATCGACTCAAGAATGGGGGACTTCCCGGGCAAGTCACCCATCCAGTACTACTCCCCATTAAACACGCTTAACTTCAGAGTTCTTTTCAAGAACTGAGCCGATATTTCAAAAGGAGCCTCGGTGATATAGAGTACAACTTAGCTATATTTGAGGGGGTTACACATGGCCTTCCACCTAAGCCAAGTTGTACGGTGTCATGACTTTATGTCTAAGCCATCAAATATCTTTGTCCGGTATCATGGCTCCTTCTGTCTAAACCGGTGAATATTCTATCTTGGCATCATGGCCTTCCGCCTAAGCCAAGCTGCACGGCGTCATGACTTTACATCTAAACCGTTAAACATCCTTGTCCGGCGTCATGGCTCCTTCTGCCTAAGCCGGTAAATATTATATCTTGGCGTCATGGCTTTTCGCCTAAGCCAAGCTATCCGGCGTCATGGCCTTCTACCTAAGCCGATAAATATTTTACCTCGGCAACATGACATACCGTCTAGGCCAAGTTGTCCGGCGTCATGGCTTTATGCCTAAGCCGGTTAATATTTCTACCTTGGTAGCATGACATACCGTCTAGGCCAAGTTGTCCAGCGTCATGGCCTTATGCCTAAGCCAGTTAATAATTTTGCCTTGGCATTATGACATACCGTCTAGGCCAAGTTGCCCGGCATCATGGCTCTGTGCCTAAGCCGGTAAATATTTCTACCTTGGCAACATGACATACCGTCTAGGCCAAGTTATCCGGCGTCATGGCTTTATGCCTAAGCCAGTTAATATTTCCGCCTTGGCAACATGACATACTGTCTAGGCCAAGTTGTCTAGCGTCATGGCCTTATACCTAAGCCCGTTAATATTTCTACCTTGGCATCATGACATTACGTCTAGGCCAAGTTGTCCGGCGTCATGGCCTTATGCCTAAGCCAGTTAATATTTCTGCTTTGGCATCAGGACATTACGTCTAGGCCAAGTTGTCCGGCGTCATGGCTATATGCCTAAGCCGATAAATATTTCTCCCTTGGCATCATGACCTTCCACTTAGGCCAAGTGGTATGGCATCATGACTCCTTGCCTAAGCCGGCGAATGCTCTCCCTTGGCGTCATGGCCTTACGCCTAAGCCAAGTCAGTCGGCATCATGACCTTTTGTCTAAGCTGACAGTCATCTTATCATTGGCCCGGAAACTATCATCCAACCCAATGAACAAAAAGACCTTTCTACCTTGGCATTACGACTTTACATCCAAGCCAAGTCTTTCGGTGTCACGACCTTCGAGCGAGGCTGACCACCACCTTACTATTGGCTCGGAATCGCAGTCCAAACCAATGAACAAAAAGATCCCTCCCTTGGTTTCACACCAACTCCTGACCCCTCTCGGGATCCACAACAACATATGGCATCTTCTCTCCATTGCCGTGGCATAGCCACCTGTAGACACGCCAAAATTGGCGCTATGTTGATCAAATCTCATGTCACTATATTGACGCCCTAAAGTGAACTTAAATACATTCATAATATGAAGTTTTTTCTATTTTTGTGTATTTTTTGGTTTGTTCTTGCATTTTTGTGATTCACGACCTGAAGAGGGGCGTTATTTTAAAAGCGACCTTACCTAGGGCGTGTTCAAAAGAAAGGACGACCAAATGTCAGGGCGTCAATTCCTGGTATTATCCAGTTTCAAAATAAATCCCAATACTGATTGGCGTCCTTACTCAGGGCGTGTTTTCAAGTAACGCCTTTATCGCAGTCATTTTCTCATAATTTTCAAATAAAGAAAGTTTTATTGCCAAATTTAAATCCAGGAGTTGACGCCTTTGTCAGGGTCGTGTTTTTGAGTAACGTCTTGATGTAGGTCGTCAATTTAGGATTTGACGCCCTTTTGAAGGTCGTGTTTTATCCTTCAGAGTCGTGTTTGAGTATGCGTTTCCTGAATAGTTCCTTGCCTCCAATGGTCTCCTTGCTCGAATTGGAACTAGAGTCTTGCCTTTGATAACCATTGCCCGTCCTTATCTTCCTAAATCTATGATTATCTTCGGTTTAAACCCTATATAAGCATGCTCTGGTCGATCTTGACAGAGGTTACCGAGGTCAGAGATTATACATACGGAGGCACTCTTCATCTTCTTCCTGTGCGATCCTTTAGAGCTCTCTGCTTCCTCCTGCTATTTCAGGCGAACTAACAGCATCAACCCCGGTTCCCCTCTACTGTCGTCAGGGACAGCAGGGGTCCGTGCTTATCTATTTGTGCTTTTTCCATCGGTCATCATCCACTGTTTCCTGTTCTTGCATTAGTATCATATTTCTCCTTTCCCTAACTCTTTAGGGGTTTTAAAACTAAAAAAAGAGGTGTGCATGTTGTGTTCTCTTTCATCATCATATCATCTATTTGGGATTGATACTGCATTCACTCTTGGCTGATCCATATTTTCTATTTGTTTGTTCTTTTTTTGCAAGGGTAATCAATAAGGAAAACCCCCTTCATCGGCCGGCCGATAGAAGGAGGAGGAAGGAATTCACAATCCATCCCGCATCCCCCTTATCACCATGTATTCGCGATCATCTATTTTTATTATTGAGGTAACCCCTCTGGCGATCACTCTCCTTTATAGCACCACGTGCTTTCTTTTGTCCTTATTATCATCTCCATCCTTTTATATATCTCACATGAGTGGTTTGTTCCACACATGTGGAGTTATCACGATCCATAAATTGGCGATCACGGTGGGACTTCCATTGTTTTTCTTTTGATTACCATCTCCTATTGGCACCCACGTGTGCCCTTTCCTATTGGCACCCACGTGTGCCCTTTCCCCTTCGGCACCCACGTGTGCCCTTTCCCCTCGGTACCCACGGTACCCCTCCTTTTGTGCCCCACGGGCACCCTCCACCGTGCACACTGCACACTCCCGCGATCAGCCAGTTTGTGATCTGAATTAACGCCTCACCCAGAGGCGCATTTTAATTTAACGCCTTCATCCAGGGCGTCTGATTCATGTTTAACGTCTTCTGATAAGGCGTGCTTCATCATATCCCCTGCTTTTATTATGCTGTTTATGGATTCACGCCCTGCTCCAGGGCGTCTCTTTATTGCTTAGCTCCTCCCATCAAGGCGCGTTTCCAGATTTGACGCCCTCTGGCGAAGGCGTCCTTTTGGCATATAGCGCCTCACACAAAGGCACGTTTTCTCCATTGCCTGTGGGATCCCCAGAGATTCACGACATTCTCACTGTCGTCTTTTTTGTTGATAGCGACCGTGGCTAGGTCGTCTCTTTCCTGTGATTTTACAGAACCCTGTTGTCTTTGCTTATTCATGCTGCATTAATTCTTATATTGATTGTTTGGCTATATTGGTGTGATCTGCATATCTTGGCTTGCATCTTGTGGCATTTGGTTGAGAGACCTCCTCTCTCTACACTAGGATTCCACACACCTCTCTTGGAATCGGGACAACCCTCCATTGAGCATTCGGTCTCTTTGGACCAGAAATCCCTTTTCCAAGACCTCCGTAAGTCCCCGCACCCGTGGATTCCCTCACGGACGTCGGGCTGGTTGTACCCTTGAAGTACCCGGAGTATAGAGAACCCATCGTTGGTGAAGAGAGAGAAAGAACCTAGTGGACCCGGAAGTCACACTTGGATCCAAACTAGGTTTCACTTTGCAAAAGGAGTGAATTATTCTGCAAATTAATCCACTCTAATCTCAAGCATAACACTAAAATTATATGTTCATCTCAACTTGATTGCATAAATTTGGTTGGATTGATTTGCTTAAAGTTTGCTTGGATTGAGTGCTTTTTTGGTGTGATAACCCCTTTCATAAAAGCTTCCCCCCTTCTTAAAACATGAAACTCCGTTCAGGTAAAATCATCAACATGGCAGGCTACGGGTATTCTTATGATGATGAGGATGAGAATGTTTTTGGTCAATATGAAGTCCCCCTCCAAGATTCCATTTATCATGAGGGAAATTACCCTCCTCCTCAGTCTCATTACCCTCAGGTTCATGTGGTTGATACCACTCCTCAAGAGGTTGTGCCCTCTTCTCAGACTTTACCCTCCAACACTTCGGGGAACCCTTCCCCATCCTTCAATGTCA
Source organism: Amorphophallus konjac (assembly GCA_022559845.1). Lineage (NCBI taxonomy): Eukaryota > Viridiplantae > Streptophyta > Magnoliopsida > Alismatales > Araceae > Amorphophallus > Amorphophallus konjac. The sequence continues at coordinate 203,117,011 of CM040124.1, forward strand.
CGGGTTTAATTAATGCTCTATCCCAGTTAGATGATTCCCAGCGACAGGCAGTTCAGGCCGCTTTGAAAGGGAAGGTTGTTCCCTCGTCATCCTTTAATCCCCCTCCGGCCGAGAGTGGCCATCACCTCACTAATGACCAGGCGGTCTTGCACAAACCTCCTTCCTGTCCACCAACGCCCGCTGCGGCCATGCCGGCCCAACAGGCGAGCTACTTAGCGGTTAGGCCTCAGTCTCTCCAACCTCCCCGAATTCTTCGGACGCCTATACCGCATTCTTTCATTCAAAACCCGGCCCCAGTCGAGTATGACACTAATATTCTACTGCTTCAGAAGTTGGCTAGCATGGAAGAGCAACATAAGAAAGTCACTGCGGCGAAGAATGCCCCGGAAATCTCGCTCCCAACACTGCCAATCTTCCATCTGCCACCATCTGAGATGCCGAATTTTTGGCGATATAATGGCACTGGCAATCCTTTTATTCATCTGAAGGATTTTATGTATGAGACCTCTTTCTGGCAAGACAACAAGGCCGCTTTGGCCTATTTATTCAGGAATCTTTAGAGGGGCCAGCCCTTGAGTGGTTCTATTCGTTGGATCCCGCTGATGCCAGCGATTTTGATATTATTCAAAAGAAGTTCTTGCAGAAGTATAGAGACCGGGTCGGACCCTCCCTCTCAGTCACAGATCTGGTTGCAGAAAAAATGAAGCCCGAGGAGGACTTCATCATATTTGCTGATAGGTGGCATTCAATGGCCGAGAAGTTGAAAGACACTTTGGCGGAACAAGTACAAGTTAAGATGATAATTTCTAATGCAACTCCTCAGTTCCGGCACATACTGGCCATGAACAGATTAACAACCATGGAAGAGCTCTATGAAAGTGCTCGTTATATTTAGACACAGATGAAGGATTCGCCCATTATGGGCATGTTTGAGCCGAAGCCATGGCTATTTAAGAAAAGTACAAATGTCAACAACAGCGGGCCCACGACCAAGGGCACAATTGTAAACGAGCAGGTTGGTGTAGTTGGCCACCCCCACCATCAATCTAACCCACGGCCTAACCCACCTCCACCACAAAACCCCCATTTCAACTCCACTCCACAACACCAATTCGCACCCCAACATTCCTTTGCTCCATCGCAAAACCAAGCGCCCCGCGCTAACCCTCCAGCTCCGCAACAGTACCACCAGGTACCACCACCTACCACCTATGGCCAACAACAACAACAGAGACCACCACTTGGCCCCAAGAGAGCCCACTACCCTCCACTGCCAGAAAGTCTCCCGGATATTTTCAACGCCTTAATGGCCGCCAACTTGATCGTGTTTCCAAGAGAAAGAACAGCGTGGCCCGCTAATGTTGACACATCCCGTTACTGCGCTTTCCATCGCGCACTTGGTCACAACCTTGATCGTTGCTTTCACTTCAGAGATTATATTTATGATCTAAATGACCAGGGCGGCATCAACTGGGATGAGATGAGGCAGTTTATTGCCACCATGAAAGAAAGAAGGCCTCCTCGGCAGCAACAGGCTCAGCAGCAACAGCAACCAGCTCCACAGCAGCAACAACAAGCTCCAGCGCCTCAGCAGGATATGGGGATTGTCCACAATCCACTGCCGGAGCACCCGCCAAACCAGCACGTAAACCCTGTCACGTCTCTCCCTGAGGTGGAGAGAAGGCAGGGGTGGCATGAAGAAAACGCCTCTGTCGGGGCATTTAATCACAATCAAAATCAACCTCCGCGTCTCTTGCGCACCCCTTCTTCTTTTTCTACCCCCCAATTGAGCCGATCCCTTCTGCGCCCCATTAATCCACCTACCCCCACCTATTCTCCAACCTTGCCGGTTCGCCCCCTTCTTACTCTCTTACCACCTCCACAACCTACACCGCAGCAAACCCCATCCACCACCAACCCTTCACCACTGCCATCTAGGCCACTCCTTAACCGCCCGTCGCCAACGCCCGTTGCACCCACCACCACTACTCCTCCACCGGCAGGGATCCCTCCACCATCGGCTCCCCCACCTTTTATGCCCAGATCTCTCCTCGTTCCACCCACCAATTCCCCCCGCATTCGGGTATCCCTTTCTACTCCGACGCCTCCTACGGGGGCATCTTTATTGAACTCTTCATCAACACCCCCTGTGGGGGATCCTTCTTCAAACACTCCTCCCCCGCTTATCAACACTAACACACCTTCTTCTTCTTCTAACCCTCCTCCCACACTTGCCCCGACAGAGGCACGTCAAGGCGTGGCGCCGCTCCATAGTGGACGGATGTTCCACCGCATTTTTCCACAGAGAGGGTTAGAGCCCGCGCAGGGGCCGCAAGAACAGGAACAAGAACAGGAGTCCATACCAGGCACAGAATACGACTTGTTAAAGCATTTGGACCGGACTCCGGCAAGAATTTCAATTCTAGAACTGATCAAGAGGTCGACCACTCATCAGATGGCTCTAAAGGAATATCTGCAGAAAGTCATGGCCAATGAGGACATTCCGATCGAGCAGATAACCGCAGTCTTAACACCTACTGGCAGTCAACCAGCAATCACTTTTTATGAGCATGAGCTGGTACCAATCTCAGCAAGAAAATATGCTCTATGCATCACAGTTGATATCAATAAAGTGGCTGTACAACAGTGTTTGGTGGACACTGGGGCATCCATTAATGTCTTACCACCGAGCACTTTGAAGATGTGCGGCATTCTCGAGAATCCGATTCGGCCATCCACCATAACGGTCACTGCATATGATAACACGAAGAAGCCTCCTCTAGGCATGATAACACTAAAAGTAAGCTTGGGTCCAGCAACAATCACAGCTGATTTTCATATTTTGGACATGGATCCAACATTTAATGGCATTCTTGGCCGTCCCTACATCCAGCAGCTCGATGCAGTGCCCTCCACAAATCACCAATGCCTTAAATTTCCACACAAGGGCTGCATTGTCAAGGTCACCAGTACGCCAATTTTGCCAGAGGAGGATATTCATGTGGCTTCATCAGTTCCTTCTATTTGGCCTGCCAATAAGCCATTGTTATCTGTATTGGACGTCCCTCGCCCACAGTCGATGACATCTGAGACTATCACAACAGTTGCTATGACACCCCTGCCGTCCAAGGGGAAGAAGAAGAAAACGGTGATGAACACCCATGGCTGGAACATTTTAATGAAAGTGGGCTATCAAAATGGCAAAGGTCTGGGTGCCAATTGTCAAGGCAGGATTAGGCCTGTAAAGCCTCAAAAATTGATTGCAAAAGGTGGTTTGGGCTACAAAGGGCCAGGCAAAAATGAAGATGAACCGTGGGCAGTTATGACATCCACTTTGAAGACTGACCGTCAGCCGCTTACCTGGACATTAAAGACACATTTTGTCACAGGTGGCGTTTAGAATAATGAGCAAACTACTAAAGTCACTTCCATGCTGGATTGCCAGGATGTTCATGCTAGACAGTTTGCTCGTCATATAGCTCCGTTGGTCACATATAAAGCCCTGGAATCTTTAAGGCCAGATAAAAGAAGGAAAATGGATGATGCAGAATGTGACTGGTACAGGTGGTTCGATATGCAAGACATTACTATTTCCTTGAGCCGCCTCTTTATGCCGATAGATCCGGAATGGCCACCAGTTATTCATGAATTGATTGAAAAACCTGTTGTGATTACAGACAAGAGGTAGTTGCTGAGTGACTACACTGATACTGGAGAGCCAGATATTCCGTTTGAGGAAGGTTTCACTGTGGACAGGCTGTGGGCCAGCCTCTTTTCTCTCACTTCCATGCATCCATATGTTCTCGCTTCTCTATATTCTCATTGGTTTGGTCGCGTGCCAAGACCGCCACCGATTACGATCAATTTGTCTCCAAATTCAATCCAAGTTTCTCTGCCGATTCCTCCCTCGCTCCCCGAGCGATTTTCTAAACTCTTCATTGCGCCCCCACGTGGGCCACCACCGATTCAATCTTTCTCCAAACTTGCAATCTCCACTCCTCCTACTATTCTCCCCTCGCATTGCTTTCTTCTAGAAAAAGAGAACAAAAATGAAGATAAAAATAAAAATGAAAAAAAAATGCCAAAATTCCAACCCTCCAATCCTCCATCACTTTTGAGGAAACCTCTTATCTCCTTCCTGAGTGTGTCCCGACCCAGGGGCCGCTCTTCCAAGATTCCTTGATAAATCTGTTTTCCCCCTCCGATGAGGGGACTTCGTCTGTATCACATCTTGTATCCCCTTTCTCACCTCCTTCTTCGTCTTCTAATAAAATTCATGGGATATATTTTTATAAGAAATCCAAGGGTAAGCAGATTCCCCGCAGATTTTTGTGGGAATTAGCCATCAGATGCCGAGCCTGTTTAGCCATTTCAGAATTTGTGGAGGAACCAATCATCCTGCCGGAATTGGAATATGAGGATGCTAATGTTTCTTATGAGGGTTTGGGTGTCTACGAGATTATGAATGATGAAGACCCTATTGAAGAGGGGGATGAAAGTTATGAAGAATATGAGGACGAGGCTGATGCCTTTGCCAGTGGCATGAGAAGATTTGACAAACCATCAGCCTCTGTAGAGGAGCCTACCAAAGAAGTAAATTTGGGTACCGAGGAAGACCCTAGGATTGTCCTCATCAGCAAGAATTTGCCGCCCTCCGAAGAGGAGGCGCTTATTTTGGTACTTCAAGAATACAAGGACATGTTTGCGTGGAGTTATGAGGATATGCCTAGATTAGACCCTGCGCTCGTTGAACATCGGCTTACACTTAAGCCAGGGTCTGTCCCGGTCAAACAACGGTTGAGACGTTTCCACTGGGTGGCTTTGAAAATGAACCCTATAAAGAGGTCGACAAACTCCATAAGGCTAGATTTGTTAGAGTTGTCCTCTACCCCAACTGGGTGGCTAACATCGTCCCGGTCATGAAGAAGGATGGAAAGGTTCGGATTTGCATAGACTTCCGGGACCTCAACTGTGCGTGTCCTAAAGATGACTTCCCCCTACCTCATATTGATGTTCTGATTGATAATACGGCAGGATTTGAGACCCTTTCTTTTATGGATGGTTTTTCAGGCTACAATCAGATTCGTTTGGCTGAAGAAGATCAAGAGAAAACATCATTCACAACACCATGGGGAACATACTGTTATGTGGTCATGCCATTTGGACTCAAGAATGCTGGAGCCACTTATCAAAGGGCAATGATGGCAATTTTTCATGATATGATTCACATTTTTATTGAGGTGTATGTGGATGACCTGGTTGTAAAATCATGGACAAGGATTGAGCATCTTGGGGTTCTGGCTAAAGTCTTGCAAAGATCACGAGAATACCAATTGAAGATGAACCCTAAAAAGTGTGTATTTGGCGTTTCTTCAGGGAAGTTGCTTGGTTTCATTGTTAGCAAGAGGGGAATTGAAGTTGATCCCAACAAGGAAAAGGCCATTAGAGACATGCCTCCTCCCAAGAATTTGAAGGAAGTTCGAGGATTAATCGGGAGGTTGTAATTTATTCTCCGCTTCGTCTCCCAGCACTCACAACGATGCAGGCCGTTTTACGAGCTCACTAAGCCGGGAGTCAAGTTTAATTGGGATGACAAGTGTCAGGCAGCCTTTGACAGATTGAAGGATTATTTGGCCAATCCTCCTGTCCTGAGGCCCCCAATTCCAGGCAAACCGCTTGTTCTTTATGTTTCTGTCCTAGATGACTCTGTAGGTGCTGTCTTGGATCAAGTGGATGAAGAAGGAAGGAAGGGCAGCATACTATTTGTCTAAACTTCTTAACCCTGTGAGTAGAGGTACTCAGCCATGGAGAAGACTTGTGCTGCTTTGGTTTGGGTAGTCCAGAAATTAAAACACTATTTCTAGCTCACGAGGTTCACCTCATTGCACGCATGAATCCGATCAAATTCCTCTTGAAAAATCTATCCTCACTGATCGATTAGCACGCTGGCAAAGCTTCCTCTCCCAATTTGACATCACTTACATTCAACAGAAAGCTATCAAAGGCTACGCCATTGCCGAACACCTTGCTCATCACCCTCTCCCCCGATTTGATCCTGTCAATTCAGAGTTTCCAGATGAAGAACTGATGTCCATTAATCAACCCCAGGATCCTATGTGGACATTACATTTCGATGGAGCTCTAAATTCTCAAGGAAGAGGGATCGGCATGGTTCTTTTAACACCAGAAGGGGTCACCATCCCATTTGCTGCTCGGCTCACTTTCCCTGTCACCAACAATATAGCTGAGTATGAAGCTCTTTTGGCCGGTCTTCAAACCGCTCATAAATATGGTGTCACCCAATTGCGGGTTGTGGGTGATAGTCAGCTTATTCTACGTCAGGTGCTCGTCAAATGCCGCACTATCAATCCCAAACTCAAACCCTACCAGGAGCTTGCTTCAGCTTATGCCAAACTCTTCACTAAGTTGATCTTCGTTCATGTCCCTCGTAACCAGAACATCTTGGCTGACGCCCTTGCCTCTTTAGCTTCTACTTTAGTCTTCCCTCCTGAGCGTGATTTTCATGTTCCTCTGATTCATCAGCGCGACACTCCAGCTATTAAGGATCGTGCATTCCTCGATATTAGGGATCGAGTGTTTGAAAAGGTCAAGCAGAGGGAAGCTCTTAAAGGCATAGAGGTCATGTTATTAGATTGGCAAGAAGAGCTGGCTGACGAAGAAAAACCTTGGTATTATGAGATTGCCAGGTATTGTAATGATCGGTCCTACCCCGAGGAAGCCACTGTGGAAGAAAAGAAGGTAATCAGAAGAGTGGCTCAGCGTTATGTCTTGGTTGGAGGTGTGCTCTACTGAAGAGGGCTCACTGGTATTTTATTAAGATGCCTCGATGATGATGAATCTTGGAAGGTTGTGGAAGAGGCTCATTCTGGGGTGTGTGGCGGTCATGTGAACAGCCAGATGCTAGCTAAGAAGATTCTTAGGCTAGGTTTCTATTGGCCCACTCTAGAAGAGGATTGTTCTATCTATGTTCGAAGGTGTGTTAAGTGCCAGCTGCACGCCGACAAAATTCATTCTCCTGCTTCTTCACTCCATCCTATGTCCTCCCCATGGCCTTTCTCCATGTGGGCTTTTGATATCATTGGACCTCTTGGTGATTCAAACCTCCTGACCAAACAAAAGTCGTTCATCCTTACGGCAACGGAGTACTTCACCAAGTGGGCGGAAGCAGAAGCTTACGTGGAGATTAAAGCATCGACTGTCTGCAAGTTCATAATGAAGAACATCATCACGAGGTTCGGTATTCCAAGCACCATCGTCACCGACAATGGACCTCAATTCATCTCTCAAGAGCTCAAGGATCTCTGCAACAGGTATAACATTGCATTGCATCATTCTTCTCCCTATTATCTGCAATGCAATGGCCAAGCAGAGGCAACTAATAAAACTTTGATCAAAATTGTTAAAAGGACGTGTGAGGCTAATAAATTTTTGGATTGGCCAGACAAACTAGTTGAAGCTCTTTGGGCCTATTGTACTTCCATTCGTGCCCCCACTGGGCAAACCCCTTTCGCCCTTACTTATGGAATGGAGGCGGTAGTCCCTTATGAGATTCTCATTCCCTCTCTGAGAGTACAATTTGACAAGGAACTCTCTATTGATGAGCATCGTGATTCACTCCTTGCTCAATTGGAACTCCTAGATGAGAAGCGTCTGGTCGCCGCGGAGCATGCGCACGTTTATCAAAACAGGCTCTTACATTTTTATCAAAAGAAAGTAATTGAGAGAAAATTCAAAATTGGTGAAATGGTAATCAAGAGAATTTTCGTAAAACATGGTGGGCCCCGCTCAAAACTCCAACCAAACTGGAAAGGACCGTTCGTCATAAAAGAGGTTTATCCAGACAATGCTTATAAACTGATTAATGCTGAAGGAGAAGAGTTAACTCACCCTTGGAATGGTTTGTATCTTAAGAAATACTACCCTTGATTCAAAAAATCAAAAATATATATATATATAGAATATTTTCAACAAAAAAATGAAAATTGATTCAAAAATCCAAAACAAAATGGAAGACTTCCAAAAAACCAAAATCCAACAAAATAGAAATTCCAAAAAGCAAACAAAAAAAATGAAAAGCTTTCAAAATTGGTGCCATGGCACACGAAGGATCAAGGTCCGAAAGGTTAAAATTCAGAATTCATTCATCAGTCTTGTTAAACTAAAATTGGGTCGACACCCACACACACTACACGCTTTATTCTTGAACTCAAGCAGTGCAAAATCCGATGGGAAGTCAAAACCTGACTAAAGGTGAAAGACAATACACGTTCTTTTCTTCTTCGGCCCATAAGAGAGGAAGGGAGACCTCGGGGTAGACACGCCAAGCCTATCCGCCGCCCTAGTAGGTGGAAGTCAGGGCCCAAAAGGGAGCAAATGCCACAAAAGCCCAAGTACAATTAGGTTATTCGTCAATGCAAGTCAATTTCAAAGAGAAAGTCAAATGGTGAAAAGAAAAGCATGTCAAGAGGGCAAAGTCCCCGCAAGGAAAACCTTGGGCGTATGCGTGCAATATAAAAGAGGCAAAAAGGCAACTAAATTTCCCTACGCCAAAGACCGAACCCCAACAGGCATAGGGTAGGGGAGGTAACTTTACCTCGAGTATCTCAGAATCCCTTATGGGCTTCCCTTACATTTTCTTCCATCCTTTCTATGTGGTAAGTCACGAACTCGCAGGATGGTCAAGACGGACTTAGGAAACTGCACTGTACGAAATCTCGAATACGAGTCAACCATGATCACGTCGACTCTCTTTTAATTACTCAAGAAAGGTTAATGAATTTTAGAGGGTGACCGTGTAGGACCCGTGGTCTTGATAGCCTTGTCAACCCATTTTTACAGAATAAATTCAATTAACGCCTTTATCTAAGGCGCGTTCAAATTATTTAACGCCTATGTTTGGGTCGTCTCTTTAAAAATAACGTCCCTGCGCAGGTCGTTACTTTCTCAAAAAATCAAATTCCCTTTTCAAATTCACGCTGTCCTCTAGGGCGTCTTTTATGTGAATCACGACCTACTCTAAGGCGCGTTTTTCAGAAAAATAACAAAAAAATATAAATGAGTGAAAAAAATGCATTCTCCAAGTATGCTTGCATTCCTGCGTGGGCATCTTTATTTATGGTTTGCATATGCGTGCTTGCATGTGCATCTCCCCGTTATCAGTTATTTCATTTACCTTATTAAAGGCTTAGCCCCTTGACCTATCATTAAGGTCAAAATATTGATACCCCTTGCTTATGGAGCAAGGGGCCAAGTCGAACAGATGAATTAACCTGTTTGTTCAAGTGTGAACTACAGCTGCAAGTACAGGACAAAGTAAAGCAAAAGTGAACAACGTGAGAAAAGAAGAGCTAAGCAAACACAAGTACACAAATACACAAGTGCTCAGGTAACAAAAATGACAATCTCATATATATATATATATACTCATGAATATCTGAGTACAAGTGTGAGGGTGGAGGAGTACAAGTAAGTCTCTCAGCTCTCGCCTCCACCCTCCTCTCTCCTACTCTCTACCTCGTCCTCGCCATCCCGAGGTGGCACTGGTGGAGGGGGCATGGGCCCCCGAGAAGAAGCTGGAACTCGAAGCCTGGCCCCCTGCCTCGCTCCTCTCTCGAAGAGAAGAACCCGCCACGAAAGTGGAGCTAGTGAAGGAGTACCCCGCGGCACGAGCTCGCTCACGCCCTCGCTGGAGACGCTCCTCGCAACTCGTAGCCGCTCCTGAACAAGGACAAGCTGCGTCCTCGAGTCTGCCAGCTCACGCTCATGTGCTATCACCAGCTCCTGGTATCGGGCGCGCTCTGACTGCTCCAGCTCCTGGTACCGGGCACGCTCTAACTGTTGTAGCTCGTGGTGACGGGCGCGCTCCGCCAAGTGCTCCTCCCGCTCTCGAGCACGCTCTCGCCGCTCCAGCTCAAGGGCCACTCGCAGCTCTGCTACGTCCTGAGGCAACTCCTCCCGTCGTCTCAGGGACCGCTCCAGCTCCGTAATCCGCTGCTCGCGGATCGCCAGCTCTGTCCCGGCCAGGGCAGCCTGGGTACGTGCCGCCTGTAACTGCCTGGTCTGCAAACAGGTAAATAAATCATCAGTTCCACAGTTCAATAATTCAGGAAATAAGCCATGAATGACGGAAGGTAAAGCACTCACCTGGGCTGTCATCGCCTGCTGTCCCTCGCAGACGCAGGCAAGAGCGGCTCGAAGCTCCTCAGTCTGTAAAATGAAGTTTCATCAGTGCACAATTATATAATCAATATTTGAATGGATTTGTGTTTTGGAATTTACCCGTGAAGCGAGGTCGCGCTCTGCTGCCTCGGCTCGTGCGGTCGCTCCAGCTAGCTGCTCTGCCAGTGCAGTCACCTCTGCACTGGGCCCCCTCGAGCTGGAGGCCTCCCCTGGGTCTCTCCTCACTGCTCCCTGCTGGGCACGCTGCATTTATTAAAATCGTCAGTGCCTAATCATCAATAATTCAACTAAAATACATTTTCATATAGAAATAATTTAAACACTCACCAGGGTCTCTAGGTCTGCCCGCGTGGCGGCTAGCTGGTCCTCCAGGCTGTGTAGATGGGCCTGGGCATCCATCGCCGCTATGTCCCGTGCATCCTGCATACATTACATATTAGTCACATGATAGCCTCATAAGCATTTGCATTTAATTTAGAAATAATTGCATTCATACAAACCCCTAGGACCTTCATCTGAGGTCGTCTGGCGTAAACCTCCCAGTAGCACCGGAGGTACTCGGAGTTGTCGGTCGCATGGCAGGTAACTCGGATCCCGCCTCGCCGCCAGTCGGCGTACTGCTCCTCGAACCGTACCCTCCAGTAGGTCGCCTTTGTACGACCGCGTGTCTTCTTCCCGATGCCACGTGGCTCCCCTACCTCAATCCACTCCTGGTGTAGGCCCAGGGTCCTCATCACTAGCCTAAGCCGTAACGGCTCGATCTCGCTTAAGCAGTGGACCCACAGCTCATGCTCAAAGCGAGGTCGCCCCGCTACGACCCACGGCTGGCCCTCGTCTGTCATCCCCTCATAGGGTCTCCATCGCACCTGCATTCATAAACATACATATCATCAGCATTTCATCATCATCATAATAAATTCAAATAAATGCACAAAAAAAATGCATTCATACATACCAGCGAGGGAGGAAAGTCGCGGAACTCTCTCCGTAGAACCCATAGCTCGTAGCCGAGTGGGGCCCCGAACACCACCGGCAGCCAGCGCCGCGCTAGAGGGAAAGCTCCCTCACCTCCAGGCCGTGGGTCGACCCGCCCCATCGGCATGTATAGGTGGCTCCAAACCTGCATCCATGCACTGCCTTAGTGAGGCATTCACATGCATAATAAAAAGAAAAGAAAAAAAGAAGAAAAGAAAAGAAAAAGAGAAAAATGCATACCTGAAGAAAAGGTGAGAAGCCACTGACGGTCGTCTCTTGCCCTGTCCCTGTGGACAGGTCTGCCATCAAGTGCGCCAGTAGTGCCGCTCCCCAGGCGTAGCTGCCAACTACCTCCAAGTCCTCGAGAATGCCCAGGAATCGGCAGTTGATGACGTCGCCCTTCGTCCCCAGCAATAGCCTCCCCAGTAGCAGTAGCAGGAACCTCCTCAAGTCAAGGTCTGCTCTCTCCCTGTCAGCCGGGTCCTGGCAGTAGACCGCCCTAGCCCCGTCTATCAACCTCTGTGAAAACTGCTCTAGGGTCTCCCCGGACCTATGCCTAGCATCCCCTAAGCCCATCACCGAAGTCAGGTCTGTGCGGAAGATAGTCCTACACTCGCTAGGTGTCTCGTAGACCATCTCTAGCCCTAGCAGTCTCTGGGCGAACTCCGTGTAGTCAGGGTAGGTGATCCCACTCACAGCCTCCCCGTCTACCCTCAACCCGGTGATCCTAGCTACGTCCTCCAGGGTAGGGACCATATGCCCCCATGGCATCAGGAATGCCCGGCTAGTCCTATCCCATCTCTCCCGTAGAACCTGGATAAGTGGTAGGTCTGGTCTAACTGGCTCTATGGATAGGAAGGCCCCGAACCCCATGGCGTCTACCCTCGCTCTCTGGAACTCGGGGAGGCCGTAATATGCTGCCCGGACCATGACCCAGGAGATGCGCGTCCTCATCAACCCCTGCATGCATAGAGAAAGAATTTTTGGCTTAATTGTTTTGATTATTCATGTGGAAATTCATTTGATTACCTTGGGTTGAAATGTTGATGTTTAGGTTTAATTAGCGACCATCCTCAGGTCGTGGCTTGTTCAATTGGCGCCCCTGGGAGGGGCGTGGTTCTTAGGTGTGCTTTGAATTCACGACCTATCCCAGGTCGCTGTTTATCTAAGAAACGCCTCTGAGTTGGGCGTGGTTTGGTGGTTAATTTCTAATTTCTTAAAGATTTTTTTTAGGAGACGCCCATCCCAGGGTCGTCTTTTGCTTAATTCACGCCCCTGTGTGGGACGTTGTTTTTAAATGGGAGTTTTGGGGCCTTATAATAATTTTTCAAATTAATGATTTGACGCCCGCTGGTTTGGTCGTCTTTCACTGAATTAACGCCCTGGTGGGGGGCGTTGTTTTCATGGTTTTCAGAAAATGAAATAAAAATAACGACATGCGAAACAAATTCATGGAAAAATATTTGAAATAATTAAAAGCATGGAAATTAATGGAAATTAACAGCATGATATGAAAAATGATAAATTTAAATGGGCGACATGCTGTAGGGCGTGTTTTCATGAAATTAATTATTTTGCAGAAGATAATTTGAACTAACGCCCTTGGGATGGGCGTTTCATCTCTAAATCGCACCCCCACGGGGGGCGTCTCTTTTCTGAGTTGCAGGGTTTCTACCCCGAGGGCTATGGAAAATGCTGAAAAATAAAAAAAATTGCAAAAAAAAAAAATTGGAATTAGGGGCCGACCTTCTTATGCTTCGGTTCTTGGGGTTGGGGCCGTGGCTGGCGTGGTCGCCGGAGCTGGCTGGGGCGAGGGCCGATCGTCGCCGTGGACAGTGGCTCGCCGACGTCCTCATCTTCTCCATCTTCTTCCTCCTCGCCCTCTTTATTTCCTCCTTGTCCATCTCCACTGTCTTCATCTTCTTCACCTCCTTCGTTGGCCTCTTGGCCTCCTTCGGCCTCGTCGCCGGCCTCCAAGGCATGTTCCTCCTCGGCCGCCGTGGGGACGTCCTCCACGGCTTGTTCTTCACCGGCGTGGGCGGGCTCGCCCTCCAAGTCAACGACCTCCGGTGCGGCCACCCTCTGCTCTTTTTGTCCACCGCCGGCCATTGCTTAGGGCTAGGGCTAGGGTGTGGAGAGGGGAGAGAGGTAGAGAGAGAGAATGATAAGGATGGGGAGGGTTCGGTTAGGGTTGCAGAAGAAGGGGAGAAGGAGGGAAAGAGGACGAAGGAAGAAGAAGAAAGGAGGGAAAGAGGACGAAGGAAGAAGAAGAAAGGAGGGAAAGTTAAGTCGAACGGTGAAAAAGAAGTAACGACTTAAGGAAGGCCGTGTCTTATGAAATTGATGGCTGAAACAAGGGCGTTTTTTTGATTTTTGACGACATCGCTAAAGGCGTTATTTTTGTTTGCATGGGGAATGATAACCGTCGTCAGACGTATTTAAGGGCGATTGATTGATGTGATAGGAATAATCATTACTGTATTTAAGTAACGCCTACGATTGAGGCATTATTTATATGAAACGTGGCTTTTCTGAAAGCGTTAATTTTGGAATATAAATTGTATTAACGCCTTGTCTTAAGACGTTATTCAGTTAACGCCCATAGGTGAAGGCGTCAATTATTAGAGATCAATCATTGAAGACGACGTATGCTGAGGCGTCGTTTATGGAATTAACGACAGGGGCTAAGTCATTATTTGCAATAGAACCGCAGGCTGTTAAAAGAATTGATCAGAAAAACATTGTGTTATGGCTTAATCAGGATATTATCATTGATTTATTGGAAAAGTGATTACATTGCTTCAATGAGCTATTTTGGGCCTCAAGCTTCTTAAAGCAATTACATAAGACTTCCATTCATCTCTGTCTTCTTCCAAGCTTTCTACAGGTTGATGAGCTTTATGATTTTCCATAGAGCTTGGATTGTGGTTGTTTCTTCTCCATCTTCATTTCCGCCAAGGTCCCGTATCTTGATCGGAGGGAGATGAGATGGAGCTTAAAATGCTTGCCGTGGAAGCCCGAGTTGAGGAAGGCATCGGTGTGAGTTATACAAAACGAATTCTGAAGCGCCTATGAGTCGAAGGTCCGTGCCGGGGGAGAATCTTGCACGGAGTTCTTGAGTCTTAAGTATTCCCGGGGCGCAAGTAAAGAGATTCTTTGGCATCACCTTGAGGTGTTCTCGCCATTCCACTCTCTTCTTGATTTGAGGAATTCGGTTCATCACCCTATTCCTTATCCCAAGTGAACCAGTCATATAAGAAAGTGGGCTCTTTGAGAAAATTCTTGAGGATTGTTGGGTCTCATCACATAGATCAAACTTGAAATGGAGGTCTACCCAACTTGAGAGTGCTAGCATGCATCCGTGGATGGGCCTTCCCATTGCCGCCGAGGTAAGCCCGCTATAGAGATAAGCTAGAATAGCCGGTCCGATTCTCTCTCCCTCCCATAAGCTCACCACGGCGCTCAACTGTGCCTCCTCTAGAAAGTCCTCCGTGGATGGGAATAAGAGTGCTCCTGCTAAGCATACCACGAAGGCCTTGGTCACCCGTTCGATTTCTTCTTCTTCTTTAGCTTGATCCGCTCTCTTGTACACCCATGAGGCAAGCTTTAGAAGATTGATTCCTTTAGTGGCCTTGATTTGATTCACTAAGTTTGGGCTAGGTATCAATGTGGTTAGAAGTTCATGTGAGGAGATTGGTTTTGGCATGATAGCCATCTTCTCTTCATCCCCTTGCTTCATTCTCTTTAAACCTAAGATCATCTCTAATTCTTCTAATAGGATAGTGGCTTCAAAGGTAGAGAAGAGAAAGGTATGAGTAGAAGGATGCCATATCTCTACAAGAGCTCCTATAGCTGCCCAATCTAAGTGGATTTGATCATGGTGTTTAGCATGGGTAACTAGGCTCAGAAGGTGCCATCTTGCTAGGTAGACCCTCATATCTGAAGAAAACTTGGAAAGGATAAGTGGCAGCCACTTAATTTTTGTAAATCTCCTAGCTCCTGGGACATTTGGATAATCCTGTGGAAGAAAGAAAAGAAGGAGAATACATGAGCGACAGAAGTAGTTCAGTGAAGAAGAGAAGAAGAAATAATACTTTACCTGGTTCATGGAGATTCTACTGCTGATATGCCCATTAATCTCAGTTAATCTGGGAGTTGAGGACTTTGATCTCTTAATTGCCCTTTCCATCTCCGGTTTGCAAAAAGAACACGAACAGGAGAAGAAGCAGCAGAGCTCCGAAGGATTGCTTTGATTGATTTGAGGAAGTGACTTCCTTTATAGAAGTCCGGGGGGGTCTTAAGGCTGATCGGAGTTAGAAAGTTTATGACTATTAGGACTGGGTTTAGCTTTCGAATCGGAAACGGAAGCTTGTGCTTAATTAACGCCTTCTGTTAGGGCGTCAATTGTTGAATTGACGACCTGATCGAGGTCGTGTTTTAGTTCACGCCCTTGAGTGGGTCG
The DNA here is from genome assembly GCA_022559845.1 of Amorphophallus konjac. Taxonomy (NCBI): domain Eukaryota; kingdom Viridiplantae; phylum Streptophyta; class Magnoliopsida; order Alismatales; family Araceae; genus Amorphophallus; species Amorphophallus konjac. The sequence goes on from CM040124.1 coordinate 203,132,648, forward strand.
TTTTCTTCTTGAACTCTTGGTGAATTTTACGCCTTTTGGAAAGGCGTGTTTTATCTATTGACGCCCTGATGTCAGGCGCCTTTTATGTTTTTGACGCCGTCCCTTCCAGGCGTGAATTTGTGAGCTTATGAATTTGCTTCCCTACATACTTTGATGAACTTAAGTGCTATTATTTGTTGGAATTGTTTTTAATTTAGCACTTATGATCATGTCATGCTTTGAATTGAGGGTTATTCATATTGAAATTGTGGGAGGGCTAATGAACTTTCAAGCGCAGAGGATTGCAGGTTTCGAGATGCCCGGATCACTGTTGGAGTAACATCCTGTTGTTCTTGTATTTCATTCCTGTAAGCATTATTACTATATGGTATTCTACGTTATTATAATATATCAAGGACCTTGTGGTTCTGATGAACCTGGAATTTGAGTTCCCCTTCATCAAAAACAGTGATAATTCCAGGAGAATCTTGATCACACGGATAGGCCGTTGAGTCGTTGAAGGTTTGGGACGATGGTTCCACTTTCTGAGATGATGCGCGGACAAACGGGCTTCGGCTTAGTGTCAGCTCGGAGATTTGGATTCTTGACCAAGTCTAGATGGCTTAACAATATTATCCTTGATTATTTTCTATTTTAGTTTTTATTTAAGTTTTCCTTTTAGCCCAGCATGCATCATATAGGACTTTGAGCTTCATGCTGAAAATCTTCATATTATGGCGATAATGAAAGTCACTCGTTCTTGATTGAGTTGACATGAGATATTCCACTCCAAATTGAGTACTTTATTCTCTTTGAAGCCGCTCAGGCTATTTCCTTGAAAATGTTCCTTTGCTGGGTCTCCATCTCAATTCCCTTTATTTTTCTATAAATCCACCTTGGTTGTAGCACATCCACGTTGGCTGGTAACTGCTCTCCAATGGTGTCTCCTTATCGTGCTGCGCGCATATTTTTATTTTGCTTAGTTTAGTCTCTTTTATCCAGCAAATCGATGCTTCCTTGGAATCACTCGGAGTTGTTTCATTCAGAATCTTGGAAAGATTTCTAATGCTTGGTGTCTGAGCGTGTCACATCACACCTTGGCGTCTACTTATCAGTTCATTCCACTTCATTCCACTGGTTGCGCTTTCGCTTCATTTTCGTCTCACTCCCTTGCAAAGCAGACGCCAAGGCGGGGCAGCTGCAGACACGCCAAAATTGACGCTATGTTGATCAAATCTCATGTCACTATGTTGACGCCCCAAAGTGAACTTCAATACATTCATAATATGAAGTTTTTCTATTTTTTGTATTTTTTGGTTTGTTCTTGCATTTTTGTGATTCGCGACCTGAAGAGGGGCGTTATTTTAAAAGCGACCTTACCTAGGGCGTGTTCAAAAGAAAGGACGACCAAATGTCAGGGCGTCAATTCCTGGTATTATCCAGTTTCAAAATAAATTCCAATACTGATTGGCGTCCTTCCTCAGGGCGTGTTTTCAAGTAACGCCTTTATCGCAGGCGTTTTCTCATAATTTTCAAATAAAGAAAGTTTTATTGCCAAATTTAAATCCAGGAGTTGACGCCTTTGTCAGGGTCGTGTTTTTGAGTAACGTCTTGATGTAGGTCGTCAATTTAGGATTTGACGCCCTTTTGAAGGTCGTGTTTTATCCTTCAGAGTCGTGTTTGAGTATGCCTTTCCTGAATAGTTCCTTGCCTCCAATGGTCTCCTTGCTCGAATTGGAACTAGAGTCCTGCCTTTGATAACCATTGCCCGTCCTTATCTTCCTAAATCTGTGATTATCTTCGGTTTAAACCCTATATAAGCATGCTCTGGTCGATCTTGACAGAGGTTACCGAGGTCAGAGATTATACATACGGAGGCTCTCTTCATCTTCTTCCTGTGCGATCCTTTAGAGCTCTCTGCTTCCTCCTGCTGTTTCAGGCGAACCAACAGCATCAACCCCGGTTCCCCTCTACTGTCGTCAGGGACAGCAGGGGTCCTTGCTTATTTATTTGTGCTTTTTCCATCGGTCATCATCCACTGTTTTCTTTTCTTGCATTAGTATCATATTTCTCCTTTCCCCAACTCTTTAGGGGTTTTAAAACTAAAAAAAGAGGTGTGCATGTTGTGTTCTCTTTCATCATCATATCATCTATTTGGGATTGATACTGCATTCACTCTTGGCTGATCCATCTTTTCTATTTGTTTGTTCTTTTTTTGCAAGGGTAATCAATAAGGAAAACCCCCTTCGTCGGCCGGCCGATAGAAGGAGGAGGAAGGAATTCACAATCCATCCCGCATCCCACTTATCACCAGGTATTCGCGATCATCTATTTTTATTATTGAGGTAACCCCTCTGGCGATCACACTCCTTTATAGCACCACGTGCTTTCTTTTGTCCTTATTATCATCTCCATCCTTTTATATATCTCACATGAGTGGTTTGTTCCACATGTGTGGAGTTATCACGATCCACACCACCTACCTCCCAAACTGTCGACCTGTGGGTGCGCCTATTAAGCCCCAAATATAAAAAAAAAGGGAAAAAATAAGAAAAGAGAGAAAACAAAAAGAGAGAGAGAGAAAAAAAAAGTAAAGCAAAAAAAGTAAGTAAAAAAAGATAAAAAAGGAAAGAAAAAAATTAGCATAACATGGCTTGCTTACTTGTTTGTTTCGCATGCATGTTTGACTGTAATATAGCATTGCTACACTTCCTTCGAAATTTCTAAGACCGCATGCTCCCTTTCTAAATAATGCTACCCAGATCCTGTGTATGTGTGCGTCACGACACACGCTAAGGAATGAAAAGCTAATTCTCGATAAGTGCATACGGCCAGGGGAAGCGTCGTAGCTATGCTGCTAGCATAACTCGCATGATACACCATAGATGAAACTCTCACACCTCGCACACAATATGAGCAGCGGCCCCTAGCCATATGGACGTCATAAATTCTTCTTAACAATTCATAGATCCTTAAATCTCTACACTAACATGAAGGGTAATCGTGAGGGAAAAAGTTGCTTACCCCCTTGTTAAAAAATTTATGAATAAAAGGATGAATCCTAGTAGTCGGGAATCCCCATTGAGACACATGAGGAGACTCGCGCCGAACGGTGAAGTCCATAACAGTAATATATATATATAAATATGAATAAAAGGATGAATCGTAGTAGTCGGGAATCTCCATTGAGACACATGAGGAGACTCGCGCCAAACGGTGAAGTCCATAACAGCACTATAAAAAAAGAGAGAGGATGAATCCTAGTAGTTGGGAATCCCCATTGAGACACATGAGGAGACTCACGCCGAATGGTGATGTCCATAATAGCACTATGAATAAAAGGATGGATCTTAGTAGCCGAGAATCCCCACTTAAATAAATGAGGAGACTCGCGTCGAACGGTGAAATCTCGAATCAAAAAATAAACAAGGGGGGTGTGTGAAGCTACGAAAAGCGGAGAACCCCAAATACATGTGTAGGTAATAAAGTAATCCTCTAGTGTTACTTAGAACATCTACACGTCCTTATATTTAGGGCTCACTGCCCATATAATTGCACATTCACTCTATGGAGGAATAGTCTGGGATGTGGATCATGATTTAGGCTATGCATATATCCTACGCGGTTTCCCCTTCACGTATGCACGTCTCCCTTAGTTGTGCTTAGTGAGCCGCACTCCGTCCGTGAATTTTGGACATTGTTCTTATCTTATCCCTGACATAGAGGAACTACACTATATATATGCTATGCTTGCTGGTGAAGAGTGCTTGGGTGTTTGCGTGAGAATAAAAATGATGATGATAGAGAAATAAATGAAATAAAAATGACGATAAATAAAAAATAATAAAATGAATGAAAATGATGATAGTAATGAATAAAAAATGAGGATCATATCAGAATAATAAATGAAGACAAAAGATATTTTCAAATGGTCTATGGGCTACACCCGCAGGTCCCACTCTTTCATCTCTCACTTGCGACACCCGCGGGTGGGGGGCATTTGTTGACATTGAAAATATTTCTAATTTTTATTGACCTTATTTTGGCAGGTCATAAATGCTGGCCGAGTGCCCCTACACCGCCAAAATGGGAAGCCGAAGGCTCAATCAGCGGAAAACCTGAGTGATCCGATCAGGACACGCAGAATGCCGAAGTGGTCCGTAAGTGGCCGAAGAATTATCCCATGGGGGTGAGAACATCTAGAGTGGTTTCCAAGTCAATGAAGACGCTTCCTACAGGTGTAAAGTAGGCTTGAGGGCATGATTTGAAGTGCCGAAGGTGATATCAGCGAAAAACCCAGGAAATCCGCTCAACACAGGCGGAATGCCGGAACGGTCCGTAAGTGGCCAGAAAGTCGTCCGATCAGGGCAGAAATGCTTCGAGGGATGGCCCTCCTATTGAAGACACCCCACATGTCCACATCGTGGAGTTGGCGGTACGAATCAACATGCCGAACACCAAATCAAGAGAAAACCTGGGTTACCTGATTCGAGTACACGTGGCACCGGAAAAGGTCCGTAAGTGGTCGAAAGGACGTCCAGTCAAAATCAAAATACTTCCATGGGTAGTCCACTTGATGAGGATACCCCACATATCTGCGAAGTTGAGTTGGTCACACAAACCACTATGCCAATGGCCGAATCAGGACAAAACTCGAGAAAATCAGCACGGGTTCGGTACATGCCGGAATCACCAGAAACTACAAATCAGGGCCCAGAAACGATCAAATCTATACTCTGAGGCCACTGCATCAAACCCAAGGTTGTACCGGACGTCAGGCTACCATTTCGGCCAATTCCGGGGTGAAATGACAAAAACTACAAAAATGCCATGAGATGAGTCGGTGGCACACTTTCTTTTTAAAAAAAAGTGAATTGGCAAAAAAAAGGTGATGATTCGGTGGCACATCTTTGCCTTTTAAGAAGGATGAATCGGTGGCCTTCTTTTTGGAAGTGAATCGGTGGAGCAAAAACAAAGCCCTTGGCTATTGAATTGGTGGCACATTTGTTGTGCCATTGATTCGGTGGTACCCTTCTTCGATCACTTTGAATCGGTGCCAAGCAGGCTTGGCGGGCGGGGGATCAGTGCGAGGCGACCGTCCCATCCCTAAGGTGATCCCCTGTTTCTATAAAAGGGGGATCTGCCTTCGACAGAGGGAGGGACCTGAGAAGAAAAAGGAGAGAGGTGAAGACAAACGAGGAGAGCCACACAGAAACGTAGAGATGAGCAAAGAGTGAGAGTGAGAGAGAGGAGCGGAAGAAGAAGGTGGGTATTAGGCTGGTGGAATTTTCTTTTTTGTTCTCGTATTAGGCCGTGTTCGGTGCTTATTGTATTGGCTGTTTCTTTTCTATTGGAATAAAGGGTTGCTCACCCCTTTCTGCATCTTCTGGTCCATCTGAATGGAATAATAGACCCATCGTTTCTTTTGTGCCAGACGTCTCCATGTTATGTAACGAGTATCACTACAAGAAAAAGTGGCTATAGAGACCGCATTAGCGACCGATTTAATCGGTCGCTAGTCGGTCCCAAATAGAGACCAATTCGGAGACCGAAATAATCGGTCGCATAACAGAGACCGTTTCAGCGACCGCATGTATATCGGTCGCTAATCGGTCGCTATTATTGCGACCGAATTAACTTCGGTCTCCAGTCGGTCGCTGATGCCGTTATACTTCCTACTACGACCCCCGCCCGCCCGAGCCCTCCCGCCCGAGCCCCCCCCCTCCCGCCCGAGCCCCCCCTCCCGAGCCCCCTTCCCCTGCGGCCCCCTCTCCGCCCTAGCCCCCCTCCCCGCTCCCGCCCGAGCCCCCTCCGCCGGAGCCCCCCCTCCGCCCGAGCCCTCCCGCCCGAGCCCCCCTCCTCCGCCGGAGCCCCCCTCCCCGTGCTGCCTCCCGCCCGAGCCCCCCTCCGCCGGAGCCCGTCGCCGCGCCGCTCGCGTCGAGTCGCCGTCGCCGCTCGCCCTGCCGTCGTCGCCCTCCGCAGGTACCTCTCTCTCTCTCTCTCTCTCTCTCTCTCTCTCTCCCTTCCCCCTCCGTCACCGGCCTGCTCCCCTCCCCCGCCGGCCTACTCCCCTCCCCCCTGCGGCCCCGTCGCCGGCTTGCTCCCCTCCCCTCCCCCCTGCGGCCTGCGCCCCCGTCCCCCTCAGATCTCCTTCCCATCCCCATGCCCCTCCCCCTCCGGCCTGACCCCTCTGATCCCCCTCCCCTTCCCGTCCCACTCCGCCTCCCCCTCTGCCTCCGACGGTCTCCTCCCTTCCTCCCCTTCCCGTGGTGGGCAGGACAGCTGCTTCGGCGGCAACAGGAATCCACAGCTTTTTACATATTTTTCAGTTAACAGCCAAATCGATTATGCAGTTTTATATTTGGGCCTTGCCTTCCTTCCACCTCCATCTCCAATTTTGCAGAGGCAGGGCACCTCTGTGGTTTGTTCTCATCCGTGAAGTCCAAAATTTGATTATGTTTCCCTTGTCATGCTTGTTAACGTGAAATAATTGACAAAGAAACTTGTTGACATTGACCTGGAATAATGCGCTAGTCTTGCTTGTTAACCTGGAATGCGGGGCTAGTTATGTTGTCATTGTGTGCTCGGAATTGAGAGAACATGCCTTCTGAACATTCCCTGTAGGTCGACTACTTTAGTACTTGGGCGCCTTCGCGTGTTGGGCAACCACGGGACTCTGGGAGTTTGGCAGCCTTGGCGGCCTACTTGGAGGCCCACACTGGAACTTGGGGTTTCGCCATGCACCACCTCTGTGCCTTTTACAATGATAACTTTCGAGGGGTTAGTGTTGGTGGTTTAAAGATATCTCCATCTATATTAAGTTATGTCTTGATAGATAGACTATGCTTAGGGTTTATTTACGTTTATGCCTATGTTAGCATGTTGTCTATTTGTTTTCATGAATGTGTTTCATGAATAAATATTTTTCCTACGAGTCATGCATCATTTTGTAAGAGGCAAACACTTGCATATTTCTAATATTATAAAAGAGATTATTGTACTACCATTCTTCTAAAAAACACTTATTTATGTACTTTGATCACACGAGAATAACTACGGATTTACCTGTTAATTAAGTTAGACCAGTTCTAAGGCAGTCCTTAACCTAGAAACGACATTAAGGAGACAAAAAATAACGAGGAACCCAAATTTTCATTTAGAATAATAATTAAAATTAAGTTACTGGTGATTAAAAATTAGCAAGATGTTGCATTTATGATAAAGTCGGATTTAAAACTAGCGAGATTGGACATATACTGTCGGGTCACTCCACGAGCTCACCGTCCATCTCGTAGAGGATTGATTTGAGGGGGATCGTGCGGTCGAATTTACGTCGGAGCTCCTCTACCGGTCTCCACCCTCACCGCCGCGGCCTCCCACTCAGCCAACGTCCCCCCTCTATCGCCACCTCTGTCACAATCAGTCTCATATCGGAGGCCTGTTGACCCGAGTTTGTTGTTCTAGGTACGGTATATGATTCGCACCGGAACACTGTGAGTCGAAAGATCCCAGACTTCTAGGTTAAGGAGACATGCAAATTTGACAGAACTACAAAGAGTGGCTCGTCTTTCGGAGTGACGTGGGTTAAGAGATATGAAACATATCACGGCATCGAGTGACATTGGCATGTGATAACGACGCTTTGGCTTCTCATAACTTAATGGTTTGGTCTGAATTTGGCGGAATGGAGGTCATGTGGTTGACATCAGTGCAACATCCATATCCCCATGCGCTTCGAACCATAGGCATTGATATGCAAGGCGGTGGCGGAGATTCTCGAGGGATAAGTGAATGACAGGACTTCTGCTTTCAATGTGATAACTCATAACCTTCCAAAGGAGATTTGACTGTGCAGACTAGATTCCCCCATCTTGTGGCCTTCACCGTAACTGCCTTGCTAGTTCTGCATCATCTGGTATGGCGCCTGAGCTAATACCTCCATGTTGGGGTTGTGGCAGCCCGAGTTTGGAAACCATCTCTTAGACTATGCCGAGCTATGAGACCGGTGATCGAGCTAGGACTCTTCGATTACTTGCCGCGACCCTTTATATTTACCTGCTTAGAGTTTTTATTTTTACCTCATTTTCCTTGGAAAACACCATTTTTTGTTCATTTCCAATTATATTTCATCTCTTACTCTCTGCTAACTCATGTTATTAGTTTCCAGAATTCATTTTTTTTTTTATTTCCATTGTCCTCCATTTAAAGCCCTACCCAATTTCTAGTTTTTCTTGATCGTCTACCCAATTTCTATTAATTCTGTTTCTATTATAATGAATCAGAAACCCTATTCCATCCCTTTACATTCCCTTAGCAACCGAAGATTTCTATTCTTTTATGTGACTGAAGTCTGATAACCTCTCTCCCATTTACCATATGTCACGATCTTTGTTAACCAGCTCACATCAGACATAGTTGCTAGAGGTCAGGTATCTCGAAGTAATGAAGAGGAGTGCTGCTGTGTTGAAAGTGGACTGTGAAAGACAGGGCAGCTGGGATTATTGTTGGTGCATGATGCTTCTTGGTCTAGGTGCATAAAGTCAAGAAAACTGAGGGAGGCTGAGGTAAAAGTGTTGACGAGAAGTGATAGAAAAGATAAACAATTTTTTATCTTTACCTCAATAATTAAATTTAATTCATTTATACCTCTTAAAGTAACAATGACATCAACAGCAGCATTAACAGCAGCAACTGCAATAGTAGCTACAACAACAACAACAAGAATAATGTTATAAGAATCAGCAATATGATTTAGCCTTGCATGAACTCTGTTATGGGACTTCTTAACTGGTCCAATGATGCAACTCTTTTAAAAGATGTGCAACTGGGGTTCAAAGTGCATGTGCCATGCACCTCCTCACGTGTATATGTAGTCATGATATATTGGCATAAAAGGAAAAACAAGGTAGTTGGGAGTTTGAGCAAAACGTTGTTGTATCCCTATGTTATCAGAAATGCTTCTTTCATTTGATATACAGTTCTTAGTTTTGCTTTTGCTCCAGATCTCTTTCAAGATATCAATGCATTGAAGTTTTTTTCCCATAAAATATAAAGATTTATTAAAGAATGAAAAGGATTCAACACAGAGGGGGACATGCCACCTTACCTCCAGAGAGGACAAAGAAAATAAATAGACTGCCCACCCTAGAGAGTGTCCAAAGAGAAACCTAGATAAATATCATTACCGATATTGTTGCGGCTTCCCAACCCTGAAACCTCGAGTCTAATTCCTGTACATTTGAGGTAAGCATATTTTTCTTCTGATTTCATCCTTTTCCTACCAGTGTCAACACTGACAAGTTGATGAATAGATACCATTGAGACATCCTCCGACCAGTCGTCTTCAATTTCGGAGTTAAGATGTTGATCGAGTGACCCACGCCGTAGGTTTGTGTGGTACAGCTCCTCTTCCTCTTCTTCAGTTTGGGTTTGATCCATAGAACCCAATGACGTAGAACACGTCAAGATGCCTCGTTTGGGAATATGACTACCTCCATGGGCCCGTGGAGCTATGCCAACAAGGGCCTGATGACGAAGTAAGTCTTCAGCAATTAAATCTTCGAGCTCATCACAATTGACCTGACCATGGCCCACAAACTAACTTGAATAGTTGAATCTGCACCTTATCATATTGACCTAAATCAGCAGCCCATATGCACATTCATTTATTCTCCCTGGAACTCTCCATCAACACTCATAGTATGTGCATAGCTTCTATCTTTGATCTCCATGGCATAATGCCCAATTTATTTCTTTTGCTGCTGTGTGATCACTTATCCTTCTGTCAAATAATCTTTTCCACAACTGTATACGAAGTGTATTTATGCTTGTTAGCATGATGGAAAGCATATTCATGTTTTAGGTCAGGATAAGCTGAATACCAAGCATAATTTTCAAGCGGTTACAGGGACAGAAACCTAAAAGAAATTATAACCATTTGATAACTTGGCCCTATGCTCTAGTATCAGAGATTCAGGTATAGGATTATTGGTATATTACTTTAGTAGATTAAGGAAGAGAGTAGATCTGCTATATCTGATAGGTAACATCTAACATCCATATCCATGTGTGCGCTCAGCATAACATACTCTTTGCCTTACAATTGACCCATCCTCTCTCTCAAGTAAAGCCCCTTATTTGCATCTCTTTTCTCAATTCATTCTCATAAATCTTCTATGACTATAAGTTGTCAAATATTATTACAATTCCAGTCACCTTGACATCAAGAAGTTTCTAGCTGGCCACAGGCTGTCAGGTACCTATGAGGATTAGTTACAATGTTTTTCTAAAAGTTTTTCTTCCTCCATCTGTTTGTTTAAAGACCTATCATACTATCTTATCCATCCTCAGTAATAAAATGGGGTTTAAGATTGCACCATATTTACTAATGTTCAAAAAGTAACATTGTATGTTTTGATGAGTGAAAAAGTGTCATTTAATGGTTATAAATGTTTCTGTCCTGCATCAGATTTGGTATCAGAGCATAAGGGAATCAACTTATTTTTATAAGTTGAGGTCCTACATTTTGTAATCAGTATGCTTCCTCTTCCGATTATTTTTACTGCATATTTACCTAATGGACAACGAGCAGAAATTGATGTACATGAGTCGGAAGATAAGAATTGGATTTCACCTGACATTGTTAAGTCACTTGCTAAGACCGGAGAAATTGTTATTGAGGGTGACCGTGTATTTGTGGAGTTCTCTAAGAAGTTCAAAACAGTCACGTATGATGATGGAGCTTGGTGTGACATTGGGTCAATGGCTGCCCCATTCATTATTTTAGGAAGAAAGTGGTTAGAAGAAAGAAGTGCGGTTATTGATTCAGAAAGAAAAACATGCACTTTGAGTTTAGTGTTATTTTCTTGTATTTTCGTAATTAAATTAAGGTTTATTTTTAGTTTAGTGTTATTTAGTCGGTTATGTGTTTTGTTAATTTTAATAGTTAGGGTATTGTTGGATGAAAAGTAAAGTGTGTTTTATTATTGTCTTATTCAGTAATGATACCATCAATTTCTTTACTTGATTTCTGCATAGCTAGTGACAGTGTTGTCTTTAAGCTAAAAAGTATCATGCTATATTTTATTTCTGCTAAATAGCTAGTGAAAGTGTTGTCTTTATGTTGGATGTTAAAATAAAATTCCTGTTTTCATTGTGTACATGTATTGCCAATTTCACATGTTACTGCTATGTTTTTAGATTGTGTTATTATCTTGTCAATATTTAATTAGTTGGGTGTTGTATGTGAGCTGAGATGCGTGGGTGCAACCTAACATTGCACGCATCTTAGGAGAGCGTGTTAAGCCCGTGCCAATCAACCTACCCGTTCAAGACTTTGGGATTGATATGCACGTTCTCATTTTGAATGATGAGAATGTGTATATCTAACTCAAAGTCTTGAATTGTCCCGTTTGGACAGTCTGTGAATGTTTGATCGCACTTAGGTGGTTAATTACTATATGTGTTTGTGTTGTTTGTTAAAAATTTTGGCTGCGTCTTCTCACTCCTCTCTGATATACCTTTATTGATTTTGATTATTTTCTTAACCACTTATTAGTAAGTGTTTAAGAAAATTTCTTAATCAATAAATATTTTGTGGTATATCGGAGAGGTGTGGGGAGATGCTGCCGAAATTTTTAGCAAACAACACAACACATATAGTAATTAATCGTGCGATCAAACCTTCACAGATGGGTTAAAAAGTGAAGATCTAAATGATATTTCCGTCCTATTTAAAATGGCAGACATGGACGATGTGAGGTAAGGGTTGTACTTTTTATTTTGTTAAACATGTTAAAGTTTTGTGTGTTTACATTTCATTCGCATAGGGAAAATGTCTGAAGATCGTTCATGGATGTACCGTAGAGTAGTTGATCAGGTGGTGTCTATAGAATTTAAAAATGGAGTTGAGAGATTCATTCAGTTTGCTTTGAGAAATTCTATTGAAGCTGTAGATTGTGAGGGTCGTATCCGATGTCCTTGTGTAGTCTGTAAGAATTTGAAGTGGCTGACAACATGGGATGTACAACGTCATTTATACAGAAAGGGGTTTGTTAAAGATTATACAAACTGGATATGTCATGGTGAAACATTGTGGTCGACCTACGAGCCTGCCAATGTTGGAAGTGGAAGTTCATATGTTGATATGGTCATAGATGCTGCTGGTCCAGGATTCAATGTTCACGAGGAGCATGTACATAATGAAGAACCGCCAAACAAGACAGCTGAAAGATTTTATCAGCTACTCAAAGATGCTGATGAGCCATTGTGGACTGGATGTCAAAATCACTCTCGACTGTCTGCGGTGTCACAATTATTGAACTTGAAATCTGAATTTCACATCAGTGAGATTTGTTTTGATCGTTTGTTACTGATTATCAAAAGTATGTTGCCACAAGATGAGAAATTACCTGAAAATTTTTATCGTGCAAAGAAGATGGTCACTGACTTAGGGCTTGGATATGAGAAAATAGATGCATGTCCTAATCATTGCATGCTATATTATAATGAGGCTAAAAGTAAGGTATCATGTTCCATATGTGGTCATGATAGATTCAAGCCTAAGAAAGGGGACAATTCAAAGCAAAAAGATATACCATATATGTCATTGCGGTATTTTCCTATTGCACCGAGATTGCAGAGAATGTATATGGCACCAAAGATAGCTCAACATATGAGATGGCATGCGGAAAGAGTACGTCGACAACATAATGTAATCAGTCATCCTGCAGATGCCGAAGCTTGGAGTCACTTTAACCGTGCTCACCCTTTGTTATATCTCCAACATATTAGTGATCAAAATGAATCTGATAATGAAGATGTGAATGCTGAATTTGTTATATCTCCAACATCTGAAGAAGAAATGGAGAATGTTTGATTAATGGTATACAATTTTATCTGGGAATTTTAATACTCTGTAACTTTCTTTCTTTCACTATTTGATGAATATGCATGTATTTTATTACCAGTTGAAGATATGGTTCGAGGACGGCGTGGGACTCCCAGAGGTGGGAGGGGAGAGGGTAGCGGGAGGAGATTTACTTCCGTTTCACCACCGGTAGTAGGTATGTATACTTTCCCTTCATAATGCATTGTAGTATTTGTTGAAAATAATTCATTATGTATTTGTGTTATCTGATTATTATTTTCACAGGACCCACGACCTCTACACCGTTACGACCGACCTCTGCACCGCTACCACCGGTAGTAGGTATGTATACTTTCATGTATAATGCATTGTAGTATTTGTTGAAAATAATTCTTTATGTTTTTGTGTTATCTGATTCTTATTTTCACAGGACCCACGACCTCTGCACATATACCACCGACCTCTGCACCGCTACCACCGGTAGTAGGTATGTATACTTTCCCTTCATAATGCATTGTAGTATTTGTTGAAAATAATTCATTATGTATTTGTGTTATCTGATTATTATTTTCACAGGACCCACGACCTCTACACCGTTACGACCGACCTCTGCACCGCTACCACCGGTAGTAGGTATGTATACTTTCATGTATAATGCATTGTAGTATTTGTTGAAAATAATTCTTTATGTTTTTGTGTTATCTGATTCTTATTTTCACAGGACCCACGACCTCTGCACCGTTACCACCGAGGGATGCACCGCTACCACCGGTAGTAGGTATGTATACTTTCATGTATAATTCATTTGAGTATTTGTTTAAAATAATTCTTTATGTTTTTGTGTTATCTGATTCTTATTTTCACAGGACCCACGACCTCTGCACCATTACCACCGAGGGATGCACCGCTACCACCGGTAGTAGGTATGTATACTTTCATGTATAATTCATTTGAGTATTTGTTTAAAATAATTCTTTATGTTTTTGTGTTATCTGATTCTTATCCTTACAGGACCCACGGCCTCTGCACCGTTACCACTGACAACGGGTACATTGACGGCCTATGCACCGCCATCACACATGGCGAGTGGATCTACACCTCCCCCAGCTGAGTCAGGTATGTTCATTTGCATATTTATGTTTTTTTGATAGTTTGTTTTATTTATACTATTTAATTCGTATAGTACGTGCTGATGACGAGGCGAGTCATCATGAGGGGGAGGGCTGTTGTAATGAGACGATGCGGGCAGTGTGGATAAATGAAGGGTACGTAATGCATTATTTTTGTTATTTATTCGTCATTGTGGTATTAATATTTTTAATTTCAGGAATAAAATAGAGCCAGCCCAAGCATCACAATTTATTACAAAGACAATTCAAGCACATTTTCCAGGCCCCATCCATCGCTTTGCTGATTTTCCGATGGGTGTTCAGGATTTATTGTTCTCTATGTTCTTGGTATTTATCTTATTTGATCATATTAAGTCATTTTCAATTATTATTTTAACCCACTTTGTTATGTAACATATAAATTTTTGTTGTTGTTAATATATAGAGGAATCATCGATTCACAGAACATTCAGATGAGTTACGTGCTAGATTTGCATGGACAGCTACTGCAAGAGATAATTTCAAACATCTTATGTACAATGCCCGAAGATATGCAAAAAAAGCATGTGCAAGTACTGATAAGAACATATGGAAGGAGCATGGGCCTGTGTCGATGAGAAAGGAGTATTGGACAGAGCTGTGCAACATTTGGGAAGCGGAGAAATGGAATGCCAATTCAAACAAAGCAAAGCAAAACAGAGCAGCGCATCCTGAAGCGAATTTACACACGGGTGGCTCTGTCTCCTTTGCAACACATAAAGCGAGATTAGTAAGTACACTTCTACATATATAAATTTTTTGTTTCTATTATGAAACTGTGATTTATTTGAATAACAGGAAGCACAGTTAAAGCGGCCAGCTCAATTTCATGAACTTTTTGATCGAACTCATAAGAAGAAAGGGACAAATGCTTACATTAGTGAGAAAGCTCGGGAGGTAGCGGTAAGTGTATACATTAATAGTTTTCATTTAAGATTAAATTGTAGAATAATTTGGTTTTGTTTTTTTTTGGTTTTTGCAGGACTCATATATGCTTCTACCTGTATGCTTGCATGGTCCGGTTCACCGATATATCAAATGGTGGCTAAGCGGAAAGTCGGGTTATGTCCGGCCAGAGGCTTTCATCATGCGTGATGATGGTCTTCGGACCTAAGTTCTCCGCCTTGTACCGGGAGCTGGCTCAATAAGTAAATACTATCATATTGTGTGCTTGCACACAATCACATCTTGTATATATTCTACGGGCGCCATGATCTTTCTATTTTGACGATTAATAAAGGGTTGTCCCTCTTTAAGAGGGACGTAATTAACTTCATAGTCTTTATGGTACAGCGGGTTATGAGTCCCGACATGAACCTCACAATCGACTGACCAAGTCAGATCGAGCGCACAATAAAATTGTCACCTATGTGACTGGCACGCCTACCCAAATAATAAAATGTGTCACCACTGCCCCAGTCTTGGCATTACCAATCGAAGGAGAGAAATTCGAGGTACATGTCGATGCATCTGGTGCTGGCCTCAGATGTGTGCTAATGCAACAAGGGAGAGTCATTCCTTACTCTTCTCGGCAATTGAAGAAGCATGAGGAGAACTACCCGGTGCACGACCTAGAGCTGACCGCGGTAGTATTTGTTTTAAAGATCTGGAGACACTATCTCTATGGAGAATAATTTACCGTGTACTCTGATCATAAAAGTCTCAAATATTTATTCTCACAAAAAGAATTGAATATGAGACAACGACGTTGGCTAGAGTATCTCAAGGACTTCGACTTCACAATACAATACCATCATGGAAAGGGTAATTCCGTAGTAGATGCCCTTTATCGAAAGCCGAGAGCATTATTGGCCAACTATATGATACAAGAATGGAAGACGTTAGAGCAACTCTCTAAACTTGATATAAGCATGGACAAGGAGAGAGGATGTATTACTCTATCACACATGAGGATACAACCTGATTTACTCTCTGAGATCAAGGAACTTCAAGACAACGACCTGATGTTAGTAGAAATAAAGGGCAAGCTAGAATACCAACCCGATTTCAAACTAACATCAGATGAAAGATTATGATTCCAAGAAAGGACTTGTGTATCGGACTGCCCGGAGTTGAAGAATAAAATCTTAGATGAAACTCATCAATCAAGGTACACATTTCATCCCGGATCTACCAAGATGTACTAGGATTTGAAGCGAACCTTTGGTTGCCCAACATGAAAAAGGAGGTAGTAGACTTTGTTTCTCACTGTCTCACATGCCAACAAGTCAAGGCGGAATATCAAAAGCCTGCTGGTAAGTTACATCCTCTAGACATTCCCAAGTGGAAGTGGGAAGATATCGACATGGATTTTTTCATGGGTTTGTCTAAATCTAAAGGCAGACATGATGGAATATGGGTTATCATAGATCGATTGACCAAGTCGGCATACTTCTTGCTTATAAAGAGTCGATGGTCGGTTGATGTTCTAGCTACCTTGTACATCAAAGAAGTCATTAGAGTGCATGGAGTTTGCATATAACAACAATTACCAGGCAAGTATTTAAATGGCACCCTTCGAGGCATTATACGGAAGGAGTTGTCGCTCACCAATATGCTGGGATGAAGTTAGGGAAAAGCAACTTCTAGGCCTGGACATGGTAAGAGATACGACTAAGAAGGTGCAACTTATTAGAGAAAGTCTTAAGATGGCTCAGTCAAGATAAAATACTTACGCTGATACTAGAAGGAGAGACCTCGAGTTCCAAGTTGGAGATCACGTCTTTCTTAAGGTTTCCCTAGGATGAGGCATTAGAAGATTTAGTGTTAAGGGCAAGCTTACACCAAGGTATATCGGTCCCTTTGAAGTATTGGAAAGAGTTGGTGAGATTGCCTACCAGATTGCCTTGCCACCACAGTTATCCGAAGTCCATAATGTGTTCCATGTGTCTATGCTCAAGAAATATATATGTTCATGATCCATCCCACGTCATAGAACATGATAATCTAGTAATACAAAAGGATTTTACTTATGAACAAAGACCCTTAAGGATCCTGACTCGCGAGGTTCGCATGCTAAGGAACAAGACGATCCCTATGGTGAAGATTCAATCTAACAAGAATCTCGAACGAGAAGCCACATGGGAGACAGAAGAATCAATGAAGAAAAGATTCCCCGACTTATTTCAAAATTGTAAGTACTCTGCACCCACCAAGTCTATATGAAATTGAATTTGGGGACCAAATTCTTTCAAGTGGCGACAGGTGTAGCACCCCGAATAAATGTGTGAATAATAGAAAATAGACTAAAAATAAGTCAAAAGAAAGAAATCTAAATGAAAAATAAAAGCTTAACTCAAACCCTTTGAAGGGCCAAATGGGCCTTATGGGCTAGGTAAAGAAGTATATATATATATATATATATATATATATATAACCCTTTGCGTAAAACCCAACCCAATAAGTCTAATGGGCCAAACCTTAAACCCTTTTACGTAGCCTTACAAAGGAGATGTATATATATATTGGGCCTTTAGCCATAACCCTCCTATGTAAGAAAGTAGCGTTGGTTATATGTGCGTATACATATATTAGAAGGGTTGTTTTATAAAACCCCAAACCTCTCTCACGTTTGAAACTTGGATAGAGTTTAGGGTTTGCTAATTACATGGGAAAGCGGCTGAGGATTTGGCAATAAGAAGATATGCATGGGAAATTCTAAACTCCGTAGGATTCTTTATGTGGGAAGGTTAATCCCCACTAGGAAGCTTAAACCTCAATCCTATAAATAAAATCCCTCTCGAATGAGCAAAGGCTATTGCTGCTGCATCAATGTCACCCTCGTTGCTTTCCTGCCGTTCGTGTATGTGAAGGAGAAAGCCTCTGCTTCTTCCTCCTCCTCTCGTGTGACAGTTGATGTGGCTATGCGAGGGAAACGTGAAGGACTCCTGTGTACTACTGTTGCTTCATTCCATATGTGAAGGAGAGGGCTTCTTCTTCTTCCTCTATCTCCGTTGTTGTTCTGTGCTATTACTGTTGCGGCTGCAGTTAGTTCTTCTGCTGCATATTCTTTCATATTCCTCTCTGTTCGTTGTCCCGTTCAACCCTAACGAGGTAGGTTTTCTCAAGTTCTAAAGCCCAATAAGATAGTAAATAGAATAGTATATGCACATACGATCATATCAGCATGCTTACATCTTGTATTTGTATTCATGATCTTGAGTTTTTCATAGTTTATAGTTTTTTTGTCTGCCTGAGAAATAGCGACCAGAGCAGTGGCCGCTTATTAATGAACTACCATGTGAAGAGCCGCTAATTCTTGAATTGGCAACAGTCCTCTGGCCGCCAATTAATAAGCGACCATCACTCTGTCGCAGATTCTTTTAGTGTAATTAATAATTAACTCATCTTTAAATTTAAGTAACTATGGAACCATGTATCTGAAAAACATGATATGCATATTTCTAGATTTATCACATTTTTCTCCACTTGTTCATGTCCTCAGTTTCCTGAATTTCAGCATAAACGTCAAGATGCTACTATTCATGCTAATTAGAAGAAATGAATAGTAATTATAGTCTAGATGTGCACCTGCCCGATGCCCTCTGATTTGTAAACACAAAAGAATGAGCGACTGTTTGACCAGCTGCCCATTCATGATATAGCGCCTCTATACGGAGTCGCTGATTCTTGTTATTTATTTAAAAAAGGAAAATAATGTAGAAAATATGAATTAAGTGGTCGCTATTTAAAGATATGGCACCTTTCTGGAAGGTCACCCATTCTTTTGGAAGTTGATAAAATTCCTGAAAATTATTGATTTCGCGACATTGGGAAAAGTCGCACTTTTAAATAGAGCCATTTGAGTGGTCGCTATTTCCTGTCTCACAGTTTTTATCGGGCTTTGACCCAGACCGCGGTTCTTCTGGCACTCTTATCCCAGTCCGTGGATAGAGTACATGTTTCACGTTGTTTTATGCCTACACACTAACTCTTGGTGATGATTGGACCCTCCGTAGGATATTCCGTCCTTCGGACTAGTGCTTTCTTCATTGAGACCTCCGTAAATCTCCACTAGCCTTAGATTCTCTCAAGGCAGCCAAGTTGGTTGTGCCCTAAAAACCCTAGAACCAATGTCACGCCCCGAGCGTTTAATATAACGGAAGGAATATCGGAACGTGAACAGCCGGCATGGTAAGCCTATCACAAGCAAGAAATCAGAGCGCAAGACAATCATATAAAAGTATATGCACAAGTAATTTTTTTTTTCAAATTCTAACTTTATTCCATACTAGTAACCACAAGTACATTAGATTCATTACTTTAAACATCCTTACATCATAGACTCAAGAAAATAAAAAATTACAATAGGACTCGACTAGACACTTGACAACTAGGTCTTCTCTCGATCCATTTGACCTTCAATCACTCTCAGACCCGCTACTTGTATATTCTGAATCTGATTCACCAGTACTTCCTGGAAAATTGAGAAAGTAGGTATGAGCACACTTGCCCAGTAGGTATCTTCGTATCAACATGAAGGCAATATTTAAGTGATTAATGTCTTAGCTCTAGGATCAAGATAAAAAAAAAATAAGAACGCGATAAACAAACGATATAAACCAAGATAACCAAGAATCATGAAATAACTGAGTAAGTAGACATGTGCGAGTATAGACCATGAACAAGCAAGATTAATCATGTAGATGTAAATTTGGCCTTTCACGAATAAGAATGTACGAGTAAGTATCTAGAAAGTACTTTACACAACCTTGTAAAGGCTACGTGCTAAAAAGTCATTAATAAGCATATAATTTCCATAACGAGCCTCGTGATTTTCACTCATTTATAAAAGAAAGTACTCCCCGCACAATGCGACACCAGTATCATCGTACCCCATGGTTTATAGCACGTTCCGGCAATCTATCTAGGGCACTAGAATGGATCCCTTGGACACAATCCGTACCCGATCTTGCATCTTCAAGTTATAAATCCAGCTACTTCCACGAGATATAACAATAATTTTGGCAAATAATTCAATTCCAAATAATAAGTCTCATGACCAAGTAACCAAGGTATAGAACGTACCAAAACTGACATGAGATATCAAGGAAGAATTAAAAGAATATTATACTCCGGCGGCATTCCGGCAGCATAACGGTACATTCATTAAGTTTCATATGTTAATATTACTTGTTAAGCATATATTGGGACTCCAGATAATCCTAAGACTATCTAGGAACTCAAGAAAACCAACCCCAAGGGTCAACCTCGGGTTAGACAAAATCAGGAAATAAGCGGTCATTTCTTGGACCATTTCATGAATCAAGCGGTCAAGTCTAGACCGTTAAGCAGAGCTATGCGGTTGAGTTAAGACCATTTGTGACTCAGAATTCAAAAAATATTGATGGTATAAGTGCCTTCTAGATAATTTGGGTTTTAAAGGTACAACTAGCTCGACGTCCTAGTGAAAATCCCAGGCTCGTGAAGTCTTACGGAGGCCTTGAAATATAATCCCCTAGTCCGACAGAAGGAATATCCGGCGGAGAGATTCATAAGTCCAAGAGAGTGTGCCTATAAGTGCAAAGTGTAACTAATGGTCACATGATGGAGTATATGCCATGTACTTAAGAAAATGACTCCAGAGATAAGAGTGGATCGTGTGAAAACAGCGATCAAAACAACGTTCTAATACCACCATGAATCATGTTTCATAAACAAAAAAGGAAATATTTAATTACAAAACTATAACATTTAAGCATGAAATTACATGATAATGAAAATAAAGTTTAAAATCATGCTCATGCTAAAACATGGTGTTTAACATAATTTTGAGTGAGAAATATCATAATTATAGAGTTATACTTAGGCAACATTCAGTTAGGCTCGGGCTGGTTCTCAAAATCGAAAAGCGGTCTTGTGCAGACCGTTTACAGGAGTCTAGCGGTCTATCGAGGGGCCGCTTAGCTATCTCTGGCGATCACATATAGACCGTTTCTATCTGTTTGATAGAAAACTAAGAAAATAGTAAAATAAACACTAATCTAGGGCATGTTATGCATGGGAATCAACGAGAACATAATGTAAAATATGATAGAATGAGAATAGGTCAATAATATGCATGGGTTTGTGTATAATGAACAAGGGTTTTTTTTTAACTCAATTAGGGCTAAGATTCATGCATGGAGATTACACTAGATGCACAATCCCAATAAAACATAAAATTCTCTATGTACAGTACATGAAAATGACTGAAATCAGAGGGCTTTTATTCCTAACATCAAGTTTAACCCGTTCATGAGATAACCCACCTCTAGACTAGGCTTTAATCATCGAATTTAAGATTGAATTTTGACCCCATTTTTTGCTCATCCTGAACTGGAACAGCAACTTCGTGGCCTTCTAACTCTTGATCCTCTTCACCTATGATCACAAAATTTTAAGGGTAAAAAAGATGGTATTAAAAGGGACAAATAACTCTAAAGAACCCATATCTAATTATCTCGTTTAGGGCTCCTATTTTACTGATCAATCTGGCTCGGTCGCACAATTTCTTGAGATTCTTATACCGAACCAGCAACTTTGAATGCCTCTATCTTCTTGGTGGCTTGATCTCCTAAGATGAAATTTAGAGGGTAGTTAGACCTTAGTATGATGAACAAAATATTCTAAAGAACATACCTCTAATTCGTCCTCCCTACCTTAGTTCCACGCGAGTCAAAAGTAAGGGTCGCGCAGGTTGGTTCTGGGGTCTATTTATAGGTTTAGCTTGGGTTTTAGGGATTTGTACAAATTTAGAGTCCTATTTAGGTCACCAATCCATCCTAAAGGCATTCTAGAGTCTTCTAGCCAATAGATTGCATCAATCCCAGAGGATTTAGAATGAAGAAAATGGAGTTTTGTGTGATCTAAACTGTTCACGTTTGGACTCTTAAAAGTGATCCAGGTAGGACCGTTTCTTGTCCCAAGCGGTCGCTCGATAGACCGCTTTTGATCTTGGGCACCGAATTTTGATTAAATTCAATCTCTTTATATTATTTATCTTTTTATTATTTAATAAGGAGTAATTATCCCCATAAATTTCATAAATATACTAATTTAAGCTTCTACAATATGGGCCAAACCTTATGGGCTTGGTTTTAGGTCTCTTTGACTTATTTAAATGGGCCAAGTCAATTGGTTATTATTTGTGCTTCCATAATAACTTATTTAATTAATTTCATTAATCTCTCAAAAAATCTCAAAAAAAATATATAAAATTTTGGGGTATTACAACCAATGATTGTCACGTCACTCTAAAGAAATGTGATGCTTAGCCCTCATAGAGTGATATTTCTAGCATCTTTTGAGAAGTCTATTTTTGTCTGTAAACTGCGACCATGACTTGGATGCCAAAAGGAATTGGCGACCAGCCAGTGGGCGCAGATTACCTATTTAGCGGCTGGGATATTGACAATAATTCTTCATGCTTGTACCGTTCACAGGAATGAGCGACCACCACAGTGGACGCTATTTCTATAATCTGTGGTTGTTTGAGTGGATGCCAATTACCTAGTTTCATGACATGTCATGATTTTTCATGCAATTTATCGGTATGACATCGTTGTTCAAGTTTTGTCCTTGAACTCCTTCATTCTGTGAAATCTACCTTATCATCCTACAATGGCTTATTCCTTTGGAACTCTATTGGCTATAAACTATTTTGGATGTCTAAAAATATATACATGACTCAATGTTGGCGCATATAGGGCCATATTTGGTACTGGGAGGAGCACCTGAAAGTACTTGTGTCCATGGGAGCTATATTGATCATGGTGTGGCATTGCACTGAAGTGCATGACTTGCTTGATTTTGGTATTCCACAAATCTCGTGCTTGACTTGACTTGACATGACTTGCGTGACCCGGAATGGGCATTTACTTGCTTGAAATTATAATAGCCAATTCACATGACATGACTTGATATTTACATGCTTGACAATCTTGATATACTTCAGATGATTATCTTGAAATCTTGCTAGTTCATCTATATTATTTCTTGATACTCTACTCTCGTCATTATCTTGCGTACATGCATCTCTATACTAGCATAGTTCATGTAACATGTAATTTACTTAAAACAAGCTTGATCTTGAGATATAATTTCTACTAAGCGTTCGCTCACCCTAGTTTCTCTTATTTTTTAGGTAATTATGATGATGAAAATCATTCGGATGGTAATGGACACGAGTGAAGAGCGTAGAGCTGTCCGCTTGTCAAAGACGTTATCTAGTCGAGTCTTTTCATCTTTCTTGAGTCATTATTGTATTTTCCTTTTATTTGAGTCCAGTACCATTATTTGGTAATGAAGAGTATGTAATTGGATTATCTTTGGAGTTTTTAATGAAATAAAAGATTTGGTTTATTATCTCTACTTTTGTGCGATCTGTCTATATGTCGAATTCCTTATGCTCTGATTCACATGATCGATATAAATTCGTCATGCGTACCGGGTTCCTTCCGCGCTCAGGGCGTGACAATTCTAGTCCCACCAGGCATGCCAGACTTGTGGATGCACTTTTTATATCTATGTTATCTTATTATCTTTATCTTTTATATCATTTATATCATCTTTCGGTTTATTAGTGCGTGAGCGTGCTAGTCACAAAGTGATAATTTATCCGGACTCTAAATACCGAAGTGGTATGGAGCCGTTGGTGTGCCCCATCTGACTAGTCAGGCAATGTGGGTATTGTGTCGAGACCCGAACCAGCCATGCCATAAAGGCCACGACGTTAATTACATCCCCACGGAGAGGAGAAAACCTTTGATTAGTCATCACGAGAAGGGGCCCTACAGCCTGGAATCAGCACCAGTGAAATAAATGAAGGATATCTTAAATTGCATAAGAGCACCCCATATTAGGGGGGGTAAAACATTCAAATCGTGTTGGTTGTTGGGTCCCTTGTATGGGTGCAACTAGATCTAGATGGGGGGTGAATAGATCCCCTTATAAAAATGCCCTCTTAAAATACATTTGACCAAATAGATGTTTGACGAGAGCACATAATGGATATAACAATGAAACTTGAACATATAAGTACTTGATAGATCCACAAGGTGTCAAGCTACTCAAGATTGAGAGCTGATGACCTGAAGAAATGGAACTTAAGCGACCAGCAGTTAGACCAGGCTGTTGCACCACTCGCACTAATTTGCTTAACATCTGCTAGAGGTAAGAGTGCTCACAGTGATGAACACACTGGGCCTCACGGACTATCCTTGGGATAGTAAACAAACATATATAACCATATAGAAGATTATACAGACAAAGAGCAATTAAGATAAGAACCTGAGAATGCAAGGTTCCATAAGAACCACACATCATAATAACTTTGATCATTGGATATTTCTATGGTGTAAGATGAGCCTTCATGTATGTAAGTGTAAGCTTGTGTTAATTCAGCAAGAATGCGGGTAAATGGTGAATGCCTCACAATATGTGCAGTGTTCGGCCATAATAGAAATGAAGAAGAAAAACTATATGTCCCTCTGAATAGAGATGGAAGAAATGGAATCAATCGCACAAAGGACACACCACAACACAAGGGAGTTTTTAAGGTGGTTCGGTTGCAACCCTGCAACCTACGTCCACCCGTCACCAAACCTGGTGAGACTTCCTGCTGACTAACAGCTTGAAACTGTTGATCCACAGCTTCAAGGGAACCAATACCTCACAACAGCCGAGCCTCACAGCTTGCTTCTACTGAGCCTCACAGCCTGCTGATTCACAGCTTCCACGGGGATGAACACCAAACACACATACAATCAAAGATAAAAAGAAACATCTTGCAAGTGCAGAAAAAATAATTCCGGTCTCTAAATAGAGCCCCGGGCAATGCTGTAAACACAACACATGCACGTATACATATATGACGATGAAAACTAGAGAAGGAAGTAAACATAAACACAAAGCATAATGTAGCTTCCAAGGAAGCACTTGACTATTTTTCAGATGCTTTGGATGTTCCTCTTCTTCTTCCTTCTTACTCACTATGGGCTACTCACTGCTCTCTCTCTATCTTCCTTTTCATCTCAGATTTTTCTCATAAAGCTCAGGGTCGCTCACTCTTTTTCTTCTTCTCTTCTCTTTCATTTTCTCTTTTTCTTTCTCTCCTTGGGATGAGCCAATAGGTTTGTCACTCAATACATTGCTCGGCCAACTCTTCCCAAGTGTAAGGGTCGTTCTATTTATAGAGGAAGAAGGTAGCAAGTTCCCTCCAAGTGGATGCACTTTGATTGGCTGGAGAAAAATAAGAGCTCTTTGAAATGAACCTCCTCTCTGATGGGTCAGAATAAACATTGAAGTTCTTGGACCTGCAACATCTTGAATTTCATGGGCTGGCTTGGCAGGAAAGGATGTCCTTCTATCTCAGAAGATTGTACTGACATATATTTTATCCAAAAAGGTTGCGCTTGTAACTTATGATGACATGGACATTTTCTAGACCTTAAAATATGTAATTTTGGATGTTTACAAGTCATATTTTCATTCTCTGGAATCCTTCTGAAATGTTGCAGGAGATACTGATTTTTGCTTGAAAATCTTCTTGTGCGTCGACGCAGCAAGGCCATTGCGTCGACGCAACTTCACGTAGGCTTGAGATTGCTGGTGAGCTGGCATTGATGGTGTTGACGCAGTGAGGGCCATTACGTTAACGCAGCCTGTGTTGATTTTGCTCATTTAAACTCCGCAAGTCAATTTTCACCCTTGATGATCTATATGTTACCTCTATCAGATATTTGTCACCCATATAGATCTATTTTTCATCCTTATTCACCCATAAGCCATCGCCTTTGATCATTTTTCTTCTACTCCTAGTCCTTTGCATATATGTGCCTTGAGATCAACATAGCCCAGCTTCTTTTGCTGACTGTTGGCATGCTTTTTAAGGTAGCTTGTGCCAAGTGCGGCGACGTCATATGCTTGTTGCATCAATGCAGTCCATGAAGAACTGCATTGCTTCTTGTTGTTTACTGCTGCATGGCTTTAGTGCTTGGTGCGTCGACGCCACCTATTCACTACGTCGACGCAGTCCTTGAAGGACTGTTCTGCTACTATTCTTTTTCTACGAGCTTTCAATAGAGTTCATTTATTATTATATAAGGGGAATAAAATATATCATCATATTAAGATTCCATTCGTGATTCAAGAGATTAAACATGAGACTCTACAAAATAAAGTCTTTACACTTATGAAGGTCTCACGGATACCATGACAGTACAGAAATAATGAATCATGACAATTAACATGTTGAATCATAGTTGGATCAAAAAAAATATTACACTAATGACTCATAATTAGGCATCATCAAAACCAACAAGATAACGCATGAACCACACATGCACAGCATTCTCCCCCTTTTTGACGATGACAAATGTGAGTCATTATGCCAGTTATTATGCCATGTAAATTCAACTATGATTCTTTCCTTCGTGCAAAACAATTCCCCCCTTTGATTCAAATGATCTCTCCCCTAAACACTCCCTCAATAATGACTCATATAATCTCTCCCCCTTTGACATCATCAAAATGAAAGAAATCGAGAGAATATGTGGCAAATATGCGAATGAAAGGAGTAAAGCAGGAGATGTAGAGCACAGGATGTACAGAGTAAAACAAATGAAGCAGCAAGCAAACAGGCAGACAACCAAACAGAACTGATACCAATTTAAAAAGTCAATGTACTGTATGTATCAGATGCAAAGAAGTTGTATAGGAATAAGATTGGAAATGCAACATAGATCTGGAAGCATACAAGAATTGAGGTTGGCATAGGAGAATTTAAGTTCAGAAATTTCCATGATCAGGCAGGCAGAAGGAAATGCATTAAAGAGATGGATTGAGTAGTACAAACAAAAAGAGGCATCTATCAAGGATTACACACTTGCAAAAGTAGCCTCTGTTGGAAAGCACATGTTGGGTCCCTTAAGGTGTGAGCAGACCGTATATATTGGAGCAATAGAAAATAAGAGCAGTGGAGATGAAGACCAATTGTTGAGCACTGTTAAGCATAGAATTGAAGAAAGGACTGATACCACATGTTAATGAAAATGCAGTGTATGTATCAGACCTTAAAGGATTTGTACAGTGGAGGAAGTGGGAATGCGGAAAATATAATGCAACTGAAAAAGCTCATAAACCAGGGTTTTCATAACAGAAACAATAATATTTTCATTTTAGAGTAGCATTATAGCTCAAGACCATCATATGCAATAATGGTTCAATGTTTATAAGCCCAAAATCTAAATGTAAGAATCCTAAAAATATATTCTAGCATATTTAATAGAACTAAAACAAATCCTTTTACGATCAAGAGCCTCACCCCCAATCCTTTTCATCTTACTTAGTGATTTCTTGAGACTCCCCTAGAATGAATTTTAACTGGTATTGAAGATAAACATCTTAAGGTGCAGAATTCTTTTTAGGGTCAGCCCTTTGAAATACAATTTTTCTGTTTGACATATATTTCATTTTGCCCAAATTTTCAAGAACAGTCAGGTTTAGTTCATTCCTTTGGCACGAGGAGACACATTGAGTAGATGTCAGACTCCCCGGTTACTTAGACTTTCACTAACCATCTTGTCCCAACTAGAACAGAGGTGGCTTGTCATGTCATGACACATTCAACGTCACTTCTTGAGTGAAGGGACATGGTTTCTCAATGAGCTTCAGCCATTGCTCTGCCTTTAGTTTTGATTTTACTCAATAATTATTAAACAGAGTTAAATAGTCCTTTACTTCATGACACAATTCCCATCACTTCTTTGGTGAGGGATCCATGTTTCTCAGTTGGTCATAGTCATTGCTCTGCAGATTCAGTGTTACAAATTTCTAGCCTTTTTCCCTGTAAGTGCATCAGACCATTTTCAATGTTTAAAAATAATACTCAGTGCAAAGTCTTTTAACCAAGGTGGCCTCACTACTCTCAGTTTTCAGATTACAAGAAGAAGTGAGGACACAATTCTTTATGTCTATTTTAAGTCTATTCCACTCACCGAGATGTTCATTTTCAAGATTCTTAAAACCAGATTTAGGGTTTATACACTCTAAACCATTAGTTCAATTAAGCCCGGTCTGAAACACTAGCAGGAAGCTCTAAGAGGAAAACATTGATTTTAAGCTCCCCCTGAATGTATGAACTCAATCAGCTATGCACAAGAAAATTCCTCCAAGGAAATGATTTTCAATGGATGTATTTCAAGAAAATGATATACAATGTGCACAGGAGGAAGAAATAGAAACATACATAATCACCAAGAGATATATCATGAAGAGGAGTGTTGTGTTTGATGAAGAAGGTGTTGAGATATCTGTTAGTGGGCTAAGATAACATGTGATGCCATGTGAATTTACAAGGACTTTAGGCAGACTGCTGAATAGAGGATGAAAATGATTAAATAGCAGACTGGGTTGACCTGAAATGATGAGTAGGTCGACCTATTCGTCCAGACAGAGCAGAGTCAAGGGCTTCATATAAGGTGAGGTTCGACCAGATCTTCAGCTGAAGTAGATTTTAGGAAAGTTTCAATATAGATCAAATCCAATCAGCAATTGTTTTTTAAATATGATAGATGTAAGAGTTTTAATCATGACAATTGAATCTTTATGTGCATATTGAGAAAACAATTTCATGCATGCTTTCAACTCTGAATACAACTGAAACTCATTTTGTACAGGAGTCGTGGAGAGGAGGCATAGAGTTTTTGGATAGAATCAAATATGCTAATCAAATCAAAGCAAATCAAACTCCCCCTCAATCCAGCCATTCATTTCAAAAACATTTTGAGCTCCGACTGACATGCTTATGTTAAAATGTACTGAACATGCATTTGACAAGGCGGAACTAAGCAAACGAGCACATGAATTTCTAAATGATGTGGCGTGGGATGAATGAACAATTGACCTTTGGTACCTGGTGGAGGATTTTCCTTACGCATAGTGATGGCTTTCAGGCATACCTAATTTGTCCTTCCACACATGACCATTTTATATACTAGAAGATCATGACATGATATTGCACTTGAAGGGGTTAGAAATGATTGTAATGAAGACTCCCCCTCAATTTGACACTACATGCAGTGAAATGAATAAGGTGCAATGTGAATTAATTTTCATGCATGCAGGCTCGGACACACTTAATCAAACATGAATTCAACAACAATCATCAATGAAATGTCTTGGCAACAAGAAATTTTTGATGCTATTGTTGCCAGCAAACACATTATTCTACATAAGTTAGAAAGGATAGCCCTTGAGTTCTTTCCATGGGGATTCTCCATTTTACCCTTGATGAAGTCCATAACTTTTAGTATGGCATGTGTACTTGACTTCTAGATGGAGGGACCAGCATCGGTTGCCAATTATTTCATGCTTCTCATTTTCAGGACACTCCTGTAAAATTCTCATTCTTCATACAAGTCAACAATTTCTAATCAAGTAAAATTAAGTCAGGTTCTCTCACCATTGATTGAGAGTAAAGTATTTGACATGAGTGAACAAGGAGAGCAGTCATCCCATCGAAGGGTATAGTTAGCAGAAAATAAGAAGGGCTATTAATCATTAAACCTGGTCGGCCAGAACAGGGGACTAATCACTTGGAACTGCTGGGTTGGCGCTATCTCATCAGTGCGTCAATGCACAAGTATCAGACAAAAGGATTTTCAAATCAGAATTCTTGAACACAATCATATTTATTGCAATTTGCGATAACATTAAAACATGCAGCTAGAGTACATAAGTTTTGGATATTTGACTCCCTCTAAATGTATGCATGAATTGCAAACCAATTTTTTTTGTATATTTTTTTAAGCACAAGTGTTATGTAGTGAATTCAAACACGGACCATGCATATGAACAAAACTATCTACGTGCATGAGCTTCCATATGCATAATGATATTTGACATAAAAAGAATGCATCCTATGATTCATATGAATAAATGACTCATAGTACCAGGCGGAGGCCCATTCTCACGCATGGTCATAGCTGTTAGGCAGGCTTAACCTACCTTCCTTCTAGTGACCATTTTATATACCATGAAGTCATAACATGCAAGCACACAAGGGAGGATGCAATACACAAGGCGTACCTTAAACACATGTACACACAAAACTTACATCTTTTGCAATCATGCGTGTGGCATACACCTATCATTCTATGCTTGTCATGCATTTTATGCATGATTATGCTGAGCGTGCTGATGTTGAAAGGCCAATGCTTGTGCTGATGTTCAAATGCCAATGCTTGGCATGCAGTATGGATGAATGCCATTTCATAAGACCAAGGCATAGGAATTTTATTTCTGTCTCCCCCAATGAATGAATATGCAATATTTCATCTTCGAATAGGAGATGAACCATACGTTTGAATCATGCTCAACAAAATTTTCAAATCACCTTTTTGAGTGGGGCTGAACTATATGCAATGTTTTATGCATCCACTGCAACCTCTTCTTTTAACAAGATGGGTCATAGTTTTCAGAACTGAACAAGAGGTGAGTAAAGAACGAGAACCAGCCCTTAAGTATACTCAACAAAATGCTCATCTTTGAGCATGAGCTTCAATCAGAGCAGAATATTCACATATTCACATTCAAGCATTATTTGTCACGCATTTATACAACATTTGAATTTTATGGAAAACTGTAGTGTTGACACCTATTTTATGACCAATGAGTTGGGTCCTCTCCTTATCTATTTTATGATGTCCCGAGTTATTCACCGCTTATTGGGCTATTTTGGTTACTTTTGGGTTTATTTTCATGGGTCGCTCTCCTTGGTTGGACCTCGTTCCTTGTCTTTTCCGTTGCTTTAAGCTTAGTGGGTTTTCGTATCTTTTTACCACAACCCTGCCCTAGTGGTCTATCAGATGGCCGTTAGATAGCTTTTGGCAGTCTATTGCTAGACCGTTAGCTAGAGGAAGAGTCATGCTTTAATATCTTTTCTTTCAATCCTTATCTTTTAAAGGACGATCAGCTCATGCGGTCTATCGCACGACCGTTAGGGGCGCTCTAGTAGTTCTTTGCTAGACCGCTAGGCAAACCGAGAGTCCTATTGGGTTTATTCGATCTTATCTATTTCTGGATGACTGAGCCATGCGGTCTATCATTTGACCGTTTATGGAGCCTTTCGGTCTATCGCAATACCGTTAGGAGAGACAGAGAGTCCTACTCTATCTGTTCTTTCTCCCTTCAGTCGTGGTCGAACTAGAGTCCATGATTTGATGTTTTCTCTCCGAATAGAGACTCTCAGAACCTTGTGTTTATTTTCTTGGACATTTGGGAGTATTATCTTCGAGAGTTTGCTAGGTTTAGGCCTGTTTTATTGCTGATTTGTCTTCAACTCGACCTAGGGTTTGGGGGACTATAAATTGAACCCTTGACTTCATGGCTTAAGAAGGAGATCTTCTGGAGTTCGCGTCGAAGTGCTGCTACATCTTGGAGCGAGTAACAACCAGGGAGAAGTCATTTCTACGTCCTTAAGGCTTATGGTCTAGGGAGTATTGAGTTCCATTGGTTTAGTTTATGTCTTTTTTTCTTAGTTTTCTCTACTTCTCTTTGCATTATCATAGCATATTCCCTCTTCCTCTCCCATGTTCTTTGCACTCACATCACGTTTTGAAACGTCCTCCTACTCTTTTCCACGCCCCTCAGGGGTTAAAAAATCACCAACACCCCAGGTATTCACCCTTCCTTTTATGCACTTTAGCTTAATTGCATTATAGATAGTACACTAGTCCAAGGGCTTATTGGGTTGTTTTCTTCGTGTCTATATTCTCTTGCAGGTTTACAGAGCTTATTGCACGAGGCCCAACTCTTCTGACCGGCCAGGAGGAGTGGAGATTCAAGTTCCACATTACTATTCCGGGTGCTCTTGCGGCCGTTTGGAAGACCATTTGCTGATCTCAGGCGGTCTATCACAGGACCGTTTGACGTTGTCTTGCGATCATTTTGAAGACTATTTTCCTTCTGTAGTGCCTGGTTTTCTCTCTCCCGTGGGATGGTGGCCTCACTCGGCTCTTTCCAAGGTACGTATTGTGGTTTTACTACATTATTCACCTTGGTGGCGATCACATCTATCTTCCTTCTTTGGGTGTTGGTCATCTCTTTCACCATCTTGCTTACTTTATCTTTTATTTTTAGTTGCTCCACACCCACGGTGTGTGTTTTCCTTTTATCCCTTTGCTCCACGTCCCGGCGTGTGTTTTCCTTTATTTCTGCATTATTAAGATGACATGCCCACGAATTTCATACTTGGTATTGATTACTTGAGTTAGTGCACCACTTGCTCTCATATATTTCACATCTTTCATATCACTTAACACATCACATCATAAACACACACCATCACAAAAAAATATCTAGAACCTCTAATTTTTGGCGATCACGGTGGGACATCTAGTGCCAATCGTGCTGAGTTTCTGTTTCACCAGCTCATCTTTGCTATTCCTAGTCGCCCTTGTGTTTTTCTCAGTTTTCCTGTTTATTCCCTATTGTTTTCTGCTCTCCGGTTCCCTGGCGGTCTCCTCCCTGGTCGTTTCTGGCCTAAAAGCGGTCTAACGATAGACCGTCTGATCTGTTAGCGGTCTCACATATGACCGTTTCTCCGATTACAGGTACGCACCCCTTGGTTACTGTTATTTATACAGTTTTTGGCTGTGTTTATTACTCCTGGCTGCTATCTGGTCTCCTCCTTTTATTGTGGCATATATTCACATCATTATTTACATATTATTTGCTAGTTTCTAACCTAGAAGTTGCATGCACTCTGGTGCACATAGGATCATTCATCTTTCATATCAAAGTTGCATTCCCACCTTGGTGTGTGATCCTCTCACCTTCATATTCCTTGGGGTCGACTAGGTGACCGCACCAGGGATCTCCATAAGTTCCCTTGAGCCGTGGATTCCCACACGGACACTGGGCCGGTTGTATCTTTGCCACCCCGTGTCTAAGTTGCATAAGTAAGGGAGAGTTCACACCTAGAGTTAACCAAGTTCCCGATATCCTTCCCATTAGGGACCTATTATTGGAGAGAATATTTTAATGGAAATCATTAAGGTTCTTATAGTGCCCCAAAATTTATATAAGTAAAATTGTGATTATTTTTTGGAATTTATTTGGAGTTATAAGGGCTAAATAGATTAATAAAAGGATTATTGAATTTATAAGTCATTATAAGGCCCAATTGTGTTAAATAATTAACCTAGCCTATTTAAATAAAATCCAAAAGGTTTAAGGACCAAGCCCATTAAGTTTGGCCCATATTTTAGAAGGTTATTTAGCCTATATACGTATTTTAAGGATAAAATACTATTTTTATGAATAATAATATGGATAATTAACAAAGAGTTTGATTTATGTTGAATTCTGTGCACTTTGGATGTAGCGGTCTATCGTGCGACCAACACAGTCACGTAACGCACCAAGACTGATGTGTTACACCTTGATAGTTCCGTGAATGGAAGAACGAGTAGAAAGATTGGATCTCTGGGATCCTCTCTACAAGAGACCTAATTGGGAGAACTTGTAAGGTTACTAGGGACTCTTAGAGATCAGATTCTGGCAAATTAAGGACTCTAGAATCGATCTAATCCTCAAACCCTAGCCAAAACCCTATAAATAGGACCTAGTTTTGACCTGAGCAACCCTTACTTTTGCTCATGAAGAAACAAGGTAAGGAGTCACAATTTCGGGTAAGTTCTTTAGAAAATTTTGTTTACAATACTAAGGTCTAATAGCTCTCCAAATTTCGTGCTAGGAGATCAAGTAACCAAGAAGATAGGGGCTTCTAAAGTCGTTGATTCAATCATAGCAGCCCAGAATTCAGAGCAAAAGATCACTGAAGATCAAAAGATTAGGACATCTAAACGAGGTAATTAGAGTTCAATCCGTTAGAACTTTTTGTTCACCTTAGTTTCATTATTTTACCCTCAAAATTTCACATCTTTAGGTCAAGAGGTCGTGGAGTTAGAGCAGCGGAAAATTGCTGGAAAATCACTGAAAAATGAGAACTAGAGCACGATTTTCAGACTCAAATTAGAAGCTTAAAGCCTAGTTAAGAGGTAGGTCATCTCATGATTGGCAAAAGCATCTTGTTAGGGATAAAAGCCCTCTAGTTTTCATTGATTTCATGCATCATAGATCATGAATTTCATATTTTAGTAGGTCATGCATACATGTATACTCTTAACCCTAACTAAGTTAAAAAGGAACTCTCTTGTCAAATTCACAGAAAACCCATGCATACTAGTAGGTTAGCCTTCATTCTATCATATGAAAGTTTATATATGATTTCCAGACATGATGTAAGTTGAAACTTTAGATTTTTATCAGCAGATGATCTGACGCATCAAGGTAAGACCATCACAATGATATAACGGCCTTACGACAAGCCGTCACACCTTCTGTTGTTTTTAAATTCCTCTGTTATCTCTGACAGCCCAGACTCAGTGCGTTACAACACTATAACGGTCCAACGATAAACC
This sequence comes from Amorphophallus konjac, assembly GCA_022559845.1. Taxonomy (NCBI): domain Eukaryota; kingdom Viridiplantae; phylum Streptophyta; class Magnoliopsida; order Alismatales; family Araceae; genus Amorphophallus; species Amorphophallus konjac. The sequence goes on from CM040124.1 coordinate 203,167,108, forward strand.
GTCACAATCACTGTGACGCCCCCATTCTCGATCGTCAGAGTAACTGTAGACGGAATTGAAGGACAATCACATTAACTTATAAATATGCCAAGTTATCTAAGTTTTGACATGTTGATATGACTTTAATTTTATTAATTAGTTTATGATAAGTATCGCATGTTAAAAGCATCTTGAATTATTTTAAGGATATGTTAATTTCATGCCAAAGCACTATAGTTTATATTAACTCCATGATTTTAAATGATGTATTGACGGAGTTTTATCATGATTTCCTATTGTTACACATTCTCTCTATCAATAGAGTCATTTCTTTAAGTACATGGCACATATTCCGGTATGTTGTCCATTAGTTCACACTTTACATTATAGGAACATTATTCTTGGACATGAGGACCTCTCTATTGGACATTCCTTCCAATGGAATAGGAAATCTTGTTTCAAGGCCTCCGAAATTCTCTGCGAGCCTGGGATTCCCACTATACTGGACCGTCAGGAGCATCTACTGGCCCAATATAAGACCGTCACATTTCACTAAGTCTATTTTACTATTTATGGATTCTGACTAATGTAACGGCTGAATACTGAAGTGTCACATCATGTAACGGACCAGTCCTTGACCGTCACATTGTTTGAGTGCTTAACCCGAGGTTTGACCCAAAGGTTGATGTTCTAAAGTTTCTAGATGGATTATTGATGATCTAGAACTTGCCATATTATCCAAAGAGGCTTAATATAATGAAATAAAGGTTAAAGAAATGTACCATATGCTGTCGATTTATCTCCATAAGCATAACCTTGTTTAAGTCATTCTTGACTCTCGCATTATTAAATTGAAGCGTTCATTCATTGAATAGTGTTATCATGAACTTAATGAATTATACATTCTTGGCCATACTTATTGTTACATGTGTGGAAGTAGATTGATTTATACTTGAAGATGTGATCGAGCACTGATTGTGTTCAAGGGCTCCATGCTAGTCCCGCTCGACTAATTGCCGGAAACATACTATTATAAACCATGGGGTATGATGCTACTGGCGTCGCATTACGTTGGGAGTACTTTCTCTATAAATAAGTGAAGATCCACGGCACGATGTGACTTTCTTCTACATGACTTGATATTCCACAGAAATTCATAAAGTACTTGCTCATAAGCAAAAGATACTGGAGTGATGATTATGTGGCTTGCTAGTTGATGCGGGACGGACACGGGAGACGACACTATTAGGTGCCACCCTCGGACTCTAGATGAAGACATGACCAGCATCACACACCAGGGAGACACTAAGCCCGACACTACGAGCTCCTAGTGACAAAATGTCACTATCAGAAGTGGAAGCTCACTCGTCATCCCAAGCGAAGGAAAGCGCGGACCGTGCGCGGTTAAGGAACCGGCGGAGGTCAAGGGTAGTCCGACTCAACTTCCGGACTCGGATCGAGTCGCGGGACGGGTCACTCTCACTCTCATAGCGGTGACATGGACACACGGGCTAGTACCTACACTCTTGGCAGCGGCCTAAGACCGTATACTAGCTAAGCAATGTAACGCCAAGGAGTTAAGACCTTTACCTCCACGCACCCGGCGTGGCGAAGACAACCCCGGCCGAATCACGGACTCCCGGTTAAACAATATCACAGCACTACAAAGATTTGACCCACTCCACGCAGGGAGGTAAAAGGTCACATGTGGAGCCCGGGAATCACGCAACTCGGGTTGACGGGCAGCATCTTGATGTCGCCCGGCGGTGACGAACTCCGCGTTTTCGTGCTTTCCGAACCGCGGGTTCTGTGGGCCCGCGGGGCCCACGGATGGCGCTGTCCTCCGGATCTGCGGGGGTGGCACCCACTATGATGGGGACCCCTGGTGGCACGCCTCCACGGACGGCGGTCGGCCGGGAACACCGATCGGGGGTCGATCGGTCCCGATTCCCAAGTCTTGAAGTTGCTGCCCACGGAGTTTGGTTGCTATTTTCAGGCGCGCGCCCCAGCGAAAACAGCCTCTGCGGTCAGCCCCGTCGCTGGAATGTGACGAAACCAGCGCCGTTGGAAAGAGGATTCAAAATCCTGTAATCTAGGGCCAGTGGACTCCTCTGAACCTGGGCGGACCTGGGCTTTAACAATTTTCCAATCTTCTGCTCCACAGCTCCCGAAATATCAGATCAGCACATCACTTTCCTATAAATGGCCGTTGACCGCCTACTTAAATTTGGATTCAGTCTTCGAGCTCTTCTTCAAAGTTGTAGGGCATAAAACCACGGAACTGGTACTATTTTTGGAATTTGATTCGGAGGTGGTGGTGATTTACTATGAATTTTGGGGTGACTGGTGGTCGGATCGGGGAACAGGAGGACAGAACTGTAGATGGGACTGAGAATGATTTTTAGAAAATATGAGATGGGTGAATGAAAAATTAGGAAAAATTATGGATGAAGGGGTGGATGAATGGAACCCCCAGTAAAATTGGGCGAACCAAAAAAACTCAAAAAGTGGACCTAAGACATGAAACTCAGGGCGGGGATGAATCTGGACAGAACTCTGGCAGAACCGAAGTGGAAGAGTGGACGAAAATCAAAAAAATATGAAACGAGATCTGAATGGCAAACCAAAATTTGTGAGATTTCCTTGACACCTCTGGAATACCCACTAAAATCCCCAGATCTATCTGAGCTCAGGGCTGAGACATGAAATTCGTGGAAGCTTCTGTGGTACTGCGCGGTCAGAACTCCATTGATGGCGATGCCGGTGCGGTGGCGGCTCGTGGCGGCGGCGGCGATTGTTGGAACCGATACACGAGGCGTCACACCTCAGAATGGAAGCCTTCACAGCTTCAAGGGGGAGAGGGAGGAGAGAGGACGGGGGTGCACCAGCCCTTGCTCTTGAATTTGTTTGAATCAAAATGGCATTAATTCTAAAAAATGGGAAATTACAAGTATTTATGTGTTACATCTCACATCCATTGTCCACCGTTGGATCTAGGGGATGGGAATGGGTGGCCTGGGATTGAGTGTGACACACACACACAAAATACATTAAAATATTTAAGGGGGGGGCGGCCCTTGGACCAAGGAGGTGGAAGGTGGACTTGGTAGGTGGGGTGGGTGGCCAACTTGGACTTTCCAAGCCACTTGTCCCCCCACTTGGCCCACCTATCTAGAAGCCTCCATTTGACATGTTGACTGACCCCACATGGGGCCCTTGGCTGAGGTGGCTCAATGGGATGGGGCCTGGGGGGCCCGTGGGGCCCACGGGGTCCAAATTGCACATAAGCCCCTCTTACAATCAAAATAGCAAACCGAATACAACGAAATAAACATAAATTACACACACATAAAGGCTAACTAAATATGATAAATGGGGAGGCTCAAGGCGGAGTCTCCAGGCTGTCTCCGAGCCAGATGGACGCTGAGGTGGCTCGAGTCGTGCTCCGTGTGCGGTACCGGTGGCTCGGCGTGTCGCGCCGCTCAACTGCTCGGGTGTCCGCACCAATTCTCCCGGGGTGGGAGAAACTCGACCCTGTTGAGTAAGGGTCTGCATCGCTCCTGTATCGCTCCAGAAGGTCCGGATCGATCCGCTGTAACTCGCCATGTGTGGTCCATGTGTCCTCAGTAGCGGGCCGTCCTCTCCATCGCACTAGGTAGCGCGGGTAAGATCAACTCCTGGTAACTGTCACTTGCTCGTCCAGTATACGATCTATATGCTCACGCTGCCATGAAAAAGGGACTGGAGGTGGAAGTGTACACTCAGGTGTGGGATCACTCTCAAGGGGAGGGGATGGCTCAAAAGGCTCACTAGGGATCACCGCTGGGTCCCTATATGCAACAAGATTCGATACATTGAAGGTAGAGCTTATACCATATTCCTCGGGCAGGTCCACAACATACGCATTGGATCCAACGCGTTTCAACACTCTAAAGGGACCGGCTCCGTGAGCTTGCAACTTCTTAACGGTTCCAGAGGAAAACCGTTCAAGTCTTACCCTGATCATGACGTATTCGCCCTCGTGGAACTCTCGGTGGTGTCGGTGGGCATCGGCTAACTCCTTGTACCGTGCATTGCTGGCCTCAATGTGACGACGGATGTCGTCATGCAAACTCCTAACATGCCTAGCAAACGACTCGGCCGACTCCGACACTCTAGCATGGGCAGGCATGGGGACAAGGTCAATGGGTTTCCTAGGCCTACGACCTGTGACAATCTCAAATGGACTCATGCCGGTAGACCTATTCACCGAATCATTGTATGCAAACTCAGCCATGGATAAAATGAGATCCCAATCCCCAATGCAGTCCCTGACTAAACACCTCAAAAGATCTCCCAGACTCCTATTGACTACCTCGGTCTGACCATCGGTCTGGGGGTGATATGCAGTGAAAAACTTGAGGTGAGTACCCATCATATGCCATAGTGTCTTGAATCTAACATCACGGTCAGACACTATAGTGCGAGGCAACCCGAACTTGCACACCACATGCGTAAGGAAAAGGCGGGCTACCCTCGAAGCATCCGAAGTCTTCGAGCAAGGAATAAAGAGGGCCATCTTCGAGAAACGGTCAACCACCACATAGACCGAATCATGCTTCCTGGAGGTACGTGGCAGTCCCAAAATAAAGTCCATGCTAACATCCTGCCACGGGACAGCAGGCACGGAAAGAGGCATATAAAGACCCGCACTTTGCTTCTTCTTCTTGGCCGTAGCACATGTACGGCACTGAGCCACGATGTTAGCAACATCGCGCTTCAAGCTCGGCCAATAAAATCGATGCTCTACTGTCTCAATAGTCTTGTTCCGACCAAAGTGGCCAGCTAGACCTCCCGCATGTTGTTCCCATACTAAGAAATCTCGAACCAAAGTTCGGGGAACACATAGCCTGCTACCTCAAAAGAGGTAACCCTCCTGAAGCACATACTCATCAAGGTCTCTCGAGGGTCCGGCCTGGAGGGTGGTAAAAATCTGACCAAAGTCAGGACAATCAACATAGGCCTCCTTCATCTTCTCTAACCCTATGACCTCGGCACTCATGGTGGTAAGCAAACATGCTCGCCGACTCAAGGCATCAGCCACCTTGTTCTCCACTCCAGCCTTATGTTTCAGCACAAAGGTGAACTGCTGGAGATACTCGACCCAACGACTATGACGCGAGTTAAGCTTCTTTTGCAAATGGAGGCACCTCAATGCTTCGTGGTCGGAGTATAGGACAAACTCCTGATGTAAAAGATAGTGCCTCCAATGCCTAAGAGCCTGAACAACTGCGTAGAATTCTTTATCATATGTGGAATATTGCAGCTTCGCGTCATTCAGCTTCTCGCTGAAATATGCGATCGGGTGGGACTCCTGACTCAAAACTCCCCCAATTCCCACGCCCGACGCATCACAAGAGACCTCAAACACCTTCGAGAAATCAGGCAGTCGAAGGATAGGTGTCTGGGTCATGCGCTCCTTGATGTCCTTGAAGGCAGCAGATGCGGCCTTCGTCCATACAAATGTGCCCTTACGGATGCAATCCATGATCGGGGTGGTGATGGAGCTAAATCCGCGGATAAAGCGACGATAGAACGTCGCAAGACCATGAAATATGCGGACATCATGAACGGTATGGGGTTCCGGCCACTCAACAATGGCCCGGACCTTCTCCGGATCGGCGGAGACCCCAGTACTAGACACGATAAAACCCAAGAAGGTAAGCTGAGCTATCATGAAGGCACACTTCTGTGGGTTCGCAAACAGGTTCTCTCGCCGAAGAAGTAGACAGACCTGCCGAAGGTGGTCTAAGTGGTCCCCCGTGGTGCGGCTATAGATAAGGATATCATCAAAATACACCACTACAAAGACTCCAATGAAAGGTCGAAGGACCTGAGTCATGAGCCGCATGAAAGTGCTAGGGGCATTGGTCAACCCAGAAGGTATGACCAACCACTCTTATAGACCGTCCTTGGTCTTAAATGCGGTCTTCCACTCATCACCTGGCATAATCCTCACCTGATGATAGCCACTCTTAAGATCGATCTTTGAAAAGATAGTGGCACCTGCCATCATGTCTAGCATGTCATCTAGGCGGGGAATAGGGAACCTGTACTTCACGGTGATTTTGTTGATGGCACGACTATCAATGCACATTCTCCACGTGTCATCCTTCTTTGGGGCAAGTAATGCGGGTACAGCACATGGACTCATGCTGTCCCAAACAGACCCTCTCTACACTTACTCATCGACCTGCCGTTTAAGCTCGGCATGCTCCGTGGGACTCATGCGATAATGAGGAAGGTTGGGCAAAGAAGAGCCTGGAACAAGGTCGATGGCATGCTGAATATCCCGCATAGGTGGGAGTCCCTCGGGAAGCTCATCGGGAAAGACATCAGCATACTCCTGCAGAATGGGAACAACCTCGGGTGGGAGCTCACCCTCGGAGTCCCGCTCCACCTCTCGGACCGTAATGGCAAACACCGGACAGCCCTGACTAAGCTCTTGATCCATCTCCCGGGAGCTAATCATCATCAATCTCCTCGTCGAGGGCTCTCCTGGGCCAGAGGTAACGGTCATAGCCCGAGCTGGAGATGGGGTACTAGGCCCGGGGACGGAAGGCTTCGGAGTACTAGGGCCAGTAGGACCCCTGACTGATGGGCTCCTGGGCCGAACGGGTTGGAGGGTGACCCCATGGCCAGCGTGGTCGAAGGTACAGGTGTTCGACCGGCCATGGAGCGTGGCATCCCGGTCAAATAACCACAGCCTACCAAAAATGATACTACCCACTTCCATGGGGAGGACATCACACCAGATCTCGTCACGGTAGGAGTGGAGCTGCAGCGGGACCAAGCACCGCAGCCTGACCGAAATGGAAGTGGTATCCACCCATGATACCTGATAGGGACAAGGATGGTCTACGGGTGTGAGACCAAGACGAGCGACAGCGTTCGTGGAGATTGCATTGATACAACTCCCGCTATCGATGACCACCTTGCAAATTTGCTTTCCCAGCCTACAGAATACCTGAAGGATAGTGGTCCGACGCCAGTCATCACTGACCTGTGGCTGGGTGAGGATACATCTGACGACCCCTACGTGGGTGTCGTCCGACTGCTGGACATCCTGGGCCTCACCTCCCATCTCATAGTACTCATCAGATAACTCTTCATCTGCCTCATAGCTGACTAACTCGAGGCCTGTAGGGGTGGTATCCTCGGCCTGTGTGTCCCCAATGTGAAGAGATGGGCGGGTGGGACACTGGTTGGCGAAATGGCCAAACCCATTGCAGCGATAACACTGCTGCCGTGATCCACTAGGCTCCCCAATCATAGGTCCTTTACCTTTATCCTCCCGACGGATAGGAGGCGTAGGCAACAAAGGACGTGCAGGAGGTGCGGGTGCCGGTGGACGGGCTATGGGTGGGGCCGTAGGATGCTGGGGACGAGGAAGGTCCCTCGGGGGTGGAGGACGAGGCCTAGGAGCAAAGGGCTCGGGGCGAGCGGGCTCCTGAGGTCATGCCATGGGGGCCCTCGGATACGTGCCAGATGAGCCATGTGACTCGACACTACGAAGGGGAAAGGAGCCCGACGGATGGGGTGACTCAAACTCGGCCTCGAACTGCTCCAATTCGAGAGCAATCTGATATGCCTGCTCCAAAGTGGTGGCATTGCGGCGAAAGAGTTCATATTGATAATTGGGCCGCAAACCTCTCCGAAAGCGGGATATCGTCATGGTGCTATCTTCCGTGACCCCACACCGCAAATAATACTCATCGAACTCGGCGGTGTACTCGGTCACAGATCGGTTCCCTTGGGAGATGCTTTGCCACTTGTCTATGAGACATTGGCGATATGAGGCGGGAAGGTACTTCTCCCTCAACTTGGTTTTCATATCATCCCAAGTACCGATCTGGGGTTGATGTCGTTGGTTGAGCAGGCTCTCCACATTGATCCAATAAGTTTGAGCCTCCCCTTGCAGCTTCATCTTAGCATATCGGACTCTCCGGTGGTCCTTCATCTCAAACCACTCGAAGTATCGGTCCATGCCGGCCTCCCAATCTAAATACACCCGAGGGTCCAAGGACCCTCTAAAAGTGGGAGGGTCCGCACGCACACCCCTAAGAATGCGGTCGTCATCCTCGTCATCACGATTCCGTCGTTGATGACGACAACCATTACCCCCTTGATCATTATCAGATGCATAATCATCCATGACATGCACCTGTTGAACCCCAACATTCTCCACTTGAGCCCTTGGCACATCGGGTTGCTGCACCGGTTCTTGTTGGCCATTCATCGGCGCGGGTTGCGCCGCTACTGGACCCCTCTCTAGGATGGCAATCCTCCCAACTAAGCCCTGGATGGACTGATCCGAACTCTCAGCCCGATCCTCGAGGGCTTTCATCTGCCCTTCTAGACGCGTTCCTATGCCATCTATACGCATACTAAGGCCATCCATACGCATGTCAAGACGTTCCATAATGGCTCAAAACATCTCGGCCGTCGAGGTCTCATCGGAGCTACGGGCCCGGGAATCCGCCATAGGTGGTGGTGGCGAGTATTGGGTACCTCGACGGGTGGGCATGCAACTGACACACGACCTAGAAGACTCCGACTAATGCAAACACACACTAAATGATGCACTTAGACCTAAACCAATATCCGGTACGGGGCGGAGTTAATCGATCCGAAGATCACTCCCGCAAGTGTGCGACCTCCCGGTAGGCGTAGCCTAACGTTCGGACAACACCTTTTAAGATACCGAATAAAGGGTGCAAATGTAATTTAAAACACACTTTTTTTTGTTTTGAAAATAATGATGGTCCTATACTCGACTTAGACCATGATGCATGCAAGATATATGCAAAGACTACCCTAGACTCGACTCGCTCTGATACCAAACTGATGCGGGACGGACACGGGAGACGACACTATTAGGTGCCACCCTCGGACTCTAGATGAAGACGCGACCAGCAGCACACACCAGGGAGACACTAAGCCCGACACTACGAGCTCCTAGTGGCAAAACGTCGCTATCAGAAGTGGAAGCTCAGTCGTCGTCCCAAGCGAGGGAAAGCGCGGACCGTGCGCGGTTAAGGAACCGGCGGAGGTCAAGGGTAGTCCGACTCAACTTCCGGACTCGGATCGAGTCGCGTGACGGGTCACTCTCACTCTCACAGCGGTGACATGGACACACGGGCTAGTACCTACACTCTCGGCAGCGGCCTAAGACCATATACTAGCTAAGCAATGTAACGCCAAGGAGTTAAGACCTTTACCTCCACGCACCCGACGTGGCGAAGACAACCCCGGCCGAATCACGGACTCCCGGTTAAACAATATCACATCACTACAAAGATTTGACCCACTCCACGCAGGGAGGTAAAAGGTCGCATGTGGAGCCCGGGAATCACGCAACTGGGGTTGACGGGCAGCATCTTGATGTCGCCCGGCGGTGCCGAACTCCGCGTTTTCGTGCTTTCCGAACGGTGGGTTCTGCGGGCCCACGGGGCCCACGGATGGCGCTGTCCTCCAGATCTGCGGGGGTGGGACCCACTATGATGGGGACCCCTGGTGGCGGGCCTCCACGGACGGCGGTCGGTCGGGAACACCGATCGGGGGTCAATTGGTCCCGATTCCCAAGTCTTGAAGTTGCGGCCCACGGAGTTTGGTTGCTGTTTTCAGGCGCGAGCCCCGGCGAAAATGGCCGCTGCGGTCAGCCCCGTCGCCGGAATGCGAAAAACCAGCGTCGTTGGAAAGAGGATTCAAAATCCTTCAATATAGGGCCAGTGGACTCTTCTGAACCTGGGCGGACCTGGGCTTTAACAATTTTCCAATCCTCTGCTCCACAGCTCCAGAAATATCAGATTATCACATCAGTTTCCTGTAAATGACCGTTGACCGCCTACTTAAAGTTGGATTCAGTCTTCCAACTCTTCTTCAAAGTTCTAGGGTATCAAACCGCGGAACTGGGACTATTTTTGAAATTTGATTTGGAGGTGGTGGTGATTTACTATGAATGTTGGGGTGACTGGTGGTCGGATTTGGGAACAGGAGGACAGAACTGTAGATGGGACTGAGAATGATTTTTAGAAAATATGAGATGGGTGAACGAAAAATTAAGAAACATTGTGCATGAAGGGGTGGATGAATGGAACCCCCAATAAAATTGGGCGAACCAAAAAAACTCAAAAAGTGGACCTAAGACATGAAACTCAGGGCGGGGATGAATCTGGACAGAACTCTGGCAGAACCGAAATGGAAGAGTGGACGAAAATCAAAAAAAAAATGAAATGAGATCTGAATGGCAAACCAAAATTTGTGGGATGTCCTTGACACCTCTGCAACACCCACTAAAATCCCCAGATCTATCTGAGCTCGGGGCTGAGACATGAAATTCATGGAAGCTTCTGTGGTACTGCGCGAGCAGAACTCCGTTGATGGCGATGGCGGTGCGGTGGCGGCTCGTGGCGGCGGCGGCGATCGTCGGAACCGATACACGAGACGTCACACCTCAGAATGGAAGCCTTCACAGCTTCAACGGGGAGAGCGAGGAGAGAGGAGGGGGGCGCACCAGCCCTTGCTCTTGAATTTGTTTGAATCAAAATGGCATTAATTCTAAAAAATGGGAAATTACAAGTATTTATGTGTTACATCTCACATCCATTGTCCACCGTTGGATCTAGGGGATGGGAATGGGTGGCCTGGATTGAGTGTGACACACACACACAAAATACATTAAAATATTTAAGGGGGGGGGGTGGCCCTTGGACCAAGGAGGTGGAAGGTGGGGTGGGTGGCCAACTTGGACTTTCCAAGCCACTTGTCCCCCCACTTGGCCCACCTATCTAGAAGCCTCCATTTGACATGTTGAATGACCCCACATGGGGCCCTTGGCTGAGGTGGCTCAATGGGATGGGGCCTGGGGGGCCCGTGGGGCCCACGGGGTCCAAATTGCACATAAGCCCCTCTTACAATCAAAATAGTAAACCGAATACAACGAAATAAACACAAATTACACACACATAAAGGATAACTAAATATGATAAATGGGGAGGCTTAAGGCTGAGTCTCCAGGCTGTCTCCGAGCCAGATGGACGCTGAGGTGGCTCGAGTCGTGCTCCGTGTGCGGTACCGGTGGCTCGGCGTGTCGCGCCGCTCAACTGCTCGGGTGTCCGCACCACTAGTACATTCTCGTTACATTCTTTTTCTTGAAAGGCCATAACATGTTCTTGTTACACTCTTGCTAGTTCATACTTGCTCTCATTGTATCTTAAACGATCATCTTTGTTGCTTTGGGTATTCGCATGATTCATCGCATTCGCATGATTTTACCTTATTTCTTTAGAGCTAAAATGTTAATTACTTTAACGATGCCTTCATGTCGATGCGAAGATACCTACTAGGTAAGTGTGCTCATTACCTATTTCCATTCTTTTCAGGAAATGAAAGTGATTCGAAATCGGATTCGGGTTATACAAGTAGCGGGTCCGAGAGCGAATGAAAGTATTGTCAAAGATAAGAGTGAAGACTTAGGAAAGTCTATATTGTTTAGATTGAGTCTATGTAATTTTCCTATTTCTTGAGTCTGATAAATTGAAAGATGTTGAAAGTTATTGTATTTGAATATTGATTATCAATGAAATAAGTTGGAGTTTGATAAAAATAGTGTGCAATTAGATTTACGTGTGTGATTGTCTTGCGCTCTGATCATTCTTGCTTGCAAGAGGCTTACCATGCCGGCTGTTCACGTTTCTCTAGCGAGTCTTCCGCTGTCGTAAAGGCTCGAGATATGACAGTTAAGTTGGTATCAGAGCCTAAGTCTCAAGACTTGGGAAGAAGAGTCATGTCATAAGATAAGTCCAAGGTTTAAGGACCCCTACCTATGAACTAAGGAAAAAATTTCCACACCCATGTGAGAATTGGGTAGAACCCGGGAAAAGATAGTTAATTAGTTTTAAGATTGATTTTCCTTTCAGTTTCATGAGAAATAACAAGTTGTTATTTTTCTCTCAGGTACCCTATTATTACCATGGCTCATCGCGTAGATTGGAATGGTATGCAACAAACTGTTACTGGCCTTATACATGCATTACAAACCATGGCGCAAGCTAGTGCATGAGCAAGGGCTGGTGATTTACATCGCAACTTTCGGGGCTTAAACCCTCCGCGTTTCTTCAGTTCTTCTAATCCTAACGAGGCAGAGAACTGGATAGACGAAATGAATCGTATCTTTGATCTTATCCAATGCACCGATCAAGAGAAGATGCATCTCGTAACCTTTCAACTCAACAAAGATGCCCGCACATGGTGGAAGTCAGTTCCGACACCCCCGGCCGATGCCCCTCATACTTGGGATGGTTTTCTTATCCTATTCTGTGCCAAGTACTTTTCTGAGCACGTAAAAGAGAGAAAGGCTATGGAGTTTGCCGCTCTTCGGCAAGGAATGATGACGGTTGCCGAATATGAACTGCAATTCTCAAGGCTTACACCTTACGCACCACATCTTATCAGCACCGATTTATTGAAGGTAAATCGATTCATGGACGGGTTACGGCCCAGTTTCATTCCGCAGCTCGGGACCCAAAACATCCGTACATATGCGGAAATGGTTCAATGAGCGTATTTGTACGAAAGGACCTTAGAGAAGGTTGAAAATTTAAAAGGGAAAGGAGAAGAATCCAGCCGATGCTCAGATCGGCGTTATAAGAAAGAAAATTCAGCATCACGGAGCCCTACAAAAGCCATGATAGTAAGAAAAGATCCCGGAATGGGAATGGTGGAAGTTCCCATAAGCAAAAGAAAGTCAAGGAAGACAAGGAGCAAGTTGCTACAGCTTGCACGTTTTGCGAAAAATTTGGCCATTCGGCTGAGGAATGCTGGAAGCACCTCGGCGCTTGTTTACGTTGTGGAAGTAGGGAGCATCGCATGCCAGATTGCCCCTTTATGAAACACCAATCGTCTGGTGGAGGACGTAGGAGGCAGGCTCGCCTTAATGCTTTCTTGGAAGAAGAGGAAGCGCCCAAGGATGGTGTGCTTATGGAAGGTACACTTCAAATTTATTCTCGTCCTGCATTTGTGCTATTTGACACTAGTGCCTCTCATTCATTTATCTCCACTACTTTTACAAAAACATTATCAATTGCATCAGTCCCCTTACCTTCAGATCTCCTTATTACCACACCCTTAGGTTCTGGAACAAAGCTTACCGACTATTATCCTGATAGCAAAGTGATAGTAGAAGGTCACAATCTCCCCACAAACTTAGTATGCCTTGACATGAAAGGTTACGATGCCATTTTAGTGGTAGATTAACTTGTAGATCATGATGCTTATACCAATTGCTGAAATAGGATTCTATCCTTTTGAAAGCCCGATCTTCCAAGATTTTCCTTCCTTGGCATTAAGTACAAGAAGCATCCTACTATCATATCTTCTCTTCACGCTTGCAAACTTATCTCGCAAGGATGTCAAGCTTTTCCAGCTTCTGTCATTGTTACCGAATCCAAGGAGATTATCTTAGCAGACATTCCTATTGTAAATGAGTTCCCCGATGTGTTCCCATCAGAATTACCTAGTTTACCATCCGAGAGGGAAGTAAACTTCACTATTAAACTCATTCCAGGAGCAGCACCTATTTCTATAGTCCCTTACAGGATGTCCCCCACAGAACTAAAAGAACTAAAGAAGCAGTTGCATGAACTACTGGATGAGGGCTTTATCAGACCTAGCACATCCCCTTGGGGTGCATCGGTTCTATTTGTCAAAAAGAGGGATGGTTCTCTCAGACTATGCATCGATTACCGGCGACTGAATCAACTTACAATCAAAAACAAGTATCTGTTGCTGCGTATTGATGACCTCTTTGATCAGCTTTCAGGAGCAGAATATTTCTCCAAGATGGACCTCAGATCAGGTTATCATCAACTTAGAATTAAAGAAGAAGACATTTATAAATTAGCTTTTTGAAGTCATTATGGCCACTATGAATTCGTGGTAATGCCGTTCGGGTTAACAAATGTCCCAGCAGCATTTATGCAACTTATGAACAGTGTTTTCCAGCCATATCTAGACCAATTCATCGTCGTCTTCATCGATGACATCTTGATATATTCCAAGACAAAGGAAGAACATGAAGAACATCTATAGATAGTTTTGCAAACACTTAGAGAACATAAACTTTATGCCAAGCTTAATAAGTGTGAATTCTGGCTCAAGGAAGTTTCATTCCTAGGCCACATTATTTCAAAAGAAGGTATCGCTGTGGATCCTTCTAAGGTAGAAGCCGTTAAGAATTGGAGCCGGCCAACGACCGTATCGGAAGTACGAAGTTTTCTGGGTCTAGCTGGTTATTATAGAAGATTGATTAAGGATTTCTCAAAGATTGCAGTTCCTTTAACTAGACTCACGAGAAAAAAAAAGTACTTTTGTCTGGTCAGAGGAATGTGAAAAGAGTTTCCAAACTCTTAAAAATCATCTTACTACAGCTCCTATTCTAACACTACCGGTGGATGGTGGTGGATTCGAAGTATATACGGATGCATCTGGCATTGGCCTAGGGTGTGTCCTCATGCAAAATGGAAAAGTAATCTGTTATTCTTCCAGACAATTGAAGCGTCACGAGGAAAATTATCCTGTGCGTGATTTGGAATTAGCAACTGTCATTTTCGCCTTGAAAATTTGGCGTCGTTATCTCTATGGAGAAAAGTTTACGGTCCACTCGGACCTCAAAAGCTTGAAGTACTTATTTTCTCAAAAATTGCTAAATATGAGGCAGAGGAGGTGGTTGGAATATCTCAAAGACTTTGATTTTGTTATTCAATATCATCCTGGCAAGGCTAATACTGTAGCAGATGCACTCAGCATAAAATCAATGGGTATGCTATCAAGTCGAATGAATAGTATGACTAATCTTATTCCTCAATTTGCTCAGTTAAACTTAGGTATTGACAGGAAGGAAGATTGTTTCCTAACTAATATTCAAGCTCAACTTACATTAATAGAAGATCAGGTCAAGCTGCAAAATGATGATCCTATATTATTGGAGATCAAGGCCAATGTTGAACAAAAGCCGGATTAAGAATGGAAGATTGCTATTTAAAGACCGAATATGTGTACCGGATCATAAGGATACGAAGAAATTGATTCTAGAAGAAGCACATAAATCAAGGTATACCATTCACCTAGGTAGTATAAAAATGTATCAGGATCTCAAAAGAAATTTCTGGTGGCCCAACATGTAGAGGGAAATAGCGGATTTCGTGTCTCGCTGTCTCACTTGTCAACAAGTAAAGGCAGAGCATTTTAGACCCGCCGGTAAACTACATCCCTTGAATATTCTCGAATGGAAGTGGGAGAGTATAGGGATGGATTTCATTATGGGGTTACCTAAGACAAGAGGTGGACACGATGGTATATGGGTAATCATAGACCGATTAACTAAATCTGTATATTTCATACCAATAGAAAGTCGATGGTCTGTGGATATCTTGGCAGCATTATACATAAGGGAAATTGTTAAATTACATGGTGTCCCAGTCACTATTATATCTGATAGAGATCCTCGATTCACATCATAGTTTTAGAAGGGTCTACAATAGTCACTAGGGACTAGATTGAATTTCAGCACAACCTTTCATCCACAAACTGATGGTCAGACAGAAAGAATGAATCAAGTGGTAGAAGACATGCTCAGGGCTTGTGTTATTGATTTTGGAGGTAGTTGGCATGATCACTTGTCTCTAGTAGAATTTGCATATAAGAACAGTTATCAGGCCAGCATACAAATGGCACCTTTTGAAGCTCTATATGGAAAAAGTTATCGATCACCAATATGTTGGAATGAAATAGGGGAAAGATAATTCCTAGGCCCCAATATTATCAGAGATTCTATAGAGAAGATCTAGCTTATTCAAGAGAGAATAAAGATGGCGCAAGATATGCAGAACTCTTATGCTGATAATCGAATACGCGACTTAGAATTTCAAGTAGGAGACCATGTGTATCTCAAGGTTTCTCTAGGTCGTGGTATTCAAAGATTTGGCATTAAGGGCAAGCTAACTCCAAGGTTCATTGGACCGTTTGAAATTCTTGAAAGGGTCGGTGAAGTGGCCTACAAACTGGCTTTACCTCCACAATTAGCATGAGTTCATGACGTATTTCACGTCTCTATGCTGAAGAAGTATGTATATGATCCTGACCATATTATGATCACTTATGACAATCTGGAGATTCAGAAAGATATAACGTACGAGCAAACGCCAATAAAGATTCTGGAACGAGAAGTGCGTCAACTAGGAAATAAAGTTATTCCTATGGTCAAGATTCAATGGAAGAAAACAGGGCCATATGAAGCAACATGGGAAACCGAAGCAGCCATGCGGAAAAGATTCCCAGAATTATTTTAACTGTAAGTACACCTTCCATAATCCATGTATTGAATTTGGGGACCAAATTCTTCTAAGTGGGGGAGGAGAGAATATTTTAATTGAAATCATTAAGGTTCTTGTAGTGCCTCAAAATTTATATAAGTAAAATTATGATTATTTTCTAGAATTTATTAGGAGTTATAAGGGCTAAATAGATTAATAAAAAGATTATTAAATTTATAAGTCATTATAAGACCCAATTGTGTTAAATAATTAACCTAGTCTATTTAAATAAAGTCCAAAAGATTTATGGACCTAGCCCATTAAGTTTGGCCCATATTCTAGAAGGTTATTTAGCCTATTTACGTATTTTAAGGATAAAATAGCATTTTTATGGATAATAATATGGATAATTAACAAAAGAGTTTGATTTATGTTGAATTCTGTGTACGTTGGATGTAGCGGTCTATCGTGCGACCGCCACAGTCACGTAACGCACCTACACTGATGTGTTACACCTTGATAGTTCCGTGAATGGAAGAACGAGCAGAAGGATTGGATCTCTGGGATCCTATATACAAGAGACCTAATTGAAAGAACTTGTAAAGTTACTAAGGACTCTTAGGGATCAGGTTCTGGCAAATTAAGGACTCTAGAATCGATCTAATCCTCAAACCCTAGCCAAAATCCTATAAATAGGACCTAGTTTTGACCTGAGCAACCCTTACTTTTGCTCGTGAAGAAACAAGGTAAGGAGTCACAATTTCGGGTAAGTTCTTTAGAAGATTTTGTTTATAATACTAAGGTCTAATAGCTCTCCAAATTTCGTGCTAGGAGATCAAGTAACCAAGAAGATAGGGGCTTCTAAATTCGCTGATTCAATCATAGCAGCCCAGAATTCAGAGCAAAAGATCATTGAAGATCAAGAGATTAGGACGTTTAAACGAGGTAATTAGAGTTCAATCCTTTAGAACTTTCTGTTCACCTTAGTTTCATTATTTTACCCTCAAAATGTCACATCTTAAGGTCAAGAGGTCATGGAGTTAGAGTAGCGGGAAAATACTAGAAAATCACTGGAAAAGGAGAACTAGGGCACGATTTTTAGACTCAAATTAGAAGCTTAAAGCCTACTTAAGAGGTAGGTCATCTCATGATTGGCAAAAACATCTTGTTAGGGATAAAAGCCCTCTGGTTTTCATTGCTTTCATGCATCATAGATCATGAATTTAATGTTTTAGTAGGTCATGCATACATGTATACTCTTAACACTAACTAAGTTAAAAAGGAACTATCTTGTCAAATTCACAGAAAACCCATGCATACTAGTAGGTTAGCCTTCATTCTATCATATGAAAGTTTATATATGATTTTCATACATGATGTAAGTTGAAACCTTAGATTTTTATCAGCAGACGATCTGACGCATCAAGGTAAGACCGTCACAATGATATAACGACCTTACGACAAGCCATCACACCTTCTGTTGTTTTTAAATTTCTCTGTTATCTCTGACGGCCCAGACTCAGTGCGTTACAACACTATAACGGTCCCACAATAAACCGTTACAATCACTGTGATGCCCCCATTCTCGACCGTCAGAGTAACTGTAGATGGAATTGAAGGACAGTCACATTAACTTATAAATATGCCTAGTTATCTAAGTTTTGACCTGTTGATATGACTTTAAATTTATTAATTAGTTTATGATAAGTATCGCATGTTAAAAGCATCTTGAATTATTTTAAGGATATGTTAATTTCATGCCAAAGCACTATAGTTTATATTAACTCCATGATTTTAAATGATGTATTGACGGAGTTTTATCATGATTTCCTATTGTTACACATTCTCTCTATCAATAGAGTCATTTCTTTAAGTACATGGCACATATTTCGGTATGTTGTCCATTAGTTCACACTTTACACTATAGGAATATTATTATTGGACATGAGGACCTCTCTATTGGATATTCCTTCCAATGGACTAGGAAATCTTGTTTCAAGGCCTCCGTAATTCTCTGCGAGCCTGGGATTCCCACTAGGACGTCGAGTTGGTTGTACCATTAAAACACATTTAGTATATTACACTATCGATGTTTCTGATTCTAGCAATGTAATGGATCTATACTGGACCGTCAGGAGCATCTAACGGCCCAATATAAGACCGTCACATTTCACTAAGTCTATTTTACTATTTCTAGATTCAGACTAATGTAACGGCTGAATACTGGAGCGTCACATCATGTAACGGCCTAGTCCGTGACCGTCATATTGTTTGAGTGCTTAACCCGAGGTTTGACCCAAGGGTTGATGTTCCAAAGTTTCTAGATGGATTATTGATGATCTAGAGCTTGCCATATTATCCAAAAAGGCTTAATATAATGAAATAAAGGTTAAAGAAATGTACCATTATGCTGCCGATTTATCTCCATAAGCATAACCTTGTTTAAGTCATTCTTGACTCTCGCATTATTAAATTGAAGCGTTCATTCATTAAATAGTGTTATCACGAACTTATTGAATTATACATTCTTGACCATACTTTATTATATGCGTGGAAGTAGCTTGATTTATACTTGAAGATGCGATCGAGCACTGATTATGTTCAAGGGCTCTATGCTAGTCCCCTCGGCTGATTGCCGGAAACATACTATTATAAACCATGAGGCATGATGCTACTGGCGTCGCATTGCGCTGGGAGTACTTTCTCTATAAATAAGTGAAGATCCACGGCACGACATGACTTTCTTGTACATGACTTGATATTCCACAGAAATTCATGAAGTACTTGCTCAAAAGCAAAAGATACTGGAGTGATGATTATGTGGCTTACTAGTACATTCCCGTTACATTCTTGTTCTTGAAAGGCCATAACATGTTCTTGTTACACTCTTGCTAATTCATACTTGCTCTCATTGTATCTTAAATGATCATCTTTGTTACTTTGGGTATTCGCATGATTCATCGCATTCGCATGATTTTACCTTATTTCTTTGAGCTAAAATGTTAATTACTTTAATGATGCCTTCATATTGATGTGAAGATACCTACTGGGCAAGTGTGCTCATTACCTATTTTCATTCTTTTCAAGAAATGAAAGTGATTCGAATTCGGATTCAGGTTATACAAGTAGCGGGTCCGAGAGCGAATGAAAGTATTGTCAAAGATGAGAGTGAAGACTTAGGAAAGTCTATATTTTTTAGATTGAGTCTATGTAATTTTCCTATTTCTTGAGTCTGATAGATTGGAAGAAGTTGCAAGTTATTGTATTTGAATATTGATTATCAATGAAATAAGTTGGAGTTTGATTAAAATAATGTGCAATTACATTTATATGTGTGATTGTCTTGCGCTCTGATCATTCTTGCTTGCAAGAGACTTACCATGCTGGCTGTTCACGTTTCTCGAGCGAGTCTTCCGCTGTCATAAAGGCTCGGGACATGACAGTTAAGTTGGTATCAGAGCCTAAGTCTCAAGACATAGGAAGAATAGTCATGTCATAAGATAAGTCCAAGGTTTAAGGACCCCTACCTATGAACTAAGAAAGAAATTTCCACACCCATGTGAGAATTGGGTAGAACTCGGGATAAGATAGTTAATTAGTTTTAAGATTAATTTTCCTTCCAGTTTCATGAGAGATGACAAGTTGTTATTTTTCTCTCAGGTACCCTATTATTACCATGGCTCATCGCGTAGATTGGAATGGTATGCAACAAACTATTGCTGACCTTACACAAGCATTACAAACCATGGCGCAAGCTGGCGCGGGAGCAAGGGCTGGTGATTTGCATTGCAACTTTCGGAGCTTAAACCCTCCGTGTTTCTTCGGTTCTTCTAATCCTAACAAGGCAAGGAACTGGATAGATGAAATGAATCGTATCTTTGATGTTATCCATTGCACCGATCAAGAGAAGGTGCGTCTCGCAACCTTTCAACTCAACAAAGATGCCCGCACATGGTGGAAGTCAGTTCCGACACCCCCGGTCGATGCCCCTCATACCTGGGATGGTTTTCTTACCCTATTCCTTGCCAAGTACTTTTCTGAGCATATAAAAGAGAGAAAGGCTATGGAGTTTGCCGCTCTTCGACAAGAAATGATGACGGTTGCCGAATATGAACTGCAATTCTCAAGGCTTGCACCTTACGCACCGCATCTTATCAGCACCGATTTATTGAAGGTAAATCGGTTCATGGACGGGTTATGGCCCAGTTTCATTCAGCAGCTCGGGACCCAAAACATCCGTACATATGCGAAAATGGTTCAACGAGCGTATTTGTACGAAAGGACCTTAGAGAAGGTAAAAAAATTAAAAGGGAAAGGAGAAGAATCCAGCCGACGCTCAGATCAGCGTTATAAGAAAGAAAAGTTCAGCATCACGGAGCCCTACAAAAGCCGTGATAGTAAGAAAAGATCCAGGAATGTGAATGGTGGAAGTTCGCATAAGCAAAACAAAGTCAAGGAAGAGAAGGAGCAAGTTGCTACAGCTTGCACGTTTTGCGAAAAAATTAGCCATTCGGCTGAGGAATGCTGGAAGCGCCTCGGCGCTTGTTTACATTCTGGAAGTAGGGAGCATCGCATGCCAGATTGCCCCCTTTTGAAAGACCAATCATCTGGTGGAGGACGTAGGAGGCAAGCTCGTCTCAATGCTGTCTTGGAAAAAGAGGAAGCGCCCAAGGATGGTGTGCTTATGGAACGTACTCTTCAAATTTGTTCTCGTCCTACATTTGTGCTATTTGACACTAGTGCCTCTCATTCTTTTATCTCCACTACTTTTGCAAAAACATTATCAATTGCATCAGTCCCCTTACCTTCAGATCTCGCTATTACCACACCCTTAGGTTCTGGAACAAAGCTTACCGACTATTATCCTAATAGCAAAGTGATAGTAGAAGGTCATAATCTCCCCGCAAACTTAGTATGCCTTGACATGAAATGTTATGATGCCATTTTAGGGGTAGATTGGCTGGTAGATCAAGATGCTTATATCAATTGCTGAAATAGGATTATATCCTTTTGAAAGCTCGATCTTCCAAGATTTTCCTTCCTTGGCATTAAGTACAAGAAGCATCCTACTATCATATCTTCTCTTCACGCTTGCAAACTTATCTCGCAAGGATGTGAAGATTTTCTTGCTTCTGTCATTGTTACCGAATCCAAGGAGATTATCTTAGCAGACATTCCTATTGTAAATGAGTTCCCCGATGTGTTCCCATCAGAATTACCTAGTTTACCATCCGAGAGGGAAGTAAACTTCACTATTAAACTCATTCCAAGAGCAGCACCTATTTCTATAGTCCCTTACAGGATGTCCCCCACAGAACTCAAAGAACTAAAGAAGCAGTTGCATGAACTACTGGATAAGGGCTTTATCAGACCTAGCACATCCCCTTGGGGTCCGTCGGTTCTATTTGTCGAAAAGAGGGATGGTTCCTTCAGGCTATGCATCGATTACCGGCGACTGAATCAACTTACAATCAAAAACAAGTATCCGTTGCCGCGTATTGATGACCTCTTTGATCAGCTTTCGGGAGCAGAATATTTCTCAAAGATTGGCCTCAGATTAGGTTATCATCAGCTTAGAATTAAAGAAGAAGACATTTATAAATCAGCTTTTCGAAGTCGTTATGGCCACTATGAATTCATGGTAATGCCGTTCGGGTTAACAAATGCCCCAGTAGCATTTATGCAACTTATGAATAGTGTTTTCCAGCCATATCTAGACCAATTCATCATCGTCTTCATCGATGACATCTTGATATATTCCAAGACAAAGGAAGAACATGAAGAACATCTGAAGATAGTTTTGCAAACACTTAGAGAACATAAACTTTATGCCAAGCTTAATAAGTGTGAATTCTGGCTCAAGGAAGTTTCATTCCTAGGCCACATTATTTCAAAAGAAGGTATCGCTATGGATCCTTCTAAGGTAGAAGCCGTTAAGAATTGGAGCCGGCCAACGACCGTATCGGAAGTACGAAGTTTTCTGGGTCTAGCTGGTTATTATAGAAGATTGATTAAGGATTTCTCAAAGATTGCAGTTCCTTTAACTAGACTCACAAGAAAAAAAAATCCTTTTGTCTGGTAAGAGGAATGTGAAAAGACTTTCCAAACTCTTAAAAATCATCTTACTACAGCTCCTATTCTAACACTACCGGTGGATGGTGGTGGATTCGAAGTATATACGGATGCATCTGGCATTGGCCTAGGGTGTGTCCTCATGCAAAATGGAAAAGTAATCTGTTATTCTTCTAGACAATTGAAGCGTCACGAGGAAAATTATCCTGTGCATGATTTGGAATTAGCAGCTATCATTTTCACCTTGAAAATTTGGCGTCATTATCTCTATGGAGAAAAGTTTACGGTCTACTCGGACCACAAAAGCTTGAAGTACTTATTTTCTTAAAAAGAGCTAAATATGAGGCAGAGGACGTGGTTAGAATATCTCAAAGACTTTGATTTTGCTATTCAATATCATCATGACATGGCTAATGCTGTAGCAGATGCACTCAGCAGAAAACCAATTGGTATGCTATCAAGTCTCATTAATAGTATGACTAATCTTATTTTTCAATTTGATCAGTTGAACTTAGGTGTTGACAGGAAGGAAGATTGTTTCCTAACTAATATTCAAGCACAACTTACATTAATAGAAGATCGGGTCAAGCTGCAAAATGATGATCCTATATTATTGGAGATCAAGGCCAATGTTGAACAAAGGCCGGATTTTTCTATTAAGGATGGAAGATTGTTATTTAAAGACCGAATGTGTACCGAAACATGCGGATACGAAGAAATTGATTCTAGAAGAAGCACATAAATCAAGGTATACCATTCACCTAGGTAGTACAAAAATATATCAGGATCTCAAAAGAAATTTCTGGTGGCCCAACATGAAGAGGGAAATAGCGGATTTCGTGTCTCGCTGTCTCACTTGTCAACAAGTAAAGGCAGAGCATTTTAGACCCGCAGGTAAACTGCATCCCTTGAATATTCCCGAATGGAAGTGGAAGAGTATAGGGATGGATTTCATTATGGGGTTACCTAAGACAAGAGGTGGACACGATGGTATATGGGTAATCATAGACCGATTAACTAAATCTGCACATTTCATACCAATCAAAAGTCGATGGTCTGTGGATATCCTGGCAGCATTATACATAAGGGAAATTGTTAAATTACATGGTGTCCCAGTCACTATTATATCTGATAGAGAACCTCGATTCACATCACAGTTTTAGAAGGGTCTACAACAGTCACTATGGACTAGATTGAATTTCAGCACAGCCTTACATCCACAAACTGATGGTCAGACTGAAAGAACGAATCAAGTAGTAGAAGACATGCTCAGGGCTTGTGTTATTGATTTTGGAGGTAGTTGGCATGATCACTTGTTTCTCGTAGAATTTACATATAACAATAGTTATCAGGCCAACATATAAATGGCACCTTTTGAAGCTCTATATGGAAAAAGTTGTCGATCACCAATATGGTGGAATGAAATAGGGGAAAGACAATTCGTAGGCCCCGATATTATCAGAGATTCTACAGAGAAGATCAAGCTTATTCAAGAGAGAATAAAGATGGCGCAAGATAGGTAGAAATCTTATGCTGATAATCAAATACACGACTTGGAATTTCAAGTAGGAGACCATGTGTATCTCAAGGTTTCTCTAGGTCATGGTATTCGAAGATTTGGCATTAAGGGCAAGCTAACTCCAAGGTTCATTGGACCGTTTGAAATTCTTGAAAGGGTCGGTGAAGTGGCCTACAGACTGGCTTTACCTCCACAATTAGCAGGAGTTCATGATGTATTTCATGCCTCTATGCTGAAGAAGTATGTATATGATCCTGACCATATTATCACTTATGACAATCTGGAGATTCAGAAGGATATGACGTACGAGCAAATGCCAATAAAGATTCTGGAACGGGAAGTGCGTCAACTAGGAAATAAAGTTATTCCTATGGTCAAGATTCAATGGAAGAAAACATGGCCATATGAAGCAACATGGGAAACCGACGCAACCATGCGGAAAAGATTCCCAGAATTATTTTAACTGTAAGTACACCCTCCATAATCCATGTATTGAATTTGGGGACCAAATTTTTCTAAGTGGGGGAGAAGAGAATATTTTAATTGAAATCATTAAGGTTCTTGTAGTGCCCCAAAATTTATATAAGTAAAATTGTGATTATTTTCTGGAATTTATTAGGAGTTATAAGGGCTAAATAGATTAATAAAAGGATTATTGAATTTATAAGTCATTATAAGGCCCAATTGTGTTAAATAATTAACCTAGCCTATTTAAATAAAATCAAAAAGGTTTAAGGACCAGGCCCATTAAGTTTGGCCCATATTCTAGAAGGTTATTTATCCTATTTACGTATTTTAAGGATAAAATACCATTTTTATGGATAATAATATGGATAATTAACAATAGAGTTTGATTTATGTTGAATTCTGTGCACGTTGGATGTAGCGGTCTTTCGTGCGACCGCTACAGTCACGTAACGCACCAAGACTGATGCGTTACACCCTGATAGTTCCGTGAATGGAAGATCGAGTAGAAAGATTGGATCTCTGGGATCCTATCTACAAAAGACCTAATTGAGAGAACTTGTAAGGTTACTAGGGACTCTTAGGGATCAGGTTCTGGCAAATTAAGGACTCTAGATTCGATCTAATCCTCAAACCCTAGCCAAAACCCTATAAATAGGACCTAGTTTTGACCTGAGCAACCCTTACTTTTGCTCGTGAAGAAACAAGGTAAGGAGTCACAATTTCGGGTAAGTTCTTTAGAAGATTTTGTTTATAATACTAAGGTCTAATAGCTCTCCAAATTTCATGCTAGGAGATCAAGTAACCAAGAAGATAGGGGCTTCTAAATTCGTTGATTCAATCATAACAGCCCAGAATTCAGAGCAAAAGATCACTGAAGATCAAGAGATTAGGACGTTTAAACGAGGTAATTATAGTTCAATCCTTTAGAACGTTTTGTTCACCTTAGTTTCATCTTTTTACAATCAAAATTTCACATCTTTAGGTCAAGAGGTCGTGGAGTTAGAGCTGTGGGAAATTGCTGAAAAATCACTGGAAAAGGAGAACTAGGGCACGGTTTTCAGACTCAAATTAGAAGCTTAAAGCCTAGTTAAGAGGTAGGTCATCTCATGATTGGTAAAAACATCTTGTTAGGGATAAAAGTCCTCTGGTTTTCATTGATTTCATACATCATAGACCATGAATTTCATGTTTTAGTGGGTCATGCATACATGTATACTCTTAACCCTAACTGAGTTAAAAAAGAACTCTCTTATCAAATTCATAGAAAACCCATGCATACTAGTAGGTTAGCCTTCATTCTATCATATGGAAGTTTATATATGATTTCCAGACATGATGTAAGTTGAAACCATAGATTTTTACCAGCAGACGATCTGACGCATCAAGGTAAGACCGTCACAATGATATAACGGCCTTACGACAAGCCGTCACACCTTCTGTTGTTTTTAAATTTCTCTGTTATCTCTGACGGCCCAGACTCAATGCGTTACAACACTGTAACGGTCCCACGATAAACCGTCACAATCACTGTGATGCCCCCATTCTCGACCGTCAGAGTAACTGTAGACGGAATTGAAGGACAGTCACATTAACTTATAAATATGCCTAGTTATTTATGTTTTGACATGTTGATATGACTTTAAATATATTAATTGGTTCATGATAAGTATCGCATGTTAAAAGCATCTTGAATTATTTTAAGGATATGTTAATTTCATGCCAAAGCACTATAGTTTGTATTAACTCCATAATTTTAAATGATGTATTGACGGAGTTTTATCATGATTTCCTATTGTTACACATTCTCTCTATCAATAGAGTCATTTCTTTAAGTACATGGCACATATTCCGGTATGTTATCCATTAGTTCACACTGTGCACTATAGGAATATTATTCTTGGACATGAGGACCTCTCTATTGGATATTCCTTCCAATGGACTAGAAAATCTTGTGTCAAGGCCTCCGTAATTCTCCGCGAACCTGGAATTCCGACTAGGACGCCGAGTTAGTTGTACCACTAAAACCCATTTAGTAGATTACACTATCGATGTTTCTAGTTCTAGCAATGTAACGGATCTATACTGGACCGTCAGGAGCATCTAACGGCCCAATATAAGACCGTCACATTTCAGTAAGTCTATTTTACTATTTCTAGATTAAGACTAATGTAATGGCTGAATACTGGAGCGTCACATCATGTAACGGCCCAGTCCTTGACCGTCATATTGTTTGAGTGCTTAACCTGAGGTTTGACCCAAGGGTTTATGTTCCAAAGTTTCTAGATGGATTATTGATGATCTTGAACTTGTCATATTATCCAAAGAGGCTTAATATAATGAAATAAAGGTTAAAGAAATGTACCGTTATGCTACCGATTTATCTCCATAAGTATAACCTTGTTTAAGTCATTCTTGACTCTCGCATTATTAAATTGAAGCGTTCATTCATTGAATAGTGTTATCATGAACTTATTGAATTATACATTCTTGGCCATACTTTATTGTTACATGCGTGGAAGTAGCTTGATTTATACTTGAAGATGCGATCGAGCACTGATTGTGTTCAAGGGCTCTATGCAAGTCCCCTCGACTGATTATCAGAAACATATTATTATAAACCATGGGATATGATGCTACTGATATCGCATTGCGCTGGGAGTACTTTCTCTATAAATAAGTGAAGATCCACGGCACGACATGACTTTCTTGTACATGACTTGATATTCCACAGAAATTCATGAAGTACTTGCTCATAAGTAAAAGATACTAGAGTGATGATTATGTTGCTTGCTAGTATATTCTAGTTACATTCTTGTTCTTGAAAGGCCATAACATGTTCTTGTTACACTCTTGCTAGTTCATACTTGCTCTCATTGTATCTTAAACGATCATCTTTGTTACTTTGGGTATTCGCATGATTGATCGCATTTGCATGATTTTACCTTATTTCTTTAGAGCTAAAATGCCAATTACTTTAATGATGCCTTCATGTTGATGCGAAGATACCTACTGGGCAAGTGTGCTCATTACCTATTTCTATTCTTTTCAGGAAATGAAAGTGATTCGAATTCAGATTCGGGTTATACAAGTAGCGGGTCCGAGAGCGAATGAAAGTATTGTCAAAGACGAGAGTGAAGACTTAGGAAAGTCTACATTGTTTAGATTGAGTCTATGTAATTTTTCTATTTCTTGCGTCTGATAGATTGGAAGAAGTTGAAAGTTGTTGTATTTGAATATTGATTATCAATGAAGTAAGTTGGAGTTTGATTAAAATAGTGTGCAATTGTATTTATGTGTGTGATTGTCTTACGCTCTGATCATTCTTGCTTGCAAGAGGCTTACCATGCCGGCTGTTCACGTTTCTCGAGCGAGTCTTCCGATGTCATAAAGGCTCGGGGCGTGACAGTTCTAAAGGAAGAGATAAATAAAATTTGTGCATCATTATAACTTGGTTGGCTTTGTGTGCCTCCCATCCCTTTTTTATTTTCATAAGTTTGAAGTCA
The DNA here is from genome assembly GCA_022559845.1 of Amorphophallus konjac. Classification (NCBI taxonomy): domain Eukaryota; kingdom Viridiplantae; phylum Streptophyta; class Magnoliopsida; order Alismatales; family Araceae; genus Amorphophallus; species Amorphophallus konjac. Next base: position 203,195,001 of record CM040124.1, read on the forward strand.
TCATTTTCTAATTACTCATTTGTGGTTGTTTGTGTTTTGATTTCAAGGTGTCACATTGCATGTGGAGTTGCTTTCCATCCTTAGACCCATCTCCTAAGAGCAATTCCTCCTTCACTTCTTACTCTTTTTTTTTATATATATAAACTAAGTCATCTAACATGGAAGAAGGGAGAATGCATCCCCATTCCAGAAGAAGGGAATGTTCCCACTCCACCTATCCACTATTAGATGCTTTATTTTTATTGCTATATCAAGTGTGTACATGTGCAAGGGAGGGCAAGCCTCTGAAGAACAATGTTAAAAGAAAAGAGACTATACACGCCTTCCATGAAAATTAGGAAAGCCATTGGCATCGGCAATGGCATATCCTTTGGCTATCAATGGTAACTCTCCAATTGATGTAAACTCCAGGTTGCGGCCCATGGAAACTGCATAATTGGCTAAAGCATCAGCACATTGATTTGCTTCTCTGTAAGAGTGGGAGATGGGACAGTTGCAAATAGAGAAGTAATGTTTCAAACTTTTCCACCAAGGGAGAAGGGACCATGGAGGTTCTCTTTTTCTCTATAGCAATTCCATAAGGACCATTGAATCAGTGAAAATGACTGATATCTGAATGCCATATGACTGAGCTAGACGAAGGCCATCTAATAAAGCTCGACCTTCAGCCACCATGTTTGAGCCAATTCCATAGTAATATGAAAATCCCAGTTTGAACTGACCATAGGGGTCCCTGAAACAGCCACTGCCTCCTGCAGGGCCAGGATATCCTTTGCTTGCCCCATCCACATTGAGTGAAAAATTAGAAGTAGGAGCTTTCCACCGAGCCACAAAATATTCAATGCGACTACATTTGATAGTTATACCAAAGTCTTTAGCAAGTTTCAAATAGTCAGGATTGGCCCCATGTGCAAATCTGATTTGATTTATAATTTGAATAATTTCTGCAAGGATCATATCAGAAATCATCATAATATTTGATTTTTTATTTTCAAACCTTGCACGGCATCTGAATTTCCAGATTTCCCAGGTGATCATAAGACATACAAGGAGTGAAATAAAGCATCTAGGGGTATGTATATTAGCTTCAGTGATCACTGCTCTCAGCCTGCACCTGATAGAAGATATATCAAGGCATAAAGTGGGTAGCAGAGGGGTGAAATAACTCCAGAGAAACTTGGCCAAGTCACTGTTAACAAATAAATGATCAACATCCTCATTGTCATGAGAGGAAAAACAGCAAACACAGCAGGAAGCTAAATTAACTCCATTTGTTTGAACTTGGCTATCAATAGTGGCAACATATTTCAACAACTTCCAACAAAACAAGGATGCCCTCGGGGGGAATTTGTGGTTCCAAAGTTTACTGATCTTAAACCTAGAGTCAATCAATTATGTTTGCTCTTTTATAAAGCTGTAAGTGGATTTAATGCTGAACTTGCCGGAGTTGGTGAAAGACCATACAGGTATATCATTTCCATCTTGTAGGACAAAGTTCTGAATTTCTTTTTGCAATTGTTGATCTCTCAAATGTTGCCAAACTGAATGCTGCTGATTTGTTATGGCCATTTGGACAGAACAATCATCAGTCAAATGATGGGTCTGAGTAGACAGAGCATCAGCCAGTATTTTCCCTTTGAACCAATTATCTTTAAGAAAGTTAGTATGAGCTCCATTTTGCACAATCATCCGAAGACCTGTTATCAGTATAGTCAGAGCTTTTTTGAAATCAGTGGATTTAATTCCAGCAGGGAATGGATTTTTACAGTCAGATATATGGTTGCCATGAACATATTTGCTTCGGACAAATTTTTCCCAGAGAGAGTCACTGTGTATAGACAGCCATAATTGTTTGACATATAAACACAGCTGTGAATTTGACATGCTTCGAATGCCAAGGCCACCATTTGAAATGGGCCAGCATATTTTGTTCCATGATACCCAATGCTTCTTGTGAGCAGTTTCAAAACCCTGCCAGAAAAAATTGGAGCAAATTCTCTCAATTTGTTTGAGTGTTGTGTAGGGAATAGAAGCTGCATTAGCTGTATATATAGGGATAGATGAAAGAATAGATCGAATGAGAATAAGTCTTCCTGCCTGAGAAAGTAATTTGCTCTGCCAACCTGCTAGCTTTACATTGATTTTATCCAACAGGTATTTAAAATGAGGAACTTTAACTCTGCCTTTGAAAAGAGGGATTCCCAGATATTTGATGCAACCAGTTTTGTCTTGGTATCTAGTTAATTGACAGATTCTATCAATAGCACATCTGGACATCTGTTTAGCCACCATGAAGCAACTTTTCTGTGCATTGATTCGTTGTCCTGATGACAGTTCATATCTGCCCAAAAACTGCAAGAGATGTTTAATAGAAGTAACACCACCATTTGTAAAAATTCTGGTATCATCAGCATATAGAATGTTGGAGATAGACTACACACCCCGAGGGAGATGGAAGAATTGTCATTGTCTAGAAGAAAATAGATGATTCAATCCTCTACTCAATACTTCTTCTGCTAAGATAAACAGAGCAGGGGCTAAAGGATCTCCCTGTCTTACCCCTCTTGAGGATTTAAAATAGCCATGAGTATGCCCATTTAATGCTACAGAAAACCATCAGTTTGTCAACATTTGGGCAATAAGGGATATGAATATGTTGGAGAATCCAAATCTTTTTAGAACCATGAAGAGGAAATCCCACTCTCAACGGTCATAGGCTTTAGCCATGTCAAGTTTAAAAAGAATATTATGACCCTTAACAGGTCTATCAATTTCCATGAACATTTTCTTAGCCAATAAAAAACTGTCAGATATTTGCCTGCCACTGATGAATCCACTTTGTTCATTTGAAATGATCCAAGGCAAAATAGGCCGCAACCGATCACAAATAATTTTGGCAATGAGCTTATATGTAAAATTGCAAAGGTTTATAGGTCTAAAATCAGCATAGGAATTAGCGTTGTGTACCTTCGGAATCATACAAAGAATGGTTGATGTGGTGCTCTGTGGCAGTCCCCAACCCTGAAAAAAACTTTGGACAGCACTAGTAACATCCTTTCCAACAATGTCCCAGCCATAAGTGAAAAAGCCTCCAGTGAAGCCATCCGGCCCAGGGGAGCTGTTGCCAGATAATGAGAAGACTGTTGTTTTAACTTCTTCAATTTGGGGAATGGAACACAGTGTGCTGTTTTGATCTTCATTGATCAGCTGAGGAATAACTGTGAGAAGATCTTCATCAATGTTATGTTCTTCAGTTGTGAGAAGTGATTTAAAAATTTCAACTGCACCTTCTAATATAAGATTCTGGTCTTCCACCCATTGGTCATTGATTTTGAGTTTGTGAATATAGTTCCTTTGCCTTTTGACCTTTGTGTATTGATGAAAAAAATTAGTGTTCTGATCACCATATGACATCCATTGTACCCAAGATCTTTGGAACCAATATATCTCTTCCCTAAAAAGGGCAAGACGAAGCTCAGCATTGGCTTTTTGAAGAAGAATCATGTTCTCTGTAGAAGGGTTAGCTTCATAAGAAGACTATGCCTGTTCTACCTGGAATTCAACATGCTCTTTAACTAGATTTATATTGCCAAAAAAAATTTTATTCCATGTCCTAAGTGCTGCCTTCATGTTTTTTAATTTCCTTTGAAGAGCCTGAAAAGGATGATATTCCATTACCTTGAAATTAGACCACTGTGTATTAACAAAATCCAGAAAACCCTCATGAGTGTGCCACATGTTGGTATATGAATCTCCCAGGGGAAGGATTAACAGAATTTATGTACAATAATAAAGGAGCATGATCAGAAGGTCCTCTGATTAAATGTTTGACTGACATATGATGACCTGCTTAAAGCCAGTTAGAATTATATAAAACTCTGTCCAGTCGAGCTCTAATATGAGAAGGCCCAGTCTAATTATTGGTCCATGTGAATGAAGAACCAGAGTAGCCAGCATCAACCATACCAGTAGTTGATAAAAAGCCTTGGAAATCTGTCATAGCTGACAATGATGACAAAAAACCACCTATCTTCTCTTCAGGAGAAGTAATGCAATTGAAGTCTCCTCCAATGATCCAAGGGATTGAGACACCTTGGTTAAATTCCATTAAGGAGGTAAACATATCTCTACGACTACTGGCATTGCAAGAAGCATATATAACAGTGAGAAACAAAATGGCAGAGTTATTTTCAATAATGGCAACTGTCAAGTATTGGTAGTGGTTTTCTATAATGTCTAGACATAAACTAGACTTATGAAATAGCCAAATTTTAGAGGAATCTCCATTATTACCAATAAACGAATGAAGATTAATACGATGAGCCACTCTTTGGGCACGACTATAATCTATTCTGGGCTCTGAAATAGCAGCAATACTAATGTCATGATCTTTTATATGATGGGCCAAGCTTCTTAGAGTGGCTTTATTACCTATGCCTCGAACATTCCATATCAATGCTGAATTAATCACGATCAAAAGAAGATGTGTTAGCAGCCAAAATCTTGGCTTTAGCTCTAGTAAGTCGACCATCACTGAAAAGTACTCCAGGAAGAACTGAAACCTTATTCGATCTAGAATCATAAGGGTGATTATTGTTTGCATTAGTTTGACACTGCATCCTGGAATTCTCCAAGGCTGATATTATTGAAACTGCTTCTGAGCTTGTATATGTATTATCATTGGCATGAGAGCATTGTGGATCTCGAACAATAACAGAAATTCCATTATGGATAGCTTCTTTATCTTGCTGGATTGAAGGAAGCTCAGATACCTCTGTAGTCTCTTCTATTTGAGAAAGAGATATAGTAGAAGCTTTATTGGTGTCATTTATACAAATAGTTGGGAGGTGATCATAACAGCTTAACTCCGACTCTGAAGGGTGAATAGTAGATTGGTCACACTTTATATTTCCAAAACAATCATTATTGCCAACAATAAGTTTATCCTGTACCATAAGGTTTACCGGATCAGACATGTCGGGTGTGCAGCTTAAAGCTGTAAATCTATTAGTGTTATGAATTCCTATCGAACAGTTTGGATCAAGAAATTTAGGTCTGAATTCCTGTCGAACAGTTTGCTAATTCACTCTAGGAGCAGTATTTGTTAGAGTTTGAGATCGCACCATCTTCTTGTTTAGTTTCTTTTTGCAATCAGCTTCCAAGTGCCCAATCTTATGACAGATGGTGCATAAATGAGGCACTCTATGGTAGTTAATTTGCTGCCAAAAACCATGCTCTTCAATGCCAATCCATATCCGATCCTTTCTTTGTGCAGAGAGATCAAGTTCAACACAAACTAAAGCCTCGGATGTTTCTGTTAAAGCTGATGTAGTCTCATGAATCCGCAGAACTGATCCAACATTCCCTGCTATTGAGCGAAGCATATCCTCGTGATAAAATTTACTGGAAGTGAAGGAAAGCCTATCCACACAGGGGCAGCTGGAAGATCCATATCAAAATCAAAGTCATGCGACCATCTAAAGAATATGAATAAAAAACCTTTGATATATAGATTCCTTTGAATAAGGACTTTAATAAAATCGGCTTCACCTCCAGACGAATCAAGAGATGCCTTGCATTCATCCGGCTGATAACGAGATTGGAGCTTAGCTGCAGGCGCTGTGACAGACAGGCTTTGATCTCCGGGATTGATGGACAACCATAAGAACACTTGGCAATAACCGCATTCTAAAGATGTGAGTACGAGACTTGAATCTCTTCCTGGGAAAAGAAAACTGCCAGCTCTCCTTGATCTGTGAAGGATGGGGCCTTCACCTGGACTGAAGTATGCGGCCGGAATTGAGATTCCATCAAGGTTTGAGCATATGTTCTCCGTGGAGCTGCCACCGCCGCATCTGAATAGCCGACGATGTTACTTTCTGGTGGGACTGTTACCTCCCTCGCCACACCTGCCATAGGCGGCAAGGGAGTTCGCCGGGAAGAACGAAGAAGATGATGGGTGGGAAAGTGCAAGGCTTCTCTCACTAGAAATTTTAGAGAGAGGAACTTTTTGCCTTTTGATTTCACTTCTTTCACTTCTTACTCTAATCCTTTGTTTGAATCCAACATGTCTTCCTATGATCTTCCCCATTCCCATGAGGAATATCTTCCCCAGGGTCTCTTTGAGGACCCACCCAGGGTCATCTAACTTCCATCTGGAGAAGGGTCTGTTCCTCCTCCATCCTCTGTCTCCATGGAGGGCGCGTAACCCTCCCTTTCCACCAATAATCTCACCAATCACATCATGCAAATGATAGCCCAGCTGGATCCGACCCAACTCCAGGCCCTTTATCAAACCTTGCAGGGGTCCAGCGCCCCGTCTCCCACAATCACACAAGGTCTGTCCACCTCTTCCACTCCCAATCTAGGGTTGATGGGCCCGGGCTTCCACCTATTCCTATTGATCTTACCCTGGTCCAGCCCAAAATCCTCCGATTCTCTAGTCCGGAGGCAGGCCAATCCTCTGGATCGGCCCCTCAAGTCCTTGATAAAGGGAAGACTGTTCTTCCCTCATCCACCCAGACTGATTCTTATAGGTCCATTCCATCGGTGTCACAAGTTCTTATTGGCCCGGCCGATTTCACTCACCCTCGACAAGGGGCGGCCCATGCCCACTCTAATTTAGGTCATCCTCCGGCCCAATATCCTTCTTATGGGCCTCCCCCTCCTTCCGTCTACCCTTCGGCTCCCCACCTTGAGCTTGCTCCTTTCACTCCACCTACTCCTTCTCGGGAGTAGGAACTCCTCGATAAATGGGCCGCCATGCAACAACAACTCGGCTTCCTTCAAAAGCGGGTTGGCCCACAATCTTTGGTAGACGTTCCAGTTCCCAGTATCCACAACATTCGATTCCCTCCTCAATCTGAGCTCCCCACATATCGCAAGTATGACGGGAACAACAACCCTTTTATTCATGTGAGGGATTTCATGTATGAGTCGGCGCAGTTCTAGTATGATGACCACCTTATGGCATATCTATTCCACCGGTCACTAGATGGAGTTGCATTGGAGTTGTTCTATGCTTTGCCACTAGAAGACGTCGAGAGTTTCAAAATTGTGAAGGAGAAATTTATTCAAAGGTTCCAGGATCGGGTCGGCCTGGAATATTCATTTACAGATCTTATGGTTGTAGACACGCCAAAATTGACGCTATGTTGATCAAATCTCATGTCACTATGTTGACGCCCCAAAGTGAACTTCAATACATTCATAATATGAAGTTTTTCTATTTTTGTGTGTGTTTTTGGTTTGATCTTTGCATTTTTGTGATTCGCGACCTGAAGAGGGGCGTGTTTTAAATAGCGACCTTATCTAGGGCGTGTTCAAAAGAAAGGACGACCAAATGTCAGGGCGTCAATTCCTGGTATTATCCGATTTCAAAATAAATTCAAATTATTGATTAACGTCCTTCCTCAGGGCGTGTTTTCAAGTAACGCCTTCATCTCAGGCGTTTTCTCATAATTTTCAAATAAAGTAAGTTTTGTTGCCAAAATTTAATCCAAGAAGTGACGCCCTTGGTCATGGTCATGTTTTTGAGTAACGTCTTGATGTAGGTCGTCAATTGTGATTTGACACCCTTCTGAAGGTCGTGTTTTATCCTTCGGTGTCCTGCTTAAACTCGTCTTTCCTGGGGAGTTCCCTGTCTTTAATGGTCTCCTTGCTCGAATTGGAACTAGAGTCCTGCCTTCTTTTGATCATTGCCCGTTATTATCCTTCCGAATCTGAGGTTATCTTGGATCTGGAACCCTATATAGGGATGTCTTGATCGACCTCGCGCAAGGTTGGCATGTTACAGGAGCAGGTTACCGAGGTTAGAGTCTTTATGCATAGATGCTGAATTTACGGAGGCTATCCATCTTCTTCCTGCGCGATCTTTAGAACTCTCTGCTTCCTGTTATTCCTGCCAACAGCATCAGTTTCGGTTCCCTTTACTGTCATCAGGGACAGCAGGGGTTTTTCTTGCTTATCTAACTGTTGTTTTTCCATCTGTTATGATACGGTTTTTCTCCTTTTGCATTAGTTTCATCATATCTTCTCCTTCCCTAACTCTTTAGGGGTTTTAAAACAAAAAAAAAGGTGCGCATGTTTGATTCTCTATTCATCATCATATCATCTACTTGGGATTGATACTACATTCACTTGGCTGATCCACTTCTTTTGTTTGTTTGTTTTATCTTTTTTTGCAAGGGTAATCAATAAAGGAAAACCCCCTTCATTGGCTGGCCGATTGAAGGAGGAAGAGGAATTCACAATCCATCCCGCGTTCTATTTTCCACCAGGTATTCGTGATCTTCTTTGTTTCTTCTTGAGGTAACCCCTCTGGCGATCACCCTCCTTAGTAGCACCACGTGCTTCTTTTATTCATTATTATATCATCTCTCCCCCTTGTGTTTTCTCATATTTAAACTCCTCTTCATGTGTGGATTTATCACAATCTACAAATTGGCGATCACGGTGGGACCTCCATTGTTTTTCTTTTGATTACCATCTTCTATTGGCACCCACGTGTGCCCTTTCCTATTGGCACCCACGTGTGCCCTTTCCCCTTCGGCACCCACGTGTGCCCTTTCCCCTCGGTACCCACGGTACCCCTCCTTTTGTGCCCCACGGGCACCCTCCACCGTGCACACTGCACACTCCCGAGATCAGCCAGTTTGTGATTGTTTGATTATTTTCCTGAATTAACGCCTCACCCAGAGACGCTTTTTCGTTTAACGCCTTCATCGAGGGCGTCTATTTTCTGTGTTACGTCTTCCCAGAAGGCGTCTTTCATTATTCTACTACATTTTATCACACTATCTGTGAATTCACGCCCTGCCCCAGGGCGCCTTTTTATTGCATAGCGCCTCACGTCAAGGCGCGCTTTCATATTTGGCGCCCTCTTGCAGAGGCGTCCTTTGCGATTATAGCGCCTCACCCAGAGGCGTGTTTTGTTTTCTCGCTACTGGCTCCTGGGCTTTCACAGTGATTCACGATAGTGACTCTGTCGTCTCTTTGGTTGATAGCGACCTGCCCCAGGTCGTCTCTTTCCCGCGTTTTTACAGAAACCTGCTTCCTGTTGCTGTCTGTGATTTTTGGATTGATTATTACATTGCTTGCCTATATTGCTGTGATCTGATCATATTATTTTGCATCTTGTGGCATTTGGTTGAGAGGCCTCCTCTCTCTACACTAGGATTGCACACACCTCTCTTGAAATCGGGACAACCCTCCATTGAGCACTCCGTCTCTTTGGACCGGAAATCCCTTTTCCAAGACCTCCGTAAGTCCCCGCACCCGTGGATTCCCTCACGGACGCCGGGCTGGTTGTACCCTTGAAGTACTCGGAGTATAGAGAACCTATCATTGGTGAGAAAAGAGAAAGAATCGAGTTAACCCGGAGATCACACTTGGATAAACTAGGTTTCACTTTACAAAAGAGGGAATTATTCTGCAATTTAATCCACTCTAATCTCAAGCGGAACACTAAAATCTTGCGTTCATCTCAACTTGGTTGCATAAACTTGCTTGGGTTGATTTCGCTTGTTTGGATTGAGTGGGTTTTGTTTGACAGTTCCTTTATAAGGCCGTCTCTCCTCTTAAACATGAAACTCCGTTCAGGTAAAATCATCAACATGGCAGGCTACGGATATTCTTATGATGATGAGGATGAGAATGTTTTTGGTCAATACGAAAGTCCCCTCCAAGATTCCATCTATCATGAGAGAAATTACCCTCCTCCTCAGTCTCGTTATTTTCAAGTCCATGTGGTTGATACCACTCCTCAAGAGGTTGTGCCCTCTTCCCAGGCTGTGCCTTCTTCCCAGGCTGTGCCTTCCAACACTTCGGGGAATCCTTCCCCATCCTTCAATGTCACAGATTTAATTAATGCACTATCTCAGTTGGATGATTCCTAGCGGCAGTCAGTTCAGGCCGCTTTGAAAGGGAAGTCTGTTCCTTCTTCATCCTCTAATTCCCCTCCGACCGAGAGTGGCCATCACCCCGTTAATGACCAGGCGGTCCTGCATAAACCTCCTTCCCGTCCACCAACGCCCAGTACGGCCATGCCGGCCCAACAGGCGAGCCACTCTGCGGTTAGGCCCCAATTTCCCCGATCTCCCCGAATTCTACGGATGCCTATACCGCATTCTTTTATTCAAAATCCGGCCCCAGTCGAGTCCGACACTAATGTTCTACTGCTTCAGAAGTTGGCTAGCATGGAAGAGCAACTGAAGAAGGTCACTACGGCTAAGAATGGCCAGGAAATCTCGCTCCCTACGTTGCCAGTCTTCCACTTACCACCATCTGAGATGCCGAACTTTCGGCGATATAATGGGACTGGTAACCCTTTTATTCATTTGAAGGATTTCATGTACGAGACCTCCTTTTGGCAAGACAACAAGGCCTCTTTGGCTTACTTATTCAGGAGATCTCTGGAGGGGCCAGCCCTTGAATGGTTCTATTCATTGGATCCTGCTGATGCCGGTAACTTTGATATCGTTCAGAGGAAGTTCTTGCAGAAGTACAGAGACCGGGTCGGACCCTCCCTCTCACTCACAGACCTGGTTGCGGAAAAAATGAAGCCCGAG